>OZ004339.1:31616818-34016818 GCA_963924445.1 Philereme transversata | reverse complement strand
TATCATTAAAATAGTGCATAAGTTAATTGAATAGACCGTAGTAGACAAGTGAAAGTTAAGAAATAAAAAAAAATATTAGAAAGTTTATTTTTCTCTAAGGGATATCTAAAAAAAATATTATGGCAATTGTTCGGCAGATGTTTTTTAAAATATCTACGTTTCATCAGCTATCTAACGAGGTATAATAATCTAGGGTTTTATTCAAATGCATTGAAAAAAATTTAGTTTTATAGGCGACAGTGGAGAAGAAAATTTATACTTAGCCCTAAAAAGTAAAATAAAATAATAGGTAAGCATGAAATATCATTTATTAAAGATTTTCACACAACTTTTTCTTATTCTACAGTTCATGTTCAACATGGCCGCCTCTATTTCTGATACATTGTCGCATCCTTCTACGGAGACCAGTCTTTACTACTCCAGTGGTTAACGTGGTCCTCATTTTATTGGCTGCATCCACAATCCTTTCTCGTAAGTCTTCCACAGACGAAACTGGATTCGGCTCGCTGTACACAAGACTTTTCATGCACCCCCACACGTGAAAATCCATGGGGGTTAGGTCCGGACTTCTTGCTGGCCATGGCAACGGTCCACCTCGTCCTATCCATTTGTTTGGATAATTTGTGTCCAGCCAGTCTCTGACACTTCTCCTGAAATGGGCAGGGCAGCCATCGTGTTGGAACCACATGTCCCTGATCAGGTTGAGTGGCAGATCATCCAGCAAATCACTTAAGTCTGCTCTCAGGAAATTTTCGTAGCTTTCCCCATTTAGATTATCCGGGAGAAAGTAAGGTCCAATCAAATGATTGGAGATAATGCCCATCCACACATTCACGCTGAATCTTCGTTGGGACCCCTTCACTCTTTTCTTATTGGGATTCCTTAGCTCTTTTGGGGCCCAGTAATGGGCGTTGTGATAGTTAGTTATGCCATCTTTATCAAATTTGGACTCATCCGTCCACAAGATATTT
This sequence comes from Philereme transversata, assembly GCA_963924445.1. Classification (NCBI taxonomy): domain Eukaryota; kingdom Metazoa; phylum Arthropoda; class Insecta; order Lepidoptera; family Geometridae; genus Philereme; species Philereme transversata. The sequence goes on along the minus strand of OZ004339.1, from coordinate 34,015,847 downwards.
CTTAGAAAATCTGGGTCTTCTACGTCAGCATTTAGCATAAATCTGCAAAAGTCCAATCTTCTCGCGGGGTCTCCTTCTTCAATAACGTGTACCGGCGTGTAATGGTACGGGTATAGGCCAGCAGTATGCACTGTAAACCACACTCTCCATTGCGAAAGTCCCAGATCACGGGCAACAATATTAGTGGAAGTAGTCGGATCCGCTCGAAAGCGTTGCACTATCTCATTGTCCTGTGAGCGTCCCAACTACTTTTTTTCCACGAAATGTAATACAAACCCTAGATTGTTATACCTTTTTTTTTATTTCTTAACTTTCACTTGTCTACTACGGTCTATTCAATTAACTTATGCACTATTTTAATGATAGACGTCCTAAAGCATCTTATTACACATGTAAAAATGCAATAATAATAATAATAAGATACACAAAATAAACAAAAATAAATTTAGTAGCCTAAAAATCGGCAATTTTCAATAAAATATTAAAAGTCGAATATCTCGAAAAGGGTTAAGTTTAGGGTAGGGTGTTTCATAGTGAAATAAGTCAGAAATGATGGGTACTCCACGCCCTTAACGGATCTAGCACGATTTTTCTTGTAACCCTGTATATAACATGTATATTAGATAACACGCGCCCTGTTGACCAGCCGGTCCATATAAATACAAACAAATGCGAGTAAGGTACACTTAACTAACTTAAAAATAAGATGCGCATAATCAGCCTGTATATTCCTAAAGGGCCTGAAAGCACTTTTATAGGCATAGCCTACCAGCAATATTCTTGTAGTAACTCACAAAGAATTGATGAATCTCCCCGACATAAGAGAAGTGCTGACACTTGAGCAGTTGGAACTCGAAGATGGGTGGCACCAGCCAGTTGATCAGCTCTTGGATCAGCTCGAACTGTTCCGGTATCAGCTTCTTGTTGAGATGCGTGTTGTAAGACGCCAGATATGCGCGCCAACCTAAAATATAATGTTTATAGAACATTAATTATGGCGGCCGCTATTCTTTAATTTGTACATGATTTTTATCACATATACATATCCAAAGTAAGGTCTAGCGTATCTATGGAACTAATCTAATGTAAATGGCGTTAGTTTTAATTTATAAAACCTCATTTAACGCATTACGTTTGCTTAACATATGACAAATGCTATTTTATTGTTATCCGAACACTTACGGAAAATTCTAAGATTTATAAAGAGTTGTATAAGAGAAAGGTTGCGGGTTCAAGTCCCTGAGCTTATAGTTCTTGAGATGGTTTATATTTTTTATAATAATAATAAATATTGCTGGACATTTCACACAGCGCTATCTAGCTCCAAACTAAGCAGAGCTTGTACTATGGGACCCAGATAACTGATAGAATACTTATATACATTTATATAACAAATGTTTACCATACAAATTAATTATGTAACTAACGATCTACCTGATTGCCTTAATTGAATACTTTAACCTTAATAACCTTAATATAATTCCATAATTAATCATTAATATTTACTCCGGGTCCAAGTGGACTCTGGTACTAGTAGTTTCAGATAGGAAAATTTGAGCCTATCTCAATCCAGGTAAAATGTATCATACTTACCAAGTTTCATAAAAATCGGTCCAGCCGTTATGTCGTGAAAACGTAACAAACACACAGAGGCACAGTTATTTTCGAATTTATAATATTACAAAGATAAATGGTGAATGAACATGTATTTATGTTCAAGTTAAAATTCATTTATTATTTAAAATTACAAGGATAACTTTGAAACTTCAATTTAATTGGCTGTTCAGTATTTACCTATTTATAAGATAGACGGCAGCTGTTGCCACTCATACATCGGGCAAACCAAACGTACCATAGCCGAGCATGTCAAAACATATTCCAGCTGTCAAAAATTGCCAGGTCAATTAGACAGCGATAGCAGAGCATCTGGTAGACTCGAAACCGAATAATTGGATCGAACTTTATGATCCTAAGGTTATCTCTAATAAATGCCATTATTACAAGAGAATGGTTCGTGAAGCGATTGAAATCAAGAAGTTTCCAAATTTCAATCGTGAAGATGGCTATAATAGACTCTCAGCATCCTGGAACCCGGTGATTACAAGGTGAATCAATGCGTAGATATGGTTAGTGTAGTGTCGCTATATGAACGAGGACATTTCTAATTCTGAAGACCAAGAGTTGCAGCTGCCATCACTTCTCGACGATATCTCCAAGTCTCTCTGTGAGACGAAACGTCGGGATAACAAATAAAAAAGATACATACGCGATAAATACCTGTTTAAATCAGTAATTAAGTATTCACCTAGTTGCTCCGGCTCCATGTAGATCATGCCGCAGCGGGAGACGGTGGCGGGTGACGCAAACTCCAAGTCAGCCGGCTCGAAGATAAGGTTCATTTTGTTCGTCATCTACAAACACACAACGCCAAACATCTTTATTTACCAGCCTACGAAAATAAGCCCACCATTTGTTACATTTCATGATCATCTACAGCGCGACTTCACTTACTGCTGTATAAAATCGTGTATAACACTTAATGTACTGTAATTTCCGTGTATCTTTGAATAAAACCGGTTTGAAGTTTATTTTACATTTTTTTTTCAAAATACTTTTAGTCTAAGATCTTTAAACCCACCTCAAAAACTTTCAAGCCTTAACGGGACTTGAACCCGCACCCTTCCTCTTGATACGAGGATGCACTGCCAATTGTGCTACGGGCTCTTGTCACGCCCCCGCATATAGGTACGAGTATTATATTGAAACAAGGCGAGGCGAGGAGTATAATTACATTAATATTTTATACAAGCATTTTTATCGCTTGCCGATTAGGTTTAAGACCGACAATGTTTATTCATATGAATATTTATGTCGTTTCATGGGCAACCCCCCTCCCCTTGATACTAAAACCTGACTACACTCGTGCACCCACAGCTGTATAAAATCATCTTCGATTGGTATACTTGATGCGAGTACCTGAATGATCTCCCCGCTCATGAGACATAGCTTCTTGTTGTCATCTAGCACCGTGTTCATGTTCTCGATCCACACGGCGTCCACGGGTCCGTCGAAAAGGATCCACTTGCGGTCGCGAGTGGTTGACATCGCGTATTCACGGAACGCTATGGCTAACACTCCATCGGTCCTGTTCGTGTAAAACATTATTCATCACTCATGCTCTGAAAGTTAGTCATTGTTAACTTGATAACGGCCGTAAACATAACAAGGCTCATTGCATAAGCTAAAATGAAATACAATCTCCATGACAAATTCTTATTTTTTTTTATAAATGAAAGATGCCAAAGTTCGGTTATAAAAAAAAACATGGGACACTGGAAACGCAAATTGTATATTTAGCAACATAATGTTATTTTTTTATTTATTTATTTAATTTCATCAACACGGTGAGAACCAATTACATTAATTAAATTTCATTAAATCAATCATAACACAGTATAACCACAAAATTATCAAGAACATGATATAATAATGATTATAAGTGTGGATGAGGGATATACATATGTAGACCGATGTAATACTGTAGCGAATGCGCTAGAAACTGTTAGTTCTCTACCTAAAGAACTTCTGCAGCTACCGAACTCAATAACTGGTCACTGTCAGCAGAGTGACCAAGAAAGAACGAATCTTACCATTCATGAGAAGCAGGATCAAAGCAGCCGTACAGCTGACCCATGGTGATGGCCTTAGGATTCATAATCCTGAAGATAGCTCCAAACTCCTTGTGCCGCGGAGGAGGCTTCATCAGCTGCAGCGCCCGTAGAGATTCCGCTAGGGACTGGTAGGCTTGCGTCTTGCCACCCATCGGTGGACCTACCACCATGAAGCCGTGGCGAACCAGCATCATCTCGTAGATCTGCGGTGGAAGGAGTCAATTATTTATTTTTACCAGTGGTCGTGATTTTTTTTTAATTGATTTTATCTTTCTACACTATTTCTCCATATCAACTTTTTTTTTCTTAACTTTTATTTTCCTACTGACGACTGTTGCCCATTTGTCTGTAAGTATATCAACTTTAACTTTGCCAAATCTCATACTCCTCCATGCATGCAATATGCTTAAAAAGGGGCATAATGTTTTCTTTTCACGTAGATTTGATTGACTGAACTGGCAAGCGGTCTAATTCTTGTTCATTATAACTGCAAGGCCACTAAGGTCATGCCCACCTAGGATGGCATTGGACTTGCCATCCTGAGACAAGAAAATGATAATGGGCAACGTCTAATTTGGGTTTGATTTTCAAATCACATATCTACAAGAAAATAATATTGTTACGAGCTGAGGGTTCGGGATAAAATAATGGGAATCAGTCCAACCAAAATAACACTTTTATTCAGCACCAAACGATGAATACACGAACTTGGTCACACGTAATCACAACACTCTAATTCACACCACTGTGGCACCACTTAAAGTCACCGAAATGTTCGCACGTATAGCTTAATCCAGACTGACTCGCCAGCAACTACTGTTCACGCGAGACCCTTCTCCACGTCAGTCCTCAAGGGCTTCGCTGAGACTGATTGACTATCCGGCCATCTCTCCGGCCTATTTATATTGCGCACATTTCGATTGTTCGAGAACGATCTCGATCGTTCCAGGAAAGGGGTCGGTGTTTCGACAGAACGACCAATCCCCATTGTGCGCAACCGCAGACAATAACAACAATAACACAGCAAGACAAAAGCGTTCGAGAAGTTTCGTTTATTACTCATTGTTTAACAGCCTCGGCGTAACAATATTATCAGAATTCAAGTAAGACTGTCATCACCAATTTTTTTTCATCATAATATTTAGGCAAAGGAGAATGAGCAAAAGAGCGGATAGTTTTTTTTAAGATGAAGGGACATAGCATTGCATTGCACTTCTTCCCATGAGATGGATAGATAGATAATTCTTTATTGTTACACCAAATTACAATAACTTAACCTAGAAAATTAAAGACTAATACGACTAATAAGAGAGATACAGGTAAAAAGTTTCATGTGCCTGTACTTTCACCAGCATAATTATTGATTAAAACGGGTATTTATAGCGTATGTACCTTTTTTATTATCCGATTTATTAAATAAAAAAGGTACATTGCGATAAATACCCGTTTTAATCTATAATTATGTACAGTGATCGCGAAAGTTTGAAAAATACTTTCACCAGCACCCATCATGGGTATGATACCACTCAAGCCGAAACACAGCAATGCGAACATTACTACTTATTCTGTTCCTTTGTACCTGTATGATCTTCTCGAGGTACCACTCGGTGGCCTGAAGATTACGTTTCTCCAACTCCTTGATGATGCAGCCCATGAGTTCAGCGCGGTCCGGCTGCGGGACCTCCACTCCCGGAAACAAGTCAGAGTATATCCCCATGAACAGGGGGACATCCTGGGGGAAATAATGATCTTATTGGCGAGGTTCAGTTGGAAGGCAGAGATAAGAATTACGTGGATAATGATTATGAACTTACTAAAATATATATTTAAAATCCTTATCGTATCAGCCATAGGACGTCCACTGCCAAATATAGACATGCCCCATAGATTTATTTACTAGAGGACCAATCTTGTTCAGTCTGCACACAACGGCTCCCAGTAATTTTTATCAGTTTGTCTTTTCGTCTAGTGGGAGGGTCGTTCTACGCTGCGCTTTACAGTGCTGCGTGTTCTTCGAGCTATGTGAGTTAAGATACCTACTCATAAATTCTTACATCCAGAACAAAGAGAACATTGTGTGGTATCAAGAATATCTGTTGGGTATTGCTATATACACTTGAACAAATGAAATTCACCAAATCCAGCATTTTACTCGTAATAAATCGTTGTTTTATGCACACACATTTAAGAAATTCACCCTATACGACCTTATTAACAGTGACTAGGTTATCTGGTGCACAGCGAAGAGTAGAAAAGTACACACCTGAGATAGAAACTTGGCCATGTTAACATCAATAATAGCTCTCAGAACCAGTTGAGCCTCATCCTTGTCAGGGTAGTTCTTCTTCAGCGCTCCCGCAGCCAGCAGCACCGACTTTACGGCCCTCATGCCGTAGTCGTAATGGTTTTGTGATGACAGCTGTTCGGAGCACAGCTTGTAGGCTTGTACTATCTTACGGGCTAAGCTGTGGAGGAAACAATTGATATATGTTCATATTATGAGCTGCGACCAATCCAGAAATAGCCAAGAGTCTTACCAAGTTAAAGTGGCAGTGGGTGAAACACATAGGAGTTTTTTTTGCAACATAAGACGTTCTCTAATATTTTTAACTATTCATGTATAACTTGCATTTAGCATTATTTCTTATTTAATCTCCTTGCTCTTTCATTACCTTTATAATCAAATCTAATGAGCCCGTCCCCACTTATGCTATAAGCAAAAGCTTTCCTTCACTTCTTCCATTCATCCCAGTTGAGGGCTACATTACTTACTTGTATCTTTGTTGGTGCAAAATGTTACCTCTATTTACAGAATTGGAACAGCTTTTCATTGGTGTACTTACGGGCCAGCACACACGAATCCGTTGGAGTAGAGCGTGATTTCACCGATCATGGCGTAGTCGGGTACCATCATGGCCACCGTCCTGAACAGTACCTTCAGGTTATCTGGTAGCTCCGTTCGACCTGCATACCTGGATAAATAAAGCTTCATAATTATTTCCGTTAACTTGTCTTATTGTTACAAGCCACTTAAGACCTGGTTCACATTGAGTTGACTTATTATTTCAAGCTAATTTAGACCTAGTTTCCCATTCTAATGGAGCTGAAATTTGAAAAAGCTAAATCTCCGTCTATAGACAATGAAAATGGACAGTATATGGACTCATTTTGATCAGCTCGGTATTCAGAAAGTTAGAAGGTTTTACGCTTTCTTACCCAGGATTCATAGTAATGAACACAGAGCACGTTGGATTCAGGCTGATCTCTGTCCCTTCGAAGACGAATCTCTTCTCCCGCCTGAGGATAGCGAGCTGGATGGAGAGAATCTGCTGTGCGACCACTGAGAGTACTTCTAACTCTATGCGGTTGAACTCGTCGAAACAAGCCCATGCGCCGGACTGAGCTAGACCCTGAAGAGGAAGTTAGTAAGAAAAGAGCAGATCCTTAGTCAAATCAAAGTTACGAACATAGTCCAGAGGATTAGTAAACAGCCGTTGAACAGAAAATTTCTCGAGTAGAGACCACGTACTGGAAAGCACATCGTAGGACGGTTCCCATTTGTTGGTATATCAGGTATAGGCTAAAGGTACTATATCAGGTAATAGTGATATGATCGAAACTTGATTAAATTGATTCAGCCACTTCTGCGGGCATTCTTGAGAAAAAATGTACAAACCCACCAGAAACTTATGAAAATCCCAAGGAATATTTTTATTCGTCAAATTTACGTGTGTTTTGGTGACCAAGCCAGCGAAGCATTAGGCAAGAAACAAGTATTTCTATTTATAACCCTCTTACAAAAAGGAAGCTCTGATAAACTAGGAGTAGAATTTAGTTTACCTTGAAGAACTTGCCAAGCGCCTTGTAATCTAGTCCATCGGAACAGTTGAAGACGACGCATTTCTTGGCGACCGCTTTCGCTAAGTCCTTAGTGGTCTCCGTCTTGCCAGTACCGGCCGGGCCCTCCGGTGCTCCGCCCAGATTAAGCTTCAGAGCGCTCATAAGTGTTCTGAAGAAAAATAGTAATACTGCTGAAGGAGAGACGACCTGGATGCATTCAAATCAGATTAGTCCGATTTGGCTGTAGATCGTGATTTATGTAGGGGAGATAGGGAGGCCTTTGCCCAGCAGTGGGACAACATAGGTTAGTAAAATAATAATACTGTACATTTCATATAACGCCATCTATGGCGTTATATATATATATATTATATATGGCTATTTAGTTTGGGGCTAGAGCCCCAAACTAAATAGCGTTGTTGTAGTGAATTGGTTGTTATAATCTCTTCTGACTTCCACGTCACAGTCAATGGAATACGTGGTATTTTGACTGAACCTAATCTAAAGCAGGGTAATAAAGTAGCAGTGACACCTCAAACAAAATCACTTGTTCATTAATAAAATTTAATTACGTGCCATTTTATCAGTGCTACGTTTTATCGAAACGGATCACACTTTCACGAAGATTCACGAATTGAACCGGAACATTGGTGATCAATCCCGAAATTGTTATAATAAATATAACAAATCACGCAAGTGTTCGTAGCAATGTTGCTTGTCCTTTTTTATTAGTATCGTTTTTTATGTATTGTGTCGCGCTAAGACTTTTTATTAACGAGAATAGATTTTCGTTTATACATAAACCATAATCTCGCCTCATTGTAAGCATTGAGATGGTCTAAGATGAGCACGGAAATTAAATAGGACAAACTTACCTTGAAAAAACCCAGATTATAGTTATCAGGAAAAACAGACGGTGATAAGGAATTCCACAAGTCATAAATCATTTATTGCTGATAATATGTTACAAAATAAGTTCTTAAATTAAATATGATAAAGTGCTTAAAGATATTATCTGCTGGTTAGGGCTTGCAAAGTTATACAAGTGTAATCTTCGACTTCTGGTATTTTTGTACCTACTTTTCCTTCTATTTATACCTACCTACTTTTTAGAGCCAGAAGTCGAGATCTGTCATTACTTTTTATTTAAAGATACACCAACAGTACACATATGTTATCACTTTATAGTTAATCACTATACACTTTACCAGATTTATGACGATAGTCATAAACACATTTCTGATACATGCACCAATTACAGGTGTATACAACATTCGCCAGCAACGGTGAAAATATAATTACTTATATGTCACCATCTTTTTTTGTGTTTTATTTTGTCCATGTGTCAAATAAATGTTTTTTTTTTTCACTTATTTTTACCCCCTAACTGGTTTCTACCAACTCGTAGGTCGACTCACCTGAAGCAGCGGTCCGTTAGCGGCGTGGCGACCAGTCGCCCAATATTGCCTAGGTATTCAAACCCATACTCCACCTCCGTGGTGATCATGGAACACATGATCTTGTCTCCGCGCCAGTAGTAGCGCAGCTGTGAGATCCAGTTGAAGTCGGTGATATCCATGACGTTGCGGGAGACCATCTCCTCGAGGATGGACCGAGCTGCAGAACAGTACAGGTACATAGGTATATAATATTGTTAGATTACCGTAGATATTGTATCACATATTGTAGATGCGTGGAAGTCTCACATACACGGTGCGTTTCACCCGCTCGTTTCTTCCATGCACCTGCAAGAGATGGAATGACCTTCCTCCGGAGGTTTTCCAGTGGGCTTCAAAATGAACGCCTTCAAGAGAGGTGTAAATAGGGTTTTAAGTGCTAGACAACGCGACTGCAGTACCACGAGTGCTGCAGGAGTTTATAGGCGGCGGTGATCACTTAACATCAGGAGGCCCGTCAGCTTGTGTGTCTACAAGTTTCATATAAAAAAAACAGATAAATAATTTACATTAACGTTAGCCATAGGTACACATGCATGCTCTATTATCTTATTAAAATCTTTACATAGTAGGTATAAAATGAAGTCGCTCCGCTGTCTGTTCGCTTTGATCTTTTAAACTACTCAACGGATTTTAATACAGATTTCAGCAATAGATAAAGTGATTCAAGACGAAGGTATGTATAATACATACATAACTCTGTTTGATTGTGAGTTTGTTTGTTACCTTTACACGATTAAACGGCTGAACGGACCCTAATGAAATTTTGCAAAGAGATAGAGATAGATATCCTGGGGCTATTTTTTTGACAATTGCGCAAAATGAGGGTACCATATACCTACTAGCTATCTAATACCTACTGTGTCACAAAATAATTAATAGTAGGGTGTCGTAGGTATACTGGATTGACCGGAATAATCCCGAATGGTCTGGAATTATATAGGTAAACGGGTAAAAGGTAAAAGGGTTTGACCACTATCTGGCCTGATGGTAAGCGATGATGCAGTCTACGATGGTACACGCTTGCCTAGAAGAAACCTATTCACTCGCGACTTGAAGACCCCTAGGTTGTAGTTATCAGGAAACACATACTCAGGCAAGGCGTTCCACTCCTCGGCGGTGCGCATAATAAAGGTGCGCGAGTACCGCTTTGTGCGTATGGGAGGTATGTCTACCATATAGCGGTGGCGCATCGCGGAGCGTCTGGTTGTCCGATCACAGAATGGGGATGGTGGGATCAGGTTGAAAAGCTCCGCAGCACACTCTCCGAAATGTATCCGATAAAAAACCGAGAGGCTTGCAACTTTTCGACGATGCTCGAGGCTGTGGAGCCTTGCAGTTGCTAACTCGTAATTGTAAATGAGCTGGTATATACTCTCTTTTTCTAGTTTTTCCGCAATTACTACTTGTTTATTCAGTGTATACTGCTGACAGTTCCCGGATCTGTGTCGGTGGCAGCAGAAGATGTTTCTGCTAAAGCGAGGCTGAAAACCAGCATAGGTGAGTCCTCGACCTATTTACCACCACCTCCGGCCTTTAGGAATTAGGCCTAGTGTTGTACTTACCTAGTTTTATTTAGTACTTATGTACCTACTACTTCTGTCAGCTTATTAGTTGTGTGTGTAAATAAATACTTTTATTTATTATCTATTTATCTCGAACCCTTTTTGACAGTATGTTTAAATTAGTACTTGCCAATCCTACTAGAGTTTTAAGCCACCCCAATTTGCTACTATCATGATGGATTCCAAGCAACATAATTATTGTAAAAGAACTGTTGGCCAGAACCCCGTTGAGCCATGGATGAGAACATGAAACAGCATTCTGCAGATCTGCGAATCCTACTTCAAGGGAATTTAAAAAAAAAACGATAGAAACATTTTTATTTGACACAAGTAACAGTAAGTAGTTGTAAAAATGTTTCCATCATTTTATCTAAATTCCGTAGAAGCAGGATTTGTAGAATGCTAATTCATGGTCTCATCCATACCGTTGACAATTACATATCATTACCATACCATTACGTTAACATTAACTAAATCAGAACAATATACCCAGTCTATATGGCTCAAACCCAACTTGCAGTGCCCTTACAGGGTCCATGTACTTACTCCTTAGCTACTTACTATCTTAGCTGTAAAAATGTATATGTACATGTAAGCAAAATAAATAAATGTAAAATATGAATATGAGCCACAAGGCGATGAATATCAAAAAACAGCGTAGGTTACTTGGAATATTATCTCTGTCAAAGTCAAAGAATAACTAGCCTTGTTTCTTGCCTGATTCTTTAGCCCTTCGACTAGATGGAGTGACGATTTGCGCGCTGTAGCTGGCAAAGATTGGATGAGAAGAGCTGAGGATCGGGCTCAATGGTGCACCCTGGGACAGACCTACGTCCAGCAGAGGACTATTACAGGCTGATGATGATGATGATGAAGGTGTATTACCGTGCACGTCGAGCACGATGAGCGCCTCCACAGTGATCCTGTTCCCTGGCTCCAGCTCGCCCTGCACCACGTACACGAGACCTGTGATCTGCTCGGTGGAGCGCACCACCATGTCTGCCAGCGTGCACGTAGTGATCGCTTCTGTCGCCTGGTACAAGGAAATTTTCAAATTTTTGCGAGTGTAGCAAGCGAACTAAAAATACGACAGTCAAAACAATTATACGAGTAAATAGTTCCAGAATACCGAGACGGGAAACTGATATTAGCGCTCTTGCAATATTTCCATAATTTCATTTTGTTGTTATTTGTTAGTCCTTCCGTGTCAAATATATTTTTATATTACCAACATATGATAAAAAGCGATTACCGTGGCCTAAACGAAAAATATGAAATAATTATAATAACGCTGGTTGGACAATTCACACAATGCTATCTAGCCCCAAACTAAGTCAGGCTTGTATGAACCAGATAACTGATATAATACTTATTTACTTTTCTTTTCGAAATACATTCTTATAATATAAAACACTCAGAGCCGAAACAAATATCTGTAGATCATACAAACATTTGTTCCGCGACGGAAATCGAACTTGCAACCTCCTGCGTCTTAGCCGGCTCTACGCCCACGGTGCCACGGAGGTCTGTGGAATGGAAGTTGGTGACCTATGGTAGTATGTACTACCATCCGCGTATTGGCATCCCTATAAAAACCGTAAAACGCCTTTTTTGAAGGTTCTTATACTTTAACCTCTCTGCCTCTCTGCCTCTCTGCCTCTCTGCGGGAGGACATTACATAATCTAAGTATTAGCGGGATAAAAATCATCTCTCATTCTTTTCCTGTCAAGGTAGTTCTGGTCGAAGTGACGTATGATCTGTGATCTGGGTCAACGTATAAGCATTGCAATTGTTCGCAGCCGCCTGGCAGTGATCTAGAGCAGTTGCGCTATCTGAAGATCGTTTGCATGGTCTTTAAATAATTCAATTGTTTGTTTTGTGTGTTTTATACAGATACATAAATATTTATATAATCTTTCTGTTAATGAAAATAAACTATGGAAATAGCTAGTGATAACAAACCTCGGCAGTAAATTGCACACAAGAACCAGCTTGCACGATCTGTCCAGGCCAGGCCAGAACCCACTCCTCACGCACGCTCACGGCGTAAGCATTGCACGATTCTGCTGCTACGTCCTTGAGGGAGACCATCATTTGGTGCTCCAGCTGCTGCAACCAGCGCTCCACCATACCCTGGAGATAATCCAGACTCAATCACTATCAGTAGATATAGCCGAGGAGCTAACAGACGATGAAAATGAAAGATGCGGACCAATATAATGTCAGTCTTCAAGTCTGCAGTGAACAGGCAAGCGTGTTCCATCTTCGACCACACACTCATTTATATCATGTGAGGTAGTGGTTAAAACGTTTCTCTTCACAATAAGAAAAAAGTGTACGAAGGAGGGAGGAGCTATTAAAATGATAACATAGAACCCAATTGGTATTCACACTAGTCAGCTTCCTTTTATATCAATGCAGTGTCGGGCAGATAGCGCGACATGCCTTCCAAGGCACAGAAAGTCCATTTTATACTTTTGAATTTCTAAGAAGTATGAACTATTCTAGTTCTTATATGCAGTCATAGTTTGCAGTGAAAATGGTACGCGCGTTCCCGTATGGTACACCTGTAGACCCGTCAGCTTGCATACCTAATATGTATATAAGAAATATAATGTCGCCATGTCGGAGGCCATTGCCTACAAATAATGTATAATGCTTTACCTTAGCATCAGCCGGTTGGACACAGCTGGACAGCTTCACGACCTCTCCCTCAGCGGAGATCATGCCCACGATCTCATCGTTCACGTTAAAGTCCAGAGTGTAGATACCCTCGAAGCACTTCTTCAGGTGAGGCTGCACTCGCATCGGGTCCTTGGTCTCTGACAGAATCTCCAGCAGTTCATCGTTAGACAGGAAGAAAAATCTAAAAAAAAAAATATTGCTTCGTGATTTTAGTACCTATAATGGTAGACACCCTCAGAAGATCTGTTTCCAATATCAGATTTTTACAGAGGAACACAAAATTTTTTCACCATACCGCCTATTTTTAGGGTCAAGACACCTGGTTTATGATGAATGCGAGATTAAGACAAAAACAAAGGCACGACAATAAGTATTATAATAAAAAAAGATAAGGATTACCAACATCTCAAGCTTGACCCTTTCTAATAAACCACAGCTTAAGCTACTAGGCCGAAAACAGAGCTACCAAGAAGAAACCACTCTTAAGAATACAAACCTCGGGAAGAACAGTCTCTTCTTCTCGAGATAGTCATTAAGTCCCTTCTGAATATCATCCAGCAGTGCATTGCTATATTTGAGCTTCTTCAGCAACCCCGGGAAGTCGGTGGCCGCGAGGACCATGGGGTCCTTCTGCGTAGCCATCATTATGGTTTTCCACTCTTTGTCTACATCGCGGAAGTTTCGCGCTTCGGTTGGCATCTGACGCATGATGTCCTCGGAAGAGAAGATAGGCTCGAGGTACATCCAGGTCGCTTGGCACTAAGGAGAGACTGGTTATATTTGGTGGTTGCTAATGTAAAATCGTACGAAGTTCTTCGGATATAGGCAATTTGAATGACGGTAAATTTTTACTAAACTAGAGCAGAGGGTCTAGCACGAATATTTCGGCCCTCAGACTTAAAATGGTAAATTAGGTTTTTGGGTACTATAACTACTAGGAAAGAAATGGTTTCTGAAATGTGACTTAGAAGAAATTTGCTGCAGATTAGAAAAGTAAACAATACGATATATAATGAAAATAGAAGCTGCATTTGAGGTTAGTTAGGGTCCATACCGGAGGCTCATGGTATGGACACTAATTCAAGTTAGGGTCCATACCAAGAGCCACTGGTCCAGGACATCCTGCATGGAGATGAGCTTCTCCTCCCAGGCCACCATATCCGCTTCAAACGCCTTCACGTATGGCGAGCCGCGCATGGTCTGCGACTTCAGGATGTGGTCATCCAACTGCTGTTGAATGTCGTCTAATGCAGTGAGAATACCCACGCCTGTATCCCTAGAGAAATAAATTGTTTTTTCAGACATAGACATTCAGTTATTTACTACGTTTGCTCACAATACAATTTACATATACAATAAATAGAAAATAAGAACAGAGCAAGTACTTTACCAATATTGGCATACCATACTAATGCCAATACGAAGCCTTTCAAAGTCTCGGGGGGTGACTTGATTCTGTACATACTAAAATATAAACTAGGTAGTGATGATGATCTCAGGCCGCTGACCAATGGCTATTCGGCTGAATAGCAATTAAAAACGCAAATTATTAATTTGTCAAACTAGGTTTTAATAAAGTTTGGTGTCCGACTAATAGTCTTGCGAGGAGGCATACACAAAACACAGTCATGTGCCTCTAACCAACTTAACTGTAAGGGATAACCAGTACGTTCTGGAGCGAGAACTCCTTAAAAACGTATTGTTCCGTTTCTTTCAGCTGCAATGCGAACACATGGATTCCTAACATTGGCACAATGCTAAAAAATACTGAGCTCTATATTGTTACCTGTAAGGCATAACGTCGAACTTCACTCCAACCCATTCTTCCTTCATCTTGTTTAGAGCCTTCTCTAGCGAGTACTCTTTGGAAGCGTATTGTTCGATCTCCTCCAGTTGCGATGTGAAGACATGGACTCCCTGTTCCACCATGTCTGCGAGGGAGGTCTCTGGCTCGTGAATCACCTCGGTGCCGGTCAGCTCGCTGATCTTCGCCCAGTGGCGGTCACGCATACCCTGATGGAAACACATTCATCTACTTATGACTTGCCTGAATCAGATGTTACATTTACTGTGTCCCTACGAAGAACCTTCTTTCTTTTATCCTCTCTCTTCTCTATTCTATTCTTTTCAATCCTTTCACTCCTCACTATCTGAAAGATAGATTTCAATTTCTTCATTCTTCAAACAACTACACTCTTAGGTCATCAGAAAACTTGATACTCAGAACTCCTTCGCACAGCACTTCCTTTTACAGCGCTTCTTTTACTGTCCAGGCTGTTCGGCTGTGGAATGCTCTGCCCGAAGAAATAAGACGGTCATCCTCCTTACACACATTCAAGCTAAAGGTGAAGCAACATTACCTAACGATGTCATCTTCCTAGCGTTATTTATTTATTATTTAAACATTGTATCTGTTAGTATAGTTATCTATTTGCATATATCTATATATTAGTCTATTTTATAAGTATTTTAAGTATTAGGATTGGAACCCTATCATATTTTTTAGTATACCTAAGAATATTTGTGTAAATATATCTTACAAAGTACACCGCACTCCATATATAAATTTCGCTCCATCCAAAGGTTGCCTGGAAGAGATCGCTTTCAGCGATAAGGCCGCCCATTGTATTGCCTTATTTATTCAAGCCTTATATTTATTTTTGTATTATTTCTGTTTGTGTGGTAATTCAATAAAGAGTTATCTATCTATCTATCTATCTATCTTCTTTCATCTAATACAACTGAAAACGATGACACTTTGTGACGTATCTATTTTATACATTAGACTTGTGGGACACTTATTGGTATATGATACCGTTCTAGCAATAAACCATTAAAAAAAACCTCTAAAATACGTGTGATAAACTCAAAACTTCTGAGTTAACATACCTTATTGCAGATAGCACATAGCACTGGAAGCAAAACCTTGAACTTCTCAACCTTGTTCCGCACCATATCCGCTATGCGTTTAGCGCCGGGGTACTCGTACATTTGCTTGCCGAGCTTGTACAGCAGCTTCCACCATGCTTCCACGTCTTCTGCTATCTGTTCCGCATCCAGACCGTAGAAGGGGCCGTGGTACCTTAAGATTCATAACATTTCTCGTATATCGTCGCCACTGTATGCTACATACGTAATCAGAGCTCTACGACGTAGACCAGTGCTTCAATCATCTACAACGTAGACTGCTACAATCATCTACGACGTAGAGTATTGCTACAATCATCTACGACGTGGACTCTTACAATAATCTACGACGTAGACCAGTGCTACAAGATTTGACGATATTGTTTACAATGTAGATCGATATGTTTTTATAAAATCATAGTAAAGACCTTCTCGTTCTAAATTGCGTCCCACTACGACGACATTACGTCCAAACCAAACAATTTTTATCTAATGCAACAATAAGGATCATTTTGAAACGTTTTACTGTGAGCAAAAAAGGGTGCGCTGTTTTAGAATGGATGGCATCTACTATGCTTCGCACGTCTTAGAAGCGTAGTGCGAGCATGAGCGCACCGCCCCCTCTCCACACTCGCCTAGGCAGTGATTAGCGCTCGTGTGCGTGCTAGAGTCTAAGTAGTAGAGCCCCAATTTCCAATCTTTCAACTGTTATTAACAAACTAAGCACTAATTAACATTTGTTAAATAAGAAGAATAAAAAAATAGTACTGGGTTACTTACTTACAAAAAACGTGTTATTAAACGAGTACTTTACACATGTTTTTAACTTTTTATTTAAAATCCTGAAGTTTCGACTGCGTTGCAACAGCAAATAAAATTAATAAAATAATACATTGATCGCGAAAGTTTGAAAAATATTACGTGGTATCAAAATTGGCATAAACAGACGGTTACCATTTCTCATATCCGTTGTAGAAATCGAAGGCTGTATTCCAGAGCTTGTGGAAAGGCTCCACGCTCGCTAACATGGTCTGCAGGCTAAAGTATACCGACTGATCTTGGTCCAGGAGTATTTCTTCATTTATTATGTCTTCAGCTTCATGTTTATCGTCCTGGTAATAAAATTTAGTGAATTTACGAATTAACTGCTAGACGGTCGATTTCAATCTCAGGCAATTGAGATATCAATATATCGTTTTCAACGGTCTTTAGATAGCATTTTTAGATCATTTTTTTATGTTAATGTGCTATCCGACACATACCGGAAAACCTTAAGATTTAAAAAATCATCTATAAAATTTTAGGCTAGACGGGATTTGAACCTGCAACCTTTCTCTTTATAAGAAGATGTGATGCCAATTTCACCACACGTCAGGCGTGAAATTAGAGTGTTTAATTTAAAACTAATGAGAAATAAGAAAATGAATAATGGTTTTAATTTACATGCATTCTCTTTACAGCTAAGTGAGATCTTAATTCATCAATGGTGAAGATAATGAGTGGTTTTATTGCTAAAGAAACGATCCCTTCCAGACAATATTTGCCGATGTCACATTAAAAAAAAAGGCAATGCGACATCTCTCGTCAATGTACTGACTTTCTGTACATGTTTACAACGAACTAAGTACAAATGTATCTTACCACCAAGTTATTGTTGATCTCATCCACCTTCCCGACGACCTCTTTCAGGAGGTCCAAGTTAAGGAGAGGGGGATCGAATCTGCGGAACATATCCAGATCCTTCTCGTGCCTTTTCAACTTCTCCTCAAAGATGGTCTGCCAAGATAACATGAAATATTTCATTTTGGGCTAGGACACAAATTTAAGCTAAACAGGTCTTAGGGCACGTTTATGGAGACGCGGCGCATTGCCCGTCGCGTGGTACGTGAAGCAGCATCTATCGCTACATGGAAGAACTATTTTGTCATCAAGCTAACCTATAGAGTGGAGCCTCAATACGAAGACGATGAGACGGCGACGACATTTAACGGCAATTAGAAGAGCATATCCTAGATCACGCAAACGAAAACATCTGAGAACAGAAATATACCTCTCAACTAGACCTTTTGGTTTTAGGTCACCGACACCGAGCCAAAGGTCGCTTGGTGGGAGATCTCCCCTTTTCCTTGACAGACAACTATCAACCTGTCGTTAGCCAGTGCGTTGCGTCGCGCGGTGCCTACCACAAGCCACGTAGATATATTTTTTTTGTTGCGAAGACACATGCGCCGCCCCTTCCGACGTCACGTATTTATTTGATTTATTTACGTAACAGTTTTTTTTTAATAAATATTTTTAGCAAATCATCATCAACAACAACAGCTTTATTATCAATAGGTTGTACAGTGAAATTAGTTTAGAGAACCAATTAGAGGTTCCCACGAACAGAAAAATAACTGTAAATAATATTATAGATAGGTAACTACATTAAATAAAGTTAATTTGATATTGGATAGATAAGACTAATATTATACTGTAAGTACACCTGTTTTACACATTATATTCATTATACCTCGAAAACCTCGGCAGGTTTTTCTGCGATGTTGTAATTGAGAATGAATAGAGTACCTTGCGCGAGCGCAGTTTGTCCTCTGCCATTGTCTTCTTGGTGTTGAGCGTCTTGAGAGTCAGGTCGATGGTCTCCGCCATGTCGAGTGGCCACAAGAATACGCGGGTGTTCAAGTTTATGTCCTCGACTGGAAGGTCAATGTTTTATTCAAACCAGCACGTACTTTGCAGGTTCTTTATAAGCAAATCATATTGTTATAGAGCATATCGCAGCTGTCAAAAATCGCCACGTAAACAAGTCAGCGATAGCAGAGCATCTGGTAGACTCGGGACCCTTCATGATCTCTTCTCATCAGGTTCTCTTTCGTGAACGCCATTATTACAAGAGAATGGTTCATGAAGTGATTGAAATCATGAAATTTCAATCGGGAAGATGGGTTCAGTCTGTTTGTCAGTCGAGACGTCGGGATAACAAATAAAAAAAGTGCATACGCGATAAATACCCGTTTAAATCAGTAATTAGGTTCTTTATAAACAAGCCTGCTCCCTCCTCGACCACTTACCATCAGGTTAGGTATTGTTCAAGCATTTGACTATTACCAATAACAAGAAAGAGTTTTGGTGAGACAATACGTTGGTTTGCATATGACATAATTAGCCATCGAAAGCTGAAATTTGAGATACAAATTGGTGACGTCTCGTGTAAATTATGGAATAAAAACTTGTTTTATCCAGGTCAGTGTATAGAGGTTAAGTGTTTTGTTTTTTGCTCGCGTACCCCATTGTGTAGTCACTCTTCCGTTTTTTAGATACCGTATTCCATACCTAAAGTTTTAAAGTAGTAATTTTCGTCATAGTAAGGCGATAAAAAATATGATTATATAATATATTTAGAGGCAATTATGTACGATCCATAAATTAGTCCCTATCAGTTTATGCCGTAAACATAAAAAGTTTTATTTATTATTTTAATTTTATTAAATATTTAGACACAAGTTGAGGGGCTTTTTGATGTTAAGTGGTCACCGTCGCCTATAAACTCCTGCAGGACTTGTGGTACTGCAGTCGCGTTGCCTAAAGAATAAAGTGTATTTAACCCTATCATATTTTCTACAAATAAAGACAAAATATAAATGACAAATAGATATGTATCTCACAATTCAAATGCGCGTGATTCATCAGGAAGATAACATAGTCGGCGGTGGTGCGCGACTTCTCCCGCAGGTCGAACATGGCACAGTCGCGGCACTCCGTGATGTAGTTGATGAGGTCTACGAGCTGGGCGGTCGTCTCCGGGGTCTCGGACGCGCGCGCCGCTATCTCCTCGTACACGTTGCAGATACTGATGTAAAGGAAATAGAGCCTCTGTGATAGAACGTACCACTTAAGGTGGTTCGATTCCTATACAAAAGTTCAGTGGCAATTCACTAAATAACTGAACACCAGAAATGTCTAAGAATGACTATCAAATTAGTAACATCTTATTATTTACACGAAATCAATAAAATTACACACCTTTAACATAATAGTTCGAAAAAACACTTTTTAATAATATTTCAAATAATTGAAAATAATTTAGATTATTAGATAGGTATTTATGAATTAAAGTGTGCAATTTTATTGATTTTTTTGATTTTACGACAATAGGGGAAAGGTGGACAAGATGATCCCTCGGGGTAAGATGATCCTTTTCAATTGTGGCCGTACTATGAACGCCACCTAGTTGCTTTCTTTGACAAAACGTAGTCACAGTGACACCTACCATTTGTTCCAAGATACCGCTAGCCCAGAACGTCTAGTTTCCGAGATAAGGCTGGTTGAAGTTTGACAACTGTCATAAAAAATGCAGATCTCATTGATACCTACCATTTGTCTTAAAACACCGCTAACATAGACCATCTAGTTTCCGAGATACGGCTGTTTGAAGTTTAACAGCTGTCATCAAAAATGCAGCTTTTATTGATACCTATTATTTGTCCCACGACACCGCTAGCCTAGAACGTCTGTATGGCTGTTTGAAGTTTGACAGCTGTCATCAGATATGCAGATCTTATTGATATCTACCATTTGTCCTAAGACGCAGCTAGCTTAGAAAGTCTAGTTTCCGAGATATGGGTGGTACTTTTTATGCGTTCAGTAATTTTTGTTGCTATTATGTTCACCGATATTTGTAACCTACTACGTTCACTGAATAATGTGGCCATATCAGATCACCGACTTTCGATCTTGTAGGACTTTTGAAAGTTTGTAAATGGTCATCGACTTTTGGCGTTGACTGTACCATCTCATATTGTATCTTAAACGGTAAACACGAGTTATTTTGGCCTTCTTATTTTTTTGCATATAAATGGTTGGTAGGTACCTACCTAAGTACAAAATACCTAGTAGTAGACCTACCTACTATGTTATGTAATATTTTTTTGATCGTTTTTAATTATTTTAACTATAATTATGTTATTCTTTATAGATAGGTTTGTCGCGAACGTACAAAAGAAAAACGACCCGTGGTTGCTGGTCAGAAGACTCAGAAGAAAAAGAAAATAAAAAGGCACAAAAAGAGCATAATGCCAAAAAAACTGCCGTTAAAATGAAAAAGAAGCAGAAAAGGAAAGGTAAAGAAAGAGGAAAACGAATATCAAATAAGGAGAATAAATTTTATGCCCCTGAGTCAGAGCCATCTACGGAAGAGGAAGACGCAGACTGTCTATTCTGGACAGAAACATATTCCAAAGATTAATATGTGTGAAGTATGGATTAAATGTAGTGTCTTCCATAAATGGGTGCATGAAGCTTGAACAGAGATAGATAGCGATTGTCCTGAAGAATTTACTTGTGATCTATGCACATAAACTCCAGGAAACTTTAGGAATTTTAAATTGAACATTAAGGCATTTTAGATTGAGATTTGATTACTGTCGATTATTGGAGAGATTTTTAATTGTTTTTGTTATTTTTATTGTTGATTAATCTATAGTTTGTGTATACTATACTTTGTGAAAACTCACTTACAAATAACTATGTTGTTTTCATTGAAAATATACCAAAATCCTGTTGTTTGTAAGTCCCATACGCCAAGGATCATCTTGGACACCGGGGGGGTCAAAGATGATCCTTTGGTAGAGTTTTATAAAAAGTAGAATATAATGATGAAACAATAAGAAAGTAAAGATTTGAAGTATGACAATAGTTAAGTATATAGGTTATATAAATTGGTCACCAGTTAACGCTTTTACATCTGGAATAACTTGGATACCCTTCAAATGAGAAGTATTCTCCCATAAGGGAATCATTCTGTATACCCTTCCCCTAATGACGTAACTAATTCGATACGCATGTGTTTAGACCTTTCTGCTGTTCAGTTTCGTAGTAAATGTCAAATAATTGTTTGTATAAGAATCGTTCCACCTTAACGCCAGATCGTTTAACCGATTTGATTTTAAGAAAATGCATGGCATGATTATAATGATGATGATTCTGGATGAAATTGACTACACTAGACGCCAACGCTGCTGACAGACCGACTCATAAAACGAGGGACAAGCGACGATAATATTGCCATCGCTCGCTCTTGCAGCCCTTACGGGAGCCGTTAGTAATGCGCCGAATACCTATCGATAACACTTATTATCAGTAATTTTGTTATCAATAGGTTACAGGACACTATTTTTAGTAAAAAAATCGTTTTTAGTTTGAAAAACACTCACGATCTGTTCCACTTCTTATTAACAGCGATAAAGTGATCCACGATGAACTGCCTGAGGCCGTTGACGACCTCCCACATGGAGTCGTTGATGGGCCCGCAGTCTAACATCACCATATTCAGGGGTATGTCCCTCCGCAGGAACAGGATCTCGTCTCGAAGGTCCTCGTACATGTAGATGCGGGCGGAGAAATCCTGGGGACGTATTCGAGATGGTGAGCGAAGCCAGGTGTGTTCAAATTATTCAAATTCATTTATTTATTACAAGTAACATTAGACTAGTATGAAATTTACAAAGAACATGCACACAAATATTAAAAATAACAAATAAAGCTCAATTTAACACAAAATGAACCATCAAGGCTGTCTGCAATCACGCTGAGGAGGACGTTGGTACTCGCCCGCACCCGCCGCGCCAGGAATGCACAGCACAGGCGCCTTGTCGCATACAAACAATTGACGTGCGCCTCCACGAACATCCCCGAAGCGCTGCAAAAGTGGGGAAGCCGCAACATCGTCCTTAGCGCGTTGTTGTACTGGACTCTAAGGGCTGTCTACGATCTCAGAGTATAATGTCCCCACAGGCTGCACGTGTAGAATTAAGTACAAAATGCTGTAAAGAGAGTTATTTTAACGTTTCTGGAACAACGTGCAAACCTGCAGACTATCGTATTTGCTCTGACCGACAAACCTTTCCTCTCCCGTTCAATGTCAGCATCGTCCCTCAGGTCGGCCGTAACTAAATGACCCACGTATTTAAACTGTTCTACCTTTTCCAAGTTAGAACCGTAAAGCCTTACTGGCGGTACCCTCGTAACTCGTCTCGAGCCGGCCTTAAATACCATGTACTGACTTTTATTTACATTCTAGATTAGTCCATGGCTGTTGACATAATTCTCACATGTACTTAGCAACTTTCTAAGCCCACAGATCGACACACTCAGCAGCACCATATCATCCGCGTAGCTAATATTATTGGAACATGGTCCATCAATATGACAACCAGTATGCTCACTGCTGAGTGCCTCGATTAGTCAATTTAAATACAAGTTAATGGAGATCAAAGACTGACACCACTTTGGAATATGGCCACTTTTTTCGCTAACTCGCTAATATTTTTTCAGTTAATCTGTTAATGCCGAGGCTTTTCCAAAACTTATGATCAATCTCCTACAAACGCTTTCGTAATTTATAATTCACTAGTTGACCCGGCGAACTTTGTACCACCTTGACATGCATATGACGCGGGCTGCCAATTTACGTCGCCGGTAGAATTGTCAATCGGCCATCATTAGCTGTTATTTACTCTAATGTTGTATACAAAAATTATTGTGACTCACATTCCCTATCTGGAGTTCTTGTAGACAACGGTTCTAGTTATCTGCCTTTTGTGCCCCATCCCAACTTTCCACCCAATCTAATTATAAGCACGGTAAGAAACAAATAAAAGACTTTAAGAGGCGGAGTAGTTTTAAAATATGATAGACTAGTAAGCGAAGATAGATAATTCAGTATTTAATAAATAAAAATGGATTTTTATCTTGAAGTGCTTCGTACAAACTAAGGTGGAAAATAACTGGAAGCCGAAGAAAAGGCATAGTGAATGTAGAAAGTGTTCTCAGCGTGAGACTAGCAAATTAACCAATTAAAACCCACAGACAAGTCAAAAGAAATAATTTCGTGACTAGAAGAGGACCGGATTTGAAACCCGCGATCTTCCCCTTGCATCCCAGAGATTCCTAGTAGCAGGGAAATCCGGTTCAAATCTCGTCTGTCGATATTTTTTATCTTCGGATTTTCCGTAAGTTATTGTAACTTAGATGTACAACATCAGTAGATCTGGAAATCTATGGGGGATGGGGGAGGCCTATGTTCAGCAGTGGTCGTCCTGTAGCTGATATGATGATGATGATTGATACTTTTGCCCCACTTATTTGAGTCAAAAGTTTCACCATCTTCTATCGTGTTTCATTTTCGTTAGTAGTATCAAATAAATATTTGAATCATTATTATAAATACGGGATTTACCACGTACCGTTTTATCGGTGTTTCGGTGTTAACGGTACGTGATAAGTCTCATATTTAAAACTAGCTGACCCACCTACGGCTTCGCACGCTTGAAATTTCCCATTCCCGTGGGAACTTCGGGAACCATATAAAACTCTCTCGTGAGAGTGGCGCGACACTTGATGTAAATGACTTCACGTCAATGAACGACGGTTAAATTATTATGGATATTGTTCATACAAAAATACACGATTAAAACAATGGAGGGGGGGGGGGGGGGTAGGAGGGTAAAAAATACTTTACGAAAATATATTTATTATATATTAGAGACGATAATGATTGAAATAAATCACGAAAGTTTACTAAGTAAAATATTTGAATATTTGTTAGAGCAACCTTCAGATAGGGTGGTGGCTCCTGAGCGAAGAACCTCTGCAGCTCCTGTTCTGCAGTTCTATCCAAGATATAGTGATATTCCTCGTAGCTGGAGAGGAAGCTGACGGGACCGGGCCGGTTGGCGCTCAGGTGCTGCACGGTAGTGTTGATGATGTCCACCATGTAGCCTTCGTCGGGGTATACAGTCATGAGGTGGGGCTTAGGCCGGATAGCACCTAGGGGGAAACAACTAATGAATTCATAAATCAATGAAAACATCACCTTCGAAAGTTTCGTGTTTGATTTCAACTATTATTATAAATACGGGATTTATCACGTTATTGGTGTCACGACCAACAATGTTTTAGTTCAATTCGGGAACCTTTATCAGAGTGAGTGCAATCCGCGATAAAACGGTACGTGATAAATCCCGTATTTGTAATAATGATTGAAAATATTACTACATTACACATTACAACATTACTTAGCTATCTAAATATAAACTAACTTAAATTGTTCTTTTGCCATTGTTACTTTTAAAAATGTTTTATTTTTTATTAAAATACCTAGTAGGCCAGGAGCAACAATTGTACTGGTTTAGGAGACGGGCGCTGACACTGTTATATAGTTTTTTTTAACTTTTTGCATCTGTCAACTTTGACTATTTATTCTTGATTCCAAGGTGGTTTTAGACCAAATAAATATTTTGATTTGATTACTGTACACAAAAATAAAAAATAAGCAATTTAAGTACAGCGATTTCTTTCAAACAACCTTTGGATTTGCTGTACGTCTGTAAATTGTGGAATGACCTTCCCCCGGACGGAGGCTTCCCCGGTGGGCTTCAATATGAACGCCTTCAAGAGAAGTGTAAATAAGGCATTAAGTGATATCAGTTAAACGTTTGTTCGGAGGCTGGAATTGAACTCGCAACCTCCTGCGTTTAAGCTGACTCTTCGCCCAATGCTCCCACGAGGTCGTCAGTTATGAGACTGTCGGGTGTCACTCACCAGGGTACATAATAGAGTCGATGCTCGGCAGCTGGTAGTTAACGTTAATGATTGAGTGGAACCACTTGGCCACTTGCACCTTCATCTGGTCGGGCGTGGGTTCGAAGGTGATGTTGGTGGTGCCGGGGTGTGCCACCACTTTGATGCGGATCAGAGGCCGTTTTATGAACATGTAGTCTCTGTAGGGGCCGCTGTACCGGTTACCATCCTGGAGGATAACCATAATAAAAATAAATAATATAATGTGTTGTAATTTAAACTAATTATATTGAAGAAGAATTTCTACTCATAAAATTATAAATAAAAGTATCCATAAATATTTCTTGTTTTAATATCAAAATCTCGAGAAAATCGATAAAATGCTGTCAGTCAAAATGTTCAGAACTAGCGAACTGTACGATGCTACAGGTTACTAAAAAGTTACTTCGAGCCGTTCAATGGACCCGCTCGTTCAATGACCCAGTCTGGTCAATGAATGCCACGAATAGCGCTTTATAGAATTGTATGGAAAACAAACTTTTTATCTTAGAATTGGTGGCCACCATTCAAGGATCGTTATTCTCCAGCTGCTAGTGGTTCTGCAGTTATATGGCATGTCCAATGGCCACTTCGACTTGGTTATTCTGAGATCACTTACATAATAGTATGAGAAGTATTCAGCAAAATGATTGACACTTCTCTCGACTAAATCCCGCACTTGCTTCGACATGAGTCCGTGGATGCACCTGTCAAAAGAATGAACCCTTTTTACCAAGTGTTTCGTATATGAAAAACCTCATGACCTGCGAGGCATTGCATCTGGTGGGCTATTTGCTTGTTCCATCTCCTCCATGCTAATATTATAAATTAGAAAGTAACTTTGACTCTCTGGCCCTCTATCAGTCTGCTTGTTACGTTTTCACGAATAAACGGCTTGACTTCCGATTTAAGTCAGTACTATCCTAACTTAAGTGACCTAGAATTTTCTAAATCTGGTACGGAATATAAAATCAAAAGCCAAGTATTGGATCTGATCCTATGCCTAGCAGTAGGTGAATACTTAAAATGATTATGATGACTTGCTTACAATCTTACCTGAAGAACGTCTCCACCTGAAAGGTAGATTGGTTCTGATTCTTCGCCACGTACACCGACCAATGCTTCCTCATCTTGATCATCGTGTCTGCGACATCAATCATCCAGTTGTCGATCAGCTCAGACCTGGTCTCAGCGCACAGCTTGTTGAGGTGTTCTGTGAACTCCGTGGGGTACTGGGGGAAGGCGACCTCTTCTTGCATCTTGTTCATATCACAGATTAACATGTTTTGGTATCTGTCAATCGCAAAATATGTGCATTACTTACTGTACATGGCAGTACTTTGTTATAGGTGATGGTTACCACTTAACAACAGGTAGGCCATTATGCTTGTTCCATCTCCGGTCGCACAAAAAATAAAGTTTAGCCGCTTGAAGAAGTTTACTGCTGAATAACAAACCTCCTTCGAAGAGTGTAGAAGAACGATCAATGACTTTACGCAACTTTTTACGATGTCAATCTTGAAAATCGTTTGACAAGTGCCAACTACTACCCAAAATCATTTGGTTACTAAGGCTGGCTTGCACAACGATCTCTAAACATATTTAGCGACTAAACCTGTTTACTAAATGACTAAATTTGACGTATATGTATGATTTGACAACTCTCTAAGTCATATTTAGCCACTAAATATGTTCAGGCATCGTTGCGCAAGTCGCCCTACGTGATTTTCAAAAAAGAAAATCTGGGCAGAATTGTTTTTTGATATAACCTTTCAAACCAGATCCTCCTAAGCTCGATAAGCACAGGATTTCCCTCATAATAGCGGTAATGCATCGCATGCTTCGCCCTCACGAATGTGGTGTGCCACGGCATTGGCGCACGGACCGTGTGGGACGGCCATAACGGCGGTAGGAACGCTATTTTAAGGCGATGACGCTCATTCGGGTCTTCAAGGATGTACGACACTATACATCTGTGGAAGAAAAAAATATTTATGGCACACATCATAACATCTACCTATAGTAACTAGGTCACTGCTGGACGAAGGTTTCTCCCACGGGGTGTCAACGAGCCCGATCCTTGGCTCTTCTCATGCAGCTACAAGGTGGGCGGCCTTTCACGTTTACCCTAACGGTTATCGGCTCTGCCGCAGTTACCGGCGACCGCCCAAAGCCCGTTCAGCTTGCTGATCTTCTGAGCTATATCGATCACTTTGTCACCTTGGTATCTGTCGGATAGTAAGAGTAAGGATGACACCTGTTAACTTGCCTAAAAATTATCTCTTTGATTTATATAAATATTTAATGGTATTATTTATTATTTGATTCCAATTTATTAATTTAGTAGTTCATGATCAATGCAATATTGACGGAAGTAAGTTATAATTAAATTTGCCATTTATAGTACCTTTCATAAAATAATTGGATAATTCATTTAAATAGTGTTAAATAAATAATATGATTTTAGGACACATTTTTATAATTTTCTAGCTGTTGCCTGCGACTTCGTACGCGTTACACTACTAAATGTGTACTAATTTATCACAACCACATTAATTTATGCGACGATGTTTGTTTGTTTGTTACTCAATCACGTTGTACCAAGAAAATTAGGCATTTTATGTAGGAATATTTATGTATTTCGTTTATGTATGTGTATTATTAATATTAATAATTTTCGTAAGTTTATTTTATGAAACCTAAGCTGAAGTTTATTTACTTTTCTATTTTCTGGCACTACCACTTTATCCACACTATACAACGATTAGCTGGAGGAAAATGCTAATTAGCTTCACCTATGTATTATTTTATTAGTGCAATAAAAAAATTATAATCTAATCCGCAAATCTAATCTAATATAATCGGCGAACACATTTCGATAAAATTTGGTATGCACGTAGATTTTAACCTGGATTAACTCATAAGCTCATAAGACCTACAAATCAGGTAAAAAAATTACAGCTACATAAGCGTCCTGCAGTCCACTTTCTTATTATTATCGCAACAGTAAACCATAGAAAATGCAGATACAGTAGTGACCACAGTCCTCTCTCTGCATATTAGATATAGGCGCATTGATGAGTCATAAAAAAATGTTAGCTGTTACCAGCGGCTTCGCGCAAATTGTTCTATGGTGTTAAAATACATGCAGCTAATTAAAAGAGACTCTAGTGAGACTCTACCTAGAGAGAGCAGGCTGAAAAACTCAGGGTAGCTGAAAATTTGTTATCACTCATTATTGCTTAACATTCTTAAATAAACTCATTATTTTTGCCGTACTCCATTCATACGAAATTTCATGCAAATATGTCCAAAGGAATAAAAAACTTCATACAAACTTTTACCCCTATTTCACCCTATTGGGGGTTGAATTTTGAAAAATGCTTCCTAAGTCGATGCCTTCGTCATATGAGAAGTACCCGTGCGAAATTTCAATTTTCTAGCTTTAAGGGTTTGGCCTGTGCGTTGATACATCAGTCACTCACTTTTGCCTTTTGTATATACATATATACTAGGGGCACAATAAAAGTTTCCTGAATCAATAATAAAAAAATACTATTAATGGTCAAAAATGAATTTATTGTTTCTCAAAATATTCTCCCTTTGCGTCAATGCACTTTTTCATACGATTGAACCAATTTTGAAAACATTTGTGCCACTCCTCCGTGGTGACGTCAGATACATGTTTTTCATACTCTTCAACAGTCTCTCCTGGTGATGAAAACCGTTGATCGCGTAATTGGTTCTTGATTTTTGGGAACAGAAAAAAGTCACACGGTGCCAGGTCAGGACTGTATGCTGGATGACTCATAAGTTGTACGTTTTTCGCCTTCAAAAACTCATTTGTGTGTCTGGCCGTGTGGGAACTTGCATTGTCGTGGTGCAAGATGATACGGCGTTATTTTCACGGAGTTTGTCAATAATTTCCGGTAAGCAAATGGTCGTGTACCAGTCACTATTCACGGTACGACGATTTTCTAAAGCAACAGTAGCCACGTGTCCGGTTTTATTAAAAAAAAAAGCAATCATCCGCTTCGAGGCACTTTTCACGCGCGCCACTTTGGTTGGTTTTAGCTCATCTCGAAAGACTCATACGCTCGATTGCTGCTTTGTTTTGGAATCATAGCTATAAATGTTTTGTCACCTGTTACTCTGTGCCACACCAAATTGGAAGCCCCTTCGTTGTATCTGGCAAGCATAACATGGCACCAAGTGATGCGGTCCGTTTTTTGAGCATCAGTCAAATTGTGTGGGATCCATCGAGAACACAGCTTTCTCACATCCAAATGTTTGTGTAGGATTGACTGTATGTGTAGATGACGGGATCTCATGGTAGCTCATATGCCTGTCTGTTTCGATCATACGGCGCACAGCAACAATGTTTTTGTTGTTCACAGCGGTGCACAGGCGACCTTCACGAATTTCATCTTGGAGATTGACACGACTGCGTTTGAATTCTGCAAACCAGCTATAAATTGTCGTCTTGAATGGTGCTTCTTTGACAAAAGCAGATTAAAGCTGAACGACGCTCTGCCGAGCTGTCAAATTACACTTAAAATCATAAAAAATCATGCAACGAAAATTGTCCCGAGTGAAATCCATTTTATAGTAATCACGCAATTTTTAAAATGACGCCACAATGTGAAAACAATTGACAATCAGATAAAACAAATTGTATTCTCCGGCTAATGAGTTCCATTTTGAAATGTAGTAATAACTTTTTAAATATTGTTTATGTAAGTGCAAAAAACTTTTTTCCGGAAACTTTTAGTGTGAACAAAGTCAGATTTGCTCGAAAACTCGAGAACGGCTTGACCGATTTTGATGATTTTTGATTTGTTGGATTTGTCTCCGCCCCGAATAGCAGAATAATTATTAAAATATCGGAAAAGTTCACGCAAGAAGAAATAATGAAGATAATTCATTTTCTCAAACATAAATGCAGCAAGTGACGTACATAGACAGCCCGCGTCATATGCATGTCAAGGCGGTACGATGTTCGGTGGGACTGCTAGTTATGAATAAATAACCTTGACATTGTGATTAGATGCAAAAATTTAATAATAAAATGAATGTGTAATGCGCTGCATGCGTAAAACGTTGAATATGGCTGTACCTACACAAAAACTGCCGATCGTATGACCGAGGAACGCTCTCTCGAGAAAATCTTCCAAACCAGTTTTTTTTATCAAACAAGTTTATTTAACAAGGTGTCGGTTATTACCCATATTACTCAATAAATACAATTTGATTGTAAATCGGATAAAAAAAACTGGTTTGGAAGATTTTCTCGAGAGAGCGTTCCTCGGTCATACGATCGGCAAACAATACTACTACTCGTATCCTTAACATAAAATTGTATATCTACTTTATTTTAAGGTTACTAGTTATAAGACATTGTTTACCTAGCTATTAAGTTTTTATTATACCATACCTTGCCACACCCTTAGGTACAGGGTGCATACATCGAGACTATTAATACGAGTAACCTATTGTACATTGCATTAAAATTAATATCTAGTAGTATATTCTAGTAACATTATTAATGCCACATTTTTTATTTCTCGATGCTTGTGGTCTGTTAGCCTCATACGCGACGGACCGATTTAAATAGAAACAATAATATGTACATATCACTCGGATACAGCGTGGGCAGGAGCAAGTGAAAAACCCCAAACAAGCATTATCTTGTTTACGACTTTGATTATCGTTGTTCTAGGAAATGGATTACCACCATCAGCACTGTGATTATAACTAAGTATATTTCGCGATAATTTGCGATAGTATCATCAAAATATAAATACCTACCTACTGAAAAGAATATCAAAACACAACTAGGTACTTTTGCTAAAACTAATTAGATGCGATAAAATTATGAAGATAAACGGCAAACATATCACAGAATAATTACTATTTAAAATTACGTAACTAAATTTATATAATACGTTATTACTAGGATAGAAAGCTAGGTAAATATGGTGCTTTGGAATATGTAGTTTTACTAGGTATGCTAACCCAAAAGATGAAAATGAAGAACTAAAAATTGAATATATTACTAATTTATAAATATTATTTATTAAATATTTTTATTTTTTTAATATTATTATAAAAATCAAATCAAATTTTAAAAATAAATCCTTCAAAGAAGGTTGGGATCAAATCTATGGAGTTTGGTCGAAAATAAATTAAATTGGCCACTTCTGGAAGTAACTTTTATTTCAAGGTTCTAGGTTCAAGGTTCTAGAACAAAGGATGTTCTATGATTTTCCGAAACCGAACTTCATTATCATGGTACAGTTTTGAGATATGACCATAAAAAGTATATCGCTTTTCACTGCCCAGGTCTTCAAGTTCAGAGTGAACAGGTTATTTCTAGACAACCATGATCCATCTCCGACAACTCCATCTAGTCACGTCCCCTAGTGTCAGGTGAGGCAGTGGTCAAGCTCTTGACTAATAAAAAATATTGCCGTGTGAATAAAGAATGGCATCCTTACCTTTTCATTGCCATCACAAAGAACTCTCCAATATCAGCCTCACTTTGCCTGACGCAGGCCTGGTACGTGAGCATGAGGAGTCGTTTCTTGATGGCTGCAGTCTGCTTCTCCACCATGGCTTTTGCACGCTTGTACAGTGACACCGGGAAGTCTGGGAGGTGGATCCCAGACACAGACTAAAAAATACTCGATAATGTAACTCTTCATACTACAAGTCTGTTTGTGTCTGTTTGAATACGCAAATCTCCAAAACTCAATAAGTGAAGTTGGAATACAAAACGATTAAGTTGTTCTGAATTAATCTAAAATATCTTCCTAAATCAATCGTTACCATAATCACTATTTTATTCCAAGTACCTAACGCAAAAATTTTCCACGATCATGTCGTTTTTGTTTCGTCTAATAGATAGAAAATAGAAAAAAATAGAAAATAGAAATATATTTATTATGACCATAAAAGTAGATATACCTAAACATCCAAGATAAGGATTTCCTAACAAAAACAGAATGATTATTTAATTCTTAAATATGTACTCATAAGTATTCATTTATAATTTTATGCTTATTATCAATTTCTATAATCACATACGATTAATTAGCGATCATCAGTGAATTAAATTAATTATACTTATTCATTGTTTGCGTCAATAGGCTGTACGCATAGTATGTGTTCATAACATGTCAAGGAATCAGGTTAGGTACTATCTTAATGTGATTGTGGAAATTGATAATAAACGTAAAACTTTGAATAAATACTTATCATGGTACGTATTAAAATATGGGATAGTCATTCTGCCTGTAAAAATTACCCCTGTATTGTATTCCTAACTATTTTGTGATCATTGTTCCCAAACGGATGGACCGATTCAGTCGCGATTTTTGTTATGCGGCTGGAATCGATCCCACAGCCTCCTGCGTCTCAGTATTCGCCCACTACGCCAGCATACTGGAAATCCCAGTTATCGCTCGTCTTGCCCCTTCTCAATCTTCGAACCTATATTTTGGAACATACAAATTTTACTCACTGTTGTCAAGTAATACTGTATCCTCTCTAAGTCTTTAGGATGGATGTAGCGGTAGTGTTCGTCCTCCGTCACCTTTAGCATCTCGGCTTTTTGCTGGTCAGGGTCACGAGGCATCTCAAATGCCAGTCTCTCTAGATGCCTGGAAACACCATGATC
Source organism: Philereme transversata (assembly GCA_963924445.1). NCBI lineage: Eukaryota > Metazoa > Arthropoda > Insecta > Lepidoptera > Geometridae > Philereme > Philereme transversata. The sequence goes on along the minus strand of OZ004339.1, from coordinate 33,982,425 downwards.
TTAATATCGATTGTAATTATAACTACATAATGAGGCCAATATCTATCATTGAACATGATTTATAAAGCATCTGGCGGCAATTTGCATCCTAGCTCGGTGAAGAACACAGACTCTTAAGTTCCTGGGACTGATAGAGTAGATTTGCCATCACCTGTACCATACCAGCTCATAATTATTGATTAAAACGGGTAATTATCGCGTATGTACCTTTTTTATTTGTTATCCCGACGTTTCGGCTGTGTTGCAACAGGCGTGGTCACGGGTTGACACAGCCGAAACGTCGGGATAACAAATGAAAAAGGTATATACGCGATAAATATCCATTTTAATCAATAATTATGTACAGTGATCGCGAAAGTTTGAAACATACCAGCTCAGTCAGGCTATCAATCTATCTAACTCATCCACACCCACCCACTACTGGGAATAGGCCTCCTCGTTCCGTCTTCCGTCTTTCTTTCTTTCCTAGGCTAATAGTCTAATCAATCAGGCTAATAAACAAACAAGAAATAATTCATAATACATGCAGTATTTATCTAACTACCTAATTAAGTTAAGGATAATAATCGGTTTTATCAGATAATTGGCCATTTCATTGTAATTTCGTTAGTTTATTTGGAAAATATGGGTTTTGGTATCACAAAGCATAATCTGTAGCTTTAAGACTTACTTTCTTAAAGCTTCTTTGGCTGCGATCTCGGCTTCAGTTTTCTCCCGTTTTCTCTTCTCAATCCTTCTTCTCTTAGCATCAGCTTCAGCTTTTTTTCTTCTATTGTATTCTCCTGACACCAGATCTTCTAACAACACCAAACCTAACATAGCAAAACTTGAGTCGATTATCATGAGAACATGAAGCTTAGCACCAACATCCTGTCGTTTTCACTTATGCCCTTTATGCAAAAAAATACAATGAAATCTATGGAGGAGGCTTATGTTCAGCAATGGACGTCTTATGGCTGATATCATGATAATGAAGGTCATATATTAATGGCCCGTATCGTGGCCCGTCGAGTCAGACTAGCGCTGGATAGCGGTGAAGGGCACAAATTTACACAACATTCGGTGAAGTTAAGATGTGGATGATGATGATGATAAGCCTAATAATACCAAACTATTCTAAAATGGATTATTAAAGTCACGATTTTCCGTAAACTATTGGTAAGATGGCACAAACCTTTCGGCAGTTTATTCTTGTCCCTTTCTATCTGGATTGCTTTCAATCGCTCCTTCTCTCTTTCAGCATAGGTTTTCAACGGAGGGAACTGCATCTCACCATTAGGCCCGATTGGACCGTACAGGTTTGGCGGAGGCCTACGCTTTGGAGGCATGTTGATTAATCTGGCTGTTTTAGCAGTAGGGGTATAGCAGTTTCCTAAAAAATAACCATGAACATTTCTACTTAGAAAACTTTCATGAACATTTTATTACTCATGTAACAAACATCAACCTGCAGGAGCAAGAAAATTGCCCATGACCGACTGAGATTAGCTGAGGTGAACTAGGCAACTAAGAACTAGACTGGAAGGTGAACTAAGGTGGACTACGTGTGACAACAAGTTGCCATGGTTCACCGAGGAGGACTGAGCAGGTGGACCACGAGTGAGGAGCGGTTTTATCTTAGTCTGCAATCAATTGTTCTAGTAAAGTACCCTAAAAAAGGGGCTTTTTTATAATGAGTGTGGTGAAAGGTTTTTAAAATAAGTAAGTCATTAAGAGTAAATGACTTCGGTATTGAAGTATTTGGGCCGTCCGATGTCTCCAGATATGGATATTCATGAAATCATCTCAAACTGCACTCTGAAGCACAGTTAAAAATGACACTAAAGTCGCTTAATAATGGAGTTGACGTAATAGGAAGATAAAGAATCTAATTAAAGATTATTGTATGCACGTTTTATTAAATCAGGTATGTTTTACACTTGTGGTTCCTTCTAAAAGATTTAAATGTTAGCGCAGTAAGATAAATAGTGGGTTGATCAGCTCATTATGAATCCACCTTAGTAAGATTCGAGACATTCTAGAGACATTCACTAGCTGGACCACGATCCACCTGTTGGCGACACATTTCAGAAGTTTATATCGAGTCAAATATACAGAACAGTTAATCGTGTGTCGTAGAATCAAGTACTTATCCTAAGATTTAGTATCAATAAAACAGTAAGTAAATAAGGGTAGATACCAATCGAGTCAGCAGGTTTGGCATGGTTGAAGCCGTCCCGGTAAGGTATGCCCTTGCTCCAGGACTTTGCTTGCATCAGCGGTGGGAACTCGCTGCAACCCCCTACGCTCTCACCTAAAGTTTTAAGAAAACATGTTATTTAGTAAATCTTTAGGCATAAGTCATTTATTATTTGCTGATAATTTCTTCAATATAAGGTCTTAAATTAAATATGATAAAGTGCTTAAAGATATTATCTGCTGATTATTAAAAAAGTATTAAAAGATGTAATAGATTCAAGGTGTCAAGATACAATAATTTTATGATTTATGATGAGACTGCCTCCGTGGCGCAGTGGGCGTATAGCCGGCTGAGACGCAGGAGGTAGCGGGTTCGATTCCCGCCGCGGAACAAATGTTTGCATGATCTACAGATATTTGTTCCGTGTCTGGGTGTTTTTCTATATATTATAAGTATGTGTTTACAAAAAAAAAGTATATAAGTATTCTATCACTTATCTGGTTCCCATAGTACAAGCTCTGCTTAATTTGGGGCTAGATAGCGCTGTGTGCTATGTCCAGCGATATTTATTTATTTATTTACCCTCAGGATAGTAATTCCTGGCAGCTCTGAGCAGCTTGCTATCTCTCTCCAGTTCATCATCATATCCGGCCCTGGGGGGTAATAAAGATAACTTCTCCAAACACAAAGAAAAAAATTGAATCGAATAGTTTAATTTAGTTCTTCATATTTTTTATTTGTGCAAAAAATTTTGACTCAAAAGAAGATGGAGCGTAGGTACTACTTAAAAATACGGGACCTAAAGTGTGCCTCTACTCGCCAATCCAGTATATTACAGATACAATAACAACACGTGCTCATCCCGCAGCTAATCACCGAATAGCCCTGTTGCAGGGCGTGTTACTCTGTTTTGTTATTGCCTTGTGCTTCGTAGCCTGCGAAGCAAGGGCGTGCCACTCCGTATAATTTAGGTAGGTACAAACCATACTTATAGTTCGCGTTTGCTGTTGGCCGCGAATGCACTTAAATTACCTCTTTAAATCTCGAGGAGGGGGTTGCTTCTGTGCAGGAGTCACAAACCGAGGAGGACACTTCACCCCCTTGTACTCCCCTTTTGGGATTGTTTTCTTGTTGAGAGGGCGCCTTCGGTCCCCACTCGCCATTATTCACCTAAAGTTAATATACACGCTATAATTTATGTAAACAGCGGTTAGACATAAACTCATTTTGTGTGACTCCTACTATGATATTTAATAGCCAAAATTAATTAACCTAGCTCTTTCAGAGCGCACCAAATAAAACGAACAGAAACAATGTCATAAAAAAACCATACCAGCCTACTCACTCCATTACAATCCTGGACATAACTACAAGTATCATGTCTGTGAATCCTATTTAGACGAAGAAAAAAAGTTTTTTTATTGATGATAGCCAAACGCTTGACCACAACCTCACCTGGTGGTAAGTGACGGTATGATCGAAGATGGAGCACGCTTGCCTACAAATAACCTATTCACTCTGGCCTTGAAGACTCCGAGATTATACCGGTTCGGAAAACATACGCCGGAAGTGAGTTCCACTCTTTACTTGTGCTAACAAGAAAAGTTGGGGCAAATCGTTTGTTACGGCAAGGTGGTATGCCGACCATTTATGGGTGGTACTTCTCGGTACGTCTGCTTGTCTAGTAGTGGAAGGGGGAATGAGGAATAAGGTCATGAAGATCTTGCGCAAATTTACCAAAATGAATCTTGTAAAAAACTGAATGTCTGGCTACCTTGACTATTTCACCATCGAACATCGATTGTCCAAATTGTAAAATTCATAATAATGAAAATCCCTAAAGATTTCTATCATAATCGATATAATCCCGAATATTCACAAGTACTAAACATTTTATCCATAATGATGTTAGTAATAACCTTCATGTTTTAAAACATTATGAATACTAAACCTAAAGGCCCTAACGTCTTTATCTATATAATCCTATCATTATTAGGTAGGTTAGGTGTATTATTAGGTGTTAGTGTTAGTCATCATTAGGATATGAGGGGTCTCACCACAAAAAAACTGCTGAGTGCCTGTTTAAAGAAATCCTATACAAAAATTAGTAAGAATTTAACAAGGTGAGTGTTTAGTAAAATTGAAATTCGGAGATGTGTCTATTTTGTATTGCTCTAGATCTGATCAGAGATCTTATTTTGTGTTATTGGTGTTACGAGCAATAAAAAGTTAGTGTATCCATCTATCTAAAGTATTATTTTTGCGCTAAGTAACTAAGTAGGTAGGTAAGTACCTAATGATTATTTATCTTGACTCAACCGACGCACCCAGAAGCTTTAATTCCGAGCAAAAACTTCTTACGTTAGGGTAATGAGCTGATTAGTTATTTATCATTTCGAATACGTCTTATGACAATGTAGCTGTGACATGGCTTGTAACATCGGCTGAATGCAAAAATCTGAAAGATAAATTAATAAAATCCAAAAAGCTAAATCTAAATAAGACTATATCTGGTTGCGGTAATAGTCTTTTTTTCTCAGTCGTCGGAGATAAGGTGTGGAACTGTTGCAAAATGCACATTCAGTGCATGCACATCTACTGAGGATCTAGCTGAGCGATGCTCCAACCTAATAAAAAACTGATTTTTGTTATTGCATATTCGGGTTTTCCGCATCTATCAAATCATTTTTTTTTCAAAAATCTATTCTTTTCTTGCTGATTTATAGCAGTAGATATCTTTCTTCGTTTAAAATCTACCCCACCCAAGAAAAAGCCGAATAATATCACTCTAGCACCTGACGTAAAATGAGATAGCTACAAGTTATAAGAATAAAGGAGTCACAAAATGCTTGGAGGGCACCAGTTAATATAAGACAGAATTTTGAAGTCATTTCAGTGGGCTTAGCCAAATTACATTCGATTAGCGATGACGCTAGTCGATAAGTCTGAAAAGGTATGGGATTGACACATGCTATGGAAATATAACGTGATACATCGACAACAAAAAACTAATCGATTCGATTCGAATGTAACTTGGCTGAGCCCTCTGATCTCTTTCTGACTTGTTTCTTTAGTAAGAAGTAGGTTAAGGCAAAATACTGATAAGTAGGCTCCAATTAGTACGCACAGCAATTTTGGTTTGGTTATCTCGTAAATAATTTTTATTCAAAGATAATTATTCATATGTATCGTAATTCTGATCGTAATGATACTGCTCCCGAAAATCGAGGGTACCGACTGAATTTATAGTTTCCCAAACATAGCCATTTTTATTTTTGCTGGTTATAAAAAAGCTACAATTAGAGGTAACCAAAGTCTCCAAAAAAATCACAATTTAATTAAAAAAATAATTGTTTTTATTCAGTTGAAAACGATTATTATATTTCACTTTGTTCGGGGAAAATTGACCAGGAACCATGGCATGCATGTCCTAAGGAGTGGTTTTATCTAACTAAACATTTTTTCTGGGTTAATTTATTTACTATATCCTTTTTTTACGAAAGTTAAGTCAAGTACTGATTATTAATTATATAAATAAAAAGTAAATTATTAATGTCACTAGCATTTGAAAAAAACTTAAATTTAGATGAGTTATATTCTTATATTATACTAGCAGTATCAGCAGGTAAAACAATATACTCAAATATCCGCGTAGCACGTAAATTGCAAGCAAAAAGCACGCGACACCTATGCTATTAAAAACTCCTTTAATACGTGTATTACAAACAAACTCATTTGATGATTTGAGGCGAATAAAGACGTAAAGTAATGGTACAAAAACAAATCAAATCAAGAACGACATGTAATTTAATTATTAAAGTTTCAAGAAAATCTATGAAGTTGTTGTTAACCTGCTATTTAATTTGAATGCTCTTTTTGCGCATCCAATGCTATAGAGAATAGAATAGAATATCATTTATTGAAAAAGAAGAACACAATAACATTAATTGAATTAACAAAGTTAGTGTAACATCAGTCTCTCGTCAGATTCAAATTACAACATTATTACAAATATTTTACGAATAAAAACATTAGTGTGTATTCTTTCAAAGCATTCGTGTAGAAATCGGTTTCTTAGTTTTTTAGCTCTCCTGTAAAATTTAGATTTTCATGAATATAACCGCTTTATTCGATCGAGTCGAGAGGTCTTACCTACTTCGCCCAAAACTAAGACTCGAAAGAAACTGCTACATATTATTTAAGAGTACCTTCGCCAGACACGGATCCGGGGATGGGGCAATGGGTGCAATTGTCTGTCGCCTTCCTGAAACACGATCTAATTAATTTATTTTCCCCAATTTCAAAACTTTGAAATCATCTTTTACATTTTCTGTCCTGTCCTGTTTATAAGAATCGTCTACCAGTAAACCAGTCTACAAAAAATGATTACTTACATCGTTCGATTAATGCCGGGTTCCTATATCTGTGGGTAACTAGCTACGACTCGTTTCTCCTTGAAAACGTGTCAAAAGTTTGACACTAGTTTGACACTTTTTCAAGGAGATAGAAGTCGTAGTCGGTTACCGACGGACATAGGAACTCGCCATAGGTAGTTTTCACTCGAAGTTACTAAACAAAGTCTCGGAGTTCAATGATGAAAATTGAGTTTAGGCACTTCATGCAACAAACGGACGATGACGAGACGAAAAGGTTGTATCTACTTACGAATGAATATGTACTTACTAGTTAGATAACCACGCAGCGTTGGCGACGCGGAACGCACTCCTGCCCCACGCATAGTGCGAGTAAGTTAAGGTGATAGTAGTTAGTTATTTATGCAATGAATGTGTTCTCTTTACAGTACTTGTGTTTTTTTACCCGTTCAATTTGCTTATATTATTTTAATTTACCCCCCTCTCAGCTAAATACTGTATCCGCGCCTGACCATCGCTAATTTTATCAAAGCTGTAAAATGGTTTTGCATTGTATATCTTTTGATTGGTATTATCATTAAGTATATGAACATTTACATACATTTAGGTATTACGAGCATTTTTCATTTATTCATACTACTGTCCTGAATCTGAATGGAGACTACGCACTGGAAAGCGCAGCGTAGGGCAGCCCCCCACCAGGTGGAAAGAAGACCTGGTAAAGGATACTAAGAGCCGTTGGGGACAGGCCGCACAAGATCGGTCACTCTGGAAATCAATGGGGGAGGCCGATGTTCAGCAGTGGACGTCATGTGGCTGATATGATGATGATGATATAACGTTCATACAAAATGACCAAAGTCAACTGCAAAATTAACTTTGTATTTTAATATGACTAAGATACAGCCGTACTGGCTACGGAGCCCTTCACTGTACATGGTTCGAACCGCGCTTGACCATTTTTTTTTTATGTTTTCACACCTTACCTACGGGAAATCAAAGCCGCTGACAACGCTATTTTACCTACTGGAAGCGGGGGTTAAGATGGATAAGACTTGCCCAGCGCCTAATAGGTACCTACTAAGTATAGGTATGTACCTACTACACACATCTAAATCCATTAAATAAACACACACACACATACAAACATACATATCTATACTACTCTATGCATAAACCCTGAAAATAATACACTTTTTTGTAGTCGTATTGCTGCCAATGATGTAGGTACTGTAAATCCGATGTAGGAATGAGCCAAGTGTTTTTTTTAAATTTACCATTTAAATTCATATCTAGTGACAAGTATTAGGTACTCACCAATTCAAAAATGTATCAACACTATGACTCCTAACTAATTAAAAATTAAACAAAATACGCGAATGCTGCAGCCAATTATGTATTAACTATCTTTTTGGCCAGTTTGTAAGAATATTGACAAACAGATTCAATATAGACGCATTGCTATGGAAACGGTGACTGCCACTGATAAAAAGTGATACAAGTTTTCCCTAGCGCAAGGTTTTTCTCTATTTTCAATGCCAATGAGTTCGAATCCAAAAAACTTGTTATTGTTGCTTACTTAGTCCATCATTATCTATGGAAAAATCAAGGATTTTCCAGAACTTTTTTCGGAATGAATACTTGTTTTTATTAGTAGTGAGACGAACTTTAAACCTATTTTTAGTCTGGACTCCCGAGTTAATCCTATCAATCATAGGAACTTCTCCGTAGAACTCTACGAAGTAAAACTACGTCGTCATCACAATATCTTGAATTTATTGACTAATATGTTGAATTTATCAGTGCCAGTGCGGTTCGGCAGTCGAACAGCTTGGTCACCATGGATTGTCGTGTTCCAGGGCCGCCGCCCGCCGGTAGGATTTCCCGTCATACACCTGGCTTTTTGCAGCATCAACGTTCCAGCCGTTCTCGAACCGAACGGTCTAATACGTGACGATGGTAAGCGGCCTGACGCATGACGGTACGACTCGTGTAACTTGGGAGAAGGGTAGGCCTTTGGTGTGGGACGCCACGTGCGCCATCTCATCTCTCTGGTACAGCAGTTGGGACCGGTGCGGCGGCAAATTCAGCCGAAGATCTCAAGCGGCGCAAATAATGGAAGTCTCGACAGAGCTTACGTATTTGAGCCATTTGGGATCGAGACTCTGGGGCCCTGGGGGTTCATCGCGTTTTCAAAATTATTTCTGGGCGTCTGGTGGAAGCAACGTGCAATCCGAGAGCTGGCGCTTATTTGCAATTAAGCGGGTCAATGCAGCCAGTGTCTTGGGGACACTTCCGCCTGGAAGTGATCTGGAGCAGTTGAGCTATCTATAGATCGTTTGCAACGGTCTTTAGATGATTCAACTGTTTCTCCTGTATATCCTGTCCTGTCTTGTCTTCTAAATAATATTATATTCTTTGTATATATATTATAGGCATTTTGCCCCAAAAAAAAATTTTGCATTTATTAAATAATACCTTGAATTTATTAAGGATAACCATACATTTTCAGTGTCCATTTGTCAAGTTACTTCAATCAACGTAGATACCTGTTTATATATTCTTGTGGTGCGGTTGCATCACCGTCGAAACAATGACGGGATAATAAATAAAAAGGTAAATACGTGATAAATACCCATTCAATATTAGTAATTATGTACAGTGATCGCAAAAGTTTAAAAAATACTATATCTCTTTGATTTCTTCATTGAGATTTCTAAGTGTAATTTTGCTTCTGAGTGTCCATTTTCGTAATAGTCGTTACTCGTCCCCCTTTACTGTAATGTTGGTCATTGGAAGAGATGAAAAACTATAAAAAAATTTAAGTAGATGGCGCTAACGGCGCTTTAAGCCGTAAAATGAATTATCTCGCTTATATCACGCCTGACGTAGAGTGGGCCTGTAGCGAAATTGTTATCGCATCCTGTATCAACCGAGTCAGGCTGCAGATTCAAGTTCCGTCCAAATCTAAATTTTTGAGCTGGTTTTGAAAATCTTAACTGTCGAATAACACTTTCAAATAAAACTACATACTAATTCATATAATTGTCATACAAAATATCCAAAATCTACTTCAAAACTAACAATTACCTACTAAGATACAACATCGTAATGGCAATGGAGCCCTTCACTCTGCGTGGTCCGACACGCGCTTTAACAACTTGTTTACATTTTACGTTTTAACGGCACCCCATGTGTATTTTACACACATTATAGGTAGGTAGGTATTATTATCGCAATTTGAATTGCAATACGTAATTCGCTAACAATCGATACAATTAGGTAATCAATGCATTAAATCTTATCATTTTATAGTTTAGTATATAAATGATGGTCTGTAATGAAGAGGAACTAAAGTAAATTAGACTGTAGAATGAAGTTGTTGATAGCATTAGCAGCCGTAGTGCTATCCGCGCAGGCTTTTCCGACCCATGTCGGTGAGGTAGAGATAAACCAAGCTGACAATGCTACGCTGTTCTCAGCGCGGTCTGAGAGGAGCTTCGGTTTCGCCAGCTTTGGTGGCGGTACCCGCGGAGGCGCCGGCGGCGCAGTCTGGACTGTGTGGGACCCCTGGGCGCTCCGAGACGCTGTAACTGGCGACGCCCCAAGAATCATCTACGTCCGAGGCCGCCTTGACTTGACTCAGCTATTCGTCGGTTCCCCAGGCGTCATCATCGACGTCGGATCCTGGAAGACCATCATCGGTGGAGACAACAACGCCATGATCTTCGGCGGAGGGTTCAGAATCCGTCGCGCGCAACAAGTCATCATCCAAAACCTGAAGTTCCACAACGCGATATCGTTCGCCCCGACCGAGCGGCCCAACGGAAGTGGAGGCATCTTGTCTCAGCAGCCGGGAGACTACACTGATGTTGACGCAATTCTTTCCGAAGAGTCCGAGTACGTTTGGATCGACCACAACGAGTTCGCTGACGACCCGTGGAACGCCAACACCGTACCCAACGGCATGATGCGTCACGACGGACTGGTGGACGTGAAGCGCGGCTCCAACTGGATCACCATCTCCCACAACATCTTCAGGAACCACAACAAGTGCATGCTGATCGGGCACAGCGACAGCAATGCTGCTCAGGACCAAGGCAAGCTGAAGACGTCGATCGTTAGCAACTGGTTCATGGGTACGACTCAGCGCAACCCTAGGGTTAGGTACGGAGAAGTGCACGTGATAAACAACTTATACACCGATATGGGAACCTACGGTATCGGGGCTGGCGCTGGATCTTCAATCTATGCGGAGAGAAACGTGTTCATCAACTCGCGCGCGTGGAGGCACCCCGACGGCACGCCCAACCCTATCGGCAACCTTCTGGACGTGGTGAACCTGCTGATCAGCGGCAGTAGACACGACTCTGTCCCCTCTGACGTCAGGTGGAACCCTTCCAACTATTTCCACTACCAGTCTGTGGCTATCGGTGATGTCGAAGCACACGTCCGCAGAATCGCCGGTACTTGGTGATAGAACTACATAGGCTAACGAATCAGGAACTTAATTTAATAACGTCTTGTAAAAAATGTGTTTTGTGTGTATGTCTTTTGTGAATTTAATATGAGTTTATTAATATTATTATTTATTAGCACTTGAATCAAGTAAAATAATTAATTAAAAATACGCAACACTAAATTGTGGAATCAAACTAAACCCTGCCAAAATGTACTGTATCTTGATTGAAACTGTGGGTAGCCCCAGTAATAAACTAGTTACGGAGTAAGACGGTCGTTTTATTGTGAACTGACGTATTACAATCCAGCTATAAAATAAACTATTTTTTCCATAAAAAGAACCAATTCGAATCCTGAATATATCCTCAGATGTAACATTTTTCGTAAATCCTTCAAAATCTACGACATGATTCCTTTAACGATTTCGTCGATCTCTTCGTGTTTAGGATCCCCCATTCTCAATACCCAGGGCCGGATTTTCCATAAGACGGATTAGGCAACTGCCTAGGGAGCCCGCACCGACTAGGGGCCCATGGGGGCCTAGTAGATGCGGGCCACGCACCAAGAAAAAAAACCGTTCCATTTGTGACATTCTTCAATAAGATCATTTCAATGAAAGAAAATAGCAGGAGTCGATCTGATCGACTCGACTTTTGTAATAGAAAAAATATATTTTAAAAAGTAAGAAAAGGATAAAGGAAAGGAGGCCCCGAGAATTGCATTGCCTAGGGGCCCCGATAGGGTTAATCCGGCCCTGCCTATACCATCCCAATTTAGGCACAGATCTAGGGGGGGAGCAATGTGTGCAATTGTCCTTCCCCTGAAACACGACCGAAGTACTTTATTTTGATCAATATTAAAAATTTGAAATCGTTAACATATCACCTATCCTCTCCTTAGCGTTTAAAACCCTTAATATTTTATGGCTCGCTCCGCTCGTTTTATGTAGGTTACTCGCCCGATAGTCTCGCTTCGGTTTTGTCGCCTAATTAACTTAAAAAGGTTTTTTGTGGATTAAAATATTATAATTTTACATATCAGATCTTATTGACTATTCAAGAGTCCAGCACTACATATGAATGAAGTGGACTCGGAATCTCACTAGAACATTATACATATCGCCCATTCTCAAGTTAAGTATCCTTACACCTTTCAGTGGGGTTTCCCTCCAACGCCGAGAGCGCAGCTGCCCAACCTCCTTGAGTTGCAAAAACCCCAGTCGTGTCTTTAAATGGCATGGGAAAGGTTCTCAGCGTGGTGTCACTGCCCATTATGATTATTTTAAGTGGAGAAATAGTTATTTGGGTAGCTGAGCCTTAAACTAAAGACGAGGGTCTATAGTAGTTCGAGTAACCAGGGCTTTTTGAACACAATTAATGACCTTTCTGACCTGAGACAGTCGAAATACTCGTCATATGTTCCAAACATCCGAAAGATATTCTTGGACCAAGAACCGGAGCCGCCGTATCAGCTCGTGAGCCGCCGGCGTCAGCTCGCGAGCCGCCGGCATCGGCTTGTGAGCTGCCGTGTCGGCTCATGGGCGCCGGCATTAACATTTGCCCCACGGTCGGGACACGGGCTCTAACCAATGGACAGCGAAGACTGAGCCACGGTCTCCACGCAGGGCTCATGTGAGGAAACAGCTGTTGTAAACGAACTGTGCAGCCCAACCAGGGAACCGAATAGCTACACCTAGGCTTAAAAAGAAGCACACATTTCTGTGGCTTCGACAGTTGTTATGAAAGAACTGCACAGTATCAAGCTGTAACACACAGGAAAATGCACACACCAAAGTAAGCGACTCTTAGAAACTGAGTCTCCAACCAAACATAACACCGTAACCGTAATCCCGAACTCATTCATTTTTCCCCTCCAAAGGTTGCCTGGAAGAGACCGCTCTCAGCGATAAGATCGCCCATTACATTGCCTTTTTAGTTTTATATTAGTGTTATATTGTTTCTCTGTAGTCATTACAATAAAGAGTTATCTTGTCTTATCTTATCTTATTTTAAGTACAATTCCATAGTTGTGCTCGTTTAACTTATTATGTAGAAATTCAGACATAATATTTGTTCATGATTTATTTCAATCATTATTATTAATACGGGATAATAATATTTGTCATCGAGATTCAATCTCGCGGCCGCTTTTATTGGTAGCCAAAGTGTGTATACGCATTTGGCAATGTAATTAATTAATTAATTCATGTAAATTAATGTAATTGTAACGAACTTTTATTTGAGGCCTGATGTAATACGCTGTAAATTATTATCTTGCTAATATTTTAAAGTAACATCTGATAAAGATTAAGTATTACACTTGAGAGAGGACTTGTAAACTCAATTCTTTAGTTTGGAATGATTTAAAAATACAGAGTTGAGAGTATAGTTTTTCTGTACTCGCTGAAAGGTCGAGATTTGCGTGTTTCTTATTTTAAAACACTTGAAGATAAAAATTTAAGAATGTTTTTAAAATTCTCAACGCAATAAATTTTTTTTTATGATGTCAGTCAATAAATTTTAGCAAAAATGTGTTTGAAACAAGTGGGCGCCTCTCTTCTAGAAATTCTAACGCTTAACTTTTTTGTACGTCTGTGCTAACGTGAGAAAGACACACCTTTTAGCGAATTTCAAAATATTGAATATTTATTGGCTGTTTGTAGAAATAGAGGCGCGACCACCCCTAAATGGAAAGTAGGGATTTTTCGTAACAAAAGTAAAATGCAGCAATCGCTCGGGACAGGGAGACGGGAGTCAGACAGGAGACAGACGGGAGTCTTACGCGAGTCAAGTATTAAGATCAGTGCGGATATCTTGAGATTTGATAATCTTAGTAGAATCAGTGTTGAATTAGAGTTAATTGCATCAAGTTAGTCTTACAGTTATTACATTAGTTAGTAAATCCAGTGTATATATTGGTAACGTATTTAGTTAAAGAGGTATAGGATTGCAATATTTTAGATACTAATTATAATTTGAAATCCTTGAACAAGCAGAGCGTAGATGTTTGTATGCGAGGCGTAGATATTTATACAGAGGCGTGCTGGTGATGAATACGTTAGATATATTTAATTGATTTTGTGTTTAATTAGGTAGTTGTTGTTTAACCAATTTCCAACATTCTCAAGTTTATGTAGAGTTAATATGATGTTAAAATATAATATAGAATTAGTACTAAGTAATGGGCATGTGCGATGATTACCAAATTCTTCCAAATAGATTATACGAGGGAAGCGGTTTGAACGTGAAACTTGTCTAAATAATTGATGCATGGTATTTTTTATAGTCATTCACAGCTTAGCCGAGAAGGAGTCGCTTTTGCCATCATAACCAATCAAACTTCCTTTCCATGTTCCTATAATAATTTCGTGATAGTTCTATTATTTTATTCAACAAAAGACTACTACTAACACATTTTCAATTCATCTACTTTATATATTGGAATCAACCGATCTAACAAAAATTAGTAGCATCTCCTGTGTCGTTGGTTACCGTCCGCGGGAGGTTACCAGCCCTGCCACCTATGGTCTATCAGGTTCTGTAAGACTAGGCTTGTGTCTGACCCCTTCCAACCCGTACGCTCGACCTCTGTCCTGGATGTTTGATACTGCTTTTTGTTAAATCACGTAACTTAGCTAGTTTAGTTATCATGGGGTAGCTTAGCTAGAGATCTATTGAATTCATTGTAATATTCTAGATTTATCTTGAGTATTTCTTTGAATTTAATAAATCTGTGTTAGAAATATGTCTGAAATCAACAGGATTTCGAACATATTGGGGATTGGCGGTGAATAGGCGCCTTTCCCTTCCTTTATCTTATTTCTCCTCTTTTGCAAGACTAGGAGTTTTCCTCGTCACTAAGTTCTCTCCTAGAACAAGACATTCCTAGCCATACATCGCATGCAAAATGTATGAGTAGGGGCTCTTCACAAAATAAATCACAATATCATAATTACCACTCAAGCACAACTAACATAAACCTTTTGTTTCCTTTTCAGCTACTTCGAGACCTTATACCTTCGAGGGCTTAGCTTTAAGATAATATTAAGAACAATACTAATTTAGAATTATTAAGCCACTGAAGTCTTGTCATAATTAAATCCATTTTATTCTAGATGATTATAAGCACTCTTGTGATATTTAAAATCAATTCACTAATAACATTTAATTTGTGTTATTTTATTTGTATCGTTTATTAAAGCCAATTTATTACTACTATTATTACTATTTCATTTATTTCACCAAATCATTTACACAACATAGAATAAATTCGATTATAGACCATCACACTTACGAGTAGGATGACCATAATCACAGTTAGGTTCATTATAAGTCCACCACTGTATGTCATCTCAATATGCCCAAGTGACAGATCTCGTCAGTTTTGACTTTTTTTGTCGAAGATCCTGGGAACTTCTCGTCCTAGACTTTCCCGTTTCTGGCTCAAATGAAAGGTATTGAAGAGGTCTACATTTTCGATGACAGCTGTCAAACTTCAAATGGCTATCTCAGGAACTACTTAACCTAGACTTTAGTTTCTGGGTCTAGTTAAACTATGTATATGAAGTCGATCAAAAGGTCTAGTGTGCCTGGTTGGCAGCAAGTGGTTATTCAATTATGTAATAAATTAAAGTCTAGCACGATAGATTAGGGTGGATTCAAAAAAGCAGTAAAATTTAATTCATCCGCGCAATGGACTACAGTGGGACAAAATGTGGTACATCGATGGATTTGTTCACTAGGCATTTTTTACGATTCTGAAAAACAAGTAAATGTCGGTAAATCAAAAGAAACACTATCAAACTAGAGTCCCAAGAAGTGCAATTTTAGCCATGACAATAGTAAACGGGAAGTA
This sequence comes from Philereme transversata, assembly GCA_963924445.1. Taxonomy (NCBI): domain Eukaryota; kingdom Metazoa; phylum Arthropoda; class Insecta; order Lepidoptera; family Geometridae; genus Philereme; species Philereme transversata. The sequence continues at coordinate 33,966,558 of OZ004339.1, read as the reverse complement.
CCTAGGGAAACATTGTTGTTGATTAGATGATCCATTAATGAATCACAAAATTGGTAGGTGAATTATGTAGTGGACCACGGGCAGGGAATGACAAAAACTATATAAAGTTTGTTCAATACTTCGACTTTTTTTAACGTCCTATGCAAACAGAGGAACGTTTACTTTTCCTTGAAAGGTCACCTTTCTAAATCAAAATCGGTTATCAGTTTGGGAGCTACGTTGCCATAGACAGATACAGCGATACACACGTCAAACTTAAAACACCCCTGCACCCCACCCAATACCAATGCACGAGTGATTTTGCAACTTTTAGAAATTTGCTGTGCTTGACTCCGCTGCAACTCCTGAACTCTTCATCTGATTGAAATATATTTGCTACAAAAATTGCAGCAAACATCATGCTTTATAGTTTTGTAGTAAATATTTTTCACCTGTGGCGTTGGAAAGAAGATATATATGAAAAACTAGTTTCCGGTACCATTTTTCCAATATGTCAGTGCGAACGATGGTTGGTCAAGGTCGCAAACTCGGAATAATAATTATGACACCCAATTACAAAGTACAAATCTACCAAATAAGAACTCTCCTTTTGTAGTGAAATCCCCTTTTTCTGTCTTAATTGCCTGGACTGTAACTGTCCTGTCCTGTTTATAAGAATCGTCTACCAGTAAACTAGTCTACCTAAAAAATTACTCACATTGATCGATTAAGTACATAGTGTTCGAAGTTACTAAATAACGTCCCGAAGTCTTAATTGCCTGGACTGTAACTGTCCTGTCCTGTTTATAAGAATCGTCTACCAGTAAACCAGTCTACCTAAAAAAATTACTCACATTGATCGATTAAGTACATAGTGTTCGAAGTTACTAAATAACGTCCCGAAGTCTTAATTGCCTGGACTGTAACTGTCCTGTCCTGTTTATAAGAATCGTCTACCAGTAAACCAGTCTACCTAAAAAAATTACTCACATTGATCGATTAAGTACATAGTGTTCGAAGTTACTAAATAACGTCCCGAAGTTCAATGATGAAAATTGAGTTTAGGCACTTCATGCAACAAACGGACGATGACGAGACGAAAAGGTTGTATCTACTTACGAATGAATAGATAATTACTAGTTAGATAACTACGTACTTACCACGTACTACGTACGTACGTACTACGTTTTACAGATAACTTACCGTGCTGACTTTACTCGATTTCAGTAATGCGTTCAACACCGTTGATTTTGATATTCTCCTGGCAATACTTAGCTCCCTTAACGTATAACCCTTAACGTTAAAGCAGACATAAAAATCAAAGACGAGGAGTTGGCTCTTGTGGACACCACCGTATTCTTAGGTATAACCCTAGATAATAAGCTTCAATGGGGCCCTCACATTGATGGGTTGTCGAAGAGACTTAGTTCTGCGGCATACGCAGTCAAAAAGATCCGTCTTTTTACAGACGTAGACACAGCTAGACTAGTTTACTTCAGCTACTTCCACAGCATTATGTCATACGGTATACTGCTGTGGGGGAGTGCTGCAGATATAAACACCGTTTTTGTGCTGCAGAAGAGGGCTGTTCGTGCAATTTATAATATGGGCCCCAGAGAATCATTACGCAATAAGTTTAAAGAAATAGATATTATGACATTCCCTTGTCAATACATCTATGAAAATCTAATGTATGTTCACAAAAATATTAATTTGTTTAAGAAAAATAGCGATAATCATAATTTTAATACTAGAAATAAAGATAAACTCGCTGTTGCCACATGTAGACTCCATAAAGTTAGTAAATCGTTTAAAGGGCAAGGTGTGCGCTTTTATAACAAACTCCCAAGGGATGTACAAAAATTGACAATTAACAAATTTAAAAACGTAATTAAACAAAATCTTTATAAAAGAGCCTACTATAAAATATCGGATTATTTAGTTAGATGATAGAGAAGCTTGGGATTGAAACTGCCCCAACTCGTTCAAAATGTTACAATTTAGACGTAATTTCTTTTCTGTATTATGTACCTATTGTAAAAGGATCATTAAAAAAAAACAACCAGCCTGGTTTTCTTGCCTTTCTTTCCTGGCTTGGTCGCGAAGGAACAGGCAGTAAAATTGACGTTTCAAAGTGATCCTTGTGATTTTAATGAATAAAAATATTTGACTTTGACTTTGACTTTGTATCTCCAGCGGTGGTTGGTTGGTTTTTCAATTACTTGCACGGGCGCCGTCAGCGTGTTCGACTTGAGGAGTCTCTCTCTTCGTGGTGTAATACGTCTGCTGGTGTACCTCAAGGTGGCGTTTTATCTCCTCTTCTTTTTGCAATCTTCATAAACTCTATTTCTCTCAATCTTTCTTCGTCCTTTCACCTCTACGCAGACGATCTTCAGATTTATAATCAGGCTACGCTCAGTAATATTGCTGATGCTGTTGACGTTACCAACTGTGATTTACGCCGTATTGCAGAGTGGAGCAAGCTCCACGGTTTGAAAGTGAATCCTACCAAAACGCAAACCATTATTGTAGGTAGTTCAAGAACGCTTAGCAAAATTGACTGGTCCACCCTCCCACAAGTGGTTTTTGACGGAATAGCAATCCCATACAGCGAAAGCGTTAAGAATTTAGGTATCATCATTGACCGCAACTTTTCATGGAAGGCTCAGCTTGAATTAACCAGCCGGAAGTTGTTTGCGTCAGCCGGTTCACTAAGAAGACTACGCAACTTTTTGCCCACGTCCACCAAGACTGCGCTTGCACAATCGCTTTTACATCCCGTTTTAGATTATGCCGATGCTTGTTATCTGGACCTCACTGAAGAACAAGCTCGAGCGCCTACAAAATTTTTGTATCAGATTCATATTTGGCCTCCGAAAATATGATCATGTGTCTCCCTTCCGTTCACAGCTTAAGTGGCTTCCAATTCGTCTTCGTCGGAATACGCATATCCTCTCTCTTCTCTATTCTATTCTTTTCAATCCTTTCACTCCTCACTATCTGAAAGATAGATTTCAATTTCTTCATTCTTCAAACAACTACACTCTTAGGTCATCAGAAAACTTGATACTCAGAACTCCTTCGCACAGCACTTCCTTTTACAGCGCTTCTTTTACTGTCCAGGCTGTTCGGCTGTGGAATGCTCTGCCCGAAGAAATAAGACGGTCATCCTCCTTACACACATTCAAGCTGAAGGTGAAGCAACATTACCTAACGATGTCATCTTCCTAGCGTTATTTATTTACTATATAAACATTTTATCTGTTAGTTTAGTTAGCTATTTGCATATATCTATATATTAGTCTATTTTATAAGTATTTTAAGTATTAGGATTGGAACATTATCATATATTTTTATTTTTTATTATACTTAAGAATATTTGTGTACTTAAATATATCCTACAAATTACACCGCACTCCATATTGTAAATTTCGCTCCATCCAAAGGTTGCCTGGAAGAGATCGCTTTCAGCGATAAGGCCGCCCATTGTATTGCCTTATTTATTCTAGCCTTATATTTATTTTTGTATTATTTCTGTTTGTGTGGTAATTCAATAAAGAGTTATCTATCTATCTATCTACGCGGCGTTGGCGACGCGGAACGCACTTCTGCCCCACGCATAGTGCGAGTAAGTTAAGGTGATAAAAGTTCGTTATATATGCAATGTATTCTCATTACAATACTATTATTTGAATTTTTGTGTGTTACCCCACTTGTCACCCCAATGGCCCCTGTACCCCATTCAAAAGAAAATATTTTTCGCGGTACGCTTCAAAACACTTAAATTTTCGAGGCTCGCTCCGTTCGCCATAATTAAGTCACTCGCTCAATAGTCTCGCTTTGGTTTTGTCGCCTCGTTAGCGTTCAATATGCTTATTTTTTTTTTAATTGACCCTCTCTCAGCTAAATCCTGTATCCGCGCCTGACCATCGCTAATTTTATCGTTAATTTGACGACCTCCGTGGTGCAGTGTACGAATAGCCGGCTGAGACGCAGGAGGTAGCGGGTTCGATTCCCGCCGCGGAACAAATGTTTGTATGTTCTACAGATATTTGTTTCGGGTATGGTTGTTTCTCTATATATTATAAGTATGTATTTACAAAAAAAGTATATAAGTATTCTATCAGTTATCTGGTTCCCATAGTACAAGCTCTGCTTAGTTTGGGGCTAGATAGCGCTGTGTGAAATGTCCAGCAATATTTATTATTATTATTTAATTTAATTGTCATTAGTAATTTTGGTATTACGAGCATTTTGTAAGTACTGTAGATTTCTTCGCTAGGATTTCTCCTATTCTTGGGTCATACTACTGTCCTGAATCGGAGTGGAGACCTCGCACTGGAAAGCGAAATGTAGGGCGGCCACCACCAGATGCAAAGAAGACCTGGTAAAGGATACTGAGAGTCGTTGGGGACAGGCCGCATAAGATCGGTCACTCTGGAAATCAATGGGGGAGGCCGATGTTCAGCAGTGGACGGTCATGTGGCTGATATGATGAAGATGATATAACGTTCATACAAAATGACCAAAATCAACTGCAAAATTTAATTTGTATTATAATATGACTAAGATAAAGCCGTACTGGCTATGGAGCCACATGTACAGTGAATGTACATGGTTCGACCCGCGCTTGACCATTTATAAATAAATAAATAATAAATAAATATTACTGGACATTTCACACAACGCTTTCTAGCCCCAAACTAAGCAGAACTTGTACTATGGGAACTAGATAACTGATAGAATACTTATATACTTTTTTGTTTGTAAATACATACTTATAATATATAGAAACACACCCAGACACGGAACAAATATCTGTAGATCATGCAAACATTTGTTCCGCGGCGGGAATCGAACCCGCTACCTCCTGCGTCTCAGCCGGCTATACGCCCACTGCGCCACGGAGGCAGAGAGGGAGAGTTTATTTTTTGTGTTTTTACACCAAATCAAAGCCCCTGACAACGCTATTTAACCTAATTAAACCGGGTTTAAAGAAAAAGACTTGCCCAGCGCCTAATAGGTACCTACTAAGTATAGGTACTACCACCACCATCGATAGGTACACGCATCTAAATTCATAAAATAAACACCAGACACGCACACACACAAACAAACATACATATCTATACTACTCTATGCATAAACCTTGAAAGTAATACACTTTTTAGTAGTCGTATTGCTGCCAATGCCAAATAAATAAATAATTACTCACTGTAAATCCGATGTAGGAATGAGTCGTTTTTAATTTACCATTTAACGTAGGTCAACACTATGACTTCTAACTAATTAAAAATTAAACAAAATACGCGAATGCTGCAGCCAATTATGTACCTATTAGGTATCTACCTAACTCTTTGTCCAGTTTGTAACAATATTGACAAACAGATTAAATATAGACGCATTGCTATGGAAACGGTGACTGCCACTGATTAAGTGTTAGAATGCATTTTTAAAAGTGATATTATTCATTTTCAACACAAAACTAGTAAGCTTAAACGCTTACTTAGTGACAATTACTTTAATATATACATAGATTAAGCATTTAACCGATGTCGTGTATGTGTGTGTGTGTGTATTGATATCTATATTTCCTATATCTAATTTATTTTCTGAATTTAAGTCTCGTCTACCTTACCTGTTTATATATTGCCTATTCATCTCCTACCTTACTTGCAGAAACTTTTAATTGGCCTTCTTATAATAAGTAGCATTTATTGTTGTTAATTTCCTACTCAAATACCTTTTCTGTAACCTAGCTGTAAGTTTTCCAAAAATTCAAAAAATAAATAACTGAATAAAAGTTTTCTCTAGAACAAGGAGTTTCTCTGTTTTTAAATGCCAATGAAGTCGAATACAAAAAACTTATTGTTGTTGCTTACTTGGTCCATTTATACCTATGGAAAACTCAAGTATATTTCCTGAACTTTTTAGCTATTATTTTTAGTCTGGACTCCCGAGTTAATCCTATCAATCATAGTAACTTCTCCGTAGACCTCTACGAAGAAAAACTACTTCGTCATCACAATATCTTGAACGTATTGATTAATACCTTGAATTTATTTAGGATAACCATACGTTTTCAGTGTCCGTTGTCAAGTTACTTCAATCAACGTAGGTACCTGTTTATATTCTCTTTAATCGCGTATTTACCTTTTTGTTTTTGATTTATAAGAAAACAATAACTGCATATTTGGTTTTTTCAATATTTTGCAAGTGACGGAAATCGACCTGAATGATTAAAAAAACAAAAGACAACCTGTATTATAGTACCAATGGATTCTGTTGCTGATAAGGATTAATATTTGCAAAGAAATGTATTACTAAAAATAAAAGGAAATAGGATTTTTTTACAAATTACTTTTAATATCTCAATTTTACCCAATAAGTTGCTCAAAATGGTTTCCATTGATTCTAATGAATAAGTGGATAGGTACGTACCTATCTCTAAAGACTTTACTGCATTTGATACCATGATAGGATTTATCCTCGATAAAATATCAAGCAATGAACTTTGTAAGCACTCAACCGTTTCGTAGCGAGCTTTGTAAGGTTCGTTCTTGACGTAACCCAAGAAAAGAAGTCCCCATGAATATTTATTTTTTATTTTTAAGTAATCACCGTAATATCTCGCTAATAAGACAAATGAGTTTCACACATAACGACCAAAAAGTTTGAATAGGAGGTGAGTTTTCTTCGGTATAAAATAATTAAATAGTAAAAATTTACTATTTTCTTTAATTTTTAGTGATACATTTCTTTGCAAAGATTGATCCTTGTCAGCAACAAAATCCATGGGTTCAATAATACAGGTTGTATTTTTATTTGAAAAATCATTCGGATCTATTTCCGTCAAAGGTAAAATATAAAAAAAATGCAGTTATTGTTTTCTTACAAATCTAGGGCATGACTCCTTTCACGACTTTTTTCTAACTCTTGTGGTTTCGGACTTGGCTATAAACGCCCTTCTCAAAAAACCATCATGTGGACCGTTATTATTTACATGCTAATTAATAATAATGTCAGATCATATGATAATTAATATTACATAAGAGATAAAATACAATAATCATAACATGTCAAAATTTCAAAATAAAAATATGACAAAATAATGATTAATAAATAAATGTTTTGCGTCAGGTAATAAGAGCACGAATTTTATAAGCCTTGTCTTTATAAAATTCGTCAATGGAGTAAAAACACTTTTTCAAAAATAACTCCTCAACTGTTAATGTGCTATAGATTAAAGACGATAGGCAAGTTTTTAAAAATCTTTACAAATATGCAAAAAAACTCGCCCTATATGGAAGTTGTGGTGGTTTATTGTTGCTTATGCACCCCATCGTTAGGGGTATCGTTGAACAGGTCTTCCAAAAACTATAAAGTTTTCTTAACACTTTTTTTATACAAGAACCCGTTTACGAAATATATAGCTTCTAAGTGGTAATTTTCGTAATAGTCGTTCCCGTCCCCCCCTTACTGTAATGTTGGTCATTGGAAGAGATGAAAAACTATAAAAGTTTATTTATAGATGGCGCTAACGGCGCGGCGCTTTAAGCCGTAAGATGAATCATCTCGCTAATATTAGGCCTGACGTGGAGTGGGTCTGTAGTGAAATTGGTATCGCATCCTCGTATCAAGAGGAAAGTTACAGGTTCAAGTCCCGTCCAGCTCGAAAATTTATAGATGGTTTTGAAAATCTTAAACGTCGGATAACACTATCAAATAAAACTACATACTAGTTCATATAATTGTCATACAAAATGTCCAATGTCTGGTCCGACACGCACTTTAACAATTTATTTACATCGTTTTATCGTTTTACCCCATCTGTATTTTACACACACTATAGGTAGGTAGGTATTATTATCGCTATTCTAATCCTTTCTAACAATTATTGTTAAGTACGTAATTCGCTAACATTAGATATAATTAGATAATCTATGCATAAAATCTTATCATTTCAAAGTTTAGTATATAAATGATGGTCTGTAATGAGAAGAACTAAAGTAAACTAGACTGTAGAATGAAGTTTTTGATAGCATTAGCAGCCGTGGTGCTATCCGCGCAGGCTTTTCCGACCCATGTCGGTGAGGCCGCGATAAACCAAGCTGACAATGCTACGCTGTTCTCAGCGCGGTCTGAGAGGAGCTTTGGTTTCGCCAGCTTTGGTGGCGGTACCCGCGGAGGCGCCGGCGGCGCGGTCTGGACGGTGTGGGACCCCTGGGCGCTCCGAGACGCTGTAACTGGCGACGCCCCAAGAATCATCTACGTCCGAGGCCGCATTGACCTAACTCAGCTCTTCGTCGATTCGCCAGGCGTCATCATCGACGTCGGATCCTGGAAGACCATCATCGGCGGAGACAACAACGCCATGATCTTCGGTGGAGGGTTCAGAATCCATCGCGTGCACCAAGTCATCATCCAAAACATCAAGTTCCACAACGCGATATCGTACGCCCCGAACGAGCGGCCCAACGGAAGTGGAGGCATCGTGTCTCAGCTATCGGGAGAATTCACCGAGGTCGACGCTATTGTTTCCGAAGAGTCCGAGCACGTTTTGATCGACCACAATGAGTTCGCCGACGACCCGTGGAACGCCAACACCATACCCAACAGCAGGATGCGTCACGACGGACTGGTGGACGTGAAGCGCGGCTCCAACTGGGTCACCATCTCCCACAACATCTTCAGGAACCACAACAAGTGCATGCTGATCGGACACAGCGACAACAACGCTGCTCAGGACCAAGGCAAACTGAAGACGTCGATCGTTAGCAACTGGTTTATGGGTACGACGCAGCGCAACCCTAGAGTTAGGTTCGGAGAAGTGCACGTGATAAACAACTTGTACACCGATATGGGATCGTACGGTATCGGGGCTGGCGCTGCGTCTTCGATCTACGCGGAGAGAAACGTGTTCATCAACTCGCGCGCGTGGAGGCACCCCGACGGCACGCCCAACCCTATCGGCAACCTTCTAAACGTGGAGAACCTGCTGCTCGGCGACAGTAGATACGACTCTGTCCCCTCTAACGTTAGGTGGAACCCTTCCAACTACTTCCACTACCAGTCTGTGGCTGTCGGTGATGTCGAAGCACACGTCCGCAGAATCGCCGGTGTTTGGCGATAGAACTACATAGGCTAACAAATCAGGAACTTAATTTAATAGCGACTTGTAAAAAGATGTCACACTAAATTGTGTCATCAATCTAAACACTATCAAAATGTACTGTATCTTACTTGAAACTGTGGGTAATAAACTAGCTACGGAGTAAGAGGGTCATTTTATTGTGAAGCGACATAGTATTACAATCCAGCTATAAAAACATGTAATATTTTTCGTAAATCCTTCAAAATCTACGACGTTTCGTTAACCTCTTCGTGTTTAGGAACCCCCATTTCCTATACCTATCATCCCAATTCAGGCGCAGATCCAAGGTGAGTGTGGTGGGAATGAGTGCAATTGCCCTCCATCTTAAACACGATCGAAGTACTTTATTTTGACCAATTTCAAAACTTTAAAAACATATTTTATATATCACCTGTTCCCTCCATAACGTCCTTAGCGTAGGTTATTCGCTTATTATTCTCGCTTCGGTTTCGTCGCCTCGTTAATGTACAAAACGCTTTTTTTAATTATCCCCACCTAAACGAAATCCAGCTTCCGCGCATGCTTTATTTGCTTTAACTTATATTTTGTACTAATAATATACAGGGTGTGGTGTAATGAGTGGATAATAGGGTACCTGCGGGTAGGGGCCATTGTGGCGGTTCAGAAAAATATTTGTTATGCTCAGTAAAAGTGCCTCGGTTTTCGAGATATTCGACATTTTCGAAATTTAAGAAATATTTCACCCTTCGTCACTATTTTTGGCGCCAAGACTGCAAATGAAATTTTTTTTTCTATCTGTTTTTTGGATAGTATTCTTGGATAGATGTGCTATTGAATGGAAACTATTATTTTTATAACACAAGCACAGTTATGTTTTTAAAATTTAGTATTTTTTTTTTTTTTTTAATTTTTTTTTAGTATTTTTCTGAACCGCCACAATGGCCCCTACCCGCAGGTACCCTATTATCCACTCATTACGCCACATCCTGTATATCTTTTATGCGCTATGGCCGCCACTACGTTTAATCTGCTCTCCAGGGTCAGTAGCCAAATTACATTCGCTGCGAATCTATTAGATTTGGGGGAGTGCTGCAGATATAAACACCGTTTTTGTGCTGCAGAAGAGGGCTGTTCGTGCAGTTTATAATATGGGCCCCAGAGAATCATTACGCAATAAGTTTAAAGAAATAAATATTATGACATTCCCTTGTCAATACATCTATGAAAATCTAATGTATGTTCACAAAAATATTAATTTGTTTAAGAAAAATAGCGATAATCATAATTTTAATACTAGAAATAAAGATAAACTCGCTGTTGCCACTTGTAGACTCCATAAAGTTAGTAAATCATTTAAAGGGCAAGGTGTACGCTTTTATAACAAACTCCCAAGGGATGTACAAAAATTGACAATTAACAAATTTAAAAACGTAACTAAACAAAATCTTTATAAAAGAGCCTACTATAAAATATCGGATTATTTAGATGATAGAGAAGCTTGGGATTGAAATTGCTCCAACTCGTTCAAAATGTTACAATTTAGACGTAATTTATGTTCTGTATTATGTATTGTAAAAGGATCATTAAAAAAAACAATCAGCCTTGTGTCTTGCCTTTCTTTTCTGGCTTGGTCGCGAAGGAACAGGCAGTAAAATTGACGTTTCAAAGTGATCCTTGTGATTTTAATGAATAAAATATTTGAATTTGAATTAGATTTACACATACATTTGTTGTCGCTGTATCACGTGGTATTTCTATAGCATGTGTCAAATCCCATACATTTTCGGACTTATCGACTAGCGTCATCGCTAATCGACTGTAACTTGGCTAAGCCTCAGAAGTCCACAGTAGGCGCAGTGACGACGGCCGCGTCATCGTCTGCGTACATTAACGTATGCGCGTCATCTATGCAGTCGGGCCGGTCATTCTGAAGAAGAGAAAACATGATATTAGAAAGCGATGACCCCTGGGCCACCCCAATTGAGGTCTTGAGCGGTTTTGACGCTATTTTTCCACCGTCACCAACGATGATCTGATATCGGTCTGTCATGAAATCTGTCAAAAATTCCAAAGAATGTGCATCTAAACCGTAATGCCTCATCTTCGCGGCAAGAACACTGTGGTCGGCGACGTCAAAGGCCTTCGACAGGTCACACATTATCAGTGCTACCTGCTGCCGCTGCTCTCGAGCCTCCATCACTCGCCGCATCACCTCTCGAGTTGCATCCGTCGTCGACCTGCCTGCTCGATAGACATACTGTCTATCTGAGAGGGAATTCGCTGTCGACAAATACTCAGGTCCTCAAGCTAAGGCCATGCTCAAATATCTTAGCTTTACACGGAATGATTAAAACAGTTCGGTAACTATTTAAATCCTCTTTCTTTCCTTTTCTTTTATACAGTGGCGCCACTCTAACGTTCTTTAATGATTGGGGATATTGGCCTTCTCTGACACAAACATTAAACAACTCTGCAAGAATGAGTGACAGAGGCTTGGCAGCCACATGCAAGTGAGTCACCGACATCTCGTAGATATCCTTGGTGGTTTTATGCGCTACGCCATTTGATATAATTTTAAATACCTCCAAGGGCATAAAGGGTCGCAATCTAATCGAACGGTTTGCCAGAGGTCGCGTGCTAGTTAATGCGAGCAATGCCGCGGGTACATTTCCAGCGGGCGCGCCGCAGGTGATCGCGGCGTTTACGAAATGCGAGTTCACTGCATCAGTAGCATGTGCCTTGCTGTAAATTTTGAATCGTCCGCTGCTCGAAGAGACCCCACGACATCGACATTCCGTCTACACTGCCCGGTTTCGAGTTTTACTATGTCCCACATTGTTTTCGTGGTGTTCGTTGCACTCGAAATAATGTTATGTAAGGAGTAGAATTTGCTACGCTCAATTTTCAGGATATTATTATACTATCCTGAAATTCACTACGTTTGGTGGCTAAAGGGATATTAAAGGGGAATTTGCAACTTAATGATTTTATCTATATAAGTACAAACTCAAGGCTCATGATACCTTCTGTGACCCAAGAGTCTACACTTCTTCTGGGTGCGACACTTTTGAGAGAAAAGCATGCGTCCAATTTATTTTTTAAAAATATTTACAATTATTTTCGCTAGGTCATCCGACGGCATTTGTAGTTTGCTAACCTCGTACCAGTCGATGCTTCCAATGGAAGCCGCAAAATGTTTCATATTAGCATGTGTATATGACCTGGCCAAACGGGGAGCGGTGCGGGCTCGCGGCTCGCACAGCACCTCCACACGTACGCCATAGTGATCACTCAACTGAGAGTTGAGCTCCGACGCTGCCATGAACGTGGCGACGTACTGGTCAAAATGGCTATAGCCTTGAGACATCGACACGAAAGAAGAAGAAGAACTGAGAGTTTACCGCAGTCGCGCTCACCGTTCCGTCTTGCACCTGCTCATTACAAACATAAGCGTGGTCTATGCAAGTGCTTGTCGTATCTGTTACTTTGGTGGGGAAATCAACACAATTTTCATTTTCACATTCATCAGATTTTCATAGATGTATTGATATTGGAATGTTATAATATTTATTTCTTTAAACTTATTGCGTAATGATTCTCTGGGGCCCATATTATAAATTGCACGAACAGCCCTCTTCTGCAGCACAAAAACGGTGTTTATATCTGCAGCACTCCACCACAGCAGTATACCGTATGACATAATGACATAATTTACACACAAGCTCCGATTGACAACATTCACGGAGCTATCAGTTTATTAAACTCAGATTTGGACCGAATTTGTGACGGGAGCAAATCCTTTGGCCTTACCGTAAACCCTAAAAAGACACAAGTGATCATAATCGGTAGTCACAAAATGATTCCTAGGCTAGATTTTGCACAACTTCCACCTGTACTTTTTAATGGAACACAAATAGCAATCAGTCAGACGGTGAAAAACTTGGATATTATCATGGACACCAAACTATCATGGGTGCCGTGTATTGCTGAGATCAGCCGCAAAATGTTTGTTTCTTCAGCTTCGTTACGTAGACTTCGTAACTTTTTGCCGACCGCCACCAAAATTGCGCTTGCACAATCCCTTCTACTCCCTATCTTAGATTACACCGACGCCAGCTACCTCGACATTTCCGAAGTCCAAATGAGCAAACTTGAGCGCCTTCAAAACCTTTGTATTCGGCAACTGGAAGTGGCATGGACGTCATTGTGATTTTGTATATTGGCAGAAGGTATGTTTCTGTTAGGTAAATTTGACTTTAATTACGTAATTTCATATAAAAAAAAAAGTTTTTTTTTATTGCCGTTTTGAAAATTGTCTTATTTTTTATCTATACTGTAATATTACTACCTAAATATATATACGATATATAATAGTTATTAATTAGTACAATATTATATACTTATTTTATTATTATCATTATATATAATATGTTATTATTGATTTTTTAATGTTTCAGGTTCTTTTTACCGTCTTATATTTTAGATTAAACTTTATATACATATATATATACATATTAGTATAACATGTAAGTTATTTGTTTGTTACGTAATATTTAAGTAATCTTTTAAACGTGGTCATAGTTTTAGTTTCTTTAATATCTCTTGGTAATTTGTTGTATATTTGAGCACCTTCATACATTATATTTTTCTTGCCATAATTATGTAGTTATAGGTGTGTGCAGTTTTATGTCATTTGCACTTCTTAATTTTTAGACCCCAGAAACAGATATTTAGACTTAATAGGATTTAAAATCAAGCTATTTGATATGCTTCAATTAATAATACGTTCTGGATCCTGATTCAATGAATTGAAAGTGAGAGAGGAGAAAAACAAATATTGTTTTTGTATGAATTTATTGATTATTATAAATTATAGGTTACATTAAAAAAACTATATTACTGGTTACATTACGTTATCCTTATAAGTAATTAATTTAATAAATAATTAAATTAGATATGGAAGCACAACATTCGTTCTCTTGGCACAAACCTACATACAAAATTACAAAGGTTCCTTTGGAATACGTATGATAACTCGACAGAGTTTAATTCTGTTTAAATATACTGTTATAAAATATACTCTCATTTCAGCAAAAATAATTAGTAACAAAAAAATTCTTAATTAATTAGCGTGATCATTATTTAGATATAATTGATTAAAAACTTAGCAAAAAAAACCCCTTGTAGGTTGTTATCCAGGTGAGTTTTTAACAAAAATTTATTGAATTACAAAACATAATTTTAAGTGCACAATTTCGCCATTATTTATTTATTTATTTTATTATTTATTGTGCACACAGACTTGCAAATGGAAGACTTAATGCTAAAATCTTCTACCAGTCATCCGTGACAGCCGACAGGTAAAAACATAGAAGGGTCAAACGTATTCCGAAACACCCAGTACAACAAAAGTATTACATTTATAAAATTATAACATGCATTATTAAACTAATAATACACATAATTACGTTAATCAGAATCACAACACATCATTTTCCCTTGAGCTGCAGCGATATATCATACAATGACGACCTCCGTGGCGCAGTGGGCAAATAGCCGGCAGAGACGCAGGAGGTAGCGGGTTCGATTCCCGCCGCGGAACAAATTTTTGCATGATCTACAAATATTTGTTTCGGGTCTGGTTGTTTCTTTATATATTATAAGTATGTATTTACAAAAAATATGTATATAAGTATTCTATCAGTTATCTGGTTCCCATAGAACAAGCTCTGCTTAGTTTGGGGCTATATAGCGCTGTGTGAAATATCCAGCAATATTTATTTATTTATTAATAATGATTAGATTACAAAAAATATCATCGTCGTTATGAAACCAAAGAATATATTAAATATTACTAAGGGGGCGTCCATTAATTATGAGAGGTGTTCAGGGGGGAGGGGGTCGAACCGAATCTCACCCAATCTTACGTGAGTGAAACGGGGGGGGGGGGATGATCGGCATGGGTGTCACTTATTATTTTTTCTTAATTATTATTTAAATTAATTTTATCACTGTGATTCTAGATTACGAGAGAAGCAATCTTTTATACTATTCTTAAATAAAATAATGAAGCCAATTGTGTTTTATTAAATAAGTCTAACGTATTTAACAATACAAATTTAGAAAATCCCACGCTAGATAAAGAGGGATAAGAGGGGGTCGAACCAAATCTCGCGACATCTCACCAGGGGGTGAGGGTCAAAAATCGTCAAACGTAATTAATGGACGCCCCTTAAGGGAACAATAACACAGTGAACAATTAATAACTAAGTAAAAAGTATACTACGTGTTTTGTTAAGTACGACATTAAATGAAAGCAAAGTATTGTTGTAAAATAGTTGTTCTCAAATTAATTACCATATAATGGCAATGAATTGGTGAGGTGGTATTAAACCCACCTCTAATAAGTTAATACGATTCCGGATGTGTGTTTAAAATTAATGTCGTACATAACAAAACAGGTTGTACATACTAAGTCCGGTTCGTCCGGTACATGTTTAAATTTTACGTAATTTATATGTTTAGAAAACTCCTTAAATCATTTTTACCCATTAAATATGTTAAGGCATCGTTGCGCAAGCCGCCCTAAGTTAAGAAACCACACTCGATGAAAACTGGTAAGGGGGCGTTCAAGTATTACGTAACGCAATTTTGGGGAGGGGGGTCTTGTAAAGCGTTATAGGGGCGGGAGGGGGGTTCAAACAACGCGTTAAGTGGTAGGGGCACACCAGAAATGTACCATAACACACGTGAATCCGTAACAAACTATAACACACTGGAAATATGTAACACACTGGAAACAATATATATTAAATACTAGTTCACAAAAAATAATAGTCTTATGAGTTCATTACGGTTAAGTAGGGGTAAATTCATTTGATATTATTATAACAATAGGGATATTAGTGGGGATCAAACTTTCCACTAGTTAACTATGTGACCGTATTCTCGACATCAGCGGTTTTTTTTACAATAGGTAAATAGTAAGTACTTTTTTGTGGTGAATCATCTTAATAAACTACCTAAAAAGTACAAAAATGATTATTTTTCTTACGACCTGTTTATAAATTATTTTAATAGGTAATAAATCATTATACCAGAACATGATAAGCTACAATGTGAACGTGTCTTTATATCTTTCACGTGTGTTACGTCACACAATTTCGTAACATACGCAAAACAAGTGAACACATGTGAGGAACTTAACCTAAAATTCGTGTAGTATGTTCAAATGCAATGCAAATCAGCGAAATGTACACTATTTAACAGTATTTAGATCTGTTTCAATTGGCCATGTAAATTTGTACTACGTACACATTGTTTTATGTTAGTTTTCTTCTTTTTACTTTCTTTTTTATTTGTTTATATTGCTATATTCAAATTGTTATTATGTAAGTAAAATATTGACTTTTTCAAATGTACTGTGGTATCTGTGTGGAATAAATGAATCTGAATCTGAATCCATATCTTAAAAACAACAATTTAGTAACTTACTTTGAAAATCGCTTGCGGAATTTGTAGAAAACCAAATTACCAAGCAAAAGCACACAAAGTTTCGCGTTTATCAACAAACATAAGATGACAATGACGTTTTATATTTTAAAATAATTGGTTTCCATCTCAATATTTTATTTGAATGCATATGTACCTGTATCAAACGTGGACAATGGGCATGCACCAAATATCGCTAGAGACATCACCTAACTTGCTTACGCATAGAATTCATTATTAAATAATTATTTTAATTCATATTTAATTGGAATTCTTTCATTAATTTAATTTAACATTTTTATTGTAATGTAGACCATTTTTAATTATTATTTTATTGATTATGTTTGAATTTTATTATTTTAGTGTGTTATTTTATTTTTTACAAAATAAAATGTATTTTTTTCAATCTAATGTACCTTTGAACTTAATCCGAAATAAATAAATGAATAGTAATAATAGTATTGTCCTGTCGCGTTCGATTGGCTTAGCTCAACTCTACAAGAAATTACCACACAAACAATCCGCGTGCGGACAGGCCGCTGCGGCTGCAGAACTAATAGGTAGTACAATCAGTTCGTATGGTGGTCAGTATGGAGTGTCAGAGGCCACGCACAGAAAAGCGACCTAAGAAAGGTTACATGATAATTTAAATAAATAAATATAAGCTTTTAAACCTAAGTTATTGAATTATAATTTTAAATATTATCGTAATAGTTTCATTTAATTGAGAGATTAGTTTGTAGGAAAATAAATCAAAATACTTTTATAATACTTACATTATTTACGAATAGATTAACCGCACTGGCTCATGGTTTCGGCAGCCAATAGAACTGCACGACAGCTGACTGGCTGCCGCAACCAGAGAGCGACAAGCAGGTACTAAATGCATAAACATACGAGCCATTTAGCTACAGGCAACCAACCACTGAATGTGACGTCACGTACATATTGCATTGTGTGTCGGGTAGCCGGGTTGCCCAGGGCACGTATAGTCTCAGGTTGTCAATACAATATACAACAGATCATAATATTATGCCCTATAGGAACTACAGATATGCACGACACTCTTAAAAACTGAAAGTTGTCCAAGAGATAATATACGACGTCTTAATAAAATAACGCAAAACCTGTAATCAAATCAAAAATACATTTATTCATTAAAATACAAGGATTACTTTGAAACGTCAATTTTACTGACTGTTCCTCCGCGACCAAACCAGGAAAGAAAGGCAAGATAGGCTGGTTTTCTTTTTAACGATCTTTTTTAGAATACATACAATATTTTATATATTACTAATTCATCTTTTAATAAATTCGTTGTTTACGATAATTACTGTAGAAGATATGTACCTAAGTCAATTTTTATTGGTTTTTTGCTGTATTTTATTATGACGTTTATAGAGAATACAATATTTAGTCACTCAATTTTGCATTCTCTGTTCACATTCATTAATAAACCCATTGTATAAAAACACTACTGCCCCGCCCGCGGCTTTGTACGCGTTGTTTGTCGATAAAAACATTGCCCTACTTCTGCGCGGTTAGGTAAAAACGTAACCTGTCTCAATCCCGGTTATAATTTATCTATTTACCAAATTTCATCGATATAAAAGACAATAGATGCATAATTGAAAAAGGCAATTCCCATAAAAAATTACCAATTTAGAATGTTTAAATATATTAAAAGTTTTTATTGGTTTTCCCTGTTTTTTTCTTTTAAACCGTTGAATTTACTGCATTCGTTTGGAACCCGTATGAAGTTACATACTAACTTATGTTACTAAAGGTTCAAAAAAGATTTTTGCGATTTTTATATAAAAAGGTTTCATATTATCCGTATATGTACCCTACAAAGTTTTTGCAAGGTACCTTAGGTTATAACTCCCTAGAAACAAGGCGGCTCTATGTCCAAATCATCACTCTTCTCACTGAAGCCACCCGGCTTTGCCTGTCCGAACAACGCGCTGCGAGCACGTGTGCGTTGCATCGCCGACAGTCACCCATCTCCCGATCGAGCGAGTGTCTTTCAGTTATTGTGAAAGTATATAATTATGTATACCTACTTACTTATTTTAAGTGTCTATTGTATTTGTATATCTGTTGCGTTTTTTTTTGTGTACCTTTTTAACCTAAAACATGTAAGTTTGAAAATGAATGTAGGTATATTATAATTTGTATTTTTTCCTTGTAGTAGTTTTAGATATAGCGTATTAGATTCATTCTGTAAAGTTATATTTAAATGTAAATAAACGAATTTAAAACCAGCCCTGTATTAGTAATAACAAAAAAAATTAAATGAGTCAAGCCATTTTTGAGTTTAGCAAGATTAACGAACAGCAATTGATTTTTATACCGTCTGTCACCGCATTCAAGACATTAATTTAAAACACATATGCACAATCGTATTAACTGATTTTAGAGATTGTTTAATACCAGTAGCTTGAATATTTATCCAATAATCGATACATTTCCAATAAACAATTTACCAACGTAAATCGGCGGCGCCTTTGCCCCGATGCCACTTAGTCAGTTTAACAGGTACCTATTTACATGATGAATTAATATGCTTTGTTTACCTATTTTATACAGGCTGTTTCATTCATATTTTAGGGCTTGAAATTAAGGTGCTTTGAAAATTAAAAAAATTTCATGGTTGTGAATTTGAAAAAAAAAATATTTTAAAACAATTCCAGCCGCCAGCTCTACCCGGGATTTAAATTAATGTCGTACACGCAGTAATAGATAGCCTTCAGAGATAGTATGACTTACTATTATGAAAGTCTTTTTAGAATCAATTCTGCAGTTTGTGAGATTACACATTCAAATAACAAATCTTACATACATACATACACATACTCATTTACATACATACTTTCTTTAAACGCTGCGTGCTTTACCACATAAAAATGAACACCCGTTTTATTATTTTTTTAAATAGGTGTTGAACTCAACAGATGTTGTAACTTTTTATAATAAGGCGCTATGTTTATCTCACTAATATATAAATGTGAAAGGTTGGATGTTTGTTTGTAACTTAATCACGTCGTAAAGACTGGACCATTATCGATAAAATTTGGTGTGTTAATAGATTACGATCTGGATTCAAATATAGGCTATTTTTTATTGAGAAACAACGCGTGCGAAGCCTCTAGCGGAAGCTAGTCTCATAAGGTTAATTTTCAGTCAGTTTTAATCTCTAGAGTCGACAGTACTCAGACCGTTGGCACTACCCTGCCAACTGAAGCTGCTATCCGTATCGCCGTCATTGGACTTTGGCCTCTCCGCATAGTTGGAATTAGGTCTGGTTTCCTTGGCGTAGGAGCTGGGCCGGTCCGCGAAGGATCTGCTGAGTCGCGACGCGTCGAAGTGGAAGTTGGAGTTGGAGGGTTTGCGGACCTCTCTGAGGTAGCGCCAAGTGTGGCTGTCGGGGCCTTCTGCCGCCTTCGGACTGTACAGCCATTCTGGAATACAAATCAAATAATGTTAATGACTTGTCTACATAATAAATAAATAAATATTGACTGGACATTTCACACAGCGCTCTCTAGCCCCAAACTAAGCATAGCTTGTACTATGGGAACCAGATAACTGATAGAATACATATATACTTTTTTTTTGTAAATACATACTTATAATATATAGAAAAACATCCAGACCCGGAACAAATATCTATCAGATTATACAACATTTGTTCCGCGGTGGGAATCGAACCCGCTACCTCCTGCGTCTCAGTCAGCTATTCGCCCACTGCGCCACGGAGGTCGTCACATATATACATACATTATATTTATATTAGATATGAGTGTGGATGAATATAGAAGTAGAAGAGATGGGTGAACTGTGTGAAGAATGATTTGGGTTGGAAGGAAGTGACAACGGAGATGATAGAGAGGTATGGAAGAAAAATACATGTTGTGCCGACCCCGCGTGATGTGGGACAAGGCCAGGAAGAAGAATAATGTTTTTGACTTATTAATAATGAGGACCTAAGTGGCGCAATGGGCGCAGCCAGCTGAGACGCAGGAGATTGCGGGTTCGATTCCCGCCGCGGAACATATGTTTGCATGATCTACAGATATTTGTTCTAGGTCTGGTTGTTTCTCTTTACATAATAAGTATGTATATATAAAATTAAAAAAAAAAGAATATAAGTATTCCATCAGTTATTTGGTTCTCATGGTACAAGCTAACTTAAAGTAACTAAAAACTTAAGGTTAACTAAAATTGCATGCGATAAACGCTGATTATGGACGAACTCAAACTGTATCACTAACCCATATTCGCAATAAATAATTTGATTTAATTTGATTTGATTTGAAGCTCTTCTTAGTTTGAGGCTAGATAGCGCTGTGTGAAATGTCCAGCAATATTTATTTATTTATTTTATATTTATTATAAATTCGAAAGTAACTTATATTATGAAGTCTCTCTCTCTGACTTTGATGGCTGAACTGATTTCGATTAAATTAGGTACGTACAAACATCGCATAATAATATTAGAATGAATGCGTTGTTTGTACATACATACCAAATAATGTTATAACGTACCTCCATTAGAGACCTTAGCGATGGCGGTGAGCAGGAAGTCCTTGTCCTTAGCCTGCAGCACCAGCATGTGCCGCAGTATGCCCACCATGGACTGCTGCGCACGCGCACGTGCGCGCGTGTAGTATACGCACACCCTGTACAAACATATTCATTCAAATATGTCATAAAAATAATTTAAAATGGGTATGTGTGCTTATGTACGCACGAAAAAAGTTGTGTAAGAAATAGTATATAGGTTCACTTTAATTATTTTAGACCGTATAAACTAACTTCATGGTGTGTTACATCGCCGCGCACAACTTCCGTCACATGCTGAATATACACTCTGATCTGTTCCTCCTAAGGTGCCAAAAGAAGTATAGCTTAAACAAACTACAAAAGTGTAAAAACTGAAACCCAACTACGTAATATCTTTTCGATGGTAATCTACGTCACCCGCACCATAATAACGAATCCATTGACACATTCATCAAAATCGCATGAGTAGTTTAGGCTCTACGGTGAAACATCTATACATACATAGACTGCTAAAGACATAACTCTTTCTTTTGGCTTTGCCGTAGTCGGGTAAAAATGAACACCCATCAGACACACATCCCTAACGTGATGCTAGGATTCCCTGTATTTGATATTTGTAGATCGTCCAAATATTTGTCTTGCAATGGGAATCGACGCCTCAGAGTTAGCCTCTTTAATGTCAAGAGGCTTTTATTGAAGAATCTTGAAGAAATTTCAGAGGAGACAGACTCAAACGAATGCAAAATTATAGCTTAAATGGAAAACAGGAATTACTCCATTATTCTGGTAGCATACTCTAAATAGACAAGGCAAATTAAGCATTTTTATAGTCACAAGTTCATTAGGTACGTTATCGTGATATAGGAGGCTAGGCCAAATAATCTTTTGTACTTAGCTCGTTGAAGAACTTAATGAAATTTCAATTATTATGTACATATATATGTGTGTGTGTATATGTTATTTATATGTTACAGACAAAACTCGTAACCGGTCAAAACCGATTTTGACTGGGAAAATTAGTCAAAACTTGTTTTGACTAAAGTCGTCGGTCCAATCCTACTTTAGACGCCTTTTGAGTGCCGGAATTGGACGAAAAAGCCCTGAAATTCTTTTAAGCATTTATAATAAAAAAAACTAACGACCTACTGCCAAACAGATACACTGGATGGTAATAGTTCGTTATAGTTTTGACCGAGGGGCGCCTATAGTCAAAACTAGTTTTGACTGATTTTCGCAGTCAAAAACCGGTTTCAACCGGTTATGCTTTTTGTGTTTGACATTATATACACGTTACAACAGTCGCATGGATCGGTCGTATCGTAAGATTCGATGGCAATTTATGTTTATTTATTTTGAAAACCAACAGCCCATTATACATAACTATCTGACCAATCCGCAGCTTCACAAGCGTAGTTTTTCAATAAAAACATTACCCTCCCTCTGCGCAGTTGGGTAAAAAGTAGCCTATGTTACTCAGGGATAATGTAGCATTTTAATAGTGAAAGAATTTTTGAAATCGTAGTTTTTGAGTTAATTCGTTACAAACATACAAATCTTTCATCTTTATAATATTAGTATAGATATGAAACACAATAAGTAAAGAATTCATAGGTGTTCACGACAAAACAACATAATAAAACTGTGGATATAAATAAATATGGAAGTATACATAAAAGCTATTTATTCACTCTGTTCAACGGACAAGGAATTTGAACGAGCTACGACAAGAGCTCGGTTCGTGCGACGGTTTTATACATACCCTAATAACAGCAGTATAAAGGCGATAACAGCGGGCCGCGTCATCCAGCTCACCGCCCTCTGCAGCACGTAACGCTCAGACAGTCGAAGCACGCCTTCACTCGCCACCTAACATCATATTACTCCTTCTAATTACAAATCTCATTATCTTTATAATAATCCTTGTCAATTTTACTACTAAAACAGGAGACAGAGGACTCTCTCTTCTTTGTACCCATGTTTTATTTAAAATAAATGATTTGTATTTGAATGTATTGTAAATGATAGATTGTAAATGTTGATTTTTTCCCTTGATAAGAAACTGACGAAACATCTTTTTGATGTCTCCAATTAAGAATGATACCTTGCAAATGTTAATGTAAATTGGGAGCACTGTGCATATGGTCATTGAGGCTGTTGCTGTTTGATAATTAATCAA
This sequence comes from Philereme transversata, assembly GCA_963924445.1. NCBI lineage: Eukaryota > Metazoa > Arthropoda > Insecta > Lepidoptera > Geometridae > Philereme > Philereme transversata. The sequence goes on along the minus strand of OZ004339.1, from coordinate 33,943,231 downwards.
ATTAAATAATATTTATTGCATGAAATACTTACAGAGAGATGTCAGTATTAAATAGAGTTTGAATGTATTCTACCAACTAGGGCATGCAACGTTTTTAATGATTTGTTGAACATGACCCAAAGTTTCGCAATCTGTGAGTTACTCCATGATGAGGTATACATATAATGTGCTTGATCATTAGGTATTATGACCTTTTATTTCAATCATAATTATAAATACGGGATTTGCATCGTACCGTTTTATCGGTGTTACAACCGACAATGTTTCGGTTCAATTCGTAAACCTTCATCAGGGTGAGTGCGATCCGCTCCGAACCGCGTCTTACTTCGTCTCACTACAAAATTGTCGGTTGTAACACCGATGAATTGTACGATATAAATCCCGTATTTATAATAATAATCCTAGTAAAGTTAAGTCTTTATTAAAATATGTGTATATGAAAACTGTAAAAGGTACTTTTGCCTTTGTAGTATATAATAATAAATCATACCATGTAAACCTGCGCGTATGCTCGGAACGGACCACAGTGCGTTGAAGACATCCTACAAATAAATAATTATCGTTAAATTGTTATAAAAGTTTTAAATAATTATTCGCATTAAACTTAAGGGGAAATTTACAAGGCGATCATAAAACTTGTCGTAATGTATGGTTTTGAGTGTTGGGCCACGACAGGGACGGATGAAAGACTGCACGCGGCGGAAATGCAAATGTTGAGGTGGATGTGTGGAGTAACGAGAACGGATAAGATAAGGAATTGTTATATTAGAGGGAGTTTAAAAGTAGCGCCAGTCATAGAAAAATTGAAGAGTATGGGCATGTCATGCGGAGGGAAGAAAATCTACATGATTTTCTTCTATATATACATACATACATTATATTTATATTTTATATTTTGTCCATTTTGGTTAAATTTAATCATGTAACTAAAAGAGTGTTAGATATTAGTGTAGATGGATATAGAAGTAGAGGAAAGCCGAAGAAGAGATGGATGGACTGTGTGAAGAATGATATGGGTAGGAAGGAAGTGACAACGGAGATGACGGCTGATAAAGAGATGTGAAGGAATGGTTAATAATAATTGTTGTGCCGACCCCACGTGATGTAGGAAAAGGGCAGGAAGAAGAAGATATAATTGTTCGCATTATCTACCTGCAAATATTTGTTTCAGATCTGGCTGTTTTTCTATATAATTTAGGTATGTATTTACAAAAAAAAATTATTACTATTCTATCAGTTATCTCGTTGCCATAGTACAAGCTCAGCTTATTATTTTTTGTAACCACGATCTTGCTTTATAATTATTTGTCCTTAATTAGTTGGGGGTTAGCCTAGTGTTAAATACCCAGCCATATTGACCGAGCGAGCTAGGAGTCTTAGTTTCGAGATTGGCCAAAAAATGCTTCTGTCCGTCTCGCCTACAGGTCGCATTTTACAACCGATTTTGGCGAAAATTGGCACACAAGTTCCTGGATTTATTTAATTTTTTTAGACGGTCGCGATTTTTGAATGCGTGCGAAATAGGGGAGAAAAGGGAGAAGTTTGCTGTAGCGTTATTTATCTACGGATTTCAATCAAATTTGAGAGGCACACTAAGGACTCCATTCTACACAAGATGTTGCAAAAAAAATTCAAAAGGGGTGAGTGGAGGTGAAGTGGAGGGGGAGTGGAAGGGGGAAGTTTGCTGTAGCATTACATAAGGTCGGATTTTTTTTTTTTTTTTTGGGAAAATGTATACCTACCTATACCAATCAGGCTACGCAGTCCTCTCCGCCTTCACGAAATGATCCCGTAGACACCAGATTAGACCTCCTATGACCAAGTTAACGCGACTAATCGCTAAAACTTATGCCAATATTTTGCCCAAAAGTCTACATAGGTAAGGCTATTGGAAAATGCAAGCACCTGAAACTCGATTTAAAATTGTACTTTCTGCGTTAATTTTGTTGCGCTAATTACTTTTTGTACTCGGGACGCGAAGTCCCTGTTCTCTGTACTGTTCTCACAGAACCACTAGTTTATTTATTGTCCATAGAATACTCGGCTAGACGGGATGACAGCAGGTGGACCAAGGATATCGACCGCAGGGTAGACCGTTAGCCCGTTGGTCAGACCACATTTGTTAGGTATTGTTGTTTTTTTGTATGTATAAATACATACACACATATGTGTTTTGTTGCGCCACAAACGTTTTTTCTTTCTTTATATCGCTCGTAGCGGCGGGAGTCGGACAGACTTGTTCAAGTTTGGACAAATTGATGTAACAGTGTGAGCCCAACAGAGGGGGCGGCAGCATAGATAGATATCAGTTTTTTAATGATAGAAATAAAATATGAAATGACTCACTTTAGGAATAAAGATCCGACTGCAAATAGAGTGGTGAACAGTGACAATGTCACAAGCACGTACAGAACGGTCTGCGTCTGCGCAGCGCGCCACACCTGCGGGAAACAACTACGTTTATATTTATTTTTATAATAATTCATACAGGTGCCACCGATAATCACCATGATACTTGATCGGCTCCGAACGTGGTACTCAACTTTCACGAGCCACATGTTCTACATGCGGCTCGTGAAACTCGGCCAACACTTTTTATTTTTTTGAGTTTGTTGAAGGATCAGTGCCATTTTCACACATAATAACGAACTGGTGCCCAACATAGTACTGACAACGATTAACCCATAAAATCGGATTAATCCAAAATTGTTTATTCTGATTTAACAAATTTGGTTAAAATAAGGACTTTATTTAAAACCACATCATCAAATTCTTTGTCAGAAACAAATTATAAATATTAATATTAAATTATAAAAATAAAAAAAAACGCCCTTTTTGAAGAGCCAAGCAGTATTGCTGTGATTCGGTTTGAAGGGTATGGATGCCGGTGAAATTATAGAAACATGAGGCTTTAAAAAGTCTCATACTCTGTATGTGGTGTAGTTTCTGGGGTATTCCACAAGCTAAGTATTCCCGGGAGGATATACCTCTGAAACCTCACAGTGTAATTTTTAGGTAGTTGTAACATTTTCCAAGTTTGAAGTGTTAGTTAGTTACCTTCCTAGCCGGCTGACAGGCGTGAAGCAAGCACGCCCGTTTCACATAGAAGAGTAGTAGGAACTTGATCGCTACCACTACTACTAATAGAGGCGAGAATAGCAAGCCGAACCACAACACCGACTGGTTGTAGATGAGCGTCAGAGAGTTGTAGGCGATATTGAACTCTGGCGCGCTGCCGGAAGGTCTCAATCTGTGTAAAACAATATTATTAAAGTTATACTTCTTTTGGCGCGTTAGGAGAAACAAATCAGAGTATTTTCAGCATGTGACGGAAGTTGCGCGCGGCGATGTAACACCCCATGAAGTTAGTTTATACGGTCTGAAGTTATCCATGTGCAAATGACACAATTATACTATTTATCCATGCCAAAGAAGTAAGTACAACTTATAAGTTAAAGCATAACTTATTACGTGCATAACAACACTTTTTTTTATTTTCCTAACTTTTCAATTCAATAATATTCTAAACATTCAATTTAGAAAAAAATATCGCTTAGCCGCTTAACCATAAATCCACAAATTTTGAATTTTAATCTTATGTTTTGTATATAGCTTTCAATATATAATAGGAAAGAATAGGAATCTATTCTAATCGGGGATCTAATCTGCCTTTTCGATGTATAGCCGATGGCTAATACTCGCCGATTAGAGAGATTCCAAGGGAAGCTGAATTCTGCCGATACAGATGATTTATCTCACGAAGGCGGTTTGCTCTGGATTGTGTGTGGGCAAATTTTCTTGCTAAAAAGAAAATTTGTGTTCCCGGTATTCATTGTTTTTTTCAGTACTAAACTAATTAAGGCCGGCTTGCATAAGGATCCCTTAACGTATTTAGCCACTAAACATATTTAAATTTGACGTATTTGTATCATTTGACAACTCCTTAAATCATATTTAGGACCTCAATACGTTTAGCCATCGTTGCGCAAATCGACCTAGCTCTCTATCTTAACCTCTTTCATTTAATTTATGAATTTATCATGGATATTGTAGTTCATTTTAGCATAATATGAATGCAATGAGCCTCATTCTATTTTAAATATACTTACAGCCGTAAATCGTATTTACGGAATCGTTATCGAGTTTACAATGACCATCAGACCATATATGATAAAAATTGTTATTTCACCACTTATCTAAACAGAACACAAATCTTACTACTTAAATTATTTGGTTGCTAACGCTATATTTTAAAGTATGTAAGTACATACGTCTGGTGTATACCATGGATGCCCCAGGTAAAACAAAAATGATCTATTTCATCCAAAAGTTGTCTGGTAAAGATCGCTACGTAGCAATAAGACCGCCAACTGTATACATTCATTTGAATAGTGTTACTTTTAATTGTTTTGTTGTTTATGATGTGCAACAAAGTATTATCTAATCTAATCTAACGCTACCTGCAGTTACGCACACAACTGCGCGTGTCTACACATATCACAACCACATGTATGGTTCGCCTTAGTGAGTTGACACAACTGTACCTATTAATTTAAGACATTTCTATGTACGTACCCTTAAACATCAAAGAAAGCAGAAACAAAGACAAAACACAGTGCAGTAAACATTAAAACACAAATCCCAGTCAAAATTAAAAAAAAGTAGTATCAAAGTAAAAAACGAATAAAAACTCACTTATAAAGTAAAGCTCTAAATATCTCAACAGCTGGCAACACAAACAACGAGACTATCGCATCGAACAACACCAGGCGGTATGCCTCCTGCCCGAAACGGCTTTCCCAGCACTGGAAATAAAATATAAATAACCAATTTCGGATAAAATATAACCAATTATGAATAAATATAACAAATTTCAAATAAAATATAAACAATTTTGAAATAAAATGTAGTGATGAGAGAATGAAATGTACAATGTAAATAACGGCAAAATATTAAAATTATGATTTGTTGTAGTTTTTAGCGCCATCTAGTATGCCTCTGAGAACTAACTTTCTTTCTAAATAAATGTGCAGTGCAATTAAATACGTAACTGTTACCTCCGCTAGTAGGAACTTAGTAATACTAATTCAGCATTTATTTCAACAAGTTAATCATAGATTGTATAAAATCAAGTTTCTGAGACACACCTATTGGTACCTATTGGTATTTCTATCTAGAAAAATGTCTACACAAAAATTCTGAAAATACATACATATTATGATTCCGATAATACATTATAAAGATATTGCCGAGAAAAAAGATGCCCTAATGTAGTGGTTTTAGGTTGGATAACATATCGGCATTATTTAGTTAATAATTTTAATATTCTTGCCTTGACAGGCAGAGATATATTAATTCTATTATTTACTTCTGACATCTTTGTAATATGACATATATTTCAAGCAATCAATACATTTCATAAAAAAGTGGGACCGAAATTGCTCCAACTCAACCAAAATATGTAATAATTTAGACGAAACTTACTTAAGGTAATTTATAATTTGGTATAATATGACGATTAATTGATATGATCTTTAAGATTATTGAATAAAGTGTTGAGTTTGAGACTCACCTGTGCGTTAGACCGGGACCAGTACACGAACAGCAACATCATGATACCGACGTCCAGGAGCCAAGTCCTCGCTAAACTCACGTACAGCGCTGTGCGATGATTGTAGTACTCCAAACTGTAAACGGTCCAGTCTTTAATCATCATCATATCAGCCATAGGACGTCCACTACTGAACGTAGTACCCCCCCCCACACCCCCCCTCATATTTCCAGAGCGACTGAACCTGTGCGGCACCCAACGGCTTCCAGCAACCTTTATCAGGTCGCCTCTCCATTTATATACAATACAAATATTTTATTTCGATAACTTGTGTTTACAATATCTTAACTATACTATTTCCATTTCTTTATTTTCTCGATGACAGCTCCTGTGAAAACTTGAACGAGCGTCTTTTTTACATTACGTATGCATTATTTTATAAAAATATGACGTTTACACACGTACAAGGTTATATATAGGTGGTAAGTAGGTGTGCGATTAGCCTTTCGACTCGATTTAATTTATATTATAATACTAATTACTTAACAATTTCTAAAAGTGTATCGTCGTAATTTAATGATATTAGCCATTCAGAAACAATTCTTTACTTCTTTTCTAATATAATTCATAAGTATAATCTCAGAGTCTTCAAGTCCAGAGTGAACAGGTTATTTTTAAGCAAGCGGGCTCATCACACCATCACTTACCATTAGGTGAGGCATCAAGCGCTTGACTATCATTAATATAAAAAATAAAATCTAATGGGGATCAGTTTTACGCTGTGATTTCTAGTGCGTGGTCTCCACTCGAGAACCTTTCTACTCGAACGGCCGTCAGTTCTTCAAGCTATGTGTATCCACTGTAACTTCAGCTCACTAATTCTTATACGTGATTGAAAGGGTGTATTTGAATGTGTATATACATGTGTATATATTGTCTATATAATTAAGTAGCTGAGATAAACTTGAAAGGAACGAAGACAGAAATCTTACTGAATATACAGTTTTGCTAATATAACCAGGATTGTGCCATCAATACCTACATACAAAATTTCACGAAGATTGGATCAACTCTTCGAAAGTTATCCTCAGACAAACAAACATACATAGGTAGATACAACGCCGCTTTGCTCGATGAAATAGTGTGGATGGTCATACTAGTATGTAGGTTAGATATAGATACTAATAATAGAATAAGTTGAGAAAGATGTAGTGGATAGACATACCTTGCAACTAAATGAAACAGAGCAGGACAGACAGCCACAATCAGAGTGAGTAACAGGGACAGCTGTAGTTCCCAGGTTTCCCTCTCAAGCAAGACCCATAAGCCGTATAGGACGCCACCGATGCACCCTAATACAACACCCGTAACGACTATATTCGTGAAACACTGCCCGAGTTTCGTGCAGAGGGAGAGAGATGTTTGCTTCTTGTTTTGCTCGTTAAGGAGTTCCTGGGGAAGGAATGTTTATATTATAGGATTTGTGGCGTACATATTAAACGCATAGATTATTAAATGAGGGGATAAAGTGTCTTGTGTCACGTCTCAAGCAGAGCGAGGGAGTTACTAGAATCCTGAGTGCAGAGAGTGATATAAGCACGCCCAAGATGCAGACAGCTTTATCCATGAGGCAAATAATCTACTTTTCACACTTTCTGCGAGACAATAAAAACCAAATCTACGATGGTGCATTCTGTGCAGAGTTCTTATTGTGTGGGTCTCTTTGGTTCAAATTTTAATACAGATGAGGTTTCAAATTCAATTTCATAATGAAATTCGGTACAATTTTATTCCCGGCTCAGCAGTAGGTATTTAATCACCTGCGTTCAGTGAGGTTTACATGACATATATGACGACCTCCGTGGCGCAATGGGCGTATAGCCCTGTGGTGCAGGAGGTACCGGGTTCAATTCCCGCCGCGGAACAAATGTTTGCATGATCTACAGATATTTGTTTCGTGTTTGGATGTTTTTCTATATACATTACATTATTAAATTTGTATTTACAAAAAAAGTATATAAGTATTCCATCAGTTATCTGGTTCCCATAGTACAAGCTCTGCTTAGTTTGGGGCTAGATAGCACTGTATGAAATGTCCAGCAATGTTTATTTATTTATTATATAATTTGACATTGTCGAGCAGGTGATGTGAAAAGTATATTCATTCATAAAGTGTTTTCATTTATTCATTCATACATTTGTATTTTATTTAAGTTTTTGTTTCAGTTTGTGTGTATACGTATCTAGTAGATAGTATTTGTTATATCCGTTCTGTGTTTCTGTGTGTCAAATAAATATATAGATAGATAGATATACTCTTTAATGCACAACCAACAAAATTAAATATACAAAAATAAAGGTAAGTACAATTCTATTCGTCTACTCTATCATCATATCAGCAATAGGACGTCCACTGCTGAACAGTGGCTCCCCCATAGGTTTGCCACGACGGCCATCAGTTCTTCGAGCCCACTGCCACTTTATTTGCTAATCTTTAGCTATATCAGTAAGTTTGGTTTGTCTACGCATCTCCTGATTTCTGATTCGATCTCGGGTATACAGAGTGGATATGAGATAGGGTAGATAAAATCTAGAGTAGTTGTAAATATAAGAACATTTTCTGAGGTACATCCAGCCTCACACATTTCGTTAAAACATATGAATTAATGCACTATCTTCCTCTGGTTTCGAGTTCCGGTTGGCGCGCGTTGATTCCGTAGTCCAGCCGCACAGCACTGTGATATCTTGAACTCGTTGTATATATGCACTGTAGATGGTTACCTAGAACTTGTTGTATATGCACTGTAGATGGTTACCTAGAACTTGTTGTATATGCACTGTAGATGGTTACCTAGAACTTGTTGTATATGCACTGTAGATGGTTACCTAGAACTTGTTGTATATGCACTGTAGATGGTTACCTAGAACTTGTTGTATATGCACTGTAGATGGTTACCTAGAACTTGTTGTATATGCACTGTAGATGTTTACCTAGAACTTGTTGTATATGCACTGTAGATAGTTACCTTGAACTCGTTGTATATGCAGTTTGCACTGTAGACAGATACCTTGAACTCGTTGTATATATGCACTGTAGATAGTTACCTTGAACTCGTTGTATAAGCTGTGATGATGCAGCGCGGCGGCGCGCGGCGCGGTGATGCCGAAGTCCCAGCCGCAGAATACTTTGTTTGCAAACACGTGGCTCAGAGTACTCGACGTGTCGATGAAGTTCCGTCGGTACAAATCTGCAGTTCTGTAGACAAATACATTATGTTAATAGGAACCTCGTGAAGGTTGTACTGGATGCGGACCGCACTACATCGGTCGCTCTGGTAATGTAAGGGGAAGGCCTACGTCCTATAGCTGATATGATAATGGCATATTTATAAACATTCATCATCATCGTCTAATAACCCCCTTCAGTCACTCTAAGGGGATTCCGTCTAAAATAAATTTTGACCGACGACTTCAGTCAAAACTAGTTTTGACTGATTTTCTCAGTCAAAATCGAACATATACACAATTAGCTGCCAACTGCAGCTTTACAGGTGTGGTTTCTCAATAAAAAACCTTACCATCCTTTTGCGCAGTCGGAAAAAAGTAGCGTGTTCCAATCCCGGTCATAATCCATCTGTATATTCTGTCATTCAGATGTATCACCGTACTGTGGTACAAAATTTCAAGGAAATCGGTCCAGCCGTTTAGTCGTAAAAACTTAACAAACAGACAGACAGAGAGACAGCGTTATTTTAGATTTTATAATATTAGTGCATACTTATTTATTACCATACCATACTAAGATACATTAATAGGAGGACACTTCCGCCTGGTAGTGATCTGGAGCAGTTGAGCTATCTATAGATCGTTTGAATGAATGAAAATACTTTATAGTACACCACAAGAGAAACAAACATATAAATATTCACAAATCAACAAGTGCAATGGGAGGTCTTATCGCTTAGAAGCGATTTCTTCCAGACAACCTTTGGATGGAGAGGATTTTTGTAACATTACAATAATGGAGGGGGGTCTACATTAATAAAGCAATAACTAAATTTTAGGAGAGCGCTGATCACTTGCAACGGTCTTTAGATGATTCATCTGTTTCTTTTGTATTCTAGTCATGTAAATATTTATTAGAAGATGAGGTAACCCATAACACAGCAGCGCGAAGAACAGAAGCACCACACAGAGCATCGTGAAGAAGTACGCGAACGCCATGTTGTAGACGCCGGCCGGCGCGCCCCAGCCGTCGTGGTAGTGCTCGTAGAACATCAGCGAGTCCTGCATACCGCCCTGACAAAATATATACCTTGTTATCACAAAAAATATAAACAACTGTTTTCCGCTTGTTTAAAAAAATCTTTAACAATTTTTGTATAGGCATTTTTAAAACACGCGCTAAACAATGTTTAATTTTGTTTGTGGTAGGACCCCTAGCTTTTTATTTATTTATGGGAAACTGTTGACACCTAAAAACACAATGATGGCATTAATGTCACAGCGAGTTCAGTTTTATTTCTAGGTTACCTACACATTTAGGAGTGTAACGCATACGAAGTCGCGGGCAACAGCTAGTTCTCAATAAAACACTTACAAACCAGTAACAAGTCTTTTAAATGTATCGCAATCTTAGCTTAGTAGAGACTTACTCCTCGGGCCTTTCCACGCCTTATTTATAAACCGCAAGTATACATCTACATAATTCCAGTTTTTTCGGGATCAGTCCAGTCAATGCCCGACGCGAGTGCCTATTAAGTGATGTAGTAATTTAAATTTCAAATAATTATAATAATATAACGTTTATATGTATAACAAGACCCATACCCATAAATACCTTAAAGACATAATACATAAAATAATACTTCAAAACTAATACTTTTATTTATAATTAACTCTTTCTAGGCACTCTTTCTTCATTGTATCTGTAAGGTGAGATGTCGATTGGTTGTTCACATTTTTTCTATTTCTTCATTGTTGTTTCAACGTGAAAACCTATTATTGGCTATCTTGTTAACTATCTGTCTTAAGTATAAGTTATAACAGCTGTTGTTGGTTTTCCTACAAATAAATTAAAATTAAATTAAATTGAAGTTAGATAAAAAAAGCTGTACGGAAACACAGATCTTACTTTCCCAGTAATCCAATCCCATGCCCAATTAGCTTCTCTAGCGCGAGAAGTGGTAGCGCCGTTGTGCAGCGCTTGAGGGATCACCAGAAAGCCGACGACGAGCGCTGCGATCGCTAGATCCAGCGCGAACAGGCGCTGCACCATGCGGAAGTACGAGCCGACCGCGGACCCGAACTGACCCTCAATGTTCCTGATCGCTTCGTACCACAACTCGACGGAGAACATCGCGTCGCGGGCGCGCTCTTTACTCTACAATAGACACAAATAATAAGTCTTTGAAATAATAACCTATGAAATTTCCATTCTTCAGTACTGGTCATTTCAAATAGAAAAAAAGTTTGGAATGGCTTTGTATTCTAAATTCAAATTAATTTTGTTTTAAAAACATGACATTCTTTTTACAAACTCAGTCTTTTGTTTATTGATTAGCGTTGTATTTTCATTACATTTAAACATTTTTCGTCATAATGGATACTTCAAAAATTCGTGTAATTATGGAATATGAGTTCCGTCGTGGCACCAACGCGACACAAATGGCACGTAACATCAAAAAACGTTTACGGAGAGAACTGTACAAACGAACGCACAACCCGTTATTGGTTTTCCCGGTTCCGTTCTGGAAATTTCGACTTGAAAAATGAAGCTCGTGGTCGTCCGGAGACTTTGGTCAACAATGATGAATTAAAGGCGATTGTGGAAGCTAACGAAACTCAATCTACAGCTGAGCTAGCAGCAGCTTTTGATGTTAGCATCAAAACAATTTTGATCCATTTGCGACAAATAGGCAAGCTAAAAAAACTTGATAGATGGGTGCCCCACGAACTTAACGATAGCCAGCGCAACGTACGCGTCGAGACCTGCCTCGCGCTGCTCAATAGACAAAGAAATGAAAGAAATTTTAACCGAATTGTTACGTGCGATGAAAAATGGATTCTGTTCGACAATCGAAAGCGCTCAGCAAGTTGGTTAGATCCTGGTTCAGCACCAAAGCAATGCCCTAAACCAAAAATGACCCCTAAAAAGGTGATGGTCACTGTTTGGTGGTCTAGTGCGGGTGTGATTCACCCAGCTTTATACAAAACGGCATGAGCATTACTGCAGATGTGTACTGTGAAGAACTGGAGACAATGATGGAGAAGCTTGCACATCGGCAACCAGCTTTGGTCAATCGGTCGTCCCCCCTGCTCCTTCACGACAACGCGCGACCCCATACTGCACAACAGGCAGTCTCCAAGTTGCAAGAGCTGGTGTTAGAAGCTCTCCCTCATCCGCCATACTCACCAGACCTTGCACCTACCGACTATTACTTTTTCCAACATTTAGGCAACTTTTTAGTGGGTAAAAAAATCAATTCCCGAGAGGCAGTACAAAATGCCTTTGAAGAGTTTGTTGCCTCCCGTCCAGCTGATTTTTACAAGAAGGGCATCAATAAACTGCCAATGCGTTGGCAAAGATGCGTCGATTGCATGGGTGATTACTTTGAATAACAGAAATAAAAAAGTTTAAAAAAATAAATACTTTCACTTATTCCATACAAAACGGCAATTTCATAGGTAAAGATTTAATATTATTATTCATTTCGACACAAGTAACAAATACACAGAAACTATATACAGAAAAAAATCCTGGATCAGCCCTTGCTTCTGTGTGGTGTCTGTCTGTGAAAATGTAACACGTTTTCCCGACTAAATGGCTAAACCAATTTCGATCAAATTTGGTACATAAATAGATTATAACCTGAATTGAGACATAGGCTAGTTTTTATTGGAAGGCCACACTCGCCAAGCGCGGGCGAAAGCTTGTTAATTACACTTACTCGCTTCCAAGCGAAGCTAACCCGGTACTTGAGTCGCTTGTACATCGAGATGGGGCGTCGCTTCGAACGCAGACTCACAGACGCTGACAGTTTAGCGCGCACAGTCCTCTTCATGGTCAAACCTTGAGGTAAATCTCGGAGCGCCTCTCTGGAAAACACAATGTTATAAACTAACTGTACTTGGCTCTTCCAAGTGAAGTTACCATTCCCTAAACGCTTTTTACCACTACTTTCTTCGTTTTTACGACAAAAGTTTTTAACCTATAAACAAGGTACCTGTATACAGCTCGTTATGTACAATAAGCGAAATAACACGACTTCCTTTGAAAGCATTTAAACTAAAACTAAAAACGTTCTTCGAAAACCAATCATATTATCATTTAAAAGAATACATGAGCTGTTCATTTTCTCATCTGCATGAATGAGTCCAGTCCCGATCTAGGAGGGTGCCAACCGGGGCGCTAATTTATTAAATCAAATGTAGACCCCACACCTCCAAAGTCTGCCCCCCCCCCCCCCCCTCCTTAGATAATGGTGCAATTAAAAATCAGTGTTAAAAATTTTGACTACCTCCTCAACTCCTCAGCCAAAGGATTGTCTTCCATCAGAACCTGATGCTGCTCCAACTCCCTGACGATGCAGTCGGCCTGCGCGCTGGCCGAGTCAGGGTCGTCCATAGCCCGCTCATCCAATAAGGCATTGTGTTCTGAGTTGGTTCTCCTGAGGCGGAGAGTGTCTGAAATGTTTTTACCAGTAAGTAAATTAGCTAGTGGCCAACACAGGTGTTATATCTCCAATTTACCTAAGTAGGGGAAAGTGGGGGCGATTCGTACACCGGGAGCATTCGTACAACGGCCATAATTCGAATAGGCAACATAGTGGCGCCTTCGTATCTGGGTGTGTGATGCCCACTCATACGCATAATCTAGCCGTGGAGTAGCACGCCAGTGCGGCCGCCGGCTTCGATATGACAGGACATTACGTATTTTCGCTTCGCGTAAGTAATTTTTCGATGCAACTTTAAACGTGTTTATCTTCTATAAGTTTTGCTGGCATTATTAAACTGATTCTTTGTGGTGTTTGGATACATATTTAAGTTTAGTATTTCGACATTTACTTGAAGATAATCTCAGCAGTTATTTTTATTTTCAATATATTAGTCGAATTTCTTGGTTGGGGTAGCTTCGTACAGGTATAAACGGGGTGGATTCGTACTGTACGAATGTACCCCACGTATGTTATACAATCTTGTGGCTACTCAATAAGCTGACTTTCAGCGATGGTGATTTTGACGCCGTGCAAGTTTATCATTCAGAGTCCACAGCAGGCCCTGATGACAATATGCAACAAGCCATTCCAGAAGAAATAGATATTGCCCAAGAAGTATCACTGAGACCAGAGGCACACTCGCCGTATTTATCGTCGCAGCCACTTGGTCTGCCATCTACATCTGCTCAAAGATTAGTAACGCCAGAAATGATCCGACCCTACCCTAAAGTGGCTAGAGATGTGACCAAAAAGTCCAAAAAAGGTAAACAGCCTGGTAAAGCTAGGATTTTAGGACAGATACGCCTGAAAGAAATAAGTTAGAAGAAATTGAAAAAGCAAAACAGTTGAAGAAGCAAGAGCAAGAGAGAAAACAAAGGGCTAAAGATTTGAAGAGGGCATTAAATTTGATATTGGGTAAAGATATATTAAGTAAACCAAAGAGAAAGAAGCAAAGTACACATACTGAAAGTGAAGATGAGACTGACATGAGTTTAAGAGAAAGTTCCTGTTCTCTCATTGAAGAGATTGCTGAAGGATCTGATGTGGAGCACGAAACTCCAGTTTTAACTGAATTCGTGAAACAGCTAATTCTAGTGAAGTTCGAGAAGAAACAGTCTGTAAAACACTATGTTGGTCAAGTGATTACAAAATATAGTCCCACTGAGTACAAAGTTTAATTTTTAAGAAAGAAATCCAGCGCCTGAAAATTTGTTTTTCCCAATAACACAGACGAATGTCTTACAGTTAACATATCAGACACAGTATGTATAATGCCGGAAAACAAATCTGCTTCTACAGCAAGAACAGCTAATATATTTAGCTTTCAAAAAGATCTGTCTACATACAATGTGCTTTAAGTAGATTCATAAAAATACTATGACTCTTGTTACCCTAATGGTAAATATTAATGTTGATTAGTTCCTATAGGACAAATGAAGTTAAGTAATATTAAAACAAAAAGGTTAACTAAAATTATTTAAAACTATCTTATTATTAAATACCTATTTAAGCACCCAAAGCTGATTTTGTGAAATTTTGATCTCAATAAACGTAAGATTTTCTATAAATAGCATTATTAATCATGATGTACGGAGGCACCCCACAATGTACGAAGGTACCCCAACACATGTACGAAGCTACCCCGTGAGTGGGGTACATTCGTACGACTTCCACTTTTTTTTTAAATCGTCATAGCTTGGCCACGCTTCTTTCTATGAACAAGTCGTCTAAGGGAATATTGTAGGCAAATATATAAGCAATCTAGCAATGCTCAAATTGTTTTCCAATAGCGTTTAGTTTTTCTGCTATAGGGCTCGAAGTGAAAAGTGTACGAATCCCCCCCACTTTCCCCTATGTGCCAAGAATAACAATATGGATTATATGCCTTAGTCCTGCTAAATCCAATATAATAGATCTTGTGCAGCTTTTACCTTATGTGTCCCAGCAATATTTATTAAACCTATCCGTATGTATTAGTTGACATTTTTTTTTGTATTCGTAGACCTTTTATTGTTTCGTTGCCATGTTTATAATTAATTTTTTTTAATAATGCATGCTTATTAGCCTTCGATCAACAATACACCTAGATAAGTCCGAGAGAAGTCCGAAGTCCAAGTCGATTAAGTCCGAGCTAACCGGCCTCAAAGAGTCCTTAGATATGGCGCATGACCTAATCAACAACTTCTCTGAAAAGGTAAATACCCTAGAGTCAAGAATTATCTCGATTGAGAAAATTGCTTTTGTACATACTTTCATTCAAACTTTCTCTCTCCATCAGCACAACATGATAACCACTTAATTACTGAAAATGATTCTATAAATTACGCAACCACTATAGGTGAGATTATTGATCACGGGTATACTGTACCCGGTAACTGTAATTGTATGGGTAAATAGTAGTTTAGCTGTGATCATGGCGCATGTAACTGCGTCGAAATATCAGGATACTCAAAAACTCACAAATCATGGTAAATATCCCGTGTTTAGTACAAATAGTGTTCATATATCCCTATCCCATACTCATGGTCCATAGATAGTATATGCATAGTATATCCCATACTCACACTCCCATACATAGTAATAAGTAATACATTTATTTACGCACACACATAATACTGAACTGAGAAAGGTAGGTAGGTACAATAAGCACCAACTTTAACTAGGAGCTATAAGGTTTTTAGCCTAGTATAGGAAGTTTTATGAATTGAAACTAGTTTCCTTAAGTTGTTTACTAAACAATAAGGTAGACTCACTTATATCCCTCATCTCAAGAGAACACTTCCTACGCACCATGATTTTAAACTTCAAAAAGTCAAACCAGAGCACAATTCAAAATCTAATGTACAACACTTTTGGTGTGCCTTGAGTAGATGTTTATTTTAGTTTTACTATTTTTAAAGAACAGGCAAATGTATATTTAATTCAACAAGGTAAATGTAAACAGTATACTTAGCACAGAGCCATACAACACTGAGATGATTCATAACGGTATAGGTAATTATAGGCAGTTAGTGTATAATTTAGCTTGCAGTAGCATCAATTAGCATTGACCATTAGTAAGAACAGCAGTTTGCAAGAGAATAAGCATCCCAAGTATGAAAGAAATAGGATACTATATGAAACATCCATTAATAACTATAATAAAATCAGCCCTAATACTTTCTCGGAGCCAGTCACCCTATCTGCTCTCATGGGCTCCTATTCCTGACCACCTGCACTGAGACGAATTGAACCAGGCAACAAAGAGATGTGCAAGTCAGCCTCTATTGGTTTAAAATCATATAGGTCTAGCCTTTTATAATAACAGAAGTAGAAGCTATTTATACAATATTTGCATTGTATTGTTTCAGACATCCTTATCAATGAATTTCTAGACAAACAAGGAAAATAGAAAAGGTGATTGTTTGATTCAACAAATATGTGAAGTAATATTATACTCAATAAAAAGTAAATAATAGTCATATCAATCTTATCTAATCTTTGTCTCATGGTTCCAGAGTCCTGGAAATGGTCAGCTGTAAATACCACTAACTCTTAGGTATCCTAGTTTTGACTATGCTGAATTTTATTTCATTTCAAATGTTCTTTATCAAATAACTATTGTGTTGTAATGATGCTTTACTTAGCTGACCAAGCCATATATGACCAGTCAGACCTTTGGAGGTAGCCTTTGCCAAATTGTAAACAGGTATGACTAAAAATACATAGTGTTAAATTAAGGAAATTGTAAACATATGTCTGAATAAAGGGCTTTATTGAAATGACCAGGCAATCTACACCTCTGTAGCTCGGTCAAGTAGCTCACTGAGACTGCAACCTCTTGTTTGCAGGATTAATTCCTACTGTTAAACAAATGTGTTCATGATCTACAAATATATGTTTGCGCTCTGGATGATGTGTTAGGCAGATACTCACTAGTTCCTGTTTCATGTACCCTGTGTATCAATAACTATATATTTATTTAAAATAGGGATGCTAACTGCTTATAAATAAATAAATATTGCTGGACAATTCACACAGCGCTATCTAGCCCCAAACTAAGCAGAGCTTGTACTACGGAAACCAGATAACTGATAGAATACTTATATACTTTTTGTTTTGTAAATACATACTTATAATATATAGAAAAACACCCAGACACGGAACAAATATCTGTAGATCATGCAAACATTTGTTCCGCGGCGGGAATCGAACCCGCTACCTCCTGCGTCTCAGCCGGCTATACGCCCACTGCGCCACGGAGGCAGTCCAATTATTAAAATTATGTATCGATACATAGATTATTACAATATGTGGTTTGGTTTTGTCCTAATACTTCTGCCAATTATAGGCGAACACAACATTGACATTATTTAGTGAACCATGTCTGTAACTATTGGTTATTATAATTTATTTAAGTGCTAGCTGAGCTGAAGTATTCTACTCACTGTAAGGTAGCTGCCTGGAAGGCAAGAAGTTGATAGCAACCTGTCTGGCAGCATTGCTTCTCGGGGTCGATGTACGGCGGCTCAGTGGCCTCTGCTCTATCTCCTCCAAATCCCCTACAATGTAGGGGACTACAACTTCTTCCATGCTTGCTTTACAAACAAAGAAAAACTTTTTAACCGCTCACGGGTACTGATTACTTTTCTTCGAAACAATGATAGAATGATACAATGATGTTATCGCTTGAGTACCTAATAAATCGTGGAACGCTACAGACTTAATTTATCTTTAAGATAAAAATAAACACTGATAAATACGAAGAAAACAACATTTACCTACAGTGGCGATGATTCAGTGGGTCGACTTATTATTTGAGCGTTACTTATTTTTATCGCATCCTAAACAAAACAATAAATAAACCACAAAATAAAGTCATTCAACTATTAGTAAAATATCTTGGAAAATTGCCTAAAATCTACGAGTTTATATAATCTTTTATAAAAATTAAATGTTATGATTGTAAACAAACAAATGTCAAAAAGTAGACTCATAAACAAATTCCTTGAGTCGTCACGAGTGAACGAACACCTCAACGCCGTCACTCAGCATCACTCGCGGTCACATGACAGCCTAACTCCCGCGTCCATTACTCGTGAGCTCCTCTTTGTCATTTTGAAAATATAATTTATTAGAAATTTAATGGAGAAAAGAATGGCGAAGAAGAGCAAGCCACCTAAGCCTAACCCATTGATAACAAAGCTGTTGGTTTTCCTAGAAATCCTGACCGTCAGCATTGTTAAAGAGGCCAAACTGCAAAGCAAATCGATGGCCATCGAAATTGTCGTCTCTGAAGTTGAAACCAGCAGGGTTAAGGACACAATTCCGACCCTTACCCCTTACCTACACTTCCCAACGACATGAAGATCGATATGATGAAGACTCTGCTAAAGTCTTTTTTTGGCTTCGCACGTCCAGTGCATTGGCTTTGACAGTGGCACACATGTAACAAAGTTGCGTTAGCATCCTAGTACCTAGTCTGTCTGATTCCGAGCAAGTTTATGGAGCAAGTAGGTAGAATGTAACTATATGTATAGGTTCTACATCTATAATAACAACTATAGTTTTGTGTTTTGTGTGTTCTGTGGAATCAAGTCGGTTAGGCTCAGTGCTGCCACCTTAGCCCTGTTCGGGCTAGATCTAGCTCTTTTTAAATGGGCAATCTATCTAGCTCTTTAAATGAGCAATCTATCTAGCCCATCTTGACACATCCCAGATATTGACACAGTTACAAGTGCCTATTTTAACATTCAGTACTAGCACAACTAGATACTAGGGGTACTGCATCTTGTATAAACAGAATAGGGCAAAATTTAACCTCATTGAGGGCCTTATTTTCCTCTTCTTTTGTGAAAAAATTCCAAAATCTAGCAAGCTTTAACCACAAAATTATTAATGAGAATTCACTTTGTGAGGTGAATCTATTAGTAATAATAATAATGCTATTTTTAAATCAATTTCATGTGATCATATTATGATTATTTTTACATAATAAATAAATAAATATTGCTGGGCATTTCACACAGTGCTATCGAGCCCCAAACTAAGCAGAGCTTGTATAATGGGAACCAGATAACTGATAGAATACTTAAATACTTTTTTTTGTAAAAACATACTTTTATACATAGAAAAACATCCAGACCCGGAACAAATATCTGTAGAACATACAAACATTGGTTCCGCGGTGGGAATCGAACCCGCTACCTCCTGCGCCTTAGCCAGCTATTCGCCCACTGCGCCACGGAGGTCGTTATCATACGTTGCTATTTCACATGTGAAAAACCTCAGGCAATTATTTTTCATTATGATGCCGCCGTCATAATACACTTGCTATTCTTGCTAGTAATATTTCACATGTAAAAAATTATGGGCAATGATTTTTTATTAAGATGCCGTAATGTCGAAGAAATAGAAACGACTGTGATACGGAGCAGACCCAAATGACTGCGTGCGACCAATAAACTATGAAAACTGAAAGTGATTTCATTTGGATGATTTTAGCAGGTTATCCAAAGGAAAACAGCAGATTGGACAAATGATTTTTAAAACCTTATTTTTCATATGATTTTTCACACGCTACTCGTGAAACGTTCCATACCTAGTCATAGCCAAAGAGTATTATTATTAGACCATAAAGGTCATAGCCACTGATGCCAAGTTATTACCATAGATACTTTGTAGCTAGCAATTTTTCGATGTAGTACCTACTGCATAAAAATTAAAACTATTGCTTTCTATTTCAAACTTTCACGATCACTGTACATAACTATTGATTAAAACGTGACGATCACCATTATTGATTGTTGCAACACAGCCGTAACGTTGGGATAAAAAAAACGAGCCTCACAGTAGTCGCATATGATGTGTAACATCATTTTTATTGTAGGTAGGTACACCATATAAACAAAAAATTACAAACAAAATAGAAAACATGAAGCAAATCCTGATCTTACCTACCAAATTCAACACTCTGAAAGTTGGTCATTGAAAACTCAATAACGGCTCCGTAAATACGATTAACCGTAAGTAAATGAGGCTCATTGTATTCATAAATATGATATGATGAAATACAATCTCCATGACAAATCCTTATTGATCGAGCGAAGCGAGATCTCCAAATCAACTTGGGCAAATCGGCGTTGTATGTATGTAGGTATACCTATTTGTTTGTCCGAGGATAACTTTCGAAACGTTGACCCGATCATCGTGAAATTTGATACATAGGTAGGTATTTTCCATTTTTAGTCCATGTAGTTTTTTGAGTTATTAGCCATAATAAAATCTGAATATTGACAAAATTCACAGAGTACACCAGTGACCCATGACCCATAGTGCAGAAGTTTGATATGCGTGTAGCTTTAGAGACACAAATATAGTCAAAAGTCTGAAATCCAGAATTAATGCAATTTGTACCCAAAAAAAGAGTAACCAATTAACATGAACTCCTGTTACCTGTAATTTGAATGAAACTGTAGGTCAAGTTATTTGGTTAAATTTCTGGGGCACCATTTTAATAGATAAAATACGTATAATCAAATAGGCGCGCACTCATTCAAAGGGCTTCCCCAGTTTCCTTTTACACATTTCCGTCCCTTTTGCCAAAATCACTCCCACAAACCGAGAGGAAAGATGTTACTCATCAAAAAGGTACGAGTACATACGGGATAAATACCCGTTTTAACAAAGTATTAAATGATAAAGATTGTAATTAATTTTTGAGTATTTTTACATGTAAAATTTACTGAAAATGTTATACAAATTCACTTATTTGTAAGCTTTGGTGGCTAGGTAACGTGCATCCGATTCGTCCCTAACTTGCGTATGCGTTTATAGTTTCATTTAAATTGTAAATTTGAATTCATTTCGAAAATTTTGAATTTATATGTTTAGTCTCGGTGTTCACGCACTTATTGGGGATGGTATTTATGTATGTAAAACGCTTAATTTTCATATTCAAAATTACAATTAGTTACAACTTGAGTTCTTTTACAAGCCAAATCACTACAATGTAGTGATACTATAAAAAAATATTTGTAGCTATGTATGTATAGATTTTGAAAAAATATTGAACTCCAAAATCTAGCAACCTTTAACATCAAATTATGGATATCTAGATAACAGCTTTTTCAGGTGAAGATAGATATTTGTCGGAGCCCAGTTGGCATGGCAACAGTAGTCAAAGCTCAGTTGGCAACACTGCCAGGCAAACCAATCCCAAAAAATAGTGGCTGAAAAGCTTTATTTTATTTTAAACTTTGTGATTTCGCTAACAATCCCTACACTTTGGTATTATATCAAGTTGAGGCACATACGTACGGTACGTCTACGTAGTATTTATATTCTCTTTGGGTTAAGACTCATGAAAACCTAAAATATTTCTATTTTCTACCCATATAGTGTGTCTGAGATACATAGATTTGAAGTGAATGTGAATCTTCGGTGGGTGGGTGTGTGTGGTAGTAAAATGAGCCTGTCATTCTAGTTATCAAATCAACAGGCGTGCCATCCTGAAGGTGAGATAACTCTAATTTATTTGGTGAATTATGATAGATATCTAACGACCGCGTAAGTATATTACAGGGTAGGCTGCTATTCATACATAGGGGCGATGCTCAATCAATAGATTGCTAGGTAGGTATACTTGTATGTTGAGTCTGCAATCTTCTTAGGGCGATACGATCGATAAGTCCGCGCAGTCGTATTGCATTTCGTGCATTGAGTGTTCAGTGCATTGTTCTCTTACTGACATCAAAATGGTGGCCAGAAGAGTGCTCCTTTGTGAGCATGGAAGTAAAATTTAGCTGAATTCCCAGGTATGGTGAGTGTTTCGAAGTTTCCACCTACTTTTAGCCTACTGTTTGTTTTCTTCAGAATTTTGAAAGCAGGCATTCAACTCATAGTTTGCCTGATCTCATTGTAAAGAATTCTTGTAAAATGTTCGAATTGGTTACCTAAGTAAGTACCAATGAAGCAATACAACTTAAAAACCCTGTACTTACATTTATTCAAAGTTATTATTGTGATGAATGTACTTTTCAAAAGGACAACAAAAATGAATCTGTTTTCCTGATCATATAACAGAGTGCTTATTACAAGCTCTAACAAGCCCTTTATCATCTTTTACTGAGAAACATTTTTGATTTATCATTTTATTGATCGAGCGATGAGAGATCTCTAAATCAACTTGGGCAAATAGGCGTTGTATGTATGTATGTATGTTTGTTTATCCGAGGATAACTGTCGAAACGTTGATCCGATCATCGTGAAATTTGATACATAAGTAGGTAGTGATGGCACAATTTTGGTGTGACTAAATAAGCTAAAAATGTTTGGCGGGTTGTTGAGATATTGGGGTTCAAGAGGGGTAAAAAAAAAGAAAATGAGGCTATTAGGTCAAGTGGGACGTCAAACGAAAGGTCTTCATTAGTAAATTTAAATATATTAAATATTGCTGGACCTTTCACACAGCGCTATCTAGCCCCAAACTAAGCAGAGCTTGTACTATGGGAACCAGATAACTGATAGAATACTTATATACATTTTTTTTTTGTAAATACATACTTATAATATATAGAGAAACAACCAGACCCGGAACAAATATCTGTAGATCACGCAAACATTTGTTCCACTGCGGGAATCGAAACCGCTACCTCCTGCGTCTCAGCCGGCTATTCGCCCACTGCACCACGGAGGTCGTCTCATTAGACATTTAGACTCTGTTTTTATTTTTAGTAAAGTTCTTATAGTTTTTGAGTTATGAGCCATAATAAAAACTGAACTTTGACAAAATTCACAGGGTACACCAGTGACAGCACAGTGCTGTAATTTGGTATTGTAATAGCTTAAGTGTCACAAATATAGGCAAAAGTCTGAAATCCAGAATAAAGAGTATCCACGATACATGAACCCCCGTTACCTGTAATTTGAATGAAACCGTAGGTCAAGTTAGTGGGTTATTTATTTCGTGGCACTATTTTGATAGTGAAAGATTAAAAATAAATTTGTTTTGTTTTAATCGGAGATTCGCGAGATCTCAGTTCAGGGCGAACTACTAGTTTAGGAATCATGATACAGCAAATAATTTCCAGTTCAACAACCAATGGCTTCACCTCAAAGCATCACAGTGGACCAGATGCGTCAGATCCTCAGTGAGGTGATGGATGCCTTGGAGTCCCCTGACTATGCCTCCAAACTGGACGAGGCCAAGGAGGCTGCTGGCAATGAGATGCTTAAGATGATGCAGATCGTCTTCCCCATGGTCGTGCAGATTGAAATGGAGACTATCAAGAGACATGGATTCAGCAATTCTAGAGAAGGTATACTCCATTGATGTATACTTATTATATAGCTCAAGCCTATATCCCCATGATGGACATCCTCGGATTCCTTACTCCAGGAAGGAAAGCCTAAACATGTTTAATACCTACATGCCCTCTTTTTGTTATTTTTTAACTGTTCTTAACCAGATTTAAATGGAGGCTGGCAAAATAGATAAATAGATCATTTATTAATAAATAAAACTCAAGTTTGACCCTTCCCTATTCTTCTGAGTGTTCTTGATTCACTTCACACTGGTCTTCTTTCCACCAGAGCTTTGCAAGGAAGCTAAGCAGCAAGCAAGGAAATAATCCATTATTTTTAATGGTTATGCGAGGCTAGACAACAGAAGCAATCCTATTGGTGGGTGTGACACACTTCAACTTAGCAGTGTAGCACATCTGTAGTGAAAAGGCAGCCTTAGAGTGTGCAGGAGTCTAAGAGGGCCACTGTTGGTGAATCAAACCTAGTGCTACCATTGGAGCCATTGGGTGCAGGCCGCACAAGATTGATGGCTCTGGAAATGTATGGTGGAGGCCTATTTTACTAAGAAATAATAATCAATTTATTTTAATCATACTTGGTATTATAAATGCGGAAGTTTGGATCTTTGTTTGTTACTCTTTCAAACCCATTTTGATGAAAATTGTTCTACAATAAATTATTACCTTGTTCGAAACATACATTTTATTGAAAAGCGATGCGTCCGAAGCCATTAATACCATATTTATAATTATAGGAGAGGCCTATGTTCAGCTATTGACGTTCTATAGCTGACATGATATAGACGACTTACCTCGCGAACCTGTAGTATAAACATACACAGATATTACATATGTATGATAAAAATATCTATAAATTTTATAAAATAGGTTGTTTGAAAAACTCACCTTTTGATTCTTTAAATAAATAAAAAGATCTACCGTCTGTTGCGCGCAGACGACACATTGAGTTGCGAGTTGAACCCATACAGACGAACACCCTTGTCTCCACGCATCATCTTGACCATTTTAGTAACCGCAAAAGAGGGTTTATTCTAAGTAAAAAACTTTCGTGATTTATTTCAAACGTTATTATAAATACTGGATTTATCACGTACCGCTTTCTCAGTTTTACGACCGACAATGTTTCGGTTAAATTTGTGAAATTGAACCTTCATCAGGGCGAGTGCGATCCGCTCCGCACTGCCGATACGTAACTCCGATAGAACGGTACGTGACGGATCCGTGCCTATGTCTGTCTGTGGCATCCGTAGTTCCCAATTGAATGGACCGATTCGGACGCTGCTATTTTTAATAGAAAGCTAGTTAAACTGGGGTAGTTCTTAGCTATGTAAGTTTTACGTGGTTTTACTGGAGTTCTTATATCCTCGACATATACATACTATAAAGGTACATCTATACTGGGTATCCCAAAAAATAGTGTCAAGTGAAAGTCCAGAGATAGAACACCCCTTGGGGTACCCGAATCACCCCCATGTATGTTCCGAGATTTTTCGTGTTATGAATTTTTTTCCAAATTTTTGAAAATTTTTAACTTGAACAACTTAAAAAATTCTTTAAAAAAAAGTAGAAAACTTTATTGAGATTTTTTTGCTACTGAATTTTTATGAGTTGTTCTTTTATGCATAAAATAATCAGCTACGTGACTGATGAAAACTATGAAAATGTTGGTGTAAATTCAAAAAATTACATTCGGTGAATTATGACTTAAATTTTCAACTTTAAATTAAAAATCTTAACAAGTGATTTCATGGTTCTTAAATAAATCTTAAAAATTCTCCAGACTCTTAGCTATAATCATAAAAAAAAAGTAGTACTTAATGGCTAAGTAGCTACTTTGGCTAAAATCGGCCTTCAAAGACGGTGAGGTGGAAAATTCTTTAAATTAGCTACCTGATTAATGATGAATGATGAAAATAAATTTTGGCCATTTTATCATTCCTAAGCTTAATTCGTTTGTTAACTAACCAAAAATGACTGCAGGAGAGATTATGAAACCGAACATACAGAACCGATTATGATGATCTTTGATTTGTTGGATTTGTCTTCGCTCCGAATATCAGAATAACTATTAATATATCGGAAAAATTCACGCAAAATGATGTACTAATTATGGCCGATTGACAACACCGGGACGACATTGGCAATCCGTGTCATATGCATGTCAAGTCGTATTAATACAAGACATATTAATTTGTTACATTTTTAATTAAACTTTTTGTTAAATAGGTATTGTGCAGTTTACTCAAATGGTTCGGGACATGGAGACTCTAGACGGAGAGGTGGCTCGTCTTCACACGCAGATCCGCAGCTACTACCTGCCGCCCGTCTCCATCAGCTCCTCTGTCGACACCTCACTGTGAGCTGGTGACTGAATCCATTCTCTCATCAGGTCAGCTATATGTTAACAAAATGAAAAGAAAATGCAACAATTTCTGAACTCAATGTATTATTATTTCAATAATAATAATACATTTGGTTTTTCTGTACGAGATCGATCAGAAATGGAGATATTTGTAGACATTCAAGGTGACTGACATAGCCCAAAAGATTATCAAGCTGAAGTGGTAGTGGGCAGGGCATGACAGGTTATCGAGTGGAGACCACATACTGGCAAGGGCAGCGTAGGATGGCTCCCCACTAGATTTTTTTTTATTCTCATGGTGATCCGCAATCAGTTGATGGACTACGGGCAGATGAGTTGATTTATTTGTGGCGTTCGGGATCAAGACACATTAGTCCTTCTTTCCTTCTTTTGAAGCAGCAAGCAGGTTGTTCAAGACATGGACTCGTTTCAGCTGCTTTGTGTCAAATTGATTTTCCACCAGCACTCTTGCCAGCGGATTATGATGGCTATTTAGGCGATCCAGGTATCTTTTCCTTTGAAGCCCATTTCTTCGTCAATTGCGAGATCTCCTTGTTGGTTGTGAAACATGAGGCATTAGAGATAGAACACAAGATTTTGTTCTGACAGCACTCTAAATGGAAAGATGGCCTGATAAAGGTTGCTGGGAGTCGTTATGTGCAGGCCGCACACGCTCTGGAATGGGGAGGCCTATGTTCAGCAGTGGATGTTCTGTGGCTGATATGATGATGATGATCTGTGATCGGAGTAGGTAGATTGATTGTATGTACTTGTTGCATCATAAATCATAATGATAACATAACATTTCACACAGTGCTATCTAGCTCCAAACTAAGGAAAGCTTGTACTATGGGAACCAGATAACTGATACCTGATAATTGAACCTGCAATACTTCTATACATTATTTTTTGTAATTATAGGTATACTTATAATTATAGAGAAACACCCAGGCCTGTTGGCAT
Organism: Philereme transversata; assembly: GCA_963924445.1. Lineage (NCBI taxonomy): Eukaryota > Metazoa > Arthropoda > Insecta > Lepidoptera > Geometridae > Philereme > Philereme transversata. Next base: position 33,916,333 of record OZ004339.1, on the reverse strand, counting down.
TTAAAGATGATAAGGTAGAGATAAGATAGATAACCGTTGGGTTACAAACAGTTTGTCATAAAATAAATATAAACCAGTGATAATAACACGTGCGAGTTGTGGCTCCTATATTATATTTTTTTTACATATTGGATGATTTATAACTAAATACTAAGTGAGGATAGTTGCTGTAACTGCAACCGCTTTTCGGCGATAGCTTCGACTACAGTCATGTCATAGTTGAAACATGTCTTAATATCACTCGCTAAGGTATGTGTACATGACCAAAACTGCTGTTATTTATGGGAGTCAGTTGAGGCTACAAGCGTGGCCAAAAACATGAAAATCTGAACTGTTTTTCCCATTTCCTCACTTTATTAGGCTTTTTACCTAACTTTATTATAGCAGTAGAAAGTTCTGGGACTGAGATGGTATCGATACTGCATGCTCTAATCATGACCCACTGATGTGATGCAGGTGAGATGAGTTTCAAGTCCATGACACGGTCATTGGAGTGTGCGTTTACCTCATCATATAAAAAAAACTTACTTGTAATTTGAATCAAACTGTAGGTCAAGTTAGTTGCATAGACATAATTATAGTCTACCAATAGACAAGAACATTCTTGAAAAAAGTTTGTTAAAATGCTGGTGAGTTAGAACTAAAGTTCGCTGCAGGGCTAAAACATTATTTATGTGATCTAACCAAACAATTAAAACATGCAGCACAAGATCGCTTATAGAGTTTAGTTTACTCACGACCAAAACGTTGTAAGCGTCATGAAATTCATGGCGCTTACGCGTTCCGTTCAACATAGTGTAACAAACTGGCGTCCCTATAGATTTTACACCACAGACGTGACACAGCAGCTTTTGTACCTACAAAACTTCATTAGAATTCATACTCTATTTCAAAATGTAATGTAGTAATGTAATAATTGAAAATATGATAAAGTAGAAAAGTAAAATAAAATTAACTGTTATGCGTTTATATAAGCTTTAAGTCCGTTAATAATAGTTTGAAATCAAACTGTCACCTGATGATTCACTGACATTTCTTGATGTATTTTTGCAGTATCGAATTACGCACGTCGTTATATTTTCTGACCCTTTACAGATATTATATACTAAAAAGAAAGAAAATAAAATAAATATAAAAAATATCAAATTGGCTAGAAAATATTTACATAAACAAATTAAAACACTTTCTAAAAACACCACGTCAAGTCCGTGTTCAGTCACATATTTTTACCTACAACTGGTTTTGTAATGGAATATCTGCATATTTGATTTTAGATGGCGTGGCATTATAATAAACAATTTTTTTTCTATTGTGGTATTACGATATTATTACATATTTATTTATTTGAACAACCAATAATTTTACTTACATGACTACTGAATTGTTATTTATGTCATACTTTGATTCCAAACTGCGTGAATGTCGAAGCCGCACTAAAGTAAGGTGTACGAATTGCAGTACAGTTCAGTGGAACAGAGAGAGTGTTCGGAACGCGATATCTAGTGCGTAGTGCTTATATATCGATGGTTAGTTGGTTATGCATTTCGTGTCACTAGTGTATAAATATTTGGAAAAATAAATATAGTTGATTTAATGATATTTTGCATCTAAGAACTTGTTTGGAGTATAGAAAATTCTCCTTTTTCTAGTTTTATACTAGTCAAATTTATTTCTAAAATAACTGGGTATTTTTATCACTTCCAGATGTAACCAGGGAAATAGAATCTCGTGCGGTCTCAAAATTTCAAAATGAGACACAGAAAATACAAACTGTTCTTCTTCTCAATTATAGTGCTGTGCACTTTATACTTTTTTCTCGGCGTCGGAGATTACATCAACTCGAAGAGCTTCGACGAAAGCTTCGACTACCCTCTCAACATCGATATAAAGCCGGTAGTAAAGGATGTCTTAGCGGGGAAGAAGCCCGGCATCACAGCCATTAACTACTACCCATACAGATACCTAACCAACTCAGGAAAATGTAGCACAGTGGAAAAACTTGACGTGTTTATAGTCGTCAAATCTGCTATGAAAAACTTCGATCACCGCATTGCGATACGGAAAACATACGGACAAGAAAGTGCCCTACCCGGACGTATAGTGAAAATACTCTTCTTCCTGGGAGTGGGCACCAGCTCCGATACACAGAGGAGGATTCAAGCCGAAATGGCGGAAAACAAAGACATCATACAAATGGATTTCCTCGACACTTACTTCAATAACACGATAAAAACGATGATGTCGTTCCGATGGGTGTACGAGCACTGCTCCACAGCCGATTACTACTTATTCACGGACGACGACATGTACATCTCCGTGTCGAACCTTCTGGACTACGTGGAAACTACTAAACAGAAAGCCGATACTGAAAACGCGACTCGAGACCACCTCTTCGCTGGATACGTCTTCAAATCCGGCCCTCATAGAGTCCACACTAGCAAGTGGAGGGTGTCGTTAGAGGAATACCCGTGGAACAAATGGCCTCCGTACGTCACCGCCGGGGCGTACGTCATATCGAACAAAACTATGAAACTTTTGTACATAGCGAGTCTCTTCGTAAAGCATTTTAGGTTCGATGACGTATACCTCGGCATCGTGGCTAAGAAGGTCGGCATTGTGCCGACGCACTGCGATAAATTCCACTTTTACACCAAGAACTATGATAAGGAAGAATATCGGGATGTAATCGCGTCTCACGGGTTTAGTAACCACGATCTGTTGCTATTCGTTTGGAACGAACAAAATACTTTACGAGTTAACTAAGTATTCAAGCGGGCTGAACTTAGATAATACACATTTTTTTATAAGATACGATTTCATGCATTTTCTTTAGTACAAATAGTTAAGGTGGTTCGACTTACTGCAATTTTATTGATTTTGCGACAATAAGACGTAACTAATTCGAGACGCAGATGTTTAGACATTTCTAGTGTTCAGTTATCTAGTGAATCGCCACTGAACCTTTGTATAGGAATCTAATCACCTTAAATATCATTTCTAATTTAATATCGTCAAAACTTAAACCTCGTTTGACAAGTAAGGATAATAATTCGTTTTAGGTTAAGTAATGCATTTAATCTGTTTATAATCTACTTGAAAAATGTTAAACATTTAGGAGTCTAACCACAAAAAAAATAAACACTATTTAGCGCGTGTTTATAAAATCCTATACAAAATTTGGTAAGGATTTCTTTAAATACGCGTCGAATAGTTGTTTAACTTTTTTGTGCTAACAAGGTTATTTGTGTAATCTTAATTTTTTAGCTCATAAATTAATAATAGTTAAGTTTATATTTGTGCCTATAAATGGTGATTGTTTATTGGTACATAAACTTATAATTGCCTCGTGTACATAAACCTACTTGTTTATATTTATACCTATTAATGTAATAAAGTGGCTTTTAAAAATAATTATAGGGTACATACGGATGAAACTGTCATTTGTTGCCGAAATGTGGCTTGCTAATTAGATAAAATAAAATTTGTAAGTAAAAAATGTGTTCGAACCGGTATTTATTTATCAAGATCTTTGCTGTACTACAAGGGTACCATTTTCCATAACACCCTATTGTGACACATGTGGAGTGGTGGAGGATGTGCACCATTTATTGGTGGAATGTGTCCGCTTCCAGCGAGAAAGACAGTCACTGGTGGCGACTTACAACTTGAACAGATTCGACGTGGGCATTTTCAATGAAATCTTAGCTGACCCTACATCAGATGCAGCTAAGGAATTATTTAGTGCAGTAAGTCGCCACAAGTGACATACATATAGATAGATAGGTAGGTAACTTCATTTACTTGTGGCTAATTATTGTTTTTTTTTTCCTAAGTTAACCCGTCAGGGATCACACCTGTACATTTTTGTATGGTTGTGGTGCCGGACCGATTTAAATAAGTTAATTGTTGTTGTTAATCTTTATTTTGTTTGCTTTGGTTGTATCTTTGATTCGATTAACTTGTACATACGATAGGACCGACATGTATCCTTATAAAGGTCCTTATAGTAAATTGGAATAAAAAAAAAATAATAATTTGTCACACGACTTCTGCGAAAATTACCAATTTGAAAGTTTATATTTCGAAAAAGAACTGTTGGATCCAAAAAATGTTAAGGCAACCTTACCTTACTTGTAATGTTACCTTACTTTTTTATAGTGTTTTTGAAAGACCTGTTTGATGAGAACCCACAGGATAGAGTGCGTGGGTAAAAAAAATCACCCCCAAATTCTAAAGGGAGTGTAAGAAACAACAACTTCCATGGACATATCGTATTTATTTCACATTTTTTTATAACATAAATATTGTTCTTCATTTACTTAATTTATGGAGGATTTACTTAATCAACAATTTTATAGACAATGCCACTGTGGTTGACGACGGACCATTGGTGTTTCTTTATTTCCGAATCTTGACACTATGGTTGTCGATACCATCTCGATGACTGATTTAAAATTACAGAAAATACTACTTATTTTGTGATTGCTTGCTTTAGGCAATCCAAAGGCCCCTCCAAATTGTAACTCAAAATGATTCCTCTTTCATTCCCACATAAAGTGGGGTCAGCACAACATGACATGTATTATTATTCTAAATGCCTCTAATTGTCGGCTATTTCGGCCTAAAATAATTTATTGTTAAACTGTTTGTGCAACAAAGATCTTATAAATGTCCTAAGGTAAGTCCAGGGTCCAAATTAACATGTTATTAACACATCCATTATTTAACATTGCATGATGTGTAGCATGCGTAACCATGTTTTATAACGTGCACTCACTTTTACATAAACATGTTAACACAGCTTGTTTATTTTGGACATAAATAACGACCCTAGGCTGTGCATTTTCTGTCACTCATTTCAGGATATTATATATTTTTTTAACATATTTATTCGGCGTCACGGATGACCAACCCTACGGCGCCTGACTGTAGCATTATGGTGAGTGGTGACCTTTTTTGTAGTCTTTTATGTACCTACTTGTACTTTGTAATGTAGTTTACTTGTTTCTATGTACCTACTTAAAATTGAGACACAATAAAAAGGCGATTTCAAACAGTGCTCGTGACAGACCTATGCTGGTTACTCTAAAAAATTAATTTTAGTTGCAAATAATAAATATTTGATACAGTCTTTGAAAAAAAATATTTGCTAGATATATATACTTAAGTTCTTTTACAATTCTGCGATCTCGCATATTTATGCAAAGTATAAGTGCTATTTTATTTTGCATAATGGACAAGAATAAAAATATGCAACTATAATGTAAGAAGAGACGTCCCTAAAAATAAGTTAACAAACACTTTTTTAAATATACTTATGTTGAGAGAACCTCTAACACGGCGTATTAAATTTATCATCCTAAATAAAAATGTTTAACTAGGTTAAGAGATCAAGGGGTACATAACCCTCTTATATCAAATAGTACGTAAGACAATCACGTCAGCGTGTAAATATAGTGTTGACGTTAGGAACCGCGTAACACCGCTATTGTAACCTAAAATATACACTAAAGATTAATTATTAACAAATTGTACAACCATTTGTATGTTGCAGCACGAACATTCGCCGTAAAACGATAATGTGGCCGCGACATTACAATTATAGTTAGTTAATAATTTCCTACACCTTTGTAAATATATTGTAGTGTTATAGATCTTTGAGTAGTGAAAGGAGAAAAACTAGTTAGTAATAACCTTATAACAGTTCTAGCATTAAAAGTATCTACATTTATATTAGTTTAGTAAAAAATAGTTTTGAGTAATGGTGTAAATAGCAGCTGTATTCAAGAACTTTACTCGAGTATTACTTAGTTAAATTGCAATTGTGTTTAATGGTACTCTCTTAATCTAAATGTTCAGACGAATGGCATTTGCAACATTTGTCCTGCTTTTCTGCTTAGGGAAATAAATCAATAATCTAATCTAATGTAAAGAGACCGCTGGATCCCACTGCTGGGCAAAGGCCTCCCTTCCTTTCTTCCATACATCCCGGTGTAGGGCTTCTGTCGAGCAGTTCGCACTATGCGCGTCAAGTTCGTCCCGCCATCTCCGTCCGGGCCGCCACGCGGTCTCGCGCCTTGCCGATAAAGCGATAGATAAATAAATGTTGCTGGTCATTTCACACAGCGCTATCTAGTCCCAAACTAACTTTTTTTTTTTTTTTTTTCGAATGGACTAATCTCGCTGTTGGCCTCTGAGGCCGTGACAGCTTAACCGAACTTTTGGCGAGCGCAGATGGCGCTCAGCCCAGTAAGTTTTTAAAGGCAACTAGCGCAAGGGCACCACTTAGGTACGAACCTCGGCTTGGGCTGTTGCCGGGATGGGGATAGGAGAGAAACGCCCGGGTACATGTTTGTACCTCGTATAGGCGGCGACTGAAGGGATTCGTCGACCTCGCCGGCGAGATCGGTGTTTCTGTGAAGTGTTTACTCTGTCTGATGTAGATGACTCACCTTCCGCATTAGCGGAGGTGATTTCGTCATCCGGGTCTCCGAGAACGTGTCTCGGACGACGGAGGATTTTGTTGGCGGGCGAATCCAACGGGTAGACCGGAATGGTGTGCACCAAAGGGTTCGGATGATTAGAGGCATGTTCATAAAACCGCTTGGAAGCGAGCTTCATGAACCTGGCTATTGATTCTAATTTCATATCGCGATGTAGATCGTTATTGCGAAAGTACCAGGGCGAGCCTGAGGCTTTTCGCAAGAAGCGATTTTGAATAACCTGAATGGCACCAACTTTAGGAGAGTGGGCAAATACTACCGAGGAGTATGTCATGATGGGGCGAATGCACGCTTTGTAAAGGGTCACCTTATTTTTAAGGGACATTTTACTTTTCGCGCCTAGTAGTGAGGACAGTCGTCCTAGGGTGAACTTTGCCTGATTGCACCTCTTAGTGATGTGCAACCTAAAGGAGAGACGCCTATCGAGGATGACACCCAAGTATTTGGCTGATGGGGCCCAGCGAATGGGCTTGCCAAATAAGGAGATCGGTTTGGGAGTGAGGTTTCTCCGTGAGAAGAACACTGCTGTGCTCTTCGACGGGTTTACCTCGATCCGCCACTTGCGGAACCAAGTGGCTAATGAATGAAGGGCAGCCTGCAGCCTTATACCCACCCGATCAGGATTCCGATTGGATGTGTACAAGGCCGTGTCGTCTGCGTATAGGGCTATTTCCACTTGAGGAGTGCGGGGGATATCGCTGGTGTACAGCGTGAACAGGAGGGGGCCGAGAACGGAGCCTTGAGGGACTCCCGCTCTGACTGGTCTAGGACTAGAGAGAGTGCCTTCCACGGTGTAGCGAAAGCTGCGCCCTTGCAGGTAGTCTCGTAAGATGAGCACGAGTCTATCTGGGACTCCGAATTTAAAAAGCTTGTAAATCAAGCCATTGTGCCAGACTTTGTCGAAAGCTTTCGCTACATCGAGGAAGACGGCACCAGTATCTGCAGGCCAGGTACTTTGCCAATTGGAGAGGACATGCTCCGTTATGCGGAGCACCTGTTGTGGGCATGAGTGTTGGGCACGGAAGCCAAACTGCTCATCGGGAAGGAAGTCCCAAACTAACCAGAGGGCTTAGCCAAGTTACAGTCGATTAGCGATGACGCTAGTCGATAAGTCTGAAAATGTATGGGATTTGACATACGCTATAGAAATACCACGTGATACAGCGACACCAAATGTATGTAGAAATCGAATAGATTCGCAGCGAATGTACTTCGGCTACGGGCCCAGAGCTTGTACTATGAACCAGATAACTAATAATACTTATATACTGATTACTTACCTACTATATAACTTGTTAATAATTAACTTGTGTGTTGTTGATGACAACCTTCGCGTGGCGCAGTGGGCGAATAGCCGAGGTAGCAGGTTCGATTGCCGCGGAACAAATGTTTGCATGATCTACAGATATTTGTTCCGAGTCTTGATGTTCTTCTATATATTATAAGTATTTACAAAAAAAGTATATAAGCTCTGCTTAGTTTGGGACTAGATAGCGCTATGTGAAATGACCAGCAATATTTATTTATTAACAAACCTCTTTTGTTCGCTTTTACAAAAAGTGTTGATCAGGTGATTCTTGCATTACACAATTGACAGGAACTCAGTATAGCCAAGTAAGGTTCTAGAATGTGCCTGTACTGTATATTTTGGCTGTTATGGCTCAATACAACAAATCATGTATCTAGCTGCTAGTTCTATAAGTTCTTTAGTATCTTTATATTAAATATGATTATATATAATATGTATTCGATTATAAGAAAGTCAAAGGCTAACACGGTCAAAATATAAAGCTACATAGTAAAATATAAGGTATAGTTATAATTAGTTGATAGGTTAAGTGTGGAAGACTCATCCAGAAACTAGATACTAAGCGTATTTTTGCCAGTGTATAATATAATTCTGGCAATATCTTATTGTGGTAAGTACAAGGTGCATTAGAATATATATGTTTACCAGAAAGGTTAATCTATATTCAGACTGATAATTACAAATTCAAGAAAAATTCAAAAGTAAAACGCCAAAAGTCAAGTTAAAAGTTTAAAGTATGGATTAAGAATGATTTACCATAACGTGTATTTATATTGTGTATGTTATGATAAGATGATTATAAACGGTGTCCTTTAATTAAACATTCTTTCAATAACCATCGATTTTGATGTTTCACATCTTTAGGGCGTCCCGTGACGGCCACATTTTATTTTTACTAAGCATGCATTAATACATAAAAACGAACTCCGAAAAGTCGTTGCACAAACATTGTCCTCATAACTGAAGACAATGATCCCCTTTTGTGTTAAGACATATATTCTAAAGCACCGTGTATAAATAAATTAATAATTTACGTTCGAGTAAATAACTATAAGTACTTAGTATTAATTATTTTCACTAAAAACGGGATGTATAATTAACCATGATTTGGTGCTTCTGTATACCTATATTTTTACACAAAAACTAACTATTTTTGGTATGTACTTAAATATAAAGTTCCAAACGTCCTTGCATGCCCGATGCCGCCCATCCTGCCCTAACACCTGTATGAATTCATGACTCGCTCAACCGACGCGTGACGCGCTAAAAACCTTGATGTCAAAATGCTTATAATATTGAGACACCGACACGAAAGAAGGTGGTAAATAATGAATGAATGAATGTAAAATTCTTTATTGCACAAAATAAATATAATCAGTGCATATGCGAACTTGATGCTAGATAGCATTCTCTTCCAGTTAACCTTTGTGCAATGCGAACAAACAGAAAAAGTAAATATCCCGTTTTTAGAGTAAAATTATGTTCATTACCATGATAATTTGAAAAGTTATGACAATATATAAATATTATTTTTCTATAAGAAGGTCAAAGGCGAACACGGTGAAAATATTTAAAGCAACAATACATAATGATTAATTATTAGAAATATTAGCGTATAAAACGTTGTATGTTGAGCATGTTCAACTTAAGTTCAGTAAGGGAGACTCAATCTAAACTTTAGATAAGTACTAATAAAACTTGCCTATGTATATTATAATTCTGGCAATATAATATAAGTATTAATATACAGGGTGTTTGGTAATATACTGACGATATTTAAGTGACGGTTTCTCAAAACAAAAAAGACAACTCATAAAAAAAATACTAGTTATAAATATTAAATTAAATCGACTAAGTTTAGGTGATTAATTCGATATAAAACTTAATGCCTACTCTTGCAATCGACATCCAAAATTAAAAGCCGTAATCCACAAAAGCATAGATTTGCTACTAGTACTTACCTACTACCGTAGATCTAGGCAGGCATGTAATTTTGATATTTCTTTCGGAAATGGCTGCGGGTTTTGGAATAGAAAGGAACAACAGGAGATATCTCGAGACGTCACCAATACAGTACCTGTGGTTAGATTTTTTTTTATAAGTTATAGGCTAGCGTTTGACCACCATCTCGCCTGATGGTAAGCGATGATGCAGTCTACGATGGTACGCTTGCCTAGAAGAAACCTATTCACGCGTGACTTGAAGATCCCTAGGTTGTAGTTATCAGGAAACACAGACTGAGGCAAGGCGTTCCACTCCTTAGCGGTGCGCAAAATAAGGGTGGAAGGGTACCGCTTTGATGGCAAGGATTATGCAATATCACAACATAAGATTAATAGTGTTTGTTTTTACATGACAACATAAATTTCACATTTCTATGGTAAACATTTCACTAATTTATTTAATATGCTCATCAAAATAACCCCTTTCATTTTTGTACGTATATTATCAAACACCCTATATAATAGTAAGTTCGTAGCGAAAACGACGCAGCAAGGAATTTAATAAGTAAACTTACGCGCCTCTGTATCATATAAAAGTGGCGATTATTAGATAATTTTCAAAAATTTCTCATTTTAGGTTATGTTTTATATTTGGTGCCAAAAACGAAAAGGAGGTTGTTCGATATAAATGCAGGTGGGATTTATAGTTTTAAAATTGTCATTATAAGAAGAAATGATTACTTCTAAAATACGAGTATTTCAAAGTCAAGCTGAATATATAAACATCGCAATAGTTACGACCCGGACGGGGCTTGAACCTGCAACCCTGACTTTCGCCACGTACTCACTGATTGTTAGGCGCAATTTAAAAGTTGTTTTGAATTAAGTTATTTTGTGCCAGCTTAACTATATTTTAAACCTAAAATATTAAAATAAGTTAGACTAAGAACCTGACCAGATTGATGTATGCGTCTGACGTAGACTAATACGTTAATTATTGTAAACATTCGAAGTGCTTCATATCATATATTCAGCAACTTGGTTTCCGATAAAATATCCGTCTAAATGTTCATAAAAGTATGTGCCCAACAGGGTCCATTATTAAACAACCTATTATTACCATTATTATTATAAATACGGGATTATTCACGTAACGTTTTATCGGTGTTTCGACCGATAATGTTACGGTTCAATTCGTGAACCTTCATCAGGGTGAGTTTATAATAATGATTGTAAACATAAATCATGAAACTTTTCTAAATAAAATCTATTATTACATTGTGCAATGCAATAAGTGGATACATACATAATGAAGTAGCAGTGTGCGGGGCACAGTATCGGTCGCTCTGGAAATGTATGTAGAGGCCTGAGTGGACGTCATACCTATAGCTGATACGATGAAATGCAATAAATTATATTAAGTATGAAACCTATCCTTGCAGCTTTTATACATTGACCACTGGGGAGCGGCCCCCATTATGGGATACCTAGTTTTGTTTGAACATCTGTTAAAAAAACTTGTAATACAATTTCATGGCAATATAAAACATTAAATTGTATTCTTCTAACATTCATACATTTGAGACTACAGACAATTCTAAAATCATAATTATTGATAAATAATAAAGTGTCCTCCCGGACACTGAATGGCGACTGACACGTGCGTGAGCGTCCCAATATGGCCGCCGAACGAGTGGAAGGAGTTTACTGTCCGTAAGAGAGATGGCGCTGCTTGTAAACCGAAATAACTTGCTATCCCGTCCCTTAATGGGTTCCGCTCCCCTATATCCTTACAACAATTTGCGTACTTTTACCTAAAAATTAATGCATACCCATCCGATCTTTTTGCCATGAGCTTACATATATTTGACGATGAAGTACATTAAAAAACGAATGTACGCACTAATAAGATCCCAGTCACACTTTAGTTATGATGAAACCGTGCCCTTGGATATATAGATGTGGCGCTTTAAGGATTAGATATAATTATTTAGATATCTATTATACTAAGCTAGATAAGTTATGAAAAGTATTAGTAAAGATTTTTTTTAAATTTTTTTTTCATTTTCCATTTTGGAAAAAAAGTACAAAGAACAGCAATTACTTTGTATAGAAACTTGAGTTCATGATAAAAAAGAAAGTGTGAAGCAAGCCGGGAATAGTTTAAGAAATTTATCGCATATGTATCATATAGTTGTGGCGAATAAGGTTTTTAGTTGTATTTGATGTACGGTACAGTGAACATTATTGGCAAGAAAAAATAGAGTAAGTAGGTACTAAATTTAGTTGTAGTACCTTAGTATTTAGATACCGGTATTCTAAGACTAAACTCAAAGTTAAATCGAGATTGAAACGGTAGATTTTTGGTTGTACGCTTCAATTATTGCTATATAAATGTATTGTTTTCTCTCAGCCTGTAAGGACGCTGCAATGGTTTAGTCTACTTAGCGGTAATATTTATAACGAGCGTAGTTCGAATAAAGCTTCATAAAAAAACTCTTGCAGTGAATAAAAATATTTTCTATAAGTAAGCATTTTTAATGAATAATGTGATCTTCTCGAATATCTTGATAAATGTTAAGCATAGTTCTAGAATAGTGATTGTAGATTAAGAAGGTAGGTGGTATTATTGTAAATATTTCCCCAAATAGGGTGAGAGTGACATTGGGAACAAACTATCTAATGTGTAGTGTTATTATAATAAGGTCTTCTAAATTAAGCTATTGTAGACTTAGCATAAACTAATATATTGTGTGTCACCACATTCACGACATTAATTTAAATAATGGGTAGCGCTGATGTGCTAGTATTGTTGAAAAAAGGATTTTTTTCAATTCATTACCGTTAATTGTGTTTCCTGATAACTACAACCTAGGGATCTTCAAGTCACGAGTGAATAGGTTTCTTCTAGGCAAGCGTGTACCATCGTAGACTGCATCATCGCTTACCATCAGGCGAGATAGTGGTCAAACGCTAGCCTATAATTTATAAAAAAAAAAAAAATTACCATGAACTTTTTTTAAGTTTCAATCTACCTTTATTTTAAGTCCTAAAATATCAATGAACAGCGTGTATAAAATAGGTACCTAAACAAACCATATTTATTCTCATGTAAGTTCCTTTTAAACTGACTAAGCGGTATCGGCGCAAAGGCACCGGCCGATTTACGTTAAAAATTGTTTATTGGAAAAGTATCGTTTACTGGATAACCGGTATAAAACCCACCTCTAAAATCAGTAGATTCTGCATATGTGTTTTAAATTAATGTCGTGAATGCGGTGACAGACTGTTCACTGATTATAATATTGTAGTAAGTTCTGTTTTTATGTAAAAAAAATAAGAACTTTTATTTTTCAACTTAGCGCATCGTGTGCAAATTTCAAAACAAATAAATGTGTTTACAAATGAAAATGTTAGATTAATAATAATGTAAGCAAAATTTGGCCAAAGCCCAATTAATTCGTAATATTTATAAGCTAAGCTTCTTAGGTAAATTAAACTTAGGTATTTATGCATAACCGTGATATTAGGTATATATTAGTTACTTACCTACTTATTTCATTTTGGTGTAGTCTGAGAGCTCAGCTTACGAGCCAGGGTCCATGGACTAAGGCACGTAAGATCAATAGCAGTTTAAACTAAAATTCTAAGCTTAAACCATCACTGACAAAGAAAAGTTTTAGTTTAAACTGCTATTGATCTTACGGGCCTAAGTATGGCTGTTGTGTATTTAGTATTTATTCTTGTTGTGACACACAATGGGTTACTGCAAAGTTTTTTGTGAAAGTGAACCCTAAAATTCCAAAAAAGCACCCCTTGCCCTTTCTACTAAGCTCCAATTAATATCTACTAAAAACTTAATATGAACCATTGCTTCACTTGTGTCACTATTAGTGGTAATAGTTTGATGGTACAAATCATAAGATATCTAAAATGTTGATTAATGAGGATATAAAGCCTAATCGATTTAATTTAGTGATAGTTTATAGTATCTATTATTATATTTTCTACTGTAATTTTCACCTAGCCAGTTTACTGTAGAAACTACACAGATAGTTGTGTAGTTTCTACAGTATATTCCCCATACCCTACACTGTAGAGTGTAAACTACAGTGTAGAGTATACATTTTGCAGTATTTTGAAATTACTGTATTACTGTAGTCTACTGTAACTTCGAAATACTGCAAAATGTGTTGTAAAACTGTAAATCCTCGGTATCTGAATACCGTATTTTTTATCGCTGGTAGCTTTCTGTAAACTATTATTCGAAGTTCCCTCGTTTTATTCAATTTTTGTAATCAACAATCTGTCTTATTGAATATACGGCTCAGGAAATATAAACATGTAAGATATTGTCTTATCAATTTATTATATCTCTCAATAATAACAACTAAATATCTTTAACCTTAACTAACTTTGTAAACAATTGTAACATTGATAAACTTATATTCTACTATATATAATAATAGTCGATAACTATATTTTATTATAGGTATAAAATGTGTTTTTCTTATCTTGCACTTTTGATAAATAGATTAGAAACGGACCCAAGTTTACTAACAAATTCAAAGTTTTCTGTTTAGCTTAACCAATTTATTGTATTATGCATGTTTTTATGTTAGTGAACTTTTACCGAACCCAAAGTAAATAAATACAGATGTTCTGCACATTCTTGTTATTTCATTTTATATATATAAACGCTTTGTACAATACCCTGACTACTAAATTACCCACTCCATGGTTACAAACACATTTAATATCAAAATGGTTGGTACTTTCCAGTTGTCCTCCACTTGTGTCCACCTAGTGGAGGACCATGGATCAATATCATGTTTTCCGTAAGACCACCCAGATATAAAAATGTTATACTCGTTGTCCATCTTTTGCATAAAATAACTGAACAAATGTACCTACTTAGAACTAACTAAAAAACCTAACAACGTACTGTCATATGCCACACTCATGGCGGCCACACTGGATGGCAGTAGGTAATTAAGTTTTCTTTTTTGCAATAGTGCCTTCGAATTGCAACGTTCTATGAACAAGTAACTTTTTAAAAGTTTATTCTGACTTCAGATAACAGAAAAATAAATAGCACAATGTCAATGCCATTGTTAGTACTGGACCAAATTGAAATGGGACCACACGGGAAGCACCAACTTTCAAATAAAAAAATAATCTTCAAAATCGGTTCACCCAGTCGAAAGTTCTGTGGTAACAAACATAAAAAATACAGTAGAATTGAGAACCTCCTTAAAAAGGTGGACCTTTGGTAATAAATATATTTCAATAAAAATATTTTTTCTTACCACGAGGTAGACCGTGGAAAAACATTTGCCCATGATTCACCTATGTGAATACAATATAGATGTATTCCCGTTTAACGGGGACAACTGTTGAAAGTACTTAAACTGGTCAATATAGGACAGCAATTCAGTTCCTCTACTCCCTAAACTAAACTATACATTAACTGACTTCATAGATCTAGCCCGGAGGAGCTAACAGTTATCACCTAAGAATATTCTACAGTTTTTAACAACTGTAGGGCTTAGTGGTGAACTTTGACCCCCCCCCCCCTCGACAAAAACAAGTAGCGATCACAATAGCCACGTGGCCACAGTGACACAAAAGCTAATAAAAAAAATACATCAACTGGCGGCCTTTGGGACAAACGATCTCGAGTAGAGACCACGCAATGGAAATCGCAGCGTAGATCCCCCCACTAGGTGAAATTATTACCTTATAAAGGTGACTGGGAGTCCTCGGGTGGCGCATGAGATCGCTCTCTGGAAATGTTTGTTCCTATGAGCTGATATGGAGCGGTTTCACGATCTATTCTAGTAATGGACTGTCACTATTAGATAATACTTTTAACTGCAAAAAAAACTACTTTAATATACATTAAACATTGGAATTGCTAAAGCCTACCCTCAGCTGTATCAAGCCTCTCCCAAACCAAAATCCTGGATCCCCCACTGCCGCGACCCCATGTGTAGCTAGGGGGGTGTGTATGACTGTTACGGAATTTTTCCTTCCGCTCTACCTGTTACCACCGCTGCCCTATCTTAAATTCAACTCTAGCTACGGGCCTGATGACCAGTGGTGGAACAAGTCCTTAATTTGATGTGGGCAAGGTAAATTTACGCGAGGCCCTCTTCTCTTCTTCGAACATGTCTGTTACTACTATTCCATTCATTGTTTCATTGTTCGCTGTCCATTGCTTTTATTGTTGCAAACATCTTGACAATAGGGTGGTATGAGCAAGTAAAGTACAGCGAACAGGGAATGATATTTGTTCTGTGTCTGGGTGTTTTTCTATATATTATAAGTATGTATTTACAAAAAAAAGTATATAAGTATTCTATCAGTTATATGGTTCCCATAGTACAAGCTTTGCTTAGTTTGGGGCTAGATAGCGCTGTGTGAAATGTCCAACAATATTTATATTTATTTATTTTAAATGGTATAGTAGCTATCAAAAGTTAGCCGTGGTGTCAAGTGCAAGAAGACGGATTTTATACAATAAAATACACTTGTAACTGTAAGTATTTTGTCACGTTCACTGCTTGGTAATGCATAAACCTCCCGAGACGCGAAGCCCCTTGGACCGCGAGGCCGTAGGCAGTGGCCCACGTCGCCCACGCCTTACGCCGCCTCTGCTGATGACGTGTGTCCTAAACCGTAGCGTCCAACTCTTTAAACACGTACGTGACCTTCATGATGGCCAGCCACAGCTCCGTGTCGCCGATCTCGCGGTGCAACACGAAGCGTACACATTTAGCTTCCTGTCCGCATTCTAGTGCTTTTACTATAATGCCTTCGTCGTTCTCCGTTTTGCAGTCACCCTGTTGACAAGTAAAGTATTATTCACAAAAACATTTAGTAATAGGAACAGGCGGTAAAATTGACTTTTCAAAGTGATCCTTGTGAATTTAATGAATATTGACTATTGGTTGTTTTACGATTATTGAGACGTTTTTAACTAACTTCAAAAAAAGGAAGAGGTTCTCAATTCGGTTGTATTTTTTTATGTTCTATGGTAACAACTGATCTACGTCTAGTTAACAAGTGAACTATGTCTAATTGACAAGTGAACTATGTCTAGTTAACAAGTGACCTATATCTTGGTAACAACTGACCTATGTCTTAGTAATAACTGGCCTATATCTAGTTAACAAATGACCTATGTCTATTTAACAAGTGACCTATGTCTTTGTAGGTAACAACTGACCTATGTCTTGGTAAAAAGTGACCTATATTTTGATAACCACTGACCTATATCTAGTTAACAAGTGACCTATGTCTTGGTAACAACTGACCTGTGTCTCCGCCAAGCTGACCTGCCCCAGTCGCTGCACCACATCCGCCGGAGTGATTGGACTGTCCGCGCTTATCTTCACGAACACCATGTTCGTGTGTTGATTGTCTACGTCCACGGTGAAAGATTTAGTGAAGAGACCTTTGATTACTGAAACCGTTTTTTATTTTTATTATTTATTTATTTATTACAGTAGAGGTAGAGTCTCATTAATCCGGCACTATTTAAAACTAAGGGGTGCCGGATTATGCATAGAAAAAATTATAATATGTAAATAAAATATGTGCGCAAGCGCGGAACGAGAGTAGAGAGGGGTGAGGCGTGAGCGGAGGCTGCCGGATTATTGCATGCACCGGACTACCGGAGTATCGGATTACTGTCTAGCACAGGATAGGGAAGATGGCACAAACGAGAGGCTATGCCCAGCAGTGGGTCGATACGGGCTGAGAATGATGATGATGAAGTACATATAAGTAAGTTTAATATTATACCCTGAAAACCGTGCAAGGTTTGTCTGGGTACTCAGTACTCACATGAGGGGTGGGGGGTAAAGTAACTATATAGATTGTGATCGGGATTGGGACACAGGCTACTTTTTACCTGACTGCGCAGGAGGGTAATGTTTTTATTGACAATCCACACGTGCGAAGCCGCGGGCGGGTCAGCTAGTACATTATAAAGATGTTAAATTTTCAGAAAATTAATTTGTCAAAAAAAAAAACAAATTCGTCTCAATCGACTCTATTTCCCATCAGGCACATTTTTCCCAAAGTAACTAGCGTATTGTACGATGCCACATATTACTAAAAAGTTACTACAAGCCCTACAACAACCCCGTTCGTTCAATGGCCCGGCCCGGTTAATAAACCCAACCAGTCAACAGAACGCGTTCGGTAGGGCGGTAAGTACCTACATGTTTGGCACAAAAACGCAAAAATTAAGTTTTTATTGATTAAAAAAAAACACCTAGGTATTTATTTATTATTAGATCCTTACATATAAAATTGGCGGTTTGTATGGAATAAGCAAAACGATTTTTATAAAATAAAATTATTTTAATTAATCTATCAAAGTATGAACCATTGTTTTCTATGCACTTTTGCCATTTTATCGGTAGTCCTTTGCTGAAAAAATTGTGGGAGCGAGAATCAATAAAATCTTTGAAGGCGGTTTTGACAGCCTCATCGGAATTTAATTTTTTTCCTGCAAGAAGTTGTCCAAATTCCGGAAAAAGTGGTAATCTGTAACCGGAGCAAGGTCCGGGGAGTACGGTGGGTGTCGGAGACATTCCAATCGTAGCTCCTCTAATTTAGCGACCGTCTGTTGTGCAGTGTGTGGTCTAGCGTTGTCCTGAAGCAGCAGTGGGCTAGAGCAATTGGCAAAACCAGTCTCGGTTGTTTAACGGCTAGCTTTTCCATCATGGTTTGCAATTGTTGACAATACAGATCTGCCGTAATCGTCTGGCCAGATCTTAGGAAGCTGTACTGGATGACACCAGCACTGGTCCACCAGACACTTACCAGTACCTTTTTCTGAGTCAACTTTCGTTTGGGGCAGGATTTGGCCGGTTCTCCTGGATTCAACCAGTGTGATGAGCGTTTCCGATTATCGTATAGGATCTATTTTTCATTACGAGTAACGATACGATTCAAAATCCCTACGTTATTATAACGGTTGAGTAATGTAACGCAGGACTTGACTCGTGTTTGTTGGTTTGCTTTACTCAATTCATGCGGTACCCATTTTGAACTTTTTACTTTTCCAATTTGTTTCAAGTGTATTAAAATTGTTTTATCACTCACACCGAAGCCTGACGCTAACTCTGACTTGGTTTGCGATAGATCCGCTTCCACGATCACTTTTAATTCTTCATGATCAACTAGGGTCTCCGGCCGTCCACGGGGTTTGTCCTGTAGGTCAAAATTTCCATAACGAAAACGTTGGAACCAAAAACGTACCGTGTTTTCCTTTACGGTGGCTTCCCCATACACATAATTAATTTTTCGAGCTGTTTCTGCAGCACTGGTGTCACGGTGGAACTCGTATTCGTAAATAATCCGATATTTTATGTTTTCCATATTATGAACAGAATGATGTAAAAGAAAAATCAAATGGCGCGAAAACAAATGAATAAATTTGAAATAAATTTGAATTTGGAATCAAATTTGAGATCAAAGGGGCCAGTTTGACAAAACGCCAATTTCATATGTAAGGACCTAATATTTATGGTCTCAAAAATATACTCCGTCATTATTTGTAGTTTAAACTGCAACACCTGATATAGTGTATGGTTACCTAGAGCCAGCCGCATGGCGCGCTTGTGGTCCAGCTCCAGCAGTGGCACCACCTCGTCCAAGGCGACGATGGCCGCGGCCGCCAGCACGCCGGCCTGCCGCATGCCGCCGCCCAGCGCCTTGCGGACTCGCCTAGCCCTTCAACAACAACATTTTTTTTAATCTGCATCCCACTGCTTACCATAATTTTGTCTCCGTGACGCAGTGGAAGAATCGCCGGCTGTGAAAAAGGAGGTTGCGGGTTCAGTACTAATACGTCAAGTAGCTTACCAAACACTATAATGGTTAAGTGCTCGGCCTGTGGTAAATTCATTGCCTCCAACGCGGTTGCATGTTGCTCCATTTGTCCGTCAGTGTACCACAAGGAGTGTGTGGCGCTTTCTGAGGTACCAGCGTGTAAAGACTGGGCTTGCCCAAAATGCAAAAGGAAGGTACCCAAGGGTGATAACACCCCAGTCAGAGGCGCGCAGGACACCGGCACTTCCAGTGGCGTGGAGAAACGTGGAGTTTCTTGTGCTGTTGGCGCGCCGCCCGTCGCCACCACCATTGCGCCGTTGCCACCAGCCGCGCTTGGGCTCGGCATGCAGGAACTGAGGCATGAACTCGCTGAGTGGGTGACAGAGATGCGTGAATTTCGTCGGGAAATGAGCGGGTTCAGGGCCTCCGTGGCGGCCATCCACGCGCGCATTGAAGGTATCGAGCAGCGGCAAGAGGCCGCCGAGCGCCGGCTAGAAGTTATTGAGCAGATCCGCACCACCACCGGGCCCGCTGGCGAAGAGATAGCTGAGTTGGAACACACGGTCTCTCAACTTAAATTAGAATTGAACGACCGAGACCAGGAGGCCCTCTTGGCTGATTTGGAGATTGGGCATCTGCCGGAAGAGAAGGGCGAGAATGTGTTGCATGCTGTCACTATGATGGCTGCCAAGTTGGGCGTGGCGCTAGGGGAGCGTGATATGGTGTTCGCGGAGCGTGTCGGTGTAGCTACGAGTACGGGCACCGGAGTCGAAATGACGCGCGCGCGCCGCATCGTGGTGCGTCTGGCGGGGCGAGGGCTGCGCGACGAGCTGCTTGTAGCCGCGCGCATGCGCCGCACCCTGTCCACCGCTGACACTGGCCGCGCCGCCACGCAGGGTGCGCGCATATTCCTCAATGAGCGGCTTACGCGCGCTAACAGGCAGCTGTTCCACAGCGTCCGAGAAGAGTGCTGTAGGCTTCAATGGCGATATGCGTGGATTAAGCGTGGGCGCATCTACGCGAGACAAAACGCTGGCGAGCCGGCGTACCTCATTCGGTCCGTGACGGATGTGAAGCGGATTTTTGGTTCCGATTCTGTTTAACCCGTAACTTTTTTATATTGGATAGAAAGTGTAACATTTCTTAAACCCCCATTTGCATATCTACTATTAGCCCTTAAATTGTACTCCTTTTGTAATATTAAGTAACTACCTACCTGAGCACTTCATTTAATTTTTTTTATCTTATGAACTATGTTTTATATTAGTAGTACTGTGGTAATAGTATACTATAGTTCCTTCTGCTATTTATTTTTATTTTTGGTGTATCGTATGTTTTATTTACTAATTATATCTAGCTGGCAGCACATCTCAGATGGTTTTTTTGTTCTGTTTTTTTTTTTTATTTAATAGGGCATCAACCACATTATAATAATATAATTATGTCAAAGTACAGCATATAAGCTGAATACTGAATAATAAAGCGAAAACGCGATTCATTGCTGCTGATATTTATGTATTTTATATAGGACTATTTAAGTACATATATTATATTTTCTTGTATGTATATAGTATACCTTCACTGTTTATTAATTTCCATATCACCTATTTATGTTTAATGGTGCTACGTCAAGGTTCTACGTTCGTGAAGTCACCCACTCTGGTCTTGTCTGAAAACCAGCGCTGCTACACATGCACATGTGTACAGCATTATGCTGAGACAGTACCATTTGGTTCATGCACGCGGTGATTATGGATAAACCTACATCTTTGTATCTTCTTTGTATCAATTGTATTTTGTTATATCTTTGTATTTATATTGTGTTGTGTGTTTCTTATTGTGTTATCATTGTGTTATTTAGTAAGTAATATTATCTGTAAGAACCTGTGTATGTCCAATAAATTATTTTTCTTTCTTTCTTTCTTTCAATTCCCGCCACGCAATAAATGTTTGCATAATCTACAGATATTTGTTCCGGATCTGGGTGTTTCTATAAATATTATAAGTAATATATACAAAAAAAAAATGTAGGATGATCTGCCTCACTTTCCAGCCGAATTAGCTTCACCTCTCAATACTAAGAAAGTTAACGATCTGCCACTACCACTCTGGATGGCAGTAGGCCGTCGTACCATTAATGGAACTGACCAATGGTACCACGCCAAAAAAGGAGATTAATATTCGAAACTAATGGCAGATGCTTTAAGCGATAAGCCCGCCGATTGTACCACCGCGTATAAGTCTAAGTTTCCTAGGTTTAAGAATTTCTTATAATTTAGGTGTAACAATAAAGGGACATCTATTTATGACACAAACTCACTGCTGTATGAAGTGGTAGGAGCCGACTAGCGCCGAGCCGACGGGCGCGCTCAGCCCCTTGCTGAAGCACACGGACACGCTGTCGCAGTCGCGCGCCACGCGCTGCGGCGGCTCCTGAAGGTGCGCGCACGCGTTCAGCAGCCGCGCGCCGTCCATATGCAGCGCGAGGGAATGCGACTTGCACACCTTGGACAGGTTGTCGAGGAAGTTTAGAGGTATCACCTGGAAACAAATATGCAAGTTATAGGTGCAGGCGACCGTGTCGGTTCGAGAACATAGACCAATTAAGGATCATGCTCAAGATTCTTTATGGGAAGATAGATGCCCCTATCACCACGATGTCACATTGACGAACAGTCGCGCGCGCTCAGTCGCCCATCCCGTGAACCCTTGCTGCGCTCAATGCCTTCCTGGACGCAAGCCCTGAATGTGATGTGTGTAGTGGACGGATGGAAGATGATAATGTTGGATGGTTGAGGTTTTGTGAAGAGTGTGTGAATGTTTTTGCTTAATATTATTGTTTATTGTTTTTGTATTAATTGTTTTGACATTTTATATAAAATTGACATTTATTAATTATTTGTGACATTTACTTCTATAATCCAAATGTAATATTTATAATAATGTCAAGTATTGTAAACATTGTAATTAGTATAATTGGCCATGGCTGTCCTAGTTACATAAATAAATAAATAGATGTGTTTCACATTTCTCGGAATGAAACGGCCGCAAAATCGTCTCTACGAACCTTTCCCCCACACATGTTGTGTGTGTTCTCCACAGCCACCATGCTCGTGATCGGTTCGTGGATATCGGAGCCGCGGATCTTTCTTTCCAGCTCCCTCAGATCGAATGTGCCATCCTTGTCGTTTTGTATAGTTGAGAGCAGGATGCTTCCCAGTGCTGATACACCTCCTGGAGTTATAATTATTTATTGATTACCTATTTATACTTATACAAGTTATACCATATGGAACTGTGATACAATTGTGGCTTTTTAATAAAGTGTTTATTAAACTTGACCTAATATTTGTAGGTCACTCAGAAACTCAATTTCAATCTAGTTTCAACTTCTGAATCTCATAAATTAATGAACAGATATTGTAAAAAAATTCGCTGATAGAAGGCTACACTATCTTTGAGTACTTAATGCCATATTTTATTTTGATAAAAATCCGTGCAAAATGGCAGGTCAGCTAGTTAAGTAGGTATATAATAACATTAATATTATAAATGCGAAAATTAAATTAAAACTAGGTCTTACCACAAAAAAAAAATTAAACACTGTTTAGCGCATGTTTAATAAATTCATAGACAAGAATTGACAAGGATTTTTTTAAACACGCGTTAAACATTTGTTTCACTTTTTTGAGGTAACGAGGAAGCTTTTTACTAACAAATTACGCGTGCGAAGTTTTTTTTTTATTTTTATATTAAACTTGTAGACACACAAGGTGACGGGCCTCCTGATGTTAAGTGGTCACCGCCGCCTATTAACTCCTGCAGCACTCGAGGTACTGCAGTCGCGTTGCCTAGCACTTAAAACCGTATTTACACCTCTCTTGAAGCCGTTCATTTAGAAGCCCACTGGAAAAACCTCCGGAGGAAGGTCATTCCACATCTTGCAGGTGCGTGGAAGAAACGAGCGGGTGAAACGCACCGTGTGAGACTTCCACGCATCTACAATATGTGGGTGAGCTCGTTGCCGGTTGTGGGAGGTTCGATGGTAGAAGTGGGAAGCAGGAATTAAATTGAACAGCTCTTCAGAACATTCGCCGTAATATATTTTATAGAAAACGCTGAGCGCTCCGATGTCACGGCACAGACTACTGGGTCGTCGAAGTTAGTACATTAATAAAATAAATATGTAAATATTTAAGAGTGGCAACTTTGCTGGTTTATGTAATACTAGCTGACCCGCCCGCTGCTTCGCACGCGTGGTTTTTGACGATAAAAATAGTACCCTCCTTTTGCTTAGTCATGTAAAATGTTATCCCGGTCAAAATCAATCTATATACCTACCAAATTTCATCAAAATCGGTCCAGCCGCTCAGTCGTAAAAACGTAAGAAACAAAGAGACAAACAGACAGCTACTTTCGAATTTATAATAATCAATAACTTATTCAAAAAATTTATAATATTAGTATATAAAAAATAAAAAATATTATTAATATGGATGTTAAGCTACTAAGATACTGTTTGTTACCCAAATAAAATGTAAGTAAATTATAATTATAAATAAGGGATTTATCACGTACAGTTTTATCGGTGTTTCCACCGACAATGTTTCTGTTCAATTCGTGAACCTTCATCAGGGTGAGTGCGATCGGCTCCAAACTGCGTCTCGCCTCGCACTAAGCGCCACAGCCCCCTGTGCGCGAGTAGACAGGCGCGGTGGTGGGGGTTGTGTTAATCCAGTATTTATTAATAATTTAAATAAATCACGAATGTTTTCTAATATAAGTCAATTATTTTGTGTTACCTTGTTCGTATTTGAAGATGTGTGATTGATGGCCTACTATAGCCTCTGCTCCTCGCTTGTTGCAATGGACCATTACTGCAATCAGTACACAATTATTAATTATTATAATAACAAACTATGTACACTATTGATACACTTTTATATTATCTTTATTTATCAGCATTTGAAGGATTTGTTTAGATACATACATATCTACATACTTACAATTGGGGCGTGGATGGAGACTGAAATACATATGTAAATAATTTGCTTAAACTTTAATTGTTAGTACAAGGAATAGAACTCATTTTGAGCATCTGTTTTTTGGACCACTTCTATCAAGTCCAGAGTGAACAGGTTCTTTCTAGGCAAGCGTGCTCCATCTTCGACCACACTATCACTTACCATCATTACATTACAACATTACATCAGTTGAGATAGTGGTCAAGCACAAGGTATTTTTTATCACCAATAAAATTAATACCTTAATATACTATTAATTAACCTATCAGTTAACCTTAAAAGGTGGTTACTGTCCACACGCAATTTTCGAAAATTTGATGTTTTATTGAAGAGACACTTGGTAAAAATCGGCTGGTTTTTGGGGAAAAATTGAGTAAGTATACAAGGTGATCTAAGGTTATTTTATTATTTTGTATAATTTGAATCTGAAACAGACATAATTTGTATTTTTAATTATCACTTTTATGTTTTTTATGTCCTACGGACATTGTCTAAAATAAATTATTCTATTTTATAAATAGAGACATCAAAAAAAAATCCTAGAATTTTTGGCTGGATACTTTTTGTTTTTGAAACATGATCAATATGAATGAACTTTACTTTTGTATGAGACATATGTTTAAAATAATAAACTTATTATTGATCGACCGAAACGAGATCTCTAAATCAACTTGGGCAAATGGGTGTTGTATTGTATGTATGTTTGTTTGTCCGAGGATAACTTTCGAAACGTTTACCTGATCGTCGTGAAATTCGGTATATAGGTAGGTAGTAATGGCATAATTGTGGTGTGACTAAATGAGGTAAAAATGTGGAGAGGTTTATGAGATATTAGGGTTCAAGAGAACCCTAATATTGGATATAGGGGTAAAAAAAACGAAATGGGACTATCCGGTCAAGTGGCACGCCTAAGTGGTCTTAGTAAGTACATTTTGACCCCATTTTTATTTTTAGTTTAAACCTTGTAGTTTTTAAGTTATTAGCCATGATAAAAACTGAACTTTGACCAAATTCACAGGGTACACCAGTGACCCCCTAGTGCTGAAATTTTGTATGCGCTTAGCTTTAGTGACACAAATATAGGAAAAGTCTGAAATCCAGAATAACTGCAATTTCTACCACAAAAAAGGTTAACCAATTAACATGAGTTAACGGGCCTCTTTAAGGTGAGAGTAAATAGGTTTCTTCTAGATCTTCGTGCTACTTCTTAGACCACATCATCACTTACCATCAGGTGAGATTGTGGTCAAACGAAGTTCTATCCAATTTAAAAAAAAAAAATGAAACCCCGTTACTTGTAAATTGAATGAAACTGTAGTTCAAGTTAATTGGTTATTAATTTCGTGGTACCATTTTAATATTCAAAAATGAGTTACAAATATATTTTTTTGTTTTTATGGGAGACTCGCGAGATTTCAGTTCGGGGCGAACCACTAGTTAATATAAGTTACAAAAAGCCTGTAGGATCTCATTAGGTGTACTGATTGTGAATTGATTATTTAAAGATTAATTCAAGAGTGTTTTGATTTGAGTAATTAATAAGCAATGTAAATAAGTATGCTAATCAAAAATATATCTAGAATTTTATTTAACAAATTACAACAATTAGATAACCAAGTCTTTTAATTACTATTTATAAACAATAGTTCATTAAAATAAATTATGAGATAGCTATGATGATGTAAGTCTTAAAATAAATCCCACCACAGTTTGATACAATTGAATACACAGTATCTTATTTTTTTTAAATAGGTAAAGATATGTTTTTGGAATTATAATAACAAGGTTATTAGCAAATATTGCAGGTACATTATGTAGGTACAACCCGTGCACGATAAGTTGGGACCTGAGCGCGGTGACGTCATATTGGCGTGTTTGTACCGCCCGCATAAAAGCGAACATAACAAGCAGCCGCCCGCGGTAATACCTGTAGTTAATAGTAAAAAATAGTGATGCGAACGGTACAATACGGGCGCCATCGGGGAAGTGCAGGGGAAGCGGTCGGCGAGTCGCATTCCTAGCAGGTCCCAAGTTATCGCGCACGAGTTATAAGTCTGTATGCTAGTTAATGGCTCCAGCAAGGGAGTTTTTGGGCCACCCTAAGCCTCTATGACTAGATAACTTTTATAACCATCTTAATGTGCACTCCAGAGCACAGGAGCACTCAGTTAAATTTCCCAATAGGCCCATAGGGCATTAACACATGTTTAATGATCCTAATACTACTAAAAAAATGATCAACACTCAAATCGCAGAACGCAAATGGAATGATTCGCTGCTATTTTTAGATTATAGTTTAGCCATTATCCACCTGAGCCTTGACTATTAGTCAAATAGATGATAGGCTAATGTAAAGAAATATAGAAAATGCACAGGAGTTCGCAGTCACCACAGTAAGGCATCCATCACGCTGCCCCTACAAAGAGTTCAAATTTTTACCTGCTATTAAATTAGCCATAGTACAGGATGGCACGAAGAGAGCTGCCTGCTTGCCGAGAAGAGCGGCCACTTTACTCTCCAAGGCATTGACTGTAGGGTCTTCTCCGAACACATCGTCCCCCACCGCTGACTTCGCTATGGCGTGCTTCATAGCTTCGGTGGGCTTCGTCACCGTATCAGACCTCAAATCCACAATGAAAGCCATCACTGAAGTCTGCCAAAATATATTAGGAGGTTACGAAACAACCACCGAAGGCAAAGGTCCAGCGGACAATGAAATTAACCGCGGGCCGCTTGGTACTGAGATATATTGTAACATGCAATAATTTATTATTAGTTCAAACACTTCAAAAAACAGGTTACAAACTCACGTAACTTTTCGTTAGTCAAGATTTTTTTATCAGTGTTTTTTAAGTTTATCTCCGTCACCTCTTCTCGTTTCAGCCGGCCGGGCCGGGAGGGGGGGCGCGGGCGGCAACAAGTCAACAACCGGCGGCAAGATGATTTTGATTGAATGATAACTCAGAAAGTTTTTGATTTATGACCTTAATTTATTGAAACAAAGCTCAGTTTACTTTGTTACAAACTCTATGATCGATTTAGTAATGTCAAATTTAAAGTCACTGTCAGGTTGAAATTATTAAATTCGTTCGGTATCGATATCACCTCAGAGGAATAATGGTATCACAAACCAAATGTAATTTTTTTAAGTGAAAACTTCTATAGCATCGTTGTGATTTGAAAGTCGATGAAACGAAAATGCGACAGTTTTACATTCGTCTCATTATCTTGAAACTAACATTTTTGAAGGTTTCACTTCTACCACGTGTGAATTGCACACATGCTTTTTTTTACTCAATGCCAAATACGGGCATGAGGCTCTCCCTGTGAGCCGCCTGCTATATGACGACGCGACGCAGAGGATAAATGCCGTTGTCTTGCTAGGGTCAGATGCCCCAACGCATACACCCACATGCACACATCTGTCCACCCGCGCCGTGGGAGTGATGATTTCCCACAGTGGATACAAGTCAAGCTTCGGAAAGAGAAACATATCTTCCGACTCTGAACTCGAACCCGCTGCCATAAGGTCAAATCGGAAGTTGCCCAAGTCAGTGAACAAGGCGACCTTCGTGGCGCAGTGAGCGCATAACCGGCTGAGACGCAGGAGGTAGCGGGTTCGATTCCCGCCACGGAACAAATGTTTGCATGATCTACAGATATTTGTTCCGTGTCTGGGTGTTTTTCTATATATGATAAGTATGTATTTAGAAAAAAAGTGTATACAGTAGAGCCTCGATAATCCGTACTCAGGCTAATCCGAACGTCGCTATAATCCGAACTGCATACCCCACCCCACTTCCTCGCCTTCGCCTCGCTGCTATGTTGTTTATTAATTAGTCTGCAGTTACGACTGCCACGTTGCGCGTCCATTCCACGTTTTTCTGCTCTGTACTCGTGCGCGGCGTGTTTTTTGAGGTTATAAAGATGGTTCCAACACCAAAACGCAAACATAAAACTTTGACTATAGCCGAAAAGTGCACCATACTAGACAGTTTAAAGGACGGAGTGTCGGCAACTTCTCTTGCTTGTAAGTATGGCGTTGGAAAATCAACAATTACAGACCTCAAGAAAAATGAGCAAAAATTGAGATCTTTTATAGCTAAAACTGAGAAAGGACCAGGGTTCAGAAAAACTCTAAAATTACCAGAGAATCCAGTGCTAGAAGAAGCACTGTTCACATGGTTTTTAGAAACGCAAGAGAATGACGAGTCTTTAGCTGAAGATTATTTTGCTTCAAATGTCAAGAAAATTACTCATTCACAAGCCATATCATCTTTGAAGACTTGCTTGGAGTGGGCTGAAGAAAATGACCTGTCCTTATCGGAAAAGATGATGCTACGTAACTTGAGGGACAAAGCTTTTTTCTGGTCCATCAACAGGACTCGCCAAACTAAAATAGATCAGTTTATGACTAAATAGACAATTTACACCTTACGTATTTTATGGTACCTAATTATTATGTAAATGTACGGTAAGCAACGAGCCGGGCTTTTCATTTGCATTACGACTGTAGTCCTTACGCTGCTTGTAATAAGAGCGTTCCCAAGGTCAATATGTAAAGCCCAGCTCGTTGCTTACTGTACCTCTTAAACTATGTATATAATTAAACACTATTTTAAGAATAAAAATGTTTTTTTTTCTCCTTACATACTATAATCCGAACGCTTCGTGAGTCCGAACAGGGGTTAGTTTTTGCTAGTTCGGATTATCAAGGCTCTACTGTATAAGTATTCTATCAGTTATCTGGTTCCCATAGTACAAGCTCTGCTTAGTATGGGGCTAAATAGCGCTGTGTGAAATGTCCAGCAATATTTATTTATCATCATCATCATCATCATCATCAACCTATAGCAGTCCACTGCTATATTTATTTATATATATGTATATATATTTTTGAGTGAAAACATTTGCCACCTTATAAACATTAATACTAAGGCTCCACTGCACGTGCGGCCACCTGACGCCTTAACCATTGAGAAAATAGCCCTAAGCCAAGAAATTGCCCTCGCGTAATGCCCTAGGGGCCAAACTGTACACCCAGGATGGCACTCTGGGCACCACCCCATGACTAGTTTTCTTTCTATGAAGTAGAACCCACGAGAGTTATGATATGAGCGCAAGTCCGAACCACCATTCGACCATCTTACGTTATTAGACCTTACCATATCAAAATCATATCAATTCGAGATGTTCGAAGTGTTGAAGACCCCTGATGATGTCCATTATAAGGTCGCTGTCAGCTGTCAGGTGGACATTATGAGATTCGTTCGGTATCACATTTAATTTATTAATTTGACCGATCTTCATCTGACTGATCATTTAACGACTGAATAACTAATCCAGTAGATTAGACAGGGAGACCAGGGAGATGCCATAAAAATACATTACATTACTATCAGTTTAATACGGGACCATTGTTCAAATATTTTGATTAACCAGGCTGTTTTCTACTACCAACTAGGTGACATGTGACATGACCGTTCTCTTGATACAGCCATCCTAGTGGCGGTGGGCTATGTCATTTAAAGATTTTGTTACCAGTAGCCAATAGCAACACCCGAATTAATGCAACCTTGTTTAAATTTATGTAACCGAAATCAAATCAAGCCTCCAAACGACAAGAAAGAAGTGTTGGTCGGCAAATTGTAGTGGGTTTATTTTTGGTGTAATTTTACGACTAAACTGCTTTTTGTCACACAATTTGCTGTGGGAGCATGCGAAGTGCAATATATATAGTCCAACGGCCCCTTTCATAACTTTCTGGTTTTTGTAACATTGTAAATTACGCACGAAATTCGGCAAAGTTCAACGTGAATTCGGGCGTCGACCGGTCCACCCCTCCATCCAACCAGTAACCGTCGGCGTTCCGTCAGTCGCTTTTGTCATTTTGTACGAGTTAGCGCCGTGCACGGTCACGGAGTCACGGCACCCGCGTTTACTTTGGAACATCGACAACGAGGTGTAGATTAAACCGTGTTGTGAGGTGCAGTGTCGGTCGCCGCGACCGTTTAATGTGTTGTCCAGTGCCGGTGTTGAGTTATAGCAGTTCGGGCCGCGCGGCGTGATCGGGCGGCGCGATGGTCGACATGGACAGGAACGACCCCGAGCTCCGGTACCTCTCGGTAGATCGGAACAGCTTCAACGACCCGGCGACGCAGGCGGAATGGTCTCAGAAGCGGCTGGTATGGGTCCCGCACGAAAACCAGGGCTTCGTGGCTGCGGGGATCAAGGGAGAGCGAGGAGATGAGGTGGAGGTCGAGATTGCGGAATCGGGGAAGCGGATCCTGGTGCCAATTGATGATATCCAGAAGATGAATCCACCAAAGTTCGATAAAGTGGAGGATATGGCCGAGCTGACCTGTCTGAATGAGGCGTCTGTATTGCACAACATCAAGGACAGATACTACTCGGGGCTCATATATGTGAGTATTGTATTTCCTGGTTTTATTGACTTGTAACATATTTGATACTCTTATCAATACTCACTCTGACATTTATAGTAAAAGCTGGACTTTATAATTGCAACTTTATATTGTCCGCCCATTTATTAAAGCTCCTATAATTTTACTTGAAAAACTACAGTGATTGATTTCAATCATTATTATAAATCTTATCGGTGTTTCGACCAACAATGTTCCTAGAATTTAAAAATTATCTTTGTAATAAATTTTTAGGAATTAAATTTTGAGTGAAGTAAAATGACTAACTTTTGAGCTGCCTAGTTAAAATTATCCTAACCAACTTGCAAGAAGAATGGTTATGTACCCGCTTACATATTTTTTTGTATTTTTGGGCCTATACATATTGTTATACTGGTTTTCTCAATTTATCTGGTAAAGTTTAGTAATTCTTTCTAGAAAAGAAAGTGCTATTCTGTTCATCAAAATCATTTTGAACACTATAGAACTGATATATAAATTGCATCCCCAGCCATTTTTATGTTCATGCTGGCCTCCGCCTGCAGCTTCACACGTGTGGTTTGTCCGTAAAAAGTAGCCTATGTTTCCTCCTGGGGCACAATATTTAATACTAGATTTCAACAAATTCGGTCCAGCTATTTACTTGTTGTAAAATCAAACAGAGAGACAGTTACTTTTGAATTTATAATTGTTACATAATCGTTCAGGTGACACAACCATACAAAACTGGAAAAAATGCAAACTGCTATGTTTAATTGGAGCCATCATTAAAGTTCGAGATTTATAAAATTAACAGTTAACAATCAACAAAGAACAACAACAATTAACAAAGATTTGAAAACTACCTTAGTACATAAAGGATCAGTAAAACAAAATACCCAATATAAATACTTTTATCACAGTAATTTTAAAATGTAGCTATATTAGAGCACCTATTATGTCCGTCCAGGTTTATGTCACAGCTACATTAACACTGCCGTTGCCTTTCAAAGCGAGTCCCAATTTAAGAAGACTTATAAGGCAAGTAATGACTCGCACGGCATATGTCCACTGAAGTCAGTGAACAATTATATAATTTATAGATTAATTGTTGGTTATTGAATTATTGAACATATGCCTTGGCCCTATTTGATTTACTGTATGGAAATAAGTGTTCAAATGACAGATGGTTTATCTAATGGTAAATTATAGCAATAATCGTAATTACTGACCCTGCAGAATATTGCCTAACTTGGCAGATCTGTTATTATTGACAAAGCAAGCTACACTAAAAATTCAAAAATTTTTTTTCATTCATACTAATTTTAATCAACATTCATTTTTTTAATAACCTATACTATCTTACAACTGGACAAAGGTCTCCCCCATTTCCTTCCATTCCTTGCGTTCTCCAGAAATCTCCTGCCAGTCAGAGTGGAACCCATCTAGGTCATCGAGCCAACGTTTTCGTGGTCTGCCTCGTTACCGTCGTCCTGTAGGTTGCCAGTTGGTGGAGATCTTAGTCCACCTTTCAGGGTGCATTCGAGTAACATGACCCGCCCAGTCCCAACATTAATGAATAGTAAATAATATAAAGTAACTCTCTCTGTTTGTTACGTTTTCACGACTAAACAGCGGGACCGATTTGCATGAAATTTTATAGTTATAGACCGTAATTGAGACATAGGCTACTTTTTACCCGACTGCGCAGGAAGAGGTTAGTGTTTTTATTGTTAAACCTCGCGTGCGAAAATAGGTATTTCTATCTAAATTTTCACACCCTAGGTGCAAATTGCATAGTCCAGTCCAGAACAGCTAATTGAACTAAATCATAGATTTCATAGACGATCCTGTGGCGCAGAATAGCCGGCTGAGACGCAGGAGGAATGGGGGTTAAATGCCCGCCGCGGATAAATGTTATAAGTAGCTACGAATTTATAAAAAAAATATTTGTTTTTAACTGATTCCCATAGCTTTTCCCTGGTTCCCATGGCAGCTTTGCTTTGTAGCGCTGTGTGATTTTTTTTTAATTTTAAATATTTTTGTTCATTAAAATCACAAGGATCACTTTGAAACGTCAATTTTACTGCCTGTTCCTTCGCGACCAAGCCTGGAAATAAGGCAAGAAACAAGGCTGGTTGTTTTTTTTAATGATCCTTTTACAATACATAATACAGAAAAGAAATTACGTCTAAATTGTAACATTTTGAACGAGTTGGAGCAGTTTCAATCCCAAGCTTCTCTATCATCTAAATAATCCGATATTTTATAGTAGGCTTTTTTAAAAAGATTTTGTTTAATTACGTTTTTAAATTTATTAATTGTCAATTTTTGTACATCCATTGGGAGTTTGTTATAAAAGCGTACGCCTTGCCCTTTAAACGATTTACTAACTTTATTGAGTCTACAAGTGGCAACAGCGAGTTTATCTTTATTTTTTGTATTAAAATTATGATTATCGTTATTTTTCTTAAACAAATGAATATTCTTGTGAACATACATCAGATTTTCATAGACGTATTGACAAGGGAATGTCATAACATTTATTTCTTTTAAGTTATTGCGTAATGAATGATTCTCTGGGGCCATATTATAAATTGCACGAACAGCCCTCTTCTGCAGCACAAAAACGGGTTTTGTATCTGTAGCACTCCCCCACAGCAGTACATATACCGTATGACATAATGCCTATAATGAAATGTCCAGCATTATTTATTTATTATTTGAATGTGTCAAGGATCATGCCAATTCATTTCTGTATGGATGTGGTGTAAGACTGATAAAAAAAAATACATGGTATGCATATTTCCATAGGGTTGAATGAAAGTTTTGTTTTTCCCAACTTGATATAAAATTAACAACTGCTGTAGGTATGTAACTTATTAAATATATGCAGTATATAATTATAATTTCTCTGTGATATACGTAGGTAATTCTATTCAATACACTGAGCCCGCCTTGCACAATGATCCCTAAACGTAATTAGCGACTAAACATGTTAAAATTTGACGTAGGTTGATGATGATGATATTTGTATTATTTGACATCTCCTTAAATCATATTTGGCCACTAAGTACGTTTAGGCGTCATTGCGCAAATCACCCTAAAGCTAAATTCCAAAGAAATATGAATTCATAATGTTTCTTCTAGTTCTGGTTTCTAGTCACTTACCTAGTAGATAGTATTTGATAAAGTAGAAGCCAGTTTGGGCTATCATCATATCTTATCTTAGATTTTTATTTAAATTAGTCGCGGATTAACAATATCTATTTGGATTTCCTGTTTGTGTATTTTCAATGCTAACATTATTATTAGAAGAAATTAAAAAAAGGTCAAGCACGTGTCAGACCACGCACAGTGAAGAGTTCCGCAGTCAGTATGATTGTATTTTAGTATTCATTTTAAATATAAAGTTAATTTGGTGATTTTGGTCATTTTGTATGAACAACGATTCTGAATTTGATATGTACCTACAAATTTATTTTTTATAGGTCGTGGAACCAGGAGGGTTGAAACTAGTAAAAAATTACTTTCTTAAACTATTACGATCGCGTTTTCTAACCATATCTTTTATTTTGAACACTGCTGACATCAATGACCTTGCCACTTGCCAGTGACCATCCGTTTACCTGTCTAACTGGTTATGTTAGAAATTATGGGCTTGGGAAGGTATTGGTTCAAGTTAATTTGCCGTACATTCATTAATTGAACATTAGCGTTTGCTGATTAGACGAAGCTTGTGTTAATTTTGACTGTCTCATTTTTTTTATTCCACCAAGGTGGGTGGGTAATAAGCTTACGGCCCTACAGATGAAAGCGTTTACTGTAGCCTATGGACGTGTGTAACGCCTCTAAGGCATAACTTGAGCGTCATCAAACCTCTAAAAAAATAATTGACCGAGCGAGCGAAGCGCCTTAGTTTCGAGATTGGCCAAAAATGCTTTTGTCCGGCTGTATGTTTGTCTGTTCTAGCCTACATGTCGCATTTTTCAACCGATTTTGACGAAAATTGGCACGCAAGTTCCTCGATTTATTTAATTTTTTTAGTCGATCACGATTTTTGATAAGGGGGTAAAAGGGGGAAGTTTGCTGTAACGTTACTTATCGACGGATTTCAATCAAATTTGAGAGGCACACTAAGGACTTCATTCTACACAAGATGTTGTAAAAAAAATCCAAAAGGGGGAGTGGAGGGGGGGAAAGAGGGGGAAGTTTGCTGTATAAGTTATATATGGACGGACTTCAATTTTTGAATATTTTTCGGAAAATTTATACCTACCTATACCAATCAGACTACGCAGTTCTCTCCGCCTTCACGAGACGAACCTGTAGACACCAGATTAGACCTCCTAGGACCAAGGAAACGCGAGTAATCGCCAAAACTTATACCATTATTTTGCCCAAAAGCCTACATGGAAAATTGAAATAAATGTATCCTATTGGAAAATTCAAGCACCTGAAATTATTGAAAATTGGACTTTCTTCGTTAATTTTGTTGCGCAAATTACTTTTTGGACTCGGGACGCGAAGTCTACTGTTGTCACAGAAGCACTAATAATAGCACTTTTAAGCACCCAATTCTGTAGTCTGGGGAATTTGGAGAGAAGGCAAACACTTGTACCTAATTTAAGTTGGCTTGATGTTGAAGATAAGCGCAAGATATTTAGTTATCTCATTTAAAAACAAATCTATAGCTGGCTATGAAATAAGACTGCTACAAAAGTGAAACTTGTGAGACAAAATGACAACATTGTGTGATGTATACATTTTTTATCGAATAAGAGTTTATTGAAGGCCTTTGGGCGGTCTAAAAAAATGCGAAACTAGTACTAGCCATCAGCTCATAGGTACACAAAATAAACAATTCTTATTAAAATCCAAGGTTCACCTCAATCAAAGGTTTTTTGACCCAGAATATCTTTAGTTTGGTATCGCCGAACTGCAAACAATCGCAGAGACCGTTGCTACCGAGGTACTGCCTTTGTCATGCAAATAAAAGGATTTCATGGTCCATTAGCCACTACTACATTGATTAATGACACTATCAATGGAATTAAACTCTGCCTACGTGAATTTAAAACTACAAATCGACTACACATTAAACAGGCTGATTAACTATGGATTACTGAGACTCCATCTGCCATGAACGCGTTGGTCTTGTTTTTGGCGTAATTTGGAGCAGTCTTCAATCTCAACCAATATTTCTTAGCCGATATCAAAAAGAGCTTCATACCTTGTCGATTTCTTGTATGACGTTTATTTTTAAAGAGAGAACTGTGCTATAACCCACTGGTGGGAATAAGCCTCCTTTCTGTTGGCAGCCTCATCAATCCTGTGCATCTCTTGTCCAGGTTATTTTTATCATTTTCGTCCAGCAAACTCGAATGTAGAACTACGCTTTTTAATAAGGTAAAGGTTTTCAGATTGTTAACAAGGTTATTGAGGTCATATTGTGATGTTTTCCTCTCAGTTGTGTTTGGTATGGTGGTTCGCATCCATTAATTTTCCCCGTGTGAGTCACCTCCGTCCATATTTTGTAACAATGGAGACCACCTTTTTCGTGCTGCCCTAAGTGAATAATCAACCTGGTCTTTCGGAGACGTAGTTGTTTTTGCATATGTTGTGCATGACACAAAGACGTCAAGTGATCAGTGCGATCATGAAAGAATGAAGCAGGAATCAACTAAGGTTTGCTTCTCAAATACAATTTCTGCCAATAGTCGCCGTGCTCTTGAATTTCTGATCCACGTTACCAAACATGTAAACGTGCAAAGCAAACGATCATTGAACAAGCCATAGTTCCCGAACAATATAGTTGATCAGCGCAGAAACATGTGACTGACTTGTGACGCATGATGCGAAAGAGGCAGCGTACGGACCTATACCTACCTAGGTACTTGTAAACCTATAACTTCTGACATGAGTTTGTTGACCCCTGAGGATTAACATGTGGAGCTCCACACGACGACGTGAAATGTGATGCCGCCATTGCCGACCGATATAATTCTTCAGATGCAGGATGACCTCTGAAAATATATTCAATTCAACACACGGTCATCGCAGATGTAGTCCTATGCATTCTCATAATGAACGAATTGTTGTTTTGACTTTCGCGAACATATGCTGAAAATCTGACATGATCTGATTTATCTTATCTGCAGGCAATGAAAATAACTGCCCAAACCCGTATAATTCAAACCTCTAAACCTCCAGCAGATAATCACGACAGAAGTTACCGTTCTGCGTTGGTGTTCGATACCAACAAGGGTGAACCGTTGCCTAGTGTTCGAAAGTTGATCGGGTTGATTCAAACGTTTGGCTAAAACGCTGTGCTCGAGATGAATGTCAAGGTGAGGCGCGCCGCCCGCCGGCCGAAACGGCCGTAGCAGTCGTTGACCCCACACTGGGAGGAAGGGGGGCGGCCCACGCGAATATATTGTACTCTATGTTCAATCTTCGTAGATGTTCTAACATCCTGATACTTTTGCAAACTTTATTGTTGGTCTCTCCTTTTCTCTCGAACTTGTGTTTGTTTCTCTGGTCTGACTGATTGCCTGTCTGCGTATCTGAATTAAATAATCTGAGCCTTAAAGGTTTTTTAGTGTACCTATTGTTTGTCCTTTAATACTTATATGATTTTAAATGTTACAATTAATACAAAATAGCTGCAATACTAACTTTTCGTAGAATTTGTTCTACCTCAGCTTCAACAAAATCGTTTTCTGTTTACGAAACGTTGCCAAAATCAACGCCTGTTTCCTCTTATATCCGTTGTAAATGGTATCCATCGCAAGTCACGTTTACTGTCGATTACTCGCCCTCTTGTGCTAAATATTTTAGTAACAACACCTCGGTTTATTATAAAAACACTTGTTTTTTTAATTCGCTGGGAAGATTTGCATAGAAATTTCACCCATTCTCTTTCGATTTTATGTCCAAATGTGTAAATTAGAACATTTTTTAAGTATGTATTTTTCGTCGCCTAATAAATTTTAGTCGCTAGAAGGTCCACCAGTTCAGTAGAATCGTAAAATTCGACGCTCTATTTAGTTGATATATTATGTGTACATCTCTCAAGTGTCAGATAAATATTATATCATTGTAATTAATAGCATATCATTAAATAACGATAATAGCCATCGTCAAGTCTGCGTGGGTCACCTAAAATAGAATTTGTGATCCGCGATAAATTGTCCATTTACGCTTGACGGTGCGGCAGCGATTGTTGTCGCTCGAACAATGAGCGATATCTCGCTAACTCAATATTCTCCTATCGATTAACTCCGATAAGATTCAGGAATGCTTTTACATATCTACTTTTAAATACCACATCACCTCGGCCCTTAAACGGACCACTTTCGTACCGCTGTACACCTTTTCAATTTCACAACTGTTACGAAACAGATTTCAAACCTTGTCAGCGGATTCTTTACCGTAATTAAATATGCCTCTTGTATATTCAACCGTATAATTCGATCATATACGAATGCTACCTGTTCTTGCAGTCTGCCGCACCCTATCCAGACGAACCCGAGGGGAGATAGGGTGCAGACGGGGCTATGAAACTTTCAGAGAAATAGGCAGGACATATGATTGTAAATTTGTATGGCTTTGGCAGGGTGATATTGAGGGTTGGCACGACGTATGTGCTTTTGAATGCTGTGATTTCAGCGTAGACAAGTATGTGGAAGGTTAGATAGATGGGTATTCGTCAGTTGTCACAAAAAGGCATGTGCCATTTTATAGGTACTTATCTCATTTTTGTTTTACATGTAGGTATATAAGGTTTTCCTTGAGCGCCAAAATTTTTATTATTTTTGCCCTAAATAGGCATAAATTGACACGCTGTTCCGAATTCAACAAGTCTGGTTGGCATCATCCTTGCCGCAGACCTATGAAACATCAGCATAATGAAATACTCTCATAGAGCTCTTCCAGTTTGTGTGGCCTCATAAACTCATTGACTTTGTATGTATTGTATAGTTGCCGTATAATAACATGACGAGTTTGTTTTGGCAGTTGTGACTGACGCTAATGTACTGAAACCCTATACTGATGGGCAGCGCGTCTCCAGCCAGCAGCGTTTGTTGTGGTTTTAATGGCATTACTGATGTCTCTATAGAACCACTATTCGGTTTTGTCTTCTGATTGTGAGTTGTTACACTGAAATTATTTTACCTTCTCTGTTCCCCATTTAGTAAAAATATATTAAAATACCTATTATGTAATCACATTGCATTTTTGTTAAAACTTTAGAATGTCAAAGTTTATACGGTTCGCGTCGGTCAAACGATAGCAGCTCGTTTAAATATGGATGGTTAGTCAGCTGCATTGCGGATGCGGATGCTGCAGAGTTTGACGCATGATAAAAACATGCTTTCTATTTTTACGAAGAATTATCTGAACACTTGTTGTAAAGCTAAAGTCTTTGTACTGAAGCTTTAGATAATTAAAATCCATCTATTATTGTGTTTCTTTTGTATGTCATGTCGTGTCAAATAAATATTTACATTTCATTTTCAAAAACGGCCAAATCGTAATGGGAAATTCATCTCCATCTGAAGCTCCAGCTGTCATGCGCAATTTATGTGTTTGCAATGGTCCATAGTCAGTTATATTAAGATCAGATGATGTAACTATCGTTTTTACATACGAAAACGTTTGCAAGACGCGCGAATGTTATATTTAAACGTGTGTTTGCTATTTAGATTTGGACCAACACCAGTTGCCAACATTTTGTGTGAATGAAAGAGCAATTCACAATCGTGAGACATTTGAAGAATGTGTCTAAATTAACGTAAAAGTAAACACGTAGTATGAACTCGGAAATAGTTCCAATGTTGTGCCTTGTGACATTAGTGCTTGTGTACTCAAATTATGTTATCATTCGTTAAATCTCGCCTACGCCTTACTAGCTACACAAATACTCATTTATTTATATTTGAATCCACCATTGACGTTGTCGATATAAATATTAGTTGGACTGCCTGTCTTGTAATATGTTAGTTTAGTTAGATTGTGGTCTTCTTAGAAACGTAATCCACGTCTTCAGACGCGTGTATAAAACTGATATGTATACTCAGTCATACTCGTCTCTGAATGAATCTGTTGTTTCTGTCGTGGAATATTTCTGGATACATTATTATTTTCGATTTGAATTTGCGTACAGAATAGTAATCATTAAATGTGTCCAGAGCCACTAGTGCTACTGCTATGCTACTGGAAAAAGATTAATTTAAGCCTCAAAATTGCACCCTGTTCTCTCCTCAAGAATTTGCGCGTTCTAGTATAGGTTGCTCCACACATCATCACATAATATGTATGGCTATAATATTATTTTTAATAAAACAAATACTCAAATAAAACATTCGTTCCCGGTAAATCTTTCGAGTCTCTACTAAGTTGTAAACTAGGTACTTACAATTGAGTTGCGTTATGGTTAGCGGTTTCTGTTTTGTGTTGTCTAGACGGCGGGCAGTAAATCTGTATTATAGACGTTAAAAGGGCGCGGGCTTAAGCTTTTTAAAACGTTAGACTCAGGTCTCTAAATTATTACTTGTCAAAACCCATTGCAATACTTTGCTACAAAGCCTTGGCGATGCATTGAAAGTATTCAATATATTTAAGAACCAGTATTACATTACAAGTTTATGTAAAGGCTTAACGAGATGCATTGCAATACCTTGTAGGTATTTAAGGTAGGCACAGTGCATCTGCATACCGAGCCAGTAATGTGGGTCAACAAAATTACTGACGTTGCTTGTGCAACTACATGTGTTTTAAATCAGTTATTTATCCAATAAATCATTGCTGCAAATTAAACTGTTACCGTATTCGTCAAGTTGTCATTACTTGCTCTGTAATTTATGATATCATTCCACAGAACCAATATGCTATTTGAAACCTAATTATATATTTTGCAAAGGTTCGCTTAGTAATTGATGTTGTAATTGTCTGATACGTTCCCAATAAGTTGTCCACGAATGATTGCTATATTAAATTCATAAATGATTAATTTCAGTAGATTTGATTTCAATTTGTGATTTGTCTCCAATTTTACAATGCTGTCCATATTGCAAAATTGGTAGCCATTCATCAGTCATATATGTAATCCGAAACTATAATCGCAACTAGTTAAAGTTGATGGAAAATAATCAAAAGTATTTTTGAGTCTTGATTCAGTAGTTTTAAAATATAAGTATATGATACAAATAAATAAAACAATAAAATATAGAGGCAATGTAGAGAAGTGTATGTCCAACAACAATGAAGGTTACTTATCATATAGTTGTAAATTAATATTGTACAAGGAAACAGATGACATGCAGAATTGCAGAACCATTTCAATATAGCAAATGTTCATGCTAAGTGATGCATCGAGGTGGGGGGCTGCCCTCCTTAAGACAAAGCACATGCTCATCAGTATCTTGAACTGGCCATGCGATACATGATTAACTCTCTTATTCATGTCAGTATAGAGTCGGTTATCATGTACCAAGCTGACAATGACTTAAATTTCTGTTTTAGGTTTTAGCATAATCAGTTTTACCTTTGTTCTGATGTCGGTCAATTAACCTTTTTATTGCAGTTACGAGAAGTGTCGTATCTGCTGTTGCATTTAAAATAGTTAAATGTCTATTAAATAATCTACATGAGTATCAAATAATATTGTTATGATAGTTTTGCATAAAGTTATTAGATTGAAGACTGCTACGGTTCAAAAATTATTTAGAGTTAGGTGTGTATAACACCATGACTTCACTACATTCTCTCGTAAAATCTAAATGAATGCACCAGACTGACAGTTGATATGACACTAATATATAAAGTCATAATTTAAGTCAACTTTTATTACAACCTTGCAACCTTTTTGAGCAGACAAGACGTGTCGAGCTGATTTCGTCGAAGTATCTGTC
This sequence comes from Philereme transversata, assembly GCA_963924445.1. Classification (NCBI taxonomy): domain Eukaryota; kingdom Metazoa; phylum Arthropoda; class Insecta; order Lepidoptera; family Geometridae; genus Philereme; species Philereme transversata. The sequence goes on along the minus strand of OZ004339.1, from coordinate 33,874,388 downwards.
AGCTCGGCTCAAGCCATCGCTCCATATGTGCACACCATATAAGGCGATGTTTTAGCCGCCATATGCTATTTTGTATGTATCACCGTTGGGAAACTTGTGCCGGTCACGACTGCCCATAAAGTTAGAAAATATATAATCAAACGCGACATGGACCGTTTCTATTTTATTAACTTCTGTACATGAATTAGAGCTCAAGAAAAACACACGTGTATATTAGTTTAGAATCCCTCTGCACGATTTCGAACATTGGACTGTACCTATACAGGATGTTTGGTAATATACTATATTCAAGTGACGGTTTCTCAAAATATAAAAAAAAGGCTTCTCAAAAAAAAAAACTACTGAGTAGTTATATTATCAAATTTTAAGGAAAATCGAATAAGTTTAGGTGATTAAGTAATTCGATATCAAACTTACTGCCTACTCTTGCAATCGACATCCAAAAATAAAGGCCGATTTGATATCTCTTTCGGAAATGCCTGCGGGTTTTGGATTAAAAAGGGACAACAAGAGATATCTCGAGACGTCACCAATACAGTATCTGTGGTTAGATGGCAAACATTATGCAATAATAGCAAAACACAAGTTTAATAAAGTGTTTGTTTTTACATGCCAAAATAAATTTCCCATTTCTATGGTAAACATTTCACTAATTTATTTATTATGCTCATCAAAATAACCCTTTCATGTTTGTGCGTATATTATCAAACACCCTATATGACAAAGTGTCCAGTCGAAAAATAAAATCACACAAGGTCGGAAATCGGAAAATTCCGATCACAAATGTGCCACGTTTTATTTCAACCCTATAAGTATCCCCAGTCATCTGGACCTTCTGAACACCAGAAACAGATACTCCTCCCTAAATACAAGATAATCTTAAGAATGACTCATAAGTCGCGACCAAAAGTCGTATCCAACGAAATGTTTCTAGTTTTACAGATGGTGTTGCATTGATTAACTGTAAACGGCTTTGGAGCGCAATCAACGCTCTCATTCAACCTTTTATAAACTATTTTTTATCCCGTGTCACACATCTCTAATCGATACCATGCTAAAAATCGTGTAGTGACATTCTTGTTACTGATACATTTAAGGTCTAATTAGTGTGCGCAATCAAATGAATATCTGGACCATCTAGACTGCTTGTAGTTATTTTATCTACCTTTTGTTTGTACTCATTCTATGTAATTAGCAAATCGTGGACGTCCCGCAGATCTGATCTAATCACGCTGTTTATCGATTCTTCTCCGTACTTGTTAATTATTCATGTTCTGGGTCTCTTCGTTCAAATACATTAATATCAATGTCCACAACAGGCTCGCATTTTATATATTTCAACAGATTATTGATGACGGACTTTTATTATTTTAATGTTTATAATCGACCCCATGTTTTACACGACTAAGGGCATGTCGGTCGTGACATACTCATAAATTTAATTTAAGATGACAGTTTTATAAAATTCGCCCCAGATCTCTGACGAGATAAAAATGCGCAATTTTGTTCGGAACAATATACTATCGGCGCAGAATCACTCGTGTTGCGTAACCCTGAAACTCCTTACATGGTGCACGCAGTCCGGTCGGGTGGACCTTCAATAAGTGGGTCGACTTTAATGCCATCTGGTCAGACAGGACAGGGTACGATGTAACTACTAGATGCCGTAATCGTTCTGGCAATAACGGTACTCGAGAATGCCGTCTCAGTGTGAAAGAGGACCATTGTCCATCAATTAAAATTCTGTAGTCTCCGTCCTCGATCCTCGTCCACTCATTAATTTTCGTCGAGCATTTATCGGCTCTTTGATTACTGATGTTAAGAAATCCTCCGATCGGTTGATTGAGTCGTAATATTCTCGATTTGTATTTATCGATGGTGCATGTCATCCAATTAATGAGAGCCAATTAAAATTTTGCGTTCTGAATCCATCTCATTTACTACGCGACGGTTTATCTTTCGAAGCACATATCGTTTTCCTGTACCTTGTTGTTGGTAATTACTACAAGTCGAATAATGTTTAGTAGACTCATCATTGGTTTCCAGGATCGTCATGTCGGTATAATTGACGACCTTCTCCACAATCCGCTTCCTGTTTATAATTTCTATTGTCTCTGGTGAATGTGCGAAGACTGGGCGTCACCACATGCCGTAGTACTATTCCACTTGAGACGTGCTTGACTGTTCGCCAAGCATTGTCTTCGGCACGCGTGATACATCCTTATTGCATATTACTGCACCATAATCGATGCGCTATCACTACTTTGCATTTGAAGGAAAGCCGAACTACATTCTTGAAGGAATAACTATACAAATCCCTGCTTAGAATTGAAACAATCTCTTGACTCAGAGAGAGTAATTTAAAAAAAATTACGAGACAGACGCTATATACGGACTCGGAGGCGTAAAATCGTTTTACACTAAGCTATAAACTGTACACGAACATTCCAATTACGATTTTGCGCTATAGTATCTAACATTTTAACTATTTCCAACCCAATTATTCATCCATATTCATACTGATTTAATTCGTTCAACGCAAAGCAAAACTATAAAGAGATCTTAAAGAGTTTTCCTTATTAAGAATATCACTTTCTATCTGAAACTTTTGCACCCTACTTCTTAATTTACCAAAGTAATGATTTTCATATTTTTGGCCGACTATGTTTAAATTTGACGTAAGTATTTGTATGATTTGACAACTCCTTAAATCATATTTAGCCACTAAATACGTTTAGGCATCGTTGCGCAAGTCGCCCTTTGTGTATGAATATAATGTTTTAGAAAAATCACTAATTTAATTTCCTTATTTGTTTCAGGTAAGTTTATATATTTCACCAAGATACAGTAACCAAGTTTGTGAGTTATATTATATACCTCATACTAAATGAGAACAGGATATGCAGACGTTTTATATGGTTTTTACGGTATTACAATTTGGATCTTTACGATATTTTAATATCTCCGAACATGCTATGGAAACCCGGCATCGATATGTTATATTTTATCACCAGAGAGTTCAATTGCGTCTGTCTCAGATCTCAGGAACCGGTCTCGGTACCGTTGACCGTAGCATTTGGTACGAGTATATGGGTCGCAGGTTTCACATAGATAGCTGTGGTTTTTCAATATTTTATAGCCCTTTGTCCTTTATAATCCTGGAGGCGTCATCCGTAAATATTATCTCGTAACATATCACATTTAAGTTAATATTATGACGATTTCCTTTGCTATTTTCACCTTGATAAACCATTTTCTGCATGTAAGTATATGTAATATAGAACTGCTTTGTGATTTACTGATAAAGCACATTTTATGAAAGTATTTATAACATGAATCACTGAATGTGTCATTGTCAACTGGTTATCTTAGCTTGGAAAAAATATTTTCTATCTGTCATAGTACTATTTAAGCATCATAAGAAACACCAGTATACCAGTAGACAGTTTTCCAGCAGATATATTATGTATCCATATTATATTAATTCACAATTTGGCAATGAATTTCTCTTCTCTTAAAACATTTATCAAAGTGGCACAAGATCATAACTTTTCAAGTAAATTACAGTGAATTTAAACGGCATCTGTTGGAAGTTAATTAAGCTTTATATAATAGTAACCGTCCCTGCCGGTGTCACCCGGTCATTGTCGTCTGCAGCCTCTTACATATAAATTACTGGACTTGCTTGGGACATAATTTTTGATGCGAAAGTAAGAGTCATAAAAAGGATCTTGCTGTAATTTTTATCTTAATACATATTCCCCAAATATTATATGTGACGGCGTGTTCCTCAAAATAAGGATATGTCTTAAATTATCTCAAATTTGCGCCTGAAGTTTTCGGTGTTATTTTGCACTATGCGCTCTCGTATTGCATCTGTAATGAACCTTGTGGTAAAGCCTAATCTGTCGTCAACAATAATTCAGCTTCGTAGCTTAACTTCAAAGTTCACGCAGTCTTGTCCACACTGGTCGAAACTTCCAAAGCAATGGTGTTTCGTATCGAAACGGGTCGGAGGTTGTCTCTGGTATTCTTTTAACATTCATTGCTCCTTTTGTTTATAGTTTTTGTAGTTGCATTGGGATTCTTGTTATTGGTGGTACTTTAAAAGCTGAATATATATGACGTCTCCATTTAAGTTTGATGTATATTTTATGTGTTTTCTTTTTTATTTATTAACGCTTCTTTTGTTTGCAAAAATGTAGATTTAGACTGAGATGAGACAACAATTGTGAAGTATTTATACCATCATCACTCAGATCCATGTCAATACCTACTATTATTACAAATCCCAAAGTAACTCTGTCTCTCTGTCGGTTTGTTACGTTTTCGTGACTGCTGGATCAAAATCGGATGCTGGAAACGGCTGGATCAAAATTGATAGAGATGGATTGAGACATAGGCTGCTATTTATTGACAAATCAAGCGAAGCCGCAGACGGAAGCTTGGTTTGAATAACTTTGTTATTTATAGCAATATCTATGTCACTGGTACTTAAATTTTCATGGACAAGTTCTCGATGTGATTGTCAAACAATCGATGTTATTGTCACAGCTGGTGTTCAAATACCTTATATTACCAGCAGGTCCCACCCATTCTGAATTATAATGACCACAAAACCCATGAAACCTTTGGTTCAAACAGAACCTTAATTCGAGGGGATAAGAATCACAGATTACATCTGTCTAATCTAACTGGAATTGTAGCAAGGTGCGTCAAGGACATGCCTAACGTTTGGTTGTTTCAACTTTTTTTATTCAAATCGTGTCTTGGTAGTAGGGTTGCTTGCTTGATACCACGTACTGTTGTATTGTGAATTTATACGAATTTTTTCAACAAATCGCGCTTTTCTCTGTTTGTTACTTCTTTTATTAATAGGTATTTACCCAATATCCAACATAAGTACCTGCCAGCAGTAAATATATTGAACATTGATTGGAGCATGGGGTTGTTTCTTATTTTACCATGAATGTAATCTATATGTTCGTAACAAGAGACAACCCTAATTGCTCCTCAAAAGCCTCCTCTCCTATTGGCCACGGTGTCCTCAGCGGGCGAAGGTCGGCGTACGCGCACGTTCTTCGAATTTCGAATGACAATATGGCAGTTTTGGTACCGGATGTGGGACATGGCGCGAATAATTTGGCTAATTTGATTTTAGAATGGTTAAGTGCTTTTTGTTGTACTTCGGTGCTTGAACTTGTAAATCAGAGTGTAGGCCCTTACTTGGAGCATTTATTAATGTTTTGTATTCTTTTTTACATATACAATAAAGTATAGTAAAATGGCAGTGCATGTATTGTTGTAATTACTTTTAGTCCCAAGTCATCATCAAAATCATCCTGTATCCTTCATTTTTTGCTATATTTTCCAGTTCAAAAACAAACAAAGAAAAAGGAGCTAGAGCAATTTAGTGTTTTCTGATTGCCTTTTTATTGCATATTTCAATGTTTTTATGTTCACAAAAGCACAATAAACAATTGAGCTCTTCGCTGACCTCCGGTGATGTCATCTTGTGGAATTCCTTATCGAACAACTGGAATTATAATTGAATTAATAAGTTTTAAGGCCCCATTCAACGGTCGTTAAATTATAAATTAGGTTATCAAATGCATAATGGCTGAAATACGGTATGTATTTTTATCGGTAGCAGGTTTTATCCCGATAATAGAATATAATGTAGCCAAAATGACAAACAGAAAATTATTTATTGCACTTCTATTATAGCATAATAGAAGTGAAATAAATTATTTTTTTTATTTTTTTTTACAGCCAACCTTTGTGTAGTGTAGATTGTCACTGCAGATCTCCTTTCTATTTTGTTAGACCTTTCACCCTGTACCCTGTGTTTCAACCAATAAAAACAAAAATCTAAAATGTCATATTATATAGTCCTCAGTTAGGACTTCGTTTTCAGTATTTGAACTCTGATGTGGTCCATTGTTCTTGAGGGTTGGCTATTTAGATTGATAGCCTATCCTAACTTAATTTTCCTCAGTAATATTAATTATCCATACTAATATTCGACCTTAAGTCTACCATATCTGTAATATATTATATTTATTTTTAAGGTGTTATCCGACACATACGGGAAACTATCTCTCTCTGTTTGTTATATTTTCACGACTAAACGGGTAGACCGATTTAGATTAAATTTGGTATAGATAATATCGGGATTGAGACTCAAGGAGTGGCACACTTCAAAAGGGTCCAGCATCTTCAATATCAAGTCTAAAGTAATTCTTTATATACCCCATCACTGTTATTTTAAGGAAATATCATAATATGTTATGATCTCATTAAGAGGTCACTGACTGCAGTTTGGTTTGTTTATCAAAGCACTAATTAAAATTAATGTAACAAGATGTATTAATGTAGCAACAATGATAGCGACAATTTGTTATTGTTTGAACTAAATTATATTATGTTATTTATGTCCAAGGACCATATGCTTTACTAAATCATGAATAGTAATTTGTACATGAACTAAATCTAGACAAAATGACTACACAGAACAGCTATTTTGTTGCTTATTTCTGCTGTTTTAAGCATCAGATCCCAATTATTTAGTTAAAAGTTTGTCAGAAACCCTTTATTTACCTAGCGACACTAATTACTGTTTCCTCCAATATTTGATCTAGATTCCTGTATATACATAAATATATATTTTATATGATCTGTACGTATAAGTCAATAGTTATTTATGATATTTTAATGTTTTACAATAATTCTATGGTTACTTTAGATAGGCAAATTATGGTTAGGTTTGGTCCAATATCAGTAAGCCAAAAAAGAACTTTACCCACTCTTGCCACAAATATTTGCGGATATCCAAATATTGTGATTGGTTATCCAAATACTTGGTACCATATCGGAACTGCGATTCGCGCAATCTGCGCAAGAGGTGGTTCATTTAGTTCAACGTCCTACACGAAATGTGCGAATGTCATTGTGTAGCCAGCCATTTGAATAACAGGATAATTGCTGTATTCAAATTCAAACGTGGTTATTATTGCTCTGGTATATATTATAATACTATTGCATTATTAGATTTGTCTGTTAAATTTAACGACATTTTGGAAAATATGTTTATTATAACACCACATATATAACACATTCGTGCTGTTTGTAAAGTACAAAGATTAAGCTTACTGTGAATACCAATCTCTAGAATTAGCTAAAGTATTAGATAGATAGTTGTTCAAAATGTATTCTTATGGCACTTGATATAAATAAATATTGCTGGACATTTCACACAGCGCTATCTAGCCCCAAACTAAGCAGAGCTTGTACTATGGGAACCAGATAACTGATAGAATACTTATATACTTTTTTTTTAAATACATACTTATAATATATAGAAAAACACCCAGACACGGAACAAATATCTGTAGATCATGCAAACATTTGTTCCGCGGATCGAACCCGCTACCTCTTGCGTCTCAGCCGGCTATACGACCACTGCTCCACGGAGGCAGTCGATATATTCGTATGTTGTTTATAAAATTGGCGTCTTTACTTCAGTTGTTTTGTCTTCACTGCCAGTTGTAAAGCCAATCATAATTGGAAACCATTCAAAATCAATAATATAGTTTCAGTTTAATAATTCGCAGCACTTGATCAGCTTACCATATTCCCGGAATATGTGGATAACTTGCGTAATTTCCTCATTAAGGTTATTTTAGTTCTCGACATGAGGAGTTTCTCACGTTCACATGTAAAGTTACGTGACAATACTGGGTGTGTGCCGTGTACTGTCACTTACCTTTTTATCTCGACTATTTAACATTGTTGTAAATAATCTTGCGTAATTGAGAGGAAGGGAAATTATAGCAAAACATGTTCTATCATGTCTCTTTCTTGTATGCTTTAGTTTGATGGTCCCAAAAACATGAATGCTGCTGATTGATATGTAGAATTTGCCTTGTAGTAAAAGCATTTAAAGCTGATGTTTTTTCAAAGAATAACAACTAACTATCACAGCTAAAATAATTCTACGGATCTGATGAAATTTTGAATAGAAGAAGACCCGGAATATCAATGGTTACTGGATCAGAAAGGAATCAGGCAGCGAATCTGGATAGAAGTTATTATCACACCAGATATTCACCCTTGCGATATCTTCGACAGTGCTATTAGTATTCATAATATTAGTACATCCTTCATTAATGCTAAAGCTCTACAAAACCAGAATACTTATGCTATTATTACTAAGTATAGATTCGTAATGAGCGCTTTAAATGCTGCACAACTTTCCCATTGATCACTAATAGGAAACACAAGACAATAGTGATGCCATGACCCCAATTCTTGCGGCCACGCGGTTGGACAATTATAAGTGCATAATATTACGACTGCCATTGTGGTCGGTCATGTTTTGTAATCTAGATGGAGATATAATGACCATATCTGTGACTTGTTGCTGTAAAACAATGATACTGCATTGGAAAACCCTTGCAAGTTTGTGGCAGATGCATTCACGGTGACTGCGGAGCATCTTGTTGACTTATCTATTATCCTCATTTCCGGAATCTTTCTTCCGTCTTGTGTTCTCTTTACCTACCAACAAGTTAAATGTATATTATATGAAACCCTACTATCATCCACGATGGTCAGGACTTCCGGGGAAAAATTAAAGATTTCATTTACATACGTAATAAATCATTTTTATAGCTCTTATTGTATAACTTTGATTGAAGGTCAAACCCATTTGAGTGAAAGAAAAGTAATTCCACAATTAATCGGTGACACCACCTCCAGTAACATTAAATCTATTGGTTAAAGTACTTAATAGTTATATTCTAGTTTGTCTGGGGAATCTGGCAAGATGCCTAGTGTCTCGACAGATATGTTCTGCTACTAAGGTGATGCCCATTTACCGCTGTCATAAATGCTGGAATGAGTTGTAAATGTAACAGTGTCTAGCGTATAAATTGCTATCATTACTAAGTTATAAAAATCTCGGTACTGTAGTGTTCCTTGCTAAATATAATGGGTATTTTAAGGTTCTGTCATCATAAAATTAATTCAAATTGAATATTCTGCCGCTATAAACTTCGATAGATTTACCTAGTTAAATTATATTCTGATTGTCATTTAGCGCACCCAGCATTAGTGCAGATGGCAGTCTCTCATTCCAATGATCTCTATGTGCATAGGAGAGTAGCGTAGTGTAGAATAGAGCTGGCCTGTTATGTTCCGGCTTGAGGGCAGAACCTTGGGTCTCGGGTTGTTGAGCACAACGCACCTGTATACTTTGTTATGTCTTATGCCCTACACATAGTTTTGCATTTATATGTTTTTGTGGTATTACGAAGAACTGTTTGTCGGATTAGGATGTTTTCCTATTTACAATACGACAAACACATTTTGTTTCATCTGAAGGTATCGGCACAGTTTGCAAAATCCCTATTATTTCAGACAATTCCATACCGTCACGGCCCATGTACCCCAATGCGGACGAGCCCTTTAATACTTTTGACCTTTTATTACTTTAAAACGAAATTGTCTATTGTGCAACCCCCAACCCGAAGGCCAAAAATTCAATACTGAATTAAATTTTTAACAAATTAAATAAACACAATATAGATTATTTCTTATGAAAAGAAAATCCGTACACAATACTTGAATTATCCGACAATAGATTATTCATATCACGTCCAACTATTACTTTTTACACGTAATAAGTGGCTCAGCATGGAAACAAAAGGCTAAGCTCATGAGTCACCGTAACGGTTGCTTCTAGTACCTATCTGTCCGGTTTTGTGCGGCTAATAAAATAACATGTGCTAAATGTCGCGTGGTGAATCATTTGGATCGTTGGATTTTGAAATTCTATCCGTTTTTATCGAGATTCTGAGTGATTTTTGCCATTTTTGAGAACCTTAAATTTACTGTTTATGGAGCTCTATCTCTCTTATTCTTTGAATATATCCGTGGAGACGCAGGAGGATTAAATTCCCACCGCGGAATAAATGTTTGCATGATCTACGTATATTTGTTCCGGGTCTGGGTGTTTCTCTATTATGTATTTACAAAAATAAATATATGATTAAGAATTCTATCAGTTATCTGGTTCTCATAGTACAAGTTCTGCCTAGTTTTGGGCTATATCGCTGTATGAAATGTCCAGCATTATTTATTCATGAAAATCCTCATATCATACATTTTTTGTTGGATGTTTTCACGTTTCAAAGCATCAGCTAAAGTTTGTTATTTTATTATTTTGCTTTTCGTTTCTTTGTGTACATTCATCTGGTACCTAGACCTACATGTGTTTACCATCCAGTGGCTTCCATGATTGTAATAGTTCTAGTATTCAACTAGAAAAGGGGTGATGTTAGTATTATCAATGGTATCAATCTGTCACACATAGCTATCTACCTTTATTTGTTACCTATCATCTATCAGTAAAATGATAATATGAATAGTTTGTGTTGTAAAGTTGTGCGTTAACTATATTTCAACAAAAAACTGTTTGTTTTAAAATATTGCGAAAAATTTAAGAATATCCGAAAATAACCATCATCATGGAAGTGATCATTAAATAATGGTTGATGTGAACTCTGAACAATAATAAAATATTTAAGGTTCAACGTTCTGACTTAAGAATATTCTAAAGAATGCGTAGGGAGGGATACTGTTTTCATGCTATTAGTGATGTTTTTCTTTAACCACACTGACTCTAAGTCATGCTTTGAATGATGAAGAATGAAGAATCACACATGGTCATGTAAATGAGCGCGAAAAACATAATCCTCCTCAGCCAAGCAAAGTCTGTGATAACTAAAACCATTTAAACATCTGTTCTGCAAATTTAGACATCCTTGGCCCCTGAAATCTTAAAAATATCCCACGAATTCAGAATCAACAATCAATAGCAAATCACACCTTAAGCGTTACTTAGCGTCTCGTAAACTGTTTATTTGATTGCTCTTGGCAGCCCTGGTGTTCCGTAGGTCGAATGCAATGAACCCTGATGCTGTGGTCAACGTACTCGGAGGCAGCCAAAACAATGAGCTATTTACAACGCGAAAAAAGCTAAGAGTTTCGCGCTAAATATGGAGCGAAAATTAAAAGAATGGACGAATGAATAAATCATCCTTAGCCGAGTCGAGAATCAAAATCAAAACGGTGAAAATGATATCAAGACACCTAGGCAGAAAAAGTCTAAGATGGACTAGACTTTTTGTGGCCCACCTTATGTTTAGCGATTACCACTTAACCACTGACTATAATACATGCATTACCGGACAGGTAACGTACACTTAATCTAAATGGCATTGCTATCAGTAAGTAAAATAAATAAATTGCGCCCGTTCACTCTAAGGCATAAGGGTGTAAAGTCTATCTGCCTGCTATTTCTCCGGCACCCATACCCTTCAAACCGGAACACAGCAACGCGACCATTACTTCTTGGCGACAGAAAGAGAAACGGCTACGGTGTTAGTGCTACCCTCATACGAACTCTTCCACAATAAGGTCCATTAAGTACTACTATTGAGTATAAACACTAACACCATCCTGGCATCGATAGTCGACTGGGTAGACTGCCCATACACAAGTCGCTGTTGTCAGCGACACCGAACCCCCAACCCTATTAGTTTTTAAGCTAGTTTGTGTTTTTCTTTATATGAGTTTTATCTTTATTTTTAGTATTTTTGTTACATTTTGCATGCTGTAAAGTAGACCATTGCTGTACCTACCTGATTTATACCTTTTTGTCATCTTTTCATGACCCAAGTTTCTCAAAATAAAATTATTATGAATTAACTTGTTTTCTCTTTGTTTTGTTGTTTTTTTTAATAAACTATTGCTTTCCAGTGTCATCCAATCAGGTTTAAACCAATTTCTGATGAATCTAGAGATCATCAATTTACCAATTTGTCTTGCTGATCTTCTCCATTTCTTCATTCTCATTTCATCAGTTTTTCCATATTTTTATACTGATAAAATATAGACGACCTTCAGTGATTGATAAACAAGAATATTGCTTACGTATGGGTAGTCTTAATAAGAAGTCGGATATCACTCACGTCCACATTTAAATAGAAACGTTCATGTCATGAGTAATTTGTTATTGCTTTATTTATTGAAAAATGACGAAGCGAACTTTGGACTAGACTTTTTAATCGTGAAAGCAAAATAAATATCTTATTTAAAAATATAGTGTCCGTCGTTCATTGCACTTGATCAACCATCTTTTGATCAGTGACTAGATTTGGTATGGCTCTGAAAAGTATAAATACTGGAAGAAAAACAATATCATCCTAAGGAAGTCCACTGCTAATCATAGGCCTCCCCTGTAGATTTCCAGAGCTCCCGGCAACGGTTCCCGGCAACCTTATTCAGGTCTAGTGAAAGGCCGTCTTACGCTGCGCTTTCCAGTGCGTGGTCTCTACTCGAGAACCTATGAAAAACAATATGAGACATGTTTACGTATACTTACCCTGAAGCCAAAAACTTAAATTGAAGGAGGCTTTACGATGACTCAAAGCAAAGGATCTTATGTTGACCCAAATGATATACAGATACTTGATAAGTGAATCACACAACTTTCCGAGTCGCGCCTTGCTGATAATACTGCTGAACACATAATATTACGTGGACGATTATTGAACTATACAAAATTAATACTCGTAGTGTAAAAAAGGGGCATAAAATTCATTGATAAATGAATCAGGTACTTCTATCCAATATTTTGTGTGGTGTTGAGGTATGTTGGTTTACAACATTACAACACATAACTTGCAACTTGCAAATGATAAAAAATACGTGGTTTATGCTGTTTATTTTTTTACCTATACATCAAGAATAACAATCTAACCAAAGCCGTTTGTATAATACCTACGCAAAAACATTGGAAACACGCATATTTACACCACTAATAATATTAAATTTGCTAGTTCTATAGCCTTCGATAGTTGCAAGTGTGTCAATTTGCAACAAATCACAGATGCATTTATCTAGTCATTATTGGGTCAAATACCGTTTGACATTGTTGGTAACTGATTTCAACGAGTCGACTTGTGTGGTCTTTTACTTAGCTGGTCATTTTATAGTCGAATTTTATGCGTCGACCTTTGGATTTACAATAAGAATGCCTGCTTGGTCAGCGATGCCGGTGGCTAACGAATGGTTTTTGGTAGGCACTTCGGTGCATATCGGTTTTCATTTCAAAGTGTGACATTTCCCACGCTGGATTGATACATTTTTAGATCTCAGCATTCTGTCTGTGCAAGAAAGGGGTTCTTCTCTAAGTTGTACTAAATCCTTTCAACAACTGTATATTTCACAATTTCTTCATCAGCCTTTTTCATGGCAGTACGAAAGTGGCACGACATACTAACGTTTTTTTTTCTGCAATCTCTGGAGTATAATGTGTTTACTACCATTAGGCAATCTCCTACTAACTATGAGTAAGTATTTTGCCGAAACCAAGCCAAGAAGCTCTCACCGGTTTCCCAAATGAATCACGCAGGTGGTAAAGCTGTGTCAAGTGCGTGACGCATCCGACACGCCACGGTCGTACGATGGCTTCTATCTGTAACCGTTCAGAGAAACAACTGTTGTACGGTTAGCGTGACGTAGATGGCGGTTTTAGTCGTTAATCTGTTTCAAATGAGGCCTTATGATGTTCCTATTCGGCATCATTTTCTTGGTAAACCTTGAACAGTTTGGCGAAGCAAACAATGTTGTCATATCATGGCAAACTTAGCATGCTGTTCCAATAATATGCTCCGCCTCCGTATACTGACTGATATAAAGCACAAATTGAAGCTGCGTTGTCAACTTGTCAGTTTGTATAACCTACATTAGGTACAAAATTTAAAATTTCTCGCTTCTAATCCTGACAGTTCTTTGCTGCGACATTACATAATGATATAGACACAAGATATCACCACCGTGTATTGTGTGCCTGTCTATATGATTATATTTCACTAAAAAGTATTGCATCAGTCGAATAAACCTTTCCCCACTTCACAATCAGCTCGATAAAGCACCAGGGTCCGTAAGGGCACGCCCGCTAGACCGGTTCCGCGTCAGACCGGAAAATTGGCACGCGACAACTTGACGCCGACCGACGGACGACACTGCACTGTCTAATTGTGTTAGACACTAGTTGACAGGAATTCAACTGGGGAAATGCAGGGATTCGCTTGTGGCAACTGCAGTATAAATGGCTCAGCGGTTGTTTGATTCGTGATCCACGGCAAACACGGAGAAATAGTTGCCTGATTGATTGATTGAAAATTCTTTATTGCACAAAAATGCATATCTGTACATGGCGAACTTAATGCTAACAAGCATTCTCTTCTAGCTAACCTTTGCTTAGTGTGGAAAAAAATATTTTGTAGGTAGTGCACGACCAGTAGCAAGAAAAATGTTAGAAAAATAAAACTTAGATATATTGTTAATATTACCCATCCATACCAAACCCCAAATATATATAGTTAAACAGTATTTTCAATAATGTATTCAATAATTATATTATATAAAGCTCGATTACCACTCACTGACTGACTGACTCATTGACATGTTTGTTCTCCCAGATGCCACCTCGTAGGGTGAAAATGTTTGGTGGGATCGTATAGAGGGAGTTCCGATGAGTTGGGAATAAATCCTAAAGTACCCCTTTTGTCCCCCATTCGCTCCCATCCACCTCGTATCTCGGAAAGTATAGGTCTTAGAGCGTTGGTGCAAAAACTAATGTTGCAGAGGACATTTTTTTATATCCGGTTCCATGAAAAAAAAATTGTCTTTCATACAAAAAAAAAATTGTCCCATACAAAATATTTCTGTATGAATACCGTAAACCGTATATTTCGTTTGCCGTAATTTTCATACTGTTTTTGTAGGGAGCCCATGGCTTGTGTGTACTATAAAATTACTGTAAATTTGCTTGATTCTATATAATGGTGGTGGAGGGGCAAGAGACAACTTTCATAGTTTTTGCAAAGGTCATCATCATCATTTTGGAACATCCAATTTTTTTTTTTTTTTTAGTATGCAACGTTCATCATGTTTATTTTGGAACATCCACATTTTTTTAATTATGCCTCATCCACAATGATCACTTTGAAACGTCATTTTTTTTTTTTTATTATGCAACATCCACTGTGATCATTTTGGTACATCATTTTTTTAATTATGCCTCATCCACAATGATCACTTTGGAACGTCAATTATTTTTTTTTATTATGCATCATCCACTGTGATCATTTTGTAACATCATTTTTTTTTCAATTATGCCTCATCCACAATGATCACTTTGAAACGTCATTTTTTTTTTTTATTATGCAACATCCACTGTGATCATTTTGGTACATCATTTTTTTTATTATGCCTCATCCACAATGATCACTTTGGAACGTCAATTTTTTTTTTTTTATTATGCATCATCCACTGTGATCATTTTGTAACATCATTTTTTTTCAATTATGCCTCATCCACAATGATCACTTTGAAACGTCATTTTTTTTTTATTATGCAACATCCACTGTAATCATTTTGGTACATCATTTTTTTAATTATGCCTCATCCACAATGATCACTTTGGAACGTCAATTATTTTTTTTTTTTATTATGCATCATCCACTGTGATCATTTTGGAACATCATTTTTTTTAATTATGCCTCATCCACAATGATCACTTTGGAACGTCAATTATTATTTTTTTTTTGTATTATGCAACATCCACTGTGATCATTTTGGTACATCATTTTTTTTAATTATGCCTCATCCACAATGATCACTTTGGAACGTCAATTATTATTTTTTTTTATTATGCATCATCCACTGTGATCATTTTGGAACATCATTTTTTTAATTATGCCTCATCCACAATGATCACTTTGGAACGTCAATTATTATTTTTTTTTTGTATTATGCAACATCCACTGTGATCATTTTGGTACATCATTTTTTTTATTATGCCTCATCCACAATGATCACTTTGGAACGTCAATTATTTTTTTTTTATTATGCATCATCCACTGTGATCATTTTGTAACATCATTTTTTTTCAATTATGCCTCATCCACAATGATCACTTTGAAACGTCATTTTTTTTTTATTATGCAACATCCACTGTGATCATTTTGGTACATCATTTTTTTAATTATGCCTCATCCACAATGATCACTTTGGAACGTCAATTATTATTTTTTTTTATTATGCATCATCCACTGTGATCATTTTGGAACATCATTTTTTTTAATTATGCCTCATCCACAATGATCACTTTGGAACGTCAATTATTATTTTTTTTTGTATTATGCAACATCCACTGTGATCATTTTGGTACATCATTTTTTTTAATTATGCCTCATCCACAATGATCACTTTGGAACGTCAATTATTATTTTTTTTTATTATGCATCATCCACTGTGATCATTTTGGAACATCATTTTTTTTAATTATGCCTCATCCACAATGATCACTTTGGAACGTCAATTATTATTTTTTTTTTGTATTATGCAACATCCACTGTGATCATTTTGGTACATCATTTTTTTTATTATGCCTCATCCACAATGATCACTTTGGAACGTCAATTATTTTTTTTTACTATGCAAAATCCTTTGTGATCATTTTGGAACATCATTTTGTTTTAAATTATGCCTCATCCACAATGATCACTTTTGGAACGTCATTTTTTTTATTATGCAAAATCCTTTGTGATCATTTTGGAAAATCATTTTTTTTAAATTATGCCTCATCCACAATGATTATTTTGGAACGTCAATTTCTTTTTTTTTATTATGCAACATCCACTGTGATAATTTTGGAACATCAATTTTTTTTAATTATGCCTCATCAGCAATGATCATTTTGGAACGTCAATTTTTTTTTAAATTATGCCTCATCCACAATGATCACTTTGAAACGTCATTTTTTTTTTATTATGCAACATCCACTGTGATCATTTTGGTACATCATTTTTTTAATTATGCCTCATCCACAATGATCACTTTGGAACGTCAATTATTATTTTTTTTTATTATGCATCATCCACTGTGATCATTTTGGAACATCATTTTTTTTAATTATGCCTCATCCACAATGATCACTTTGGAACGTCAATTATTATTTTTTTTTTGTATTATGCAACATCCACTGTGATCATTTTGGTACATCATTTTTTTTAATTATGCCTCATCCACAATGATCACTTTGGAACGTCAATTATTATTTTTTTTTATTATGCATCATCCACTGTGATCATTTTGGAACATCATTTTTTTTAATTATGCCTCATCCACAATGATCACTTTGGAACGTCAATTATTATTTTTTTTTTGTATTATGCAACATCCACTGTGATCATTTTGGTACATCATTTTTTTTATTATGCCTCATCCACAATGATCACTTTGGAACGTCAATTATTTTTTTTTTATTATGCATCATCCACTGTGATCATTTTGTAACATCATTTTTTTTCAATTATGCCTCATCCACAATGATCACTTTGAAACGTCATTTTTTTTTTATTATGCAACATCCACTGTGATCATTTTGGTACATCATTTTTTTAATTATGCCTCATCCACAATGATCACTTTGGAACGTCAATTATTATTTTTTTTTATTATGCATCATCCACTGTGATCATTTTGGAACATCATTTTTTTTAATTATGCCTCATCCACAATGATCACTTTGGAACGTCAATTATTATTTTTTTTTGTATTATGCAACATCCACTGTGATCATTTTGGTACATCATTTTTTTTAATTATGCCTCATCCACAATGATCACTTTGGAACGTCAATTATTATTTTTTTTTATTATGCATCATCCACTGTGATCATTTTGGAACATCATTTTTTTTAATTATGCCTCATCCACAATGATCACTTTGGAACGTCAATTATTATTTTTTTTTTGTATTATGCAACATCCACTGTGATCATTTTGGTACATCATTTTTTTTATTATGCCTCATCCACAATGATCACTTTGGAACGTCAATTATTTTTTTTTACTATGCAAAATCCTTTGTGATCATTTTGGAACATCATTTTGTTTTAAATTATGCCTCATCCACAATGATCACTTTTGGAACGTCATTTTTTTTATTATGCAAAATCCTTTGTGATCATTTTGGAAAATCATTTTTTTTAAATTATGCCTCATCCACAATGATTATTTTGGAACGTCAATTTCTTTTTTTTTATTATGCAACATCCACTGTGATAATTTTGGAACATCAATTTTTTTTAATTATGCCTCATCAGCAATGATCATTTTGGAACGTCAATTTTTTTTTAAATTATGCCTCATCCACAATGATCACTTTTGGAACGTCAATTTTTTTTTTATTATGCAACATCCACTGTGATCATTTTGGAACATCAATTTTTTTTTATTTATGCCTCATCCACTATGATCATTTTTGAACGTCAATTTTTTTTTATTATGCGACATCCACTATTCGAACATTCTCTTTGATTGCTTGTTACACTTCGTCATCCTCTTTTATTGTTTCTTCCGCCTCCACATCTTCTATTTTTGCATGTTCCACTTCGTTATCCTTTTAAAATGCTTCTTCTACTTCATATCCTCTTTAATTGCTTCAGTTACTTCATTATGCGCTCTACAAAATTGTGGTGTTTCATACAAAACTTCAATCGCTCATATTTTCTAAACGGGAAGAGCTAGCCCTAGCAAACTTGTACAAAATATTGGTGTAAATTTTTGGTGGAACTGTTTTTTTATTGTCATCCTTGACATCCTTTTTGAATGCTTCTCTCACTTCGTCATCTTCTTTGAATGTTTTTTCCACTTCGACATCATCTTTGACTGCTTCTTTAACTTCGATATCCTCTTTGATTGCTTCTCCCACTTCGATATCGTCTTTGACTGCTTCTTCCATTTCGATATCGTCTTTGATTGCTTTTTCACTTCGTCATCTTCTTTGAATGCTTCTACCACCTTGGTATCCTCTTTGATTGCTTACTCAACTTCAATTTCCTCTTTGATTGTTTCTGCCACTTCGATATCCTATTTGATTGCTTCTCCCACTTCAACATTCTCTTTGATAGTTTCTTCCACTTCGATATCCAATCAACAAATTTATGATTTTTCTTACAAAACTTTAATCGCTCGTATCTTCGAAACGGGAAGAGATAGCACTAGCAAACTTTGACAAAATATTAGTACAAATTTTTGATCATTATCATTTTACAACATACATTTATATTATGCAACGTCAATCCTGATCATTTTGGAACGTCCAGATTTTTTTTATGCAACGTTCATCATGATCTTTTTTGCAACGTTCAATTTTTTTTATACAACTATTATCATGATCATTTTGGAACATCCAATTTTTTTCTCTTTGATTGCTTGTTCCACTTCGATATCCTCTTTGATTGCTTCTTCCACATTGATATCCTATTTGATTGCTTCTTTAACTTTGATATCCTCTACGATTGCTTGTTCCGCTTCGATATCCTCTTTTATTCCTTCTTCTTCTTCAATATCCATTGGATTGCTTCTTCATCTTTGATATCCTCTTTGATGGCATTTTCACTTCGGTATCCTCTGTAAGGGCTCCTTCCTCTTTGATTTCCGTTTGATTGCTTCTTGCACTGCAATATTTTCTTTGATTGCGTCTTCATATTCGATATCGTTTTTGATTGCATTTTTACTTCGATATCCTGTGATGGCTTCTTCCACTTTGATATCCTCTTTGATTGCTTCTTCCACTTCGATATCCGCTTTGATTGCTTGTTCCATTTTGATATCGTCTTTGACTATTTCTTTCACTTCGATATAGTCTTTGATTGCTTTTTTCAGTTCGTCATCCTCTTTGAATACTTCTACCAACTCGGTATCCTCTTTGATTCCTTAGTCAACTTCAATTTCCTCTTTGATTGTTTTTGCTACTTCGATATCCTATTTGATTGCTTCTCCCACTTCAATATCCTCTTTGTTTACTCCTTCCACTTCGATATCATCTTCGATTTCCTTTTGATTGCTTCTTGCACTGCATTATTCTCTTTGATTGCGTCTTCATCTTCGATATCGTCTTTGATAGCATTTTCACTTCGATATCCTCTGTGATGGCTTCTTCCACTTCGATACCCTCTTTGATTGCTTCTTCCACTTCGATATCCTCTTTGATTGTTTCTTCCGCCTCGACATCTTCTATTTTTGCATGTTCCACTTCGTTATCCCTTTAAAATGCTTCTTCTACTTTCATATCCTCTTTAATTACTTCAGTTACTTCATTATGCTCTCTACAAAATTGTGGTCTTTCATACAAAACTTCAATCGCTCGTATCTTCTAAACGGGAAGAGATAGCCCTAGCAAACTTGTACAAAATATTGGTATAAATTTTTGGTGCAACTGTTTTTTTATTGTCATCCTTGACATCCTTTTTGAATGCTTCTCTCACTTCGTCATCTTCTTTGAATGTTTTTTCCACTTCGACATCATCTTTGACTGCTTCTTTAACTTCGATATCCTCTTTGATTGCTTCTCCCACTTCGATATCGTCTTTGACTGCTTCTTCCATTTCGATATCGTCTTTGATTGCTTTTTTCACTTCGTCATCTTCTTTGAATGCTTCTACCACCTCGGTATCCTCTTTGATTGCTTACTCAACTTCAATTTCCTCTTTGATTGTTTCTCCCTCTTCGATATCGTCTTTGACTGCTTCTTCCATTTCGATATCGTCTTTGATTGCTTTTTTCACTTCGTCATCTTCTTTGAATGCTTCTACCGCCTCGGTATCCTCTTTGATTGCTTACTCAACTTCAATTTCCTCTTTGATTGTTTCTGCCACTTCGATATCCTATTTGATTGCTTCTTCCACTTCAACATTCTCTTTGATAGTTTCTTCCACTTCGATATCCAATCAACAAATTTATGATTTTTCTTACAAAACTTTAATCGCTCGTATCTTCTAAACGGGAAGAGATAGCACTAGCAAACTTTGACAAAATATTAGTACAAATTTTTGATCATTATCATTTTGCAACATACATTTATATTATGCAACGTCAATCATGATCATTTTGGAACGTCCAGATTTTTTTTTATGCAACGTTCATCATGATCTTTTTTGCAACGTTCAATTTTTTTTTATACAACCATTATCATGATCATTTTGGAACATCCAATTTTTTTCTCTTTGATTGCTTGTTTATCTTTGATTGCTTCTTTAACTTTGATATCCTCTACGATTGCTTGTTCCGCTTCGATATCCTCTTTTATTCCTTCTTCATCTTCAATATCCATTGGATTGCTTCTTCCACTTCGATATCGTCTTTGATTGCTTTTTTTACTTCGTCATCCTCTTAGAATGCTTCTACCACCTTGGTATCCTCTTTGATTTCTTCCTCAACTTTAATTTCCTCTTTGATTGTTTCTGCTACTTCGATATCCTATTTGATTGCTTCTTTCACTTCAATATCCTCTTTGATTGCTTCTTCCACTTCGATATCATCTTTGATTGCTTCTTCCACTTCGATATCCTCTAAGATTGCTTCTTCCACTTCGATACCTTCTTTGATTGCTTCTTCCACTTCGATATCGTCTTTGATTGCTTTTTTCACTTCGTCATCTTAGAATGCTTCTACCACCTCGGTATCCTCTTTGATTGCTTACTCAACTTCAATTTCCTCTTTAATAGTTTCTGCTAATTCGATATCCTATTTGATTGCTGCTTTCACTTCAATATCCTGTTTGATTGCTTCTTGCACTTCGAAATCATATTTGATTGCTGCTTCCATTTGGATATCTTCTTTGATTTGATTGCTTCTTCCATTTCGATATCGTCTTTGACTGCTTCTTACACATGTATATCCTTTTTGATCGCTTTTAACAGCTCGAAATCCTCTTTGATTGCTTCTTCGACAAAAACAATAACACGCGAGTTGCGTGCAACTCGCGCACTACGCAACCTCTAGTTATATTATATAAAGCTCGATTACCACTGACTCACTGACTGATTGACATCATTGTTCTCCCAGATGCCACCTCGTAGGGGGGAAATGTTTGGTGGGATCGTATAGAGGGAGTTTCGGTGAGTTGGGAATAAATCCTAAAGTACCCCTTTTGTCCCCCATTCGCTCCCATCGACATCGTATCTCGGAAAGTATAGGTCTTACAGCGTTGGTGCAAAAACTAATGTTGCTGAGGACATTTTTTTATATCCGGTTCCATGAAAAAAAAATTGACTTTCATACAAAAAAAAAACTGTCCCATACAAAATATTTCTGTATGAATACCGTAAACCGTATATTTCGTTTGCCGTAATTTTCATACTGTTTTTGTAGGGAGCCTACGGCTTGTGTGTACTATAAAATTACTGTAAAATTTGCTTGATTCTATATAATGGTTGTGGAGGGGCATGAGACAACTTTCATAGTTTTTGCAAAGGTCATCATCATCATTTTGGAACATCCAAGTTTTTTTTTTTTAGTATGCAACGTTCATCATGTTTATTTTGGAACATCCACATTTTTTTAATTATGCCTCATCCACAATGATCACTTTGGAACGTCAATTATTATTTTTTTTTATTGTGCAACATCCACTGTGATCATTTTGGTACATAATTTTTTTTAATTATGCCTCATCCACAATGATCACTTTGGAACGTCAATTATTATTTTTTTCTTATGCAACATCCACTGTGATCATTTTGGTACATCATTTTTTTAATTATGCCTCATCCACAATGATCACTTTGGAACGTCAATTATTTTTTTTTATTATGCAACATCCACTGTGATCATTTTGGAACATAATTTTTTTTAATTATGCCTCATCCACAATGATCACTTTGGAACGTCAATTATTATTATTATTTTTGTATTATGCAACATCCACTGTGATCATTTTGGTACATAATTTTTTTTAATTATGCCTCATCCACAATGATCACTTTGGAACGTCAATTATTTTTTTTATTATGCAACATCCACTGTGATCATTTTGGTACATAATTTTTTTTAATTATGCTTCATCCACAATGATCACTTTGGAACGTCAATTTTTTTTATTTTTTATTATGCAACATCCACTGTGATCATTTTGGTACATAATTTTTTTTAATTATGCACCATCCACAATGATCACTTTGGAACGTCAATTTTTTTTATTTTTTATTATGCAACATCCACTGTGATCATTTTGGTACATAATTTTTTTTAATTATGCCTCATCCACAATGATCACTTTGGAACGTCAATTATTATTATTTTTTTTTGTATTATGCAACATCCACTGTGATCATTTTGGAAAATCAATTTTTTTTTGTAGCACAAATTTTTGGTGGAATCGTTATTTTACGGTCATCGTCACCCTTGCCATCATTTTGAATTCTTCTCTCACTTCCTTTTCGTTTTCGAATGTTTCTTCCACATTGATATCCTCTTTAATTGTTTCTATAACTTCGAAATCCTCTTTGATGGCATTTTTACTTCAATATACTTTTGAATTGCTTTTTTCTATTTTTATATTTTCTTCAATTACTTCTCTTACTTCAATATCGACTCTACAAAATTATGGGTTTTAATACAAATCTTAAATCGCTCGTATCTTCTAAACGGGAAGAGTTACCCCCAGCAAACTTTTACAAAATATTGGTACTAATTTTTGGTGGAATAGTTTTTTTAAAACCATCATTGCCCTTGAGATCCTTTTTGAATGCTTCTCTTACTTCGTCTTCCGCTTTGAATGCTTCTTTCACCTCGATATCCTCTATTTTTGCTTCTTCCACTTTGATATCCTTTTTAATTGCTTTTTCTACTTATATATTTTCTTAATTGCTTCTTTTACTACAATTTCCACTCTACAAAATTATGGGTTTTAATACAAATCTTAAATCGCTCGTATCTTCTAAACGGGAAGAGTTACGCCTAGCAAACTTTTACAAAATATTGGTACAAATTTTTGGTGGAATAGTTTTTTTAATACCATCATTGCCCTTGACATCCGTTATGAATGCTTCTCTTACTTCGTCTTCCACTTTAAATGCTTCTTTCACCTCGATATCCTCTATTTTTGCTTCTTCCACTTTGATATCCTTTTTAATTGCTTTATCTACTTATATATTTTCTGCAATTACTTCTTTTACTTCAATTCCCACTCTACAAAATTATAGGTTTTAATACAAATCTTAAATCGCTCGTATCTTCTAAACGGGAACAGTTACGCCTAGCAAACTTTTACAAAATATTGGTACAAATTTTTGGTCGAATATTTTTTTTATTACCATCATTGATCTTGACATCCTTTTTGAATGCTTCTTTCACTTCGATATCCTCTATTTTTGCTTCTTCCACTTTGATATCCTTTTTAATTGCTTTTTCTACTTATATATTTTCTTAATTGCTTCTTTTACTACAATTTCCACTCTACAAAATTATGGGTTTTAATACAAATCTTAAATCGCTCGTATCTTCTAAACGGGAACAGTTACGCCCAGCAAACTTTTACAAAATATTGGTTCAAATTTTTGGTCGAATAGTTTTTTTATTACCATCATTGCTCTTGACATCCTTTTTGAATGCTTCTCTCACTTGGTCTTCCTCCTTGAATGCTTGTTTCACCTCGATATCCTCTATTTTTGCTACTTCCACTTTGATATCCTTTTTAATTGATTTATTTACTTATATATTTTCTTCAATTGCTTCTTTTACTTCAATTCCCACTCTACAAAATTATGGGTTTTAATACAAATCTTAAATCGCTCGTATCCTCTAAACGGGAACAGTTACGCCTAGCAAACTTTTACAAAATATTGGTTCAAATTTTTGGTCGAATAGTTTTTTTATTACCATCATTGCTCTTGACATCCTTTTTGAATGCTTCTTTCACCTCGATATCCTCTATTTTTGCTTCTTCCACTTTGATATCCTTTTTAATGTCTTTTTCTACTTACATGTCTTCTTCAATTGCTTCTTTTACTTCAATTTCCACTCCACAAAATTATGGGGTTTCATACAAAACTTAAATCGCTCGTATCTTTTAAACGGGAAGAGATAGCTCGAGGAAACTTTTACAAAATATTAGTATAAGTTTTTGGTGAAACCGTTTTTTATTTTTATCCTTGTCCTCGACGTCTTTTACTCAATTTCAATTTCCTCTTTAATTGTTTCTGCTACTTCGATATCCTCTTTGTTTGCTTCTTCCACTTCGATATCATCTTTGATTGCTGCTTCCACTTGGATATCCTCTTTGATTTGATTGCTTCTTTCATTTTGATCGTCTTTGACTGCTTCTTACACATGGATATCCTCTTCGATAACTTTAAATAGCTCGATATCCTCTTTGATTGCTTCTTCCACTTTGATATCCTCTTTTATTGCTTCTACCAATTCGATATCATCTTCGATTTCCTTTTGATTGCTTCTTGCACATCAATATTCTCTTTGATTGCGTCTTCATCTTCGATATCGTTTTTGATTGCATTTATACTTCGATATCCTCTGTGATGGCTTCTTCCACTTCGATACCCTCTTTGATTGCTTCTTCCACTTCGATATCCTCTTTGATTGCTTCTTCCACTTCGATATCGTCTTTGACTATTTCTTCCACTTCAATATCGTCTTTGATTGCTTTTTTCACTTCGTCATCCTCTTAGAACGCTTCTACCACCTCGGTATCCTCTTTGAATGCTTACTCAACTTTAATTTCCTCTTTGATTGTTTCTGCTACTTCGATATCCTATTTGATTGCTTCTTTCACTTCAATATCCTCTTTAATTGCTGCTTCCACTTGGAAATCCTCTTTGATTTGATTACTTCTTCCATTTCGATATCGTCTTTGACTGCTTCTTACACATGGATATCCTCTTTGATGGCTTTTAACAGCTCGATATCCTCTTTAATTACTTCTTCGACTAAAAGAAAAACACGCGAGCTGCGAGCAGCTCGCGCACAACGCAACCTCTAGTATATATATATTTTTTAACAACAGCTTTGTAACAAATTGTTGAAACAAAAATGGTATTTGTTTTTAAGTTTGCACTTTTTATTTGGCCGGTCTAGGTAGTTTTGTAAGCAACCCATAGGTTTGCTCCAAAAACTACAGTGGTTACTTAGTATTAATTGATTTTCTTATTGCTATTTCAATATACCATGTTTCCAACCAATTTATTCTTACGCTCGGTCGCCTCGAATCTTGAATTCAATATTAGATGCGATAACGTTTTAATTAGATTTTCCTCCAAGTCATTTCCAACAGTTTCCTTCAGACAACAAAACTTGCATTTCGACAGGTGGTCGGTAGGACTTCCGTAATAACTGTTACTGCAACCTGTGATCGCGGTCCCCTTCTCCAGACAGGTGCAACGTCCCCCAAACCCGTCTGATTCGATTCTGATATCGACTTGTGAAAGCTTAGAAAAAATGTAAACAAGTTTTTTGTGTACTGCCCTTTTTGTCTTGTTTATGGGTTCGTGGGCACTCCCAGTTTAAGTGAACTTGTAATTTACCGACGGACACATTGGAACGGTTGGTTAATTTGGCTGAGTGCTTTTGTTTCATGTGGTGGAAATTGTACTAACTTGTAAATACTTAGAACTAAATTCTAAACTAATAAGCTTATTAAAATAAAATAACAATAGATAACGGCTAAATCTCCATTGACAATGAGGAAAAAACCCAGTGTGATGAAAAGAATTTGTGTTCTTCACAAGGAGCATGATTTGAAGAACACAAATTGATTCACAGTGATGCTGGAAATATCAGCATATTTACCTTACATTTATTTTACAACCGGACACATCTAAATATTTAGTAATGAAACTAACGCCTGTCCCACATCAAAGCTGGCCCTGCCTCAAGGTCCGATATATTTATTAGCCCTTATAAAAACATCGCCGTAAATCTACAAGATTAGAAACATCGTTAGATCATCGATGATGCAACCATGATTGTAAAACTAGCTGCTGACGTCACTCGTACATGTTTTGATAATTGAACGTGAAATTGTCGAAATGTGTTTGTGTAGCTACTTCATCATCGTCATCATCCACACCCTGACTTCAATTTAGACAATTGCTGAGCAGGCCTCACTTAGCAGTGTCTTCGTATGTGCTCTTCTGGCTATTTTCTCTCAGCGTCATCCAGGTTCAGTCTTGTTTTGGTTAGCTACTACACAGTCTAAGTATTGCATTTGCTAAGGCCGTTTAGACCGAAACCAAATTTGTCAGACAATTTACCTTTCTGTGTAGCATTGCCCGTTTTGGTTACTTCAAACTTATGAGGCGTCATCATATAGTTAAAGTTAAAAAAAATTATAGTAAGTACATACGTCATACTCGTCAAGACCATAATTTTATTTTTAAATACTGCTTAGATTAGATTTTAAAGGGTCTGCAACGCGTGAGATCATTTATATATTTCAAACGTCCATAGGCTATGTTAACCACTTAGTATCAGGTGGGCCATGGACTTTTGTTTGTCACCTTATTGGTATAAAGAAAAAAGATAATGAGTTAATATTTAACATGAGGTGGGTCAACTCATTGGTTAGACCAGCAGACTTCTTCTGTCCATGTACTGCGTCATTTTTGCGTTGCCAGATCTCGTGAAATGGATGTTTGACACCGCTTAGAAGAAATATCTCTTCCATCACTAGTCGCACATAAGCTGAAACAGTTAGTCTACCTTTTCCACAAGGTTTATTTATAACCAATAGGACATTGATTCATCTGAATCACGGACAAGAGCAATACAACAGAATGCAGTTGGCCAGCTATCTGAGCGGATGCGATACGCGAAACGAGCCTATTCCATGCTTTTATCACTTAAATAGATGCTTGATGTAAACTGAACTTTATTGCCTGTCTTTAAATATTGCTATTATATTCAAATATTGGGAGCGAATTATCCTGATGCTTTAGCTACAATCTAATTTGGTCAAATAGGATTGAGTTGTCTCATGCTGAATTTAAAATTTTGTATCTCGTGCCACAGATTTTTACTAGTGTTGATTTATGTGATGTTGGATTGTATCATCTGTAAATTAGTATGCTGTGCCAATTTCCTGCACAGTTTAATAACCCCCCACAACACAACTATTTGCTACAGAATTTATCAATTAAAAATGAAAGGAGTGTCTGTTTACTTGATAAGCAAAAAAGCTAACCCGGTGTTGCGCTTCATACAGTCAATGTGGAGGCCTGCTTATCAATTTTGTGCTGCGCAGCTAGGAGAACAATAATTCTCCTTACAATAAATGTTGCATTCTGATCATATTGGTGGGTGACATTAAAATCATAGGAATGATGGTGGGATGTATCATTTCAAGTATGCTAAACACAAAAAAAAAAATGTATTTCTACAGCTTTAGGAAACGCATTCGAATTCAAAATAAGAAATCGAATTACTTACCGAAAGGCTGTATTTATATCCGAAAAGGAACCATTAACACGATCACCAAACCTTATCCGTTTAAACAACATTTTTCAACGATGAAAAAAGTTTACATGATCGTAAAAAATAAGACTTTTCCGGACAGACAAATTACTTTTAAACGATGGAATTACATACACAGTACAAGTTAGAACAACAATGGCCTCACCCACGTATGCACCAAATCGGCAAAACAAACAGACCGACGTGATTTATCCTATACTGGTGATGTAGTTAGTAATATTTGACAGAGCATTTGTTTACAAGATTTTTATCAAATTCTATTGTGCTGTACCGTCCTGTCTCGCTAATGCAATAGAGAGCGATTCTACATAGTTCATTAAAAAAATAGCTGGTTTAAGCAACGTTAATTAACATATAGATATGTTCCCCAAAAAATTTCCTTAAATAAAAGAAAGAGACAAAAAATATAAAGAAATAATGACAAAAAAAAACTAAAGTCTAATATTAGGTTGGGGAAAAAGTTTCTTCGCTTATTGAAGAAAATGCAAAACATTTTTTAATATAGTTTATTTACATTTAACTAAAGTATGTAGGTACCATTTTGTTCGATGACTTTTTGCCATCTTGTAGGTAGGGACATGATCCCATTGCTATAGAAATTTTGTGGCTTCTGATCAAAATACCGCGACAAGTGGTTTTGGCAGTCCTCTCGTGATGTTAACCTGACACTGCCTAAAGAATTCTGAAGAGACCGAACCAGGTGGAAATCTGAAGGTGCAAGGTCAGGACTATACGGCGGATGCATTAACACCTCCCAGACAAACTCTCTTAATTTTTTCTGAGTGGCTAAAGATGTGTGAGGTCTAGCGTTATCATGATGAAAAACCACACCCCTTCTGTTGATTAATTCCAGCCGCTTTCTCTCAACTTCTTGCTTTAATCTCATCAGTTGTTCGCAGTAGAGTTCAGAATCGATGGTCCTGCCTGGTGGTAACAGCTCATAATGAATAATGCCCTTCCAATCCCACCACACACACAGCATCACCTTGCTGCGAGTTAACCCGGGTTTCGCCAAAGTCTGTGAAGCCTGACCGGCCTTTGACCACGACCTTTTTCGCACGTTCTTGTTGTACGTGATCCACTTTTCATCACCAGTTATCAGCTTCTTCAAAAATGGTTCGGTTTCATTACGTCGTAATAAAGAATCACAAATGAGTACACAGTTCATTAGGTTTCTTTCAGTGAGCTCGTGGGGTACCCAAATATCGAGCTTTTTGCGTACCCAGCTTTTTTCAAATGCGCCAAAACTGTTTTGTGGTCAATTCCCAGTTCTTCAGCTACGTCGTAACTACTGATATGCCGATCTTGCTCCAATTTTTCAAAAATGGCATCAATTTTATCCGTAATAGAGCGACCAGAGCGACGTGCATCTTTGACATCAAAATCTTCGGATTGAAAACGCTTAAACCAAATTTGTGCTACTCTCACAGACACTGCACTAGGACCTAGTAATAAACATCGCAAATTTTTTTCTCGGCTTGCGTTGCATTTTTACCTTTTTTGTAGTAAAATTTTAAAATGTATCGAATTTCTTCATTAGATTCACTCATCTTTACAGTACGAAAAACAAATAAAAATCACACATTTTCCTAATTTAATTTGAAATTATCTTCTTTAAAATTTAAACTTTAAATGATACGAAAACCAGCCAAATACAAATAGATTTTATTACAAGTTCATACATACTATAATGCGAAAAGACTTTTTCCCCAACCTATTATGTACAACATTTTTGTGTTGCATTGGATTGGGTCAAATTTGTCCCAATATGTCTCAGCATAATACCGCAGCGAATATAGGAAAGGTGGGCCTCTGGTTTTTAGTTTTTCCCATTAAGGCATCAATAAGTCCTCGAAAACGCCGAAAAATACATCTTAAACCAGCAACCTTAACATGGCGATTATGTCTCCCCCTGCCAATAATGACAAACCTTCCTCAACACTCGACACCTGAGATAATAGAAATGCTGCTCTACTCCACAGCTCAATTGTAATTTTTTTCTTATTTACCATCAAAAATGTGGTCAAGAGTGATCAAGCTAAGTTTGGGTTGACCACTAGCGAACCGCGATCTTTCTTTATTACCGAGTCCTGGACAAAGTTATAGGAAAACCGCAACAGATATGTCAACAGTAAAATTACCAAATATGGCCGCGGTTTACAAGTCACGTATGAGTATATTCACTATATGTTCGTATACCCGTAAACGCGTTGTTGATTCTGACTCATGCACGTTCTGTTCTGAACATCACTCAAAACATACTGCGAAGAAATTTCAACTTTATTCTAACAAACATACGAATTGAAATAAGCTCTTGGGTGTAAGAAGTAATGTGGGCGATAGATAAGGATTATCTCTTCGCCTTTGAATAATGTCAGCATTAATTATTTAAAATTTTGTTGTTTACCTTTAATTTTAAGGTTGAGTTGAAACTTATGTTGGACTTGGGGCAATAGAGATAAAGTTTTACGTTTCGGAAGTGATAGTTATAGGTGATGATGTTGATTAAGCTAATATTGAAGTTGTTAGAAAGAAATTGATACCTACTTCTGCCACACTCAATAAAATATTAATGTGGAAGGTCCGTGCTATGCTTATATAGTAACGAAAAGCAAATACATTGGTTTTCGTTACTATTAATTTTAATGTAGAGCTGAAACTTTTACTATGCATCTTAAAACCTAAGTAGGACTTATTAATAACACCCCAAAGGATTATGTAAGAATAAGATTTTAACTTATCATAAAACGAAGCTAGCCACCAGTTAAAAACTGTTCGAATTTATTTACTGGTTCTAGAAAAAGTGTTAACTTTTGTACGCAAAATACACCTCTTTATAGAAGTAGAGCTTATGATACTTGAGGACAGGCAAGTCAAGTCTCATAATGACAACACTATACGTAGAAGTATAGAATAATTATTGATGAAAACAATGTACCAATAATAATCGTGGTAAGGTTTTCCATAGCCCCAATGCAATTAAAAGGCGGCCTCGTACGGCCTTGCCTCACGTTTGCACAGATGCTCAAGTTGCTATCGCTCGTGACTCATGTTCAAAGAAGTATACAGCCTCGCTCGCTACTGGAAGAATATTAATTAATTATGATAATTATTCTATGGTACACTTTCAGCATTGTGATGGTATTGAAATGTAACCATGGTTATGCTGGCGCTGTTACCAGCATTAACTTTTCTCCCTATAATAAATATTTTTTTGCTGAAAGTTCACTACGTTGTTCCAAAAGAAAAGATAATTAAAATATAATGTTGTTTGAATGTTACTGGATATTAGAATTAAAAAAAGAACAGATTTTGAGAATGTGTCCAACAATTATATAGTTCACTATTTCAACACCATCAACATTGCGGTCTTTATTGCTGACCTCACGTTCATTAGTCTCGGTTCATCAATCTACCATCTGTCATCATTTACTGTAACCTTCAATTTATTTGATAAATTCTTATGCATCTTAAACGTGTCAATGTTGCTTGGAGATAGCATCTACCGATGTGTTGTGCTTATCGAGTTTATCTCGTCGCCGAGATTAGACTAAGATGGTAACGATGACCGAATGAACGACAATCCATAAACATAATCAAAGGAATTATGAGAAATTATTAAAACAAAGTCCTAAAAATTAATTATATTTTTGTTAAAAAGGTATATTTGCTTCAGCTTATGTTCAGTAATAGAAGGAATGCAAATCGTATAGTCACGACAGAGCGTGAAATACCTTGGTCTGCACGGTGTTTCTTAGTCCAATGTTTTTTAGAGTCTGTGTCCTCTCCTGATGGTCCTCGCAGACTTTTAGCACAATGTGGTATCGAGAATATAATGATAGATATCTCGTTTACTTTTTGTAAGGTATAGGCGATCCGCATTGCGGAATTTTGTCACCAAGCACTGCGTCGAATGCAGAATTCCTTCAATTTCCAGAGAAGACATGGCACATCATACACGGTAGACCTTTATCGTAATTCAAAGAGAACGTGTAAAGGAGTTATTTATAGCTATTGTTGGTCATTAGTGTTTTCGCAGAAACCGCATTGCCGAAAAATCTTACCAAAAATTCACAAAGCAAAATTCAATATAACTGCTTCGAAACTCATTTAAATTTTAACCGTTAATTACAAGGTGCCAAGCGCGTCCACGTCTGAAAGCTTACAGCTTTCATGAATTGAACTCTAAACCCTCGCAATACGGGTGTACTCAAAAAGGGGTGTAGTTGTGAATATTGATGGCCTGAGTCATCCACACACTGCTCAACTCTGCGAATGTACGCTGTCGACGTAACACACCTTTTCATAAGTGCACATTTTGTTGCATGCCTATGACACATCGAGGGTTTCATCGGAGGTTGTTGACAAAAGGAGGCCCGCATATGGTAGTAACAATGACCTTTCGTATATGGCAGAAAAGATTAACAGGCAACGATCATATGGTACCAGCAGGGATACTAGTACCTTGCGCAAAACTTGTAGAGGGTGTATATTTTGATAAATCAAATAATATTTTATGTCGTCAACTGTCGCATTAAAATTTCATAACGTTTAATTATATATTTTTACTAGTACATTTGAACTGAAATGTATTAGTTAACTCCGTATAAGGAGATGAATTGACACGACCAAATAAGGGAGACCACTCGTGGAAACTGTGTCGCAGTAGTTTTTGTGCCTTTCACAACTGGTCATGTGGTTACGACTTGCGACATGATACAATGTTGGCTAGTGTGGTTTTGCTCTTCATTTGACATGACATCTGTTATAGAAATATATTCTAGAAAGAAAATAATCAGAAGTCAATGACCAATATGAATGCAAACGACATGGACCAAGCGGTAAAATTGACCATTAAAAATAAATTTTAAATTTGAGTCTGAATTTCACGATCCAGTCTATATGCTTCGATATTTTCTATTATCAAATGGAAAGTTTAAATGTATATTCGTTTCTAACAACAATGGTGATAATGTTATCGTCTCACAGGAATTGCCAAAATGTTTTTGCATATAAATGTCTTATTTAGAATGCGTACTTCGGTTTCATTACATACATTACTGTCAGTTTCCGGTTTTTATTTGTGGGCGTCTACCTTTTCGGATAGTGCCAATTATAGTCCTGTTCTGGGCAATTCTTACTTATTTTTTTGTGATAAAAATTGTAGAAGAACTTATTATGGCAGATAAAACAGATACAAATACGATCAATAAAATCATAATATAATAGAAATATTTAGAGAATTATTACATATCTTATCTTATATATCTATCTTTAATAAGAGTGGCTTCGATATCTTTTTAAAATTTAAATAATTCATTTAATAATATACACAACAATGGATAATAGAGCATACCAAACATCTCTATCAATCATGTGATTGATAGAGATGTTTGGCCATAGCTATAGAAGGATTTAGATGTACGCTCCATTATTTGCTTTTGTCGCAGACATCGGTGGGTAAAATTTGGTTAATGTTAGTTTTGGGTACCATTCTTTCAATCATTACCTTATTATTTAGGTTAGTTTGTTAAAATCAATACTATTGTTAGTTATTATTTATAATCACAAGGATTATATTAAATCGTCACATTTACTATCTATCTATCTTTTACACCTGTCACATACCACAAATACACAATGTCACATTGGTCTTCACTCAATTATCCGTTAGATGGCAGGTCAAATAGTCGATTGATTTGCGTAATTGCTCTCTTATCAGCTGTTTATTGATATGTTATCCGTAGCAGCTCCTTTGAAGTTGCCGAAACTAGATAAAGTGATGTACGATTTAGTACCCGTTAGTTTAATATTTCAATAACAGAAGCAATTGCAAGTTTATATTTATTTACATACATTCCATATGCTACTAGGACTTATTGCTATACTCCTGTTTTTTCTTCGTTTTATGTAAAACTAGATGACCCGCCGAACTTCGTACCGCCTTGACATGCATATGTCGCGGGCTGCCAATGTGACGTACATTAGCTCCGGTAGAATTGTCAATCGGCCATCATTAGCTGCATCTATGTATGAGAAAATAAATTTTCTTCATAATTTCTTTTTGTCTGAATTTTTCCAATATTTTAATAGTTATTCTGCTATTAGGGGCGGAGACAAATCCTACAAATCAAAGATCATCAAAATCGGTCCATACGTTCTTGAGTTATAAATGGTGTAACTAACCCAACTTTGTTTTTATATATATAGCTGATAACTTCGGTTTACCCCAAGTTTAAATCGTTAATTATAAACATTTATAATTAACGGGTAGGTATTTAGTAAATATTAGTTCTTGTTAAAATGACCTGAAAACTAAAAACCTTAACCTTGCCTACAATGTCTTAAAAAATTATATAATACTCGTATCAACCTATATCTGAAATTATAAAATGACACCTATCAGTTATCATTTAATATCTGAGTACCACATAGGTCAAAATTTTACGGCCAGTACCAATTAGTTCCAAGTAATAAATTCTTATACTAATTAGTTGTTTGCGCCGATTTTATAGTCAGCCAGGGTTCTCTACTTGACCTAGTTGGTCAGCTTCACTCGCCTGAGAGTTTCTAGGGGGGCAGGATTCCAGGGATTCCATTACTGTGTTTAGTATTAGGCTTTTCGATAAAAAACCCAACGTGGTTTTGGAATGTAAACTAATAGTTTTTATCTGCAGCTCTGTAAACTTATCGCATTCCTGAATCTATTGCCTCTACCACAAATGCATTTACGATATGTATGTATCAATTTCTATGCAAAAATAATTATAATTTGTCGAATCGACAACCTGTCGTCAGTTTTAACACCGCAAATACAACCATGTCGTTGAACTTTTGTTTCCATCAGACGATTACGAAGATCAAGGTTTTAGTTAATAGGATTCCGCGGATCAGCTTATTGTTATTTGTCAAAAGATTGATTGGCTTCGTTGTCTCGCAACTGGCTTACTAGATCCTCATCAAAGTTTACTGTCTCAATCTAGTTTATTGATGTTGCCCTCTGAAATATAGTTTCTTATAATTTATGACTCAAACAAAAAAGTTTATGAATCATGCATCGATGTAAGTCGAGAATTTCCGATTGAATGATTCTCCTTTATGAAATTTCTCCATAACCTACACTTCCTAC
Organism: Philereme transversata; assembly: GCA_963924445.1. NCBI lineage: Eukaryota > Metazoa > Arthropoda > Insecta > Lepidoptera > Geometridae > Philereme > Philereme transversata. The sequence continues at coordinate 33,838,850 of OZ004339.1, read as the reverse complement.
ATTTGCATGAATGAATCAGAAACTTCATATTGCTAAAAACTTAATTTACGTAACGATATCATTCAGATGTGTACAGACAATGATAGATTATAGACTTTAATATCTAATGAAGGTGATATCATACAATTTGACTATCTCTAATATAAATATTTTTATCTTCCACAGACATACTCCGGTCTCTTCTGTGTGGTGGTGAACCCCTACAAGAAGTTACCCATATACACGGAGAAGATCATGGAGAGGTATAAAGGCATCAAGAGGCACGAGGTACCTCCACATGTCTTCGCCATCACAGACACAGCATACCGTTCTATGTTACAAGGTTGGTATCGTCTACTTAAACTTCAAAGGATCCGGATAGTGAGTGTCAAGTTTGTCAAACATTTATGTGCATATAAATAATGCAAAACTTGATTTTAAAGAGCTGGTCACCTATTTAAATAAATAATAAATAAATATTGCTGGACATTTCACATAGAACTATCTAGCCCCAAACTAAGCAGAGCTTGTACCATGGGAACCAGATAACTGATAGAATACTTACATATATATATTTTTTTTGTAAATACATACTTATAATATATATAGAAAAACATCCAGACACGTAACAAATATCTATAGATCATGCAAACATTTGTTCCGCGGCGGGATCGAATCCGCTACCACCTGCGTCTCAGCCAGCTATATGTCTACTGCGCCACGGAGGTCGTCATTTGTTTTGCAATAAGTAGGTTTATTTTAGAATCAGGAGACAAAGGCAGGAGGACAGATTTCACTCTAGACTATATTGAAGCTCCTATTCGATAATCCTAATAAACTGAACTGAAGAGCTAAACTAAATAATGTATAATATGTGCTTAGTAATAAGTATTTACGGTTAGATCAATATTATTAATAAATTATCTTGAAAACATGCGAGAACAGTAATATCAGCTAATCATTATTTTCATTTGCCTATAACGAGTATAACATGTTTTGCTCTTTCTAACTAGAGAAGCAAAAATTTGCTATTAGTTTTAATAAACGACTGTAACAGTGTATCGATGTAAAAAACATCGAAATTGAAGTGGATTACCAAGACACAGTCGCGCCATAACTCATTCCCGTATCGGTGGGCACGGCCATTAGTGAACAATTAGACAAACGACCCAACCTAAACTAGTCGCTTATCTACTCGTACCAGAGATCCTTGACGTTTTAGAAATAAACATTAATAATGAAAATGGTCCTAGTGTTATGCCTTGAGAAAAATCTAAGTCATATTTCTTTAAATCGAGATGTAATAGAGATTGTGTGTAATTCTAAAGTATTGTCTATAATTTTTTATTATATTGAAGGCCGTTCAGAGACGAAATTGACAAAATATCTTAAACTGAAAAAAAAAGAACTTGTTCTTGAAGATTAAAGCTTGTGACGTTACCACTTACTTTTTACGCAGCAAAAGAAAAATGGACTAAACTTTAAATTACTTAAAGTTGTAGAAAGTTACAACATTTCAAAAAAATCCCCTTCGATTCCCATCACTTAGAGATAACGCTCAGACTAATTAACAATGCATTCAGTGCACAGGTAAAAGGGAACGCCCTCATGACAAATGTTTGTACTTTGTACGTACTCGTAACAGGGACCGTAGCAAACAAAGACAATGATATTGTGACCGAAGGGAGGGATTATGGACTTAAAGATGATTGCGGTGTTGAATCAGGGGAATTGTGTTGGAATAGAAGTCTTTTTACTTGTAACAAGTTTTAAGGCAGTTTTGAATTCAATCCTCAATTGAGATGAGAAGTGAGCTCAAGACAGAAAATAACTATTGCTAAATTTAAGATAGGCGTACTGCAATGAATAACAATGTATCTAAGATATACCTAAGGGGCATATTCCTTGTATGTAATGTGAACTGAATAATGTCTTCATTTTACCAGGACGTATATTTATTGATGTAATCACAACATCTCGGCACAATACATAGCTACAAATTCAAATGTCGATATTATTTTATTGTGTCCTCGTGAGTGGAACCCGTTTTCACATTCGAACTCTTTACGTGATATTATCCCCTTGTTAAGTCATAATATTTACGGCGTTTATCTTCTGTTTTCAGACAGAGAAGATCAGTCAATACTCTGCACAGGAGAATCAGGCGCCGGAAAGACAGAGAACACGAAAAAAGTTATTCAGTATCTGGCGTACGTCGCCGCTTCGAAACCTAAGGGCTCAGGAGCGGTAAGTTACCATTCTTCCTGGAAAAGAGATCGGAGGAAGATATGAAAAGTATGGAATAAGATGAATGAAAGAAATGCAATAATTATTAACTTAGGTCTTCTAAATAAAGGCGTATAAAGGAATACTAGAGAACTAGATGAAATGGATGACTCTTGATTTGAAAGGTGTGTGTGGAACTGATGTGAGAATGGTTACTAGGTTGCAGGTTTTCATTAAAATCATTATACGCTCTAAAAGGACGCTAGCTTTATAAATTCCATTTATGTATATTCTATAATTTAATAGGTACTCAATTCTAAGAACTCTGAACGTTCGGAAAAGATTACATAATTTAAACTCAGTTTGGTTTGAAATAAAACCATCAATTCCTTTTAAAGTGTCTTATCTAGAATCGCATTCTTTCCAACTGCAGCGTAGTTTTAATTGACATAAATCCAAAGTGATGGATGGAGTGTGATTTCGCGTATACTAAGTAAAATGACCATAAACGAAGCGTAAATGTGACAGGCCCACGATTACTCACAGCGCCTTTTATGGAAAGAGTACTCATATGGTGAAACAAAATCATCGCTTTTAAAATACCTGTGATAATAATAATAATAATTTTATAGGATTTAGTATGTAGTATGTATTTAGTATGAATCATGGTATTCACTTGAAACTTAATTATGTCGCTTATTTGGAGTGTTAGTTCAAATATTTCGTTTCCTTCCTTATTTTATGATTTAGTTTCCAGAGTATTTACCTCATTATATTTATTATTCATGATACGGTTAAATTTTAATAGCGATCTAATATTTTTAGATTTCCAATGTTTATTGGTTCGACAATCGTACTCGGGTAAGATTGAACAAATGAACAGAGAAACTAGAATTAAAATGTATGCTAGAGTTTTTAGGTATCTGCTATGCTAAAACGTTTTATGTTGTGATAAGTTTCACGGAAAAATATATTGGAGTTTGTTACCTAGCGCCAGTTATTGTTCTGTTACACGTACCAATGTATGCTAAATAATATTATGTACGTTAGAGCTGTATGGCTGTTTGGGCCTTTCTTTGTATATTGAAGCTCTACTGGCATATCCTGCATGAGGTAAACTATGAACTGTACAGCACATACTGTTTTTACGTCTGTTGCTAGACATGTTTACTTATCTTTTAATTTTTGATACTATAATTAAACCTTCAAGTACTTGCAAATATATTTTTATTAGTCTAGATCTTTAATGTTTTAAATCAGGAGACTAACTTCAAATTGAAAGTGGTGCAGTCTGTCCCTATTTTACGATATTTAAATGACCTTTTAAAATAAAATAAAGCTCGAATATTAGTACTATTGTGTTTTAGCAACATTCGTTTCTGAAATTTCTGCAACACTTTATAATTTTACTTTTTTCCTCTTCCACGTTACCTGATGCTCCGGACTCGCAGGGACCAATACCACAGTTGATAATAGTAAGTCTAGTAGTTATTGTATAGGCAAAGCAGGCTTGAACTTCTAGCGTTATTCTAAATGCTGATTTAACTATATCTTTGGTTGGTTTAACTATAAATATAATCCAAGTGCTTAAGTTTCAAAAGAAGTTAAAACTGTATAAATATAACGTTCTCTTTCTCTTCGTCCTCAAAATATCAGACAGATAGAAAGAAGTTAAATCAAAGTTATGTAGAAGGTATAGTTGAAAAAGCTTTTTGAATTAGAATCTATATTCATCGTCAAGTGATATAATTGTTCTTGAAATCACGTTACTGTCACTGTTTACAGCCTTTCTGATTATCTCTGTAATTTGTGAGGACTATTTACCACTTTTCAGATGTTTATTGAAGATATTATTTGGCTCAGGGTCGTATTGTAATTTGGGATAGCTTGTATTGCATGATATTTTTCATCTACCTATATCTATGTAAGTTTATTTTATTAAAAGTGTGTTAATTTACTGTCAGGTTTATGTATATCATCATTTACAACGAATTTCTATATATTTGGTATTTGATATATTGTATGTATTACGCTGTTATTGATATGCCAGATAAGATATAATCGACTAATCAAACATAAACAATCAAGGATATGCTATTTGAGTTTCTATGTGTCACACTTTTATAATATTGTGATGTCACCATCATGTTCTTTTACCCAAAGTCATAAATAAATAATAAATATTGCTGGACATTTCACACAGCGCTATCTAGCCCTTGACGACCTCCGTGGTGCAGTGGGCGAATAGCCGGCTGAGACGCAGGAGGTAGCAGGTTCGATTCTCACCACGGAACTACCACGGCTATTCGCCCACTGCACCACGGAGGTCGTCATACATAAAGTCAGTGGAAAATAATATAATACATGTTTTGTTGTACATATAAGGAATTCTTATTATATTTCATAGTATCTGTATATTCTGCATATTAAGTTGTATCATTGGGTTTCTATCTAAAAACCACATTTAACTAATAACTTATTCATAACCTCCAATACCTCGTCATTAATGTGATCATCATATATTTTAAACCTTTCATTAACAATAATTTCATTAACCTTTCATTTCACGCTGCTAATCTCCATCGTAGTCAAACGGACCCACATTTGAGGTAATGAGCTACTTTCATTGGTGTTTTTGCCTAACCCTCATTCATATTTAATTTAAGGATTTGTACACATTTCTTATTCTTATAGCTTGTTTCTCAACTAGAAATCCAATTTGTTCGAATGCACAAATACAATTACGTTAGTAGATATAGGTTCGCATCGCTTATAATTACCCTAAGGTATCTGTAGACATCATTACGTTCTGTATGACCATGAGAAAAAAAGAAATGTATACAAAGTCTATAAATACTACCTCTTATATATTAATTAAACCAAACTGAAGTAATTTTCGCCACAGCTTACTTTGAATAGTATCATACAATAGTAAATTATATTTTAAAATAACTGTGGCATAAGTTGACTCTGTTTGGAAGTGTTCATGATAAATTGCTTGATTGACAACTTATGTGAAAACACGATATATAAATACCAGGCCAGAATTATAGTAACATTCCTTATAGGGCGAATTGGAACAACAGCTGCTGCAGGCAAACCCCATTTTAGAAGCTTTTGGTAACGCGAAAACAGTTAAAAACGACAACTCGTCAAGATTTGTAAGTATACTACACAATACAAAATACAATTCACGCACATTAAAAGTCATGTAGAAATGTATAATCTTTAATGTCTCTTTCAGGGTAAATTCATTAGAATAAACTTCGACGCGTCCGGTTACATAGCGGGCGCGAACATCGAAACGTATTTATTAGAAAAATCGAGAGCAATCAGACAAGCGAAAGACGAAAGGACATTCCACATCTTCTACCAGCTCCTTTCCGGTGCCACGGCACAGCAAAAGGCAGATTACATTCTAGAGGACCCCAAGAGTTACCCCTTCTTGTCTAGTGGTGCTGTACCGGTCCCTGGTATTGACGATGCGGCAGAATTCCAGGCGACGATTAAATCTATGCATATTATGGGAATGAACAATGAAGACTTCAAAACTATCTTCAGGATAGTGTCAGCTGTCCTACTCTTCGGTTCCATGCAGTTCAAGCAAGAGAGGAACTCTGATCAGGCCACGTTGCCTGACAATACGGTTGCTCAGAAAATTGCACATCTACTTGGTAAGAAAACTATCCCATGCTAAGTTCTCATTCCCTTCTACGAAATGGTTGCAATACTAATTTTATTTTTCTCGTTTTCAGGTTTATCTGTAACAGAAATGACCAAAGCATTCCTGAAACCAAGAATAAAAGTGGGTCGCGATTTCGTAACGAAAGCGCAGACGAAAGAACAAGTAGAGTTCTCAGTGGAAGCCATCGGCAAAGCTTGCTACGAGCGCTTATTTAGGTGGCTAGTCAATAGAATCAACCGTTCTCTAGACAGGACGAAAAGACAAGGAGCTTCCTTTATTGGAATCCTTGATATGGCAGGCTTTGAAATATTTGACCTCAACTCCTTCGAGCAGTTATGCATTAATTACACCAACGAAAAACTTCAGCAACTCTTCAATCACACCATGTTCATTCTCGAACAAGAAGAGTACCAGCGGGAAGGTATCGAGTGGAAGTTCATTGACTTCGGCCTCGATCTTCAGCCAACAATCGACCTCATCGACAAACCCATGGGAATCATGGCTTTGCTAGACGAGGAGTGCTGGTTCCCCAAAGCCACAGATAAGACCTTCGTCGAGAAGTTAGTCTCTGCGCATTCCGTCCACCCCAAGTTTATGAAGACTGACTTCCGTGGGATCGCTGACTTTGCTATCATCCATTACGCTGGCAAGGTTGACTATTCAGCAGAGAAGTGGTTGATGAAGAACATGGACCCTCTGAACGAAAACGTAGTATCTCTTCTGCAGTCCTCTCAGGATCCATTCGTGTGCCATATCTGGAAAGATGCCGAGATCGTCGGCATGGCACAGCAGGCTATGACTGATACGCAGTTTGGAGCTAGAACCCGCAAGGGTATGTTTAGAACAGTTTCCCAGCTGTACAAAGAACAGCTGACGAAACTCATGGCTACCCTCAAGAACACGAATCCTAACTTTGTGAGGTGTATAATTCCGAACCACGAGAAGAAAGCCGGTAAAATCGAGGCACCTCTAGTCCTAGACCAGTTGCGATGCAACGGTGTGCTCGAGGGTATACGTATCTGCAGACAGGGCTTCCCCAATCGTATTCCCTTCCAGGAGTTCAGGCAGAGATACGAACTGCTCACTCCCAACATCATTCCGAAAGGTTTTATGGACGGAAAGAAGGCATGCGAGCAGATGATCAAAGCTTTGGAATTGGACCATAATCTGTACCGCGTGGGACAGTCAAAGATCTTCTTCAGAGCTGGAGTATTGGCGCATTTAGAAGAAGAGCGCGATTACAAGATAACGGATCTGATTGTCAACTTCCAAGCCTTCTGCAGAGGTTTTCTCGCCAGGAGAAACTATCAGAAAAGGTTGCAACAGCTCAATGCCATCAGAATCATCCAAAGGAATTGCGCAGCCTACTTGAAGCTCAGAAACTGGCAGTGGTGGCGACTGTACATCAAGGTGAGTCTCTATTTTCAAAACAATCGAGTTCTACTTCTATTATTGCAAAGTTATGTAAATACCTTTCTCGTACAAGGGCTCAGTTATTCAACATACGCCTTTCAGTAAACCCTATTGTTGAAAGAAATGAATTTGTTTACGATTCGTATATGGAAAGTAGTAAGCCACCTCAATGTATCAACTGTTATGTAACCTATTTTATATTTTCACAATATCAAATAGGTTACATAACAGACCCCTATTTGTACTAAAACGGGATATTTACCATGATTTGTGAGTTCTTGAGTGTCCCGATATTTCGACGCAGTTGCATGCGCCATGACCACGGGTAAACTACCATATCACCGTATTTACCATACCACGGGTATCACGGTATTTACCGGTATTTTGAAACGATTATGGTTATGAACACTATTTGTACTAATAGTGTTCATAACCATGATAGTTTCAAGAGTTATATATAACAGATCCCTATTGAACTACCTTTTAAAACGCTTTCAGTTTGAAAAAATTATGTATAACCAAGTGTCTCGTCAAGCAGGTTTGAACCACTGGTACTGCATTAGTGCTTTTTCTTAATCAACCAACAATTCTCGGGTAGTTTTTATTTTGCTTCTTTGACTCTACTGATTCATAAGGCAATTTGTTCATTATATTTCCAGGTGAAACCTCTTCTAGAAGTAACGAAACAAGAAGAGAAGCTAACACAGAAGGAAGATGAGCTCAGACATATCCGCGACAGGTTGGATAACCAGCTGAAGCGCTGCCAGGAGTTCGAGAACAAATTCCAGCAGGCGAGCGCTGAGAAGACGCAGTTGGCTGAACAATTGCAGGTGAGGTTATATTTCTTCTGTGAGGACCTTTCGTCATTGGTTACAAAGCCTTTTCCAGGGCTACCATACTTCAAGTTTCTTACTGACTGGCTGGGTCTTTCAAAACGTGAAAGAACTTGATCAAAGCCTCTTTGAAGCCCAGTAAACTTCTCACCACTGATCTAAGGTCTTTTCTTGGATAACGAAAAAACTAAAAGATTTTCTCATTGTAAGTTCTCATAATGTTGAATTAGAAATTGATCATCTACAGGTCATAAACATGGCAAGGGATCATGATTGGTACAAAACTAAAGATGAGACTTTATGCCAGCAGTAGAAGAAGATTGACTAGAAATGTATTGTAATGATCTAGCCGAGTAGATATATAATTTTTTGTGTTCCAGGCCGAGTTGGAGCTTTGCGCTGAGGCAGAAGAAAGCCGTGCCCGCGCCGCCGCTCGCAAACAGGAGCTGGAGGAATTACTCCATGACCTGGAGGGCAGGATCGAAGAAGAAGAGGAGCGGTGCAATGCGCTCCAGCAGGAGAAGAAACGTCTGCAACTTAATATCCAGGTTTGAAACTCTCTCTGACTATGCATCCCATGTGGTGGTGGTTATAGCAGTATGTAGCGGTGGAATAGGTAGCCTTGTTTTTTATTAATTCATGGTTCTTTTAAGCTCCACTTTGCCCCCATATCTAAGAACTGCATAATACCTTTTTTTGCACAGATTAAGACTTACTGAAGTTGTACGGTAGCTTAGATATTGGATTGCAGTTTTTGAGAAAGTTTGTTTTTACTTTTTAATAATTCCATTATACCATTAATAGTAGATCCTGTGGATACCACCTGTAAACTTTTACTGATCATTCAATATGCAATCTCTCTTTCTCAGGACCTAGAAGAGCAGTTGGAGGAGGAAGAGGGAGCGAGACAGAAGTTGCAGTTAGAGCGAGTACAATGCGACTCTAAAATCAAGAAGCTAGAAGAGGAACTAGCTCTGAGTGAAGACACGAATCAGAAGATGGTCAAGGAGAAGAAGGTATGTTGAAAAGTATTGGTTACAAAAAACACTCCAATGCTGGACGTCTCAGCGCAAATCTTCTTTCCTAAAATATTTATGTCATGTTATACACAAATATGTCCAATATTGCGTATAAGTGCATAGAGAATAACTAATTATGTATTATTTGCCCCTGACGCTAAAAAATCTAATATTTTTAATTATTAAAATTACAAAGATCACTTTGAAACTTCAATTTTACTGCCTGTTCCTCGCGACCAAGCTAGGAAAGAAAGACAAGAAAAACAAGGCTGGTTGGTCTTTTTAATGATCCCTTTTAGAATACATAACAATAAAAAAGATAAATTACGTCTAAATTGTAACATTTTTGACCGAGTTGGAGGAATTTCAATCCCAAGCTTCTCTATTATCTAAATAATCCGATATGTTATAATAGGCTTTTAAAAAGATTTTATTTAATTACGTTTTTAAATTTGTTAATTGTCAATTTTTGTACATTACTTGGGAGTTGGCTATAAAAGCGTACACCTGGCTCTTTACAGATTTATTAACATACTGGAGTCTACAAGTGGCAACAGCGAGTTTATCTTTATTACTAGTACTTATAATAAATATCGCTATTTTTCTTAGACAATTTCAAATTAATATTTTTGTGAACATACATCAGATTACATAAAAGAGTGGTCTGAAGTCTGTGGCATCGTAGTTCCCAAACGGAAAGACGGATTTGGATGCGGTTTTAATATAAATCTAGTTTAAATGGGGTTGTTCTTAGCTATGTCAGTTTTTATACCCGCGCAAAAAGAGGGTTAAAAGTTTTTAAAATTTTTATTTATGCTTGTACCTAACTGTTAATGTTATATTTTCAGCTATTGGAAGAGAGAGCTAACGACCTATCGCAAGCGTTAGCCGAGGAGGAGGAGAAGGCCAAGCACCTCGGCAAGCTCAAGTCTAAGCAGGAGGCCGCCATCGCCGAGCTAGAGGAGAAACTATTGAAGGTACACATTATATAACAATGTATTTGACTGTGCCTTGAGGATAAGACCGACTCGTATACCGTCACACCTTGACATTTTATTTAGGGTATTACATATTTAATATTATTATTTCATTTTTTAGCGTTTAACACTATCTAGCTTCAAACTAAGCAAAGCTTTTTTGATAAGATTTTTTTGTAAATCCGCATATTACAAGCTTTCCGAGCTCCAAGAACCAAAGTTCCCGAACCCATAGTTGCTTGAGAACCAAAATGAAACGTCGCTAAATGTTGTTTGTTTGTGACAGGATCACCTCATTGTTTTTAAAAATTCTCAGCAAGATCCATTCCGAGTTCCAAGAACCAAAGTTCCCGAATCCATGGTTGCTTGTGAACCAAAATGGATGGTTTCTATATATTGTTTGTTTGACAGGATCATCAAATGAGGCAGGAGGTGGACAGAGCGAAGCGGAAGTTGGAGACAGAACTCCAAGATGTGAAGGAACAGCTTGTTGAGAGGAAAGCGCAAGTTGAAGAACTGCAGATTGTACTTAGTAAGTCTTATTATTCTACTTAGCGGCTCAATATCTCTACGCTTTTATATTATATTGGACAGGTATTTCGACACAACAATAGCATTAGGTGAGGTGGTTATTAGGTCCTCCATCGTGCAGGTGTTCGGGCACAAAGAGCACAGTAGCAAGTGCTGCATTGACTGCGCGGGATCATCGCACTCGCACTGCGTTAAGTTAGGGTCCCTGAATCCTCATTTGCACATATTAAGCAGCCAACCTGGGTGCGAAACCGGTTAAAGAACTTCCAGACTGGCCACGGCAGATCGTGTCCGGGTGGTCACTGTTAACTGTACTAAAACCAAAAGGACTTCCTTTCTTTCGGCCTTTTGTTTTTAGGACTATCCTGTTTTTTATTTGAGGATATACGCATGCAATAAGCTTCTACGATATCTCACGCCTCTAAAAGCCGACTATTGAAACACGAAATTAATAATAGTAAATAAACCGAAGCTTTTACTTGCCAAGTTGCCAGATAATAAAACCAACCGCGGTGTGCCGCCGCTACATGATAGATATACCTCCCATACGCACAAAACGGTACTCTTCCACCTTTATTGTGAGCACCGCCAAGGAGTGGAACGCCTTGCCTGAGTCTGTGTTTCCTGATAACTACAACCTAGGGGTCTTCAAGTCGCGAGTGAATAGGTTTCTTCTAGGCAAGCGTGTACCATCGTAGACTGCATCATCGCTTACCATCAGGCGAGATAATTTATAAAAAAAATCATCTATCTCCAGCCTCAAAAGGTTTTGCTAGAAGCAAATCCTTTTTAGATTAAGCTTGCCTTTGCACATCTCGTCTATTTCTGTTTGAAGTGCTGCACAATAAATAATAAATATATATTTTTATGAATCGTGAATAGTTACGCCCTTTTCCCCACAGCTAAACGAGAAGAAGAGCTGGCAACGGCCATCAGTCGCGCGGATGAAGAAGGCGCGCTCCGCACCGCCGCGCAGAAGGCGGCGCGCGAGGCGGAGTCCGCGCTCGCTGACGCACACGAGGACCTGGAGGCCGAGCGAGCTGCCAGGACCAAGGCGGAGAAGCTGAAGAGAGACCTCAATGAGGAGCTGGAGGCGCTTAAGAGCGAGCTACTTGACTCGCTCGATACTACGGCTGGTAAGTGATCTTCAACAAACCAACTCTTTCAGCTCTCATGAGGCTTGGATACAGAAGAGGTGTCTAGGACTAGAGCGGATAACCTGAAGCTCTGTTCAGTTATATTGATCTAGTATTATAGTCCTTAAAATCTTCTAGCTAATGCTATCTAATGACATTTTGCAGATTTTCACGCAGACCAAGCCGATATGTTTCGATCAGATTACGAGGATGGTCTGAAGTATAATTATTGAGCTAGGCGATATTGCATATTTTAAAAGTTTTTAACACTTTCAATCATATTAAGCACAAAGTTGTTACCTGTTAGAAAGAAAGAAAACATTTACTCACATATATGTGTGAATAATGTTAAAAAACAGTGTGTTTATTTATGCGACGTTTCATTGTTATATGCTAGCGATTCTTCATTCAATTTTGATTCTTATTTCCAACCCTACAAGACCTACGGTTTTTATCAAACTCCATCGTATAATAACAATTTATCGCAGTTGTTCACTATAATCTGACTCTTATTAGAGTCTCTTATTTAAGACAACACCACAGTCTTTTTCTTCCATAATGTCCTCTCAATCCTAGGGTTGTCTGGAAGAAATCTCTTGGAGTTTTTTAGTATTGAGTTCTGTAGCTCTTGGTATGATGTATAATGAAGTGTAAATGTATGTATGTATGTAGCACAACAAGAGCTCCGCTCTAAGCGGGAGCAGGAGGTGGCCGTGCTGAAGCGCAATCTGGAGGAGGAGGCGGGCTCGCACGAGGCGACGCTGGCGGAGCAGCGGCACAAGCACAGCCAGGAGCTGCAGCAGCTCAATGAACAGCACGAACAGATCAAGAAGGCTAAAGCTGGTGAGTTTTATTATTATTATTCCACGTATTTATTTCTTAACTCAGGTTATAGGCTTGGACCTTTACATAGGCATTACCTGGGCCGAATCCAATAAGATGCCTGATTAGTTCTTTATAAAAATCACTATGACAAGATGAAGGTGAGACAGATGATAGTACTGTTACGCCGAGGCTGTTAAACAATGAGTAATAATCGAACCTTCTCGAACGCTTTTGTCTTGCTGTGTTATTGTTGCTATTGTTTGTGGTTTCGCAGAATGGGGAGTGGCCATTGTGTCGAGGGACCGACCCTTTCCTGGAAGGATCGACATCGTTCTCGAACAATCGAAATGTGTGCGATATAAATAGGCCGGAGAGATGGCCGGGCAGTCAGTCTCGAGTATGAGTCAGTCTCAGTGAGTTAGTCTCAGCGAGGCCCTGGAGGACTGACGTGGGAAGGGTCTCGCGTGAACAGTAGTTGCTCCCGAGTCAGTCTGGATTAAGCTATACGTGCGAACATTTCGGTTACTTTGAGTGGTGCACCAGTGGTGTGAATAGTGTGTTGTGATACGTGTGACCAAGTTCGTGTATTCATCGCCATCGTGTTGAATAAAAGTGTTATTTTGGTTAAATCGATTCCCATTATTTTATCCCGAACCCTCAGCTCGTAACAATTTGGTGTCAGAAGTGGGATAAAATAATGCCGGTTCTGCCAAAGGATAACGTGGACGGTGTTAGGACGAGAGGTCAACGACAACAGGAAATGGATGAAAGGCGGTTTGGAGATTCTCCGGTTCTAAGAGCTCGGCAGAGTCGTCAGCCGATGGAGATGGAATCAGCCGCCGCCGAATCATTTGGAGCACCATCATCATCATCCGTGGGTCAAGTTCCTGTGACAGGTGATCTTGCTGCTATTATGGCAATGCTTTGTCGGCAAGAAGAACTGCGTCGTCAGGATAAAGAAGAGCAGCGTCGTCAACAGGAAGAGCAGGCTTGGTTGCAGGAGGAACAACGCCGTCAGCATTAAGAAGAGAAGCGTCGTCAGCAAGAAGAGCAGGCTCGGTTGCAGAAGGAACAGCGACATGAACAGGTGGAGCAGACTCGGTTGCAAGAGGAACAGCGACGTCAGGATAAAGAAGAGCAGCGTCGTCAACAGGAAGATCAGCGACGTTGGCCATAAGAGCGTGCTCGACTGATGAGGGAATCGTTCGGTTCATCTGGAAAGAAATTCCAGGAAGTGAAAGAACAGATAGAAATCATGAGAGCCGTGTTTTGGAGGCTGGAATTGGGATCGCTGATGAGAAAGGGACTCTGGGTGTCCTGAAGTACTGGAGACGGCAATGTGGCTCCTCTAGTTGCTACATCTTCAGCGCGAGGTGCGCCTATAATTGTTCGTGTTGATCGGCTGCCGCGATATGGGGCTAAGAATGCTCGGGACGAGCATGTTTTAGGAGGGGGCAGTGTTACGCCGAGGCTGTTAAACAATGAGTAATAATCGAACCTTCTCGAACGCTTTTGTCTTGCTGTGTTATTGTTGCTATTGTTTGTGGTTTCGCAGAATGGGGAGTGGCCATTGTGTCGAGGGACCGACCCTTTCCTGGAAGGATCGACATCGTTCTCGAACAATCGAAATGTGTGCGATATAAATAGGCCGGAGAGATGGCCGGGCAGTCAGTCTCGAGTATGAGTCAGTCTCAGTGAGTTAGTCTCAGCGAGGCCCTGGAGGACTGACGTGGGAAGGGTCTCGCGTGAACAGTAGTTGCTCCCGAGTCAGTCTGGATTAAGCTATACGTGCGAACATTTCGGTTACTTTAAGTGGTGCACCAGTGGTGTGAATAGTGTGTTGTGATACGTGTGACCAAGTTCGTGTATTCATCGTCATCGTGTTGAATAAAAGTGTTATTTTGGTTAAATCGATTCCCATTATTTTATCCCGAACCCTCAGCTCGTAACAGTACTATTGCAATACATGGATTAGAGTTCGAGCTATTATTGTTAGAGTAATGCTTATGAAATAAAGTATGGGTTATCAGAGAAATGAGATACGACACCTGCCAATCCCGTAATATTAAGAATGATTGAGGCAAAATTATGCAATAATTTGAACCCGATGACGAAAAATAGGGCAGTGATATTTGTCAGTTATGACGTTCAGTATGCTATTGTGACCGCCTCTTACTCTGCGTAAAAGGGATTCGATTCGTTTACGACGTATTGCCGCGAACCCTTTGCTTTTGAAACAAGTTTATTTTCATCACTCGTCCTCTGAAAGTTGGTTATTGCAAACTCGATAATGGCTCCGTAAATTCGATTTTCGATCTAAGGCCGTAAGTAAATTCAAAAATAGAATGAGACTCATTGCTTACATGATAAGCTAAAATTAAATACAATCTCCGTGATAAATCCTTATTTCTAATCCTTATGTCTATTTAAAATAAAAGAGGTTACATTCATAAATGCTAAATTTAAATACAATCTCCGTTATAAATCCTTATTTCTATTTAAAATAAAAGAGGTTACATTCATAAACGCTAAATTTAAATACAATCTCCGTGATAAATCCTTATGTCTATTTAAAATAAAAGAGGTTACATTCATAAATGCTTAATTTAAATTCAATCTCCGTGATAAATCCTTATGTCTATTTAAAATAAAAGAGGTTACATTCATAAATGCTTAATTTAAATTCAATCTCCGTGACAAATCCTTATTTCTATTCAAAAATGAAAGAGCCAATAGTTTAGTAGTTAAAAAAAAAATAATGGATACAGTGAACGCAAATTTTCTTTTTTGCAAGAAAGTGTTACATATGAAAAGACTTTTTTAATTTCCTTGCATTTGTGATGAAGCATTATGTGTTGTACTAGGGTGTAAGTGATCAATGGTACACTCGAGATATTTTGGCATTCGAGCGAGCGAGGACGCTAATCAAAGGTGTTATTGTATTTCTAGATAAATTTTTATCTAGAAAAGCGCAGTAACACACACAATAAAATACATACACGAATTGAGAACTTCCTCTTCTTTTTGAAGTATGTTATAAACTTTTTGAAAATAGTCTCAAAACCTCGTTCAAAATTCAAACCACTGACACGTCACTTCCAAACACTGTCATTTTTGCAATTCTCAAAACATACATACATTTTATGCAATATTTTACTAAAATTTTATACGAATACTTGGATAAATTTACCAATATACCCCTAAAAAATATTATGTGAATTTTTCAAAATGGTTGAACTACTACGTAGGCAGAAGAACGTTAAATTTGGGCTGTCGAAGGATGATAATTATGAAGTGGAGACGACTTTTCATGAAGAAGGGAGTAACTTTAGTTCTGCGAGGGATTACTGGCAGACTATGTGCAAGGGCGGTAACTCGCCTGAGAAACGATGTGACGCTTCCATGATAGGTTCGTTTTTGCATCGTAGAAGCGACGAGATCCGAGAGCTGGCGCTTGTCTGAGTCAATGCATAAGCATTGCAATGCAATGCATGCGAGGCAATGCAGCCAGTGTCTTCAGGACACTTCTGTTCTTAAGCAGTCGAGCTATCTATAAATAGTTTGAGACTGTCTTTAGATGATTCAACGGAACCTTTTGTAATATATTTTTTATATATATTCGCTTCAGCCCGCGGCTTCGCTTGCGTGGATAGTGCAGCTTTCTATCAGTGAAAGAATTGTCAGAATCGGTTCTGTTTCTGATTTTATTTTTGATTTTGATTTCTGAGACAAAACAAACTTACAAGCAACAAATTTTGCCTTGTTATAATATAAGTATAGATTTAGAAATGGAATGTGTTTGTAGCTTTGGAGAAGGCGAAGCAGTCCCTAGAAGCGGAGAATGCCGACCTCGCTACAGAGTTGAAGTCGGCAAGTGCCGCGCGTGCCGAGGGAGAGCGCAAGAGGAAGCAAGCTGAACAGCAACTTGCCGAGCTCGCCGCTAAACTGCAGGAGGTCGATCGAGCTAGGTAAGTCAATTACATTCCTTTCTCTAATCTCTAATTACAAACCTTTCTCGTATTTACTCTTTGCGTACATGCTTGACGTTTTTGCGTCCAAACGAGCAAGAATATTGACATGTATAATTAAGTTTTACTAACAAATATAGGTCTTAGACATCTGAAAATAAAATAAATTGAATATGAACATAAGATTTTTCCTGTAGATGGAACTAACGGCGCTTTGATTCGTTATATGAATCATCTCACTAATTTCGACCCTGACGTGACAATTAAGAGCCTGTAGGATAATGTGCAGTGCATCCTCGTATCAAGAGGATGGTTGCGGGTTCAAGCCTCGTCTAGCTTAAAAGTTAATGAGATAGTTTCTAAATCTTAGAACACCAATAAAACTTTAGACTTACCCTGGCTTGCACAGAGATCCTTAAACGTATTTAGTGACTAAACATATCTGACGTATCTGTATGATTTGACAACTCTAAATCATATTTAGCCACTAAATACGCTTAGGCATCGTTACGCAAGTCGCCCTTAATGTTGGAAGTCGAATCGAAATGCTCAAAAAATCAAGCACTAATTATACTCGCTTATCGATCATGAACGAACAGCTTGACAATATTGACAATACTTTTTAAACTATATCGTCCACTCATCTTGCTCTCAGACGTCCCACGTTTCTATAGGCACTCCTCGGTCACCTCCAGGAATTGCTCAATTTAACCGGCCATCTCCGTTCTGGTTTGCCGCGTCGCATTCTCGCCAGGTCAGGGTGCCATGGCATTCCAAGACTTGACCAGTCCAATCTCACTTCAGCTTAGCGGCTTTCGAAGCTACATCTAAAATATTGTTGACCTCCGTGGCGCCGTGGGCGAAGAGCCGGCTGAGACGCAGGAGTTTGCGGGTTCGATTCTCGTTGCGGAACAAATGGTTGTATGATCTATATATTTGTTCCGGTTCTGGTGGTTTTTCTATATAAGAAAGTATTTACAAAAAAAATTATATGAGTATCGTAAGAGTTCTGGTTCCCATAATACAAGCTTGACTTAGTTTGGGGCATTATTTATTTATTTTTGTACGCACTCGGTGAGACGGATTCTATCCGTTAACTGGACACCCAGAATGCTGCACTCCATTGCATGCTGGCAGACCTTGAGACTTCTTAAGCTAAATCAATGACCATGTTTGTGCACCATAGGTGACGATGGAGAGAATGCATGTGCTCATTCATTTTCGTTCTAGTGATAATGGAAATTTTTTACATTTCAATACATCTCCCATGGTCCGATAGCTCCTTCAAGCATTTTTAGTTCGGCGAGCGATTAGTAGGTAACTAACGCGTTGTTTTTGTTTCAGAGCGGAAGTGGCAGAGAAGTGGTTGCGGTTGCAGAGCGAGGCGGAGGGCGCGGCGGCCGCGCTGGAGCAGGCCGAGCTGAAGGCCTCCGCCGCCGCCAAGCAAGCGGCCACCGCCACCTCGCACCATGCCGAGGCACAGGTACTGTACTACTAAACAATCATGCTGTATATGCACTAACATCGCTCTTATCACTTTGTACAAAAAACTGTATTGTAAAAGTATCATACCTAGTAACAGAAGTAATTTAAATAACATATACATCGAGAACCTAGTGTCTAGTTAAACATACATTTTAAGACATGCATAATCATAGCCTGTACTAGTTTTTAATTGATAAATAAATGAAATCCTCGAGTCCGCTGGAACAATAACCTAACCGGCTATAACCTTCCCGCATTTTTTTACCGCATCATAAAAGTGCGGGTAGTTTTGGGGTGATACGTTGGAGCGCGAGGTTTTATTGTTCACTAAGGAGCGGTTAAGGAGGGTAATGCGGTTGCGAAGGTCTACTGCAGTTTCTTACCGCTTTAAAAAAGCTTGTTTTTAAGAACGGAATAAAAAAGTTGGTTAAAAAAGGTATGCAATAACAAGCAAAGATGATATTAATTTTAAAAAAGATGTAATAGATAATGAATGTAGGAAAGAAATCAAATAATGAATCGCTGAAATTGGATTTTATATCAAGAAAAGGTAATGAATTTTCATGGTTAAAATCACTCATTCACACATATCACGAGAAACCCTGTATTTGCCCCGGCTAAAAAAAGTATTGTGGAAAACACTAGAAAATAATTCATCAATAATTAATCATTCATTACCCACTTCCACTCATTCTAGGCACTGCTAGAAGAGGAAACGAAACAGAAGTTGGCGCTGCAGACGAAACTCCGCAACATCGAGCAGCAGCTGGAGCAGGCTCGAGACGCGCTCGAAGAGGAGGAGGAAGCTAAGAAGAACTTCGAGAAACAGGTATGCTTTATACATTTTACGGTGATCTATATAAATAAAAATTAAATACATTACTTGAGAACGGCTGGAATAATTTTTCTAATTTTTAATGTTTTTTATAAATTTGAAAATGTAGAAAAAACAGAAAAGGCTATATTATAGGCTATATTTTGGTTTGTAATCCATGTTTGGGTTGTAATGCATGGGTTAGCTAGTACGATAATAAATATCAAGGACTAAAATACTAGATAAAATCATGGATATCTAATGATATTAGAAAGTATCACTAGAATTACCATCAAATTAAATTACTGTTATATTAAGTATTAGTACTTATTGTGAATATAAATTAATGTTACTGGGTTATCAATACTATGACGTATTTATTGGAAGGACACAGGACTGTAGAGAAAGAGAGACCGCAAAGAGTGTTCTTTACCCTACAGTGTGTTTATGTAAAGTTATTTTTGTGGCATTGATAACAGTACAGTACCAATGTCCGTTCGTCCCGCGGCTCGTGACGGCTCGTCACTCACCAGCGAGCTTAAAATGCGGTGGCAGTTCCATATCGTATTTGGAAGTGCATATGTAGATTCCGATATACATATTCCATATTTTCGATAATAGGCGAAATTTGTACACGTAATTTGTTTTTTTATGTGTAAACGGTACGCTTGTCTCTCGCCGCGCACGCAAGCAGCGAGCGCGAATGAGTAAGCGAAGTGACGGTCGCTCGCGTCGACTCGTCTATGCGAGCATTACGACGAGCGAAGGTGCGACTGAATGAACGAATTTGTAAACATTGCACCTGATTCAAGTTTAACCAAATAGAATTTCCAATTATTAAAAAATTTTACAATCAACAAAGTAAGCCCTAACGGGTTTCTAGAATCTGTGACTCTTATAAATACGGGATTTATCACGTACCGTTTTATCGGTGATAGATATCTAACGTCATCTCTAAGAAAAGAAAATTAGTTCAAACGAATCTCATTAGATGGCGTTACAGTTATCTGTCATTGACGTTTTTTGTAAAACTAAGAAATAAAAAAATCCGATACAAAAATTTTCTCAATAAAAAAAAATCACAAGCACTGGAAAAATCGAATAATGGGCTTGAAGACAAAATTTTTGCCCGGCTCGCTACAACTCTATAAATCATATTTAGCCACTAGATACGTTTAGGCATCGTTGCACAAGTTGCCTTAATATTGGTCAAAATTTAATTCATTCGTCGTTAATATAATATAATAAAAATTTATTTGCAACAACACAGTAAATACACAAAAAAAGATAATAGATGGCGCAACCACATGAGTGAATTTACCGTAGATCGCGTCTAGTGACAGGAGCGGCATCTAGCGCCTCTGCAAGCCACACAATATTGCCCGAGCAAATAGCCCGAAAAAACGGTCGTGTTTCATTTTATGAGGCATCTCCTCTTATGTATTATATTCCAGGTGACCGCGCTGACGCTGCAAGTGGCAGACTTCAAGAAGAAGGCAGAGGAGGAGGCGGAGAACGCAGCAGCGCTCGAGGAACAGCGCAAGAAGCTCAGCAAAGACGTGGAAGCCCTACATCGCCAGATCGATGAGCTGCAGCAGGCTAATGATAAACTTGATAAAAGTGAGTAAACTCATACGAAGGGTTTTATTATCAATTTTTTTTTCTAGTAAAACATATAGCCTACCAGATGGTAAGCGGTTACGTTGATAACACCAAACGTCGGGTTGCGCGTCCATTAGAAAAAATACTGATGGCTTAGAATTTTCCCACAGAGACATCTCTATCACCCACCATCAGTTAGGCATAGATATACATTTATGCAAATTTTAGAATCACAAGGAACTCTTAGTTACGTCCGGTTATAAAACAGACACCAATAAAAAAGAATGTTATACATGTTAATGTGATTAGAAATTATATCATACTGGTAGACCCGCCCGCGGCTTCGCACGGGTGGTTTTTCAATAAAACATTACACTCATTTTGCGCAGTTTGCTAAAAAGTAGCCTATGTCATTTCCCAGGATATAATCTATCTCCTTGCAAAATTTCATTACGATTAATTCAGCCGTTTAGTCGTGTAAAGGTAGCAAACAAACAGACTTATGTATGTATTATACATATAAACCTTCCTCTTGAATCACTATCTATTGCTGAAAACTGCATTAAAATCCGTTGGGTAGTTTAAAACGTCTAAGCGAACAGACAGCGGAAGCGACTTCATTTTATACTATGTAAGGATTACATCGATATATACATATCAGCCATAAGTCCACTGCTGAACATAGGCCATTACATTTCCAGAGCTATCAATCTTGTGTGGCCTGCACTTGCAGGTGTCAATGACTAAATGATGATTCCATTATATCCAGGCAAGAAGAAGATACAAGCTGAACTTGAAGACACGAACATCGAACTTGAAACGCAACGCTCCAAGGTCATGGAGCTCGAGAAGAAACAGAAGAGCTTCGATAAGGTATTGACATCTTTTTAACCAGACTCCTTGTTACCACAAAATTTAAACAACTGTTTAACGAATGTTTAAGAAATTTCTTACCAATATTATTATACGATTTGATTAAACACGCGCTAAACAGTGTTTATTTTTTTTGTGTTAAGACTACCTATGTGTTTACGGGACCGTTTCATGAGTAAATAATTCAAATATTAGTAATTGATGCATGTGAACATAATAATTATTATTTAAATTGTTATCCGATAAGGCAATCTTATGGTTTAATAATATCGCTACAAATACGAGCCAGATGCTACTTGAACCCACAACCGTGATACGAGGATGCAATGCCAATTTCGCTACTGATCCTGCAGATTTAAATTTCTAATGGCCCATGATTTTTTACAATGATTTTAAAATATTAAGATTTAAACCTAGGTGTCTTGTTCTTAAATCATAAATGCTTAGATCAGTGTTGCGTCAGTCAAGCCCCAACGACTGCACCGATTTGGATGAAATTGGATTGAAATTAAATGAAATTTATGTATTGAGAAGCTTAACTTTCTAGTTGGTACATAGTATTTTTATTTTTATAGTGTTATCCGAACACTTACGGACATTTCCAAGATTTTTATAACCATCTTCAAAATCTCGCTTTATTCTTAATCCAATGGCGGGTTCCTATATCCGTCGGTAATCAGCTAAGACTCGTTTCTTCTAGAAAATGTGTCAAAAGTTGACACTAGTTTGACACTTTTTAAGGAGATACGAGTCGTAGTCGATAACCGACGGATATAGGAATCCGCCATGAATCATCCAAGTAATTTCGACCCTGACATGACAACAGCCTGTAGCACAATTGGTAGTGTATCCTCGTATCAAGAGGAAGGTTGCGGGTCAAGTCCCGTCTAGGCTTGAAAATTTTTAAGATGGTTTTAAAAATCTTAGTTGGTACATGATCAAAAGCTATGGTACATGACACAGTTTTTATATACTTTGCTTATTAAAGCTCACTGGTTCATGGGCGTTCAGTTAGTGTCATCACTAACTGAACCCTAGTGAGCGACTCATACTGGAGTTCCCTGTGTCGTGAGGTCCTTAACATATAGATAAAGGTTAAAAACTTGATTATCGAATCAGTGTCCGTCGAGCCATCCACAGTTAATTAGCAGCGGACTGTGGATAGCGCGCCTGTACAATTTAAACAATTGCTAACCTTTTTAATCTTTTAAGTAAGTTATTTTAAAAATACGATTGGACGAGCAAATATAAATGCAAGATTGTGAGCAGAGAGTATGACTTAATAAATTTTGATATTATCAGGTGGTAGCAGAAGAGCGCGCGGTGGCGGAGCGGTACGCGGCGGAGCGCGACGCGGCGGAGCGGGAGGCGCGCGACAAGGAGACCCGCGTGCTCTCGCTCACTCGCGAGCTGGACGGCGCAGCTGAGAAGGTATACTTATATTGAAGTTATAATCTTACCGCATTTTTTTATAACAAATAAAATAAACTGATTCTGGGAACGCATAGGTACGAAGCGCGTGACATGGAATTTCGGATGTTGTAAAAAATGCAACTGAGAAGGTATATGCATAATGAATAATTTGACCGCATTTTCAAACTGCGTCAAAAAAATGCGGGTGTTTTCGACGAAGCACCACACCGCTCCTGTTAGGCAAGGTTAAGTTAGAAAAAGCAGATAAGAGAGTTTTAACTGCCTTTATTCAAATTGGATCTAATCACATTTTTCTATAGCTTGAATAGATTAGTTCAAGGTTTTAGATTCCTTGTAATGATTGAAAGAAAGTCTTTAGCGTACACTTCAGAACATTTTTAAACTATCATGTTATTACATTAAATGTTATTTATTGTTATCATATGTTACTGAGCACAATATTTTAACAATTCCCTCACTATCTTTGAAACGGCTATGTTTGTTAAAATTAACCCTCAGCTATTTTGTCGGCTGTCTGATGTCGTTGTCCGGAATCGACGCGATAAAAATAAAGTATTTGGCCATAACTCTAAGACCGCCTTAATGCGCAAAAGCATCTTCTGTATGGCTCCGTTCTTTTACAACAAGCTCCCGGAGTCACTGAGAGAGCTACCATGTTCAATGTTTCGGAAAAAGTTAAAACCTGTACTGTTAAATAATAGTATATTATGATACAAGTGAGCTAAGTTGCTCATTACACACGAGGCTGTGGGTTGCAGCCCGAGCCGTAGGCGAGGGCGTAAATCAGCCGAGTATCTAGTGAGCAAGTTGCTCACGAGTTTCATACGCACTTTTTCAACACACTTGCGAGGAAAAAACAAACATGTATTGCATAAATTGTTAAGCATAACGTATGTATTTTATATTGTATTTTTTTTTGTATTTTATTTTATTTTGTGTTAGTGTTAAGAAATTATGGATTTTAAATCTGAAATAAATGAGTTAATAATAATAACGTTATTGTTGCACGCGCCAAATGTAAGGTGATTGATTACATATAGCCATACAGCCTACTTCAAAATTATAATTTGTGATAAAATGCAAATATTTTATAACACATTATTGTGAATTATAAATAATTAGATAATAATAAATGTTTTTTCGTAATGGTATGGTAAATGGATTTTCAACGGCATAAAACCTCTTTGTTGTTACAAAACTGTATTACCCGGTTAAATTGAAAATGCTCTGTTTACTCACATATAATTTGCAGTTAGGTACTAACTTAACTTTGTAGGGGTAATTCTATTATGCACGTGTGTGTTCGGTTTATGTTCCTAAGAACGATATATTAAGGCTGACTTTACGAGCAAGTGTGTTGAAAATCTTATTATACTATAAATGAATATATAAATGAAAAATAATTGTTAAAATAATGCCAAATTTAATTTTATATTTTTTTAGTTCTATTTTATTTTATACAATTATTATAATTAATTTGATTTAGGTGTTATTATTAATATGACTTTGTAGAATATAATATTGTATGCCTTGAAAGGCAGAAATGTATTTATTCTGTATTTACTACTGACATCTATGTAACATGACATATAGGTATTTCAAGCAATAAATACATTTGATTTGATTAACACTATTTTCACTAAAAACGGGATATTTATTACGGTTTGTGAGTTTTTGAGTTTCCCGATGTTTTTGACGCAGTTGCATGCGCCATGGTCACAGGTAAACTCATCAACAAATCATCATCAATATCCTGTTTTTAGTAAAAATAGTAGTCATACATTATATCAATTTATCACTTACGGTCTGGCTAGTCAAATAAAATGCATGCTTGAATAAATGTTGTAAGCCACACAGACATGTAAAGCATCAGTTAATATGTTTGATTGACAGGTCGAAGAGCTAGAGCGCACGAAGCGCGTGCTGCAGTCGGAGCTGGACGAGCTGGCGAACACGCAGGGCACGGCGGACAAGAACGTGCACGAGCTGGAGAAGGCGAAGCGCGCGCTCGAGTCGCAGCTCGCCGAGCTGAAGGCGCAGAACGAGGAGATCGAGGACGACTTGCAGCTCACCGAGGATGCCAAGCTGCGGCTCGAGGTCAACATGCAGGCGATGCGCGCGCAGTTCGAGCGCGATCTGCAGGTATGTATCTCTCTAGTTCTGTCTTTCGACACACTTTAAACTTACAATTCAATGTGTATATGCGATACAATCGTACTTTAATTATTGAACTGTACGTACCAGGCGAAGGAAGAAGCGGGCGAGGAGAAGCGTCGCGGCATCGTGAAGCAGCTGCGCGACGTGGAGGCGGAGCTCGAGGAGGAAAGGAAGCAGCGCGCCGCGGCGCTCGCCACCAGGAAGAAGCTAGAGGCGGACCTGAAGGACGCAGAGCAGGCGCTGCATCTCGCCAACAAGGTACATACACGCACACAAAACTTTTCTCTGGCCTCACTGCGCGTGCGAGTACTCGCTCTCTTTAGATGCATTCCGAAACACGACATAATCGCTGCTAGCGTTCACGTAACTATTTTGCGTACCGATTCAGTTATCGCGCTGATGACAGTTGAGTGCTGCCAAGGATTCGGAACGCTCATGAACGCGTTCGCAGTCAGTGTTTCTATATAATTTCACTAGCTTTTGCCAGCGACGTACGCGTTGTTTGTCAACAAAAAGTAGCCTATGTTTGAATCCAGGTCATAAACACACCAAATTTCATCGAAATCTGTTAAGCCATTACTACGTGATTGAGTAACAAACAAACATTCAAACATTCACATTTATAATATTAGTGTGATAACAACAATAAAACCAACCAACCACAGAACACTATTACTCACAAGCAATCACGTCACTTTTGACAGGAAGGCTCACGGTGATTTCGGTTTGAAGCATGAACGTTGTTAGCGTAAAACGTCATCTATGACGATTCACGGGACATCGTTGTCGCGGTCACGGTGACTCGGAACGCTTGTTAGCGCGATCGAATTTAGCGTGATTCGGAATGCACCCATGTTAAATCCCGTAATAATAACTTAATCAATATGCATAACTGTTAACAGGTGAAAGAAGACGCGACCAAACAAGTGAAGAAACTACAGCAGCAACTGAAAGAAGCCTTGCGGGAAGCCGAGGAAGCCAGGGCTGGAAGAGAAGAAGCCTCGGCCAGCGCAAGAGAGACCGAGAGGAGAGTCAAGGTACTACACTTTTGTCACTCAATTTACTTCACATCCGATCGCTTCACTATGACAATGGTATCGTCGCAAAATTAATCGTCATCATATCAGGACCTCCACTGCTGGACATAGGCATCCCCCATAAAGGGGGGGATTCGCCCGTACTAGCAAAGCTGCACTGTGGGCATGCGGGTTAGTGAACGCACTTGTTCTGTGAATGTGAAAAGTATTACATAAAATAGTCTTTTTTCTTTTTACATGTCGATATCTCAAGACCAAATCCGTTTTGTGCACGTCGGAGCAGGTCATGAATTCATCAGTCAGGGCGAGCAAGGACGTTGTGCCATTGTTTGGAGTGTTGCACCATGTTTACATTTACATTATAAATAAATAAATATGGCTGAACATTTCACACAGCGCTATCTAGCCCCAAACTAAGCAGAGCGTGTACTATAGGAACCAGATAACCGATAGGATACTTATATAATTTTTTTTGTAAATACATACTTATAATATACAGAAACAGAAAACATCCAGACCAGACATTACGCCGAATAGTTTTGTTTTAATGTTATTTGTGGGGAAACAGGCTTAACCTGATGGTAAGCGGTCACCGTCGCCTATTGACACAGGCAACACATTTTTCTTGAAGCTTACCATGTGTAAGTCTAACGGGAAAACCTCAGATGGTAGCTCATTCCACATCTTGCAAGTAAATAATA
This sequence comes from Philereme transversata, assembly GCA_963924445.1. Classification (NCBI taxonomy): domain Eukaryota; kingdom Metazoa; phylum Arthropoda; class Insecta; order Lepidoptera; family Geometridae; genus Philereme; species Philereme transversata. Next base: position 33,812,155 of record OZ004339.1, on the reverse strand, counting down.
AATTGTATAGTAAAATGTCGTTGTATGTACAGGTCCTGGAAGCGGAGGCGCTGCAGCACGGCGAGGAGCTGGCGGGGGCGGAGCGCGCGCGACGGCAGGCCGAGGCAGAACGAGATGATCTGCTCGACGAACTCAACAATACCACTAGCAAGGTACCCTACTTACCTTACACCAACCTAATCCACGGCCGTAGCAAAGGGAACCCCAAAGGGGGGGTTCAATTATTTTTTCATAATATGAATTTAAATGTCGTTTCATGGACATTTTTGTTTTATTATTTACTTCGAGTTAAGCATTCACGTGACGGGTTGCAAGCGTATTTTACATTAATTTGATGATGATGATGATGATGTCATCCAGGCCGATTTCGGCTACGGCGACATTGTTTCTGCTTGTTTCCGTTGATGCGCTCTTTGGTGACTAGCATATCCAATTTTGGCCTTAAATGTGCGCGCACATAATGTGCATGTCAAAACGCCATTTACGTAATTATAGTGAATGTTGGCAGGTGGTTTATTTTTAAGGTGATCACGTTTATTATCTAGATCACACCTGCGCTCATCTTCAAAGTTGAAGACACTTTGTTGAACCAATCGTCTCCACTCTGGCCGATTTTCTGCCAATGATTCCCACTCAGAGGGCTCAATCTTGCACTTTTTCATATTTCTCTTCTGAGCGTCTTTGTATCTGAGCAGCTGGCCGCCACTCTTTCGCTTGCCGTCCTGGAGCTCTGAGTAGAAAGTGCGCTTCGCCACCCTGTTGTTGGACATACGCGTTAGGTGCCCGCACCACCGCAGTTGTCGGCGCATAAAATACGCTTCCATTCCGCAGACATTAGCTCGTCGAAGAACATCAGTGTTTCTAACACGATCCGACCAATGAATATTCATAATATCACGGAGACACTTGAGGTGGAACCAATCAAGGGTTCTTATATGTCTGGAGTACAGGCACCATGTTTCAGCGGAGTATAATAAGTTAGGTAAAACGATCGCCAGGTACACCTTGATCTTTGTGCTTAGCTTGATGTGATGTGAGCGGAAAACTGACCCTAAGTTTTCCAAAAGCAGAGGAGGCAGCACCGAGTCTATGATTAATTTCACAGTCAAGATCGGTTTTAGATGTTATAGTGCTGCCTAAATAATTAAATTTCTCCACCTGCTTTAGAACTCTTTCACCAAGAAGCAGATTTGGCGGAGCACGATCTTCAGCATCCATTACCATCACTTCAGTTTTAGTAACGCTGATTTTAAGACCAAATCTACAACATGTGGCGTCGAGTTTCGACATCAAGTTTTGTAGGCCCTCGGATGTATCGGCTACAAAGCACAGATCGTCAGCGTACATTATTTCTGTGATTATATCGTACGAAACTTTGGTATAGGCTTTGAATCTGGCTAAGTTGAAAATGCCACCGTCCATGCGAAACCTTATACGAATGCCATCTGTATTGTCGTTTAATGCTTCTCTAACAACTACTGAAAAATATAGAGCAAACAAAGTAGGTGCAAGAACACAGCCTTGCTTAACTCCACAGGTGACAGGAAAGAAATTAGATTGCTGGCCATTTGCAAAAACGCAGCAAGACATGTTGTCATGAAGAAGCCTGATCATTTTAATAAACTTATCTTTTAATTAACTCAGTACACCCAAGCTTATCCAGCACTATCCAAAGGGCATCTCGGGGAACGCTATCAAATGCTTTCTCGAGGTCCACAAAACAGAGATACAGTGGTTGCCCTTGCTCTCTACTTTTTTCTTGTAACTGACGCAGTGAGAATATTGCCTCGCAGGTTCCTCGATTTGGCCGAAACCCAAATTGGGTTTCAGGTAGTATACCTTCAGACAGCTTCATGAGACGACTTAGGAGTACTTTTGCAAATATTTTGCCCGGAGTCGATAAAAGTGAAATACCTCTATATGAGTTACAGTCTGTACGGTCTCCTTTGTTTTTATACAGAGAACAGATGCGGGATATCACAAATTGGGTCGGGACCTGCTCATCTTCCCACATGCGTGAGAAGAACTGGTAAATTATGCTATGTAAACTTTCCCCCCCGTATTTGAGTAATTCCCCTGGTATGTTATCAATGCCAACTGCCTTTTTATTTTGCTGGGCCTTAATAGCTCTGACAACCTCTTCAAGGGAGGGAGGTACATCTAGATCACTCGCTCGCGGATGTTCTGGAAGTGAACTGATGAAATTTAGATCTGCTGAACGTTCACAATTAAGTAATTGGTTAAAATGTTGGGCCCATCGCTCTAAAACATCTTCTTTGCTGGTGATAATGGTACCCTCGATCGACCTAAGAGGTGTGTTTCCCCGATATGGCGTCCCAGTCAATTTTCGTACTTCAGCAAAGAATGCTGAAAAGCTGGTTGGTATCTGAAAGCCACTGAATATGATTAACCTTATTTATCCACCACTCCTCTTTTGTTACTCTCGTCAGCTTCCTTAAGTCTGAAGCACTTTGCTTGATTTTTGCTGCGTGTTCCTGATTAACTGGACCACTTTGACGGAGGAGAGTGCGATGCTTTGATATGGCCGCATTAAGGGTGACATCATTTTCATCAAACCAATCTTCATTGACGCGGGGTTTTAAGCCAAGGACTTCTTTCGCCGTATCAGTTATATGTGCAGATAGATACTGCCAGCCTTTTTCTAAACTAGTTTTCTCGGCTAGACCTTTTCCGAATAATACGCTGTTCAAGGAATGCACATACTGTAGTCGCACTTCCTTACTTTCCAATCCCTGCAAATTAAAACTAGTTGGCTTAGCTCTGGTAGGTCTAATAGGTTGCCGAATACGCAAGCTCAATTTAGTGATTACAAGTCTGTGATCTGTCCAACAGTTTGCACCGCGCATAACACGTGTCACTGTAACTTGTGAGAGATCTCTTTGCCTCACAATCGCATAGTCAATTAAGTGCCAGTGTTTCGAGCGTGGGTGCATCCATGTCGTCTTATATTTCATGGGAAGTCTAAACATGGTGTTCGTGATAGCCAGATTAAATTGTGAGCATAGAGTAAGCAAGAGCTGCCCATTACTGTTCATGGCACCAACTCCATGTCTTCCCAAGACACGTGGCCATGCTTCAAAATCACGCCCAACGCGTGCGTTAAAATCACCCAACAGTAATATCTTTTCGCTAGGGTGAATTTTTGTCAGGGTTTGTGTTAGCTCTTCATAGAACTTATCTTTAATTTCGTCACTTTTATCTAGCGTTGGAGCATAGATGCTTATTATGTTAAGGTGGTTTCCATCATCTAAATTGAGACGTAGAGATATAACTCGATCTGACATTCCAGTTGGTGGCTCTTCTAGTTTTGAGACAATTTTGTTTTTAATTGCAAAGCCTACACCAGATCTTCTAGGCTCAGTTGCCGCTGTACCTTTCCAGTAAAATGTGTATCCTCCACCTTGTTCCACAAGCTCGCTTTCATCAGCCAGATGGGTTTCACTGAGAGCAGCAATGTCCACATCATAGCGTCCAAGTTCACGAGCTACAATTGCAGTTTTCCGTTCAGGGCACATACTGTCAGCACGGTCGAGGAGTGTACGCACGTTCCAGGCACCAAATATCATCTTGCTGATGCGATGTATTTTCAGTTTATTCGTATTCTTATTTTTATTTCGACCACGAGTATATGGATGCGTAGGCAGCCGCGGTTACTACCTCCCATATGTTTTTAGGGTAAGCAATTTTTAGGACACCTTTTCTAGTCCCCTCCCCGGCTGAGCGGGGGAAGCAGTGCCTCTCTAAATAGAGCTGCTTCGTCACAAAGGGTGCTGCCGAGCTTACACTGTTACCCCCCTGCAGTGCAAAAGCGACCACTCTCCCTTTGCCGCCTACGTGCAGGTATCAGACAAACCCTGTCCGGCATCGAAGCCAGAGCTCTCTACCTCTACCTATCGCCGCAGGACTTTGTAACTGTGTTAACTCAGTATCCAGTAAGCAGAAACATGTCAGATGCGCAGAACATATTTAAGTGCACAAGCGGGCGCGCAACAGCAGGTGCACTCTCTCGTCCGTCCCTCCTAGATCCAATGGAACAGAAGACCGCTACAATTGGAGGAGGGGTGGATGCAGTGTCTAGCCGACGATAACTGTATGACCCCTATCATCGCCTTTAAGGCCTTCCATCACTGCCTTGCTGCCTCGCCACCGTAGGTGGGTTGCTAACTGCCGAGGCAGTCTTTATGCACTATGCGGGGAGCAGCCGCCAGGCCTAAGTGCCGAAACACTTAAGCCCCCCTCTACCAGGTTTAGCCCACGAGCCGACGTGGTTTCCAGGGTGTGGCCGTTGCATGCAGGACAACTTCTTGGAGCCACTGGTGAGAGTTTATAGACCAACAACGAATTTAACTGAGTATTCCACCGCCCAAGAGGGCCGGCTGGCAGAATCAGACGCTGAAAGTCCACAACACCCCCTTAGTAATGTTGCGAGCTGGGGGTTCGGGATTCGGGACCCCCAGCAGCTGGGGAGCTGTTCGGGACATAAAGAACACTTAGTTACATCAAATATTAGGTATTTACCTATGAAATTGCCGTTTTGTATGGAATAAGTGAAAGTACTTATTTTTTTTTACTTTTTTATTTCTGTTATTCAAAGTAATCACCCGTGAAATCGCATCTTTGCCAACGCATTGGCAGTTTATTGATGCCCTTCTTGTAAAAATCAGCTGGACGGGAGGCAAACTCAACAAACTCTTCAAAGGCATTTTGTACTCTTGAATTGAATTTTTTACCCACTAAAATGTTGTCTAAATTTTGGAAAAAGTAATAGTCGATAGGTGCAAGGTCTGGTGAGTATGGTGGATGAGGGAGAGCTTCCAACCCCAACTCTTGCAGCTTGGAGACTGACTGTTGTGCAGTATGGGATCGCGCGTTGTCGTGAAGGAGCAGTGGGGACGACCGATTGACCAAAGCTGGTTGCCGATGTGCAAGCTTCTCCATCATTGTCTCCAGTTCTTCACAGTACACATCTGCAGTAATGCTCATGCCGTTTTGTAAAAAGCTGTGGTGAATCACACCCGCACTAGACCACCAAACAGTGACCATCACCTTTTTAGGGGTCATTTTTGGTTTAGGGCATTGCTTTGATGCTGAACCAGGAGGTAACCAACTTGCTGAGCGCTTTCGATTGTCGAACAGAATCCATTTTTCATCGCACGTAACAATTCGGTTCAAAATTCCTTCATTTCTTTGCCTATTGAGCAGCGCGAGGCAGGTCTCGACGCGTACGTTGCGCTGGCGATCGTTAAGTTCGTGGGCCACCCATCTATCAAGTTTTTTTAGCTTGCCTATTTGTCGCAAATGTATCAAAATTGTTTTGATGCTAACATGCTGCTGCTAGCTCAGCTGTAGATTAAGTTTTGTCAGCTTCCACAATCGCCTTTAATTCATCATTGTTGACCAAAGTCGCCGGACGATCACGAGCTTCATTTTTCAAGTCAAAATTTCCAGAACGGAACCGGGAAAACCAATAACGGGTTGTGCGTTCGTTTGTACAGTTCTCTCCGTAAACGTTTTTGATGTTACGTGCCGTTTGTGTTGCGTTGGTGCCACGTCGGAACTCATATTCCATAATTACACGAATTTTTAAAGTATCCATTATGACGAAAAATGTTCAAATGTAATTAAAATACAACGCTAATCAATAAACAAAAGACTGGAGTTTGTAAAAAGAATGTCATGTTTTAAAAACAAAATTAATTTGAATAAAAATGACCAGTACTGAAGAACGGCAATTTCATAGGTAAAGGTACCTATTATTACACAAACAAATTTAGGAAACACAACAAATCTATTATAATATAATGCAATAATATTTTAGTTGCGTCTCTGTATACTGGTTTTGAGAGAAGGATATTAATATAATAACAAAATTAAATTAAAATAAATTATTCGTCACATAAAGCTAAGAAACACCCCAGTTAAACTAGCTTTCAATAGAAAAAAAACCATCCGAATCGATTTATCCGTTTGGTAACTACGATACCACAGACAGACAACAACACAGACAGTATTATACACTTGTTATAATACATTTATGAAACTACTAGCTTCCGCCCGGGGCTTCACACGACTTGTTTTTCAATAAAAAGTAGTATTTGTTTCAATCCAGGGCGTAATCTATTTATACTCCAAATTTCATTAAAATCAATTCAGCTGTTACGGCGTGATTGAGTAACAAACAAACATACAAACTTTCGCATTTATAATATTAGTGTGATGTTTGTTATTTAATTTTTCTTGTATGTTTTAGGGCACGCTTCTCATAGATGAGAAGAAACGGCTGGAGGCGAGGATAGCGGCGCTCGAGGAGGACCTCGACGAGGAACAATCCAACAACGAGATACTCAACGACAGGTTGAGGAAGGCACAGGTATGATGATACTTGCTTTAATCTCTGTTTTAAGGTAAAGGGCTACGCGACCTTTTGATGGTCAGGCCGCCGCCCGCGCGCCCACTACGCAGCAAGGAGTGCGTGAGTTCGGTTCATTATAATATTAATTACAATATTCAAATAGACGACCTCCATGGCACAGTGGGGGAATAACCGGCTGAGACGCAAGAGGTTGCGGGTTCGATTCCCGCTGCGGAACAAATGTTTGCATAGTCTACAGATATTTGTTCCGGTTTTGGGTATTTTCTATACAATATGTAACAAAAACTGTCAGATCCTTAAGATGTGATTATTTGGTCATAATTACGTAATTCTTTCCCAGAAAAAAAATACCTGACTAATTTCATTATTTGGCGCTCATAATTAAAAACTTACCCCTCGCAACACCGGCGGGGTGGTGGTGTGGAGGGGTCAATAACACACGTACGACATTTGTTTTTTGTTGACGATTGCAGTTAAGAACAATAAGTTTAATGCAGTTCTGAAAATAACTTAGCTTCAGCTCTGACAAGAGCTTAGGTACGTATTGCTAGATAAGCAGAAGCACGTCAGCTTGACCGAGACTCCGACGGTCGTGCTCCACGTGTTGACCTCCAACTTTAATGCACCTTCGACACCGTTTTATGATGTTGGCACGCACTTTTCGCAGCACACTCGGACATAAGTGTCGATGTCGTTTATTAACTCAAAATCCGCGACGATTCGAACTCTCATTTCCGCTTCCGAGTCACACAGCTTATTGAACAAAACTTGTTTGACAAACCCCACAACATTAAACAATTATTAAGCATTAAACATGTTATTTATTACACACGTTGTGATATTCCATATTCGAATAAGACATTTCGCAAAGAACTAAACTCGGGACACGCGAACGGTACAATTACCAACGCAATACTGAGGCGTGGTCGGCGCGTGCGAGCCAGAGAACGAGTGAGTGCCGGCGCCGTCAAAGAGATGAAAGGGAACACCGTCACAAGCTGCGCCGACGTCAAAGACACACCGCCACCTTTGAAGAGTACCAGAGCGGCACCTTTGAACTTTTGAGTTGACAGCGCGGTAAAATTTGCCTATCTTTGGGGTAAAATTAAGATTATTCTCGAAATTAAAAATGAAATAACTCTACATTTATTTGATTATTGATAGATGTGTTTTAAACATCTGCCCGACTTTAATTTACATGTCAGAATACGCTCTTCATGGATCTGACAGGGTTTTTGTTACAAAAAAAAATATATGTATAAGTATTTCTATCAGTTATCTGATTTCTATAGTACTTTAGAAAATACCCAAGCGTGGAATGAAAATCTGTAGACCAGAACCCGCTACCTCCTACGTCTTAGCTAGCTATTCGGCGACTGCGCCACAGAGGTCGTCGGAGGTAAATCGTCAGTTTAGTTTTGTAACTATTATAATTACTGTTATTTCCAGAATCAAATCGACCAAGTGACGATGGAGCTAGGCACAGAGAAGTCCTGCACGCAGAAGCTGGAGAGCGGCAAGCTGGTGCTGGAGCGACAGAACAAGGAGCTGAAGGCCAAGCTGAGCGAGCTGGAGACGCAGGCCCGCACCAAGACTAAGGTAACGCGACAATACGATACTATACCAGACAGAATGCACTACTCTCACTAATCCCCCACTATTCAAACCTAGAGGGGGCCGGGTTATTGGATTCTATAGAAAAAATAATAATATGCAAATAAAATAACTGCGCAAGCGTGGAACCAGAGCAGGGAGGGGTGAGGCGTGAGCGGAGGGCGCCTGATTATTGCATGTACCGGACTACTGAAGTTCCAGATTACTGACACTACTGTATTTCGTATATCCCTTTTTGAAAAATCACTCCGTGATTGTAATATGTTTTACATCACTTTAAAAGTTGGTCATTGTTAGCTAGATATCATCGTAAATGCGACTTATGCTCCTAGGGGCATAAGTAAAGAAAATAGAATGAGGCTCATTGCACTCATAATATACTAAAATGAAATACAACCGCAATCTTTATTTCACATATCCTTATAAAATCCTTATTTCTATTTAAAAATGAAAGAGGTCACATTCATAAAAATGCTTTATTGTAATACAACCTCCATGACAAATTCTTATTTCTATTAGATAAAAGAGGCCATAGTTTCGAAGTGAAAAAAAAAAATAGATACCGGGAATATAAATTTTATTTTTACCAACAAACAGTTATAAAGACTTTTTTAATTTCATGGCAATTGTGATGTAAAGTTGTATAAAGCGATCAAAATAGCACCCTCGACTCTTTAGGTATCGCAAAATTAGCAAAATATCTCGGGTGCAACTGATCACTTACACCCCTTGTATAACAATGTATTGTCCTTGATTGGTTTACTATCCAATTTGTTTTGTTTCTTTAATCTATTGTTTTTAAGGAGCTTTGCGTCATTTAACGACGATGTCAGCTCCATAGTACTCTCTATTATATAGTTATATAATAGAGTAAATAATATTATTAGTAGTTATATATAATATTTCTATATAGTTTATAGGTATTATTTTTAATATGTATAAGTATTTTATTTATTATGGTATATATTATGTATAACTATTGATATTTGTATATTACTCATATGCTTTTTTCTGTGCATGTACCCACCACTATAATCGACTATCTCTATCTTCAAAGGTTTGCTGGAAGAAAACTCTTATTAGGGTTAAGCTCACCTTTGTATATGTCCATTTTGTAAGCTGTTTCTATCTGTAATTTTTTTTGTGTACTATAAAGAATATGAATATTAAAACAATACAATTACAATAATTCAAGCACCGGTATGTGAACCAGTAGGGCATGTTAGCTGCTATGCAGCTGAAATAGGCCCACATCAAGCTGGTTGGCTTTACATGCTCCAAATAGTTCCTCTCTCATGGATGTACGATCCAATTTGAACATTTAATCTAATCGCAGGGTGTGATCACCGCTCTGGAGCTGAAAGTGGGCAATCTAGAGGAGCAGCTGGAGGTGGAGTCCCGCGAGCGCCTCGCGCAGCAGAAGGCGTCGCGCAAGCTCGACAAGAAGATGAAGGAGCTGGCGCTGCAGCTCGACGAGGAGCGGCGCCACGCCGACCAGTACAAGGAACAGATCGAGAAGGTAGGACTCTACAAGGCAGCGTAACCACCTTACTTTTTGAAAAACACTGCTTGCTAGAAAGGGCTAACCTTTCTAGCCCTTGTTTTAAAACCTGATTTTTGCAAATCTTGCCCTTATTAGCTTCATAGTAGCTGCCACTATGAAACTAAAAAAGTCTAGATTTGCCAAAATCAGCTTTTAAAATAGGGCTAGAAAGAGGGAAGAGAAAAAGGGGGAAAACATTTATATATTTATATCATTGGGATGGTCAATATTAACAATACGTTGTGATTGTAGATGAATGTACGCGTGAAGACCCTGAAGCGTCAGCTGGACGAGGCGGAGGAGGAGGTGCAGCGCGAGAAGGTCGGCAAGCGCAAGGCGCAGCGCGAGCTCGAGGACATGCTCGAGACGCACGAGACGCTCGCGCGCGAGTGCACCAACCTCAGAAACAAGCTCAGGTAACCGCTGCGACAAGCGTGACAACAGTTCTACGTTTTAATTGATCGAGCGAAGCTATATCTCCAAATCAACTTTGTCAAATCGTAAGGCGTTGTATGTATGTATGTTTGTTTGTCCGAGGATAACTTTCGAAGCGTTCATCCGGTCATCGTGAAATTTGATATATAGGTAGGTAGTGTTGGCACAATCCTGGTGTGACTATAAGCTAAAAATGTTGGGGGGTTGGTGAGGCGATTATTAGGTCCTCCATCGTGCAGGTGTTCGGGCACAAAGGGCACAGTTGCAAGTGCTGTATTGACTAGATAAGTCAGGATCCCTGAATCCCCATTTGCACATATTAAGTCTGCAGCGGCCAACCTGGGTGCGAAACCTGTTTAAGGACTTCCAGACTGGCCACGGCAGATCGTACCCGGGTGGTAACTGTTCCTTTGGGGTGGTAAAATCAGGCGGTGGGTCTGCGTTAGCTGCACGAGGCGAGGACATCACTCGACCTTCTGTAAGTGCGCAATGAACTCGCTACCTGCATGTGGCGTTGTTTATACAATACGACTGACTGAGCTTGCGTAAAACTACTTTTATATCCAAATAACCTTCAGTAGGGAGTCAATAGTGACAGTGAACGGTGACATCTATCTCCAGATGGAAAAACTTTCCTCAATCGAACATGATTTTTCAACAATAACTAGAAAGAACACAAGTTTCGAGCACCCAAACTAAAAAGGTACTGATTTGGAAGGTCTGCCTTTTTAATGGTGATTCTTCCTGTTGGCCACCGAATCTATACTATATTTTATGAAAAAAGTGGCTTCAGACGATTACCTGACCTTTAAAACTCTTTTTGCCATAAGGTATGAACTGTTTTTTGCCGTTTCAAGAACTACGGCCAATATAAGACTAACAATAAATTGCTTTAACAAATTCGAGTTAAACAAAACACAAAATTGATATAGATTATTTGGTAAATCCAACAGCTCGGTAGACAGTCGTCAGATCCGACACAGCCGGTCTGTGACTCGGGGCCCTTCTATCTCGATGTCGGAGGAAGAGAGTGAATAACCGACTATGAGGTACTGGCGATACCGCCACTCAGGTAAACCTGTGGGGGGGAGCCATCGGGGACGCATCGCTTGATTTCTGAACCTGAGGCGTGGTTCTTGGAAAAATCTGGTGTGCGAGATAACGTCGAGGATGCAAATCTCATTATTCATAATCATTTTGAAGTGTTTTAGGATTTTCTATTTTGGCTCTTATTACAGAACTAAACTTTATATTTATACTCGTAGATTTTTGACTGTTTTTATCGATATTGTGGCTGTATCTCGCACTATCTACAGCCACGGTGACCGCGGAAGACCAGCGTTACATGATTGGTTGCCATTTCTGTCGCGATTATCTTATTCTATTAGTTTATTGTTTTTTGTATAGGTAACCAAATTAACCGTAATTTTTTTTTATTAAAACCGTCAGAAAGTTCTGCTTGAGTCACAATGAACAGTTTTCAAGATCGTATTTTATTAAGCTTTTGGTTTATTTATAGGTGGCGTTACTAGTATCTAATCTATGATTAAATGTCAACCTCATGTTTTTAACATTATCACTGGCTATCACTGGTATAAAGGCTCACTGACTTCATACAAAAGTAATACGAAGCATGAACGAAATAAGTAGAGAGGATTGAATATAATGTTATTGTGATAGCAACCTTTGACAGTCAACGCCATCTGTCGTAAGTATTATGGAACAATTTTTTTTTAATTTACTTCTAAAAACCATTCACTAAGCTAAGTCACTAATGTCATCATAGGTAGATTAAATTTTTTCAAATGATTATGAATAAGGATGACTTGAAATGTAATGTCATCTTGTTAACTAGTTTTATCCAAGAACAGGGGTCTTTTTCTTGTCATTGTGTCGTATTTTCATCTCGTCTCATATTGTTTTAAAAATTTCGCCATATTTTTCAACAACTCTTATTGTGTCAGTTGAAATACATCGGTTTGAACTCAATCGTGGCGCATGGTCATGGAAGAATCTAATGTTGGTATGCCTGAGGTTTTGCGAAAGTCATGAATGAAAGGATGCCTGTTTGTTTTGCTTACTTTATTTTGTTTTGTTTATATTTTAAAATTGTGTAAATACCTATAATTATATTATATTTTTTTTTACCAATTTATATGTTCACAATAATACTCATTTTATTTTATATAATTTTTAATCATAATTAAGTAACCAATGTAATTGGTTTATTTAAACCGTGTTAGTTGCTAAACAAATAATAATAATAATAATGGCCAGAACTAGCAATTAAGATGTCCGTCGTTTTCAGTGTTGTTTTTAGAACGTTTGTTCTGTGCACGAAACTTTTAAAGTGTTTAGTATTACAGAAGTACTGTTATTGATGGGTAATATTTAAATAATCATCGGTATCTGGGACTTCATGTGCATGAAAGGAGCCTTCAAATTAAACTCAGGCGGCCTTATTCCAAAACGCAGACTAAAAATAGTACTAGGTTTAAACCAGGTTTAGACCAGAGACTAATGTACTTTTTTGGAATAAGGCCGAGGAAGTCAATGCATGATTCTACATTTTACATCTAATACTAATGGATAAAAACAAAAGCAAAACAGTTCATCCTACTATCTAAAGAATAGAGTGAACGCATATAAAAAGAGAAGCATTCAAAGCACGTTAAACAAGATCAAATACTATGGTCTTGCCAGTAAAAGAAAGTTGATCAGGTAAATTGAAATCAAACTACCAAGTAATAACTTTTTGTTCTACCCTTCTATACTAATATAATAAAGTAGTTTGTTATTTGCAAGTTTCTTTGTTGGGGGGTATTCTCAAAAACGATTGGACCGATTCTGATAATTCTATCACTGATAGAAACCTATATTTTGATAAAAAAATAAATTACACCAAGATGGGTCAGCTAGGATCATATCAATGATCATGTGTCATGTGTTTTTTATTTTTCTGCCGAAACGTATGCTTGTTTTAGTTTAAGAAATGCTATCTTATTTTATTAGCGTTCACTGGTTGCGAAACGAACGATACCATAACTTTTTTTTTTGTTTTTTTTAAATGCAATACAAAAACTTCAATCTAGTTTCTGCCCCTTGGTTTGGACGCTGTCAATGCTCATGCACCAAAGGCCCAAAACATTCACGACTTTGTTAGAAATTGACTGAAAAAGCAGGACTTTTAGTGGATTGAAATTTTTATGTTGCAATTACCTTAACTAATCAACACGTATATTATAAGCTGGTTTTTGTGTTTACAGACGACAAGGCGGCCCCATCGGCCTCTCTGGCGCCTCCTCGTCGTCCCGCATGAAGCGCTCGTCGCTGGCCCCCGGCGGCGGCTCCGGCGACGAGTCCTTCGACGACGTCAACGATACCACCAACAGCGTCGAATAGACACCACCCTTACACTACAAACAACCCCGTATTCTTCAAACTACCCTCAAAACTTAATCAAAACTCGACTATAGATATTTTCGTTTTTGTTGGAAACTGTTAAACAATCAATGCTTGATTTTATTTGACTTAAGTTTAGATTTTTGACAGTTGTCAAATCTATGCTAGAGGCTCGATTCACGTTTGAGCGCAGTTTTGGAATACCAAAGTTAGAGAGCCCCTCATATGCACAGTGTTATTTATGAATTTATTTTGGTTATTGAGCATTTTGTAACTTTCTTGATCATAATGTGATGAAGTATTCTATAACTAAAATGGATTTGTCAAATTATTGTGCGTAAAGAGGGTTGCTAAATTGACCCCACATAGTTAAACAACTTTCTTTAATGGTTAGCAAAAATGAGTGTGTGAATTATATCTGGAATCGATCAATTGCCACCTTGGACAAGCCATCTGAACGTTAGTGTAGTACGAACTAAAACTGAGAAAATTATCTGTGAGCATTATAATGAATTTTGCAAATCATTCAATAATTTTCTGAATCTTTTGAAAAGATACTTGACTAATGTCCAGAATAATTGTACGGTTAAAACTGTCGCAGTATTCTGGTTTGCAGATAATTGATAAAATGAATAAATTTGTTAATCATCGGTCAGTGGTAAAAATGTATCATAAAATCTACAAATTGATCAAAGATTTTATAGCTATGTGTGGGCCAATAATTCATACTACAAATATATACCTAATTGTTGTATGAAGTTTAGTGCATGTAGGAAGGTATATTACCGCATCGCTTACACATGATCGAAATTTTGGTTCATTCATAATCAGCTTGGGACAATTAGCGGTAGCGCGTAAATTAGATATTACCAAAATATTGTATGTATGTACTTAATTGTTTAAATTATCATCATGTCTAAGCGTGTTGCTTGGTGATTTGTACGAAAACTTAGTGTTTGCAAATCGGACCTAATTTACATACGGATAGGGTAGATTTTTGTATAAATCACTCGTGGGTAAGTCGATTTCAGGCGGTATTATTGATTGCTATTAGCAGGTCGCGACGGCTTCGTACTACCCGCATGTTTCTCCATTTTTGTATTATACATTTATTGTTATACCGACGCAATCTTTTCTCAGTGTAGAAATATGAGAAAATATTGCAAGTTTTATATAAAAGACGCTTAGATTTTTAATGAAGGATATTATGGTATTTGATCATATTTCTACTGTCAACACAATTTTGGGTGCTCAATTTTCTTAAACTTGCATTTAGTCTGGATATCTGTAAGCATTGGGTAACTTTGTTGCGAATCAAATTAAATTAATTTTTCCCTGATCCAGTATTAAATCGAAACATTCCTATCAATCGAGATTCCCACTAGCACGAGCGGGCTCGACTCTAATTCTCCATTGGGTGATAATGAAATTTATATAAAAGTATTATTAAAATGTGGCAAAAGTACGTAACTGCTGATTTATTGTGATGCATTTAAAAAGCGACTGAGTTAGACTGTTTATGCGACAATATTTGAACCCCAATACCTGTCACTTCGTAATAAAATATATCGGCAAATGTTGCTTTTTGAAAGTGCTCAAGTCGAATCCATTCTCTTGGTATGTAAATAGATTCAGTGTCAGTCACTGAGAGCTTAGTTGCCATACAAATGTTATAGATAGTTGATAAGTGATCATGTGAGTTTTGAAGAGGAGGCGGCGCCGGCGCAGGCGCAGCATGTGACAGGCCACTACTAATAAATAGGTTTAACACCTTTGCGCCGGCATTCTGTTTAAAACCTGTTATCTGTTTAATGTTCCGACTCGAGAAACATCATGTAAATACAATATTCAGTGGAATATGTGATGTGAGAGAAGCGCTGGCACACTGCTTGCTTTTATCATAGACTAGTTATTCTCTAAGACTCGTAGTAATAAATTGTGGCCTTAGGTTTTTTATTATGGCGTTTAGTCTCTTCGACGCGGAGGCCTATCAGCCTATCACCGATTTGATAAAACTTTGTATTTTATACAAGCATTTTACGACATGTACCGAATCTACACAACATTTCTTTTTTATCAATATTATAGTTTTTTCTAATTAATAATATAAAATTTAAATGTAAGTAAACCATTAAAGCATAAACATATTTTACTTAAATATTATATTTAATTAACATTGATTTAATTGTAAAATTGGCCATAGGTTGTAACAAGTTGGTATGCCAATTACAATTTTTCATGATTTTTAACCATTTGTTTTATTTCATGAGATTCTCTTCCTTCTATCACTATGGCACCTGCACACAGCACCTGAGTGGACATTCCATGCTATATGGCTACAATATATTATATGCTGTAGATAGGTACAGAAACTAGCACTAATCGGTGATCCTATTAAGGAGATGCTGCCCCAGACCATTACAGATTCTCCTCCGTAAGCAACAGTTTCCTCGATGCAACACTGAAAATAGCGTTCTCTAGGGCGACGATATACTCTCTGACGTCGATCACGATCACTTCCATGTAGACTCACCCTGGTCTCATCAGTTTTTTATACTAAACCTCTAAAATATTTTTTTTTAATTTTGTTAAAAACTAGGTTTTCGTAAATCCTCACCCACCTCCAAATCTAAATCGAATGCTGGGATTGCTTTAGAAAGCGTCTGCACGCATAGGGGTTTTTTGGAAGGGAAAGGGCTACCCCCCGGTACCACTACTTTCGCCTGCAAATGTATAGTTTTCGAGAAAATCAGCTTTAAAATACCAAATAAATATCGCTGGACATTTCACACAGCGCTATGTAGCCCCAAACTAAGCAGAGCTTGTACTATGGGAACCGGATAACTGATAGAATACTTATATACTTTTTTTTTGTAAATACAACTTATAATTACGAGGCATGCCTTTTAAGTTTTGTCGTTTGAAGAAAAAAACACAACTAGAACCTTATAGTACTTTTTATTGTTTTTGAAAGTATTCACCGCGTAGCTTAATGCACTTTTCCATTCGCTCAAACCAGTTATTATAACATTTATTCCACTCTAAAGTGGGGGTGTTCAAAATGGCTGACTTGAAAGCGTCGACTGCTTCTTCACCGGACTGGAACCTTTGACCACGAAGACTTTTCTTAATTTTAGGAAATGTAAAGAAATCGTTAGGGCTTAGGTCAGGACTGTATGGAGGATGGTCAAGAATTTCTACTTTTTCCTGCTTCAAATACTCAATCGTTTGACGAGCGCTGTGTGAGCTTGCGTTGTCGTGGTGCAGGATGATGCGTCGCTTTGAGTTAGATTTTCGAAGTTCGGCGATGACTTGTGGTAAACAAACTGTAGTATACCACTCTGCGTTAACCGTTCTACGATCTTCAAGTGCAATAGTCGCAACATGGCCGGTTTTTCCAACGAACGTGGCCACCATCTTCTTTGAAGTGCTTCGAGAACGAACAACTTTAGTCGGCTTTGGCTCGTCTTCAAAGACCCAGATTGTAGATTGTTGTTTGGAATCAGGATCGTAGGCATAGATCCAAGATTCTTCACCACTTATGATGTCGTAGACGTGATTTGACTCCCCTCGGTTGAACCTTTGCAGAGTTTTCTTACACCATCTGACGCGGGCCGCCTTGTGATCGTCGGAAAGCAGATGCGGTATCCAACGACAAACTAGCTTTCTCACACCAAGCGCTTCATGCAAGATCTTCTGAATGGTTGTCCCTGAGATGCCTAATAGAGCCTCTATCTCTCGATACGTCACATGACGATCTTCGAGAATTAGTTGTCTCACAGCAATGATGTTATCTTCAGTGAAGGCGGATTTTGGGCGTCCTTCGCGAAATCTGTCACTAACACTAGTATGTCCACGCTGGAATTCTAAATACCAGCGTTCGACAGTCCGCAGACATGGGGCTACATCACTGAACACAGATGTTAGCTCTTCTAAACACTGAAGCCGTGTCAGGCCTCTTCTAAAGTTGTAGAAAATTATTGCACGAACATTTTCCTTAGAAAGATTCATTTTCGTACGTGACCTGACAGATTCAAATCGAAACTGTGACTAAACAATAGCATTAATCCTAATACTTTCAACTGTTTTGAGATTCAAAATGTAAACACATTCGAATATAGAACAGTTCCAAATTCAAAATTGCCGGAAAATATAGAAACGACAGAACTTAAAAGGCATGCCTCGTATAGAAAAACACCCAGACACGGAACAAATATCTGTAGATCATGCAAACATTTGTTCAGCGGCGGGAATTGAACCCGCTACCTCCTGGGTTTCAGCCGGCTATACGCCCACTGCGCCACGAAGGCAGTCAAAAAAGTAAAAGTTTCGATTCTAACCTCAAAATGTTATTTATTGGCAAACTTAACTAAAAAGTCGATTTTCGGTGCTCACCTTCGCAGGCTGAGGCTGAGGCTTGCCAGCCTCAGCCGCTACGGTTCGTGCGGTGCCTGCGCATTGTTACAGCTGGCGGAGGCTGCTCTCCTTCCGCGCCTCCGAATTTACTCTATACTCTAGTATGCATCTATATAGGTATTGTATGTACTACGTACTCATGTTCATTGTTCATGGCGCTTACAACGTTTTGGTCGCGGGTAAACTAAACTCTATAAGCGATCCAGCGCTGCATGTTTTAAAGTTTGGTTAGATCACATATATAATGTTTTAGCGCTGTAGCGAACTTTAGTTCTAACTCACCAGCACTAGAACAACCATTTTTCAAGAATGTTCTTGTCTATCGGTAGAATATATGTCTAAGCTAGTAAGCGTTAGAGTCACCGATGAAGTCCAAGGAACTTATATATAAGTTCCTTGATGAAGTCCGATAGACGCGGCGCTGCTATCACAGAAATCGAGAAGTTATTCGAGATTTAGTTCCAGCTTTTGCCGTAATTCCCGCTTTTTCCGTAAGGCTTCACTCGTGGCCAAGGAACTTTTACCCGACCTGGAATGTGCACAGGCTGCCGATGCGCGGTCCGAGTGAGATAGCTTTGCGAGAGCCCTCTGTCCCTTTCATTAGGGTGACCAAACAATGTAGGTATTTAGGACATAATTACGTGAACAAAATCATTTGATTTCATAAAATCATAATGCTATAGGTTATAGAGGATAAAATAAAATAAAACGCATGCAATGATTCATAAACATAATATTTATTGGTATTAATGTACTTACAGTCATGGTCACACATTACTAAACAAAACAGTTTTATGCAACTTCTGTCTTAAATTTGTTTTCTGACCTCTAATTTTTAATGTTTGAGTTTTACCGTGGCTCATCAAACGGGCGGTAAGATAATAAGACGCAATGCTTTTAGTAAGTTGCATTTCGTGTGAATCTTCACATTGAAATGATTGAACAGGATGTGGTGGATCAAAACATTCTCTCAAAATACTATAAAAGTTTTGCAAAACAAATAATTTTAATAATTTTGTTTTTATTTACCTTTTTTAATGACTCAGAGCTATAAAATTTGAATATTTTTTCCGTATACAGAATGATTTGAAAAACAAATTTAGAAACATATTTTAATTTTCCTCTGTCTACGAATGACGTAAAGGATGAAACTGTGCATATATCAATTGAGTTCATATAGTCATGATCCTCATGTTTCTTAATAAACAAGGCAGAAAGACAATATTTGCAACTTAACTTTTCGGATATACTTTTTGCACAGCATCCAGCCATGTAGTATAGTATATTGTTTTTGTAATACGAAAATTCTTCATTGTCAACATAAAACAGTAAATTGACAAGTTGTTGGTCTTCGCTAGCCTCGTGATTGTCTATGTGTGCGTCCACACTGCGAGCCTAGCGCGGTTGCGACGACGGGCGCGAAGTATTAAACATATGAAAAGCGCCTTTGCGTCCATACTGTAGTGACTAAGGCGGAAGCCTAGTGCGACGGGACCGAGCGAGACAGAGCGCGTAGTTTTCAAACGTTCCTGTCCGCGCGTTCTGGCCACACTACGGGCCTAATCAGCGAGCGACCCAATGCGCGGGTGGCGGGGATAACAAACCTGTTCGGTCTTGTCGCTCGGCGTATGCGCATCTGTTTGTAGTAAAACTTAAAATGGCAATAAATACGGAATTATTTATAAGTGCGATTCAATCTAAACCACCCCTATGGCAAAGCAAACATCCACACCACAGTAATCGCACAATAACGAGAAAGTTATGGAGTGAAATAAAAGAACAATTTCCTGAAAGTGAAGGTAAGTTTATTAATTTTATTATTATAGTTATTACATTCTTTGATATTGTTCCCAGAAATAGTTTGTAAATTTAATACGAACATTTTTTGCTCCTATAACTGCTCGTTTAGGATGTCTGAATTCCAAAACTGGAGTCATTTCAAAGTCATCCTCACTGACACAATTAGCGTTTACACTGGGTTGTACGCTATTGCGAAACAAAAGTTTTCGCAACGTGTACCGAAATTGAAGCGAACTCGGGTTATCATTTAAGGCACCACATCGCCTAACGCATGAAAAAAATATTTCAAGATTATCTTGCGAACATTTATAAGTTAAAAAGTATTTCATTGCGTTTTCGTTATCTTTTAGTAAATCAAGACACAAGTTTGCAAAGCTGTATGTGTCAATAATAAATCCAAGAGCAGGAGTTCTGCGACGGTGTTCAAGGATATGTGTGTCATTGATTTTTAAACTCATCAAATAGTTCCTAGTTTCGGTGAGCGCATTCATCCAAATTTCAAGGTTTTGCAGACGTAAGGGTGACTTAAAGCCTTTGCCAAAGGGATTTTTCGAATTCAATATATCAAATATTCTATCCACAAATCGAATATACTCAACAGTTGCTTCGCTTCCTTCAAAACGCTTATCGCCACTTTTTGTTAGGAATTCAATTGCATCGGCAACTGAATTGCTCAACACTTGTGCTGCTAATTTGACATTCATTTTTTTACCAGAAAAATTAATGTGGTTACTAGTAAGTTTGTTGGCTAGTTTCAACCCTTCCTCTTCTTGTATTGCATCTAATTGCTTTATAAAGTTGAATTTTATGTCACCTTTCGGAGAATTGATATTAGTTTCTGCAAAAACATTTCTGGCCAGCTTGAGCATATGGGGAGTATCTAAAATGCAGTGGATTTGGCAGTCTTTTGTTGGGTGTTTAAAACTTGTCTTCATTTCAGGTAGTGTGAACCTACATCCCAAAAGCTCATAAGTCTTGATATTAACACAAGTTCCATCACAGGTTAAGGATCTTACTGTAATAATTTCTTCTGATAACAACCTAATGGCTGTTAATATTAACTGTGATTGAAGCTCAGCTGATATTTTGTTAATAAAAAAGTAAGCTATGGAACATTTAAATCTTTTTGTGTAAGATACAACCATGAGAACAAGGGCTTCGGTAGCTAAGGCCTCAGAGTCATTGGGTATGATTCCCCCATAATCTACATAGCCCCAAAATTTATCCGTTTTCTTATCGAATTTTAGTTCTGTTCTTATTGCCATAGAATCAAAAAGAAGGGCTACATTTTTAAGAGAGGCATCCCTGGCTGCAGTTTCTTTTAAGAACATGATGACTTCCTGAATGTAACCAACACTACAGTCACGTGTAGCTAAAAGCCTTCTCAGTGTAGCTGGATGAGGGAGACACACATGTTTTCTCAAAAAAAGATACGCTTTTGGGCTGTAAAAGTGCAAAGTTAGAGCAAAAGATTTTAATTCTTCACTATATCTTACTTTTTTGTTACTAATAGCATGATTAAACTGCTCATGAATATGCACAAAATTACTTTTTATGACATCTTCGATTTCTTCTGGGTCATGGGTCTTTTTTTTGACTACATTTAACAAAGATTTAAGACTATCGATTCTCAAGTCTCTTCTTTTAACGCGCTGCTTAAGAACTTTAACTTCTCGTTTTAAATCGTCAATTTCCTTACATTCATAGCGAATTTTTTTTGTAGGAGGTTCCTCGGAGGTGCTCGGCATAGGACTGATTTCAAGCTTTTGCTCAGGAACTACTGAAATATTCCCGGGTTTTTCAACAAACACTTCTTCATCTATTACTGGAGCAGCTTGAATAACCATATGGCTTAGAACAGCTATCTCTTTTTCTGGTGGAATAATCTTAGGAAAAATAGTTGGAACAGCATCGGATTTCAGTTTTGAAACTGAACAATGTGCTATTATATCCTGGGGCTTGAAGTGCAGACTACAAATAACAGAATATTTTTTGATATTTGAATTACTTGGTATGACATCCAGCCACTTTTTTCTCAAAGATTCTTCACTAGGAAATCTGAAATTAATTAATAATTTAAAAAAATAAAATAGGTACAATTTCTTTTTTAAAGTCAAGATTTTATTCAATCATGATTCATAAAAGACAAGGTATTTCGACAGTATTTTTTCTATTTTTTTGCTCTCGAGCTTTTATGAATCATGATTGAATAAAATCCTGACTTAAAAAAAATTATACTTATTTTATTTTAAAATTTTTAGAATTAATATATTTTGTCATCATCAAAAAGTTCTCATCAAGACCAATCTAACGAGCCCAAACACGGTAGGTATCAGACTACTGGGATGCAGATTCTGTGAGCACCTTCCATCTCCATCATCAGATCCTGAATATCACGTCATCATCAGAAATTACTCATCAAGACCAATCTAACGAGCCCAAACACGGTAGATATCCATCTACTAGGATGCAGATCCTGTGGCCACCTTCCGTCTCCATCATCAGACCAGCTCAATTCTCTCTGATTGCTGATTGCGAAAATAATCCTGAAAATCCGTTCATTATAGGCACACTACTTCATGAATTGAAAAATACTTACTTGAAGAAAGAAATACCGCATCCCGCATAGGATTCGCTTTTACAGCCTGGAATCGCACATTTTTTAACCATTTTTATTATGTACGAATAAAGAAATATTGCCGAATTACGGTTAAATAAATATCACCACGTTGATCACCACAATTAAGACACACAAATACACTTAAGAAAGGGACACAGGGCTCCCGAAGCGCTTTCTCTCTCGGACCGGATTTCTCTCTGACTAAATGTTAATCGGAAATAGAACTTAATTTCATATACATAAGGTTATTTTCTTATCGAGGAAAAAATGTCGGTGCACATTCCAGGTCGGGTAAAAGTTCCTTGTTCGTGGCGCAGACTCTAGCCTTTGGGATGCGTATGTAAGGATCCTTACTAAAACAGTAATCTGCGTTGATATGGATCAGTATCATTGCTACTCTTGTCTACTTTTACGGTATTTTAAGCCGAATTGTTGTGTCCTCAAGGTGTTTATTTCTATAAAAATAAAGTTGAATAAATGATCTACCATTGACAATGAATGCTTTGAAAAATATTTATAAGCTATGTCCAGAAAAGTGATTTGAAATTCACTCACCAGCCGCTTCGCGTACGTGTGTATCAAGTTGTGTGACGCGAGTGAAAAAAGTTAAATAAAAGTGTTTTCAGTGAGTAAATGTTCTATTTTATTGTTTTATAAGTAATATAGGTACATCAATATAATTTTGATAAATATCTATGTAGACAACAAGTGGTAATAGTGTTTTACTTATAATTTTTATAGTTCAAAAGTAACTGCAACTTTGGGATAAACTTCTCATCTTTTTTTATTCAAGTGTTCTATAATTACGCAGTGTTCATATTCTTCGTCACAAATACCATTTTGAAGTAAATTTTATGGAGATTCTGAATATCAAATCAGTTTGACACAAAAATTTCAAATTATTTATCTACATTTGTATTATTGAAACCATTCGTTATTTTCGAAACAAACGCACTCACACATGCTCAAGTATGCCGTGTACGTATACGGCTTCTGTCATTTTGGCGTTGGCTGAGTATGATACTGATCCTGACAAAGGCATCTATGCCTATAGGGTGTTTCATTTTATCCGGAAAAGGTGTAATAATGAAAAATGGTATTATTATCATGATGATAATAATCAACTCTTCTCGACCCACTGCAGGACGTTATGTCTCTCAATATATATGTAATAAGTATGTATCTAATTGTAAAGTATATTGAACTTGATGATTTTAAAACTTCTTTTAGATAAAATGGATGCTTATATACCTTTCGCTGGGCGACCGTTGGTCTTGGCCACGCCGGTCAAGATCACACCCCGATATTGGGCTACAAGAGGGGTAAAAAAATGAAAATAAGACTTAGGTCAAAAGGGGACGTCAAATGAAAGGTCTTCGTTAGTCAATTGTGACCCCGTTTTAATTTTTAGTTTAGTCCTTGCAGTTTTTTAGTTATTAGCCATAATAAAAACTGAACTTTGACGAAATTCACCAGTGACCCCACAGTGCTGAAATTTGGTATGCTTATAGCTTTTGTGACACAAGTACAGGCAAACTTCTGAAATCCAGAATAAATGCAATTTGTACCCCAACAAAAGAATAACCAATTGACATGAACTCCTGTAATTTGAATGCAACTGTAGGTCAAGTCAGTTGGTTATTCATTTCGTGGCACTATTTTGATAGTCAAAGATTACGCGAGATCTCAGTTCAGGGCGAACCACTAGTTTGTATTGATTATATTTTATTTTGTCTTTTTAAGTAACATGTTCTAAATTTTAATATTATTTTTTATAAACAATAATAAAAATTACAGAAAAATATACCTGGTTTAAATTTTACATCTTGTCTGAACAAAAATAAAACATCCTTTATCTCTGGCAGGATCCGTATAATACACAGATTGACTGATCAACAGCAAGTTAGGATCCGTATCATACACAGACGAACGTCTAAGCTGTACACGCACACATGCACACAAATTTTAAATCATGAACGAGACTGTTGTCTACAGTTTTTAGTTGTTTTATAAACTATTTCCTATTGGACATAGACTACCAGCCACGACAATGGGCAGCCTAATTCAGGAACTCATAGGCAGTACTTCCATAGACTAAACAGAATTCATTGACCCTGTAATTTGTTTACGAAAATGAGCCTGACAAACACAGATTAGACAAATATAGAGTGTACGCAACAAACAGTATGACTATGACGCCACTTTTCATTCATGCGTGCGTGGCGTTTAGAAATAGCTCTGTAGGGACACGTGCATCAGTGTGCGTGTAATGATACCAGAAAAGGAAAAAACTCCCTGTATTTTTTTTAATGTCCTTTTACGACAACAGGTTCTAAAATTTTATTTGGAGACATGAATTTGTTACTAATTGAATACAAATATGTATGAATATTAGGATTGAACAATTGTTTAATTAACAAGTTTATTAAACACTTAAATATTTCATGTACCATTGTAAACGCATTATAAATTACAGAAGAAATAATATGTGAAGATTTTTATAACTAGCGGTCCGTCCGGTGTTTATTGAGGTTTACATGGACTTTAATGTCCTCCTGGCCGAAGTACGGCTACGGCGGCCATAGCAACAACGCAGGATATATTCCTGACTCCGGACTGTTATTAGAATTTGAAAAATTACAATAACACTTTGGCGAATAATAGAAACCCATTCCTCGCGTAGGGCAACGGGAAACTTTTTGCTGCACTAAATTACATACGTGATTTTTTTTTATATAGGTTCAGTATCACGTACTGAATATAAAAAAACAAAATGCTTACAAATTTTGCGAACGGAAGTGCCTTAAATTTGCGAAAAACCGTTTTGGCCTATATCTCCGTAGCCGTGCGCTTGAGGCCAAAAATTATCATGACCTTTTTTGTAGACAATTAAATTTACTATCTTTTTTGTTTAATAATTTTTTTTGTGACACTTACCGTTTACAACTTATACGATTATTATTGTTTATTTATCGACTTTTGGACCTATATCTCTTTTAATAATTGTTTAAACAATAAAATGCTCATAAGCTAAGTTGTAAATTGACACATTGTCTGCAACTTTGTCTTAGAACTTTTTTCGCTGAAGTTAATATTTTCGGAGTTATCACGCGTTCATTTTGAAAGTTCTGTGCCTTGGCGGTCAAGGTCACTAATGAAATACATCTAATGAAATCTCCGTGAGCTGTCTTAATGGGACCTCATTGAAATCTCATTATACAGCCATACTACTGATTACAGTAAGTACACGTTAAATATAACTAGCATCCTCAATTCATTCCACTAATAATATAAATGCAAAAGTTGGTGAGGATGTTTGGATGTTTGAGACTCAATCACGCGTAAACGGCTGAACGGATTTTAATGAAATTTTGGACATATTGAATATGATCTGGATTAACATATAGGATATTTTTATCCCGGTAAAATGTTCTGGTAGGATATTTTTCCCGAAGCGAAGCGAGGGCGGATCGCTATTACTTCTCTATATAAACCATTTATTATATATGTGTATATGTATATGTAATGTATATATGTATGTATGTATATACATTACATATATACATACAGAACTAAATTGTTATACATACACAATTATATTTAAAATCCCGCATAAGATATTAATCACCGAATCACAGTAAACGGCTATAACATAATTATAGAAATACATCCAAATTCGGACTAACAATTTAGGCGTGAGATTACGCGTGGGAATCGAACCTACGTCCGTACATTTAACAGTCAGGCTAGCTAACGCCTAGATCAACAGGTAGTTTCCCCAATTGAAGGGAAAACATTTTGCCGAAAATTGGCAACACAGTCGAACTAATGTCGAGGTTTTGTGTTTCGAGACAACCGTTTAATTATTGGGTGAATAAATAATAAAATCAATTAAATAATTTATAGTTACTTGTGAAATGATATTCCATCCACTTTTTTTTTGTTTTTGTGAACAACTTTTACACTGTTTAATAACACAAGACGGCATTTTTGACAGAAAATAATGAATCACTCGAGACGTTTAAGCAGTACGACGCTATCTTTAGCACTGCCGCGAGGTTGTATTCGCTTTTAAATTTGTATTCGCTCTTGTGACTTCACTCGCACGTTGGGCGTGCTCTATCTGCCTTTTGTGTAATCTGTGCTGACAAACAGCATACTATTTAGGCTATCGATCAAAAAATGGTTATTTATTCAGATTAGGGTACTTTTTGCATGTTTTATGTATAGGCATATATAAAACATATATACTTCTCCATAATAAATACTTGTTTACAGTAAACATGCCGTAATACGATTTTTACAATAAATAAAAGTTTGGTTAGACCAAGTGCAAAAATGGTGAAGTTTACTAGGTGATGTGTGGTTTTCAGATAATGATTTATGTGCTAATTTTCTCTGGTAACCATGCATTCTTTATGTTAGTAGATTACTATAATATTTAACTATGTGTGTTTATCCATAATACAAAGACAAATTAAAAAATATATGGAAAATAAGGTATTTATTATGGCAGGTGCGAAAGTTGAACATTTGGTTCGATTTACTGTGAAATTAAAAAGTTTACAAATATTTTATCAATAAACTATAACATAGGAAATGTACTCTAACTATCTATCTTTTAGTTAATATGCCTGGTTGATACACATTCCATACAATTTATTGAAAATATTCGTCATATTCTGAACTCTGCCTAGTGCGCTCTATCATGCGCGCCATCTTACGCAGACAGTGTATACACAGTTTTTGGTCATTAGGTACCTACGCATCCCAAAAGCTAGACAAGACTACATGGGGTCGGGGTTGACTGATTCGGTTCTGTGACCGTATTTGACATAATAACCTATTCAATTCAGGGTTGACATGAACGGTTTTGTGTCCGTATTTTATAGGTAAAATACGTATATAGGTATAATTACCTATTATATTCAGGGAAGACTGATTCGGTTATGTGACCGTTATTGAACATAACCTATCCTACTTGGGTTCTATGCTAATATGAGAATTTTATAAAAAAATGTTTGCTTGCGAAAAAAATGGTACCAAGGGGTAGGGAAAAGCAACCCCTACATAATCCAACCCTCAGTAACCACAAATTCGTGCAGACGCTTTCTAAAGCCCACCGCGAATGCTCTAGGTATCTCTAGATAGTCTAGGTATCGTCTGTAAACTCGTTGCACCAAAGATCTAGTTTTGAAAAATCTAAAATGAAAAGCCCTCATTGACATTGAATACGACAGTAGACCGTTTGTCACTGCAGCGGCCGGCACGTCGCATCAGTGCTGCCAGTTGTACGATTTAAATCGTATTCATACGATTTTTGCCCATTTTGTACGATCGTAACACCGAAATCGTATGTGGTTGTAGTATACTCGGCGCGGCGAACCTTGATCCCTATGACAGTTCGTGTTAGTGATGGGTCGTGTCTTTGGTCGTGTCGATAATTAATTTTTTTTTTGACAAAGGCTTGCTTTCATCCACGTTGGTAAACATGTTTTAAAAAATATTATAATGTGCATTTTTAATGTCCATTATGTTGTTGTTGTATTAATTTAAGATTTTTGGCATACATTAAGTAGGTAAGTAAAACGAAAGTTTCCAACCTTGTTATTTTCTAATAATGTTTAACCCGGTAAACACGTTTTTGCTATATAAGTATATATTTTATCATGAAAATGAATGTTCCCCATTTATTTATTTTGTCTGGTGTATGAACTAAAATGTGAGTACGAAAAAAAATTGTGCACTCGTTTCCATTACCGACATTTTTTTATCGATACTTGCCGCCCTAGTCGATAAACGTCACACGACGTAAGTTTTGCAGGACGTAAACATAAATTCAGATTGAGATAACTTCTTGTAAATGTTAAGAATTGTTAAAAATATCAACGGAATATCATTACTAATGGTATAAAGCTACGTAAAATTTATAAATGGCATTTTTAGACGCCCCCAATATGATCCCAATTTAATGGTGACGCCACTACAATGTTATATGGTGACATCAGCTGTCAGTGTCATAGGGATCAAGATTCGCCGCGCCGGGTATAATCATAAATACTTAGAAAATTAACGACATTTTTAGCTGGCTTTTGTACGAGGAAAAAAGTTCTACGGTTGGCAACCATGCTCGCTCCTGGCTAATCACTAATCTTTCTCTTTACTTACTCTACTCTACTGTCTGTGGTTGGTGGTTGGTGTTTTTTGTTTTGATTTGTTGTTTGAAGAATTAAAATAAAAAGTAACTATTTCTGAAGTTCCTACTGAATATTAGTCTGTGATTACTACTAAGTGTTGCGACTGTCGTACTTTACAAACGAAAATAACCATGTCCGACTCCATAGACGAATACTTTGAGGTCGCATTAGCTCTTGTAAAGCAGGCCGGAAACCTTATAACCGATCATGTTAGCGGCTGTAAGACGTTCGAACAGAAATCCTGCGACATCGATCTTGTTACCGAAGTAGACAAGAATGTAGAAGAGACTCTAGTAGTTGGGCTTTCGGCTAAGTTCCCTGCTCACCGGTTTATTGGAGAAGAGACCGTGTCCAGCGGTGAAAAATGTCTTCTGACCGATGACCCGACGTGGATTATAGACCCGGTCGACGGCACAATGAATTTCATCCACGGTTTCCCACACAGCTGCATATCTGTAGGACTGACGATCAACAAAGAAGCTGTTATAGGAATAGTCTACAACCCCATGCTTCAACAGCTGTTCACTGCTAAGAAAGGTCAAGGAGCCTTCTTCAACGACAGGCAGGTACATGTGTCTAATATTAAAGAGCTTAGCAAAGCTTTGATAGCATTTGAGGCCGGTACAAGTCGGGATACTGAGAAGCAAAATGTGGTATTTGAGAATTTCAAGATGGTTGTTGATAAAGCTCACGGCGTGAGGTGCCTGGGCTCTGCTGCTTTGAACATGGCTATGGTAGCTCTGGGCGGAGCTGATGCTAACTTCGAGTTTGGTATTCATGCATGGGACATTGCTGCGGGAGATGTGCTGGTGCGGGAGGCAGGTGGAGTCTGCCTCGACCCAGCTGGTGGCAAGTTAGACTTGTTGTCTCGGCGAGTGCTCTGTGCTGCCACCCCTGAGCTAGCTCAGGAGTTGGTGGCTTCTTTAGCACAGTTGTACCCTGAGCGTGATTAATGTAAGATCCTAGAATCTGATATGATAGTCATCATTGAGAGGCATTTGTAATCTTAACATGTAACCTATTGAAGATTTCATTATAATTAGGTATGTGTCTCTTAATGTCAATAAATTTAATGAAAAGGTATGCGACATACCAAATTAACCACTGAGTCTTCTCTTATTGAAGTGTATAGATAATGTGAATTGTTTAACAAATTAAGATATATGCAGAAATCTATATGCCTATTCCAGTATGTTATCAAACAATTTATATGTCCTATAAAATATCCTATTCCTATAAAATAGGATTTTAATATAATGTACCTACTTAAAATGTTTACATTTTTTGTTAAAAGATCTGTTATGTACTTATTATCATTATATTTTATTTTATTTGTTATTGCAATAAGTAAGTATATTTTAGTTGCTTGGTATATTTAATATGTAGATGCCTAGAACCACATGAAAAGGTATATTGACTATTTTACCTTTTGGCCATACAAAACTGATCATTCTGCTGTAGCATTAAATAAAGTTGTTGAATGATTAATTATTTTATGTTTCTACTTTTGTGGTAGGTAAATACGATATTCAATATTCTAGAATTCAAACTGAATTAAAATATAAACAAGACTCAAATAGAGATATTTTTATTGTTACAAAAAAATATATTAAGCTTGTTTTTGGTTCTGGAATATGAATAACTTGGTAAACTGTCATGTTAAACTATGTTATGTACATTGGTACCTATGTGGGCAGTTGTGTGAATTAAAAAAAGTTAATTTATAGAATATCTTAATTTATTATGTATTTAATATCAAATAACAGTGTTGTTATCAGTTACTGTTGTTATTAATTTAAATAAATTAATGTGATTAAATTTTGATCTCTTTCAATGATTTAACCTAAGTTCATTTACATATACATTTTCGGAGGTCCTAATAGTATATTTTCGTAATTTGTTAATTGTAAGATATCAAGTACCACCTGTTATTCTATTAATAGTTTTTTTAATTAATAATTATCTTAGTTTTATGTTTTACTATTTCTTACTAATATAATTTAAAAGTCAGTCAATGTTTGTCATATTTGAGATCTGTTCATTGATTTTGGTTTATTCCATGCATGTAATTCGTATGTCAAGTAATAATGCCATGCATTTTTAGACACGTTTGTTATGGTCATTTAGTCAGTCGTTTTTAGAAGTGTTCGTCAATAGTCAATGGTTTTCAAGACGCGTTATTCGTTGGTCAGTCATTTACAGGAAATCATTAGTCAATAATTTCTGGATATTGTGAATAATTTCGAGTGATCAACATTCGATAGTCATTTTAAAGTCATTTTGATGAGTTGCCTCATCTGGTAGCGTTATAAGAGGTCTTGTTAGTTTTTATTTGGCTCGTCATTAGTAACGGAGTCAGTCGTTTTCGAGAGTTGCTAATTAAAAGTCAATCTATTTCTAGGTGAGACCGTCACTAGTCAGCAGGCCGTTAAAAAATATTCAGCCCTTATCAGTCGATCGTTCCAAAAAGTTGGTTCTCTTCTAGAGGATGGTCGTTAGTCGTTTTTAAGAGTTGCTGGTTATCAGTCAGTCAGTTACTAAGGGGAATGGAAATTTTAAATACTTATTAGTCATAAATCCATCTTTTGTAATAGTTGGTCATCTGTAATTTGTCATTTTTAACGGCTCTTGGTCATAAGCCAGCGGGTTTCAAGTGCTTTTGGTAATTACATCGATTTTCATGGGCTGGTTAAATAATCAATCGTTTTCAATGAGTTGGTAATGATAAGTCAGTCGCAATCAAGAATGTTTGGTATGTAGGTGGTCTCTAAAGGTTTTGGTGATAAGTCAGTCAATTACAACGCTGTTGGTCATTAGATAGTCGATTTGAGTCGGTCTTCGTTACAGTCAGGTGTATAAAACTTTTGTTCAAACTAATCGAGTCATCTTATAAGAATAGGTCAATAATCTGTGGTTTTCTAAAAGTGTTGGATATTAAATAAGTGAACGTTTTCAAGTCGTTTAATTGGTTAATAGTCAGGCGTTAATATACATACATTTGTCGGTTACTTGCTGGTCCCTTCCAATACTTTTTGGTTATCTATCTAATATCGGACTAGGGTCTTAAAGCATTCATTGTACTACTTTTACGTACGAGTTATCACCACAGTACCTACTGTGATACATCTGAATGGTAATATCTAATCCCACATCAACACTGCCGAGTTTTACTAAGGCTTTTCAAAATTTGGTCGTCTGTAGTCAGTCAGACGTTTTATAGTTGTTGATAATTAGATGGTCAGTCGTTTTCAAGTGGTCATAATTCAGTCGTTTTCATGTCATACGTTGGTAGATGGTCATATGTTTACCTTCATGAGTTGGTAATCGGTAGTAAGTCCTTTTTGAGGTGTCAATAAATAGATACCTTAATAATATCAGTCAGATCATATACAAGTAATTCGTGTCCAGTCAGTCTATTTATTTATACGTCTTTTTCGAAAACGTTTGTCAGTTAGAATATATCTTGTTCAGTCCAACGTCTTGTTCTAATGCAATGAATTCGATAAGTGCTAGAAATCAGTAAGTATGAAGTCAAAAGTTTGTCAATGGGTTTAAACGGTCGAAGTCATTCAGTCAGAAGTTTTATTCAAATTAGTTTTTCACTACACAATATAGTCTCCTCGCGTCTAGTCTGCACGTATCGTCAGTTAGTTAATCCGTTTCTCAGTTTGTTATCCCATGTCAGTAGTTATCGCAATCAATCTTGAACAATTCGTCAATAAAATATCCCTTTTCAATCAGTCTTTTCTTCTAGTCTAGTTAGTCAATTGTTATTAGTCAGTCATGCATGACTCATGATGTGCAGGTACGTTTGTCTTTAAATTGTTCAGTTTGTATGTGTATGATGAAAAGTCTGTCAACTTGTCTGTAGTATTTCTGTATGTAATCCCCTTTTTATTTATCTTTTTCGTCCTAAGCTATAAGTCAATCCTTCTGTAAGTCCTTTCAAGCTAAAATCGTCAGTATTCAATCATTGTGTCTACCCATGGGCCAAAGTTTCTTGGTCAGTCAAATAACGTAACCTTCAAAATGCTGAATATTTCTTGTCCTTGCCGAAAGTCGTGTAAGGTAACATGTCTCAATTGGAAGTCATCCTATAAATTGTCTTGTGTCAAGTAATGCATCTTCAATTCGGTCAGATTTTGCTTTGACATAAATCACTAAAGTCAGTCTCTTTGTTGGTCTCTTTAGTCAATATATTTAGTCAGTCAAAGTCATGATTAACACAGTTGTCATTTTAATGAACATAAAGTTAGAACATCTAATACTCATAGAAGTTAAACCACAATCTCTTAACTAGTAAGTCAGGTAAAGTCATGACGTGTCCAGTGGCATAATATTCGAATTGGTCATTTAGTTTTAAGTCATTTAACATTTTCAGTCAAAACGAAATGTCTAATCATGAATACAGCCGTTCTCTTATACAATTCAGATCAGTCAGTCAAGTCTTCAAATGGTCAGTTAGTCAATTAAATACCTACCAACATTTTCTAAAATCAGTCGTGATAAGTCAAGGTCTTAGCTAGATCGAAAATGTCAAGTAGATATTAGATGTAGTCATAGTCTGTCCATGTCTACCTAAATCTGTTGAATAATCGTCCTTACAAATAATAACTTCAATTGCCTATCTTTATATACTAAATCAAAATGTAAGTTAAAATAGTCCAGGTCGTCGTCTCCTCAGTCCAATTAAGGTGATGGGTCTAGGGATTTCCTTTAGCGCGTAAGGGTCAGTCTTGATTGGCGGTGAACGGTGTGGCAGCTGTTCAGATAGGTTGGAGTCCTCGTCGTAAACTGCCCATTGCGATGGACTGAAATAAAAAAGTACGATTAAAAATTATCTTGAATAATTATAGCAAAGTTTTTCTCTGAATGTGAGTCGAAGTCCGACTTATGTAGGTTTAATAAACTTTGTGAGCAAGCCAGTTTCAGTAACTCACCTGATTTCACTCGGTATAACTTGGAAAGCCACAGATGGGGTCTGTGCTGGTTTCGAAGGCTTCTTCACCTTGATCCTCATATTGTTTGCTGTTTTTGGCTCAGTTTTGCCAAACTCGTGCATATTGTCCAAAGACAATCGTTCTTGAGCATCTACTTCTGGGTGGCCGGGATTGTTGTAGTTTTCTCTTAGAATGTCTCTGTTATTGGGTGATTTGCCTGTCGTGTCAGATTTATATAAAATGTCGTTGTTTGGTGGCACATTTTTAGTTAAAACCGTTTCAGGATCAGGGTATCGCAAAACATTTCTAATGTTATTGATCGGTGGTACCACTTTAGGATCGTCATTCCGTCTCGTCGATCTTTGTAAGTTAGACGGCTTAGTCGAAGAGTCATACACGTAGAAAGTCGATAGTTTTAACGGGTTAGGTTTATCATCAATTTCGTCTAGTTTTGGTCTTACGATGTGAGTATTAAAGTCTTTGCTAATAGTGTCATGTTTTGCTTCAACTTTGTCAGCTTTAAGAGTCAGTTTGTCATCCATGTCACCTCTGTAGTTACCTACGTAGCCAAATGTCACTAGTTTATACAGGTTTTCAGTTGTAGAGTCAGATTTGTTATCAGTCGTTTCAGATTTCGATTTTACAGTAGTCACAGAATGTGCAGTAGTCCGTTCGATTGCGTCATTGGATCTTGCTGAGGAATGTGAATTGTCTCGCATTGTAGTGCGGGTATTTGGTCGGTTGTTTCTGTAATTGTCGCTATAGTCAGGTCTATAGTAGTAGGGTTTATTGGGTCGTCGTCGGTATGTGTCGTCATAAGTCTGATAGGTCACTTTAACTATGTCTCTATCCCTGTGCCTGTCATAAGTCTTTCTTGTGGTCTGTCGGTACGACTCAGTCGGTCTTGGAACGTAGTTGATTAAATAGGTGAATTTATTTATGTTTTCAGTCACAGTCAAAATAGGTCTTTTCTTTTGGCTTTGGTAATGGTAAGGTCGGTTGGGCTGGCCTTGGCTTACTATTAAGGATTGTTCACTTTGTATGTCTTCGTCATCTTCATAGTCATAGTCAGGGTACTGTTTGCTTGGTTTGTTTCTAGAGTAAGTGTCGTCAAAGCGTTTGCTTTTATTCTTAAAGTCTAGTTTGTCGTCTATCTGTACCGTCTTATTAACTTTATCGTCGTTGTCGATATTTAATGTAAAATGTAGCGTATCGTTAGTGTTTTTAGCTGTTACGTTATTAAAGTCTGATAGTTTTTGGGTCACGTTCATAGTTTTAACATTATCATGATGTGGTTTCTTAGAATTGCTGCTGGCAATTTTATGATTCATTTTTGTAGTCGTAGGAGGTTTTGTAGTCGTTTGTTTACGTAGAGGTTTTTCAGTATTGTGGTCAGATTTTCTTATGTCATTGTCTGATTCCGAGTCAATCTCGACCCAAGGAGATAAGTCAAAATTGTTGAGTAGTCCGTTTTGGCAAGATATTCTGTCGTTATCAGGATGTTCAGAAGAGAGGAAAGCGAAGGGTTGGATGCTGTCTATAGTATCAAGGGTGTGGCAGAGGACTTGAGCGAAAGATATTCTACGTATCTGCTGGAGCTGGGCTGGAGTGAATGATGAATCGAAGCCTCCGTTTTCATACCTAAAACAATCATCTTATTAAAAATAATATATTCAGAACTAGTTCAGTAATTGACAATATTCTTACCAGAATCTGTCTCCCTTGCGTAGATTGGAGAACTGTTGAGCGATGATGCAGGCAAAGGTTGGGCCAACTAATCCGCCAACCACAGGCCTTTCCGCCATGCCTCCCGTGAAGAGATCAACGTCATCAACGTGCCTAAAAAGACAGAAGACCGATTACAGAAAACGATTAGTTTAAGTTTATCGTCATTCAAGAATGCAATTAATTTACGTAATTAAATTCGTGCAACATTTACGCTTAAAGTTACCTGTACAACACCTTCAGCTTTCTAACGGCTCTCGCTGGCATCACTTTGAATAGATCTTCGAATCCAGAGATAGCGCTGAGTCCACACGGCTCTCTCCATAAGGTGTAAGGTGGCACTCCATGGTCTCTTCCTCTCTGTTAATAAACGACGTACATAATTAGAAGAACACTTCTTCCTTCGTGTCTATAACTAAGGTTAGACCAATGACAAGCTATCTCTAAACTCGTTTTAGCTTGTTTTATTATTGTATTCAGTGTTGGATTAAGCAAGCGCTGGGCCCGTAGCAAATTCTATCGAAGGGCACTTGATCTGCTATGGATTCTTAAGCGTAAAGTGGCGAAGATGGGTGGGCTTGGATACGAGGGGCCCCCTTTTGCACGGGGCCCGTAGCAACTGTTGTTAGTAATAAGTTCAGATCAAACATGATTTTATAAGTTGTTAATGAATAAATAAATAATAATATATGATTCTTCTCCATTGCCTGGTTCTTTAGACGGGTGGATAGTACAATAAGTCTTATAAGCTTCGTTTTACCCTCGAAAGCACGAAATCACTCATCCACGAGGTTGCTTTATGACGTGGATACCGATTGATCTGTCATTTTGTCAAGAACGAACAATAGCCTCACCACGAGCGCCATAGTGCAAGATTCGCAGAGCGATGCTCTGTTATCTACAAGCCATGTTGTCAAGTAAGTGAAGGCCTCCCACGAGCGCTTTGACCTGTGAGTTCAAAGTTATTCAAATCAAATCTAATTTCATTTAATGCGTATGCATATAGTTAATATCAAGGTGCTAAGATACAGGTTTTGTAAACCTAGCTACAGATATATTAACGCAGTTTTTTACCGTCCGTGTGAGTTATCTAGTAGTCTAAATTCTTCCACGTGTACCTAACGTCCAGCGTGAGTGTAGGTCTACATAAAACATGTCGCACTGGCTCTCTGCCCACTGTGCCCACCACTGTGGAAACATTTTGCAGTGCGCGTATAGCCGGCTGAGACGCAGGAGGTAGTGGGTTCGATTCCCACCGCGGAACAAATGTTTGCATGATCTACAGATATATGTTCTGTGTCTGGGTGTTTTTCTATATAATTAAAAGTATGTATTTACAAAAAAAAAGTATATGAGTATTCTATCAGTTATCTGGTTCCCATAGTACAAGCTCTGCTTAGTTTGGGGCTAGATAGCGCTGTGTGAAATGTCCAGCAACATTTATTTATTTATTTTATGTCAAAGAAGCAACCGATGAAGTAGCTGAGGTGGCCACCTTCTAGTCAAAACTAATCTGACATCTAAAATAAGTAATTGACACGAGAAGAAGAGGAATTGAAAGATCAGGATACCTGTATATTGATAGCAGCTAGATCCATCCCGAAGTCGGTAGAGGGTGTCTGGAAAAGGTGGTTGGTGAGTTCGTGCGTGATGAACTCGTCACGGCGCTGTATGGGCTGGTTGGCCATGCCCAGGAGGAGCCGGTCTACCGCACCCATGCTCCAGATGTTCGACGGATTCGTCAGTTCCATGTGAAGGGAGACGTCTGGAATAGAGTATTTTGATATTTGTTGGTTGTGGTTTTTTTTGCTCTTACTTTATTCGTATCGTTGTGTTAGATCCAGTGGTATCTAGTGCACAGTGCACACATACATTTTTCGAGTAGAACCCATTGGTACGGCCGGGATTCGAACCTACAACCCTCGGCCAGCAAGTCAAGATATATCACACTAGACCAACACGGCCAAAGATTCCTGAATCTAACTTACTATTGTGTATAGGGCGGTGGAACCTATCATAGCGCATCATAGACGGCTGGACCAGGCTGTGTCCGAAGCGGAAGGCGGCTGATCCGAACGAGCTGGCTGGGCTCGCGTTGCTTTTGGGGCTGTAGCCCTTGAAGTAGCCCTTACTCTGGGGTTCCAGCTCGAAGATCTGCATCACGTCTGAACCTGGAAAAAAGATCGTCTTGTATCACTGATTCTTGCTTCCACCAGCCCATTGGTGGTAGGAACCTTTACCACCAGGGCTATCCAGAATAACTCTTCACATTGAAGTAGACCGTCAGATCAGTGCAACTAGCACAGACAGGATAGAGGTGTTGGGTTGACATATGCGAAAAGGATCCTATGACCAGCAGTAGAATGAGATACATGACATCATGATTAAAGCTCTACAACTAATCCCTCCAGCTGTAGTTACCGGTTATTGTTTGTTTATGGTGCAACATACCTAGAACAACTGGCAAGAACTCCCGGTACGTGATATGCTGCACCATAGCGCCGACGATCTTGCGCGTCTCTTGGTAGATTTTCTCGTCGCTCCAGTGAGGGTTCAGATGGGCCAGTTCTTGGGCCATTCTGGAAAAACAAACATTTACGGTCACATAATATATGTTTTCAGGAGAGGACTTTACCAGATATATCTACTACGCGTCTTCGTTTGCTTCACTTGCTCTACTTCTTTCGCTAAATGAACTTCATTTTCTCTGTTAAGTACATACGAGTAGTTTACAATCTTTTTTTTATGAAACATAATTAAACTTATTGTTTTATTAAATTACTCTTTTCAGATTTTTGGAACATGTAAGATTTGATCAGTGATTCGCCGAGGTTTCCTTTATATACCATTTAATATAAAAGAGCAAACGTGTTCCAAAGAATATTACAATTGCTAGCAGATTTCGTATGGCGTTCACCAAGTGTTCAGAAGTTTCATGGACTGATTTTCTTACAGACGCCTCACAAATCACTATATGAGATCCTACGACTTGGCTTTTTACCCTTTAAATCCCAACTACTCTAGGTTCTATGAGGAGAGAATAACTTTTAAAAATGTATTGTGTTTCTGGTTGATAAAGCAATATGAAAAAAGTAAACAAGTTGTGCCAAATCCACGGATGAGGACAAGAAGATGTGTTTTATATTTTAAATCCTCGGTTTTAACAAGCTTAGACTGTTAGGTAGGTACCTACCTGTTATGTTGCCTCAGCCAGACGATATGCGCGGCCACTAGCCCCGGATGCTCGTTGACCCTGGCGTCTCCAGACTTGAAGCAGTCGGTGGAAACTGCACCGCCTCGGCAGAGCTCGTCGCGACGTTCTGGGGGCAAGATCGGACGACGTTGCTGCACGCGCCCGTATTGAAGCATGCCTGTAACATTAAATTGAAAGAAATGGTAAGACTGAGACAACATTAAAAAAGATAAAAATATTTGTATAGTATAGTAAAAAAAAGGATGTAAGTATTTTATCAGTTATCTGGTTCCCATAGTACAAGCTCTGCTCTCTGAGTTTACACGTGATCATGGCGCATGCAACTGCGTGGAAATATCGGGATACTCAAAAAATCACAAATCATGGTAAATATCCTGTTTTTAGTAGGTACAAATAAAGCTCTGCTTAGCTTGGGGCTAGATTGCGCTGTGTGTAATTAATTCCCTTAAATCAACAATAGGATTTATTATTTATAATGACCATAACTCCATCTAGTACCTAGCTAGGTAATTAATTGGGTGGGAACTGTGTCCAGTAAAGAAGAACAGAAACAAATATTGATGATACAATAGAGTTCAGAAAATTGGTTCCTATTTAAAAGGAGTTTTCATCCAGATCAACTTAGTCCTCCTATTACGTACGCTGTAGCATAAAAAAACCTGAAGCTATTATTGCGTTAAAAATATCTAGTCTAACCTTTTAGTGCATTTGCTAAACTGACAAAAATTGGTCAAGTATAAGAAGACCAGCCGTCAAAGGGTTAGAAACTTACCATTTCTAAACAGCCTAAGCTTGTCTGACTGCCTCGCAGAGCTGGCATACAGCGGAGAGCCATCAATGTACGCTGACACCTGGTTCAGCTGCTCTCGCCAGCCAAGCGCACAGTCATCGCGAGGAGCTGGAGACGACCGCACGAAGTCCAGGCATCTCACGCCTTTGGGGCCATAGAACGGGTCCGATGATGGTACCGCGATGGGGAAGCACTCTGGGTGCTATAAAAAAATGAAGGTGAAATACGTTCATGCCTTTGTTCCTCATGGTGAAATTCCCCGTGTCCCTATCTTGAGAGTAGGTCACTAGGTGGTACAATATTTGGTAGCATTTGACGGTTCTTGAACGTAACATATAAAACTTTGGGTAGTTAATAAGCGTTTTACTTGCCCAACGATGGTCACCTGGTGACTTACATATATAAATATGTGATAGATACGAGGATAAGAGGATAAATTGAAGTAGGCTTACCATAAACTCTTTTGAAACAAAATCCTTCCCACCATCTTTACAGCACCTCGGCACTGACCCATTGAACCCTCTCGACTGCGAAGTCGACGTCACATCATGGTCCAAGAACTGTCCCCATTGCATTAGCAGATGAGTTATCCCTGGACTCTCAACATTCTGGCTCTCATGAACCAGTGCACTGATCTCTCTGGCTGAAGGGAGTGTGGTGCCGAAGATGGATCTCCGCGGGGCTTGGAGGCCGTCGGAGTAGGAGGGGTGGAGAAAGCGTTGGACGGGGGTCATGGTCGACCCCCAGCGGGGGCGGTTGAAGTTGTTGCATGTTCCGTCGTGGGTCCGATATCTGGAATGCGAATTAAGCGGGTTAGAAAATCAATATCCCAAAAATAATATTTTTGAAGTAATTACTTCTGTGGCGCGTTTGGATAAAAATATGAGTGAAATATTTTTAGGATGCGTGCGCATACCGACAACTAAAAAGCGATATGATGAAGTTAACTAATAACTGTCTCTCAAGTTTCCGTGAAAACTCATAACTATATTCAAAGTAGTTTCTATACCAGTATAGTTTCAAATATTTATAAATCTACAACACGTGTTTTATATCAGTGGAGATAAAAAAAATATTTATAGGTAAGTACATACATACACCTATAGGTAATACATGTGTGTAACTATGTGATTTTTCTCAAACATGCTTAGAAATTTGAGCATTATTTTGACAACCTTCTTCGAGATAAATTGAAATTGCTGTACTGGTCATATCAATACATGCGAGCGGCGGCCGGCCAAAAGTTGTATGAAAATCCATATCCGTTGTGGTTTAGCGGACAAATAAATTACATAGTAAACTTATATATATGTCGTGTAATTTAAAAATGGAACGATCTTTTACTCCGAAACACGAAACATGGCAACCGAGGAGGTAACTTATCAAACGTTTTATTTAAATTTCGAACTGGCTTGCAAATAGAAAGCTGTTTATTGAAAAAAAAAAACAAATGAACACTATAACACGGGAAAAATTATTGTTGTTCGTTGTTCGTCATTGATGTTGAAAAGTAATTGTATTTATTATTTTATTTTATAATTTCCGCGCATTATTTGAGAAAAGTACTATACAAGCCTTGGCCACAACTAGGCATTGATGGACTTAAGTATGTGTGCCTCGGCCCACATTTACACGTTCGTCCATCAATACCTCTTTTGCTGGCCGCTGCAGTGATGTACTATTAAATTATATATGGTGGTGAATGATATTTTTATGAATTTGTCATTCCTTTTACAAACAAAGAGTTGTGGCATACGCGATGAAATCTTTAGCTATTTTGTTCTGTTACGCCAACGAAGTGTACCTAACTTCTTACGGGCGTAAGAAGTAAACACACACGTTTTTTTTTATCAAAAGGGTTTAAATGAAAATAGATAGATATATTTATTTCGATACAAGTAACAAACACACAAAAACTACATGCACTGGATAATACAGACACTGACTTAAACAGAAAATGAAAGAAATTATGTAGGTGCCTAGTTACCCTAAGTTAAGATTCTCTCATCATGACTGTAGTAGTCAAAACCTAGGCAAAGCCGATTAGATGCTAAGTGGTGGAGTCCTGGCTCGAAGTTTTTACCTTTTAGAAGCGGGAGGGCATTTCGGGGTACCCCTAAGGGGGCAGTGCTGCATCAGGGTGGACTGTCGCAGCACGCTGGCCGTGGGGAACTGGGCATCCTCCGTACGACCCTCGAGGCCGTCGCTGCTGCCGCTGAAAAAAACAATCAATAAATATTGCTGCACATTTCACACAACGCTATTTAGGAAAATGATAACTGATAGAATACTTATATACTTTTTTTTGTAAATACATACTTATAATATATAGAAAAACATCCAGTCCGGAACAAACATCTGTAGATCATGCAAACATTTGTTCCTCGACGAGAATTGAATCCACGGCTATTTGCTCATTGTGCAACAAAGGAAATAATTGTGGAATTTTCATACAACGCTCCAAACTCAGATTTATTTAAAGAAAGAACCATTTTTAACGTTAGGTTGGTATGTAAACTGAGCGAAGGCATACTAAAGTTTTTACCTAGTAGGTACCAAAATAATAGAGCTACTTATCTCCTAATTAAAACAAACATTCTAATTAGCTGGTAATTAACCTTATATTCCAATCGTTTATTATGCGAAATTGGAACGTCTTGAATCGTAATGTCATGACCGACCGACCGACCTTGGCTTTTAGTTATAACATCATTCGCAATTATTTTTAATTTATTTGAGCTAATTAAAAATGACTCAAGGTTGCATAAGCAGTGTCTAATTTGAAAAATAAATATCAATAAATTAATAATCATTTAGCGATAAGACCGCCCACTGTACTAAATCAATATATAGGAAAACATTCAGATTTAGAACATATATTTGTAGATCATGCAAATATTTCTTCCGCGGCGGGAATCAAACCCGCTACCTCCTGCGTCTCAGCCGGCTATACACCCACTGCGCCACGGAGGTCGTCAATTTGCAAGAAATTATGTTCTTTCTTTTTTATACTTTATAAGCTTGCGTTTGGTCTCCGCTTAATGGTAAGCGATGATGCAGTCTACGATGGTACACGCTTGCCTAGAAGAAATCTATTCACTCGTGACTTGAAGACACCCAAGTTGTAGTTAGCAAGAAACACAGACTCAGGCAAGATACAATCAAGAGTTCATCTAATCTAATGCTGGATATTTCAACCTTACAGCGCTAACTAGTCCCGAACTGACCAAGGCTTGTTCCTACTGTGTGAACCAGATAACTGATAAAATAAATAAATAAATATTGCTGGACATTTCACACAGCGCTATCTAGCCCAAATTAAGCAGAGCTTGTACTATGGGAACCAGATAACTGATAGAATACTTATATGCATTTTTTTTTTGTAAATACATACTTATAATATATAGAGAAACAACCAGACCCGGAACAAATATCTGTAGATCATGCAAATATTTGTTCCGCAGCGGGGATCGAACCCGCTACCTCCTGCGTCTCAGCCGGCTATTCGCCCACTGCACCACGGAGGTTGTCGATAAAATACGTAATTAGGTACCTTTTATTTTGTAAATACATACTTTATAATCTACTAGCTGTTGCCCGCTCCTTCATACGCGTTACGATTCTAAATGTGTAGGTAACCTAGAAATAAAGCTAAACTCGCTGTACTAACTTGACTTGACACCCCATTTTTATCTCATGAGACCTGAGTTATGGAATAAAAAATAATTTATGTGGTAATTTAGGTTACAATCTACGTACTTAATAAATGTAATCAAAATCGGTTTAGCCGTTACGACGTGATTGAGTAACAAACAAACATAAATTAACAAACATCCAAACTTTAGCATTTATAATATTAGTGTCATAGAAAAACACTCAGGCCCGGAATAAATATTTGTATCTCATGCAAACATTTGTTCCGCAGTGTTGTAGCAGTCAGTTCAAAGGGAAAGTGAAAATTATGCAAAATTGTAAAAGTAGTTTCGAAATCTCGTAAAACCTCACCTTGCTATTGAAAATGCGCTTCCTACGTAACACAGAGAAAGTCCATAATGTTATGGAACTTTATGGACGTAAATTATCCACGTTCATATTTTTATGAGCCTATCGTTGAAAATAAGATTCAGATTATATTTCACCGAAAGTACTAGTGTGAAGACCACCGTCTAAACCATTTAGTTATTAAGCCCTCTTAACACTAAATTCACTTAAAAATTATCTATTTTAAAATTATTAGTCATAAGGTATACTAATTAAAAGTTTTGTTTGCTTTTTGTTGCTAAATAAAT
This sequence comes from Philereme transversata, assembly GCA_963924445.1. Classification (NCBI taxonomy): domain Eukaryota; kingdom Metazoa; phylum Arthropoda; class Insecta; order Lepidoptera; family Geometridae; genus Philereme; species Philereme transversata. Next base: position 33,768,776 of record OZ004339.1, on the reverse strand, counting down.
TATTTTTCATTTTCATTTTTCATTTTAAAGATATTGTAGATACTAAATATACCTACAACGTTTTTTTACATCTAAAAAATTAGCTTAAAACATAAGTTTTTTTGCATATGCAAATGCTCTTATTTAATTATTTTGTACTAGCTGTTTCCCACGACTTCGTACGCATTACACTACTAAATGTACAGGTAACTTAGAAATAAAGCTAAACTCGCTGTTGCAACTTGACTTAACGCCCCATTTCTATCTCATGGGACCTGATTTATGGGATAAAAAGTAGCCTATGGTGGTAATCCAGGTTATAATCTACGTACATACTAAATTTAATTGAAATCGTTTCAGCCGTTACGACGTGATTGAGTAACAAATAAAAACACCTAAACTTTCGCATTTATAATATTAGTGTGATTTAATTAGAACATTTGCATGCTTTACTAGAGTAGAACATACGAGTACGTTTGCTTAATTTATACACTAAGACCTACTGATGTATTTAATATGTACCTACTAGCAAATAAACGTTATCTGATCTTATCTTATCAAACAAAAACTCGTCGTGCAACAAAAATTAAATACTTAAAATAAAAGTGTTTTGAGCATCTTGCGTAGCGATGCGCGTAGCTGCGTAGGCGCAGCCTGTTTCAATACAAATGACTTTAACGCGGTCGCGCCCGATTATTTCTTGTCAGGCCCGACTCTTTATTTTACTACATTATAGTGGTTAAATATCTCGCAACTGTCAATTAAAATCACAATCAATTAGCAGTAAATTTCACTATTAATAATTGATAGGTAATTGATATAATACGAGCGTTTATTCGCGACTTCATTCGCGTGGACTCAATTAATGACGACCTCCGTGGTGCAGTGGGCGAATAGCCGGCTGAGACGCAGGAGGTAGCGGGTTCGATTCCTGCCGCGAAACAAATGTTTGAATGATCTACAGACATTTGTTCCGGGTCTGGTTGTTTTTCTTATCTGGTTCCCATAATACAAGCTCTGCTTAGTTTGGGGCTAGATAGCGCTGTGTGAAAATGTCCAGCAATATTTATTTATTTATTGCCATAAATTTAAACAGCGCCTATTATCGAAAATCGTATATCTAAGTCCGAAAACATCACTTCCCATTCGGGTATTATAATTATAGTTAAAAAATGTATGCGTCAATGAATTATTTATCTTTTATTAATTTATATTTTTAGATCATTTAGCTACATCAGGATTGTGGCATCACTATATCCCAAATTTCACGAATACTGGATTTGAACGTTATTTTGGGACAAATATACCTATATATATTGCTTCTACAGAAACTATTATAGCCGCTCTCTCATAGATTAAACACCATTGTAATTATGTATTAATATTATTTTATAATTTGTATGTATAATTTTGATATTATTTATTCAAATCTCTTTTCAAAAGTAAACTATTATTATTATTTTATCTATGAATGTATTTAGTAAATTATTTTATAATAATAATAATTAATTAAGTTAATTTATAAAATTATATTGTAATGATGTGTATATATATATACTATCAAGCCTGGCGGAGGGCATACTAATACCATAACACGGGTTTACCTAGTTTGGATACTAATATCCCTGATTGTTTCTGTTAATTTGATGTCTGTTATAATTTAATACATTTCATTTTAAATGTATTACCACAAAAAATATGTCAAACTATGACATTTAACCCCGTAACAGCTAGCGTCCATTCTCGGCAATAATTGCTTGTCTGATAACTGACCCCTAGAGAAAGTGACAACACTTTCACCCAGACGCATCACTTTTGGTGCCATTACGTATTGTTATTTGTTGTGACATCGTTATGTGCACGTATTATTATCGATACGATTACGAATAACTGGTGGCATAATAATGCGATGCAAATAACTTGCGCAAAAGTGGCATCTTGCAAGATTATAATGATGTTAAAAAGCCGGCGTAAGTTAAGTATTTCTTTAAAATATAAACTAAGAAAAAAGTATGTAGGTATTTTAGTGAATTATTCCGTATTTTAAGGTATTTTGTTATGTACTAACCTATTGTTTTGCGTAGTAACATTTTCATTTATTTCCCTGTGTTTGTGAAACAAAAGGAGTATAGGTTTATTTTATATTTCTTTCATATTTTTAATTTGTTCATGGCAAATACACAAAATCGGGCGACGCCTAAATAAAAAGGAGTAGGTATAGTAAAAATGTATAGATTCTGATATAAACCATCTTTGAGCCATGAGAAAACCGCGTAAAATCGCGTGATGTTTATGAATTTCCTGTAATGACAAATAAGTCTGAAATCGGATACTTTGTGTGACCGAGTTTAGGGTGTTCACAAATTACCAACCCCTTAAATAATTTCCGATAAATATTTTTTGTGTGGGTGAGGTACCTAAGCAGCTCCTCGATAGTAGATACATTTTGCTGGTGACGATGAAAATCTATAGGGTTAGATTTTTTTTTTTAATTATAAAATAAATATTTACCTGCATCTCTCATTCTCGAACAGTCAAAGTTCTGTCAAAGTCAATCCAAGTCATGTCAAGTCACTTTCAGTCACAAGTCACGTCACAGTTACATGTCAAATTAGCGCTAATTTTAGTATTTTACAAGTAGAATGACAAGATAGTTTTAAATTTGGCGCGAGCTAGCGTGCGTTCAGCCGCCATAGCGACCGTGCGGTACTAAGCCACAGAGAAAGACGCGCGCATTCAAATACTACCACTACTCTTTTGCGATGTGTCGTAATTAAAAGTTGTAACGGTGTGTGTTGACAAATTGTCACGGAAGGCTGAGCTCATAGCGATTCGCTTCGGAACCGATCGATTTTGAGTCCCTTTGGATTGAGTTCAATGGATAGTTTAAAAAAGAGACGGATGAAATGTCATTGGGATAATTGCGTTGCGAAATGCTTACAAGTCAAAACACAAGCTCAAACTTTTGGGGCCGTTTGTTATGTACCTACCTACCTAAAAGACATAAGAACTTTTGTTTTACTGAAATTACTAACTTAATTAATTACCTAAGCGGGTAATTCAATTTCTTTTCATTTTAATTTTTGAAATGAGCTTCTCTATAAAATTATTACAAATCATTGAAATTAATTTACATTCTGAACGCGAAGAATATTATGTCACGGTTTGCCATTTCAATCAGCGCTCATTAAAAAGTAATTTCAAGTTTCGAACACAGACCTGAAGTAACGAATCCAATTTACTGCTTTGACATTTATCTTCACTCTTCAGTTAGAAACACCGAAATGATTGACCCGAATGTAAGAAGATAATGAAATATTGAGTTTTTTGCAGAATTAGAACGTTCATTACCTATCTTGGATTTGATGACGAAAATTTACGTTCGCTCACTCATCCGTTGAGGTATCGAAACTTATCAATCGTTATTGACTAATCAGTTATCAAATCAATTTGGATTTCGTTCATGATTGTTCTTATTGCGTGAGATTGGATATAATAGAGCTATTTTCTTCACGCGCCAAAAGATAATATTACGGTTTTACTATACAATTTCAGCGTCATGATCTAAAAGCTCATAATTTAAAACTATGCGCGTGAATCGAGACGCAATTATAGATTTTTTAATAGGTTTCAATAAGGATTAGGTAATTATGACAAAACTCTATGCTACAGATATTATTTAATCATAAATAAAAAAAAATCTTCACGCATGCTTTAAAAGTTGGTCATTGTTAGCTCGATACCTGATGCGTAATGCGATTTACGCCCTTAGGTAAATTTCAAAATAGAATGAGGCTCATTGCATGCTTAATATACTAAAATGAAATACACGGAGAAAAATATACCCCTGGTTTTAAGCGGGATTCTGCACTAATTATAAGGTATTCCTCTTAAAAAACGACTAGGCGTCCAAACGCAAATATTAACAGGAAACTGATAAACCAGCATTACTCGGTAGCACAACATAAGATTCGGAAGGTATTTTTAGGTAAAAAGCATGACAATTTATTAATTTATTGTTCGTAGCAATTCATTTTAACATGACAATACCTATAACGGTAAAAAATATCAGTTTATCGTTAAAGTGTGCGTAAAAACCCATATATTAACAAAAGTTCTATAAAAATATCATTTGTACTGTCGTTTTTTCGTTCTCACAAAATTAATTTTTCTCCGTGTACAACCTCCATGATAAATCCTTAATTTTACTTTAAATAAAAGAGGTTACATTCATAAATGCTGAGATTAAATACAACCTACATGACCAATCCTTATTTATAATTAAAAATAAAAGTGGCCACATAAATGCTAAACTGAAATAGAACCTCCCTGATAAATCCTTATTTCTATTAAATAAAAGAGACCATAGTCTAGCAGAGAAAAAAAACCAATGGATACCGGGAACGAAAATTTTCTTTTTAGCAAGAAACTGTTATAAAAAGACTTGTTTAATTTCCTCGTATTCGTGATGAAAAGTTATGTGTTATACTCGTGTTTAAGCGAACAATAACACCCTCGATTAGCGTTCATTGTACATTTCTGTTGTTTTAGTTTTCAGTATATTGTTTTTTGTATTGTTGTCTGAAATTTTGTTATCACACTAATATTGTAAATGCAAAAGTTTTGATGTTCGTTTGTTTCTCAATCACGTCATAACTGCTGAACCGATTTTGATGAAATTTGGTATACATTTCGGGGAATGTGCCCAGGAACTATACGATCTGATCCCACCATCTCCCTTCCATCAAAGGACAAGCAGGCGCACGGCTCAGTACCATCCGTACCTAGTTGTTGACCCATTCGCACATATCGTTTTGGTTCTACGTTCTTGATGCGCACAGCTAAGGTATGGAACACTTTGCCGTCGTCTGTTTTTCCTAAAGAATACAATCCGGGTAAGAGTGAATAGGTTTCTTCTAGATCTTCGTGCTTCATGTTAGACCACATCATCGCTTACCATCAGGTGAGATTGTGGTCAAACGAAGATCTATCCAATGTAAAAAAAATTAAAACTATATAGATAGATTATAAACCTGGCTGAAACAGGCATTGACAAACCATGCTTGCGCAAGCCGCGGGTGGAGGCTAGTGTACAATAAAGAGTTCATCTATCTATCTAGGTTCTATATTCTAACACAAAAACAACTAAAAAAAGCTATTATTCTGCTATTAAAGTTTATAAACCTTTTTAATCTTAAAAAATGGCTGATTTCGAAGTTTTTACACAATGCAAGAATTTCTTGTCTGTTTCTTCTATATTTCAATCCTTTTCCCAAAAATGTTTTCCTAACTAACCTAGCTATGTGCTATGAGAAAGAACCAATATTAGTTGTTAGGTATGTACCTACCTACCTATTGTATGTCCGAAAAGGGCAAACTTGTTTACGTATTTGTAAAAAACCTACCACCTTTTGTTAAAAACAGTTAAGATAATAAAGATGATTCTAACCTAATCTTATTTTCATCTGATAATCGTTAGTTCGTCAAACGGCCGCGGGATTTCTGTTGTAAATGGACTCGAACTACATAGGTAGGTACGTGTTTACATAAGAGATGTGAGTCAAGAGGACATATTGACCAAATCAGATTATGAAACGATACCGAAAAATTTATAATTATCAGGCTATGTAGGTAACATTAAATCGTTACAATCGCGCTTATTACCCTTTAGCTTGTATTCGTGCATTTACTGCAGATTATTATCTACATACATTCATTATTATGAAGATTTACAAATATCAAGTCCTTTACCAGATCCTGGTTCTAGAGTAGTACGTTTGTTTATGTACGCGGAATAAATGTTTACATGATCTACAGATATTTGTTCCGGGTCTGGTTGTTTCTCTATATATTTTATATATGTATTTACAAAAAAAAAGTATATAAGTATTCTATCAGTTATCTGGTTCGCATAGTACAAGCTCTGCTTAGTTTGGGGCTAGAGCGCTATGTGAAATGTCCAGCAAAATTTATTTATTTATATTTATTTGTTTATTGCTTACCACCGCTGTATTGGCTAAACCAATTTAGACATGCTTTTGATATTCATAGTATATTCCTAGAGTAATTTAAATACGAACTAATAAAACATTAGTACCTATGTAATAAATTATTCATCGCGGAAATTTATTGGGTCAGATGTAAATTTATTAGACTTTGTTAATAAGCTATTCGCGGAATCATCTTCGTATTTTTAATATACTAGCTTCCGCCAGCGGCTTTGCATGCAGTGTTTGGTCTATCAACACACTAAAATTCATCGAAATCAGTTAAGTCATTACGACGTGATTGAGTAACAAACAAATAAACAACCATCCAAATTTTTACATTTATAATATTGGTGTACTAGGGTGTATAGGGTTCGCTGCTGTTTGATTTTTGATCGTACCTATATTTAAATAATTTGTAAATATAGTGTTCATGTAATAATTAAAATATAAAGGTTAACTAGAAGAGAATGTTATCAGCATTAAGTTTGCCTATGTACTATTTTTTTGTGCAATAAAGAATTTTCATTCATTCATTAATTCCATTAAATAATACTTCTTTAAGCTATCTTCCTGATCTTCGTGCCAAATCTCAGACCACATTATTGGTGATTATCAGCAGGGCATTATTAAAACTTCGGAAAGCTATTGGATCAGAAACCTCAGTTCTTGTCGGATTCGATTTAAATCCAAAACGCTATTAAAAACTATTACGGATTGATCATAAAGCTAGGATACTTTTCCGGCATGTATAGATCGCTTACAAAATAGCGTTCGCTTAAAAAACTGAGGTTTCCGATCCGACTGCTTTCAACGTTTTAATATATCATCCAAACGATTGTGAGCGAGAGATTGTGGCCAAACGAAGATCTATTCGTATTAATAACAAAAGTTACTAGATCGCTTTTAGCGATAAGGCCACCCATTGTACCTATGATTTAAAAGTGTATTTTCTTTCATTTGTTTATTTTTAAGAGTGTGCAATAAAGACATAACTATCTATCTACGACGAACTATTTGAAAATAAAAATAGGCAGCTTCTTGACTTCTTTTTGTGAGTATACCTATACATACATAACATCAAAACTTTGACGTTTAATTATTTTGTGATAGGAATCATCTTAAATAATAAATATCAAATGGCATTATAAACTAGATATTAATCTGAGGGTTAAACAACTTTTTAACTTTACATACGAATATATTTAAACTTTAGTATTAGATGCATCCGGTGATATGTAAAATGACTCAAGGCAAAAATACGTAGAGTGTTAACCAATGTAGCTAAAAAATGAGATTAACTCTGTATTAGTAACGACTGAAACAAAAAAAAAATACAAGATATTTAAACACAAAAAAACAGATATGCATAAAGTTACAAATAGAGGAATAACGAGCTGGTTAGAAAGTTGCTGATGAAATATATGATGATTTACTACAAGTAATTTAAATATTATTTTCATTTAGACGACCTACGAGTACGTGGCGCAGTGTGTGAATAACCGGCTGAGACGCAGGAGGTTGCGGGTTCGATTCCCGCCGCGGAACAAGGGTTTGCATAATCTACAGATATTTGTTCTGGCTCTGGTTGTTTCTCTATATATTATAAGTATGTATTTACAAAAAAGAAAGTATATCAGTATTCTATCAGTAATCTGGTTCCCATAGTACAAGCTTTGCTTAGTTTGGGGCTAGATAGCGCTGTGTTAAAGGTCCAACATAATTTATTTTATTTATTTATTATGACAAAAACTTATTTCTATTTAAAAATGGAACTGGCCACAGTTCAGTATCGAAAAATAATATAAATAACAACGGGAACGCAAATTTTTTTTAGCAACAAACTATTATTATAAAACTATTCTAATTTCCTCGCATTCGAATTGTACTATTTAGAGTTATAGTATATACTATTTATTGAGATACTTATACTATATTTATTGAGTTATACTATTTCACCCGGTATAAGAACGCAGTCGTTCAATTCAACTCACCTGACGGGTCTGTTGTTATCCGCATGAATGTGTGCGTTCGCGCGCCATTAGATCAAATATTGTAATAAATGCCTATTTTTAAGAATAACATACTTTTGGCCAGAACCCACGTTGTCGAGAACCTGGTGTCTGAACAAAACTAGTATAGGTTTTAAGACATCATCGAATCAATGTGTATGTAACCAGCTTTTTGTATCTGTTAATAAATAAATAAAAAAAAAAAGTTATTTGGTTAATTGTTCAGGATAAGATGTATACGAGTATGTATGTAGTAATAGCTACTTAGAATTTAATTAATTTGAAAGTTAAAAGCGAGTCTGTAAAGTCATTACTTCTAGCTCAGGTATCTAGAAAGTAGAAACAGCCGAGTATTTTGTGAAAATGTATATTTTATGATTATATTATGATATTATCATAAAAAATGCGTTAAAATTATCAAATTTTATGACGGTATTGTTTAAGAATGAGATAATGACTTTGAAATGAGTATTTTTTAGAGTAAAATTATTAAAATAGAAAAAGTAATCGGTATATAATAATTTATTGTTTATATTACGTCTGTTAAGAAACTCTATCGCTTAAAATATCTGCGGTAAGTAATTTATGCGTGAAAGACATAAAGTGATATATATAGTGTAGGCACAACGAACCGAATACACACATGATGTGTAACCGTGTGAATGCTCGTACAAATGTCGCGTGATGATCTCTTCCTAGTTGCGATATTTCCTATCGATTACGAATCACGCCATTTCTGGGTTTAAATAACAATGGAGAAGTTATCACACTGTGAGAAAGCTATCATCGTGATAATATGTGTGGTTTTTACCAGAGCAGTGAGAGGAAGGAATAAGAAGAGAATGAGTTACGCGAGGCTGTCGGTAGCTTAACAAAGCAACGAAGCGTGTTCTTCTTTCTAAGAAAAACTAAAATAAATTCTAAGTGCTTAATATTTTAATTTGAAGTAAGAAGAACTAATTGAAGTAAGTAACCTACAATATTATTAATACTTAATTTAATATATATATATACATATACTCAAAATAATATATAGGTATAAACTTGTCAGTTTTTAGTTGTTATGGAGTTTTTTTAATCTTATTATGTCTTTATATTGGTATTTGACGACCTCCATGGCGCAGTGGGCGAATAGCCGGCTGAGACGCAGGAGGTAGCGGGTTTGATTCCCGCCGCGGAACAAATGTTTGCATGATATACAGATATTTGTTCCGGGTCTGGATGTTGGAATATATATTATAAGTAAGAATTTACAAAAAAAAAGTATATCAGTATTCTATCAGTTATCTGAGGGCTTAGCCAAGTTACAGTCGATTAGCGATGACGCTAGTCGATACGTCCGAAAATGTATGGGATTTGACACATGCTATAGAAATACCACGTGATTCAGCGACAACAAATGTATGTAGAAATCGAATAGATTAGTGGCGAATGTAATTTGCCTACGGGCCCTGGTACCCATAGTACAAGCTCTGCTTAGTTTGGGACTAGATAGCGCTGTGTGAAATGTCCAGCTATATTTATTTTAATTGCGGATGATTCTATATAAAATAAATAAATAAATATTGGTGGACATTTCACACAGCGCTATCTAGCCCCAAACTAAGCAGAGCTTGTACTATGGGAACCAGATAACTGATAGAATACTTATACTCGTATATATATTTTTTATTTTTTTTGTAAATACATACTTATAATACTTATAAAAACATCCAGATATCAACAACAACACGTTGGGCAGCGCCCAACTTAGTGCAAGCGCGACAATAAAATATTAGAGTGAAAGATAACTTGGGGATACGAGTCACAAATAAAGTATCTTATGATAGAGTAGACAACTTTGATGTCGCAGTTTTAGAGCGCTCAAAGGCTTTCAACATGGTTTGACTGCTTTCATAGTCGGACCTGACTCTCACCCATCCAAGTGTGGCTCTCAGAGCAATTTTTTCTGAGGTGTGACCCTACGGGTCATCTGACCTGATAAGTTAAACTAAGCGATCAATAGGTAGGTATTGCGAGTGCTTCAGAGTACCACGATATATTTGATGGCCGAAATAATTGAAAAAAAAACACATGTTTTAACGGCTCAATATTTTTTTATGTTTGTTAAATCATAACACCCCTCTGATTTAAAGACCAGAATTCCGTATTCGCTATGTTATTTTGGAACTCCAAAAACCTGTATATTACCATACTATTCAATTTCGTAGATCCATTTCGTATGATCAGTTCTAGGTATTGTGTCGAATACCTATGAAACAGAAAACACTAAGAAGACAATAAGTGTATACACGACCAGTGAAAGTAAAGCCAATATTTTGTGAAAGCGCAGTTCAACGACCAAAACCAGATGAAATAAGTTACCAACGTATGTTGCAAATTGGTTATAAATTAGCGAAGAGGTATGAACTCGGAGAGAAATTTTGAATATAATGTTAAATAATATGAGGAGTGTTAACATTGTTTATGATGGCGTAAATTGTACACCCATTATGTAACTTAAAGTTGACTAAAACTTAAGTTTGAAATAAAAAAATATAAAATGTGTACCTACTTGAAACTTTACTTGTAATCAAGTAAAAATATTGTTAAAAATCTGTATGAATTACTCAAAATATGTTTATTTAGCGCGGCATTAGAGTAAAAAACATAACTGAAAAAAATAAGTTTACTAAACAGTTTAGCTAATCGACTTTTTGCAAAAGTTTGGTTTATAATTACTAATGTTTAACTGCATTTTCAAAATATTTTAGCTGTGGCAGCTAGTCACCACAGCAACTAAACTCTTTAGTAACTAGTTACGCGAATTTTTTTTCAGTGATCCCTAAGATAAGCTGAAATGCTTCGACTATTAGATACAGGCTCCATTCTTAGATAGGGTTTCTCTGTGAACCTCATTAGTTTCTTTTGAACCTGTATCTCGTAACATAGTTGTTTTAGATACTGTTTTATAACGTTACTAGCTTCCGCCGGCGGCTTCGTACGCGTTGTTTGTAACAAAAAGTAGTCTATGCGTTAATCCAGGTACATACTTAAGTAAATCTACGATCTTACCAAATTTTATCAAAATCGGTTCAGCCGTTACGACGTGATTGCGTAACAAACGAACATCCAAACTTTCGCATTTACATTATTAGTGTGATAAAATATTTCTCATAAAAAAGTAATAACAATTTATGGATTATAAATTCTCCACATTTTCACAATTATCATACACGCTTTCCATACACTCACCCACATGGGCGTGTTACCAGTCTCACCAGTAGAACCAGTAACTTGTTTGGCAAAACTTGTGCAGAGAAAACTTGCAATGAAAGCTCGTGTGAAAGCCCTTTGCTTGTTTAACTAATGATGGTAATCTCTCTGCGTATCACTAGTGATTTTTTGGGCACTCGATTCCCAATTTCCCCTGGCCTTTGTAAAGCCGTGTTTTGTATATGATAATTTAATTAATCATTTATTTTGATCAACTTATTTTTAGGATCATAGGTACAATTGTGTTAGTATAATTAAAATTCCTTAAATAAACTAATGTTAGTAGGTATAGTAAAAAACTAGAACTAATCTAGGCATTTTTGTTTGGCAGTATATGTACCATGCAGCAATGATTCATATACTGGCAATCAAACCTACTTGCAAACACGCATAGGATGCCGCTGGAGCTAGCCCGAATCCTGCGCAACAGAGATGGACACCGGTTTTGCATGACTGTGTAGAAACAGTCAACTCGCGCATCGGCAAACATCCCCGAAGTGCTCCAGAATCTAGGCAGCCCCATCACCACCCTGAACGCGTTATTGGATGCCTTGGGGATGGTCCTAGCAAACGGCACACCTGATGTCAGCAATGTTAACACAGGATTGTTGTAACAAAGTCATCTCCATTCCGTCAGTTGGTAATGTCCGTGTAATGGAGATTGCAGAGTACTTTAATATCTTCCTACTATCTATTGAGGTCAGATAAAGCAATAATATTTTTGAATAATATTTTCGCTAAAAATGATATATTTTCCTTGATTTGTGAGTATGTGAGTGTTACAGTTGCATGTGTCATGATCTAAACCAGCGATTCCCAAACTATTTTGAGCAAGAGACCCCTTTTCCAAAATGAACCGATACCACAGATCCCTATAGCCAAATAACTTTAAAAGTACTATTTCTAGTTTTTTTCTAATTGATACAAAATACTTACCAATTTGAAAACTTTGGTTAAGTGAGTAAACATGACATAATTTTCTAATCAAAATTTAACAATATATAAATAGACATAAAGTTCAGTATATATTTAGTGTAATTAATAATTATTAATACAAATTACGTAAAAATAATTAGGTAGACAATTATTTTTTGATAAAAACATTAAAACCGCAAAGTAAAGATAAAAAAAATAATACGTCGATCCCTGGGAAACCGATTTCGACCCCAAGGCGTCGATATCGACCAATTTGGGAATCCCTGATCTAAATTAAATCATATTAGGTAAGTATTTTCAAGTGGGTTGTTATTGGCAAATATATAGATGTAATCTCTTTCAAAAAATCTTTATATTTTAATTATTTCATGATGAATGGCAATAATGCCCTCATAAGTTTGTAGCTGTTTAGCTTTGTAGCCAGATAACTAAAAGAATTAATATGTTTTTTTAGAAATACTTACCTACTTATAATATATAGAGAAACACCGAGACCCGGGATACATATCTGAAGATTACGCAAAAATTTGTTCCGTGGTTATATCCATATAAACGTAATATCCAAAAAATTACAGACGACGGGATTTGAAAAACCAATTTGAATTCCTTCCCTTTGATACGGGGATACGATGACAAACTACGCCACCGATACCTATTTAATCTTTCAAAACAAAATTATTCGGATGAATGAATGAAAAATTAATGTAAGAGTAAATAAAATTAAAATATTTAAACACTTTATTGTTCAACATAAAATAAAAAATAGACACATACATATATAAATAAAGACAACTTATTTACAATTTCTTTTAAGAAATTAATTAGCCTATTAATTTGTAATTTTAATTTTAACCGTAGAAACCGCATTCCCAATGTTTGTTGTAACATAAATATAATATTATTAATTTCACTTTGAGAATCAATTGATACTCAAAGCTAAGCATCATTTATTATATTTATTTATTTAGTCAATAAAGTATCCTAACGTGCAGGTAAAGTAGGGGCGGGCGCTAGTTATTTATATCTGTATCCGTAATGGAATAGGTACTTTATGTAATGTCATCAATCAACTTTCAATTGACTTCCTGACGGAACAGGTGTGTTCAGTGCCATCCTTCCTAACTCATCTTACCAGCGTGAGACTTGCCCAAACTGGCATGACCACATTGAATTGAAAGCGATAAGACCGCCTCTTGTATTTTGGCGCGTGTCTAGTTATTTTTTTTTATAGGTACGACCTAGTGATTGAGCAAGCATATTGCCCACCTGATGTTAAGTGATGATAACCATCGCTTATAACAAAGAATAGCCTCGCAGGTCATGCACCTTAGAAACGTGCCCTACGATGCACTGCCCTGCGTCCATCAACTTGAGGCATACAGATGTTATTTATTGCAATAATGTTTATTTATGTAAGTGTGGTGTAAAATAACGCGTTCCGCGTCCATCTATCTATCTATTTATGTGACAACTCTATAACTGATAATCTATGTCTTGTTCATAATCTATATTTGTTCCAAATTTCATCGAAATCGGTCCAACCGTTTCGTCGACAAAACGTAACAAGCAGAGAAACATCACACTAATATTACAAATGCGAAAGTTTGGATGTTTGTTTGTTTGTTACTCAATCACGTCATAACAGCTGAACCGATTTCGATGGAATTTGGTATGTATGTAGATTATAACTTGGGTTACCACATAGGCTATTTTTGTTGACAAACAAATAATAATAATAAATATTTATTCAAACAACTTGGTTACATATAACATTGATAACAATGATCTTCTTGTAGGTGGTAAAACTGTGTAAATGTAATTATCACTAAGTATTCTCTGGCTGCTTAAACTAGGTGGATCCTGTGCTATAAGCGCCAGTTGCATTCGCGGTTGGTCAATTTATTTTCAACTATTTGGGTTCAAAGCGTGCGAAGCCGCTGGCGGAAGCTATTAATTCATAATTACAAAAATTCTATACAAATTACTAGATACATTTAATAAAAATTAACAGACAGAGAGACAGAATTACGTTAGAATTTAAAATATTAGTAAGGAAGTAGGTATGGATGAAAACCTAACCGTCTTTGCAATTCCAATGAGAAAGATCATTGATTTTCATTTAATCTTATTTTAAAGTGCTCTAAATAATATAATGTCTATAAAGTTTTAATTTTATTTCCTATCTAATAGAAATCTAGCAATCACAAGGCAATAAACAAATGAGATGCATTTAATTTGTAACAGTGAGCAGTCGGCGAAAGTTGGAGAAATGCAATGATAATTTTGTCGTACATTGCAATCAAGTGAGAGTAGAGAAGGCTGTAATGTTCCTGTCTAATCTAGCTGGTCACTGGCCACTAATGTCTATACTGTGCTAATGTATTGTGACCGTTTTGCCCTCTAACTGTCATTATTGAACTAGAAAAGCGATGTAATAGTAGATTACTAAACGAGGGGGGATAAAACAGTGTCTTACGTCACGGGCGCTGTACCCGAACGTAACAAAGGATTCAAGCGAGGGAGTTACTAGAATCCTGAGTGCAGAAAAAGATATTAGCACGCCCAAGATGCAGACAGCTTTATCCACGAGGAGAATACTCTATTTTTCACACTTTCTGCGAGACAATAAAAACCAAATCGAAATTGGTGCATTCAGAGGTAAGTTCTATTTACGAATAAGTTCTTATTGTGTGGGTATTCTTTGGGATAGTTCGGCCAAATACCAGCTCGCTACCTTAGACTCGATAGAACGTAGGGCTTTTAGGCTTATAAGACAGCAATATATGGCGGAGACTAAGACCCAAAGTCTCGAACACCGCCGTAAAGTTACAAGCCTATCGATTTTTTACAGAAAACATTTCGGGGAATGTACCCAGGAACTATACGATCTTATCTCGCCATCTCCCTTCCATCAAAGGAAAAGCAGGCGCACGGCTCAGTACTGTCCGTACCTAGTCGATATATCACCCATTCGCACATACCGTTTTGGTTCTACGTTTTTGATGCGTACTGCTAAGGTATGGAACACTTTGCCATCGTCTGTTTTTCCTAAATAATACAATCTGGGCCTCTTTAAGGTAAGAGTGAATAAGTTTTTTCTTGATTTTTGTGCTTCATCTTAGACCACATCATCATTGCCATATCAGGTGAGATTGTGGTCAAACGAAGAACTATCCAGTTTAAAAAAAAAGTCTCTTTGGTTCAAATTTTAATACAAATGAGGTACCAAATTCAAATAACACTATGCTGCGAGGCCATATTGAAATTCAGTACAACTTTACTCCCGGTTCAGCCGTAGGGATTTAATCACCTGCATTCGGTGAGGTTTACATGACATATAATTTAGACATTGTTGAGCAGGTGGTGTAAAAAATTGGATTATGTACCTAACCATAAGAGCAGTAGAATTTCTTGTGAAAAAGCTCACCCGGTTAGTATTACCATCATACCTATTTCTGCTACCAAGCAGCATTGCTGTGTTTCGGTATGAAGGGTTTCCGGCGAAATTAAAGGCACATGAGGCTTAACACTTGTACGAAAGGCTCTTGAGACTTTATACCTGTATCTTCGGATTGATGGACGCACAGCATCATAAAGCACGCTTCTAAGGTTCGTGACCTACGAGGCAATACTTTGCTATAGGCTATGGTTACCATTTAGAGTTAGGGCATGCTTGTTCCATCTTCAAGAAGTATTAAAAATACATGCAAAATTGAATATACATGTACATAACATGTTTTTTAGCAGTCTTATAACAAAAAACTCCGAGATTGACCCAAAAGGGTAGTGATACTTGACTATGCGCACAAATAGAACTGACGGCCGTTGGGGCAGAAATGTTCTAGAGACCACGCACTGGAAAGCGCAGCGTAGGACGGCCCCCGCTAGATGGAAGTCCGACCTAATAAAGGTTGATGGGAGCCGTTGGGTGCAGGCTGCTCAAGTTTGGAAGATTGGTTTGTAAATCTATGGGGGAGGCCATGTTCAGCAGCGGACGTCCTGTGGCTGATATGGTGATGATGAAGCGCACAAACAGACTGACGCTAATAGCGACTTTCTTCATTCTTTATTTTACACAAGAAAATACATTAAAAAGTACAGAAATAGAGGACATGTACAAAGACGAGCTTAACCCCAAGAAGTGTTTTCTTCCAGCAAACCTTTGAGGCTAGATAGAGAGATGATTTTGTTTTATACTATTCAAAGATTCCTCTGTTGCATAAATGTGTTTCTATGGTAGTTAAAAGATGGTTACCTACGCATTATGGAAGTGACAAATGATACGTAACATAAGTGACTTGCAAGGCAGCGGATATATCGAAAGCAATTGCTGGGATAATGAGGGCTTTCACTCTAAACAGCTAAATTATAAGCTGATGATGCACTGAGAGAAAACTACACCTAATTTTATTTAATCTGACATTATAATATTATTTTTTTATTGTAAGTTATTAAGGCTGACATGTTGAATATTGTAAACTAGCTGTTGCCCGCGACTTCGTACGCGTTAAACTACTAAAAGTGTAGGTAACCTAGAAATAAAGCTAAATCGCTGTTCCAACTTGACTTGACATCCCATTTTTATCCAATGGGACCTGATTTATGAGGTAAAAATTAGCCTATATGTTATTTCATGTTATAGTCTACGTGCATACTAAATTTCATCGGAATCGGTTAAGCAGTTACGACGTGATTGAGTAACAAACAAACATATAAATAAACAAACATCCAAACTTTCGCATTTATATTAATAGCATTATATAATCTCATTAAATTTAATTTTTCTATGATAGAACGCTGATTAAAATTGCATGCGATGTATCATGTATAATTAAAATTGCATAATCCATATTCGCAATAAATAAATTGATAGAAAAAATATTCTAAAACCAAACACAAGCGTGAATCGAAGATCAAATATACAGAGTGGAAAGAATGCATGAGATCAGCTAGGTTAGCAGTGGCCTTAGTCTACCCTAGCAAAGTTTTCTCACTGGAAGAAAAGAGTAAAATGACATTTTAGCGTAGACTGTAGAAACATTTCTACGCGAGTTCGTACAAAGTTTTTTAATGTTTACGGGAAATATATATTTTTTTTATTATCTTACAGTGAAATAAAATAGTATAATACATAACTTTTTATCAAGAATGCGAGGAAATTAAAAGTCTTCTTCATAACAGTTAGGTTTCGAAAATTTGCGCCCCCGGTGTTTTATTCCCACAACCGGACTGGGGCCAGCTCCATTTTTAAATAAAAATAAGGTATTGTCATGCAGATTGTATTTCCATCCATCCATTTATGAATGTAAGTACTTGTTCTCGTTTTATTTTCAAAATTACTGACGGCTCTAGGGTCAGAAATCGCATTTTCGGAGCAGTTTTTTAGTTGACAATGACCTACTTCAGAAATATTTTTATCCTGCTAAAAAATAAGGATGATTTTTTTTAACTGCCTTTTTAATTGTCATTGCTCTTGGTATATCCTCACCTCATCATCAGTTAATGTAATCGTACGGTTCTGTAGTGACACGTATTACATAAATCATTTGGGTACAGTCGACCGATTTCGATGAAATTTGGTATACAGATAGGACTGAGTTCAGGATATAGGCTACTTTTTATCTGACTTCGTAGAAGGAGGGTTATGTTTTAAAAAACCACCCGTGCGAAGCTGCGAGCGGTAGCTAGTTTTTTATATTTTGGATTAGTAACTAGTGGTTTGCCCCGAACTGAGATCTCGCTAGTCTCCGATTAAAACAAAAAGTATCTTTGACTATCAAAATAGTGCCACGAAATGCATAACCATATAACTTGGCCTACAGTTTCATTCAAATTACAGGTAAAGGCAGTTCAAGTAAATTGGATACTTTTTTGGGCTACAAATGACAGTTATTCTGGATTTCAGACTTTTGCCTATATTTGTGTCACTTAAGCTACCCGCATACTAAATTTCAGCGCTGTGGACTCACTGGTGTAGGTACCCTATGAATTTTCTCAAAGTTCAGTTTTTATTATGGCTGATATCTCAAAAACTATAAAAACTTTACTAAAAATAAAAACGGAATCTAAATGTACTAATGAATACCTTTCATTTGACGTCCCATTTGACCTAATAGTCTCATTTTCATTTATTTTTATCCCTTTTGAACCCCAATATCTCAACACCATTTTTACCCCCCATTTTTAGCTCATTTAGTCACACCAAAATTGTGCCATCACTACCTACCAATGTATCAAATTTCACGATGATTGGATCAATGCTTTGAAAGTTATCCTCGGACAAACAAACATACCCTTGTACATTGTTGTACATACGTACAACGCCGATTTGTCCAAGATGATTTAGAGATCTCGCTTCGCTCGATCAAATATGTTAAGTGATAAATTGATAAATATAATCTTTAAAACCAACAAATTGGCATATAATTAAGTAGCAACATTAAAAAAAAATGGCACTCTGGCGGTGCCGACAGAAGTGAAAACTTGAACAATTACGAGATATATACAGAGGTGTCGGTAACGGTAACGATAACAGAGTCGCGAGTTCAATGGTTTTTCCCATCTCAAAAAATGCCCAACGCGTCTAAAGAAATTTTCACTTCGAAAACAACACACCAATTAATTTTTTTTTGACGCTGACTATATTATGCTAGACAGCAATTATGACGGATTGCTCTCGCTTCCGACTGTACGAAATGGAGTGTAAAACCATTACTGGCTTTTAAATGTCTTTCAACCGGTAAGCTTTAGAAAAAAACCCATGCAATGTTTGTAGTAGAGTTGCCATGAATATGCCAAATTTCTGGTCAGTCAAATATTTGATTATTATCTAATATTAATTGAAAGCACAGCGTAGAACTGCCCCCCCCCCCTTCACTAGATAGAAAGTAACGAGGCTTAGTAACTTACATACAAATGACAAAATGTCCAATGACCAAAATGACAAAATTTTTAAGTCTGGAGCTAGAGGAGTTGGCATATGGTCTAAATTTCAAAACGTTATATTGATAAATTGCGTTAGTGCCTAAATATCTAAATTGAACAATGATGGGAGCCGCTGGATGCTGTAAGCCATATTTCCACAAATTTAATAACATGGCCAATTCCTGTCATTAAATCTAGACAAACGGAGGTTTGATCTAATCTTGATTACTGTCAATGTAACGGAAGACGTAACTGGTGGAATGCTGTCTCGGTACAGGGTGCTTTGGAATATGTATGCTAACCTGAAAGGGAGTGAATTTACCCATACAAAAGGAGTAAGTAATAGTAACATTCCCTAAAAATAAGTTGTTTTAAATTATATTTATTTAGTTTTTATGAAGCGCACTGGAAAGCGCAGCGTTGGACGTGACCCCCCACTTGATAGAAAGAGGCTCTGATAAGGTTGCTGGAAGCCGTTGGGTGCAGATCGCTCTATGCGGGAGGCCAATGTTCAGTGGACGTCCTGTGGCAGATATGAAGATGATTATGAAGCCTTCAAAAATACCTTTACTTTAGCTGTTTCTTGGACTTAGTTTATGCCTTGTGGCTTATCAAAAGTACAAAGTGGTTTGACTTTAATTGTATCGGTTGTTTAGCTGAATAAGCACAAAAAAACTTGAAATATTAGTGTTATCTTCAATGAAGTACTTATACTAAAACCGAAAGATCGTAAAACGAACATTGCCTACATAACTAACACCTTTAGCGCCTATTGCACCACATCTGTGTACCGCTATCCAACGAATAAACAATATTTATTTTATTTTATTTATTTAGTACCAACATAATGAACACCAAATCGAATATAATTTATACATAATAAAGAGTAAAAACCAAGTGACATTATATTTATAGGTGTAGACAGCATGCAAATAGGTGGCGAGGCGAGTCATACTAGGTATAAAGTTATTTATCCGTCAGTTAAACTTATTCGTAGGTCGTGAAATAGGCACATAAATTATGTTCAAGCAAATACATTTATCTTCATAAGTGAGTACAAAGACCCCTTTCGGGTAAATACATATTTAGAAGGACCTCGTATATGTACCTTATAATTTCAGTCACTTTCAAAAAGTAAAGTTATAATTACGAGAATGTAATGTTTTAAGTGATCTAGCTTTTATATAAGACTAGCTGGCCCACCCGTGGCTTCGCATGCGTGGTTTGTCAATAAAAACATTATCCTCCTTCTGCGCAGTCGGGTAAAATATAGCCTTTGTCCAAATCCCGGTAATAATCTTTTAATTTACCATATTTCATCGAAATCGGTCCAGCCGTTTAGTCGTGAAAACGTAACAAACATACAAAAAGACAGGACGGAGTTACTTTTGAATTTAAAATATTAGTATGTATTTTTTGGCAGTCAATAGATATACCTACCTACATTTTATGGCTCATAAGATCATATCACGGTCATCCATCATTTTATTTAATAATTGATGAATGAATGAATGAGTGAAAAGAATGAAAAACTCTATTCACACCACCTGCTCGACAATGTCAAATTATATGTCATGTAAACCTCACCGAAAGCAGGTAGGTAATTAAATCCCTACGGCTGAGCCGGGAGTAAAGTTGTACTGAATTTCATTATACCCGCTAGGTGGTAGTTTGAATTTGGAACCTCATCTGTATTCGAATTTGAACCAAAGAGACCCACACAATAAGAACTTATTCGTAAATCGAACTACCTTCTGCACTTAATGCACTAAACTAGATTTGGTTTTTATTGTCTCGCCGAAAGTGTGAAAAGTATAGTATTCTCCTCGTGGATAAAGCTGTCTGCATCTTGGGCGTGCTTATATCCCTCTCTACACTCAGGATTCTAGTAACTCAATCGCTCCTCTCGTGAGTTACCTCTAGAATCCTTCGTTACGTTGGGATTCATTATAGCGCCTGTGACGCAAGACACTGCTTTATCCGCTCGTTTTATAATCTACATCACGTTTTATACCTACATATTCAAGATAAACACAGAGCAGAAAAAGAAAAAAAATGTAAGCTTATAATGTAAGCATGAATGTGAATTATTTGCTTTAAATGTATTCTCTATTGTATAATATATGTAATTTTCGGAATAAATGGCTTATAAATATAAATAAATAAATAACTTAATACCTCTAAACACAGTCGAGGTACATTTTACGAGTAGGTACCTACTTTTTTTTGTATGAGCTGTAGATGGAAAATGCGTTAGGTCCACCTGATGATAAGCGGTAACCATCGCCTATAACAAAGTATTGTCTCATAGGTCCTCGTGCCACGCACCTTAGAAACATGCCCTACGATGCACTGCCCCTACGATCAACTTGAGGCATTCAGATGTAAATCCTCATGTATCTGTAATTTCACCGGTAACCATACCCTTCAAACTGAAACATAGCAGTGCTGCTTGGTGGCAGAAATATATCGGCATTTTAGCTACCCTACTAAGCCCGGCTTGCACAACGATCCCTAAACGTATTAAGTGACTAAGCATGTTTAAATTTGACGTATGTTTATGATATGACAACTTTTTAAATCATATTTTGCCACTATATACGTAATTAAAAATCTAGCGCTTAACCAAGTCAGTTTCCAGTTCCTAATAATTGTCTCAAAGAATAAATAATTTACAAGATGCTAGTAGTTTTCTCCTTATGAGAGTACGTAGAAAGTTTCTACTCGGTTTCCAATCTCACTATTGTGATGGAAAACATTGATGTTTTTGTGTAACCTTTGTGTATACAGTCTACCCACGCTAAGTTTGCAAAACGCTAAGAATAGCAATATTATAATTATTATAAACCTGTTGTATCCCACTACAGTGCAAAGGCCTCCCTCCCCTCTATCCACTCGTCTCTGTTGTTCGCGAGTAAGGGAGAGTTTAGCTCATCCCACCACCTTCGCCTGGGCTTTCCACGCGAGCGTCGTCCGCGATGAGCTAAGAAGAATGGTAGTTTTTAAACAATTGTATTTGGAAACTACTTCCTCCGTGTGATGACCCCCGTGGTGCAGTACAACGAATAGCCGACTGAGACGTTGAGGGTTGCGGTTTGATTCCCGCTTGAACCAAATGTTTGCATGATCTACAGATATTTGTCTCTGGTTAGATTCTGGTCTGGTTGCTTCTCTAATATTATAAGTATTTATTTAGATGAAAAAAAACGTATTGTAAAAGAATCATTAAAAAGAGCTACCAGCCTTGTTTCCTGCCTTTCGTTCCTGGATCGGTCGCGGAGGAACAGTAAAATTGACGTTTTAAAGTCATCCTTGTGATTTTTATGAATAAATACATTTTGATTGATTTTGATTTTTTCAGAGGCTCGATATGGGCTGATTAAGATAAAATAAATAAATAATGCTGGATATTTCACACAGCGCTATCTAGTTCCAAACTGAATAAAGCTTGTGTTAGGAGAACCAGATACTTAACCGATGGAACACTATTATGTTTTTTTATAATTATATTATTGTAATATATATAAAAATACCCAAACCCTAAACAAATATCTGTAGACCATGCAAACTGCGTCCTGCGTCTCAGCCGGCTATTTGCCCACTCCGCCATCGAGGAGATAGATGCAGACTTAGCGTGGTCGGAACATAAAACGTTTCTATCGGTAGCTACAATATTAGAAACTATGCTTATTGTTTCGTACATTTTGAATGACAAAGAAAGTAGACCACTCTTAATGTCTACAGAACTAAGCTGAGAAAAATTTGATTGTTTTTAAAAACACCTTCGTTTGCTCCTAATTTCTAACCTTTCGACTAATATGTATCTATGTCGTATTATCTTATTATTTGTGGCCTATAGGGTGATGCGACACTCAGCGACAAAGCTCTTTTTTAATATTTATTATTATTAAATCATTTATTTCAACCAACTTGGGATCATACGCAGGACACAATATTACAGTATTATGTTTGAAGATGACACTTCCGCCTGGTAGTTATCTGGAGGAGTTGCGCTATCTATAGATCGGTTGCAACGGTCTTTAGATGATTCAACTGTTTCTCCTGTATAGTCTTGTAAATAATTTTATATTCTTTCTGTTATGAATATTAAACGAAGGGATAAAGCAGTGTCTTGCGTCACGGGCGCTATATTAAATACCAAACGTAACGAAGGATACTAAAGTTAACTCACGAGCAGAGCGAGGGAGTTACTAGAATCCTGAGTGCAGAGAGGGATATAAGCACGACTAAGGTGCAGACAGCTTTATCAACGAGGAGAATACTCTACTTTTCACACTTTCTGCGGGACATTAAAAAACAAATCTAGGTTGGCGCATTCTGTCCGGGTTAGTTGAGTTAGTGTGAGTTTAGTTTGATTTACGAATAAGTTCTTATTGTGTGGGTTTATTGGTTCAAATTTTAATACAGATGAGGTTCCAAATTCAAATCACAATATGTTCGCGAGGGCATAATGAAATTCAGTACAACTTTACTCCAGGCGCAGCCGTAGGGATGTAATCACCGGCTTTCGGTGAGGTTTACATGACATATAATTTAACATTGTCGAACAGGTGGTGTGCAAAGGTTTTACCCTGTTAGTAGATTATAGTTAAAGTACTTATTCTAGTTTTTGTTAGTAGATAATTTATATGAGATTACATGTACACAAAACGCCCACATAATTATGTATCAATCTATTTTTAAAATTATTAACTCAAAAGTATGTCAATATTAGGAAAAGTACGTGTACAATTTATGTTCCGAATAATAAAATAAAATAAACCTTCGTTTGCAGTTTTGCTCGAATATTTTTTTTTAAAACCTCTGTGGCGTGAGTTACGAGATCCAAGGTTGCGGGTTCGATTCCTGTCGCAAAAAAATGTTTTGTATGATCTACAGATATTTGTTCCGGATCTAGGTGTTTTTCAATATAGTTATGGTGTAGTTATTTACAGTGTAGTTAAGGAACTCTACTACTATTGACAGTTTTACTTTATTGATTGCAATAGCGCAACTTTAAATTGAATTCAATGGCGAATTTTTTTATTTTCTTTCCTCTAATTCCGGTTATTTGGTGTTTTACCACAAATTGTAACATGGGAACCTAACTCGAGCAATGTCTGTGTTATCGGCAAAGTGTAGTTCAGACATTTTATGGAATATCTAGCGGGTTATTCACCTATTCATCATCATCATCATCATACCAGTAATAGTGGCTTAATACATGAGCTGTGTAATTAGTTTATTTTTATTGAAGTTAAAACTTCTTTAGGCGCGTTGGGGATTTTTTGAGATGGAAAAAAACCGTTGATCTCGCGACACTGTTACCGTTACCGACACCTCTGTATATAAGTATCTGTAGTGTAGACTGTTCAAGTTTTCACTTCTGTCGGCACTCCCGGAGTGCCTTTTTTTTATTTCTATTGTTAACTGACATTTGTAATTTATTTTTACAATACCAATTTTATGCAATGTCCATATCCAAACTAACATTTTAATTCCGAAAGGAACTCTGTTTGTTCATTTGTAACCTTTTCACTAGGCTGAAAAAACTAATTAATGCTAAATATAGTACAATGGGCGGCCTTATCGCTGAAAGCGTTTCTTTCCAGGCAACCTTCGGATGGAAAGTAATGGGCGAAGCAGTAATGGAATGCGTTTGTGTTATTGTTACGGTAAAGTTTGTCACCGTAAAGTTTGTAACTGTTACGGTAAAGGTTGTTTGTTACTGAATGACGCTCTAAATGGCTAAACGGACTTCTATGGAATTATGTACATAGATAGATTATAACACTTTTATAGCCGTCGTGAAGCGTATCAAATGGATAATAAAATCCATGCCAGGTAATACCTAATATCTAGGCATTCTATAGAATACCGAATGACACAATTAGCCGGTAACAATCGGCGCTTTCGCAATCTCTGATTCAAACCACAGATTGTTATTATCTCGTAACGGATTGGCAATTGTTTTATAGAGTTTGGCAAATATTTATTGGTGGAGTTCGACTGACATCATAATACGTAACTATTGAGGTTGTAGTTTGATTGCCAATGCCACTAATAAAAATAAATAAGATGTGGGATCATCTCTAACCTTAGGATAATCAACCTACCACTTTTTACCCGCGAGGGAACGGAGAATATGTTAATAGTTGGGTGAATCTAGCTGTACGAGAAACAAATAGGTACCTACATAAAGGTAGAAAGAACTAAGAAAAGTCATAAATAGTTGTTTATATGACATACTTCTTTGTCGTCGCCTGCGTATCTCCAAAAAAATAATAATTAAGATTTAACGTTATGCTGAAATTTACAGCACTAACTGAATAATAGTAGATTATTAAATGAGGGGATAAAGCAGTGTCTTGCGTCACGGTCGCTATATTGAATCTCAAACGTAACGAAGGATTCAAGAGTTAACTCACTTAAAACTCACGAGTGGAGCGAGAGAGTTACTAGAATCCTGAGTGCAGAGAGGGATATTAGCACGCCCAAGATGCAGATAGCTTTATCTACGAGGAAAATATTCTACTTTTCACACTTTCCGCGAGACAATAAAAACCAAATATAGGTTGGTGCATTCTGCAAAGGTTAGTTTGATTTACGAATGAGTTTTTATTGTGTTGGTCTCTTTGGCAGATGAGGTTACAAATTCAAATCACCCGCGAGGGCATAATGAGATTCAGTATAACTTTACTCCCGGCTCAGCCGTATTTAATCACCTACTTTCGGTGAGGTTTACATGACATATAATTTGACATTGTGGGATATAGTGATCTAAAATAAAATTCTGTCTTATCGTTTTTCATATTGAAAGACATCAAAAAACAAATGAAAGTTACACATTTATTTAAGTAGTGAATAAAGGTTTAAAAGCGTAATTTTGCTAAATAATATTTTTATTACGTGGTAATCGTGTCATAATCGTAGGAAGATTGGAAATTTTGAATTCTACAGGAATTAAAAATCTGATCACAGAAGGGTACAGACTAGTCTACCAGGTACCAGCGTATCTTCTGACATGGTTTTCCTCGGTCCGGAAGTGTCACGTCTACGGAAACCTTCACTGCGCGTGATCCGATACGCGCATAACCAATTTATATTGGGTAGAGTACCTCTTTTGGGATACCCAATGATTTGGGTAATTATCATAATAGCAATTCGACAATCATAAAGGTGAAATGGAAAGTGCGCACGCGTCGGCGTCGGCGCATAGAAAGTCGGACCTTGGTCTTGAAAGCGAAAGGTGCCAGTGTAAGTATACACATTGTGTAACGTAATTGAGGGTATTGCACTTTGGAGAAATGGAGTTAAGTACCCTGACTAGATATGGAATGATTATATGAACAATTGAATGGGCTTCTTGAAACTCGCTTTTAAAAGGCTATAAGCGATCTCTTGTATACTTAATTAATGTATTCTCTCTTTAATGACAATAATATGGTTGCCAGATTTGGCCTCTTACTAAGGAAATATTAGCTGGTTAGAAACATGCCAACACAGCATAGAAATAAGCTTGTTAAGCATTAGGAGATAAGACAAGATCAACTTAAAGAAATAAGAAGGAATACTAAATTAGCAGACATATCATTTATTAATTTATATATTTTTATCTTATATATATGTAGGTAAGACAATATATATGTTATATATCATAATATTAATATTTATGTAATTTAATGATTATAATAAATGCATTGTATTTTATATTATCTAATTTTTTTGTAAATTGAAAAATATATACTTGTTCTAATAGTATCTTATTTACGCCGCCATCCTAATTTGTTAACATAGATTCTGTCCATCCAAAGGTTGCCTGAAAGAGATCGCTTTTAGCGATAAGGCCGCCCATTATACCTATAATTTCAAAGTGTATTTTGTTTTATATTTAATGGTGTGTAATAAAGACATTTCCTAATCTAATCTTATCACACAATTAAGAATTTAACTCCACCTACTTAAAATCGAACGCATCAGCTGATAGCAGCCGGGAATACAGGATACTTTGCGGGCTGCTATGACGAGACCAGGCATAGGCGAGGCAGAAAAGCAGCGTGGCTGAGCGCTCGACCTTTTCATTTACTAACACAATAATTTTCACTGTTACTGCGCCTCTAGGTACATCATATACGCATCGCCTTAACACCATCCAACATGAAATGAGTTTTGACGTCTGTCAAAACCGCTGTTTTGACAGCACCGCATCTGCACGTCTGATTCTTGCAACCCATCTTAATATTATATTGTACCTACTCACCTTCTTTATTAAATACTTTTAATGTAACTTACATGCCATTCTGTAGGCACTAGGTACCTTTTTACTAATCTATAAATCTGTCTATTTTTTTATTATAAATGGAAGTGGCCCTAGTCGTCTTTTCAGAAGTTATAATCTAAATGCGCAAAAACGTAACCGAATGGAGCAAGGAAACAAAAGGAAAAGAGCAAGAGGAAGACCATTCCGAAGATGGGAAGAAGATTTCAAAGTCATAGCAGGAACGCTATGGAGAAGAAAGGCTCACGATCGCGTGCTTTGGAAAAGTCTGGGAGAGGAACCTTAATAGCAAATTCAAATTTCAAATTTATTAAAATCCTTTATTTATTAAAATTACAAGGATCACTTTGAAATGAGGTAAGAAACAATGCTGGTTGTTCTTTTTAATTATCCTTTTAGAATAAGTAAAGAAAATAAATTACGTCTAATTTTTGACAGAGTTGGAGCAATTTCAATTCCAAGCTTCTCTATCTAATAATCCGATATGTTATAAAGATTTTGTTTAATTACGTTTTTAAATTTGTTAAATGTCAAGTTTTGGACATCACTTGAGAATTTGATATGCAAAACATAAGCCATAAGCCGTGTACTATTTTTTTTTATACAATTGGAATAAAGATGGAAAACACAAAAGAAAAATCAGTATACAAGTGATGTATTACGTGAAATTAGCAAGTATGGTTACTTGGCGTAAGTACGACTTCCTGCCTAGGCTCGAATATAGTATATTCCGGTGTTATAAACAGTTTCCATACTAGATACTTACCTACTACTTAAACTAGTCACAGGGAAACTGGTTCTAGGCTGATTCGCGTTGCTGTTAATACATTCATCTTGTCATTAAACAATTTTAACCGACTTCATAAAAAGGAGGAATTCCCTCATTTATCAACTGATTTGGATTTTTTTTTTATTTGAAAGGATTTCATTTCAGATTGGTCCTATAGAAATTTCATCAAAATCAGTTCAGTAGTTTAATTTCTACTGTTACCGAAAGCCGGTTATATTTTTCTTAAAAAGTTACTTGTTTCAAAGTCAACATTTTTATCAAATCAGTAGAATTTTTACAAATTCCATTCGAGAGTTCGTATTGGAGAATATATCATCTTCTACCTTCATCATCTCTACCCCCCTGCTGACAAAAGCTGTTAAAAGCTGACATATTCCGAATCGGTTCATCGGTTTGGAAACTACGATGCCACAAACGGACACACATACAAACATAGGCTTACTTATAACACCGCTCTTTAGAGGGGGTGAGAGTTATTTGAATTTTGTAAAAACTGACTTATCAATCGACCATCATTAGCTGCATCTCTGTATGAGAAAATGAATTTCCTTCATAATTTTTTTTAGCGTGAGGTTTTTTGTTATATTATTAGTTATTCTGCGATTCGGGGCAAAGGCAAATCCAAAAAGTCAAAGATCATCAAAATCGGTCCAGCCGTTCTAGAGTTATAAATGATGTAACTAACCCGACTTTGTTTTATATACATACTCGTATACTAGTTGACAAGCATATGACGCGGGCTGTTACCCCGGTAGAATTGAAAATCTACCATTATTATGTATGAGGAAATTAATTTTCTCAATATACGACGGCCATCATTATCTGCATCAATGTATGAGAAAATGATTTTTTTTCATATTATCATTTTGCGTGATTTTTTTACATAATTTTTTTTTTACATAAAATAAAATAATCTTTTGGCGTGATTTTTTTACAGATATTTTAATAGTTATTCTGCTATTCGGGATGGAGACAAATACGACAAATAAAAAATCATCAAAATCATTTCTCGATCTCTACTCTCGATCGAGTGTTCGAACAAACCCGACTTTGTTTTATATATTAAAGAATATCTATATAATAATAAATAATAATAAATATTGTTGAACATTTCACACAGCGCTATCTAGCCCCAAACTAAGCAAAGCTTGTACTATGGGAACCAGATAACTGATAGAATACTTATATACTTTTTTTTGTAAATACATACTTATAATACATAGAAAAACACCCAGACACGGAACAAAATATCTGTAGATCATGCAAACATTTGTTCCGCGGCGGGAATCGAACCCGCTACCTCCTGCGTCTCAGCCGGCTATACGCCCACTGCGCCACGGAGGCAGTCAATATATTATATAATACTTTCATGTATATGATATTCATATTAGATGCGCTATATTTTTTTAAATAGTGTATATAATGACTAAGTGCCTATTTCACCACCTCTGAGTAACACTATCTAACAGATAAAAATATATACGAGTACGTCTTTTGTTATGACTTACCGCCAAGCAGCATTTCTGTATTTCTGTTTGTAGGGTTGGTTATGTCACACCTGTATGCCTCAAGTTGATGGACGCACGGCAATGTATCGCACATTCTACGTGCGTGACCTACGAGGCAATTCTTTGTTATAAGCGATGGTTACCACTTAACATCAGGTGGGACTTAAGCTTGTTCCATCTCTATGTAGTATAAAATACATGAAAACAGACAAAAAGATGATGCCTTTTATCCTTCAATTAACGTTTTGGAGATCGTAAAACAGGCACTAAATGTCGTTTTTGTACCAAACACAGTATCATCAACGAGGAGACAGTATTCTCACAGGTAATAAACGCTAGTTTTTGCTGATCACAACCGGTTGTTCCATTCAGCTTTCTACAGAGCTTTCACGATTATTTTGGTATGGATTTCTCGATTTAAGGAGTTTTCTACAAAAACCTTATAGTCCATCTTCATGTTCGGTCAAGTGCACATACATAACAAATAAGTAATTATATTACGAGGCATGCCTTTTAAGTTCTGTCGTTTCCATATTTTCCGGCAATTTTGAATTTGGAACTGTTCTATATTCGAATGTGTTTACATTTTGAATCTCAAAACAGTTGAAAGTATTAGGATTAATGCTATTGTTTAGTCACAGTTTCGATTTGAATCTGTCAGGTCACGTACGAAAATGAATCTTTCTAAGGAAAATGTTCGTGCAATAATTTTCTACAACTTTAGCAGAGGCCTGACACGGCTTCAGTGTTTAGAAGAGCTAACATCTGTGTTCAGTGATGTAGCCCCATGTCTGCGGACTGTCGAACGCTGGTATTTAGAATTCCAGCGTGGACATACTAGTGTTAGTGACAGATTTCGCGAAGGACGCCCAAAATCCGCCTTCACTGAAGATAACATCATTGCTGTGAGACAACTAAATCTCGAAGATCGTCATGTGACGTATCGAGAGATAGAGGCTCTATTAGGCATCTCAGGGACAACCATTCAGAAGATCTTGCATGAAGCGCTTGGTGTGAGAAAGCTAGTTTGCCGTTTGATACCGCATCTGCTTTCCGACGATCACAAGGCGACCCGCGTCAGATGGTGTAAGAAAACTCTGCAAAGGTTCAACCGAGGAAAGTCAAATCACGTCTACGGCATCATCAGTGGTGACGAATCTTGGATCTATGCCTACCATTCTGATTCAAAACCACAATCTACAATCTGGGTCTTTCAAGACGAGCCAAAGCCGACTAAAGTTGTTCGTTCTTGAAGCACTTCAAAGAAGATGGTGGCCACGTTCGTTGAAAAAGCCGGCCATGTTGCGGCTATTGCACTTGAAGATCGTAGAACGGTTAACGCAGAGTGGTATACCGCAGTTTGTTTACCACAAGTCATCGCCGAACTTCGAAAATCTAACTCAAAGCGACGCATCATCCTGCACCACGACAACGCAAGCTCACACAGCGCTCGTCAAACGATTGAGTATTTGAAGCAGAAAAAAGTAGAAATTCTTGACCATCCTCCATACAGTCCTGACCTAAGCCCCAAAGATTTCTTTACATTTCCTAAAATTAAGAAAAGTCTTCATGGTCAAAGGTTCCAGTCCGGTGAAGAAGCAGTCGACGCTTTCAAGTCAGCCATTTTGAACACCCCCACTTTAAAGTGAAATAAATGTTATAATAACTGGTTTGAGCGAATGGAAAAGTGCATTAAGCTACGCGGTGAATACTTTGAAAAACAATAAAAAGTACTATAAGGTTCTAGTTGTGTTTTTTTCTTCAAACGACAAAACTTAAAAGGCATGCCTCGTAAGTTGTTTTTAAGGGTTTCGGATCATAATGCTAAATAATCCGTGTATAGTGCGATTTTGTCCGTCCGTTTGTCACAGCTGATTATCTGATCACAGCCTCGAAGGAATAGTCATAAATTATATCAGCCCATCTCTAATATATGTAAAAAATCTAAAATATTTTTATTTTTATTGCCAATGGGGTTTTTATACGACCCGTAGATGGAATAAGCATATGGCCCACCTGTGTAACCATCGCTTATAACAAAGTATCTTCTCATGGGTCACGTACTTTAGGAACGTGCCCTATGATGCACAGCTCTGCGTCCATCAACTTGAGACACACAGGTGTTAAACCTAATGTGCCTGAATTTCACCGGCAACCATACCCTTCAAAGCGAAACACAGCAACGATGAGGGTAAAAAATCGAAATAGGGTTACTAGGTCAAATGGGGTATTTCAAAAATCTCAATTAAGAAGTCATCCATGTAAAGTCAAAGCCTGTTTTTCTAAAATAACATAGATACCTAGGCAAGAACGCGCCGTTTTTTCCTCTGTGTTAGGTCTTACAATCCCATTCCAAGAGAAGGTTAGGTCATCGATAGACACTGCTTTAAATGTTAATGAGTAGGTAACTTGTTTGTTATAGTTCAAGGGGCACTTCTTTTATTTAATTCTTTTATTTGAGTGTTCTAATCAAAATCTGCAATATTCATGGATCTTTCATTCTTTGTCATTAAATAAATAAATATTGCTGGACATTTCACACAGCGCTATCTAGCCCCAAACTAAGCATAGCTATGGGGACCAGATAACTGATAGAATACTTAAATACTTTTTTTTAGTAAATACATACTTATAATACAAACTTTTCAATAGAGAAACAACCAGACCCGGAACAAATATCTGTAGATCATGCAAACATTTGTTCTGCGGCGGGAATCGAACCCGCTACCTCCTGCGTACGAGTACCTATTTAATGTACCTAGGTTCACAGACAATTAATGATGAAATATGAAATTATGAATATTTTTTTTACACCATCTGATAATGGAACAAGCATATGGCCCACCTGATGTTAAGTGGTAACCATCGCCTATAACAAAGCCTCGTAGGTCACGTACCTTAGGAATGTGCCCTAAAATGCACTGCTCTGTGTCCATCAACTTGAGGTGTACAGATGTTAAGCCTCATGTGCCCGTAATTAATGAATTATGAGCTTTTTCGGAAACTGGCTTTTTCGGGAGACTGCAAGACATCAAACCTGCGCCAGAGAAACGATTCGACGACGTACACAGATGTACTTGTGATATTTTGGTGTAAATGCGCGCAGTTTTTTTAACTAGAAGATTCCATTGATCGTGAGAACATGTAACAATAATTGTTAATGGCTGTTACTGGCCGGTAGATGCCGTTATGTGATATATCTACGATCAAATAAATAACGGGATGCAATTGAGACATCGAGGAAAGGCAAGTGCGATTTTATAGGTGGGTTCCGTTACTTTCTTTTTTCCAGTTAACTACATTTTATACAAACTCATTTTATTATACTCTACATTTAGAATTTCTAAGAATCCCTTATTTATAACAGGTTCAACAACGTTCTCCAGAAATCTCCTGCCAGTCAGAGTGGAACCCATCCAGATCGTCGCGCCAACGTTTTCGTGGTCTGCCTCGTTGCCGTCATCCTGTAGGTCCTGTAGGAGATCTTAGTCCACCTTTCAGGGTGCATTCACGTGACATGACTCGCCCAGTCCGATTTGAGTCTTGCAGCCTTATACCACCTTATACTAGGTACTAGGTAGTGTTTCGCCCCGAACTGAGGTCTCTCGAGTCTCCCATAAAAACAAAAAAATATTGTTTGTAAAAGTTAAAATAAAGTTTAAAGTTTTTTTACCCCTCTTGAACTCCAATATCTCAACAACCCCCCCCACATTTCTCATTTAGTCACACCAAAATTGTGTCATCACTACCTACCTACATGCCAACTTTCACGATGATCGGATAAACGCTTCGAAAGTTATCCTCGGACTAACAAACATATGTACATACATACAAACATACAACGTCGATTTGCCCAAGGTGATTTAGAGATCTCGCTTTGCTCGATCAATAAAATATTTGATTTTAAAGTGTTTAAAAAATGTTATATAATTAGCTTTACGAGTGCCAATTAAATTATTCTTAGGTATACTTAGTAAAATACATAGAGACCTTTATTTTTTACTCGAATAGGTAATAGAAATAAACTTCCGTATATATACCGTATAACCACTTTATTTAAGACTTTTTTATTGTTCACTTTACATTTAGTTTTATTATGTTGTTTAATCGTAAAAACCTATGAATGGCTTTCTTTTATTTATTGTGTTTCATGTTATGTTTAGATGTTGGTTTTTCAAATAAATAAATAAACTATATACCTATACATATATATAAATATAAGCATTGGCAGTTCTCATGGGGAGACTTCAGATCTCATGTATTTATACGACTACAGGCTTAGGTCCACGGTTTCGTTCACGTGGTTTGTCCATAAAAAGTAGCCTATGTCTCAATCCCGATCATAATCTATTTATATACCAAATTTTATCGAAATCGGTCAAGTCGTTAAATCGTGAAAACGTAATAAATAGACAAAGTATCGAGTAGTTTCAAAATTTATAAATAAGTATGAATGATGACTATAAAATAAAATAAAATAAAATGTCAATTGACTTAGATGAGTTGATATTGTGAATAACATTTTTAAGAATCTAATTTAGTATTTAAATTAATAAACTGCTCATCTGCTACATAGTCAATTGACCACATACAACCGAACAGCTGGTCAAACTTTCGCTTTTATTTTATTATTAGATTGGACCGCAGTACCACAAAGCTGAAGGATTTTAAGGCGACGTTACCACAAAAAAGTTAAGAAACTGTTTAACGTGTGTTTAAAAAACTGCTATACAAAAATTGGTAAGGATTTTTTAACCACACGTTAAACAGTGTTTAATTTTTGTGTGGTAAGGCCCAACGATTCTTGCAGTTGACCAAGGAACCCTAATAACAGACGGCTCGTCTCACGCGATCTGTTCCAGTTATATTTTAATTAAACACCTACCTACATGCGTCACATTTAATAAACTACTATTTCGCAAGTAACTGTTATAGAAATAAAGTTTTTCACCAAACTCTTGTACCTACAAAGATTAATTTTAAATTGGCTAATTTATATAAAAATGAACTCAGGTTACTTTCAAAATTATATATTTCGACGTGTTATAAATTATATTTTGACATTATTTGATATTATTTAATTTATTTTGTACTAGTTGAGCTGGCAAACGTTGTTCTGCCATATAAATTATCAAAGAAATCAAATGCAGCATGAAATATCAAAGTGACGCGACACTTCATGCAAATGACTTCACGTCAATGAACGACGGTTAAATTATGTGGAACTTGTAACCCCTATTTCACCTCCATCAAGATTATTTTTTGAAACAAAAAATAGCCTATGTCCATCCCCAGGATATAATCTATCTTCTTGCTAAATTTCATTGCGATCTGTTCAGCTCTTTAGTCGTGAAAAGATAACAAACAAACAAACTTACAAGCAAACTAACAAACAAACAGAGTTACTTTCGCATTTATAATATTAGTATGGATTCATTATTTAATTATTATGTATTTAATTTGAACATTTGCAGGTCATTTACTTAGAAAACTTTCGTGATCGATTTCAATCATTATTACACCGATAAAACGGTACGTGATAAATCCCGTATTTATAATAATGAATTGCATGCCTTACTAGGGTAGAACATATATACACATATATACTTAATGATGTATTTATCATTTTCTAGCACTTACACGTTATCTTATCTTATAGAGTTAGTAAGGGTTTTACACAAATACCTAGATTATAGACACATAAGCTTACAGAATAAGCGTTAAGAAATACCCCTTTGAGTTACCACTGCATACAAAAATGCGTAACTTCTACTACTCGAAATATACCTAATCTAAGCTGGGTTTTTTATACTATATGGAAATAATAAATAAATAATAAATATTACTGGACATTTCACACAACGCTATCTTGCCCCAAACTAAGCAGAACTTGTACTATGGGAACCAGATAACTGATAGAATACTTATATACTTTTTTTTTGTAAATACATACTTATAATATATAGAAGAACACCCAGACACGGAACAAATATCTGTAGATCGTGCAAACATTTGTTCCGCGGCGGGAATCGAACCCGCTACCTCCTGCGTTGAGGCGTACACGTGTAACCCCTCATATGCCTGTAGTTTTACCGGTAAGTTTTGATTTTAGGTGTTATTAAAACAATGAAAAAATATTTTTAGAAATTGAATTTATTACATATTTGTAAAAGATTATTTCCAATACTACATTTTTTTAAACTCGGGATTGTTTTATTTATTTATTTATTAATACTTAGATTCACAGTTACATTGCCGTATATTATAAACCAATTAACATAGTGCTGGACTTAAACCAAATTGAATCTACATTATCTAATACTAAACTTATAAATACGCGGCAAAGTAGCTCGCCTGTTAACTTTAACATACTTACTTACCTATACATATATTTAAATTAAATATTTACATGAAAAAATACTAACAAGAAATAGTTTGCAAGAAAAAGTGAATATTAACATTTTTAGAATATAAATTAATGAAAAAAGTGCCTCTTGAGCTACAATGTTTGCTTGATCGCATTTGAAGTGTGTGTGTGTGTGTTTATGTGTGTATAGTGTACCTAGTGTGTGTGGTGTAGGATGTATTTTACATTGTTATGTTATGTTTTAAAGTGTTAATTATCCGGTCATTTGGAAATTGCAACAAAAAAGAAGGTAGTTAACTAAAGTGCAGTTGAACCCGCTCAGAAAAATAAAAACTAATAATGACTACAAACTGTTTACACAGTGAGTTTACACGCAAGGGTTACATGGCGGCAGTTTTTATACGAATAATTTTAAGACTGATGTTAAAATGTTAAAGTTAATGTTTATAAAAGTTATGCTACTAAGGTAGCAAACAAGCACACGGCCCACCTGATGGTAAGCGGTTACCGTAGCCTATAGACGCTTGTAACATCCCAAAGGTATCGCTCACGCGTTGGCGACCCTTTAAAATTTTCATAACGCCCTTTTTGAAGAACCCCAGACTGTAGTCCCTGGGGAAAACCTCGGCACCATTCCACAAGCGAAGTGTTCGCGGGAGGAAATTCCTCTGGAACTTAATATGTATTTGAATCTTTTACGAAGATTGTTTGAATTAGGTTGTATAATGAAATCTAAAATTTAGCTAGAACTTGTTCGCTATGTTAGGCATCTTCGATTGCGAAGCAATTAATTTGTAAATGCAAGTAACATTTGCAGCTTTATTATCAGTTGCGCCACGTCCACAGGAAGTGAGCCATCAGCTAACCTGTTAGGCCGAGATAAATCAACTTAGAACATACACGACGACTAACTCGACGGCTTCTGTGGCGCAGTGGGCAATTAGCCGGCCATTTCACTCAGCCAGCAGCACTATATTTTAATTACATTTTATTGTTAATAATACGTATATGTAGATTTATCATGTGATTTAAATTTAAAGTTGGTAATTTATGTAATTGATAATTTGAATTCTTTTAAATTAATTACTGTAATTGGGTAATATGTTCTGATTAAATAAATAAATACTATCTAGCCCCAAACTAAGTCAAGCTTGTATTAAGGGAACCAGATAACTGATACGATACTTATTATACCTTTTTATGTAAATACATACTTATAATATATAGATAACACCCAGACCAGGAACAAATATTTGTAGATCATGCAAACATTTGTTCCGCGACGGGAATCGAACCCACATCTTCCTGCATCTCAGCTGGCTCTTCGCCCACGGCGCTACGGAGGTCGTCTGTCGAAACATACATCCTGTGGAATACAGGTATAATAATTTCTAGGCGCACGCTACATAACTAACGTCTAATTATCTCGACCTGAGGCTTAGTGGTAAGTGTAAGAAGAGATATTTTTTAGTATCCTGGATACGAAGAATCTGTAAGAGGGTAATTATCGATGGAAATAGAATCCTAACGGTATTTACTCTTGTCATAGAGAGGTAGACGACGTTACTTTGTCTTTGATAGTTATTCTTTATTTACATTATGTAGAAAAACTTTGTTGAAATCTAATAATAATAATAAATGTATTGAAAGCAATAGATTTAAAAATCCGATCAATATAGATACATATTTAAATGATTTTTGTTGAAAAATTACTTTTAAAAAATTCAAGTTTTTCTTAAATTCATAATCGGAACCGAGAGCAGATTCAAATGAGCCCAAACACTAGTAGCCTACTATAATTCATTCAGAAGTTCCGTTGTCTAGCATCCGTCTCCATCATCACCTCCATGGTACCATATTATTGCATTGTCACCGATGTTACATATGTATTCCAAATTTCAGCTTAATCGGTTGAGGGGAACGGGTTTAAAATTCAGTTGCAAGATTCCATCCGGACAAACATACATACATTGCAAGTTAATAAAAAGCTTATTCAAATCATTTAATTTAGGCAACAATAAAATATGTAGTTAAAGGATAGTAATTAATTTATTCTAAGGCCCATAAAGATATATATACCTTAGCCTAAAATACATATTATACAGTGTGTCCCTGGATAAAGTGCAACCCCGAAAGGGGGTGAAACTAGATCAAAAATTATCGACAAAAAAATAGAAAAAAAAATTAAAAAAAAATTTAGTATATACTTTATTGATGAATTAAAATTTTTATTGCTCACTAATGACTCTATTTAATAAAAAAATGATTTCTTTCAAAGTAGTAGGTCTATTTTGTTAAAATAAAAACCATAATCATGTCAGATATGTGACGATGACGATAAAATAACAAATAACTCACAAACAAGTGGCTATCGTGACTTAAAGTTTAATTTTTGTATTAAAATTACATTTTTTAGGCTGTTTTTTTCCAATAAACTCCAAAAATCTTAAAATTAAGCCTATAATACTAGAAATTTTTATGACTTTTTATTATTGTCTATCATAATAGCTTTTAAATAAAAAAAAACCTACGTTCTAACATAAAAAATGTGCTGGCTAGGAGCTTTTAAAGTTGACCACTGATTACGTCACCACTCAGGTAGAGACACGTTTTTTTTTGCTGCTCAGGTAGTATTAAAAATCAAATTTTAGTTACAACATTTTTATTTAACTTATTACATGTAAGTATGAGATAAGGGTTTTGTTTAATGCATTAATTGCTCAAAATGGCTTCCTTGTTGTTGTAGGCACATTGCCGCACGAAGAGCGATTTGTTGTGTGGCTCTAAGCACCATCTCTGGGTCACTTCTTATCTCATCGGCACATCGCATGATTTGATCTTGTAACTCTGCCTCGGTGTCTACGGTCGTTCTGTAGACTCTTTGTTTCATAACACCCCACAGAAAATAGTCTAGGGGTGTCAGGTCAGGTGAACGTGCCGGCCACCCGACTGGTCCATCCCGGCCGATCCACCTATTAGCGTAGTTTTCGTTTAAAAAACTTCGCACATTGCGCCCGTAGTGCGCAGGGCATCCGTCCATCTGCAAATACATCTGTTGCCTTGTAGCCAGCGGAACATCTTCCAGCAGTAGTGGCAGATCGTCTCTTAATAAGTTTAAAAAACTTTCGGCATTTAATGTTGCGGGTAAAATAACTGGCCCAATCAGCGTGTCGTCTATTAGAGCTGCCCATACATTAACTGAAAATTGCACTTGAAAAGTAGACGCCCTCTTTAGGTGTGGATTTTCCTCGGACCATACATGTAAGTTTCTGCAATTTGTGATTCCATTCCGGGTGAATTTCGCTTCATCCATCCATAAAATTTTTTTTAGGAATTGTGGATTATTTCTAATTTTTTGTTGAATCCACGTAGACATTACGCATCTTGCACGATTGTCTACATTTTCATGCAAATGCTGTACTCGCTGATAATGGTATGGATGCAATCCCTTCTTTTTCAAAATTCGCCATACGGATGTTTTTGATATACCGTGACGCAAAGCTAAGCGTCTAATGCTGGTTGTGGGATCAGCAAACAAATCGTTTAAAACGGCCTCTTCTATGGAATGGTCAATAATGGTAGCTTGTTGCTCACGGCGATCTCTTGCTAATCCAAGTCCGATGTTGGATAACTTTCGGTGAACTTCTTGGAAATTTCGTGCTGACGGTATAAGTCTGCTCGGAAACGCATTTATGTATGCAGAACGAGCGACTGTTGTGTGTCCACGTGACATACCATAATAATAATGGATGTCAGCGATTTCTCGCGGAGAGAACTCAGTCAATCGCGGCATCTCCACAACACAACAAAGTACAGTCAAAAACGTAACAAAAAGTCAAAAACAAAACAAAAGCAAAACAACGTAACAAAAACTTGAAGGCGCAGTAAGGTACGGTAGGCGGTAGCAGCGGCGAGAATATCGGAGCGACTGGCGTGCCTTGTTGTGAGTCCTGTTTCGATCCCCACCCTTCATCTTTCATAGAACAGGCCCAGCGACCATAATCTACAACAATATAAGTTAAAAAAGGGTCTCTACCTGAGTGGTGACGTAATCAGTGGTCAACTTTAAATGCTCCTAGCCAGCACATTTTTTATGTTAGAACGTAGGTTTTTATTTTATTTAAAAGCTATTATGATAGACAATAATAAAAAGTCATAAAAATTTCTAGTATTATAGGCTTAATTTTAAGATTTTTGGAGTTTATTGGAAAAAAACAGCCTAAAAAATGTAATTTTAATACAAAAATTAAACTTTAAGTCACGATAGCCACTTGTTTGTGAGTTATTTGTTATTTTATCGTCATCGTCACATATCTGACATGATTATGGTTTTTATTTTAACAAAATAGACCTACTACTTTGGAAGAAATCATTTATTTATTAAATAGAGTCATTAGTGAGCAATAAAAATTTTAATTCATCAATAAAGTATATACTAATTTTTTTTAATTTTTTTTTTCTATTTTTTTGTCGATAATTTTTGATCTAGTTTCACCCCCTTTCGGGGTTGCACTTTATCCAGGGACACACTGTATAATAAAAACTATAGAACTATTTTGAGTTCTCGATGTTCAGTATCCATCCTCGGAAACGACGAAATACTTCTTTGGCCAAAGATTTTTTTTTTCATTTGAACCGTCAATTTTACTGCCCGTCTCTCCGCGACCAAGCCAGGAAAGAAAGGCAAGAAACAAAGCTGGTTGTTCTTTTTAATGATCCTTTTACAATACATAAATATAAAGAAAATAAATTACGACTAACTAAATTGTAAGATTTTTGAGCAAGTGGGAGCAACTTCAATCCCAAGCTTCTCTATCGTCTAAATAATCCGATTATAAATTGCACGAACATCCCTCTTCTGCAACACTAAAACGGTACACATCAGCATCACTAATGCAGACACAGTACTGTGGATGTGTTATCACAACCGAACTTTATCATCACAAATATCATCATATTTACTAATTCTAATACAGTACTGTAGATGTGTTATCATAACCGAACTTTATCATCACAAATATCATCATTTTCACTAATGCAGACACAGTACTGTGGGTGTGTTATCTTATAACTATTTTATCTTCCAGAAACGCATAGATTCATCTCAGATTTAATTTCTTAAATCTGGTTCGGCTGAAAAAGGACAATCAGAATTCTAACCCTGTCTCAGAAATGGCCAAACAAAGGTATCACATTTTTCATACTTAGCATCATTTGCCGTGACTAATATTGCGAGTGAACAGGTTCTTCTAGACAATCCAATTCCATCGTCACTTACCATCAGGCAAATCAGCAGGCACCTATTTAAAACAAATATAAAACTAATCAAAGATTTCTAAAGATCAATAATTAGCACAAACTAGACGCAAATGCTTCGCCATATTTGATGAAATTGCTTGACAAGGATGGGCATCGACATCACGTTCTACGTATAGGTATACAATTTCATCGTTTGAAATATTTTTATGAGTAAATTTTGTAAGACGGGATATCAGTCATCATCTAAATTAGACGTTTACATTTTTACCTAGTAGAATTATAGTCTAGTAGATGTCACAAATAATTTTAAAACGTTTCTGGAGAAACTATTTTTATTAGCGCTTTTTCATACCGAAAAATATTTTTTTCCCAAACTCTAACTAAACAATACAGTCGGACTAAGATGATTTTATTTTTATTCTATGATCGGAACTCTTTCCTCGAAAATGGAAGACCTTTGGGTATGTTAGAATTTTGTTAGTTAAAAAGTACATACTGTAGTTTTTGTACAGTATCTAAAAGTGGTAAAGAGATATTTATGTTAAAACTATTATCAAAAAGTGAAAAATTATACAAACTAGAATGCACCAGAAACTAGTGTTTCTTATTATAGGTTTTTTTTATTTTCTTACTGCTGAAATAAACAGGCTACAAATAAAAACTGTAACAACCTGTTTTGTACAACATTAATTTAAAACCTACATCTGGAATCGTATTAACTGATTTTAGAGGTGGGTTTAATATCAGTAGCTTGAATATTTATCCAGTAATCGATTCATTTCCAATAAACTATTTTTAACTTAATTCGGTGGCGTCTTTGCTACGATGCCGCTTATTCAGTTTAACAGGTACCTACTTACATGATGAATGAATATGATTTGTTTGCCTATTTTATACGGGCTGTTTCATTGATATTTTAGGACTTGAAATTAAAGTTGTTTGAAAATTAACAAAAATCTATGGTAATGCATTTGGAAAAAACCTATTGTACAACAATACTAGCCATTAGCTGTACACGACATTTCATGTCGTACTACATAACAAAACACGTAATATGCTTGTTCTACCACTAACCTGATCAGTTCTTTCAACTTAGTGGCTGCTTGGAGAGATGCGTATCCATATCTAGTGAACCTGGTCGAGTCCTCAGATGGAGCGTTGAAGGCAGCCACGTAGCGAGCTGGGTTAGTGTTGTCCAGCCAGAATCCTGGTGAACGAAAATAAGAAAAGAGAGTATTTAATAATAAGAAAAAGACTAACTTGAATAATGTCTGTTACTTCATCATTATCTTTTCATCTATGCAGACATTTCTAAGCAGTCTGGGAACAAGAATTTCTCTCATATTTAACAGTTAAAAAAAAAGGAGGTTCTCAATTCGGTTCTATTTCTTTGTTTGTTACCTTAGAACTCTGACATTTATCTATCAATTTGTATTTTTTTTTTAATTTGAAAATTCATAGAAACTTCATCAAAATCGGTTAGTTAAGTAGTTTAGTTTTTCTGTTATCTGAAGTCAGTTATATTTTTGTTCATAAAAAGTGACTTGTCCTCAAGGCTACAAGCGCAATGCGAGAGCGGTCAGAAAGTGGTGCATACAAATTATTTTTGTGTAGCACATAGATCGTTTCCTATCGGCCGCCATGGCAACGAAGTTTCACAACCAATTATAAGGGACGTTGCCCCAGTCACTGATAGTCCCTCGTGTCCGCGAACGTGTATGTATGTATGTGCCTTTTTAATTATAATTAAATTTTACGGTGTAAATTTATTTTTATTTAATTTTATTTGTTTTAATTTAATTTTGTTTGATTTAATTTAATTTTGTTCGATTTAATTTGATTTGATTTAATTTATTTTGATTTGATTTTGTTTAATTTGATTTTAGTAATTTAATTTTAATTTTATTTATGAGTCAATGGCT
The DNA here is from genome assembly GCA_963924445.1 of Philereme transversata. Taxonomy (NCBI): domain Eukaryota; kingdom Metazoa; phylum Arthropoda; class Insecta; order Lepidoptera; family Geometridae; genus Philereme; species Philereme transversata. The sequence goes on along the minus strand of OZ004339.1, from coordinate 33,725,559 downwards.
TGAAATAAACAATTTTTATTTTATTTTTATTTTTTATTTTATTGCCATTGAGGATTTTATACTCTTTATCGGCACCTACTTGCCATGGGGGAGTATTTTTCCTTATGAGGCAACTCGGTTGCAATAGTTGCTAACATAAGGTGGGCTATATGTTTGTTCCATCACTTGCAACTTGTAAATTGTGGAATTAGCTACCATCGCTTCAAGAAAAATGCAAAGAGGTTTGTACAGGGTACGGAACGTAATACCCCGGGTGTTGCCGGTGTCAATAGGCGACGGCGACCGCTTTCTATCAGGTGGACCGTCAGCATGTTTCCCACTAATAACAAAAAAAAAAAGTCGTATAAAAATAAAATTGTTAAACAAAGGCTGTACGTGATCTATTGTACACCCGTGATGTTTAACCGAGGACGCCAAACGGAGTTCTGAGGTAATTAACATTTAAAAAATGCAACCGAATTGAGAACCTTCTCCTTTTTTTAAGTCTGTTAAAAAGGGAGACATCAAATGCTAGACTTACCCATGGAATATAGCTTTGGTTCCAAAACGCTGTACAATTCATGCATTTTCTGCATTCCGTATTCGGCCGCTTCTAGAATCTCCCTTTTATCGCCTTCTGACACTTTTGTATCTTCCTCCTCATCATCAGAATCTTCATTGTCTCCATAATAGTCATATTCTTCTTCAACTTCAGAATCGTTTTTATCAGACTCTAAAGTGACGTTGGATTTTGTAGAATTGTCTCTATCACAATAAGTAAGAATGACAGTAGACACATTTCTAGTGGTTGAGTAAGAATGATTCCTGTTTATATTCTTCTCTATAATCGTTATATTGTGTAGTTCTTTAGTAGCTGTAGTATTAAGCATTGGCATAAGATGTTTTAACACCTCGATAATGTTGTTTGAAGATATATTTTTAAGTGTGTTATTAGGTTCGATTGTCATTATTTCTATATAATTAGATCTTTCAGTTGTGCTTGTTGTCTCACTTTTGTTGTTATTTGTTTGTTTATTTTCAGTGTTATTATAACTTGAAATGTCGTTTTTCTCTTCTATGCCGCTTTTAATTTGTGTAACTGTCTTTAGCTTTTCTTTAGCATCTATGTTGACATTATTTTCTGAGGTCAAGATAATAGCTTCATTCAATTTAGTTTCAGTGCTACTTTCTTTTGTTATATTATTTTTTATTCTATTAATAGCAGCAATTATATCGTCGACAAGTCTTTCTTGGCTAACGTCATCATGTTTACTTGTTATATTAGCAATAGAATATAAGAAAACTTTAGCTGTTTCGCTGTTATTAGCTGCTGTGTTTCCGGTACTTTTGTTTATTCTAAATATGTCTTCAATTATTTTGGATAATGGGCATGTTTCTTTGTGGGGTACTGATTTGTTGTTTATTTTCTGGCTGTTCACAATTCTTGTCATAAATGCTATGACGATGAAGATGTATTTATATCTGAAAAGAAATGATATTTTATTAAAATCATTATGCATTGATTTGATTTGATTTAACAATGCACTTATTGGAGATCTCTGTGGCGCGGCGTATCTGCGGTGGTTTGGTGTAGTTACCGACTGAGATGCTGACAAATGTTTGCAAGACCAGAAAATATTTATTATATAGGCGTTGTAGTTGTAGAATTTGTAAGTCACGCCCAATAGTATGTTTCAAGCTTTAGAGTTGTAGTTGCAGCTAGTTTAAGTGATCCAGATCACAAGCTCTCTTCAAATTCTCAGCTAAATCAACCACGCTGAATAATAATAACAATACTGGATATTTCATACAGCGCTATCTAGCCCCAAACTAAGCAAAGCTGGTACTATGGGAACCAGATAACTCATAAAATACCGTTATACTTTTTTTTTACATAACAGTGAATTTGACTGCCTTTCTGTTGCTTTATCCTACCAGGGTTCACTATGTGAAACTGTCCATTCTGAAATAACTATACAAACATGTGAATGTATTATTATACATATAAATGTATTGTAGATATTATATTTCATGACTCGGTAAACTCCAAGTTTATCATTATTGGTGTTTCCAGGTCAAAGTTTGATGCAAGCATAGGCATCCGTTGAAATAAGGAAAAAAATACTATTTTGTAAGCCCTCTCATTGCTCTCAATTATATTTCTCAGAACAAAACCAAATTGTTGCGTAAAATGTTGTAGGGACACCAGTCATCTTCCGCAACGATGCCTAAACTTATTTGTGTTAAATTTGGTTAAATTTGGTTTAGGGAGTTGTCAAATAATACAAACACGTCAAATTTAAACATGTTTAGTCGCTAAATGCGTTTAGACATCGTTGCACAAATCGCATTTAAAGTTTTGTCGACTTTAGTCAAAACTGGTTTTGACTGTGCCATATACAAATAATATGCCTACAAGCTTGTGTTAAACATGATATTTATTAAAACAGCCTAACTAAACCTGTTTAACCAGTGGTACGAAGTATTTATCCCATATGCAAATATGATTGCCAAAGTACCTTGACCTTTCAGTCTGATCGAATAGAGTACAAGTTGCCAATGAGACTGATTTATGTGACAAACGTCATTATGAAAAGGTTAACGTCATTTGGGAATCAGCTTGTAAATGTGCATTTGGAGATTATTAAAAAAAAATCTGACAGGTGCGAGTCGGACTCGCGCACCGAGGGCTCTGTAAAATATTTCATTTACGCCATTTAATTACAATATTACAAATATGATCGGCAAATACGATTATTATTTCCCATATTTAGGCTGTGAGATTTTGGTTCTTGTCTTTCATGATTCTAGGTCAACGGGAAGTACCCTATATTATTTTTGATTTATTAGCGAGTGTCTAAATACTCAGCAGTGTCAATAAATAGCTGTATTTTTTTGGTCGTATTTTAAATCTTGCTCACGCCTTTGTGTTCCAAATCACGAACATATCATCATATCAGCCATGCTACCTATGTCCACTGCTGTAGGCTTCTCCCATATACCTCCTTGTGCGGATTGAACACAACGGCTCTCAGCAACCTTTATCAAATCGTCTTTTAATCTAGTGGGGGGCCGTCCCACGCTGCGCTTTCCAGTCTATATCTTTAGCTATTATATCTAAATTTCACCAAAATCCGTTCAGTAGTCAGTGAGTGAAGGATCAACATTTATATAGGACATTTGTGGTCAGCATTATTTTGATACTATAAGAAAACCATCTTTCGATTAGAGAAATACCTACTCATATCTAAATACTTGGTGCAGGAATCGAACCTGAAACCTCTTGCCAAGTTCGTCCAAGTCTGCATAGCGGTAGGATAGATATGCTACAGTAAAGTTTACGTTGCTTCCTAGCGACGTATGAACCTAATATACACATAATTTTGTCTAAAAAATGTCTTCCAAGCAGCTACAAACCTGATAACCTCCATTATAAATAAATTATAATTCCTGAGGAGATCTTGCATTCACTTATCCAATTACAAACTCCTTCAAATAACTATGAACTCCTGTAGTATAATGACCACAGACTATAAACAAAACTTGAAAGTAGAACGCGTTTGAATCTGACAGTTCGATAATTATGTCCAAAAGCTCTTTCCGCGCGTCAAGCTGCAATTTGCGGGAAAAATGTATTTTTAACGCGTAGGGTCCACGATCCCGCGTTGTGGTACGATGGCTTCCACCATAGGACTAGCTGTTACATAATGTCTGGAGGCTGCTGTGATTAAAGTACTGTTATAAGACCCCACCAGGCTTGCACCACTTCGATCTGCTTTTTATTCTAAATTGAGCTTTGTCGCGCTAGTTTTGGCTCTATTTTAGCTTGAGATGCTATGTTTACTTCCGGCGTATAAGCTTGGTGATTGCCGGCGCTGTTCGTTTAGTTTTTCAAATGGTTAAGGCCTGGTTTAGCTTCAAAGTCAAAATCATTTGCGTAACACACATTTGAATTAGGACAGTATTCAAAAATCAAACAAAAACGAAATTAGTGCGGTCCAATTTATAAAATGTGAAATGGCACGCTCGAATTTAGTTCGCAATTCAAATCCCAGTGTTAATTTCAGTAAGATTCTGTGTAATAGTAACTGTTATTTCTTCTGTGACGTGTCGTGGAGCGATGATCTCGCCTTCATGCTTGCTTTGTGGCCAAATTAGCTTTTTTGGCGCTTACCGATTGAATGTTCGTCGCGAATGTAAAAAACAGCAGTTTTGCAAGTGTTTTTGCCTTTATAATTGGCCCGTTATTCGATTAACTTGTTGGTATCAATGATACTTAGTCATTGTTTGGCACTTTTTCGAGATGTTTTTTGTTATCATGTTTTTATTTTGTTAATCATGATCGCAAATTAACGACCATTGCTATATGAGATACATTTCTTGCAATAAACATAACTTCTAACTAGATACAGTTGTTTTAGTTTGATACATTGATAAAATGATATACCTATCGTGTTACTTGTTGTTTTATGGTCACTGACAAGGTTGAAGAACTGAACCGTTATGACAAAAAACGTGCACCAGGCTTCTTATATACACAGATTATCACAAAAAAATTCATCATTTCTTACTTCAATACCATTTTGTTGACAAAATGATCATCATACGTATTTGTCTCCGTAGCTATTTTGCTATGTAATTGGGGAGGCGCGGCCGCACATCAGTCATCTCGATTCTTGATGCTGATGACAATGACCGGTTGAAGACCTCTGTGACAATAATACAAAACAAAAAAAAAGATTCGATTGTTTGCTGTAATGGCTAGTTTAGACGATGATAGCGTTGGTAAGTTAGGCACTAGGTAGAAACAATGGTTGGAATAATACACAGTTACTCTGTAAGCTATATTATTATAGTCTTTAGCCTATACTGAAGCTTCCTTTGTTATAAAATAAACTTTAAAGAAAAAATACCTTATCAATCTAATATTTTTGTCACAAGAATATTATAGCCTAGTTATGTTTATAAACAAATTTACTTCCAGAATTCTTTCCAAAATTTATTTAGTCCATGCAAAGGTTGTCTGGAAGAGATCGCATTTAGCGATAAGACTGCCAAGTGACTATCGCGTGTCTAGTTTTAAGTGTTTTAAATATTATTTGTTAATTTAAGTGTGGTATACAATAAACCGTTTTCTATTCTATTCTATTCTATTCTATTACTTTCTGTGTCTAGGTTTTACACTCACTCATTTAAATTAAGATGAACTTCTGTATTAACTACTTTGACTAATGTGATGGAGATATTTCTTCCACTCGATGCAAACTCGACAGTTTTACTATTCTTGTGTGAACGGGAACTTTAACTGCGGGTGTTCTCTATTTAAAAATACGACGAACAAGAAGCGTACAAGATTCAGTTTAATAGATTTAAACGCGATTGATAGTATACGAAGAAATGCGATGTCATAACTTTTTGTAAGCAATTTCAGTAGCCCGGTGGTCCACTAATGAAAATAATGAAATATTTACTATATGTACATATACATAGGTACACGATTCAGACTATTGATGTTCTTTGGTCGTATCACTGGTCAGTTCTTGGTAGAATTCAAACTTTGCTTTCAAGCCGCCAACTTGTTGAAAAATGGTCTAATAAATGTACCCAAATTAACAAAATGAAACTTTTATGGCGGATTCCTATATCCGTCGGTAACCGACTACGACTCATATGAGACTCGTAGAGAAAAGAGTCGTAGCTGGTTTTGGATTGATAAAATGAGACTGTTTTAAGCGTTTCTCTCTGAGATCTTTCACCCGCAGTTCCCAAGTCCAGACTGTCTTTTTCAAGGATGCTCTCGATGTCATTCGGACCTGTTCCAAAATTAAATTACAAAATTATAGTTAGCGGCCAGTACAGCCTTACATCAAATTCAGAGATTCTATGTAAATTCCAAGTAAAACTTTAGGGTTTTACCAAGAATTAACAGTAAACATATTTAAATGACTAAAATGTCATGTCAGGTCTGTTTATTTTTGTGTTTCTAGTCCTAAAAAGTTAAAATAAATATAGCATCATTTATACTCCTGTGACGAGAAAATTCTGCTCTTTCCATCCACATAAAAATGTATGGGCAAAAATGGGCATTTTATGGTTTCGAGAATGAATTTAGAGTTTTCTGACCAAAATAAATGATAATGAAAATGTTAAAGTATGGTAAAAGGATACACAAAATCTATCTCCCCATGTAAGTATTACATTAGATAACGTGAATATCACGATCAAAATAAAAAAAGTGAGTGATATTACAAGATCGAGAGTTGGAAAGGTAAAGAAAGTCAAAGCGTTCTTTGAGGTAGGACGGAGTAGAAGGGATGAAAAGGATGCTGTAAAGGAGGGAAAGGATGTGCGCATTCCGGCGAAGGCGGGTAAACACGTAAGTCTGTGGCGATACTCGGACATGTGATCGTACTTGCGCAAGCCAAATATGAATCTAATAGAGAAATTCTGGAGACGCTCAAGCTGTTGAGCTGATCTTACCTGGCATAAGCGTAGTCGAGAATAGGATGCAACAATGATAGAGTTGAGTTGGTTTGGATAGAGTTGAAGCCAATTCAGTCCCAACCTTTTTTGACAATAAAATAATGTGATATTATGTTTCACAGCTTCATTCTTAGCGGGTTTGATGTTTACTTATTGTAGTAGCGTTTCCACGTACCTTCAACCTTCAACAACCTTCAACAACGTAGCCTTCAACAAGATGTTTAGTTATTTATATAGGGTTTTTTTTTAAATTATTGTTTATAATTTTAAATATTAGTCATAATTTAATAAGTACATATTTTAGCAACCTTCATCAGGTCGTCTTTCTATGTAGTAAGGCTTCCTGCCGCGCTTGCGCAATGGCCTATGCCTATGTCTTATTTTTTTCAATTTCAAAAGTTCTTTATTAGATTATAAAAGCTTAGCTAGTACAATTCCAGTGTGAATTAAATCCTAGAATTAACAATCATAATTTACAACGTTAATTAAGCTAAAGCGCTTCTCAAAACTTATACAATAAAATTTTACCTAAAGTAGGTACTTATTTCGTATTACGAAACATAACTATTGTAGTTTTAGAATTTTAAATATAAATATTTAAACACATGTAAGCTTTGATGAGCATTACATTAAACATCAGAATATGTCTTATTGCATCGTGACCTATGATGACGCAAAATATCTAATGACTGTGTATTTGTTTAGACACCTACCTTTGCCATCAAAGTAAGTAAATTAGGTGACGGTCACCAATTATTTTACCCTTGTCACGTATTGCACGCGTCATAATGCGTTTCACAACGCGCCTTGAGCTATCAATACGAGACTCGCATATCAAAATTGGTTTAGGCCTTTATCAATCAATTATACCACCAAGGTGGAAAATAATGTTACAGTCCACCTGACGGTAAGTGATTACCGTAGCCTTTAGACATTTTTAACACTGAAGGTATCACAAAAGCGCGTAGCTGAACCTTTAAAATTAAAACGCCTTTTTTGAAAAGCCCCATACTGCCCATGGGGTAAACCACTGCTTTGAAAACAGATACATTATCTCACGTTATACAATGAGATTCCTACATTATTTAAAGCGCCTCTCTTGATCTCTAGGGGGCTATTTTAAAACGTCTGAAAGCTGTCGGATCGGATACTTCGGTTTCTATCGGATTCCATTACGTATCCGAGAACACTATTCTGTAAACTATCAACCCTTGAATCCGCGTAGGAAAGGTATCCGAGCTTAAGGTCATTCCGATATAGTTTTAAAATAGTGTTTTGGATTCGAAATCAATTTCGACACAAACTGAGATTTCGGACCCGACAGCTTTCCGACGTAATGCAATCTATAAATGTAAACTCACAAATGTTATTAGAACACTTTTATTACAAAAATATGAACCGTTACACAATTCAACTATCTTACAGTTTCTCAATAAATCAGAATGCATTTCTCAAGAATTCATAAAAATTGCATTATCATTTAAAGGTACCCTACTATTATAAAAATCTTTATAATATTAATTAAACTAACTATATATCTTTATTATGTAAACAACAGCATATCACAGATAAGTGTTGTGGATAATAGCTATAAGTATCATTTCTCAGTACCTATGATAATAGTTATCATCAAATTAGTACATAATTCATTGATAATTTTATATAATTAATTAATAATTTTATATAATTCATTGATAATTTTGTATAACAGGGTGTCCCAAAAAGTGTACCTATATACCTATATGTGTATATGCGTATGTAGAACAGTATTTACTGTTGGAACAGAATGCCAAAATTTATGCAATCCATTATCAAATCTCGTTTGGGTCAACTGTCGTTATGTTTTTAAAATGTTATTACGTGAATTGGCTCCCAGGTGCTTCAGAAATTACCTTTTATTATTAAAAAACCCAGTGTTTCGACAATTTCATAAGGAAAGTGCTAATTAATACGTTAAATAAGCCTTAGGAAACATTGTGTCTATAAATTGAGCAAGTATTTGAAATATAGGTAAAAATAACAAATTTTTTGGTTGTGTGTTTGTAAATAATTAGGTACGCCTTTATGTTACAAGTCCTTTTTACAAAATCAACATTTCTTAATTCAATGAAATCGAGGAGTAGGCGTAAATTGAATCGTCAATTTATGCCTGTTTCTCGCGACCTATCACCGTGATGAAACAAACCCGGCTGGTTACAAAGGGTTGATATTAATGTCTAAATTGCTACATTTGTTTGATTTGGACAAAGTTGGAGCAAATACAATCCCAAGATTTGATAAGCGCTGATACTACCTTCGTGAACACTCTGTAAGTACCTACATAAGTTAAGTATACGTTAGACATTATGTAATAATCAAAATATCAAAATATTTTGAAATCACCAAGGATTCCTATTTATTGTAGATTTCAAATAGGCAATAAGCCTCGATAATGAATATAAGCAATTATTATTTCTTTATACTATTAACATATGGATCATGGATATCTGAAATAAATGACTATTTAATTTATTATTGTTAGTAAAACTTAGTTAATGATAATTTAAAACTGAATTTAATTTGTAGGTATCTAAAAAGTGCTTACCTACCTACGGTATCTCAAATCAAATTATAATTTGGATATTTTTATACCAACAACATCAGGTCCATTGGACGGCTTACAGCTAAATAAAATTTGTCATTACGAACTGTGTTTGTTATAATATCTCTCTTAAAAACTATCTAAACGATTGTAAAGTATAAAAATATAAAGATTTATTTGTATTATTATGGACATACTCTGTTCGAGATCACACCGTAGCTTCCATTTTCTTTAATCACTCGTTCTTTACCTGAAAAGTAAAATAATATATTCATCAAATCATGCATAAAAAAATAAATAATAAACATGAAATTGTATAGTTGCTGAAGGATGCCATCTTGTGGTTTGTTACCAAACCAACATCTCTACAACACAGCTACTCTACCAACTCTACGTTACGTTTCAGCGCCATCTACAAACCCCCATACGCAAATCTTTATACCAACAGCGCCACACTTAAAACTACAAACTCACCTGCTTGCCGCTAGATGTAGCTAGTGTGTCCGCCGCGCCTCGCGTTCGACTTTGTCTTGTTTCTTGAGGTCATTGATCGAAGTGACGCTGCCGAATAGGACTTTCGCCGTCACTTGCTGCAACAGACGTTGATAGGTCGTTAATGATGAATAGTTGGTAGATTGGCAATAGCTTGCGCATCAATAGTTTTAACCGATTCGTTGCTGATGGCACGACAGGCGTGTCATCAATGGTTTTAACTAGTGGCTTATGACACGATAGGCGTGTCATTTTTTCCTCGATTGTAACACCCTCAGATTAAGTTTTAGAAAAGTCAGCCCAGAACGAAACTATACAGATTTTCCACGTAGATTACGCCTGTTGTCTTAGCCTCTCAATATTGCGTAAATTCAACAGTTCCAGGGATTGACAACCTTTTTAAATTGCGTTCTTATGACACGATAGGCGTGTCAATACTGAATACTTTAGCCACCTCTCAAGGGGCGGACCTCGCGGCGCTTAAAGCGCTGGCGTGGCAGACCTCTGCAGTGAGCGTACGCTGAGCGTCCCAAAGTGGGACGCGCGACACGCGCGCGACATATTCGCAATTATCTCGTTAGAATACCTATTGACACCTTTATATATTTAGATTCTCCATGAAATTGTCTAGGGATTAGTAGATAAACATTCCGAAGTTAGGCTATGATAATTACACAAGGTTCGTGATAAGTACGAGAAAAAGTAAATTCCGAGGAGGGTTGTAAAATATGATGTATTTTGAAAAACCAACAATTTTTATGTACGGCAAGTCTTTTATTTTATACTTGGAATGTTTATCCGTACAATCAAAGTAAAAAACAATACCTTTTTATGAAGATTATTCTGACAAAAATATTTTTCTCAGAACTATAAATAGCATTCATGTATGTGTGTTGTACTTGGATAAGCAATTATAAACCTTACTTCAATATGCATACGGATAATATTTCTTAAACTAGGTAAACGCAAAGATCGTGGCAGGCGCAGCAATAAAACGTGCAAAAGAGACAGCGCACATCAGTTTCTCTCTCGCACTTGCACTGTTTATGGGTGACGTCACACAGATGCAGAGATGTGCGTCGTTTCTACTAGTACCGCTCTAGTATTCTCAGTAATCGGTCGTGCTATACCTTATCTACCTGTTTGCTCTCTTTCGACAACCTTTGCTAGTGTACTTGGACTCAAAATTGATTATAATCCTCCTATTTCACCGGTACCTGGACCATCATCCGCCATGGATCCCTTACACGTGGAGTTATCTTCAATGATGTCTTCAGAGACGTATGATATCCCAGATTTTAATTTTGAAATTGGCGATGATGAGCTTTATGGAATTTTAACCGAAAGCAACGATCGCATTCTCGACGAATGGACATATGAAACCAATAATGAGGCAAATGATGACTCTGCTTTGCAAGACGCGAACGCACACATTCAAGAAGAAAGCTCACAAGAAGAGGACGACTCACCTGACGAATTAAGCGGTTGGCGTTCAGGCAATCCCGACTCAATGGTGGAGCTTCCTTTTATAGGAACAAGTGGAATACTGCCACCACATCAAATGGCAGAAAAAACTCCAATTGATTATTTATTTTTATTTTTAAATGCACAGATGATAGATTTGATTATTAACTGTACAAACAAGTACGGTAACAAACTAAAAGCGGCAGCGGTCGCAACACACTCACGCTTTACTAGATGGACCGACATAACTATATCGGATATATAATTCAAAGTTTCTTCTTCATTTTCACATTGAGTTTCATCATTATCATAGTTTTCTGTTTCAGGAATGTATTTGCGTTTTCGATTTATTTCTTCTTCATTTTCACATTGAGTTTCATCATTATCATAGTTTTCTGTTTCAGGAATGTATTTGCGTTTTCGATTTAAATCTAGAAAAAGTAGGTCAATTTGACAAAATAATCCGAACATTTCGTCGTTGTACTACTGCAACAAGTCACTAAGTGACATTTTTAGTAAAAGTTAGATAAAATATCAAAAAAGGTTTGAAACATCTGAAAAAGTAAAGTCACTTACCTTCCATTTCAGGAAAAACACTTAGTTAACCTCTTCAAAACCAATGTAATTAAAGTATCGTGCCGTACACTCCCGTGGTTTGATTCCAACTAAACTTGAAACAAGTCTTGACCAGTAAAAAAGCAAAAAAAGCATGTAGTTTTATACACATGGCTGATGGCACGCTAAGCGTGCCATGGACTTCTATGGCGCTTGACACGCCAGTCGTGTCATAGAAAATTTGTTCACAGCCCTGGTGAAAAGTTTTTCAAAATGGGTGCAGCAACGAATCGGTTAAGTTAGACCGTGTCGGTCGGCTCAGTCCGAGTAGACCGACACGAGTTTCACCGCCTCTCGTCTTGCGATCTTGTGGAGGGAAAAACCAAAGATTTTTAAATGAAACTTATACCCACATCTGTGGGAAAAACTAGCAATTTGCATAACCATAACTCGTTTGCATAACTCTGGACAAAAAGGAGCCATGGTTGCTCTGTCTACCAAAAGCACAGCGATTCGATTTTTTGAAAGGTTATCTGGAAGATATTATGTAGGTACATAAGTTAGCTGGAATTAAGTTCACCTGTATACCTAGATTGATATATTTTTTGCAATAATGAATTTTCAATCGTGTCGAATTTGAAGCAGTCGCTTTTGGTTAGCTTTGCTTGCTAATTACGCGTGGGTAGGTATCTTCCCAAATGATAAAATAATTGCCTGTATCCATGCAGCTATAGAATCGCCATTTTGTGCTATGAGCCTATGACTATGAGCTCACTATAATTATTTGGCTAAAGATAAACACAAAGGAATGCATTTTGCGCCACAGTTGCTAAATCGTTTCGCTTGTTTAATTCTTATTTTTTATTCTTGCGACATTTTGAGCATCTTACATTATTCAATTAACTAACAAACTAAGTACTCTCTAATGCAAATTTTTTTGTTAATAATTCTTTAATTTTATCTGACAAGTTATGTATGATTTTTAGGTTGTCGTAATTTTTTTTGAAAATTTCCTGATTCGAACTCAAATACGCAGATTTTAAACAGGTTATAATCAACTGCGTCTATTTATAAACGATAATTCATAAATCAAAAACACCGACTTCCGAATATATTACGCGTCAGATAGACTATTCCATATAAATAGGTATTTCAATATCCAGGGATCCCAAAGATTTATGAAAAAAGGACTCCTATTTTGGATATGACGATCCCTTTTCTATAAATCTTTTATTCTGTGCCTTCGCTGAATATTTGAAAAAGACGCCAGATTTTGGAATGTATTATGGGATAGTCTTTTCTAGTAGTCGGTTGGTAAGCACTTATAAATAAAGATCGAATCTATCCTGGCTTATTTCCCGTTTTGGTTGGCGTAGGGACATTGCTAAGGTTAGGTATCTAGGACAGGGTTTCTTAACTTTTCTAAAGTGTCGGTCATTTAGCAACAATTAGAAAATCTGGCAGATCCCTTCTAATCTTTATATTCGATATTTAAAGGGGGAAAACAAGGCATTTTAGAAACAGGAACTTATTATTCCAAATAAATTACAGATGTACCGTGTGACGCTCAATGAGATGGCTGCTGCTGCTTCAGTTTGGTTAGCACGTTAGAGCTATCACGTAGAATTGAGGTAGGTATTGTCTTAAAAAACGCAAGGTTCATTATCATCTTTTACACTTAATTGGTTACCAATTAGTATAAACGACAGACTAATTATTCAACAACTGTGTAACAACTGGGGTAGCCCTAACATAGGTTTACAACCTAGGATTTTGATGTACCTAGGTACTGTTTTGACAATACAACTGAAATTATGTGAGTGCGTATCACTATTTCTTATACGTATTGCACATCTTAACCTTAGTAACTATGTAGGTATATGTTTATAAACATGTAACGGACGGTACCAATAAAGTTTTTTTTTAAATCTTATTTCAACTAGTGATTCGCCCCGAACTGAGATCTCGCGAGTCTCCGATTAAAACATAAAAATATTATTTGTAATCTTTGACTAGTAAAATAGTGCCACGAAATAAATAACCAACTCCCTTGACCCACAGTTTCATTCAAATTACAGGTAACGGGAGTTCATGTATACTTTTTTGGGGTACAAATTACAGTTATTCTGGATTTCAGACTTTTGCCTATATTTGTGTCACTTAAGCTACACGCATACCAAATAACAGCACTGTGGGGTCACTGGTGTACCCTGTGAATTTTGTCAAAATTCAGTTTTTAGTATGGCTAATAACTCAAAAACCATAAGGACGTTACTAAAAATAAAAACGGAGTCTAATGCAGATACTAAGAAAGATATTTCATTTGACGCTCCATTTGACCTTATAGTCTCATTTTAATTTTTTTTACGCCTCTTGAACCTCAATATCTCATCAACTCCCCAACCTTTTTAGTTAATTTAATCACACCAAAATTGTGCCACCACTGCCTATGTACCTATGTATCAAATTTCACGATGGTCGGATCAACGCTTCGAAAGTTATCCTCGGACAAACAAACATACATACATACATACACCGTCGATTTGCTCAAGTTGATTTAGAGATCTCATCATAGAGTTTCATCATTAAGGACGAAGAGTTCGGTGAAGCAGTAAAAATTATGATAATCGCAAAGTAGTTACCACATTGCAAAATGCATAATACTCCGATACGTTGGCCAACGTGTATAAATTGGATCAGTTGTACTGTCGAAATTAACGAGGCTCGCCCCAATTAGGCGGGCCATTATCGCTTATGGAGAAAGGCTCTCTTAAGGCACAGAATGTAGAGCGAAATAAATATTGCATTAATTGTTAACTTTTTGTTTTTTGATGATCTCAATGCCTTCGAGAAAGAATGGGGAGATTCGGATAAAGATAGTACATGTTTTAGGTTAGTTGCAGAGAAAGGATTTAGGTTTATTAAATGAAGAAGGAAAGTGGTTGAGAATGCATATTTTTTAATTCAATTCAATATACGTCATAATGAATAAGGATGGCGAAGATATGAAAGGATAAAAATAGTTGGTAGTACAAAACAGGAGAGACCTTTGTTCGAGGATGGGATCAAAAAGAATAGTAATCACGTGTTGACAAATCATGAACTTCAATTACTTGAAAATCGTTACTATCAGGGCAGATCGTGGTCAAACGCGATCCTATAATTAAATTAATAAAAAAACTGAAAGCATATTCATTTAATTTAATCTAGTCTCTGCAGACTAGATACTCCTATCCTCCCAATACTGCTATCAGGAGGTCCGTCAGCGCGAGCTTGCGTTGCCTACAAATTTAATAGATTATTCTCAAAATTCTCATCTCAAAGTCCCCACTGGTGCGTAACAGTGGGATGGCTGATGACCAACCAGTGGGATGGGTGAGGTTTAAGACCTAGAAATACCCACTGCTCGGTTTTAGAAAGTTTAGTGACATAAATGTTCGAAAAAACCCGACCCATCCCAGTGCTATGCACCAGTGGGGACGTAGCGGTGGGGATTTAGAGAATATACCGATTTTAATATATAAAAAAGTTTAAATTTATTAACGATGCTAGTCAATGCATTGATAAGGCTACAAGTTGGGTATTTAAAATTACGACAATTTACTGGATCTAGTTTACGAGAGTTTTGTTCTCGGTTGATTAAGTACAAAAATATTAAAACACAAATAATTGATCGAATTCAAAAAAGCTTTTACGATACTCTACATCCACATTTTTATATTCCAATTCATATTAATATATTCAATTAAATACACACCTACATGTATATAACAGTTGCACCTGTTCATCTTACGCAACAATTTGCATATTCAAATATTCAATCCGCCCCTTAACAGTTATTTTATATGGTGATCGCTACTGCTCCACATTTTATAATTATAATCGCAGGACGTCGGCGAGAGTGACAGAATGGAGGCAAAACTCACCAGACGACTTGAAATAAGGTCGCTTTTTGACAGGGATGGAGTAAGTCCCATAAACCATGACACAATGAGTCGATCGATGGAGCGTACCTACCATGCTCGGCGTCAAAACATTAGATCGAGTTCCAAACGTCGAGATCCGTAGACGAATGATGTATATTGACATGATATAATTACTCAGTGTAAGTACTTCTATGTGACATTGTAATTAATATAAATTCAAATATAATTTAAATGGCATGCTTATCTTAACCTAAATTCAAACTGACTTCTTGTAATTTAAACACATGCATGAAGCATATAATGCATGAAGCATATAATGTATGATGAAGCATTATATAACATTTCATTTCATTTCAACGAAGGTTCATGACGTTGGGAATCGAGTTATGGAAACCAAATGGTCTTGGGCGGGACGTAGCAATACGTGGTGATGACAGGTGGAGCATGGTAACAGCTGAATGGTGGCCGAGGAGTGGCTTTAGAAGGGCAGGACGTCCGGCAGCGGGATGGGTGGATGACTTTGTTAGAGCCGCGGGCCGTCAATGGATGAGACTAGCGCATGATCGTGGTGGATGCCACAAACTTGGGTAGGCCTATACCCAGCAGTGGGTGAATTGGACTGTGGATGATGAGATGATCCGAATTAACTTTTCACTGAGTTTTCAAACTTGGTAAATGCCATTTAAGATACTATGTTACTTTGTTATAATTTATTCTTACTAAGAAGGAATGTATTCTTTTGGATTACTCTTTCGGTCGGTACGGGTTCGAGGCTTGGGACTGGCAAACACCTTTTTAAAAAAAATTAAAACATTGTTAATTATTTTTAAATAAATTGAATCTTTAACTGCATCCGTGGCGCAGTGGGCGTATAGTCGGCTGAGACGCAGGAGGTAGCGGGTTCGATTCCCGCCGCGGGACAAATGTTTGCATGATCTACAAATATTTGTTCCGGGTCTGGATGTTTTTCTATATATATTAAGTATGTATTTACAAAAAAATATATATATACATATATATAAGTATTCTATCAGTTATCTGGTTCCCATTGTACAAGCTCTGCTTAGTTTGGGGCTAGATAGCGCTGTGTGAAATGTCCAGCAATATTTATTTATTTAGTTATTAT
This sequence comes from Philereme transversata, assembly GCA_963924445.1. Taxonomy (NCBI): domain Eukaryota; kingdom Metazoa; phylum Arthropoda; class Insecta; order Lepidoptera; family Geometridae; genus Philereme; species Philereme transversata. The sequence continues at coordinate 33,708,953 of OZ004339.1, read as the reverse complement.
AAGAAATTGGTCCAGAAATAAAATTAAGTCAACTCTTTAATATTTATAGTATAATACTTTCGCACTGTCGCACGCGTGGTTTGTAAATAAAACATTAACCCACCTTCTGCGCAGTCTTAAAAAGTAGCCTATGTCTCAATCCCGGTCATAATGTATCTATAAGTATATCAAATTACATTGAAATTAGTCTTGAGGTTTAGTTGTAACGTAATAACAAACAGACAGAGTTACTTTCGAATTTATAATATTAACTAGAGGTTGCGTTGTGCGCGAGCTGCTCGCAGCTCGCGTGTTTTTCTTTTAGTCGAAGAAGTAATTAAAGAGGATATCGAGCTGTTAAAAGCCATCAAAGAGGATATCCATGTGTAAGAAGCAGTCAAAGACGATATCGAAATGGAAGAAGTAATCAAATTAAAGAGGATTTCCAAGTGGAAGCAGCAATTAAAGAGGATATTGAAGTGAAAGAATCAATCAAATAGGATATCGAAGCAGCAGAAACAATCAAAGAGGAAATTAAAGTTGAGTAAGCAATCAAAGAGGATACCGAGGTGGTAAGAGCATTCTAAGAGGATGACGTAGTAAAAAAAGCAATCAAAGACGATATCGAAGTGGAAGAAACAGTCCAAAACGATATCGAAGTGGAAGAAGCAATCAAAGAGGATATTGAAGTGAAAGAAGCAATCAAATAGGATATCGAAGTAGCAGAAACAATCAAAGAGGAAATTAAAGTTGAGTAAGCAATCAAAGAGGATACCGAGGTGGTAGAAGCGTTCTAAGAGGATGACGAAGTGAAAAAAGCAATCAGACGATATCGAAGTGGAAGAAACAGTCAAAAATGATATCGAAGTGGAAGAAGCAATCAAAGAGGATATTGACGTGAAATAAGCAATCAAATAGGATATCGAAGTAGCAGAAACAATCAAAGAGGAAATTAAAGTTGAGTAAGCAATCAAAGAGGATACCGAGGTGGTAGAAGCGTTCTAAGAGGATGACGAAGTGAAAAAAGCAATCAAAGACGATATCGAAGTGGAAGAAACAGTCAATGACGATATCAAAGTGGAAGAAGCAATCAAAGAGGATATCGAAGTGGAAGAAGCAATCAAAGAGGATATCGAAGTGGAAGAAGCAATCAAAGAGGGTTTCGAAGTGGAAGAAGCCATCACAGAGGATATCAAAGTGAAAATGCCATCAAAAACGATACCGAAGATGAAGACGCAATCAAAGAGAATATTGCAGTGCAAGAAGCAATCAAAAGGAAATCGAAGATGATATCGAATTGGTAGAAGCAATAAAAGAGGATATCAAAGTGGAAGAAGCAATCAAAGAGGATATCGAGCTGTTTAAAGTTATCGAAGAGGATATCCAGGAGAAGCGTTCTAAGAGGATGACGAAGTGAAAAAAGCAGTCAAAGACGATCGAAATGGAAGAAGCCATCAAATCAAAGCGCATATCCAAGTGGAAGCAGCAATCAAAGATGATATCGAAGTGGAAGAAGCAATCAAAGAGGATATTGAAGTGAAAGAAGCAATCAAATAGGATATCGAAGTAGCAGAAACAATTAAAGAGGAAATTGAAATTGAGTAAAAGACGTCGAGGACAAGGATAAAAATAAAAAACGGTTTCACCAAAAACTTATACTAATATTTTGTAAAAGTTTCCTCGAGCTATCTCTTCCCGTTTAAAAGATACGAGCGATTTAAGTTTTATATGAAACCCCATAATTCTGTGGAGTGGAAATTGAAGTAAAAGAAGCAATTGAAGAAGACATATAAGTAGAAAAAGACATTAAAAAGGATATCAAAGTGGAAGAAGCTACAATAGAGGATATCGAGGTGAAAGAAGCATTCAAGGAGGAAGAACAAGTGAGAGAAGCATTCAAAAAGGATGCCAAGAGCAATGATGGTAATAAAAAAACTATTCGACCAAAAATTTGAACCAATATTTTGTAAAAGTTTGCTAGGCGTAACTGTTCCCGTTTAGAAGATACGAGCGATTTAAGATTTGTATTTGTACCCATAATTATGTAGAGTGGAAATTGTAGTAAAAGAAGCAATTAAGAAAATATATAAGTAGAAAAAGCAATTAAAAAGGATATCAAAGTGGAAGAAGCAAAAATAGAGGATATCGAGGTGAATGAAGCATTCAAAAAGGATGACAAGATGGTAACAAAAAAAATATTCGACTAAAAATTTGTACCAATATTTTGTAAAAGTTTGCTAGGCGTAACTGTTCCCGTTTAGAAGATACGAGCGATTTAAGATTTGTATTTGTACCCATAATTTTGTAGAGTGGAAATTGTAGTAAAAGAAGCAATTAAGAAAATATATAAGTAGAAAAAGCAATTAAAAAGGATATCAAAGTGGAAGAAGCAAAAATAGAGGATATGGAGGTGAAAGAAGCATTCAAAAAGGATTTCAAGATCAATGATGGTAATGAAAAAAATATTCGACCAAAAATTTGTACCAATATTTTGTAAAAGTTTGCTAGGCGTAACTGTTCCCGTTTAGAAGATACGAGCGATTTAAGATTTGTATTAAAACCCATAATTTTGTAGAGTGGGAATTGAAGTAAAAGAAGCAATTGAAGAAAATATATAAGTAGAATAAAGCAATTAAAAAGGATATCAAAGTGGAAGAAGCAAAAATAGAGGATATCGAGGTGAAAGAAGCATTTAAAGTGGAAGACGAAGTAAGAACGGCATTCAAAACGGATGTCAAGGGCAATGATGGTATTAAAAAAACTATTCCACCAAAAATTTGTACCAATATTTTGTAAAAGTTTGCTAGGCGTAACTGTTCCCGTTTAGAAGATACGAGCGATTTAAGATTTGTATTAAAACCCATAATTTTGTAGAGTAGGAATTGAAGTAAAAGAAGCAATTGAAGAAAACATATAAGTAGAAAAAGCAATTAAAAAGGATATCAAAGTGGAAGAAGCAAAAATAGAGGATATCGAGGTGAAAGAAGCATTCAAAGCGGAAGACGAAGTAAGAGAAGCATTCAAAAAGGATCTCAAGGGCAATGATGGTATTAAAAAAACTATTCCACCAAAAATTATTACCAATATTTTGTAAAAGTTTGCTGGGGGTAACTTTTCCCGTTTAGAAGATACGAGCGATTTAAGATTTGTATTTAAACCCATAATTTTGTAGAGTCGATATTGAAGTAAGAGACGTAATTGAAGAAAATATAAAAATAGAAAAAACAATTCAAAAGTATATTGAAGTAAAAATGCCATCAAAGAGGATTTCGAAGTTATAGAAACAATTAAAGAGGATATCAATGTGGAAGAAACATTCGAAAACGAAAAGGAAGTGAGAGAAGAATTCATAATGATGGCAAGGGCTATGATGACCGTAAAATAACGATTCCACCAAAAATTTGTGCTACAAAAAAAATTGATTTTCCAAAATGATCACAGTGGATGTTGCATAATAAAAAAAAATTGACGTTCCAAAATGATCATGTGGATGAGGCATAATTTAAAAAAAATTATGTTCCAAAATGATCACAGTGGATGATGCATAATAAAAAAAAAATTGACGTTCCAAAGTGATCATTGTGGATGAGGCGTTATTAAAAAAATGATGTACCAAAATGATCACAGTGGATGTTGCATAAAAAAAAAATTGACGTTCCAAAGTGATCATTATGGATGAGGCATAATTTAAAAAAATGATGTACCAAAATGATCACAGTGGATGTTGCATGATAAAAAAAAATTGACGTTCCAAAATGATCATTGTGGATGAGGCATAATTAAAAAAAAATTGATTTTCCAAAATGATCACAAAGGATTTTGCATAGTAAAAAAAAATTGACGTTCCTAAATGATCATTGTGGATGAGGCATAATTAAAAAAAATGATATTCCAAAATGATCACAGTGGATGATGCATAATAAAAAAATAAAAAATAATTGACGTTCCAAAGTGATCATTGTGGATGAGGCGTAATTAAAAAAATGATGTACCAAAATGATCACAGTGGATGTTGCATAATAAAAATAAAAAAAAATTGACGTTCCAAAATGATCATTGCGGATGAGGCATAATTAAAAAAATTGATGTTCCAAAATTATCACAGTGGATGTTGCATAATAAAAAAAAGAAATTGAAGTTCCAAAATGATCATTGTGGATGAGGCATAATTTAAAAAAAAATGATTTTCCAAAATGATCACAAAGGATTTTACATAATAAAAAAAATGACGTTCCAAAAGTGATCATTGTGGATGAGGCATAATTTAAAACAAAATGATGTTCCAAAATGATCACAAAGGATTTTGCATAGTAAAAAAAAAAATTTACGTTCCAAAAGTGATCATTGTGGATGAGGCATAATTTAAAAAAATTGATTTTCCAAAATGATCACAGTGGATGATGTATTATAAAAAAATAAAAAATAATTGACGTTCCAAAGTGATCATTGTGGATGAGGCGTAATTAAAAAAATTATGTACCAAAATAATCACAGTGGATGTTGCATAATAAAAAAAATAAAAAATAATTGACGTTCCAAAGTGATCATTGTGGATGAGGCATAATTAAAAAAAATGATGTACCAAAATGATCACAGTGGATGATGCATAATAAAAAAATAAAAAATAATTGAACTTTCAAAGTGATCATTGTGGATGAGGCGTAATTAAAAAAATGATGTACCAAAATGATCACAGTGGATGTTGCATAATAAAAAAAAAAAATGACGTTTCAAAGTGATCATTGTGGATGAGGCATAATTGAAAAAAAAATGATGTTACAAAATGATCACAGTGGATGATGCATAATAAAAAAAAAAAAATTGACGTTTCAAAGTGATCATTGTGGATGAGGCATAATTAAAAAAATGATGTACCAAAATGATCACAGTGGATGTTGCATAATAAAAAAAAAATGACGTTTCAAAGTGATCATTGTGGATGAGGCATAATTAAAAAAATGTGGATGTTCCAAAATGATTACAGTGGATGTTGCATAATAAAAAAAAATTGACGTTCCAAAATGATCATGTGGATGAGGCATAATTTTAAAAAAATGATGTTCCAAAATGATCACAGTGGATGATGCATAATAAAAAAAAATTGACGTTCCAAAGTGATCATTGTGGATGAGGCGTATTTAAACAAATGATGTACCAAAATGATCACAGTGGATGTTGCATAATACAAAAAAATAATAATAATTGACGTTCCAAAGTGATCATTGTGGATGAGGCATAATTAAAAAAAATGATGTTACAAAATGATCACAGTGGATGATGCATAATAAAAAAAAAATTGACGTTCCAAAGTGATCATTGTGGATGAGGCATAATTAAGCAGTGGATGTTGCATAATACAAAAAAAAATAATAATAATTGACGTTCCAAAGTGATCATTGTGGATGAGGCATAATTAAAAAACATGATGTTCCAAAATGATCACAGTGGATGTTGCATAATAAAAAAAAAAAAAAATTGACGTTCCAAAGTGATCATTGTGGATGAGGCGTAATTAAAAAAATGATGTACCAAAATGATCACAGTGGATGTTGCATAATAAAAAAAATAATAATAATTGACGTTCCAAAGTGATCATTGTGGATGAGGCATAATTAAAAAAAATGATGTACCAAAATATCACAGTGGATGTTGCATAATAAAAAAAAAAAAAATTGACGTTCCAAAGTGATCATTGTGGATAAGGCATAATTAAAAAAAAATTGGTGTTCCAAAATAATCACAAAGGATTTTGCATAATAAAAAAAAAAATTGACGTTCCAAAAGTGATCATTGTGGATGAGGCATAATTAAAAAAAAAAATTGTTGTTCCAAAATAAACATGATGAACGTTGCATACTAAAAAAAAAAAAAATTGGATGTTCCAAAATGATGATGATGACCTTTGCAAAAACTATGAAAGTTGTCTCATGCCCCTCCACCACCATTATATAGAATCAAGCAAATTTACAGTAATTTTATAGTACACACAAGCCGTGGGCTCCCTACAAAAACAGTATGAAAATTACGGCAAACGAAATATACGGTTTACGGTATTCATACAGAAATATTTTGTATGGGACAATTTTTTTTTGTATGAAAGTCAATTTTTTTTTCATGGATCCGGATATAAAAAAATGTCCTCTGCAACATTAGTTTTTGCACCAACGCTGTAAGACTTATACTTTCCGAGATACGAGGTGAATGGGAGCGAATGGGGGGCAAAAGGGGTACTTTAGGATTTATTCCCAACTCACCGGAACTCCCTCTATACGATCCCACCAAACATTTCCCCCCTACGAGGTGGCATCTGGGAGAACAATGATGTCAATCAGTCAGTGAGTCAGTGGTAATCGAGCTTTATATAATATAACTAGAGGTTGCGTTGTGCGCGAGCTGCTCGCAGCTCGCGTGTTTTTCTTTTAGTCGAAGAAGTAATCAAAGAGGATACCGAGGTGGTAGAAGCGTTCTAAGAGGATGACGAAGTGGAAGAAGCAATCAAAGAGGATATCGAAGTGGAAGAAACAGTCAAAGACGATATCGAAGTGGAAGAAGCAATCAAAGAGGATATCGAAGTGGAAGAAGCAATCAAAGAGGATATCGAAGTGGACGAAGCAATCAAAGAGGGTATCGAAGTGGAAGAAGCCACCACAGAGGATATCGAAGTGAAAATGCGATCAAAAACGATATCGAAGATGAAGACGCAATCAAAGAGAATATTGCAGTGCAAGAAGCAATCAAAAGGAAATCGAAGATGATATCGAATAGGTAGAAGCAATAAAAGAGGATATCAAAGTGGAAGAAGCAATCAAAGAGGATATCGAGCTGTTCAAAGTTATCGAAGAGGATATCCATGTGTAAGAAGCAATCAAAGACGATCGAAATGGAAAAAGCAATCAAATTAAAGAGGATATCCAAGTGGAAGCAGCAATCAAAAATGATATTGAAGTGGAAGAAGCAATCAAAGAGGATATTGAAGTGAAAGAAGCAATCAAATAGGATATCGAAGTAGCAGAAACAATTAAAGAGGAAATTGAAATTGAGTAAAAGACGTCGAGGACAATGATAAAAATAAAAAACGGTTTCACCAAAAACTTAAACTAATATTTTGTAAAAGTTTCCTCGAGCTATCTCTTCCCGTTTAAAAGATACGAGCGATTTAAGTTTAGTAAGAAAACCCATAATTTTGTGGAGTGGAAATTGAAGTAAAAAAAGCAATTGAAGAAGACATATAAGTAGAAAAAGACATAAAAAAGGATATCAAAGTGGAAGAAGCTAAAATAGAGGATATCGAGGTGAAAGAAGCATTCAAGGAGGAAGACCAAGTGAGAGAAGCATTCAAAAAGGATGACAAGAGCAATGATGGTAATAAAAAAAAATATTCGACCAAAAATTTTAACCAATATTTTGTAAAAGTTTGCTAGGCGTAACTGTTCCCGTTTAGAAGATACGAGCGATTTAAGATTTGTATTTGTACCCATAATTTTGTAGAGTGGAAATTGTAGTAAAAGAAGCAATTAAGAAAATATATAAGTAGAAAAAGCAATTAAACAGGATATCAAAGTGGAAGAAGCAAAAATAGAGGATATCGAGGTGAAAGAAGCATTCAAAGCGGAAGACGAAGTAAGAGAAGCATTCAAAAAGGATCTCAAGGGCAATGATGGTATTAAAAAAACTATTCCACCAAAAATTAGTACCAATATTTTGTAAAAGTTTGCTGGGGGTAACTCTTCTCGTTTAGAAGATACGAGCGATTTAAGATTTGTATTAAAACCCATAATTTTGTAGAGTCGATATTGAAGTAAGAGAAGTAATTGAAGAAAATAGAAAAAAACAATTCAAAAGTATATTGAAGTAAAAATGCCATCAAAGAGGATTTCGAAGTTATAGAAACAATTAAAGAGGATATCAATGTGGAAGAAACATTCGAAAACGAAAAGGAAGTGAGAGAAGAATTCAAAATGATGGCAAGGGCGATGATGACCGTAAAATAACGATTCCACCAAAAATTTGTGCTACAAAAAAAAAATTGATTTTCCAAAATGATCACAGTGGATGTTGCATAATAAAAAAAAATTGACGTTCCAAAATGATTATGTGGATGAGGCATAATTTAAAAAAAATGATGTTCCAAAATGATCTCAGTGGATGATGCATAATAAAAAAAAAAAATTGACGTTCCAAAGTGATCATTGTGGATGAGCCGTAATTAAAAAAATGATGTACCAAAATGATCACAGTGGATGTTGCATAAAAAAATAATAATAATTGACGTTCCAAAGTGATCATTGTGGATGAGGTATATTTAAAAAAAATTATGTACCAAAATGATCACAGTGGATGTTGCATAATAAAAAAAAAATTGACGTTCCAAAGTGATCATTGTGGATGAGGCATAATTAAAAAAAATGATGTACCAAAATGATTACAGTGGATGTTGCATAATAAAAAAAAAATTGACGTTCCAAAATGATCATGTGGATGAGGCATAATTTAAAAAAAATGATGTTCCAAAATGATCACAGTGGATGATGCAAAATAAAAAAAAAAAAATTTGACGTTCCAAAGTGATCATTGTGGATGAGGCGTAATTAAAAAAATGATGTACCAAAATGATCACAGTGGATGTTGCATAAAAAAAAAATAATAATTGACGTTCCAAAGTGATCATTGTGGATGAGGCATATTTAAAAAAAATTATGTACCAAAATGATCACAGTGGATGTTGCATAATAAAAAAAAAATAATTGACGTTCCAAAGTGATCATTGTGGATGAGGCATAATTAAAAAAAAAGATGTACCAAAATGATCACAGTGGATGTTGCATAACAAAAAAAAATTAACGTTCCAAAATGATCATTGTGGATGAGGCATAATTTAAAAAAAATTGATTTTCCAAAATGATCACAAAGGATTTTGCATAGTAAAAAAAAAAAAAAAATTGACGTTCCAAAATGATCATTGTGGATGAGGCATAATTAAAAAAAAATGATGTTCCAAAATGATCGCATAATAAAAAAATAAAAAATAATTGACGTTCCAAAGTGATCATTGTGGATGAGGCGTAATCAAAAAAATGATGTACCAACATGATCACAGTGGATGTTGCATAATAAAAATAAAAAAAAATTGACGTACCAAAGTGATCATTGCGGATGAGGCATAATTAAAAAAAATGATGTACCAAAATATCACAGTGGATGTAGCATAATAAAAAAAAAAAATTGACGTTCCAAAGTGATCATAGTGGATGAGGCATAATTGAAAAAAAATGATGTTTCAAAATGATCACAGTGGATGATGCATAATAAAAAAAAAAATTGACGTTCCAAAGTGATCATTGTGGATGAGGCATAATTAAAAAAAATGATGTACCAAAATGATCACAGTGGATGTTGCATAATAAAAAAAAATTGACGTTCCAAAATGATCATTGTGGATGAGGCATAATTTAAAAAAAATTGATTTTCCAAAATGATCACAAAGGATTTTGCATAGTAAAAAATAAAAAAATTGACGTTCCAAAATGATCATTGTGGATGAGGCATAATTAAAAAAAAATGATGTTCCAAAATGATCACAGTGGATGATGCATAATAAAAAAATAAAAAATAATTGACGTGCCAAAGTGATCATTGTGGATGAGGCGTAATTAAAAAAATGATGTACCAAAATGATCACAGTGGATGTTGCATAATAAAAATAAAAAAAAATTGACGTTCCAAAGTGATCATTGTGGATGAGGCATAATTAAAAAAAATGATGTACCAAAATATCACAGTGGATGTAGCATAATAAAAAAAAAAAAGTGACGTTCCAAAGTGATCATAGTGGATGAGGCATAATTGAAAAAAAAATGATGTTCCAAAATGATCACAGTGGATGATGCATAATAAAAAAAAATAATTGACGTTCCAAAGTGATCATTGTGGATAAGGCATAATTAAAAAAAATGATGTACCAAAATGAACACAGTGGATGTTGCATAATAAAAAAAATAATAATTAACGTTCCAAAGTGATCACAGTGGATGATGCATAATAAAAAAAAATAATTGAAGTTCCAAAGTGATCATTGTGGATGAGGCATAATTAAAAAAATGTGGATGTTCCAAAATAAACATGATGAACGTTGCATACTAAAAAAAAAAAAAATGGATGATCCAAAATGATGATGATGACCTTTGCAAAAACTATGAAAGTTATCTCATGCCCCTCCACCACCATTATATAGAATCAAGCAAATTTACAGTAATTTTATAGTACACACAAGCCGTGGGCTCCCTACAAAAACAGAATGAAAATTACGGCAAACGAAATATACGGTTTACGGTATTCATACAGAAATATTTTGTATGGGACAATTTTTTTTTTGTATGAAAGTCAATTTTTTTTTCATGGAACCGGATATAAAAAAATGTCCTCTGCAACATTAGTTTTTGCACCAACGCTGTAAGACTTATACTTTCCGAGATACGAGGTGGATGGGAGCGAATGGGGGACAAAAGGGGTACTTTAGGATTTATTCCCAACTCACCGGAACTCCCTCTATACGATCCCATCAAACATTTCCCCCCTACGAGGTGGCATCTGGGAGAACAATGATGTCAATCAGTCAGTGAGTCAGTGGTAATCGAGCTTTATATAATATAACTAGAGGTTGCGTTGTGCGCGAGCTGCTCGCAGCTCGCGTGTTTTTCTTTTAGTCGAAGAAGTAATTAAAGAGGATATCGAGCTGTTAAAAGCCATCAAAGAGGATATCCATGTGTAAGAAGCAGTCAAAGACGATATCGAAATGGAAGAAGCAATTAAATCAAAGAGGATTTCCAAGTGGAAGCAGCAATCAAAGATGATATCGAAGTGGAAGAAGCAATCAAAGAGGATATTGAAGTGAAAGAATCAATCAAATAGGATATCGAAGTAGCAGAAACAATCAAAGAGGAAATTAAAGTTGAGGAAGAAATCAAAGAGGATACCAAGGTGGTAGAAGCATTCTAAGAGGATGACGAAGTAAAAAAAGCAATCAAAGACGATATCGAAGTGGAAGAAGCAATCCAATGGATATTGAAGATGAAGAAGGAATAAAAGAGGATATCGAAGCGGAACAAGCAATCGTAGAGGATATCAAAGTTAAAGAAGCAATCAAAGAGGATACCAATGTGGAAGAAGCAATCAAAGAGGATATCGAAGTGGAACAAGCAATCAAAGAGAAAAAAATTGGACGTTCCAAAATGATCATGATTGACGTTGCATAATATAAATGTATGTTGCAAAATGATAATGATCAAAAATTTGTACTAATATTTTGTCAAAGTTTGCTAGTGCTATCTCTTCCCGTTTAGAAGATACGAGCGATTAAAGTTTTGTAAGAAAAATCATAAATTTGTTGATTGTATATCGAAGTGGAAGAAACTATCAAAGAGAATGTTGAAGTGGAAGAAGCAATCAAATAGGATATCGAAGTGGCAGAAACAATCAAAGAGGAAATTGAAGTTGAGTAAGCAATCAAAGAGGATACCGAGGCGGTAGAAGCATTCAAAGAAGATGACGAAGTGAAAAAAGCAATCAAAGACGATATCGAAATGGAAGAAGCAGTCAAAGACGATATCGAAGTGGGAGAAGCAATCAAAGAGTATATCGAAGTTAAAGAAGCAGTCAAAGATGATGTCGAAGTGGAAAAAACATTCAAAGAAGATGACGAAGTGAGAGAAGCATTCAAAAAGGATGTCAAGGATGACAATAAAAAAACAGTTCCACCAAAAATTTATACCAATATTTTGTACAAGTTTGCTAGGGCTATCTCTTCGCGTTTAGAAGATATGAGCGATTGAAGTTTTGTATGAAACACCACAATTTTGTAGAGCGCATAATGAAGTAACTGAAGCAATTAAAGAGGATATGAAGTAGAAGAAGCATTTTAAAAGGATAACGAAGTGGAACATGCAAAAATAGAAGATGTGGAGGCGGAAGAAACAATAAAAGAGGATGACGAAGTGTAACAAGCAATCAAAGATAATATTCGAATAGTGGATGTCGCATAATAAAAAAAAAATTGACGTTCCAACATGATCATAGTGGATGAGGCATAAATAAAAAAAAATTGACGTTCCAAAATGATCATTGTGGATGTTGCATAATAAAAAAAAATTGACGTTCCAAAAGTGATCATTGTGGATGAGGCATAATTAAAAAAAAAATTGACGTTCCAAAATGATCATTGCGGATGAGGCATAATTAAAAAAATTGATGTTCCAAAATTATCACAGTGGATGTTGCATAATAAAAAAAAAGAAATTGACGTTCCAAAATGATCATTGTGGATGAGGCATAATAAAAAAAAATGATTTTTTAAAATGATCACAAAGGATTTTGCATAATAAAAAAAATGACGTTCCAAAAGTGATCATTGTGGATGAGGCATAATTTAAAACAAAATGATGTTCCAAAATGATCACAAAGGATTTTGCATAGTAAAAAAAAAAAATTTACGTTCCAAAAGTGATAATTGTGGATGAGGCATAATTTAAAAAAATTGATTTTCCAAAATGATCACAGTGGATGATGCATTATAAAAAAATAAAAAATAATTGACGTTCCAAAGTGATCATTGTGGATGAGGCGTAATTAAAAAAATTATGTACCAAAATAATCACAGTGGATGTTGCATAATAAAAAAAATAAAAAATAATTGACGTTCCAAAGTGATCATTGTGGATGAGGCATAATTAAAAAAAATGATGTACCAAAATGATCACAGTGGATGATGCATAATAAAAAAATAAAAAATAATTGACGTTTCAAAGTGATCATTGTGGATGAGGCGTAATTAAAAAAATGATGTACCAAAATGATCACAGTGGATGTTGCATAATAAAAAAAAAAATGACGTTTCAAAGTGATCATTGTGGATGAGGCATAATTTAAAAAAAATTGATTTTCCAAAATGATCACAAAGTATTTTGCATAATAAAAAAAAAAAATTGACGTTCCAAAGTGATCATTGTGGATGAGGCATAATTAAAAAAATGATGTACCAAAATATCACAGTGGATGTTGCATAATAAAAAAAAAAAAAATTGACGTTCCAAAGTGATCATTGTGGATGAGGCATAATTAAAAAAAATGATGTACCAAAATGATCACAGTGGATGTTGCATAATAAAAAAAAAATAATTGACGTTCCAAAGTGATCATTGTGGATGAGGCATAATTAAAAAAATGTGGATGTTCCAAAATAAACATGATGAACGTTGCATACTAAAAAAAAAAAAAATTGGATGTTCCAAAATGATGATGATGACCTTTGCATAAACTATGAAAGTTGTCTCATGCCCCTCCACCACCATTATATAGAATCAAGCAAATTTACAGTAATTTTATAGTACACACAAGCCGTGGGCTCCCTACAAAAACAGTATGAAAATTACGGCAAACGAAATATACGGTTTACGGTATTCATACAGAAATATTTTGTATGGGACAATTTTTTTTTGTATGAAAGACAATTTTTTTTTCATGGAACCGGATATAAAAAAATGTCCTCTGCAACATTAGTTTTTGCACCAACGCTCTAAGACCTATACTTTCCGAGATACGATGTTAATGGGAGCGAATGGGGGACAAAAGGGGTACTTTAGGATTTATTCCCAACTCACCGGAACTCCCTCTATACGATCCCACCAAACATTTCCCCCCTACGAGGTGGCATCTGGGAGAACAATGATGTCAATCAGTCAGTGAGTCAGTGGTAATCGAGCTTTATATAATATAACTAGAGGTTGCGTTGTGCGCGAGCTGCTCGCAGCTCGCGTGTTTTTCTTTTAGTCGACGAAGTAATTAAAGAGGATATCGAGCTGTTAAAAGCCATCAAAGAGGATATCCATGTGTAAGAAGCAGTCAAAGACGATATCGAAATGGAAGAAGCAATCAAATCAAAGAGCATTTCCAAAGGGAAGCAGAAATCAAAGATGATATCGAAGTGGAAGAAGCAATAAAAGAGGATATTGAAGTGAAAGAAGCAATCAAATAGGATATCGAAGTAGCAGAAACAATCAACGAGGAAATTAAAGTTGAGTAAGCAGTCAAAGAGGATACCGAGGTGGTAGAAGCATTCTAAGAGGATGACGAAGTGAAAAAAGCAATCAAAGACGATATCGAAGTGGAAGAAACAGTCAAAGACGATCTCGAAGTGTAAGAAGCATTCAAAGAGGATATCGAAGTGGAAGAAGCAATCAAAGAGGGTATCGAAGTGGAAGAAGCCATCACAGAGGATATCGAAGTGAAAATGCTGTCAAAGACGACGATGAGGCATAATTAAAAAAAATTATGTACCAAAATGATCACAGTGGATGTTGCATAATAAAAAAAAAAATTGACGTTCCAAAGTGATCATTGTGGATGAGGCATAATTAAAAAAAAAATGTACCAAAATGATCACAGTGGATGTTGCATAATAAAAAAAAATTGACGTTCCAAAGTGATCATTGTGGATGAGGCATAATTAAAAAAAATGATGTACCAAAATGATCACAGTGGATGTTACATAATAAAAAAAAATTGACGTTCCAAAGTGATCATAGTGGATGAGGCATAATTGAAAAAAAATGATGTTCCAAAATGATCACAGTGGATGATGCATAATTAAAAAAAATTGATGTTCCCAAATGAACATGATAAACGTTGCATAATAAAAAAACAGGGGAAAAAATTGACGTTCCAAAATGATCATTGTGGATGAGGCATAATTAAAAAAAAAATGATGTTCCAAAATGATCACAGTGGATGATGCATAATGAAAAAATAAAAAATAATTGACGTTCCAAAGTGATCATTGTGGATGAGGCGTAATTAAAAAAATGATGTACCAAAATGATCACAGTGGATGTTGCATAATAAAAAAAAAATTGACGTTCCAAAGTGATCATTGTGGATGAGGCATAATTAAAAAAAATGATGTACCAAAATATCACAGTGGATGTTGCATAATAAAAAAAAATAATTGACGTTCCAAAGTGATCATTGTGGATGAGGCATAATTAAAAAAAACGGTGTTCCAAAATGATCACAGTGGATGATGCATAATAAAAAAATAAAAAAATTGACGTTCCAAAGTGATCATTGTGGATGAGGCATAATTAAAAAAAAATGATGTTCCAAAATGATCACAGTGGATGTTGCATAATAAAAAAAAATTGACGTTCCAAAGTGATCATAGTGGATGAGGCATAAATGAAAAAAAATGATGTTCCAAAATGATCACAGTGGATGATGCATAATTAAAAAAAAATTGATGTTCCCAAATGAACATGATAAACGTTGCATAATAAAAAAACAGGGGAAAAAATTGACGTTCCAAAATGATCATTGTGGATGAGGCATAATTAAAAAAAAAATGATGTTCCAAAATGATCACAGTGGATGATGCATAATGAAAAAATAAAAAATAATTGACGTTCCAAAGTGATCATTGTGGATGAGGCGTAATTAAAAAAATGATGTACCAAAATGATCACAGTGGATGTTGCATAATAAAAAAAAATTGACGTTCCAAAGTGATCATTGTGGATGAGGCATAATTAAAAAAAATGATGTACCAAAATGATCACAGTGGATGTTGCATAATAAAAAAAAATTGACGTTCCAAAGTGATCATAGTGGATGAGGCATAATTGAAAAAAAAATGATGTTCCAAAATGATCACAGTGGATGATGCATAATAAAAAAAAAATTGACGTTCCAAAGTGATCATTGTGGATGAGGCATAATTAAAAAAAATGATGTACCAAAATGAACACAGTGGATGTTGCATAATAAAAAAAAAAATTGACGTTCCAAAGTGATCATTGTGGATGAGGCATAATTAAAAAAAATGTGGATGTTCCAAAATAAACATGATGAACGTTGCATACTAAAAAAAAAAAAAAAATTGGATGTTCCAAAATGATGATGATGACCTTTGCAAAAACTATGAAAGTTATCTCATGTTCCTCCACCACCATTATATACCTAGAATCAAGCAAATTTACAGTAATTTTATAGTACACACAAGCCGTGGGCTCCCTACAAAAACAGTATGAAAATTACGGCAAACGAAATATACGGTTTACGGTATTCATACAGAAATATTTTGTATGGGACAATTTTTTTTTGTATGAAAGTCAATTTTTTTTTCATGGAACCGGATATAAAAAAATGTCCTCTGCAACATTAGTTTTTGCACCAACGCTGTAAGACTTATACTTTCCGAGATACGAGGTGGATAGGAGCGAATGGGGGACAAAAGGGGTACTTTAGGATTTATTCCCAACTCACCGGAACTCCCTCTATACGATCCCACCAAACATTTCCCCCCTACGAGGTGGCATCTGGGAGAACAATGATGTCAATCAGTCAGTGAGTCAGTGGTAATCGAGCTTTATATAATATAACTAGAGGTTGCGTAGTGCGCGAGTTGCACGCAACTCGCGTGTTATTGTTTTTGTCGAAGAAGCAATCAAAGAGGATTTCGAGCTGTTAAAAGCGATCAAAAAGGATATCCATGTGTAAGAAGCAGTCAAAGACGATATCGAAATGGAAGAAGCAATCAAATCAAAGAAGATATCCAAATGGAAGCAGCAATCAAATATGATTTCGAAGTGCAAGAAGCAATCAAACAGGATATTGAAGTGAAAGCAGCAATCAAATAGGATATCGAATTAGCAGAAACTATTAAAGAGGAAATTGAAGTTGAGTAAGCAATCAAAGAGGATACCGAGGTGGTAGAAGCATTCTAAGATGACGAAGTGAAAAAAGCAATCAAAGACGATATCGAAGTGGAAGAAGCAATCAAAGATGATATCGAAGTGGAAGAAGCAATCAAAGATGATATCGAAGTGGAAGAAGCAATCAAAGAGGATATTGAAGTGAAAGAAGCAATCAAATAGGATATCGAAGTAGCAGAAACAATCAAAGAGGAAATTAAAGTTGAGGAAGAAATCAAAGAGGATACCAAGGTGGTAGAAGCATTCTAAGAGGATGACGAAGTAAAAAAAGCAATCAAAGACGATATCGAAGTGGAAGAAGCAATCCAATGGATATTGAAGATGAAGAAGGAATAAAAGAGGATATCGAAGCGGAACAAGCAATCGTAGAGGATATCAAAGTTAAAGAAGCAATCAAAGATAAACAAGCAATCAAAGAGAAAAAAATTGGATGTTCCAAAATGATCATGATAATGGTTGTATAAAAAAAAATTGAACGTTGCAAAAAAGATCATGATGAACGTTGCATAAAAAAAAATCTGGACGTTCCAAAATGATCATGATTGACGTTGCATAATATAAATGTATGTTGCAAAATGATAATGATCAAAAATTTGTACTAATATTTTGTCAAAGTTTGCTAGTGCTATCTCTTCCCGTTTAGAAGATACGAGCGATTAAAGTTTTGTAAGAAAAATCATAAATTTGTTGATTGGATATCGAAGTGGAAGAAACTATCAAAGAGAATGTTGAAGTGGAAGAAGCAATCAAATAGGATATCGAAGTGGCAGAAACAATCAAAGAGGAAATTGAAGTTGAGTAAGCAATCAAAGAGGATACCGAGGCGGTAGAAGCATTCAAAGAAGATGACGAAGTGAAAAAAACAATCAAAGACGATATCGAAATGGAAGAAGCAGTCAAAGACGATATCGAAGAGGGAGAAACAATCAAAGAGGAAATTGAAGTTGAGTAAGCAATCAAAGAGGATACCGAGGTGGTAGAAGCATTCAAAGAAGATGACGAAGTGAAAAAAGCAATCAAAGACGATATCGAAATGGAAGAAGCAGTCAAAGACGATATCGAAGTGGGAGAAGCAATCGAAGAGGATATCGAAGTTAAAGAAGCAGTCAAAGATGATGTCTAAGTGGAAAAAACATTCAAAGAAGATGACGAAGTGAGAGAAACATTCAAAAAGGATGTCAAGGATGACAATAAAAAAACAGTTGCACCAAAAATTTATACCAATATTTTGTACAAGTTTGCTAGGGCTATCTCTTCCCGTTTAGAAGATACGAGCGATTGAAGTTTTGTATGAAAGACCACAATTTTGTAGAGAGCATAATGAAGTAACTGAAGCAATTAAAGAGGATATGAAAGTAGAAGAAGCATTTTAAAGGGATAACGAAGTGGAACATGCAAAAATAGAAGATGTCGAGGCGGAAGAAACAATCAAAGAGGATATCGAAGTGGAAGAAGCAATCAAAGAGGGTATCGAAGTGGAAGAAGCCATCACAGAGGATATCGAAGTGAAAATGCTATCAAAGACGATATCGAAGATGAAGACGCAATCAAAGAGAATAATGCAGTGCAAGAAGCAATCAAAAGGAAATCGAAGATGATATCGAAGTGGAAGGAGTAAACAAAGAGGATATCGAAGTAGCAAAAACAATCAAAGAGGAAATTGAAGTTGACTAAGGAATCAAAGAGGATACCGAGTTGGTAGAAGTATTCAAAGAGGATGACGAAGTGAAAAAAGCAATCAAAGACGATATCGAAGTGAAAGAAATAGTCAAAGACGATATCAAAATGGAACAAGCAATCAAAGCGGATATCGAAGTGGAAGAAGCAATCAAAGAGGATATCAAAGTGGAAGAAGCCATCACAGGATATCGAAGTAAAAATGCAATCAAAAACGATATCGAATATGAAGACGCAATCAAAGAAAATATTGCAGTGCAAGAAGCAATCAAACGGAAATCAAAGAGGAAGGAGCCCTTACACAGGATACCGAAGTGAAAATGCCATCAAAGAGGATATCAAAGATGAAGAAGCAATCCAATGGATATTGAAGATGAAGAAGGAATAAAAGAGGATATCGAAGTGGAAGAAGCAATCGTAGAGGATACCAAAGTTAAAGAAGCAATCAAATAGGATATCAATGTGGAAGAAGCAATCAAAGAGGATATCGAAGTGGAACAAGCAATCAAAGAGAAAAAAATTGGATGTTCCAAAATGATCATGATAATAGTTGTATAAAAAAAATTGAACGTTGCAAAAAAGATCATGATGAACGTTGCATAAAAAAAATCTGGACGTTCCAAAATGATCAGGATTGACGTTGCATAATATAAATGTATGTTGTAAAATGATAATGATCAAAAATTTGTACTAATATTTTGTCAAAGTTTGCTAGTGCTATCTCTTCCCGTTTAGAAGATACGAGCGATTAAAGTTTTGTAAGAAAAATCATAAATTTGTTGATTGGATATCGAAGTGGAAGAAACTATCAAAGAGAATATTGAAGTGGGAGAAGCAATCAAATAGGATATCGAAGTGGCAGAAACAATCAAAGAGGAAATATAATAAAAAAAAAGAAATTGACGTTCCAAAATAATCATTGTGGATGAGGCATAATTTAAAAAAAATGATTTTCCAAAATGATCACAAAGGATTTTGCATAATAAAAAAAATGACGTTCCAAAAGTGATCATTGTGGATGAGGCATAATTTAAAACAAAATGATGTTCCAAAATGATCACAAAGGATTTTGCATAGTAAAAAAAAAATTGACGTTCCAAAAGTGATCATTGTGGATGAGGCATAATTAAAAAAAATTGATTTTCCAAAAAGATCACAAAGGATTTTGCATAATAAAAAAAAATAATTGACGTTCCAAAGTGATCATTGTGGATGAGGCATAATAAAAAAAATGATGTACCAAAATGATCACAGTGGATGTTGCATAATACAAAAAAAAAATAATAATTGACGTTCCAAAGTGATCATTGTGGATGAGGCATAATTAAAAAAAATGATGTACCAAAATGATCACAGTGGATGTTGCATAATAAAAAAAAATTGACGTTCCAAAGTGATCATTGTGAATGAGGCATAATTAAAAAAAATGATGTACCAAAATATCACAGTGGATGTTGCATAATAAAAAAAAAAAATGGACGTTCCAAAGTGATCATAGTGGATGAGGCATAATTGAAAAAAATGATGTTCCAAAATGATCACAGTGGATGATGCATAATAAAAAAAAAAAAAAATTGACGTTCCAAAGTGATCATTGTGGATGAGGCATAATGAAAAAAATGTGGATGTTCCAAAATAAACATGATGAACGTTGCATACTAAAAAAAAAAAAAAAAATGGATGTTCCAAAATGATGATGATGACCTTTGCAAAAACTATGAAAGTTATCTCATGCCCCTCCACCACCATTATATAGAATCAAGCAAATTTACAGTAATTTTATAGTACACACAAGCCGTGGGCTCCCTACAAAAACAGAATGAAAATTACGGCAAACGAAATATACGGTTTACGGTAATCATACAGAAATATTTTGTATGGGACAATTTTTTTTTTGTATGAAAGACAATTTTTTTTTCATGGATCCGGATATAAAAAAATGTCCTCTGCAACATTAGTTTTTGCACCAACGCTGTAAGACTTATACTTTCCGAGATACGAGGTGGATGGGAGCGAATGGGGGACAAAAGGGGTACTTTAGGATTTATTCCCAACTCACCGGAACTCCCTCTATACGATCCCACCAAACACTTCCCCCCTACGAGGTGGCATCTGGGAGAACAATGATGTCAATCAGTCAGTGAGTCAGTGGTAATCGAGCTTTATATAATATAATAATAAGGAAGAGGATATTAGTTTAAATTATTTTTAAATTTTAGGAGAATTTACTGCAAGGTAGACAGGAAAACTTATTATAATAAAATTATACATGAGTTTACCGAATTACAGTTTTTTATTTCTCGATAATCTTTGACGAGAATTAAAGATAATCTGTAAATATCATAGTAGTGTCATGAAGATAAAATTTTATATTAATGTGAGGTACTCCTGAAATCTGACTACAACCCTGTCTCAATAAATGCCTTAATATAGAGCGGTTCTTGAGGACTCTATCAGAACAGTATTAAGGTCGAATTTCGGACTGTACCTCGTGAATCCTTTTTTGGTAATAAGCGATTTGGTGAACATTTCCTGGTTCTTACGGAAATGAGCAGGCTTCTATTTTAGGCAGGTTTTGTCATTGATTTTATTATGTTTTAACTGCATTACCGTATTTAGACATGTGGAAATCTTGAAAAATACCGACTATGGTAGCTACGTTGCCATCTGACGTGACAAGAGCCTGTAGCACAATTGGCAGTGCATCCTCGTACCAAGAGGAAGGTTGCAGCTCAAGCCCCGTCCAGCTTAAAAGTTTTTGAGATGGCTTAAAATATTAGGACTACGATAGTTTCTAGCCACTATAATCGTTTTTAAGATACATAATTTTGTCTATACTTCTACAGTTTTGCTCGCGTAGCCGTAGGCCCGGAATATACAAAAATCTTATATAAACCCCTGAAGATTTCGGCAGTCGAATTCTTAAGTCCCCAAAACAAAGAAGCCCAGTTCTGCTAATTTATAAGAAAAACTATTAAGGAGTCATACCATTAACGATTGTGATTCATGTTCCTGTCAAAAGCTACCAAATTTTCAAAAGAGTTGTCATAGCAAAGATGATAATTGAAAAAAATAATGTGTTAGTAGAATACCAAAAGGTATCTATCGAGGCGATTTTGCGACGATACCATTGTACTGGTAGCGATTGGTTTAGTAAAATTTCCCCCTCCTAGTTTAGTATTATACTAACCTACACTTGAGTGAGGCGAGGAGATGACCTCCGTGGCGCAGTGGGGTTCGATTCCCGCGACAGAACAAATGTTTGCATGATTTATAGATTAGTTTCGGTTTTTTTTTATGTATTTTTATATATTTTAAGTATGTATTTACCAATAAAAAGCATATAAGTATTTTATCAGTTATCTAGTTCTCATAGTTCAAGCTCTGCTTAGTTTGGGGCTAGATAGCGGTGTGCGAAATGTTCAGTAATATTTATTTATTAGTGTTCAGGAGCTAATTCGAGTTTAGGTTGCCTAATCTACTAATAAATGTGGATGTCAGTTGATATAAAGTTCTTATTTTGTATATTATTATATATTTTAAATATAATTATAATAGATAATACATATATAAATAATGATAGAAAAGTTGAGGAGTAATAGGCTAGCGTGGTATGGACATGTCATGCGAAGGGAAGAAAATCATGTGACTAAAAGAGTGTTAGATATAAATGAGGATGGATATAGAAGTAGATGAAGGCCGAAGAAGAGATGGATGGACTGTGTGAAGATATGGAGAATGATATGGGTAAGAAAGAAGTGACAACGGAGATGACGGCTGATAGAGAGGCATGGAAGAAAAATACATGTTGTGCCGACCCCGCGTAATGTGGGAAAAGGGCAGGAAGAAGAAGTTTGTTATACTTAGATACATATAAAATAATTTCTATAGATCGTTATCCTATAGTTTTTTTATATTACCTGATAATTTCCATTGCTACCGACGCCTGCAGGGGGGTACCGACCCCCGTACCCCTGCGATGCCCCGCCGTGATACAGGGTGTTGTTATTCGCATCCCTCGTCGTCGCCGCCGTGTACGTCGACTTGCAGTTTTGGGACATCCTGTTCCTGAAAATGCAGTAAAAACAAATAAGTCCAACCGGTTTTCAATTAACAATGATTGGATGGTTAATCAAATGTTCAAATGTTGGTTTTGGAAATGTCTCTAATAATTTTGTGTCAATTTTTTAAGATAATTGTAGATTTTATTAGTGAACTAGCCTCCGGCGGTTTGGTAGGAAAAGTAACATATGTTTTTATCTCGCTCATAATCTATATACCGAATTTTATCAGAATCGGTTCAGCCGTTATGATGTGAGAGCGTAACAGCTGACTAGGCTACATTTTACCCGACTGCGCAGAATATTTTAAATTCATTTATTTAGAACTAGCAGTACAAAACAGATTACTGATAGCACGATCAAATTACAAAAATTGTAAAAAAGTACAGAGAGAGGCTAATATTTTATTGTCAAACCTTGCGCGAAACCGCGGGCGGCAGCTAGTTAATTATACAAGTAGTAACCTGTAGTTTCCCGGGTTTAAGAGGTGATTTTTAAAATATTATTTGTAACTTTTTTAAATCTAATGTTTAAGAAACTTATAGGTAGATAATATTTTATTGAACACCATAGACAACAAAACAATTAAAATTAACATTATTCAAATGAATGTATACAATTGGCGGCCTTATCGCTAAGTAGCGATCTCTACCAAACAACCGTTGGAAGAAATGGATCATGTGAGTTTTACCTACGGCCTAGGTACAATGGGGTATCAATGGTGTACCACATACATAGGTACTTATATAGGTACTTTAGTGGGTACCAAACAAATAATAATTTAACTTATGAAATCGTTACGAAAGTTGATAAACTTGTTACGAAAATCAAGATATGTCACATCGTCTCCAGTTGCCGCACGCACTCGATAAAAAATGTCGATAAAAAGTACGCGCCATCACCAACGAGGTAATTAAAAAAACTGGACTGTCCGAATCTGTAACAGTCTGGTGGCGTATTGTCAAACTGTATGCTACGGTTAAACGGGCTATATTTTACGGAAATATTATTCAGCCACATCTATTTTCTTATCAATTATATTTGAATAGGGCTAATTCTGTTGGCAAACTAAACTAAATTTAGGTTTGATAGCACTAAAACTATTGCCTTTAGGTTCATTTATTTTTTTATATTAGTAATTACATAATGGTTAACTGAAAGATAATGTTATCTAGCATTAAGTTCGCCTATGTGCAGATTATTTTTATTCATTAAATTTTACTTCACCAATGACGGATGGCCAGGGGAACTATGACCAGTTCTTAGTAGCGGCTACGTCCAGGCTTTAATCTATCTGCCATCACATCGTCTAACTATAGGTATCCTGCCTAACTATATTTAAGCTTCATGACAATGTCTTGAACTTTTGTCTTGCGTCGGAGCTTTGTGTTAGGAACTCGGTTTTGAAGTTTGATGCCGAGCATGATTTTGTACCTGTATGTAATTTGCTAATATAGACGTTTTGAATTGATCTTTGTGAATTTAATGTATTATTAGCTACGGCTTAGTCATGTAAGTACCTGATACCTATGTATCCTTTAAAACCTTTCTGCTAATAAATACCTAAAAATATTATATATTTTTATTAAATACTAGCTGACCCCGCGAATTTCACACCGCCTTAGAATCAATACATTTTGTGTTAACCTGCTGAGTTAAATTCAGTTTTTGATGTGTAGCATCTTTTCTCTTAGTTTGTGGGAGTGGTTTTGGCAAAAAGGACGGAAATGTGTAACAGGAAACCGGGGAAGCGCTTTGACCAATGAGCGCGCGCCGTGGTCAGATGTTACACATCATATGCGACTACTGTAAGCTGGTAGTTTTTTTTAGTGGTTTACTCCAATGTCTTTTTCTGTGTACGTACCCACTTTATTTAACTATCTCTAACTTCATAGATTTCCTGGAAGAAAACTCTTATTAGGGTTAAGCTCACTTTTGTACATGCCCATTTTGTAAGCTGTTTTTGTCTGTATTCTATTTGTGTACAATAAAGAATAAAGTCATTACATCTTACGCATATTCATGCATACGACGCGGGCTGCCAAATCTGCCAATGTACGGTATGTTGCCGGTAGTATTGTCGATCGGTCATGATTAGCTGCATTTATGTATGGCAAAATGAATTTTCTTAATTTTAATTTAATTATTTAATTAGAACGGCCTTGGCCAATTATATTAATTACAAAAGGAATAATTTTTACAAATAATTAATATATGTCAAATTGACAAAACAATAAGATTACATAAGCAATAAATAATAATATTAGACAATAACATTCACACACTCTTCTCACAAAACCTCAAGCACTCCAACATTAACTTTTTGACAATAACTTTTTGTTCGTGAATTTTTTCGATGTTTTAATAGTTATTCTGCTATTCGGGACGAAGCCAAATCCAACAAATCAAAGATCATTAAAATCGGTCCAGCCGTTCTTGAGTTATAAATTGTGCAGCTTACCCGACTTTGTTTTGTACTATATATTAGATATCAGAATTAGAATAAATTAAAATTGTATTGTGTTTTGACACTGGGTAATAAGGGTAGCAACGAAAACTATAAAAATAATAAAATTAGCATTATATTGTCCGTTGCCTGAAATTATGTTTTTAAAATTATAATTGGCCATACATACACGCACGCGAATAGTAAGTACACCTATTCAGTTTGTTCTGTTGTAATTCACTTTAGCATTCTACGTATTTTAATGCGCACGAAATGATGCAAATTATTGGTGTCTGTGGCGATACACAGTTTGGCAATACGCGTCCGGTACAGTTAGTAACAGTAAAGTGTAACACGAAACTTACAATTAAAGATGGTCGAAGTAATGAGGTGATACAATTTTATGATAAAAATTGAGGTTATACTGACATAGCTTTGGGTTACGGCCCTGTAAAATGATCGTTACTGTATTTATTGAGCATCAGGGCCTGGATTATCTGGTTGGTAAACACATCATGTGGCCGACCCGAATCACCCTAATCATTATTCCCATTTAATAATTTACTATGGAAAAAGTTTTACGCATAATTTTATTATGATATTGATATACCTAACTTGATGAAATCTATGGGGGAGGACTATGTACAGCAGTGGACGTTCTTTGGCTGTTATGATGATATGACTTACGCACTGATGGTTTCGTAACCAATTTTTTAAATAATACCAATTTTACGATTTTATTCCTTTACTTCTGCTTGAAATAATGACCGTAGGCCTAAGTATTAGTTATTAATTTCAATTTGACGCGTTCCTAAAAAAAAGATCTTGTCAACGAAGTGATCCTATAAGGGTTCCTTTTTTTTAAGTACGGATCACTAAAATTAAACCGAAAAGAAAAAATAGTGGCACTCCGGGTGTGCCGACAGAAGTGAAAACTTGAACAGACTACTATAGATACTTATATACAGAGGTGTCGGTAACGGTGTCGTGGGTTCAATGGTTTTTTACTATCTCAAAAAATGCCTAACGCGCCTAAAGAAGTTTTCACTTCAAAAATAGAGATTTATTTTATGTTACTGACTGTACCAAAAGGATGACGTTTTTGGAGCGTTTATAATTTGGGTGGTCACTTTATAAGTACCAAATGGCATTTATTTTTTTGTTTTTGGGATGTCCTGAGTAGAGGAATTTTGTGTGGGTTTCAGAAAGCAAATTTCCATAATTATATCTAATACTAGCTGACTCACCCGCGACTTCGCACGCGTGGTTTGTCAGTGAAAACCCTCCTGCGCAGTCGGGCAAATAGCCTAAGTCTTGGTCATAATCTGTATACCGAATTTCATCGAAATCGGTCTAGCCGTTTAGTCGTGAAAACGTTAAAGTGATAGAGATAGTAAGTTTGGAATTTATAATATTAGTTCGTAGCATACTGGTTCAGTTTGCAGTTCAGCTACTTTGCAACAATTTGATTTCTTTAAAAAAAACATCTGGCTTGTAACGCTTTACTGCGTAACCTTGAAAAGGGCCGTGATTTTAATAAAAAGCAATTACACGATACATTCTACGTATTTTACACCTTATTTCAAGGTTCATAGGAGTTACATTGAATATATTTTTTAGTTTTTCAAGATCAGATTTTTCCACTTACTTTAAGGTACAAGTTTGTAATTTTATTTAATTATGGTTATGTAAATGTTTCTGGTTGATATATACTTTATATACCTATATGATACTCGTAACTGCTACCTACATATTGAACTTAGGAGGGCGCTAAGGGTTGGGATTCAGTTAATTTAGTCTGGCTCTTAACACACCTCTACCCTACTAATTGTTAGCCAATTAGGTAAATAATTAGATAAATTAAAATAATTTATTACGCACAAAAACACATACCAAACAAAAACAAAGAAGAACGTTTACAAGGGCCAAAAGTTAAAAACAAAACTGTGTAACAGTATCAGCGCCTGTCTCCTTAACCAGTACTATTTATGTTCCTCAATCTAAGTTAAAATTGTATCTTAAATCTGAAAAAACTAAAGAAATTCAAAAGTAAACTAAAACTAAAATAGAAGTTGCATTTAGACTACTGGAGGTGAGTGTGTGTTTTGTGTGTTGTGTGTGTGTATGCGTTTTTGTATCAGAGCGTGTGTGGGTGAATGAGCTGTGTGTGCTATGATGTTGCATGGAGTGTGTGTGTAAGAGTTGTCAGTGTGGTCATAAGTTACTCTGTTTCTTTATATGGGTAGAAGTGTCTAGTCTAGATGCTGCAACATTTCTTTGCTTAGATATAAACTATGTACTATATAAACTTGACAACACATATATGTATGCTCAATACACACATACTTGTGGAAACTAAGTTTAAGTTACCATAATTATGTTTTTAGTTTAAGCTTACTATGTACCTAAATACTTACATGTATTTACTCATGTCTAAATAAATAATTAATTGATTTGATTTGGTTTGCATATTTTAATTATCTAAGGTGTTAATTTATATTCAAAATAAAATTTAGGTTCAATTTTTTGGGTCGCGTCTTTACGTAGATTATTAGAGTTTCTTGTGAAATGGCTCGCCCGGGGAAGTACTACCACCATACCTAAATCACTCGCTATTTTCAGACATGGATTTCAGATGGTCAAGTAACATTATTTGACTACTTATCTCTTTCATATGATGAATATTATATTTTTGTATTTAATGTAAACGTAAGCCATCGTAGGTAGGGTTGCCATATACGTCCTGACTTTCCCGGACATTAGTAATATAAGTCTTTGTCCGGAATGCGGGGGGAATCCTAAACCGTCCGGAATATCTACAATTTAAGTAGGTAACGAGTAAAATAAAACATAAAATATATATGTTTTTATAACAAATAAATTAACAATCAACATTACTTATGTTATTTGTCATTTTGATCATAACTGAGATTTATTGCTGCCAAAATTCGAGAAATTGCTTCGTTCATTCACATGCACGGTGCTACGACAGTAATGTTATATTTACATGAAAGTCCCGAATTTTCATCAAATATCAGGAATTTACTCATATTTCGATTTTTTAATCTGGGAACCCTAATCGTTGGTATATTAGTGTTTATACATATTTTAAAGTATGTAAGTACCTACATATGTATGTATGTGGTACACCATTGATACCTCAGGTAAGACTCACATGATCCATTCCATCCAAAGGTTGTCTGGTAGAAATAGCTTCTTATTGTATATATTAATTTGAATAATGTTAATTTTAAATGTTTTGTTGTTTATGGTGTGCAATAGTCAGTCAGTCTGTCAGTCTACAGTCATTTCTTGCTGAAGTCCTCCACTAACTACTAGGGGTGATCCAAAAGTAGTGATAATCAGTTATTTCTAGTGCACACAAAAATACAAAAAAATATCAGTCATTTGCTCAGTTACCCACAAGTTCAGGAAAAAAAAATCATATAAATAGGCCACGAATCCCGGGAGCTACATTCATTTGAATGCGGACTGTCAAGGAGTGAACATAAAAATGGAAAAACACGAAATCAGAGCTGTCATTAAATACCTCTGCTTGAAAAAAATGTGTACCAAAGACATACACAGTGACTTGGTGGAAACATTAAGGGACTCTTCTACTCCATATTCCACAGTTGCACGCTGGGCTAAGGAGTTTAAGCTGGGATCTCATATGGCAGCATTCAAAGAATCCTTGCGAACGAATTGCATATGAGAAAGGTCTCCGCGCGTTGGGTACCGAAAATGTTAAACGACGAGCAAAAGAAGAAACGAGTCGACATGTCAAGAGCAAATCTCGAAAAGTTTCAGGCAGACAAAGATAATTTTTTGTCACGTTTTGTGACCATGGACGAGACCTGGATCCACCATTTTGATCCCGAAACAAAACAACAATCGATGACATGGAAACGATCCGATGAACCGACGCCGAAGAAATTCAAAGTGTCAAGCTCAGCAGGGAAGGTTATGGCGTCTGTTTTTTGGGGCGCTAAAGGAATAATCATGGTGGACTACTTGGACAAGGGGGCCACTATTACAGGCTCCTACTATGCAGAATAAATAAAAAGATTGCGGGAGGCTATTAAGGAGAAAAGGCGAGGCAAACTGCGGGCTGGAGTGCTGTTCCATCAAGACAACGCACCGGTTCACAAAGCTGCAATTGCCATGGCTGCCATTCAGGAAGCGGGCTTCGAGCTGGTGGAACACCCCCCCCCTATTCACCAGATCTAGCCCCCAGTGACTTCTATCTCTTTCCACGACTCAAGAAACACCTCCGAGGCAAGAAATTTGACGATGATAGCGACGTGATGGCCGCGGTTGAGGACTTTTTTGAGAGTCAAGATAAAGATTTTTTTTCTAAGGGAATTTTAGGTTTAGAAAAGAGATGGACTAAATGTATAGCCTTGCTAGGAGACTATGTTGAGAAATAAATTTATTTTTTTATTTTATTCATTGTGTTTATTATTGATTATCATTACTTTTGGATCACCCCTCGTATTAAAATATATGCAAAAAACCATGTGGTCTCCCAGTCCTCACACACATTGAAAACGTAGTAAATGTATGGTATTGATTTGTTATAGTATTTTTTTATGTATTATATGTATATGATATTCTATGTATTATTATATCTAGTAGGTTTATGTATTTATTCTTACTGTGATCAGAGTTTATTGTTATACCTATGTGTATTTGTTTTTTTTTAGTTCCTATAAGTTAATATTGTTTTAAGTTAGCACGCCAACCTTACCTCTGAGGTTGGCAGGTAGAAAATGCTATTAGCATTAAGTGCAGTTTTTGTACATGTAATTTGTATTTTTGTACAATAAAGTATTAAATATATAAATAAAATAAAGTATTATCTATCTATCTATACGAGACGGAACTATTACAATATAAGTTGTGAGTACATAAATAATGTCAAGATCCTTCGAATAGTTCGACAATTAGTCCCAAGTCCTGTTGAGTCACGTTCTACATAAATCTCGTTTAATTTATTCTCTGCGGCCGCGATACGGACATCCTAAAGCTAACCGGACCGTAGTAACTATTACAATAATCTCTTATCAGGGCTTGCCCATTACAACCTGAATACATAAGCAAGGAATTTATTTTAGGATGAATTCTTATTAATTGGATCCTATTTGTATCCGTATTTATAAATTTTTGATAATATCCGATGCACCATGGACCGTGGCACAGTGGGGTATTTGTTCCGGGTCTGGTTGTTTCTCTATATAATATATTATAAGTATGTATTTACCAAAAAAAAATGTTTAAGAGTATTCTATCAGTTATCTGGTTCCCATAATACAAGCTCTGCATAGCTTGGGGCTAGATAACGCTGTGTGAAATGTCCAGTAATATTTATTTATGCAAGGAATATATTTTAGGATGAATTCTTGTTAATTGGTACCCATTTCTGCCGCCAAGCAGCATGAAGTGTTTCGGTTTGACGGGTATGGTTGCTGGTGAAAATACTACTTGCCTTTCTTTCCTGGCTTGGTCGCGAAGGAACAGGCAGTAAAATTGACGTTTCAAAGTGATCCTTGTGATTTTAATGAATAAAAATATTTGACTTTTGACTTTGACTTTGACAGACACAGGAGGGAGTATGCCTCAAGTTGATGGACGCAGAACAGTGCATCGTAGGGCATGTTCCTAAGGCAATAATTTGTTATAGGCGATGGTTACCACTGGGGCATATGCTTGTTCCATCTCCAGATGACTTAGGAAAGGATCTACTAAAATATTACTTACTAAGTCACTTGGCAGATCCCGTTGGGTTTAGTAATAGAGCCCCGACAGCTAAGCTATCTATAGATCGTTTGCGATGGTTTTTAGTTGATTCAACTGTTCTTTTTGTGTTTTTTATCATCATCATTTCAGCCACAGAATGTTCACTGTTGAACTTAAGCATTCTCCATAGATTTCCAGAGTGACCGATCTTATGCAGCTTGCACCCAACGGCTCCCAGCAACAATTATCAGGTCGTCTTTCCATGTAGTGGGGGGCCATCTTACGCTGCGCTTTCTAGTGCCTGGTTTCCACGAGAATCTTTCTGCCCCAATGGCCATTGGTTCTTCGAGCTAGTGCCCTGCCCACTGCCACTTTAGCTTTGTGGTATTTTTGGTAATTCGTTGTGGTATTTTGGTGACTTTGGTCTGTCTACGAATCTCTCCATTTCTGATTCGATCTCATAGAGAAATACCAAGACGTCTCCATTAGAATGTTGAGTTTTCTTATGAAGCCCATAGTGAGAGACCACGCCGCGTTTCTACTTCATATGTCACAAGCCATTAATTTTTTGTATGATAATATGTTACAAAATAAGGTCTTAAATAAAATATGATAACATTCTTATATATATTATCTGAAGGTTAGGGCTTGCAAAGTTATACAAATTCTTGACAGTTTTACAATGCACCAATAATTGATTTGGAAATTTCATCATTCAATTTGTCATCATCACTGATTATAAAGACTTTAATTAACACTCTCTACTCAACTAATCTTTGATCCCAACCATTATGTATGCACGTACCTAATAGCAAATAAATAAAATAAATGTTACTGAACTTTTCACAAAGCGCTATCTAGCCCCAAACTAAGCAGAGCTTGTACTATGGGAATCAGATAACTGGAAATACTTATACCTACTTTTTTGTAAATAAATACTTATAATATATAGAAAAACATTTGATCCGCGGCTGGAATCGAACCCGCTACTTCCTACAGCCCACTGAGCCACGGAGGTCGTCATACATACAATAATAAACAAAGATGTAGAAATAGATATATATCAGACCGGTCGCAATCCGGAGCATTGGGTCATCGTGTGTCCGGAACCACAGCCGTTATGCACTCTAATTATCCGCACTTGCGGTTAGCCATTCTATTTGTTAGATGCTTTGTAAGACATATTATAAAAAAAGAAAAATAACTACAAACTATTTCTAAAAATTTAAAAAACCCATACTCCCTATTTTAAAAATAAGTTAGCATGTAATTAGTAAAAGTATAAATCAGATCATTTTGAATCCTCAAATTATACCTGTACACAATGAGTATAGAGCTATTTAGAATTTTTTAACTGAGTTTAATGTACTTAAAATCCATTCACCATATAAACGAGAGCAAAATAACAATTACAAGAACTTAATAGCGGATATTACAATAGAATTAGCGCTTTTTTCTAAGCCTTTGACGGGGATTCCCCGGCGGTGTTCCAAATTCGTTCCGTGAACCCGGAAGTTAGATAAAACCGTTACAGCATCACGCATGAGATTATTCTACCGATGGGCAAGTGCTTCCGTTTTTTATGTGAAATATAAAATACAGGATGCGTATTTAAGATCAATGAAAGGAAAACCTACAAATAAAAAAATATTATTTTTTATGATATTCTTTTTATATATTTTTGAATGTTCAATTTACGTGTGTTTTACGCGACCAATTACCGAGAAGACTCAAGGCAGGCAGCACCGGTAGCCTTATTACGTAAACCAGTAGCTGTCGGCCGGCTGTCGTCGGGTCAGGCCGTTCTTTCACATTTATCCACATTGTGTACTCACGTGGTGTTAGGACGGCCTGATCTATTTGAAGCATCTATTGGCGCACCTATTGGACTCATGCCGTCACGGCGCCACGGCATACGAGTCGGCAACAATAAAAAAGAATAGTAGGTACAAATGAATTTATTTAGACAGTGACAACTCATGTGACTGCGTACCAAAATGGTGTTCAGTTCAGCATAATTGGAGGTTATGCACTTAATGCTGATTTTCAGCTGAAACCAGAAGTAAAAGTAGCAAAATAGATGTTTTACATCAAACATTAAAACCTAAAAATCTTGTATTTTATATTTGTATACCTGTATACACGAACACCCGAACACCAACCCTATGGAAGGGCCCAATTGGTAAGAGAAGAAAGGAGAGACCACAAGAAAGATGGTAGGACGAAATAGTAGAGATGCCAGGCTTTTTTCGTAGTTTTTTCGATTTCGAATCGAAAAAACTGGATACTTTTGGAGGAAGGTTATACTCGTCGAGGGATTTCTTAATTAAAATGTATAAATTATTAAAGTGAAAAAAACTATGTGTATTATGAATCAATAAAGGCTTTTTCATTTTATTGTATTTATACTTTTCTATTGTAGCCTGAAACAAAGATTTATTATTATTATTAAAAAGCTGTTACTTTTCCTAAAAACCGATAAAATTTGTCTATATTTTTAAGAAAAAGCTATACATTTTCAAAGGAAGAACCACTAAGAATTTCAAGGAACTTATTAAGTCAAGTATTTTCCTCCAACACGTTGTTTTTGCTTAACTTGATCGTAACTCACTCAGTCGGTGTTTTCATAAATTTTCAAGTGTTTTGACATCCAAGAGAAAAACTCATGAAGCCACTTGTATTTTAGGGTTCTGTATAAACAAGTCATTCTGTATAATGTCACATACCAATAATTAGTGGTTCGCCCCGAACTAAGATCTCGCGGATCTCCCAAAATAAATATTATTCTTAGGGCGACTTACACAACGATGCCTAAACGTATTTAGTGGCTAAATATGATTTAAGGAGTTGTCAAATCATACAAATACTTAAAATTTAAACATGTTTAGTCGCTAAATACGTTTAGTGATCTTTGTGCATGCCAGGTTTAGTCTTTGACTAATAAATTGGTGCCACGAAATGCATAACCAACCTACTTGACCTACAGTTTTATTCAAATTAGATGTAAATTAGGTTCTTGTTAATTGGTTATATTTTTTTGGCAGTTATTCTGGATTTCAGACTTTTGCCTATATTTGTGTCACTAAAGCTACATGAATACCAAATTTCAGCATTGTGGGGTCACTGGTGTACCCTGTGAATTTTGTCAAAGTTTTGTTTTTATTATGGCTAATAACTAAAAAACTACAAATACTAAACTAAAAATAAAAACGGGGTTTAAATGTACTAATAAAGACCTTTCATTTGACGTCCCATTTGACCTAATGGCCTCATTTTAATTTTTTTTTACCCCACTTGAACCCCAATATTTCAACAACCCCCCAATATTGTTAGCTCATTGAGTCACAACAAAATTGTGCCATCACTACCTACCTATATACAAAATTACATGATGATCATATAAACGCTACGAAAGTTATCCTTGGACAAACAAACATACATATGTACATACTCATATACATACATACATACTCATATACATACATACATACAACGCCGATTTGCCCAAGTTGATTTGGAGATCTCGCTTCGCTCGATCAATAATTAAATGAATGCCTATTTTAAAGTAAATTAATGTTAACCTAAGAAGTACTTAAAATACCTGCTCTTTGGTAGAATTACTGTAATACTACTTTACTAGGTTTTTACCACAGGCTTAAATGGATTGAATAATAAGAACATGGAATACTGAGCTTACGGGCGCGAGTGACGATTCTGACGCGAACTACATTTATTTATATACTAGCTTCCGCCCTCGGCTTCGCACGCGTGGTTTGCCTATTCAAAGTAGCTTATGTGTTAATCCTGGTTAGAATCTACGTACATACCAAATTTCACTGAAATTGGTTCAGCCGTAACACGTGATTGAGTAACAAACAAACATCCAAACTTTCGCATTTATAATATTAGTGTGATATTATTATATTTAATATTAGAAACTGAATGTGCCGTTCCAGACGGGAAAAGGCAAAAGAGCCAGAGGCAGACCCAGATGCATATGTATAAAAAAAATGTTGTGTAGACTTCACTACTTCCTTAACTGATGGTAAGTGATGATGTGGTAGAAGATGGAACACTCTTGCCTAGAAACAACCTGTTCACTCTGGACCTGAAGACACCGGGTATATAAAAAAACATATGCTGGAAGTGAATTCCACTCCTTTCTTTAAAATTAAACTTTATTAACTATAATAGTGTACTACTCATAATATAACATTATAAACATATTCGTTTTCTTTTCAATACAATTACTGGTTATTAGTGTTATCGATAGGACTCGACGCATCACTAACGGCACCCGTAAGGGCTGCAAGAGCG
Organism: Philereme transversata; assembly: GCA_963924445.1. Lineage (NCBI taxonomy): Eukaryota > Metazoa > Arthropoda > Insecta > Lepidoptera > Geometridae > Philereme > Philereme transversata. The sequence continues at coordinate 33,673,977 of OZ004339.1, read as the reverse complement.
AGCGAGATAGCAATATCATCGTCGCTTGTTCCACGTTTTATGTGCCACGTTTATGCGTCTCGTAAACACGATTTTCCGATTATAAATAAGTAAAAAAACCCTATAAAATAATCGAAATTGGCCCCATGGGTGCCCATTCCAATTAAATTACCTACTAATTAAGACGAAGTTTTTGAATAAATCTCATAGCCAATAGGCGTTCCTTTTCATTATTTACAGTGATTAGGTGGCAACCCTGGGCCATTAGTACTGGCAGGGGTGTGGCGGGAGAGTTTAGTTATTTTTAAAATGCAGTGTCCGTCATAACATAACGAACTTCATACATACAGTATATCCTCTGTATCAGGAATATCTTGGTACAAAACGATCGAAATGATTTTATTGAAATAATGATGGCTTATTAAAATGGATTTTACCTAAAAACCATTCTACACAAATTGGTTTAAACACATCTGATTAAAATATAATATGATATGCATGCCTCGTAGATTATTATTATATGGATTACCACCCTTATTTCGAAAAGTTAATCTATTCCCTTTCTTATTTATTTTCCATTTGACGACCTCCGTGGTGCAGTGGGCGAATAGCCGGCTAAGACGCAGGAGGTAGCGGGTTCGATTCCCACCGCGGCACTAATGTTTGCATGATCTATAGATATTTGTTCCGGGTCTGGTTGTTTCTCTATATATTATAAGTATGTATTTACCAAAAAAAATGTATATGAGTATTCTATTAGCTATCTGGTTCCTATAGTACAAGATCTGCTTAGTTTGGGGCTAGATAGCGCTGTGTGAAATGTCCAGCAATATTTATTTATTCTCGTTTTAACCGACTTAACAAAAGGAGGAGGTTCTCAATTCATCGGAATCTTTTTTTAATGTGTTTTCCCCGGTTACACGAAGACGCCTCGACTGATTCGAGAAATTCTTATTTTGTTTAAACTTTCCAGATGGTCCCATTGGCACCAAGTCAGGATCTGATGATGAGATCCCAAAAAAATCGAGGGCAACCCTCAAATTTTATAGGGACGCAATTCGGGTTTATGTTTTTTGTCAGAACTCCGTCATTTATCAACCGATTTTGAAAATTCTTTTTTTATTTAAAAGGATATACTTTCATAATAGTCATAAAAATTTCATTAAAATCAGTCCCGTAGTTTGGTTTAGTCGGTTATATTTTTGTTAAAAAGTTAGTTGTTGGAAATTGTGGTTCACGTTCGTATAAAAATTATCCGTACTTTTTCAGAAATAATATGGCTTCATCACGACCGTCATTAAACGTTCGTTGGTGTTGGGGAAAATAAGGCTTTATAAGGCTGACGCCACCGAATTTATCTACGTAGCTTCCTATGACCCTAGAGGTGACTTTGTGTGGTCGTAGTGCGAGCGGAGAAGAGAGAAATTAAATAATTTTGAAAAACAAATGATTTGTTAAAATAACTAAAAACTAAGTGGAAACCACGGTCTGGCAAGCGCAGCGTAAGAAGGCCCCCACTGGATGGACGACCTGATAAAGGTTGCTGGGAGCCGTTGGGTGCAGGCCGCATAAGATAGGTTGCTCTGGCAATCTGTCTGGAAGGCCTATGCCACAAATAAAGGGTTTTCACGACTAACTCGAATCCAACTTTCTATGCCTACAATACGACGACAAAAATGTTACAATTTGTACACCCAGTTAGAAATCTTCCAGCCACAGATATACAACCAATAGTGAATAATGAATAAATCTACCGAATCCACCAATATATTTGACATTGTGACTTTAATAATGACAAACAAGAAAAGTTTTTTACGACAATAATTGGGTCAGTGACATCTATCGAGCCATTTGGAAATATGTTTTTTATCGTTATCTAATAATCTAATAAATAAAATACTCGCGTCACGGTTTTTGTGGTTGCACTCCTCAGAAACGGGTCGACTGATTTGATTTTTTTTATATTTGGTAGGTATGAGAATAGGTCGTAAAGTATTTTTCACCCTCCTACCCCCACCCCCCATTTTTAATTGCGATTTTAGTATTTTTGTATGAGCAATACCCATATAATTTAACCGTAGTTCATTGACGTGAAGTCATTTACATAAAGTGTTGCGTCACTTTGACAAGAGTGTTTTATATAGTTCTTATACTAAAGTTCCCACGGGAACCAAAAATTTCAAGCGTGCCAAGCCGCGAGTGGGTCAACTAGTTAAAAATACTTCTTTACAAATCGCTCTTCGCCCGCATTCTAACCATCTCCGTCAGTGAGGACCTCGACCAATTTATCTAAAATGAAATCTTTAGGTGCGTATCGATTACTTCTTATCTCGAATAGACCACTGTGAATTGTCGAGATGCGACGGCAGTTATGCCGTTTTTATCATTACCAGCCAAATATCATTCGATTACGCCATGCAAATAGGGTTTTAAAATTTCATTAAACTAATATTTTTCAAAAAATCGTTCAAATATATAAAATACTAGCTTGCGCCAGCGGCTTTGCATGCCTTGTTTGTCAATAAAAATTAGCTTCAATCCCGAGCGTAATCTATTTATATACCAAATTTCATCGAAATCGGATTAGAGGTTATGGCATTATTGAGTACAAACAAACAAACCTCCAAACTTTCGCAATTATAATATTAGTGTGATTTATAATGCTAATAATTTTATTTAAAAAAATCTGTCATTTTATAGCATTCACTGTTATATGGTCAAGACCTAAATAAACTGAAATTGAAATTTAAAAAACCCTGAATTCCAGTAATGAGAGGGTTTTTGGATCAGCTTTAAAAATAGTTCCGGTGGCGTAGACATCTGACGTCGTGAATGATCTTGCTTCCAGTTTGTGCCAATCTCATTAAAGATATCCAAAACTAAGGGAAGCTTACACAACCATCCCTAAACGTATTAAGCGACTAAACATGTTTAAGTTAGACGTATTTGTATGATTTAACAACTCCTTAAAATTAAATCATATTTAGGCACTAAATACGTTTTGGCATCGTTGCGCAAGTCGCCCGTGTTTTAATGGAGTTCTCTATTATACCTATATAATATAAGTACTGATTTAAACGGGTATTTATTTGTATTTCGACTTTGTTGCAAGCGCCATCAAGACAGACTGTCTGCCTGCGACCACATAAAGTAAAAAAGGTTCCGTAGGTAAGCATCCTTCAGGTATATAAACCTTAAAATTAAGCCCCTATGGAATTCAGCATCGTCCTTTTGTGCCCATTCGAAGCTTTTTCCCAATTAGCCAGATCGATTGGATTGTCTTGCTCTAAAAACCATACGATAGAACAGTTTCGGAGCTCGAAATGCAAAAGGCCTTTTTCTCGTATTTCGATTTTCAGTCATCGTTCACTAGATTTCCAGGGCGACTGAAATTGTGAGGCACTCAACGCCTCCCAGCAACGCCTCCCGGGATTGGTATTTAAGGCCCGAACTGGGTGATTCCGACCATAAAAATTTTCAACTTTTTATAGAAAAACTTAGTAATTTAGCCATTTTATTTTTCAGAATAAATTTCGTTTTAGTTTGATTTGAAGTCAGATTTTTTTTTGACATTTTACGCCCACCGAAACAGCTGTATTTTTCCCGAAATCAGCACAAGAGCGCAAGAGTCACTTGGTAAATCCAAGTGACTCTTCAATGAAAATCATCGAATTTACAAAAGTCGTAGAACATTTAATTTTGTTGTTCTTGTACGTGTCGAGAATCGCCCCCTCTCGGGATAACATACTAGTTCTGGGACAGCCTGTATATCAAATTAATTAATTTATGCTGACCCGCCCCGGCTTCGCACGGATTTCGAGCAATATTTACTTATTTTCATACTCGTATCATCACAACCCTGCAAGATATCGAAATGGATACACGAAAATTTAAGTTAAAATTCCTGTTGCAACCTCTAAAATTGTCATTGAAATCCATTGAGTCGTTTCGGAGCCTATTCGAGACAAACTTTCAGATGGACAAACAGACAAAAATTCTAAATTTGGTAATATTTGATGGCATCGTATAAATAGTCGGTTCCCTTAAATTATGCCATTTATTTTAAAATCACAGACAGACACTTCAATTTATATTTTATTATTGGTATAGATTTAACCCCGACGAACAAAAAGGAGGGTTATAATAAGTTTGCAACCTATCTCTCTGTGTATCTGTCTATCTGTGCTACCGTCGTTCCTAAACGGATGGACCGATTCGGACGCGGTTTGGTTAGAAAACTAACTGGGGTGATTCTTGGCTTTCTCAGTTTACCGTGGTTTTGGGGGTTGAACCCATATTAAAATTATATCTTAAGATTTTTAAAACAACCTCAAAAACTTTTAAGCCTAGACGGGAAATCTTAGAATTTTTAGTAAGTGTTCAGAAAACACTAAAATAATAAATTTTATATATTTTTTTATTTTAGGATAAGCGCAATAACTTCATTGTAACAATATTTGTATCGAATATAAGGTAGGTAGGTCCATTACTAGGTACTTGTAAAAGCAATATAAGTAACAAGAAAAAAACGAGAAGTTGCATGATTAGTAAAAAAAAAAGCATTTATTGAGGAACAACAAATATATAGTCATGTGTACAGTTTAAAACGATGATGCCTGTATTAGTATGAAAACTGTGTTGCAGACACCAACGCCCTCCTCCTATATATCTATGAGTTCCAATCAGGTAAATGGTACATTATCAAAAAACTAAACTAAAAATTCTAGTTATTTTCCAACAGACCAGAAGGATCTGTGTGGGTGGATGTATTTGTGAGTGTGTGTGTGTGTGTGTGTGTGTGCGTCATAACTTAACTTCATTATCATTCATATTCCACATTATAAGGTATTACTTTATTAATCACTAGCTGGCCAATCCGCAGCTTCGCACGCGTAGTTTTTTAATAAAAACATTACCCTCTTTCTGCGCAGTTGGGTAAAAAGTAGCCTATGTTACTCATGAATAATGTAGCACTCTAATGGTGAAATAATTTTTGAAATCGTACCCGCACTTTTTGAGTTTATTCGTTACAAACATACAAAAATACAAATCTTTCCTCTTTAGAACATTAGCATAGAAGGGGTGGTATCTATTTAAGCACTAATTATGACCGATTAGATACGCAAAAACTGAAAAACTAAATACCTACGCAAATGAATAAAAAAACTCGCTGTCAAAAATACTTTACCAAACGAAACGAGTATGGAACGAGCCATTTTCAGAACTAATGAAAATGAATGCGATCACAACAGAGTGCTGAATGCATTATTGAAAAAAAGAAAGCACAGAAAATATTAAAAATGATTCATACTCCATTAGACAATCCCCCTCATCTTCCATATCAAAAACTTTTATCTGCATGAAAAGTCGTGATACAGTCATCTGATCTTAAATATTATTAATATATATGTATAGTACATATTTATTTATTTACAATTTTTATGTACCTAATATGTATGTATTTAATGTTAAGTAATTTTTCTTTTTCTATTATTAGGTAAGTATATTCTTTTTACACATCGGCCAATCTTCCATCATGCAATGATCCTCTCTATCGAAAGGTTGTCTGTAAGAGATCGCTTTGTTAAACGATAAGACCGCCCATTATGCTTACATTTGTTTTTTATTTCTTTATATCCGTTGTGTCTAGCTTGTAACGTATCATAAAGAATTTTAATTCATTCATTCATACTCGAAAAATAATCTTTATTTAAAAAGGAGTAAAATGCATTTTTATGTCCAAGGGAAATAATTATGAAAATATTATCATCGAGCCATATGACGTCCACCGCCACGTCACTTCTGGGCTATGTCAGTGATTTTGGTTCATCTACGAATCTCATTTCTGATTTGATCTCGTAGATAAATAATGATTTTCCTTATCACACAAAATATTGTATGCAGTCGACAAATTCTGAGGAATTAATAATCAATTTTTTTATTTTTGATAAACCTTGTTAAACACAGTTATTTCGATAGTATGGTAAGTTCCAGACTTAGGATTTTAATAATAAATTATTAAACGAGGGGATAAAGCAGTGCCTTGCGTCACGGGCCCTGTATTGAATTCCGAACGTAACGAAGGATTCTAGAGTTAACTCACGAGGAGAGCGAGGGAGTTATTAGAATCCTTAGTGCAATGAGGATTATAAGCTCACCCAAGATGCAGACAGCTTTATCCACGAGGAAAATACTCTACTTTTCACACTTTCTGCGAGACAATAAAAACCAAATCTACGAGTAAGTTGGTGGATTCGGTGCAGAGGCTAGTTCAATTTACGAATAAGTTCTTATAGTGTGGGTCTCTTTGGTTCAAATTTTAACAGAGATGAGGTTCCAAATTCAAATCACATTATGGCCGCGGGAGCATAATTAAATTCACTAAAACTTTACTCCCGGCTCAGCCGTAGGGATTTAATCACCTGCTTTTGGTAAGATTAACAGACAATCATATATGTACATCATTGACATCAAGATCTCGAGTACATGCTCAACACGCTGGATAAAGAGAGCCGAAGATGTGGACTGCAAATGAATTCTAGTAAACCGTTCGTGATGACCAACGGAAAACAGGTGAGTATTGTAGTCCAGTCTAAAAATATTATCGAATATGTTGAAGAGTACCTATATGTAGAGATACTATTTGGGATAAAACATTTCTTTCGAAGAGCTTACATGAAGTAGAGCACCGTATAAAACAAGCATGGAACAAATACTGGTCACTCAAGGAACTATTTAAATCAAAAAGACCTTTAAAACTGAAGAAGAAGACAATAGATACTATAATCCTAAAATGTTTAGCCCAAGAAAGATGCGAATTGAAAGGGTTGGAGGAGGCCTTTACTCAAAGATGGGTACCCGCACAATAAATAATATAATATATTATGCATACAAGCACAAACACAAAAAAATAATAATAAATATGTATACAATATGTAACAAAAACCCCGTCGGATCCATGAAGAGCGTTTTCCGTCATAGAAATGAAAGTCAGGCAGATGTATAAAAAACATATGTATCAAATAACTTGAAAGTTATTTCATTTTTAATTTCAAGAATTATCTGAATTTTACCCCAAAAATAGGCAAATTTTACCGAGTTGTCAACTCTCGACATTCAGCTGTGGATTTGGCGGCACGCTTTGTAAATGCCGTAAAACGAAAATCCCCCTTCGGGTCGCACTGCGGCAACAAACAACAAAGGCGCCGCGCCGCCACGAGCACCTTTGTTGAAAGCCGCCAAAAGCCGCCGCGGCGGCTTTTGCCTCTCGTTTTATCGCTCGCACGCGCCGACCTCGCTTCAGTTTTGCGATGTACCGTCCGTAGTTCGTACGTCCCGACATTATTTCTTCGCGAAATGTCATATTCGAATGCGGAATATTACAATGTGTTAATGTGCTTAGGAAGGAGTTCAAATAATTACGCAGCTGCGCGCAGAGACTATGAGGAGCGCTTTGCTCTACCTCAAGGTCTCCAGTGCCAGTTAAACGTGGATTTTCATCGTTCAATGTGGTTCCAGCACGATGGCGCCCCGCCTAATTTTTTGCGTGCAGTTCGCGATTACTTAAATGAACAGTTTCCACAGCAATGGATAGGCAGGGGGGGACCTGTTACATGGCCTCCACGATCTCCCGACCTCACGCCATTAGACTTTTATTTGGCACGTCAAACTAGTTGTGTTTAATAAGCTGTGTGACTAGGAAGCGGAAATGCGAGCTCGAATCGTCGCAGTTTTTGAGTCAATAAAATCTGACACAAGTGTGCTGCAAAAAGTGCGTGCCAACATTATAAAACGGTGTCGAAGGTGCATTGAAGTTGGAGGTCGACACGTGGAACACGACCGCCGAAGTCTTGATCAAGTTGATGTGCTTCTACATACCTAGCAATACCTACCTAAGCTCTTGTTAGAGCTAACTCTAAGTTCTTTTCAGAGCTAAACCAAAGTTTTTTCAGATCTACACCTAAGCTCTTTTCAGATCTGCAATATACTTATTGTTTCTTGACTACAATCGTCAACAAAAAAAAACAAAAGACACGTGCACAGGCACGTGTCTTCGTCGTCTAAAGGGCGGTTACCGTCTCCGGCGCGCCGCGTAGGCCGCCGGTGTTGCCAAATAATAAAATTTAGTCAAGTATTTTTTTTTTGTTTTTTTCTGTAATAGAATTACATTATTGTGACCAAATATCGATACTATATCACACCCTAAAAAATCCGACAGGGTTTTTGTTACATATTGTATAAGCAAAATAAAAAAAATGTCATTTGTCCCGGGGCTGAAATCAATCCCGCAACTTCCTGCGTCTCAGCCATCCTGCCAAGGAGGTCATCAAAATGAAAATGTATTTTGCTTTTGACATTAGTTAAAATAGATAGATAGATATACTTACTCATATTGCACACCCAACAAAATTAAATAGACAAAGAAAAAAAAACACATAAATAAAGGTAAGTACAATGGGCGGTCTTATCGCTGAAAGAGATAAAGTAATAACGTTATCTCGCACTAATATAGTATATTTCGCTTAAAAGTATGTCCATACGCAGTATTGCAATTATTTTGTCAAATGACTGCATTTATTAAATTAATTGCACTCATAACGTGAGTAATCAATGCATGTTAACTTGACCTTCGTGCCACAAAGAAAGCGTGGATTAGTCATGTTTAACTTTTAAACCAGTTTGCGATCGTTCAGAGTAATTTATTTAAATAGCTAACAGTTTGCGGAGATCCGTAATCACTTACAAAAAGGCCATTTTCTTATAACATACATTACTTTATGATTAGTAGTAAGATTGTTCCTCGAGTGGAGATTACGAACTGGAAAGCGCAGCGTAGGTCAGCCCCCTATTAGATGGAAAAACGACCTGATACAGGATACTGGGTACAGGCCGTACAAGATCGGTCGCTAGAGATCTATGGGGAAGGCCTATATTCAGCGGTGGACTTATTACGGCTGTTATGATGATGATGATGAAGATGAAGATTGATAAAAGTGTCGAACGTTCTCAGGTCAGGTGGGTCGACGACAGAGCCCATAACACGAATGAGGCAAGTAAATATTTAAAAAAACTATACTGGCTTTTAAAAATTATCAAATATTATCCTATTTTAAACTAGCTGTTACCCGCGACTACGTACGCGTTACACTACTAAATGTGTAGGTAACCTAGAAATAAAGCTATTCTCGCTATTGCAACTTGACTTGACACCCCATTTTTAACCCATGGGAACTGATTTATGTGGCAAAAGGTAGCCTATGTGGTAATCCAGGTTATAATCTACGTATATACCAAATTTCATCGAAATCGGTTCCGCTGTTACGACGTGATTGAGTAACAAACAAACATACAAACTTTCACATTTATAATGTGATGTCTTCTGCGCAATGCAATGCCACGAGGACCAAGTCTTATGGTGCTTTTTCACCGAGGAAGCGAGAAGAGAATTGAAATCACGCCGGCCCATTTCTACCAAAAAATATTTCAAGGATACCAATACAGACCATTTCCACCGAAGATGAGTTAAGAGAGAGTTATAATTGTGTCGTAGAATTCACTCCAATTTTCTGCTCGCTTCACCGGTTACAAAGCACCTTTAATTGGACGTACCCCGTGAGGTAATGCAATTGTATAATAGCTTAATAATATCAGACAGGGCACGGGGTTGTGCTTAAATCTATAAAAAAAACAACGAAACCCTCAAAGAGCACGCTAAACACGCTCTCAGCCAGATTTTTGCATAATCTCTCATCTACAAAAACTGTCAACTTTAAACAACACGCTAAAATGCAACGATGTGATTTAAGAAAATACCTTTTAATCACAGATAATTAAATAATCGGTGTTAAATAAAAACAAGTCTCGTGCCATGATTAATGTTAAAATCGATCGTTATAATCGATAATCTGGTAATCTAAGCGGATTTAAAACATTCCGATAGAAATCTTCGCTTTAAAAAACTGATGTTGCATTTGTGTCACGTAGCATCATCTAGGTCGTCTAGAACAGTAATTTTCTTGAGTGTTGTAACTAATAACTGGAATAATTACTTTCATAATGGACAAAATAGATACACAGAAGTAAATTATTCAATGTAAATAGAAGTTAATAACGAAATAAGTACACGGCACAACTTTCTTAGTTCAAAGACCTAGACTTTCTCTATGTCTTGATGCACCGCCCGTGTCAATAGATAAACTAGACTTGAGTGTAGACTGATACAAAATACTATAATGCACCTTATAAACATTACAAAATCATCCAACTTCAAGGCTTGCTTTGCTCCTTTGTCCTGCCACAAAAGGATCTTAGACCCGCCATCCGCTTTACCATCATGATCTCTTTAATAGTTTATTTTTGATTATTATATACCATTTTTTTTTATACTTCTTTTGGCGTGATGGAGAAAAATGATGAGAGTGAATTTTTACGATGCGCGCGCACACCGACACCTAAATTTAACAGCATGAAGTTAGTTCTAGGTGGTATGAAAATTGATAACTATGTTCAAGTTGTATATTCTAGTATTTTTATATGTAGAACACGTGTTTCGTAAGGGTGCAATTAAACAGTGTGAATAAATAAATATTATTTTGGTGTTTTTATTAAATCAATTTCATATACGACGGTGATACTAATAATTTATTATTTATTTTTCCATACGCCAAAGAAGTATAACTTCTAACGCGTGTACATAAGTATACACACTCTTTTATTTTATCTATATATATATGTTTCATTCTGATTATTGATAGGTATTTTGTGTTGTTTGTAAATTTTGCACGACCAATAATTGAATTACATGACACCCCATGGTGCAGTGGGCGAATAGCCGGCTGAGACGCAGGAGGTAGTGGGTTCGATTCCCGCCGCGGAACAAATGTTTGCATGATCTACAGATACTTGTTCCGGGTCTGATTGTTTCTCTATATATTATAAGTATGTATTTACAAAAAATGTATATAAGTATTCTATCAGTTATCTGGTTCCCATAGTACAAGCTCTGCTTAGTTTGGGGCTAGATAGCGCTGTGTGAAATGTCCAGCAATATTTATTTTAATATTTATTTATTTATTTATATGTATAATGATATATTTTACAGTGTTCAATGTTTTAGTTATGGTCAATTTGGTATGCTTGTTAATCTAGTTTTACCTAGATTGTTTGTAAATTAATGTTAAATCAAAATATGTATTTTAATTCAACAAGAAATGTTTAGGTATGTTAATTGTAATGTGCATGTTGTTTTCGTCTATAAATGAAATTCCATGTAATAGTAGCCAATACCTAGAAAATAAGCACGCACTCATGTAAAATTTGTTGATTAGCCTAATAAATGTGTTATATTAAATTAATTCATTAAAATTACAAGCAATTTTTACAAGTATTTTTTAACTGAATATAATTATAATGTGACACAATTGATAAACAAGTTAATTTAAAAAAAAGTGGCACTCCGGCTGTGCCGACAAAAGTGAATACTTGAACAATTACGAGATACTTATATACAGAGGAGTCGGTAGCGGTAACAGTGTCGCGAGTTCAATGGTTTTTACGATCTCAAAAAATGTCCAACGCGATTACAGAAGGTTTCACTTAAAAAAAAAAACACACCACGCTCCTTTTTGCGGCGGCGGTTAATGACTGACATAGGTATGAACCACCCCAATCATACTAAATTTATATTAACAAACCGCGTCCGAATCAGTCCATTCGTTTGAAAACTACGATGCCACAGACGTCAGGGGCTAAAATGGCGCATTATGTAGCTTCTGGCAGGACACGTGACCAAGACAAATCTCGAAGTTGGACTGATGAAACATCCGTATGTTTTTTTTATAGTTCAATAGAAATTTAAGGGATTTATCATGTACCGTTTTATCAGTGCTTCGACCGACGACGTTTTGATTCAATTCGCGAACCTTCATCAGGGTGAATGCGATCCGCTCCGAACTACGTCTCGCCTCGCACTACGCGTCGCAGCCCTCTGCGCGCGAGCAGACGGTCGCGGGAAACATTGTCGGTCGAAACACAGATAAAACGGTACGTGATAAGTCTCGTATTTATAATAATGATTGAAATTTTATTGCGACGCAGATAAAATACTATTCAGAACATAGCATGTTTTTGCACCATTTTTTACCGAGTAGGTATTCTTTTTTGACAATTGTGTAACATTGTGCATTAAGATTTAAAAGTTTAGTTTGGTTATTGAGTGAAGGCTTTTACAATGTAAATGAGTTAATTGGCTAATATTTGATATTTTATAATGATTATTGAAATTTAATTGTTTATTAAACCTATAGTCCTAACCTATGATTAGATAACTCTTGACTTCGTGACATAGGCAATTTAATTTCTCGTGATTTGTTTTTAATATGTGGGATTTGTTTTACTGTTATATTTTTTATTGTTTATATTTGTATAAAAAAATACTCAGTAAAAATGATAAAAAAACAATCTATAAGTACCTTAAATATTTTGAACTGCATCGCCGACGAAACTAAGGTAAGCTTTTGTTCGCCGATTCCAATTCCTCTATATCTACGAGATTGGCAGTTGTTTTAGGATCTCTTCTAGAGTACTAAATAATTTGGGACATAGCAGGTTACCCTGATTGACTCTTTTTTCTATAAGAAACTGTGATTATAGATCTCTTTAATTTACTGTTTACCTAACTATTACTGTAGATGATTCTTATTAGGTCTATAAGTATGTACCTATCACCTAAGGTAGTGTATGTTTTTCAACGTTTAACTTTTTACAGATCAAAAGAATTACTTCTTATTTGATGTAGTTGGAAGCATTTGTGTAATCCATAAAATTGAGATACACTTAGTGGATAGTGGAATTCGTTGCGAAAACTTTCGTGATTTATTCCAATCACTATTTTAAATACGGGATTTATCACGTACCGTTTTACAGAGCCGATTGCACTCACCCCAATTCGTGAACCGAAATTATTCTTATCTTTATTCAGTGGGTTTTTGTCAATATTAAATATTTTTGATGTGATTTGTTTTAACAGTTATCACAACATAAACTATATTTCCTAATTTCGTTGTTAAACCAACACAAAGGCCATTTATTTTATAAAGGTTGGTTACTTTACCTGTTAAAATTAGCGTCAAAACGTCAATGTTTTCAGAAATGTCAAATATTTTACACAGAACAGGTACATATATCTGGTACTCCAAGGCCGATTGCTTGTATGCTTAAAAATAGGTGTTCTATAGAATATTTGTTTTAACTTTCGAATACACATTTATGCACCGCCCCTGGTATTCCATACAAATGAACTTAATAATTACCTATTACTTCTATAGGCACAGCGGCTTGTACGCACGCGGTTTGTATGTGTGCAAAATTCACTGTAAGAAGCTTAGGTGATGTCTCTCTGTATTTTTTCAGCAATGTTTGGTGTATGCTTACAATCGATACAGGTAGGTATTAAAAGAAAAATGTTGATGTTTTTTATAACTTTTAATGGGTCAGCGAATAACCAGTTTTCGAAGTGTGTCGCTTAATAGCTTAATAGTTAGTATTATTTGATTTTACTTTGCGGTATATTATTATTATTATTTTTTATACGATCTTAAGATGGATCAAGCTTATGGCCCATCTGATGTTAAGTGGTAACCATCGCCTATAACAAAGTATTGCCTCGTAGGTCACGCACCTTAGACACGTGTACGTACCCTACGATGCAAAGCCCTGCGTCCATCATCTTGAGCCATACTGGTGTAAAGCCTCACTGCCTGTAATTTCACCGGCAAACCGAAACACAGCAATGCTGCTTAGCGGAACAAAATAAGTACGATGGTAGTACTTCCCCGGGCGAGCCCTTTCACAATGGTCTATTGCTCTAAGGGCGATAAAATCATTTTACACTTATAATACTTTTACCTACCTATAGAATTTCTAAAAGCTTTCTCACGCATCTTTTGTCAATGAAAAGTAGGCTATGTGTCAATTCAGGTATCTATCGACATACCAAATTTTATTAAAATCCATTCAGAAGTTTTTGCGTGAAAGAGTAACAAACATCCACACATACATTCATACAAACTTTTACGTTTGTAATATTAGTAGGAAGTGGGATTATATTCAAAATTTAAATGTAAAGCTATTATTTTACAGCACCTAAATTTTCATAGACGACAATAGATTCCGCACTCCCATTGTGGTTACTCATTTTAACAATGTACCCATTGTGTTTATTTACTAGCCAATCACTAAAAAATACTAAACAACTCACCTTTATTCAGCCCGGATAAAAAGCGGCAAATCAACCTTCACAGCGCAAAAAAACAAAACAAAACACTGGCCGAAAATATTTGCAATCGGAAAAATGGCACGGGAAGCTGACAGCTTGTCAAAGTGACAAGGAAAATTCGGCGCGGGAAATTTTGGTGAAGTTAGAAAAATAAATTATTTTCAAATTTGGAGCGGCTAGTGTCGTACCAAGTGCATCGGTTGCGATGCCGGCGTAATGAATGGCCGTAGTGAGGTGCTCGGTCGAACGACTTTGGCGGTAAATGTGTGCCTTAAAAATATATGAGGATGTATGCGCTAAGATACTTTTAATAGCGGTCTTGAATCGCATTGGATATTACTTTTGCTGCCAGACCTTTTAGTTTTTTAGTTGTTTCTTTTTAGCTTTTTAGCTTGCTTTTTTAGTTAAACTAGTCCGCTATACACTCCGGCTGTTCTTGGTCTCAAGCCGTTGAATTTATTAGATGCTCCATTAAAGTAGTTATTTTTTACTTCAAGTTGTGTATTAAGAGTTATTAAATTGGGTAGTACGAGATAATTAACACTAGAAATATTCTTTAGAGGTAGAGATGGGGCCTTTAATATTTACTTGATCTCTGCTAATCACAGTTGCCCCATTGCCCAGCAACTAGGAGTTTCCTAAAATCCATTCCCGTTTACCACCAGTGGTTGCGTCACCAGAAGCGGCAATTGAAAACAAATCTGTTAAAGATAATTTCTAAATTTACTGCTATAACTTTACGTGATTTATTATTTTTACAGCTCTTTGCATTAAAACTACTTTTAAAGTTGGGTTTATATTAGATAGAAAGTTCTTTATTGCACTAGCAAAGGTGGCTTTAATGCTGTTTAGCATTTTCATTTAGCCTTTTATTCTTGGTTTGATACCGCACATTACATTTTGTTGTAACTATGGGTTTTTAGGTGTTTTTACCAAAACCATATTTGTACTTTATAATAAACTAGCTTTCTTAGTTCTTCGTAGTAGCAAAACTTAGTTTTGTTAATATAATATATATAAAATATCAAATAACCAAATAAAGAAACAATTTTATAAATAACAATAAAAAAACTACGAGCCTTACAGTAGTCGCATACGATGTGTAACATCTGACCACCGTACGCGCTCATTGGTCAAATCAAATAGCGCGCCCTCCCCGGTTTCCTCTCACACATTTCCGTCCCTTTTGCCAAAATCACCCCCATAAACCGAGAGGAAAGATGAATAATTATGTATTATTGTTTCTGCTTTTGTATGCAGTGTCATTTTTTTTGTCTATAAATTTAATCATCTTTCTTTCATGTCTCATCTGTTGTAAAAATAGTAATATGTGTGCTATAAAGTAAATAAATTATTGTCTATGTCTACTTTCTTACTTTCTTTACTAAACAAATAGAATCACTGAAGTTCATGTTTGCATTCTAACTCTAGTTTCAAGTATCAAGGATGTAAATCTCAGTTCATTGCATAGCGGTTCGTAGTAGATTCGCACCGCACCGACCTGGCATTTCGGCTGACAAAATACTCGCGGGCGCGCGACACTGTGGAATAGGCTTTTGTTATGTTTTAATTAATATGATATCTTTTATAATTAATACATATTATATAACATCATTTTTCAATTTTTTTGTTTGCTAGCTGTGTTAATCGTTTGTGAAACTAATCAATCATATCTATATCTAATACTTTTAAACAACTATGTTTCTGTCAAAATAAAAAAAAATCATATCACTGTGTGTCTCTGAAGTTAAAGTATACGTATTTATATCAGCTAGTTGTTAGTGCACAGCGGGAATTCGCCAAACACTCCTCTGTGCGCGCAATAATTGCCCGAGCGAGTGAAGCGAGCGAAGCGTCTCAGTTTCGAGATGGCCAAAAAGCTTTTGTCCGTCTGTCTGTTCTCGCCTACAAGTCGCATTTTTCAACCGATTTTGACAGAAATTGGCACGCAAGTTCCTAGATTTATTTAAATTTTTTAGTTGATCGCGATTTAGGATTGAGCCTAAAATAGTGGGGTAAAGGGAAAGTTTGCTGTAGCGTTGTTTATAGACGGATTTCAATCAAATTTGAGAGACACACTAAAGACTTCATTCTACATAAGATGTTGTGAAAACATTTTCAAAAGGGCGGAGGAGAGGGGGGAATAGAGAGGATAATTTTCTGTAGCGTTATATATGAACAGATTTAAATTTTTGTAATTTTTTCGGAAACTTTATGCATATCTTAACCAATCAAACTGCGCAGTCTTGTCCGCCTTCACGGGACGAACCCGAAGACACCAAATTCGACGTCCTAGGACCAAGGTAATGCGCTGACGTCTACTGTTCTCAAAGAACCACTAGTCTTAAAAAGGGGTACAAAATGTTCTCTTTACGTATTAATTATATAAATATTACTAATTCCTCAGTAGAAATTTCTAAGCCTTTATGTAGAACAGGCGTCAAACCTAGTTTATAAGAATTTGTTTATAATTATAAGAGTTGCTTAGTTCAGTCGCCTACCGCGTTATTGTACTCATATTATGCAAGTTCGAAGTTTGTTTGAATATGCAACTGATTAAAATAGTTGTTAATATTTAAAATAAATCAAATTTTAACACCAAGGCGGTCTGGTTTTACTCATGGAACTGAACACATGAATCACACTATTATTATAAATGCAAAAGTTTGGATGTTTGTTTGTTACTCAATCACGTCGTAACGACTGAACCAATATCTATGAAATTTAATATATAGATAGATTATGACCTGGATTAAAACATCGGCTATTTTTATTGACAAATGACGTTTGCGAAGTCGCGGGCGGAAGCTAATATTACATGAATGCATTAAACAATGAAATAATAAAACCTAAAATCAACCATATAAGTCCATTAATATGTAAATTGCATAAAGATTTAAAAAAAATACCGATAAAATGTGACCTGCAAAAACGTGAGATTAGAAATGTCACCAATTAATAATCTAGATTTTACAGTTATAAACTAGTTATAAAGCATCTGATACCATCTACGTTTTAACACCAATATTATAAATAGGTAAAGTTTGTAGATTTGTGAGTTTGTATGTTGAAGGTAATCTCAAAAAATACTGAACCGTTTCAGCAATTCTTTTACTGATAAAATGCCACACTATTTCCGAGTGATTTATTCTATTTTTATACTTATAAAGCTAATTTTTAGTACAAGATCTCAGTATTTGTAAATTAAGTTGAAAAAAGAGGCACTGCCGAAGCTGCACTGGTCAGCTAGATATTTATATCCTGGCCTTGGCTTAAAAGATGAAAACTGTTTTTGATACGGTCGTAATAAAAATATGCTAAACGGCTAAATAAATTCATATCGACTCTGAAACGAGTCTATTCAATATTTTCAAGATCATTAATCAGAATTGACCTTTTTTGAATGTATTAGTTTTTGATATCGGGAATTAACAGTAAATTAAACATCGTAGGTAATTTATAATAAAAAAATGTATATTTATAAAATGTAAAATAAAAAAAACTAATAAAATATACTCATAATATGTATTTTCACCCAAAACCTAAAATTATTATTTATTTTAGGTTAACAAAACTAATCTTATATCTGATAACATAAATTAAAAAATCACTTAGTCAAAGTCAAAATCTTTTATTTCATTAAAATCACAAGAATCACTTTGAAACGTCAATTTTACTGCCTGTGCCTTCGCGACCAAGCCAGGAAAGAAAGACAAGAAACAAGGCTGGTTGTTTTTTAATGATCCTTTTAGTAACAAAGTAAAAAAGTCATAACAATAAAGAAAATAAATTACGTCTAAATTGTAACATTTTTGAATGAGTTGGAGCAATTTCTTCAACTTAAAAATAACTAATGAAGTAACTTCAAACTAGATTAAATCCCTATATACTAGCTTGTTACGCGATGACTTTTTTACCCTATGCGATGACAATATTAACAAAGAATACAATTACTACGTAATATTAGTAACCAATAAATAAATAAATAAATAAATATTGCTGGACATTTCACACAGCGCTATCTAGCCCCAAATTAAGCAGAGCTTGTACTATGGGAACCAGATAACTGATAGAATACTTATATACATTTTTTTTTTGTAAATACATACTTATAATATATAGAGAAACAACCAGACTCGGAACAAATATCTGTAGATCATGCAAACATTTATTCCGCGGCGGGAATCGAACCCGCTACCTCCTGCGTCTCAGCCGGCTATTCGCCCACTGCACCACGAAGGTCGTCAAATGTTATATTATAACGAAAAATAGTGTCTAAAATAATAGTTTTTTATATAAATAATAAATACAAAGGTATGGTTTTTGACTATTTTAAATCTTTACACACGAGAGCAAATTCGGTACTGGATGAAATAAATGAATACATAAAATGTTCATGTTGTGTTTTTGGTTCGCTCAGGAGTATATTTATCTATCTATGCAAGTTCAAGTTACACAGATTTAGCAAAATGCGGTCTCCATACTAAGCAAGCATAAGTTCTGTATGCCTATAGTCTATAGCACCATAGGTAAGCTTCCCACGGCGGATCGCACCAGCTCTGATGCAATTCCAGTGTCTAATGTCAGAGGTGTAGGTTTTTTACACCGTTAGGCCCTGCGCAAGTGTGTTTGGTATGAGGGACAGGCGCGGGCGAGCGTTTCTGCAATGCTTATGTCAGATCTGACAATTCCAGTGTCTAATGTCAGAGGTGTAGGTTTTTACACCGTTAGGCCCTGCGCAAGTGTGTTTGGTATGAGGGACAGGCGCGGGCGAGCGTTTCTGCAATGCTTATGTCAGATCTGCCAAATGCAGTGTCTTGTTATAGGCTTTTTACGTCGTTAGGCCCTACGCAGGTGTGTGTTGTATGGGCTATCTCCATTCTTTATTCTTTGTTGTGATTCCAGGTGTAAAAACTTACAAAAAAGACATACGACAGCTTAACCCAAATAAGAGTGTATTTTCGGGAAACCTTTGAAGATTTATGTTAGAGGGTACCCTCCACCATACATCTTCAAAGGTGTACGTGCTAAAGGAAACATTGGATAAAAATTATACACCTACAAATAAATAACTACAGTTATACATACCTTATTAAGAATAATTCTACGTTATACTAATTCCATATATCTACTTATCCATGATAAACAAATGTATACAAAAAAGGCTAATGCTCTTTTTATCTAAGCTTACGAATGCTTAGTGATAGAGTGAGGAACATTATTCTAATATATTAATAAATATATATATATAAAATATATAAATTATAAAATAAATTTCTAATATATAATATTGCCGGAATCAGTTTTAGTGCTTTTTAAGTTCAGTTTGAAGCAATTGTAGTAACATTTATAAAACAGCAAATCACGAAAGCTTAGCAAAATTAAAAAGTATACACATTATAATTGTGCTAAGAAAGCTTTTTTAATAACATAATGTCGTCTATAACTTGTACCGCACAATTCAGCGAAGCTTGGAAGAGATCGCAGCGATAAGTCCTTTGTGTCTTCAGGACAAAGGTCGCGAAGACGGG
This sequence comes from Philereme transversata, assembly GCA_963924445.1. Taxonomy (NCBI): domain Eukaryota; kingdom Metazoa; phylum Arthropoda; class Insecta; order Lepidoptera; family Geometridae; genus Philereme; species Philereme transversata. The sequence continues at coordinate 33,654,192 of OZ004339.1, read as the reverse complement.
CCGTGCGATTGTTTTCGTTGAATTCTTAAGCAGAGGCTAACAACCACTTTAGAGTTTGGACAAAGAGAAGTGCCGCAGGAAGATGGCGGCAATTAAAAAAATCTAAGTATACATTTTTCGTGTGTAGTACAAGCGTAGGATGGCCTCCTACTAGATGGAAAGATGGCCTTATAAAGGTTGCTGGGAGTAATCTGAATACAAAACGTGCACATGTCATATTGGGTGCATCAGGCTGCACAACATCGGTCACCCTGGAAATCTATGGGGCAGGCCCTTTTTCAGCAGCGGATGTCCTATTGCTGAATGATGACAATGACTTTTACTTTTTTAAATAAGTTAACTTAATCAAAAGAGTTTTCAAACGAGTTGAAATAATCATCATTGTTCTGTACGACATCATCCACCGTCTCATAGTTGGTGAGATCAATCTTGTCTGCTAAGAACGTATCAGGGGCATAGGTCGTCGCTTTTTCAGTTGAGAAAAAACTATCAATTTTGTACACTGCTTTTTTAGTAGCCTTTTCCGTAGTAGTCTTTTCTGTAGTAGTAATTTTCTTAATAGGTTTTTCTGTAGTAGTCATTTTTTTGAGGCCCGTCTCTTCTTCAGAACTTTTTTCAGACGAGTTTGATTCTAAGGTACTAGGCTCAGCTTCAGGTCTGCAGAAGCCACCCCAGAAGTACCATCCGTGGGGGCAGATGAAGATCTGAGGATGAAGTTTCCCTTTCTTCATCAGGCACACGTAGTAATGGTTGACGGAAGACTTAACAGGTCCTGAGTCTCCGACCTTGACACAGGCTGGCACCGGGGTGTCCTTGCATTGCCCGTGGGGTAGTTTTATCTGGGGATATAAAAAAATAGATACTTATTACAGATCAGTTTTTTTAAACAAAGTACTTTTTTAGAGGTTTAGCGTCAAATAACTTCTTACCGAGCATTGCGCGTTTTGTGGATTGTATTCGTAATTCCTGGGGCAAAGAGCGATGCCGTGGTTCGCTGGTCTCCCATCAGGCAGGCCCTGAGGAGGTGAGCAGAGGTGGAACCGCCTGCAGTCGTACGCATCTGGGAAGATGCCCACCTGTGAGATTAAATATAAATAAATAACAGTCACATAGTTAATAAGTCCTGACCCCAGACGAGGGTAAAAAAAATATAGCATTTATACATTTACAGCTTAGCAGGGAGGTACCTAGTTCCTACAGAATACTATGTAAGTTACTTTAAAGGTATCTATTAACCCTAGAGTGGTCGCGTGGATTACCTATGTAATCCACACTTACGGAATTGTAAAATTCTCAAAAACCGCTAACGTAAATTACGAGCGCTTCTAGGTACTTTAAGTTAAATAATTGATAAACGCACTCAGTGCTGCGCGCGAGATTTTCTTGTAATTATCCAGAAACCACAGCGACAACGTCAGCACAGACACCAACTCGATCCATAGATCGCTGCCACAACTGCGGAAGAAGCCGCAATAAAAGCACTCGAAAACTATGCAACACGTGCAAAAAGTTTATTTGTGGCGATCATTCGAAGGTTGTTTGCCTGTCTTGTTTAGAAAACATTAATTAGTATTTTTGATTTCTTGTGCCATTTTAGAGGCTTTTTTTGTTTTGTTGATTTTTTTTATATTCAGAGGTTGTGATTCGTTTTTATTGATTGCTTTTAATACAACAATACTTAATAACACTATTACAATAAGAATTAAACATAGTTGAAGCTCAAATGTATTTTTATTTGAATTTATAAATGGCATACAATAGTACTCCACGCGACCAATCAGGTCAGGTTTTAGTACGCGACCACTGTAGGGTTAAAGCAGGTAGTTAGGTAGATACAATTTCATATTATGATAGTGGAATCAGTTAACTACGAGTACCACGGTAACACCAAGCTTGGACCCGGAACAAATTTTTGCAGATCATGCAAATAGCAGAAACGAACCCGTAATTTCTTGGATCTTAGTCGATTAAGCCGTGCCGGGGTCCTCGAGAAAGATATACTCAGGTTGTTAGGATTTCTTGGGATGGTGCAGTCACATTACAATTTACATTTAAAACAGATTAGGCAGAGGGGGTCACCCCGCTAATTTTGAACGTGTCTAACGTTGATACGTAATGTGTTTGGTTTGGGTTTCACATTGGTTTGACTGATGTCAAAATTAAATCTTCCAAAGAAAAGCCAATTCATTGTCGTTTGAAAAGACTTACTTTAATTGATCGAGCAAAGCGAGATCTCTAAATCAACTTGGGTAAATCAGTGTTGTATGTATGTATGTTTGTTTGTCCGAGGATAACTTTCGAAGCATTGATCCGATCGTCGTGAAATTTAATACATAAGTAAGTAGTAATGACACAATTTTGGTGTGACTAAATGAGCTAAAAATGTCGGGGGGTTGTTGAGATATTGGTGTTCAAGAAGGGTGAAAAAAAAAATTAGATGAGACTATTAGGTCAAGTGGGGGCGTCAAATGAAAGGTCTTTTTAGTTCATTTAGACTCAGTTTTTATTTTTAGTAACGTCTTAATAGTTAATAAGTTATTAGCCAAAATAAAAACTTAACTTTGACAAAATTTACAGGGTACACCAGTGATCCCACAGTTTTGTAATTTGGTAGGTATGCGTGTAGCTTAAGTGACACAAATATAGGCAAAAGTCTGAAATCCAGAATAACTGCCATTTGTACCCCAAAAAAGAGTAACCAATTGACATAAACTGCCGTTACCTGTAATTTAAATGAAATTGTAGGCCAAGTAATCTGGTATTGCATTTCGTAGCACTATTTTGATAGTCAAAGATTACAAATAATATTTTTTTGTTTTAATCAGAGACTCACGAGATCTCAGTTCGGGGCGAACCACTACTTTACTGATAGACATAATTCACCAATGGCACTTGTATATTTGATTCAGTATTTTCTGTTATAAATTTCTACATTTATAGTAAAACTAGTTGAAATTAATGAATATTTCTTATTTGGACGCCTACTTCCAGCTTTGAGCAAACTTCATTGACGATTGCGGTTCATCTCGGTTACTAGGAAATAGGTTTTCAATAATAATTCGTAATCTCTGATATTACTGAAATATCGCAATTTCTAGCAATTCCAACTATATATAAGAAGCTTCAGCCCGCGGCTTCGCGCGCGTGGTTTGTTATTAAATAAGTGAAACTAAATATTAACAAATATATGTAATAATCTAATCTATCATAATATGAGGTTTTTTCTTTTAATTAGTCGTGGTTGGGATATTTATGAATCCATAAATATCCCGTAGAGGAATAACTCGTAGATGTATAATGGATTTAAAAGATAAACTAACGTAAGGGAGAACTAACATAGATAATCCATGTTTTTAGTGCTGACCTTCTTTTTGTAATTAAGTTTAATTAAGTCCTTGGTTAAACCTGGTATCAACGTACAGTGTTCGGTTAGATTTTGTCTTTTGTTATTTTGTTGTTGCTTGTTAGTTTAATGTGATTCTATCAGTGGAGACCTTTAAATGGCCTGTTTATTACTATTCACTGTAACTATTGTGTTTAATATGTGCTGATGGTTTTCCTAAAATAAATAAATAAATAAATTAAACCCAGTACTATTTTTAGACTACATTTTGGATTAAATATAAGGTTTCTTTTGAGTGAACCCTTTGATTTTTTTTAACTTATGATGAAACTCATGATGAAACCCGATCTGTGCATATAATTTTATTTTACCTTTATTATTTGTATAATGTATAAACAAGAAAGTTAGTTAATTTATAGATATCTATATAAAAATACAAAAGAGTTGAATAATCTAAATACTATTATTACAAACGATCTATATCTCAACTTCAGATCACAACCAGGCTGATATGCCCCCAAGAAACTGGCTGCATTGCCCCCAAGACACTGGCTGCATTGCCCCGCTGAATTGCAATGTTTATTCGTTGACTTAGATGAGCGCCAGCTCTCGGATCACACGTCGCTGCGACCAGACGCCCAGGAAAAAAAATTTGAAGGGCCCCGGTACCCCGTAGTCCCTAGGGCTCGACCCTAAGCTCTCTCGAGACTTCCTTATAGATAGATAGATAGAACTCTTTATTAGCTAGAATAAAAAAAGCAATACAATGGGCCGCTGTATCGCGAAAAGCAATCTTCCAGGTAACCTTTGGATGGAGATTTACGAAGATTTAACCTAGTGCGGTGCAAATATTTAAATGAATTTGATATTGCATCGGCTCTGACTGTTGTCCCTGACAGATGAGATAGTGCAAGGGTATCGAATCGACGCACGTGACGTTCCACATGAAAGGCCTACCCTTCTCCCAAGGTATAAGAGTCACACCGTAAGGCCGCTTACCGTCGTCACGTATCAGATCGAGGTTGTCAATTCTAAATCTTCAATTGTTATTTACGCAATGGAAAGCGCATCATAGGGCGGTCCCCCACAATAACTTACTAGAGGTTGCTGGGAACTGATTGGATGCAGGCCGCACAAGATCGGTCTCTGAAAATCTATGGAGGCATTCGTTTCTGTAAAGTGTTCATCAATATAATAGCATCGCCAAGTCTTGCGTAGGGTTTTAGTTTTAATTAAGTTCGATCACTAATTCAGCAATTTGCCCTCGGAGTAGGTAAGTCTTAGTGCTATAAATTAGTATTACCCTGTGTGAATTGTAATTGCCTTTGAATAGTTAATTACTAGTATACAAAATATTCATGCACTTGGTACATCCGAGGCAGTCATCCACTTACATTACTCTACATACAAACAGGGTCTTATCAAGGACTTGTAATTAGAGGCAGTACGTAAATAATAAATATGAAACCCACAAAATATTGTGGGAGATGTTAGGTCGAATGTCAAAGACATACATTTTTATTCACCAAATCATTGTATTTTGTGTTTTTTTCTGTGGCTTAACCAGAATGCCTATACAGCAGTGTGAGGATATGGGCTGACTAGATCGATCTTTTCAACAACAGTCGAGACATATAGTGTAAGCGTACTAGCTAGTAGTAGTTCGTTTAGCTTAGTAAGCTATGGTACAGATAAAATAATACTGAACTAACCTTCATCATCATCATCATCATCTCAACCCGTATGCACCCACTGTTGAGGCCTCCTCTTTAAACTAAGCTTGTGTTGGGTTATATTATAAATAAATGCACTCACTCATTTCACCTTAAATTAATAAACAAGCGTAACACCATGAAGGTCTATCACTAAATTCTACCACCAACCCACAAAAATCCATATAACATGGCAACCCCATATTTTTGTCTTTTATACCTGTGGGATTGGGCCGGGCACGTGAGTCGAATGCTTCCGAGAAATGGGCCAACATTGTAACAGATTGGGTACCGGAAGATGGACAGCGACGTCGGGGTCGGCCGCGAAAGCCTTGGCGCGACGACATCAATGGATTCGAGAAGGAATGGTGGGAATCTGCCAAGGATCGTGATAGGTGGAAGGAGTTGAGGGAGGCCTTTGCCCAGCAGTGGGAATATGTAGGCTAGTTAAAAATAAAAAATAAAATACCAGCAACAATTTTTTTTATTGGTACCAACATGGTACCTTGATATAATTTACCCAGCAATGGGTTATTAGATGATCTTATGGGAGGTTTAGTCCCCATATTTCTGCCCTGACTACATCCCTGCCCCAACTGTTTTTCTATCAGAACTAGGCCAGCCGGGAAGGGTTACGAGATATTAAAATAACGGTTTTATTAGTTGGCATCGCGCCTTGACCTTTGTTTTCGAGATTATCTCTGCACGGATTGTATGTTCCATTTAGTATAACTGCATGTTTTGTTAGTAGGTAACAATTGAATGTGCATTTAAAGACCGGGGCTGTAACCTACCTTATTGAGTAAGTACCAGAATCAGACCTAAGCGTCATCATTATCATCATCATATCAGATACGCAGCTTCCCTTTGCAATGAACTTGGTCCTTTTTTAGCTTCATATCTTGAAAGCGTGATTCTTTCATAAATATTTGAATAAAAAGATAGAATGGTGGTCAAATGGTGGAAATTTCATAAAGGTTTTAGCCTAGCCCACTATACCGATACCCTAAACCCCACGAGATGAGGTTCGTGAGTGAAATGGTTCGCACGCCTTATCTAAGCAAGATCATGTTGATTTCATCTAAAACCTTAAGATCTATTTATTCATTTAAACTCTGAAAATGTACACTTGTCTTATACCTACTATTCTGTTCTCTGGCTTACACAGGTCGCTTTTTGTAGGTCCATTAAAATATTGACACGCAAAAACAAGAAATAAACTAATGAGAAGTATTCAGAACCTACCTGCTCACAGCTATGCGTGTACTCCTGGAGGCTGGCTTGACACTCTGGAACCGCGGTTTGTGAACATTTTCCGAGATGAGCGTTGCAGGTCAGACCTGCAGCACATTCTTCTAGAGGCACCTAAAAATACCAAGATAAGATTTTTAGTACAAACTTGCAAGTGGAATTGGAAAAGTTGGTAACCATCTTTCAAAACAATTTAATTAAAAATAAGTAACTGTAATTTAGGACGTCCGCCAGCGAGATGGGTGGACGACATCGTAAAGGTCGCGGACCATCAGTGGGTGAGACTAGCGCAGGATCGCGGTGGATGGCACAAACTTGGGGAGGCCTATATCCAACAATGGGTGAAGTCAGGCTGTGAATGATGACGGTGAACTGTAATTTGCACGCCGTTATTACAAGATTTTTAAAAACATCTCGAAAATTTTAAGCCTAGACGGGACTTGTTCGGATAAGACTATAAAAATAAAAATACGCCGTTAATCGGTCAAGTAAGTGAAACCTACCTATATAGCTGTTATCAACTTAAATGGGATGCTTCTAGCAAATAAATTTAATTTCAAAGCGAACCTTTCTTATTGATAGCAAGTAGCAGCATTAGGTGGGAAAGACTATCAAACCAAATATTTGATAGTATTTAGATATAGTTAGATATTCTTTGGACTTCCTCTTGGTATGTTCTCCATAAGCTAATCCTGAACTCTAAAGTTTGCCATGTTCAATTTGCACTGCCGTCGACACCGATATATTATTGTAGTAACAATGTTCTGAATATTTTTCCACACACGATAAGATAAAAGTCTGCATACCCTCAGCCAACCAACTGGAAGACGTATGCAAGTCACCGCCATGCTGCAATTCTTGCAAGCCATGCCGGCTTGACTGCAGATGCCTTCAACATCCACCTCACCAGCTCCGAGCGAGAAGCCGAGGGGAACCCCGGCCATGCGGTCGCCATGGATCACTCCTCGCAGGTCGAAGGAGGTGGTCAACTGGAAAATAATATTCAGATATAGATCATATGATTTGGAAACTTATGGTTTTATTAACTTATGGAGGTTTCACTAATGTGCTTCCACCTTCAATCTACGGAAAGTCAAGGGTCAGGAGCCACAATCGACCCCAGAGTGTCATAGGGTTCCGTGGTGTCGAGATGATTACTGTTTTCACTAAGTAAATAAGAACTGCAAAAACAGCTTACAGAAGTTTAGCAAGTTGAATTGGCAGTGCGCGGGCTCAAACAACTTACGGCCGTTAGGGCTAAACACTGCCCAGGCGCAGGTCAGACTAATTAGACAAAAGGCGAGAGCGGGGCTAAGACGTACAGCCCCTTTCATACAACCCCTAATGAATGGAAGCGTCACGCCTGCGTCCGGTTTATTCTATATGTTTTGCGTCGCAGACGCCAGGTCGTCTCTTCCTTGCCTTAAGTTTCTTCTGTCTAGCCTATGGCTAACACTATTTATTTATTTATTAGGCAAGGCCAACATCACACAATTTAAAACAATTCCATAAAATGTGTGCCAATAACAGCATTTACAATAAAATCAGAAACAGACAACAGTTAGTGAAATAAATAATAAAACAGACAAGAAAATAATGACGAAAAAATAATGTCATTGTGACGTGATACTAATGAAATGGAAATGAATAACGAAAACAATCAGAAAAGAGGACATCCGTAGACAAACAAGGTCACAGACAGTCATTGGAGCAGAAAGGTTCTAGGGTGAGGCCACTTAATGGAAAGCGCAGCGTAGGACGGCCCCATACTAGATGGAGAGACAACATAAAACTTGCTGGGAGCCGTTGGGTGCAAGCCAGATCGGTTGCTTTGGAAATGTATGGAGGAGGCCTTTATATTACTTACAGAACTAGTGAATCCAAAAGCGGAGAGCAAAACGATTTTTAACCACATGTTGACAGTATATAACAAGATTACAGACTGTAGTATTACTAACATCGTAAAAATACGAGATATTCGGCGTTTGCTCTTTAACCTGACTATCTTAATACATTGTTGATAATTTTATTGTAAGTCAAAACTTATTTACCTTCTTTAATGTTTTTGCATATGTTATGCAAAATATATATAGATACTGATTCTATGGCTCAAATACTGTGTGTCTATGTCAAATACTTTAAGTCTGATATGGTAATTTAATCTGCAAATTTACAAAACGGTAAGATTGGTAGGTAGCAAGATTTAAATCTAACATGTAGCAATCGCTTTAAGCGATAAGACCGCCTATTGTACATTTCTGTTGTTTTTAGTTTTTAAGTATCTGGTAATGTATATTGTGTTTTGCAATTCGTGTTATTAGGTACACACACCTATACACAGTGTATATTTTTTTTATCTAGCCTATGCTGCCCCACTGCTGGGCAAAGGCCTCCACCTCATCTCTCCACTTATCTCGATCTTGTACCAAATCCCACCAGTCCCTATAAAAAGCGTCCAAATCATCGCGCCACCGCTTCTTAGGCCTTCCACGGTGTCGCTTTCCATCCACAGGGATCCGTCCAGTTACGACCTTAGCCCACCTATTTGGTTGCATGCGGAAGAAATGACCCGCCCAATCTCACTATAACTTGGCAGCCTTGATACCGACGTCAGCGATGCCAGTCCTTGAGCGCAGCAAGGTGTTCCGAATCCTGTCTATTCTCTTGACACCCAAAATGCTGCACTCCATCGCTCTTTGGCAAACCCCGAGCCAGGTCTTTAGAGATTCATTATAAATAATAAATATTGCCGGACATTTCACACAGTGCTATCTAGCCCCAAACTGAGCTTGTACTATGGGAATCAGATAACTGATAGAATACTCACATACTTTTGTTTTTGTAAATACATTCTTATAATATATAGAGAAACAACCACACCCGGAACAAATATCTGTAGGTCGTGCAAACATTTGTTCCGCGGCGGGAATCAAACCCGCTACCTCCTGTGTCTCAGCCGGCTATTCGCCCACTGCACCACGGAGGTCGTCAGATTCATTCAGTGACCAAGACTGGGTTAGGACAGGCAGAATACATATGTCGATGATATATTATTATATATATATTGCATATTATATACATAGTATATTTTTGTAACAAGGGATTACCCGTTATTGCTTTATCCATTACAAAGTGATTGAGAATCTTACATAGTAAATTTCGCTTATAAGATATTCGTAGGACACTGCCAAATATGGATCTAAGGAAATTGGACCCCCACATCATAACAGATCATAAATATTGTTTAATGTCATACTCTTCACATAAATATTAGATTATTGTGTGGTATAGTCGAAGGAAGGAAACCTTTTACGCAAATTTCAAAAAGCTTTTCCTACTTGTATACATTTTTATGCTAGTTTCTGGCCGCGGCTTTAAACGTGTGGTTTGTCAATGGAAAGTAGGTATCTTATATCCCAATCAAGTTATATTACAACTTTATATCATTCATGAAAGTCTAGGAGAATGAAAAAGAAAATGAACGAATATTGATTTGGAATAAAATCAAACAATTTCTTTCAATATATTCAATATAATAAATTCAATAGACTAGACTAGAGAGAGACAGAGTTACTAATAATAATGTGGATTCCAGAGCCGTGCTATGTTTTCATTACATTAGGTAAACCTTTCTATTTATTCATTTTTTAAATTTAATTTATTATTTTAGGCCATTTTATTTTTGTTGTTGCTTTATTTTGTTTATGTAAGTACATTTTCTCTTGAGCTAGTCTACACAGAACTGCTCTAGAATTGTCATGCTGTTTACACATGCTTTGGGATGCAATCTAGGTTCAAAAGTTGATAATAGTATTTTGAATCTATTTGTTTGTATTCTGTTTTGCGTGCCATCACACTAATATACGAATTTGAATGTTTTGATGTTTATATATTTATTTGTTTGTTTATTACTCAATCACGTCGTAACGGCTGAACTAATTTCGATGAAATTAGGTATATACGTTTACCACATTTAATTACCACATAGGCTACCTTTTATCCCATAACTCAATTCCCATCGGATAAAAATGGGGTGTCAAGTCTAGTTAAGTAAATCACGTCGTAACGGCTCAACCGATTTCGATTAAATTTGGTATGTACATCGATTTTAGCCTGGAATAACGCAGAGGCTACTTTTTGTTGACAAACAACGTGTGCGAAGCCGCTGGCGGAAGCTAGTACATAATATGCTGTGTACCGATCAATTTCGTATTTTTAATAAGGAATTCGCCTTCCTGTACAGGCAACTGTTGATAAAAACGAGCTTCTGCGTTCAAATGCCTGTGTTGCGTCGTCCTTCAGCCGAATTTCCGAAAGTTGTTTTATACAACGGATGTAGCGCCACGGCCGTAATAACGAATTCTTTGATCGATAGAGGCTTAATGGCTTGACACAAACGACAAGCATAAGCGCAGAAACTAGAGTGAAAATAGTTATATCTAAAGATATGCTTGCTAACTTTTGTATTAAAAAAAATGTATTCTATTTTGTAAGAACATACGTGTAGTGTTAGGGTATTAATTTTAAATGATCGTGAATGATGTGTGATAAAAACTATCATCATCATCATCGTTGTCATCTTATATCCAACTAGAAGCGTAGGTTTTAGGAGCCTTCTTTTTGTGCCATGTATTGTCTTTGGTTGATGGCATCCAGGTGTTATTTTAAGAGTGTGGTCTATCTAACAGCTGCACCGATTTCAGTGAGATATGTTATTGATGTAGATAGATTCTTGGATTAAGATAAAGCCTACTTTTTATTGTCAACTAGTTTTGCGAAGCGACAAGCAGAAACTTTTATTATTATAAATAGAAAGTTTATTCTCCAATCCCCAGGTGTGCAGAGGCCTTGTAACGGGACAATTACTACAAACATAGATGCTTTAGACACGGGCAATTTCTTATTACATTATTTAAAAAGAAATTGCACGTGTTAAAGCATGTATGTTTGTAGTAATTGTCCCGTTACAAGGCCTCTACGTAGAGGTGGGGACTACAAGAATATCCTAAAAAATATTTGTTTGTAGTAATTGTCCTGTAACAAGGTCTCTACGCCCCGGTGGGGACGTAGCGGTGGGAATTTCGAGGATATCCTAAAACATATTTGTTTGTAGTAATTGTCCCGTAACAAGGCCTTTACGCCCTGGTGGGGACGTAGCGATGGGGATTTCGATGATATCCTAAAAAATATTTGCTTGTAGCAATTGCCTCGTAACAAGGCCTCTACGCCCCGGTAGGGAAATAGCGTTGGGGATTTCGAGGTTATCCTAAAAAATATTTGTTTGTAGTAATTGTCCCGTAACAAGGCCTCTACGCCCCGGTGGGGACGTAGCGGTGGAGATTTCGAGGATATCCTAAAACATATTTGTTTGTAGTAATTGTCCCGTAAAAAGGCCTTTACGCCCCGGTGGGGACGTAGCGATGGGGATTTCGATGATATCCTAAAAAAATATTTGTTTGTAGTAATTGTCCCGTAACAAGGCCTCTACGCCCCGATAGGGACGTAAAGTTGGGGATTTCGAGGATATCCTAAAAAATATTTGTTTGTAGTAATTGTCCCGTAACAAGGCCTCTACGCCCCGGTGGGGACGTAGCGGTGGGGATTTCGAGGATATCCTAAAAAATATTTGTTTGTAGTAATTGCCCCGTAACAAGGCCTCTACGCCCCGGTGGGGACGTAGCGGTGGGGATTTCGATGATATCGTAAAAAATATTTCATGCTTTAAGTCTATATTTCAAATAGATTTTGGTGTGAATCGTTCACTCACTCGGTCTAAAGGGTCTTTTAAATGGTTCACGCCTTTTTGCTTTGAAATATATTTCTTACAAGATCTCTTCAATTACCCGTGACTTGGGCATTCAGTTATAAAGCCATTGAAGAAATATCGAAGGTAGCTCGTTAAATACTTGAGTCGATAATTATAAATGTCAAAGAGTACCTTCATATTATGTAGGAATAGTTTAGTGTCTTTGATTTTGTATAGTATTGAAAAGAGATCTTTGAATCGTCTTCTGGATGAAAACGTATTTATCGAAGGGAATGCTTTAGAGACATTTTAATGTTTTAAAACGGGTCAAGGATTCATCTCAATCATTTAAAAAAAATGGTTTTAGGCTAGCATGACCGCCTAGGAAAAGTTTATCTCTAAGGAAAAAAGGAGTGAAATTATATTTTTTCTCGTATTTATAAGTGTGTGACTTAGAAGGAAATGCTTTGTTATAGGTAGCTACATCAGATGGCTTTTCCTTGTCCACCTATATTGTACAAAAAAAAATCCGTTTAGTCGTGAAAACGTACCAAACAGACAAAGACAGAGTATCTCTAATTTATAAATAAAATTGTTTATGTCGGTAACTTATAAAAAGTTTACAAAGCGTTAGGTTAATAAACAAGAATATGCTTGTATTAGAAGATACCTCTCTTCTATAGCCATGGTAGCATTTTATAAGTATACGTATCTACAATACATTAATAAGTATGAATAGCACTAAGGGATGATGTAATTGTCTATGAGTGAAGTAATTTTCAAAATCGGTTCATTCGTTTCTGAGTTGACCCCCTACGGACATACATGTATGATGTTCATAGGTTGTGAAGGTATATATTTAGTATCAAAAATAAGCGTTTTGTCATAAACAGGTTTAAAACGTTCTAAAAAATACAGCCACGAGTTTCACCTCATGAGCTTCTTTCGTCCTTCAACAATTTCCATAAATGCAAATCGTACTTTAGTGTCAGCATTTTTCAAAATTCAAAGTGCTGAAATTCAGAGTCACATGACTCTCAGCACAAAGTCACAAACTACCCCTGAGTTGGGCGCATCAAAGCCTCAAGCGTATTTCCGCTTCCGCTCTGCTGGACATCGATCGCCACTAGCCTCACAGAGCGAGGAAAATATAGAGAGGTACACGCATCGTCACTCAATGCTGGAACATTTATTGATTATGAAAGAAAGAAAGAAAATACGTTTACAATTACAACACTCACACTCTGAAAGTTGGTCACTATTAGCTCGACACCTGATGCGTAAATGCGATGTACGCCCCTAGGGCCGTAAGTAAATTTGAAAATAGAATGAGGCTCATTGAATTCATAAATGTTGAAATTAAATACAACCTCCATTACAAATTCTTGTTTGTATTTAAAAATTAAAGAGGCCACATTCATAATATGCTTTATTGAAATACGACCTCCATGACAAATGCTGGGTTCATGATGGAAATCTATAATGAAGGCCTATGTGCAGCAGTGGAAGTAAAGAAAAAAACCCCGGCCAAGTGCGAGTAGGACTCGTACACGACGGGTTCCGTACCATTGTCTTTAAAAACGAGCATTAAAAATCACGTTTTTTGTATGGGAGCCTCCCTTAAATATGTATTTTATTCTGTGTTATTCTGTATTTTTTGTTATAGCGGCAACAGAAATACATCATCTGTGAAAATTTCAATTGTCTAACTATCACGGTTCAGCCTGGTGACAGACGGACAGACATACAGCGGAGTCTTAGTAATAGCGGGACCCTATTACTAAGATTCCGCTGTCTGTCTGTACGTCAGTCTGTCTATCTGTCTGTTTGTACCCGATGGGTACGGAACCCTAAAAACAAAATCTTTTTAATAATTAAAATCACAAGGATCATTTTGAAACGTCAATTTTACGGTCTGTTCTTTCGCGACTAAGCCAAGAAAGAAAGACAAGAAACAAAGTGGTTGTTCTTTTTAATGATCCTTTTAGAATACATACAATAATGAAAATAAATTACGCCTAAATTGTCACATTTTTGAACGAGTTGAAGCAATTTCAATCCCAAGCTTCTCTGTTATCTATATAATCAGATATTAAAAGCTTTGTATAAAGATTTTGTTTAATTACATTTTTAAGTTTGTTAATTGTCAATTTTTGTACATCACTTGGGAGTTGGTTATAAAAGCGTACCCTTTGAACATCATATAGCTAATACGATGATAATAAAAACTTAAGTTCCGTTTAAATAAAAAGTACAGTATTTTATTGCCGTCGACACTTCTGTATGATCACAAGGTCTACAGCAAGTTTCAGTAGAGTGAATGTGGATGCAATAACTCTTGCTCCACCGGCCTTTTATGTACCGCTTTTACTTATCTGAGGGAAATATCAAATAGGTCACTTACCAGTTCATTACTTAGAAGACAGTCTATTAAGTCTATTAAGTCAAGCTGCAGTGACCAATTAGGAAGTCCCTAAACCGGTTGCGCACTCAAGTTGGCCGCTGCCGAGATAATCTACCCAAGTGGGGCTACATCGGCCCATTCCGAAGCCAGTGCCACTGCGAGGCCACCTTACAAACAATGGCCCACCTGCTCTCATGTCCTCTATGCCCAACCACCTGCACACGAGAAGACTTGTACCAGGTAACAAGAGAGGGGATTGAAAGTTGCTCTCTATTGGGCTAATCAACTTTAGAAGTCAAACAGCCACTGACACGAAAGAAGAAGTCTAATAAAGTATTTTCTTAGCGTAACTAGCTTGGGTGATTATTGGGGTTTTTTAAACCACCTGGAGATGGACCAAGCATAATAGCCGACCTGATGTTAAGAGGTACCATCGCCTATGACAAAGTATTGCCTTGTAAGACTCGCACCTTATGAACGTGCCCTACGAAGCACTGCCTTAATTCATCAACTTGAGACACACAGGTGTAAAGCCTCATGTGCTTGTAATTTCACCGGTAACCATACCCTTCAAAATTAAACACAGCAATGCTCCTTGGCGGTAGAAAAAGGTATGGTGCCCTTCCCCGGGCGAGTCCTTTCACAAAGAACTTTACTAGTTTATGTATACATATATGTATGTTTGTAATGACCTATGTTCCACCGTAGTGCCTTAACTACTCGTCCGATTTTGATAAATAAGGTGTCAATCGACTCGTTATTATGATGCGCGTAGTCTTCTAATGACGGAGTTCTGAGGTAACAAACAATACAACCGAATTGAAAACATCTTTTGAAGTCAGTAAAAAAATCACAGAGATCGTTTATTAACGTTTCTGTCTGTTCCTCTGTGACCAAGCCAGGAAAAAAATGGGCAAGAAACAAGGCTTTTTCAGAGTCCTCTAAGCGTTTAAAGTTTGAATTCAATAACCCACTTGAACTCTTTTCAACAAACACCTAAAAGTTGGACGAGTCTTCCATCGGCCAGTCACGTATCGGTAACGAGGTCTGAACCACAAAATAGGTAGATAAAGAAGTAAAATTCAGGCCGATTTTGATTTTATTTACCTACGATCGAGCGCAGCGCGCTGGCACTTACAATATTCTACAACCAAATGCACAACAATTTTGATTATCACGTAAGCATTTCATCGTAAATTATTCCAAGTAAATTCACACCCACATAACAATTATGTCACATAAAACATGATTTACGTTTCGCCAAAGCGCCTAGCTTTGGCGCTCGCTTACCTGTTAACGCTCGTAGTACTAAACTTAACTTCTGTACGTATTTTGTGGCTGGACTAACAAAATTCAATTCGATTGACCTTTTTTGCGAATACAAGTTACCGGACACATTATCCTGAGTTACATCGTTTCATTCAACAATTTTAGTTGCCTAGTCGATCTAGGAACGCAACAGTTTTGCCTTGTCAGTCTATTTGTCAGAATGACATAATTATAGCTTAATGTAACGGCGCACGTACACATAGACGCACGCGTACAAAGTTCAGGTTAATTAGGTCGAAAAATTCGGACAAGTGCGAGTCGTACTTGCCCACCGAGGGTTCCGTTCAAATTTGTACCGACAGTTTCAATGATTGATTACGTACTTTAAATAAAGGCTATATTTTTTATGATTTAATTACAATTTTAATTAATTACAGATTTTTCTCTGTTCTTGTAGTATAAAACGATATTACTTGCAAAATTTCATAGTTCTAGGTTAACGGGAAGTACCCTATAAATTTTGGTTCCCTTGAGAGTGTCGAAATATTCGTTTTTTGCGGCATAAACGGCCGTATTTACCTTAAGTTAGAAGTTTGATTTTTTCACAGCTTCAAGGGACTGTAGTCCTGGGTATAATAGGTTTAATTTTAACTCGATACATTCACGCGTTCCGGAGATAAAGGGTCTTGATAGACAGTCAGACAGACGGACAACAAAGTGATTCTATAAGGGTTCCATTTTTCAAAATTCAACATTTCATACATTTCAAAAGACACTAAACAAAATTATTGCCATCATAAATCGGCTACCACAAAGCATTGCTACAGAAGCATAGCTGCTGCAGCGCTGGCTTTCAGTGGAGCCGCAGTAGCTTCTGTGACACGCGTTTCATATAAATTTACAAATTTTTATACAAATCGTAGGGACACAATGAGGGATTTTCACGGCTGTGGTTTTATAATTTCTAATAGATTTCGTTGCTCTGTCCATACGCTGATTATCAAAGAAAAGTGAGTTGTCAATGGCAATTGTTATTTTACTTAGAAAACATTCGTGATTGATTTTAATCATTATTATTAATACGGGATTCGAAACACCAATAATGGGAATCAATTTTATTGTGTTATCATTATTTTCCAAGGAAATTGAATGTGAGATTGTCTTTGACAAATTTTTGATATTGTTTCTTTGAGATTTGGGCATATAAACCATATTTTTTGTCGTTATAGCTCCAGACAGCGCCGTGTAGGTAGATAGTTAAATTTTTTTATCGAATACGAAATACCCTCATTTAACACATGGTTAAGTCATTAGTACTTAAATAATTACATAGCTTTTGGGTACCTACATAGTAGCTTATTGCAACATTATTTTGGAGGTGCTAGAAACAGACAAGCTAAATATATAACTATTGAATGAATTAATGAAAATTCTTTATTATACCTTACAAGCTGGACACTATAGATAAAAAAATAAAATAAAACAAATAAATGTAAACATAATGGACGGTCTTATCGCTTAACAAAGCGATCTCTTCTAGACAACCTACTATTGTCTATTACTATTATGGTATTACACAGCTATGTACATATACAGGCGTTACAAACAGCCTTGCTGTACATGCTTGTAGCCCGGCTTGCACAACGATCCCTAAACGTATTTAGCTACTAATATTTTTAATTTTGACGTATTTGTATGATTTGAACCCCTTAAATCATATTTACTTGGTTACTAAATACGTTTAGGCATCGTTGCACAAGTCTAGGGACTATCTATATGAAAAACAATTGGGGAGGATACAAAAATAAAATTACAAATTACATACGTTACAATTAGATTTAAATGTTTTCTTTTTAAAATGAATATACCTACCTAACAAGAACAATAACGTCCTCCTCTCTCTTTAATATTGTTGTGCACGATAGGGTCCATAATGATCTAATTTACCACCTATTTGCTGCAGTAACATATTATACAACTACCAGCTGTTGCTCGCAACTTCGTTCGCGTTACATTACTAAATGTGTAGGTAACCTAGAAATAAAGCTGAACTGTTACAACTTGACTTAACACTCCATTTTTATCCAATGGGACCTGATTTATCGAATAAAAGTAGCCTATGTATTAATCCAGGTTATAATACTAAATTTCATCGAAATCAGTTCAGCCGTTACGACGTGATTGAGTAACAAACAAATAAATAAATAAACAAACATCCAAACTTTCGCATTTATAATATTAGTGTGTTATCTATCTACCTCTTGTTTTCAAGTATCTTCTTTTCTTATATTGTTTTTACATGCATCTATTATTCTTTTGTTCGTAATCTGTGATTACGTTTTCTGGAATTTATAATATTGCTGGACATTTCACACAGCGCTATCTAGCCCCAAACTAAGCAGAGTTTGTACTATGGGAACCAGATAACTGATAGAATACTTATATACTTTGTTTTTGTAAACACATACTTATAATATATAGAAAAAACACCCAGACACGAAACAAATATCAATTGATCATGCAAACATTTGTTTCGCGGCAGGAATTGAACCCGCTACCTCCTGCATCTCAGTCGGCTTTCCGCCCACTGCGCCACGGAGGTCGTCAAATTATGATGTATGATTGTTTATTGTTATATCTTTTATATACCTATATATATATATATTTTACGGTATTATGTTTACTATGGCAAATAAAGGTCTGGGGGGAGGGGGCGAAAACGCACTAATTTTAAACATGTCTAACATTGGAACTCACGTTGGTTTGACTGATGTCAGTGCGATACAAAATGTGCATATCGTAACGTTTTTGTTTTGGTTTTACTTTGGAATTAGAATAGAATACAATATTTAATTGAATGTTCAGTATTGAAATGGCCAACACCGTGTCAATACGTGCAGAGCACGCATTCCGTGGCTATGCGACATAGCAACGGTGGCGCGGCGTTCGGCATGCAGCCAATCCGAATAGCAAGCATTCGTTCTAGCTCGTTCGCATTCTCCGTATACCAGCAACATTCTAACTATTGAAACCTTAGGAAAGTTTTTTTTCGTCCTGGAGATAGAACAAGCATGGCCCACCTGATGTTATGTGATAATGATAACCATCGCCTATAACAAAGTATTGCATCGTAGGTCATGCATCTTAGGTACGTGCTCTACGATACACTGCCCTGCGTCCATCAAATTCAAGCAAACAGGTGTAAAGCCTAATGTCATAGTTTTGTATTGTAGCTGGTATGAGCGCCTGATAAAGATGATCTGGAAGAGATCGCCTTAAGAAGCTTGTATTTCCGCGTGTCTAGTTATTTGTCCTGGAACCAAACATTTTAAGACATGTGCGATGTAGTAGTTTAATAAGCGGCGATGGGCTTGCAACCTGTGACGTGAATGCTTAACTTCTATGCAAAAAGCTTAGTTTTGGCTTAGGGCGACTTACACAACGATGCCTAATCGTATTTAGTGACTAATATAATTTAAGGCGTTTTCAAATCATACAAATACGTCAAATTTAAACTTTTTTTTTATTTATGATAGCTTTTTATAGATTTTTATAGATGATAGGTAGTGGTGAAGCGCTTGGCTTCACCACTACCTCACCTGATGGTAAGTGATGGCGTGATCAAAGATAGAGCACGCTTGCCTAGAAATAACCTATTCACTCTGGACTTGAAGACTCCGAGATTATACCGGTTCGGAAAAACATACGCCGGAAGCGAGTTCCACTCCTTACTTGTGCTAACAAGAAAAGTTGAAGCAAATCGTTTGGTACGGCAAGATGGTATGCCGACCAGGTATGGGTGGTACTTCTCGGTACGTCTGCTTGTCCGGTGGTGAAAGGTGGAATGAGGGATAATATATACTTACCAAAGCAAACCTAAAATTTGAAATACCTACCTATTAATATTATAACTGATAATTGTAGATTTAAAGGGCGGTATAGTGAAACTGCATCCGTCAAAGTGTTTTTGACCACTTACAGTTACAATACAATTCTGAAAACATGAAATGCCAGGCATTTTCTATCTTGCATGAGGCTCTTACATACGATACCTGCTGTGAAGAGCGGTCAGCTTCTGTCAAATATCTAAATATGAATGATTTTTTTTATCATTAAAAACAGTACCTACTTACTTAACTTAATGGATAAATCTATAATATAACTTTTGAAACTATCATGGTTATGGACACTATTTGTAATAAAAACGAGATATTTACCATGATTTGTGAGATTTTGAGTAAAACAAAATCGGGATACTCAAAAACTCATGGTAAATATCCCGTTTTTATTATAAATCTAAAGCAGTTTACATACCTATTTAAATATAACTAAGCCGTAACATTCGCTAAGTAAATCTACGCAAATATGAACAGGTGAGTTAGAAGAACTTTCCTTGCTAGTTTACAATAACTGTGTTACGACAAGGTACTTATATATTCTCGAACCAAGTACATACTTATATAAAGGTTGAATTAGCCGTCTGAGACGCAGGTGGTTGCGGGTTCTATTTCCACCGCGGAACAAATGCTTGCATGATCTTCAAGTATTTATCCCGGGCTGGTTTTTTGTCTATATATTATAAGCATGTAGGTATTAAAAAGTACTTCTATCAGTTATCTGGTTTCTGGTTCCCATAGTACAAGCTTTGTTTAGTTTGGGGCTAGATGGCCGCTGTGTGAAATGTTCAACATTATTTATTTATTATAATTAAAAAAAAAGGAAGTTTTGTTTTGCGTAGTGGTCAAGTTTTAAATCGCCGCTTACATAGCATCGGTAGCATTTAAAAAGGAGACTGATGAACATCTAATGCCAGCACCATTCATTTACGTAAATACCTACAAAGCCGACAAGTGTGGTACGAGTATTTGCAAAGTTTGTGCACAAAGTTTGAACACAATTGAAAATATTTGAATATATGTTATGCACGCAAATAGGGACGCAAATCCACGCTTGACTTGTTTTCAAATGTTTTAACATACATTTTGAATTGTTGACGATCTCGTTCTCACAAACGGTATTGAGCCCTTAAGTCTCAGGAGAGATTTTGCCTCCCTGTGTGTGTTCTACCGCTTGTATAATGGGTTGTGTTCTGAGGAGTTGTTTGATATGGTGCCTGCAGGTACGTTTTATCATAGCACCGCTCGCCATCGGTAGGGAATCCATCCACACACCTTGGAGATGATCTGGTCGCGTACCGTAAGGTTCCAGAGGAATTTCCTACCGCGAACACTTCGCTTGTGGAATGGTCTCCCTGCCGAGGTTTTCCCTAGGGACTACAGTATAGGGTTCTTCAAAAAGGCCGTTTTTAAAATTTTAAAGGGTCGGCAACGCGCGAGTAATACCTTTGGTGTTACAAATGTCCACAGGTTACTGTAACCGTTTACCATCAGACGAGCCGTATGCTCGTTTGCCACCTTAGTGGTATAAAAAAAAAAACATAAAAAATCTTGCAATGATGGCTGGAAGAAAGGACTTTATTTTTTTCTTAACCATGCGTTGTTGTCATAGCTTAGATTTTCTCATTTACTAATATTATCGCCACTAATATGTACGCATAATATGCTTATATTGTTTGATGTTACAAATAAATGTCTATTAACACTAGATACTTTATTCTTATAATGTGTTGTTTATGCTTACTACTCGCTTTGACCAGAGTCCGGCGAAACTTTATCCATTTAATTTCATTTTCTCAAACATGCTTGGAAATTTAATTTTTGACAACCTTCTTTGAAACAAATCGAAATTACTTTACTGGCCAAATACGTGCGAGCAGCGGCCGGCAAAAGTTGTATGAAAATCCGTATCTGACGTGGTTAAGCTGCCATATAAATTATATAGGAAACTCATATCTGTCGTGTAATTTAAAAATGGAACGTTCTTTTACTCTGGAACATGGCAACCAAGAAGGTAATTTATCAAAGTTTTTATTTAAATTTAGAACTGGCTTGCAAATAAAAAGC
This sequence comes from Philereme transversata, assembly GCA_963924445.1. Taxonomy (NCBI): domain Eukaryota; kingdom Metazoa; phylum Arthropoda; class Insecta; order Lepidoptera; family Geometridae; genus Philereme; species Philereme transversata. The sequence goes on along the minus strand of OZ004339.1, from coordinate 33,632,504 downwards.
TGTAAAAAACAAATGATCACTTTAACGCGGGAAAAATTATTGTTGTTCATTGTTCATCATTGATTTTGAAAAGTAATTGTATTTATTATTTTAATGTATAATTTCCGCGCATTATTTGAGAAATGTACTCGTACTATACAAGCCTTGGCCACAACTAGGCATTGTTGGACTTACGTACATATGTGTGCCTCGGTTTCGCATCGGCCCCCATTTACACGTTCGTCCATCAATACCTCTTTTGCTAGCCGCTGCACTAATACACTATTATTTGTAAATCACTTCTCAAGAAGGATGACAAAGAAATAAAATATACAGCCATGTTCTGCTTAGGAGCATGTAAAAATTAAATATTATTATCAACATAATTCTTTAAAATATTTTAATTAACCATTACAAAATAAAATACAATATACCTTACATACAGCAGGTTCTAAGTAAGGTTCTGGAGTGAAGGAAGACCACGTACTGGAAAGCGCAGCGTAGGACTGCCTCATACTAAATAGAAGGTAGACCTGATAAAGGTTGCTGGAAGGCGTTGGGCGCAGGCCGCACAAGATCAGTCGCTCTGGAAATATATGGGGGAGGCATATGTTCAGTAGTGAACGTCCTTTGAACGTACTAATTGAGAAGACAACTATAGAACATAAAATCACAAAAATCAAACGAACAAACACACATGAAGAAATAAACAAATCAATAATATCATTCAATCAATTATACATAAAAATTTTAACAATAATTTAAATTAACATAATAATATAAGTAAATAAAATGATGATGATATCATACAGCAGCATACCGCACAGCGCACTAATCATGTGCAATCTTAAAAGTTTTAGGCCACAACCGGGCCGTGTGTTGGCAGCCTCGATGTTGCCAGCTTGTATCGCTGCCAAAACTGATTCGCTTTATATTCCACTGGATTTCGGCGGTGCAGTAAAATATGCGGTATATGCCGTCTTTGTGAGTTTTGGATATTCTATTACGTGATGGTGACTTGGTATGCCACCTTGGCTAGGCACAAATAGAATATCCATAGGTACGTATGTATGTGCCTACTAATATTATAAATTCCAAAGTAAAACTGTCTGTCTGTTTGTCTGTTTGGGGGCGATTAATTACGTCAGGTGTTCAGGGAGGGGGTCAAGTTGAATCTCGCCCAATCTCACGTGGGGGAGTGAGGGTTCTCGGCAAATATCACGTTATTTATTTTCGGCCAATAACAGTGTAAAATTATGACAAAATTTAATTAAAACCTCTCGAATAACAAAAAACAATTTAAATAAGTCCAACGCATTTACTATGAATACAAATTTTGAAAAATCTCACGCGAGATACAGTGGAGGGGAGGAGGTCGAATCAAATTTTGTGACACCTCTCCACGGGGGCAGGGGGGGGAGGGTGAAGGGGGGGGGGGCAGGGGATCAGGGGGCCGGAGGGGGGGGTAAAAAATCGACAAAAACGCGTCAAGTAATTAATGGACGCCCCCTTTGTATTTCGTACGTATTTCACGACTAAATGGGTGAACCGATTTCAAAGAAAAGCGGTAGATAAGAGGTAGGTACTTTAATTATAAAATATTAATTGATTAGTTCATTTTATGGTGTAACTAGCTTCCGTCAGCGGCTTCGCACGCGTGGTCTGTCAATAAAAAGTAGCCTATATGTCAATCCATGTCATAATCTATCGACATACCAAATTTCATCAAAATTGGTTCAGCCATTATGACGTGATTGAGTAACAAACAAACGTCCTTACTTTCGTATTTATAATAATAGTGTGATTATTTTTATTGTAAAAAAGCGGACTCGGTAATTTCCGGTGCTCGTCACGCAAACACGTGCTATTACCTAGTTTTAAGACCTTACTGTACACTTGTTTATGCAAATATATATCTTGTATTAAGTGTAGTAAAGTTCCTTGTGAAAGGGTTCGCTCGGAGAAGTACTAACACCATACTGATTTCAACCGCCAAATTGCTGTATTTCGGTATGAAGGGTTTCCGGTAAAATTTATATTTTAAGGAGGCTTTACACCTTTATGCCTCAAGTTGACGGACGCAGAGCAGTGCATCGTAGGGCACGTTTCTAAGCACGCATGGCCTGCGAGGTAATACTTTGCTATAGCCGATGGTCAGGTACCACTTAACATCAGGAGGGTCATATGCTTGTTCCACCTCCAGGTAGTATAAAAACAGGTTATTATATAAATTGAATATGACCGATTGACACATAGGCTACTTTTTATTGATAAACTACGCGTGCGAAGCCGCGGGCGGAAATTATATTATCAAGTATTTTGGTGAATTAAATGTATTTAGACGTGGAATGTAAGGGTTTGCAAAACTTCGTAAGTGGATTTTTTTGATAAAATAGAAACACGCCAAGCTTAGTAAAGCCTCCTTTATTGTTTAGTGAGATAAACGGCTCCAAGCTAAATCATCGCTGGATTATAGCGACAACGTACAGGGTGCTTCTGAAATGTAGGATATTAACCAGTTCTTCTTCTTTGTTTTTTGTGTCGATGTCTCAAACCTATAGCCATTTTGAGCAGTACGTCGCCACGCTCATGGCAGCGTCAGAGCAGGTCATCAGTTCCCCCATCGTTCAGGTGGTAGGGCAGGATGGGCATGCAAGGACGTGAGCTATTGTTTGGAGATGGGCATCACATTTACTAAGAATACACCTGCAGCGGCCGACTTGGGCGCGCAGTCTGTTGAGGCCTGAGGGTCTCCCCAATGGAAGGTAGGCTACTAAGAGACTACTAATTTACGAGCATTAGTCTAAAAATGCCTCCGACGACCTCCTTGCCACAGTGGGTGAATTGAATAGCCGGCCGAGACGCAGGAGGTAGCGGGGTCGATTCCCGCCGCGGAACAAATGTTTGCATGATCTACACATAGGTATTTGTTCCGTTGTGTTTTTCTATACCTATATACATATTATGAATTATGTATGTATTTACAAAAAAACGTAAACTTACAAGTATTCGATCAGTTGTTTGGTTCCCATAGTACAAGCTCTGCTTAGGTTGGGGCTAGTTAGCGCTGTGTGAAATGTCCAGCAATATTTATTTATATATTTTTTCATCGCGATCGCGAGATTTCCATAGCGACCGAACTTGTCCAATCAATACCATTACCATTATGCATTCACTTAAAAGTATTATTATTTTACTTAGAAAACTTTCGTGATTTATTTTAATCATTATTATAAATATGGAATTTATCACATATCGATTATTAAAACGAAACATTGTCGGTCGAAACACCGATAAAACGGTACGTGATCACCGATAAAACGGTGTTTCTGACTACAGACGTTCCGATGCATTCTGTATACGTTTTATAGAAGGTATGAACGTAGGTGTGCACGTAGATATGTCGGTCGTAATTCTGCATACCGCGCCTGCCAATGCAGTGCCGTTCAAGAGCTTATATTATATTACCTTACTAGCTGACCTGCCCACGGCTTCGCTCGTGATAGATTATTTCCAAAATATGTGGTAAAAAAGATCAATTTCATACATGTTGGTCTAAAATGGTATTTTATAGTGAGATTTAATGAGTTAAGAGCAGGTACGATGATGATTACTATATGATATGATACTATATATACTATACTATATGATCATGTACTTACTTCGTAAATTCGTTTAAGAATTATAGTATTCGTTATAAATCAAATGATTTCTTGTTCAGTTTCCGTTCAAAATGCCATATTTCTTTGTCTAATTAGGTATGTAGATAGTTATTAATATGTATTCAATAGAGATAATAGTAAATACGATAGCATTTAGAGTTTCTTATGGTGGTTTTCTGACTTGTTTACTCTCTTCTATAAAATCTCGGAGATTGCGACGGCTCGGGGTATAAACCTTCCGTCGACCGAGACACGTTCTCGGAGATCCGGATGACGAAATCACATCCACTGGCGCGGAGGATATTTCTGAGTCATCTACATTAGACAGAGCATACACTTCAAAGATACACCGACCTCGCCGGCGAGGTCGACGAGTCCCTTCAGTCGCGGCCTATACGAGGTACAAACATGTACCCTATCCTTTTATCTCCTATCCCCATCCTGACAACGGCCCAAGCCGAGGTTCGTACCTAAGTACAGTTACAGGGTTGAGCGCCATCTGCGCTCGCCAAAAGTTCGGTTAAGCTGCACCGGCCTCAGAGGCCAACAGCGAGAAAAGTCCATTCTAAAAAAAAGGATCGGGGTATTTTTCCATCGACAGTATCAGAGAGAGCGGGGCTCTGCTTTTTATACAAGTATACCTATTCTCCAAGTGAGGGATACCACGTGTTGGGTGATGCAACTAAAATCATTATGATTTTATATTTATATAGTACTCGTTGTCCCGGCGAACTTCGTACCGCCTTGACATGCATATGACGCGGGCTGCCAATTTACGTCACCGGTAGAATTGTCAATCGACCATCATTAGCTGCATCTATGTATGACAAAATGAATTATTTGATTTGACGATAATTTAATTTGAGTTTCTGTGTAATTTTAGTTTGATTTTAATGAATAAATATTTATTTAAATGATGTTGCTTATGTTAGTATCTTAAAAGCCAACAATTAATCCTAATCTGTTACACGCGTGGTTCGTCCATAAAAACATTAACCTCCTTCTACCCAGTCAGGTAAAAAGTAGCATATTTTCTAATCCTGGTCATAACCTATCTTTACACCAAATTTTATCGAAATCGGTCAAGTCGTTTATTCGTGAAAATGTAACAAACAGACAGAGTTACTTTCGAATTTATAATATTAGGATAGATATACCTAATGTATAATATGTAGCTTTATTTAGGTGATAGGTATAATAATAATGTACTGGAAATTTCACACAATGCTATCTAGCCCAATACTAAGCAAAGCTTGTACTAGGGAAACCAGATAACTGATTGAATACTTATATTTTTTTATATACATATATAGCATACTTTATTGCGCATCATAAAACACAAGTATGCGTTACAATTGGCGGTCTTATCACTGAATAGTAATTTCTATATTACCACGACAAACCTTTAAGGTTTTATAGTGCTTTATGTATTACAGTTAGTAAGTATGTAACTTTTTGTCAAATAAATAAAAAAAATACAAAATAAAAATATTACACAACCTTTAAATGAAATGGACTGCGTGAATGCCGGAAGTGTAATGGTGTACCCTCTACATTATTTGGGCATAAGAAACGATGTGAAAAAATAGTGAACCTAAGTAATATACCACCAATTAAAAAAAATGTATAAAAAAGTATTTATTTGCAGCCAAAACTTTATCATGAAATGAAAATTAATGCATTTATTAACAGAAATAATGTAAAATTATTTACTTTACTTATCATAAGAGTTATTTTGTAAGAAACAGTTGAATCACCTAAAGACAAACAATCTATAGATAGCTCAAATGCTCCAGATCACTACTAGGTGGAAGTCAGACATTGGCTGCATTGCCTCGCTCAATTGCAATGCTTATTCGTTGCCCCAGATAAGCGCCAGCTCTCGGACCAGACACCCAATAAAATTAAAATATCAATAATATCCACACAGGATCCGCAATACCAACAGCGCGCGAAGACCGGCATCGTAGATGTTGGTGACAAGACTGCCAGGCTGAAGTGGGTCTGGGCGGGTCGCGTCAGTTGTATGGTTACAGACAAGTGGGCAACAGTTGTCACACACTGGGTGCCTGCAGATGGGCATCGAAGCCGGGGCAGCCGAGGAAGCGTTGGCGTGACGACCTCTATGTGTTCCAAGATGGCTGGTGGGATGTGGCGAGTAACCGAAAGTAATTAGTCTCTCAGTCCCGAGGCAAAAGTTCCTCACAGAATATTGGATCAGAAACCGTACGAAAAATTATGAACTTTCATCTTTCCTTTACATCCTTACATTATTCATTTTCTATACATCTCGATATCTCTCTCCATTTTTCATGTCTACGAATAATAGGCCGGTATTTGTTACATGTAACTTAAATAAATTGGTTAAACGCGTGTCGGACCACGCACAGTTAAGTGTTCCGTAGTCAGTGTAGCTGGGACACACACACACGACTTTTACGGAAATGTCCTCTTTGAAGTTTTATATTTCGTAAACAGGCTTAAAAAACTAAAAAAGTGTTGAAGAAACCTAAGTGTTTTTGGAAGACCTACTCAACGACACCCCACACAACGGTGCGTGAGTAAAAAAGAAAAGTCAGCCAAAAAACAATTTTTTTTTATTGTTTTGTTTCATATCTAACTAGGCGTTACTAAAATGTAGAGTCAAACAGCTTTACATTACGGTCGATGGATCTTGGCTTCAGTAAAATTAGCCATTTATCAATTTTTTTTTTGTTTTTTTTTTTTATTGATGATAGTCAAGCGTGATAGTGTGACCGAAGATTGAACACGCTTGCCTAGAAAGAACCTATTCACTCTGGACTTGAAGACTCAGAGATTATACTGGTTCGGAAAAACATACGCCGGAAGTGAGTTCCACTCCTTACTTGTGCTAATAAGAAAAGTTGAAGCAAATCATTTGGTACGGTAAGGTGGTATGCCGACCAGGTATGGATGGTACTTCTCGGTACGTCTATTTGTCCGGTAGTGAAAGGAGGAAGGAAGGTCATGAAGATCTTGCGCACACTCACCAAAATGAATCTTGTAAAAAATTACGACCTGACGCATACGCAATGACACAACACCATTTTTGCGGTCCCGTGGCGAAATTCACGATCGCCAAGATCCGCCGACCGTACCTGGGCGGATATACTGTAGGAACATTTCGCTCGTGGAATGGTCTCCCTGCCGAGGTTTTTCCCAATGGCGTTTAAAGTTTTTAAAGGGGTGTCATCACGCGAGGGATACTTTGTGTGTTATAAGCGTCCATAGGCTACGGTAACCGCTTACCATCTGGTGGGCCATATGCGTGTTTGCTACCTAAGTAGTATAAAAAAAAAGAGAAACTATATGGGTTCCTAGTTCAATTACGGAACCCTTAAACAAATAATAATTCACGGTGAACCCTTACAGAGCAATTGAAAAGGAGAGGATCGAAGCATTATACAACTCTAGGATTTTTGACCACGACGCAAAAACAGAGGTGTTATAAATTATATAAGCCTTGTTTTAAGACAAATCATAAGACAAGTTTTTTTTATAAACAGGATGCTTCATAATAATCCATGTTAACCCGATACAGGGTCCTCACTTACACGAATAATGTTTTATTACGACTTTTTGAATTTCTTATAGTGAAGAAAAACTCTGTAAAATCTGCTTTTTATCATTCATGTCTATCATGTTCGTCATGCGTAGTAAACATGTTTTTTTATTTTATATTCTATTTCTAATGACGATAATGAAGGGAGGCCTATGCCCAGTGGGAAGAGAAGAGCTGACGATGATGAAAGATCCGAGCGAAGCCGAGGTAGGTTAGCTAGTAATTTAAACAAATATCGTATCGCAACCATAGAACAAGGCACTCGTAACTTTCGGGTCAAGCCACAAACACTTCAAAACGAATTAAAGTTGTATTACAATTTTGAGCTTATTCAATTTGGCTGTGTATAAACAAAATAATATACACTAGTTGGGTATTATTTGCCAGATGGAGCTCTATTAGGTAAGTGTTTTAAAAAGTCCCCTTTCCACCACCATACAAGCATAAGTAAACCATCAACCAGTTTTTTGTAAAGTAATCTATAATCTACATCATAAAATAAAAACTGTAGCGATCTTGCTCAGTAGGTAGATACTCAACACATTTATTGCTTTCACATGGTGATAAAGTTGTTACAGGACGTAGGTAGACAGTTTCACATAGGAACCGTGACAGGGTATACCAACAGGAAGGCAGACCATGTTTTCGTATCTAAATAAGTAGGCGTGCTGTTTACAGTATACAAATTATTCGATATTTTATTATACGTATCCATTGCATTTTAATTTAATAAATTAAATTAACCAATCTGGTGAAGTAGTCAAGCGCTTGACTATTCTTAATAAAAAATAATTGAACAAGCGCTTGTCAGACCACGCACAGTCAAGTGTTCCGTAGTCAATACGGTGGCTGTATCTTAGTCATTTTAAAATACAACGTAAATTTTATGACTAATTTTGGTAATTTTGTATGAAAATTGTATGAACTGTTTGCAAACCAAACTACAACTTTTCTCGTTGGTCGACTACTTCTCGTAAACTAGTAAAGTCTACTCAGTTTTGATAATTCTTCTTACAACTAGGGGTGGGCAGTATTTGAATTAGTTGTAAATAATATACGTAATTGAAATACAAATACGTATTTCGTATTTATAATCCAATTACATAGTAAAAATTTAATTTGTAATTGGTATCTCAAATACCTAACGCTGAGGTATTTTGTAGTTAGTATTTCAAATATTTATGACTTAAAAATACATCTGAACATAAACACATTTAGCGATCTTTATATTTGTGCGTTCTACAGAAAATAGCGTTTGATTAGTAACTATTCGTAAGCAAAATGGCGACTGCTAAATATGTCAATCTTTAAAGTTGGCAATACTGCACTTTTATACTGTACGTCTAATTGTTGATGAGGTACCTAACACCTGACTGTATTTTGTATTTTAAATAAAAAGTAGCACGCCGGGAGTGCCGAAAGAAGTGAAAACTTGAATAAAAGCAGACTACACTACAGATACTTATATACAGAGGTGTCGGTAACGGTAACAGTGCCGCGAGTTCAATGGTTTTTTCCCATCTCAAAAATGCTAACGCGCCAAAAGAAGTTTTCACTTCAATAAAAAATAGTTAAAATACTGTATTTTGTATTTTATATTTCGAATACACCACTTAAAAACATTTTGTGTTTCGTATTTTAAATACGAGTACGTGCGAGATAGTATTTTGTAATTTAATTAACGCAAATCATGTATTTTGCCCAGCTCTGCTTACAACTACAGTATATGTGCCACTATAGACTATTACGAAAATGGCCACTTTGAAGCTTTATATTTCGTAAACAAGCTCTTGTATCAAAAACGTCTCCAGTAAACCTGTATATAACATGATAGGGTGCGTGCGAAAAAATAAATCTGCATCATCACTTTTACACATAATCGTCCCTGAATAAACAAAATTTTTTAATTTTTATTTCATTACTTTTTAGGCATCACTTATCATCATTTAGATAGATTTGAACCTATCTAAATTCTAAATGCCATACTAAATTTTAGCGCATTAAAATTATGTATAAAAAGTGAAAATTTATGTAATGTAAAGTTTACGAGTAAAACGGCTGTAAAGGGTCGGATGGACAGACAGCCAAATATGACGAAACTTTAAGGGTTCCGAGTTCGACTAACGAACCCTAAAATGTATGATTTGTTCGGTGTGTATTAGACCTACCTGTTTATCGTAAATCATAGTGATATTATAAATTCAAAAGTAACGTTATGTTACGTATTCAAGACTAAACGGCTGAACAGATTTCTATAAAATTTATTATAAAGAATTAACCTGGATTGAAACATAGGCTACTTTTCATTGACAAACCACGCGTGCGAAGCCACGTGTGGAAGCTTATAGCTCCTAAAAGGAATTTGTTTACATATTTTATAAGCTCATCCATAAACGGACATCGCAATCCAATTGGATTTCCATTCCATTACCCATTATTGAATCCATTACAATATCGTTAAATTCTATTGCGTAAACTGCGTCGGCTTAGTGGAAGCTTGCTCTACGAATAGTATATGACATTAGTTTGAAGCATCATCCAAAACCGGCAATGCTATTTAGACAGGCTGAATTCAGATAGACTAAATTCAGCATTAGTATACAACTTTTCAGAAAACATTTTAAAATATTGTGACGAGGGTAAAATATTAAGGTAAATGATTTGGGTCTCACGATCGCCAAATTCCTTCACGCGCCTACATTTACATACAATTCGTATCTGTGGTATTCTTATCTCGGTACACCGCACTCCATTAAAGCTTCACTAATTTCGTTCCATTCAAAGGTTGCCTGGAAGAGATTATTCTCAGCCACCCATTATATTATTGTCTTTCCAATTTTATTTTAGTGTTATATTGTTTCTGTTTGGCTGTTACTATAAAGAGTTACATTATCTTATCTTAGAGTTAACACTTTGTTATCAGCATTCGAAGTGTTAAAAACAAGGTTTATCATTACAGTAATTGCATTGGTCGTTAGGTAGTAATGTCTTCGGTAAACATGGCCACAGATACAGATTGCTTATTGATGAGGGTCATCGAGTTCATGACCTCTGGAATTCATATGATGGTAACATCAAATAGGACATTTCTGAAACTTTGGTAGGTACGATTACATCAAGTGAATTTATATCTTCATAGGTTTGCTGGAAGAAAACTCTTGATAGGGTTAAGCTCGCCTTTGTACGTGACGTTTTTATGCATTTTAATTCGTAGGTACATGTAGTATTATGTTATAGCTAGGGTTACTCTGATTCAATCCCGTAGACTTGAAATTTATAGTAAAAATGTGTATTGCATGTGTACGAGTATAAGAATTTATAATAAGTTACTTAATGACATTAGGGAGTTACCACTCAATCAATTTAAATATAAATTATTCACAATGGTTACTGAATGCTTTTACTCTGTTAATGAATTTTTTAATTTAATATTATTTTAATATTATTTGAAATGAATTAGAATTGAAAAGAATTTGTACAACTTTGCAAGCCCTAACTGGCAGATAATATCTTAAAGTAATATTTAACTTTAAGACCTTATTTTGTAACATATAATCAGCAAAGAATAAATGACTTATGACTTATAGAAAAACACCAAGCATACCCTTCTCTCCATAGCACGCTGAGCATAGGCCTTCTTATGAGGCGCATAGTGATAGACCACGTTTCTGTACCATATGTCATCACTGGTCAAACTGATTGAAGACCTTCGGCTTACACTGAGGTATTTTGGATGAGAAGACGTCACAAAGTTTTCCGAAAGCTGCCCAACGACTCCAACGAGACGAGCGAGAAAATAAGATTGAATCAGAAATGAGGAAATTGAACCAAAGTCACCAACATAGTGCAAATGATTGGCAAGCTGATGTGGAAATCGGTAGGGAACATAGTTCGAAGAACTGACGGCCGTTCGGGCGGAAAGGTTCTCTGGCGTCTATCAGAATTCGTTTTCTCAACAGCATGAGCAATATTATTGAGAGGAGCCTGGTTGTTGATTTGAAGATCGTCTGCATAGAGGTGATAGGACGAAGGAAGATTACAAGAAATAGAGTTATGAAAACTGCGAAAAGAAAAGGGGATAGAAAGCCGCCTTGAGGTACACCAACAGACGTGCTACACCACGAGGAGCGAAATTCCTCGAGTCGTACATGCTGCCAGTATTCATTTAAGTAATTGAAAAACCAACCAACCAACGCTGGGGATACGTTAAGGAAGTTAAGTAATGCCAGGTGAATACAAACGCATTGTTAAAGTCCAGCAAAGTTAGTATTGTGAGTAGTCCATTTTAACTAAAGCAGTGACAGTTCTAAGGCTTTTACGAAAGCCGGACTGATTTAGGAGACTATTGGATGAGAGGAAGGAGTTTAGTTCATAATGGGCCAAGCGTTCAAGGACTTTGGATAAAAAAGGGCGAATAGAAATTGGGCGGCACGTATTCAGAAAAGTATGATGGATAATGATATTGATAAATTTATTTATTCATATAAATAGAGTAAGTTACAAGATCTAGATTTTAAAATGTTTGTTTCTTATGAGTTTTCTTAAACAAGCAAATATATAGTTCTGTCTACACAGGTACGAGACAAAATTAAAATTTATTACATATTTTTAAAGATAAAGTAATATTTTTGATAAATCTAGTGAATAAGTTTGCATAGCTTAAGGCAAAAAAGACGTCGTAGTAGTGAAGTTCTTCTCGCAGATAAACGGATATGATTCAAGACTACCGTCATTGGCTAGTATTCCATCTCGTCGAATGAACGCGTAGGGGTAGAGGCTTTCAGTGTATGGTTTCCCATGTTCCCACTGATAAGCGAATGCATCCTGCGCGTAACTTTCACCTAGAATCAAATTAATAAAAGTAAGTTAGCGGTTAGGTAAAAAAGCAGCGCAGCACTCATCCCTTGTAAAAGTGTTGCATAGACCACAATACATGTTTATCTCCAAAAAACCTCGGATAAGCTTCCTAGCACTTTTTAAAAACTTTTTAAGAGAATCTGCTCAAACTCACCATCAGCAGTCAACCAGATATTCCTCCACTTATCCCAGAAGATACCGACAGCTGCCCGATTCGTTAGTTGGGTATTTTGTATCGCTGATGAAGGGTATGTATTAAATAACTTCTTGAGGAGATCTGCTTCTTGGGCGCTATTGGCGATGGCGAGTCTTGCGCCCTCCTCCACACAGATGCTATACGCGTCAGGCCATGGTACTGCTTTCGTATGAAACTTGTAGCAGCTGCACGACTCTTCGTACCACTCGTATCCTGCATACAGATAATCGGAATAATCTAAATATCTTAGGTCTTTGCCGTTTTTTTAGCGAACTTATAATGACGTGTTCATAAATGAAAGAAAACACAAAATAACTTTAAAATAGTGGATAGTCTAGACCCAGGCACTAGTCGAATGAGGTTGATGATTTTATCAACCATAGCTTGTGGCGGCCACTCACTAGTGGCCGATCTGATTTTGAATTCGTGTGGTCGTGTGTGAAGTGGCCTGGAGTGTGGGGTCACTCATACCTTTTCTTAGGCAGTAATGAGCTGGTCCCTCCGGCAGATAGTTGTAGCTCTCATGCTTCTCACAAATGTTGATACCTGTGAAATTATAAAAAAATATTTGACGACATCGAAGGTAACTGATGTGGGTGGCGTTTTGCATGATCTGCAAATATTTGTTTTTGTAGATAGAGATAGGCAGACGGACTTGGAAAAACTATAAAGGCCATCAAGTAAACCTAAGTAGGGTTGAGCTCGCTTTCGCTCTTCAGTCTGTACGTGAATGGGCTGATAGAGCGACTCAGCATGCCTGTGGGCTGTTACATAGACAGTGTGTGTGTGTGTGTGTTAACAACTTGAGCTATGCCGATGACATGGTGCTGCTGACTTCCTCAATTAGCGCTCTCTGAAAGTTACTGGTGGTCTGTGACTCTTATGTGACCTCACATGGCTTTATGTAAAATGTTAAAGAGTCGGAGCTCATGGTCTTCAAGTTGGGTATGAAGTGCCCTACCTTTGTTCCTCCCGTGACTCTCAATGGGGCACTACTAAAAAAGGTATTCCAATTTAAATATCTATGGCATCTGGTAACTGACGCCTTGCGAGATGACACCGATATGGAGAAGAAACGCAGAGCATTGTCAGTCCGGGCGTATATGCTGGCCCGCAGATTCGCACGATGTACAGACGCAGTTAAAGTGACCCTTTTTAAAGCGTACTGTAAAAACCGCTCTGCAAATCTGTGGTTTCAATATACGCAAAGGGCTTAAAATGTACTGCGAGTCCAATTTAATAATGCGTTCAGGGCAAAACCAAAACAGCCTCACTACTGCGCTCGGTACGCGCGAAAGCTGCAACACCATCCTGAATGTCATCGCCAACAAACTCGATTGTCCTCTCTCGATTTTCTCGATTGTGGAAGGTCAATTAATTACTAGTTGTGATAAAGTCTTTTGCGAGTACTAACTCCCCTAAATTTAAGCATTTTACTAACAAAATGGATCCATTGTTGTCCTACTGAATAAATAAATTAAACAAAATTAAACCTTAAAAAGAGATGGAAAGACGACCTGGATGCATTCAAACCAGATTGTTCAGATTTGGCTGTGGACCGTGATGGATGGACGGGAGATGGGGAGACCTTTGCCTGGCAGTGGGACAACAGAGTTTAGTAAAAAAAACCTAAAACAATTCTAAAAACTCACCTTCAATATACGTTAGGTACAGCAAACAAAATAAAACAATAAATGATTTATCAAACATTGCCACAAATAAAATAAATATTGAGCAATTAAAAGAACACACCGTTCACTGAGAGATCCAAACATTAATGATCATCAGTGATTACTTATATACCCATTTGTTTGCAGATGACACGTCACTTTTATTTAAATTAAAGCGACGACAAACCGATTTTGATGATACAAATAATGTAATCTCTAAGGTCGTAAAATGGTTCAATGTAAACAATCTACTTCTAAATGAAAAAAAACTAAATGAATTCAATTTATACGACCTAATGTTACACAAGTTAAAGCAGATATAAAAATCAAAGACTAGGAGTTGGCTCTTGTGGACACCACCGAATTCTTAGGTATACCCCCAGATAATAAGCTGCAATGGGGCCCTCACATTGATAAGTTGTCGAAGAGACTTAGCTCTGCGGCATACGCAGTCAAAAAGATCCGTCTCTTTACAGACGTAGACACAGCTAGACTAGTTTACTTCAGCTACTTCCACAGCATACGGTATACTGCTGTGGAGGAGTGCTGCAGTTATAAACACCGTTTTTGTTCTGCAGAAGAGGGCTGTTCGTGCAATTTATAATATGGGCCCCAGAGAATCATTACGCAATAAGTTTAAAGAAATAAATATTATGACATTCCCTTGTCAATACATCTATGAAAATCTAATGTATGTTCACAAAAATATTAATTTGTTTAAGAAAAATAGCGATAATCATAATTTTAATACTAGAAATAAAGATAAACTCGGTGTTGCCACTTGTAGACTCCATAAAGTTAGTAAATCGTTTAAAGGGCAAGGTATACGCTTTTATAACAAACTCCCAAGGCATGTACATAAATTGACAATTAAAAAATTTAAAAACGTAATTTAACAAAACCTTTATAAAAAAAGCCTACTATAAAATATCGGATTATTTAGATGATAGAGAAGCTTGAGATTGAAATTGCTCCAACTCGTTTAAAATGTTACAATTTAGACGTAATTTATTTTCTGTATTGTTATGTATTCTAACAGGATCATTTAAAAACAACCAGCCTATTTTCTTGCCTTTCTTTCCTGGCTTGGTCGCGTAGGAACAGGCAGTAAAATTGACGTTTCAAAGTGATCCTTGTAATTTTAATGAATAATAATATTTGCAAAATAAAAATAAAAATATATATAATACATTATTAAGCGCAAATGAATCGAAAGAAATACTATATTTATCTGACCCGACACGACTTACACGCGGACTTACGTACAGGAATAAGAAAACCACTCATGTTAGGAAGCAAAAAACTGTTTTTTTTTGTTATCCCACTTATATTTCAATGCAAAGGTTTGGATGGTTGAATGGATGTTTGTTCCTCTCTAACGCCAAAACTACTGAATCGATTTAGCTGAAATTTGGAACATCGTTTGATGATGATAGGACAGGCATAAATCAGTTACCGTGGGATGGAAATGAAGTGTCCAAAGCCGAGGGCGGCAGCTATTACTTCATAACTTACTAGACATTACTGGAATGTATAAAATCACTCCTCAACTTTGCAGCACATATACGTCTACATCTACGAGCAAAATGGCTATAACTATGGACGGAGCGATTAATCTATATGTATATGACCGTACATAGTGTTACCACCATTCTGCCGCTAAGCGGCATTGCTGTGTTATGATTGGAAGGGTATGGTTGCCGGTGAAAATAGAGGCACATGAGGATTTACACTTGTATGCCTCAAGTTGATGGATGCATCGTAGGACGCCTTAATAGGGCGTAACCTACGAGGCAATACTTTGTTATAGGCGATGGTTACCATCTAACATCAGGTGGGCCATGTTTGATTTTTTTTACTTAATTTTAGTATTTCCCCCCCCCCCAACCTCTCCTATATTTACGTACCCTATATTATTATGCACCTAATCCATAGATGAGTCATCATCATCATCATCATCTACAGCCCATAAGTACTCACTGCTGGGTGTAGGCCTCCCTTTGTAAACGCCACCCTTCCCGGTCCTGTGCTAGATGAGTACTTATATATATTTATTTACTTTGCTTATGTAAGTAGGTACACTGTTTATTCAATATATTTTTTTTAAATTATATGCTATCGTCTTATAACGTTTTCATGAAATCCAGTCCATCCAAAGATTGTCTGGAAGAGATCGCTTTAAGCAGTAAGACCGCCGCTTGTATTTCCGCGTGTCTTGTTACTTGTTTTTAATTTAAGTGTAATGTACAATAAAACTATATAAATCTTCTACATACAAGCTTACACAGAGGCACCAAATTTTTTCTTCACGTATTTTTATAGATTTCTTAGTTCGCCTCCGAAACATAAACCGGAAACAATGATCAAATTTACCTTTTGCGACTCCCAACTAAGTAAAAAACATTCCCATTAAAACAGTAAACACTAAAAGTAGGGGTTGAAAGTCTCAACGACAGGGGATGGTCCGTTTAACGACCCCAACGATTTACGATCCAATCGAACACGGAATTAAAACGATTCTACTTACTACACTTGATTTATTACCGATAATGTAAATGGGGATGAGAGCTAAAGTTTAGGATGAAGTCTGTTTAATTTGAATTAATCGTTGGGTCGCCATTTTGTCCTATTTTAGGGTTCTGTATTTTTTTTTG
Organism: Philereme transversata; assembly: GCA_963924445.1. Taxonomy (NCBI): domain Eukaryota; kingdom Metazoa; phylum Arthropoda; class Insecta; order Lepidoptera; family Geometridae; genus Philereme; species Philereme transversata. Next base: position 33,615,903 of record OZ004339.1, on the reverse strand, counting down.
CACAATTATTGGCATATTATATCTTTAAAAACACAAATTACACAGATAAGTCATTAATACAACCTTGCAAACGACCTACCTAAAATTAAAATATATAAATCATTCGAAACATGTAATAGTAGATTATTAAACGAGAGGATAAAGCAGTGTCTTGCGTCACGGGCGCTATATTGAATTCCAAACGTAACGAAGGATTCTAGAGTTCACTTACGAGCGGAGCGAGGGAGTTACCAGAATCCTGAGTGCAGAGAGGGGCATAAGCGCGCCCAAGATGCAGACAGCTTTATCCACGAGGAGAATACTCTACTTTTACACTTTCTGTGATACAATAACAATCAAATCTAGGTTGGTGCATTCTGTGCAGAGGTTAGTTCGATTTACAAATAAGTTCTTATTGTGTGGGTCTCCTTGGTTCAAATTTGAATACAAATGAGGTTCCAAATTCAAATCACATTAAGCCCGCGAGGGCATAATGAAACTCAATACAACTTTAGTCCCGGCTCAACCGTAGGAATTTAATCACCTGCTTTCGGTGAGGTTTACATGACATATAATTTGACTTTGTAGAGCAAGTGGTGTGAAAAATTATTTAGTTTTGTGATAGTGCTACTCGTATGGCTCAGCGACCCGTAGTGTCTTGGCCTCCGATGGAAACACTCAATATAATGATAACCTATTGATTTAGAGCATAATTATTATCGTTATAATATTAAGAAAGAATATAAAGAAATAAATAAAAATAAAATCTATAACATAAAGGCAGTTCCTGGAACAGCAATGGGTCATAAATGTATGCTCTTTCAGTTTTAGGCTACCTGTACACGCTAAGAAAAGTCGCCAGGTCTACGCAAGAATTCGTGTCGTTTCTATGGTCCGTGCGGAATAAGATGGCAATTAGAAGTCATTCTCCTCACCGACCAGTCACGAGAAAATAGAATGAAAGAGAAAATATAGCGCACCCTGGGAGAGACATACGTCCAGCAGTGGACTGCTATAGGTTAAATGATGATGATATTATTTTTTATTTAAAAATGTTTTCTATACTTAAATTCTAATAATAATTCATAAATGATATAATTTTATCGGACATGTGCATGTAATTTGCTACTCGGAACCGCAATATTATTCTTAAAATATATTTCGTATTTTAAAACAATAAAATACGTAAATAGAACATTGAAAACATAAAATTTCATGCAGTAATTTTCACCTGTTTTGTATATTTTTAAGTTGTACAGTTTCCTCAGTTGACTTTTTGTAGGCCTTGTACTACGAGATCCTAGCGATAGCAGTTTTGCGACACGTTTGTATGGTGAGCGACAGAAATAGCGATACATCTTTACCATTTTGGGACATCGTGGTGATGGAAGGTAAATTACCTCTATTGCCAAGCTACCGCGCACGAAAACCATACACACGAACTCTGGTCAAAGCTCCGGCGCTGACCAAGAAAAAAATGTTGTTTGCGCTAGACGCGACGCGCTCTGTATTGTTGCGGTGAAGGGAGGGGCGGAGTAAGTGACGTGTAGTGAGTGTTGTGTTATCAAACTTTACTAGTGCACGCTACCATACTCTACGGATGACTGCCCGAAATAATCTCAACGTTTACACGTTCCTATTTATCTTGTGAGGAGCAGACACGATATATTTTCGTGGCTAGATCCGACTAAATTCTAATCGTGTACATGATGAATTGGTCCTATCTGCCGCAGACACGGTGAAATTTGTTAGCGTGTACAAGGGTCCTTAGAAGGATTTATGTCTTCCAAGATACGTGGCCAACAGATATTTAAGAACTGTATGGAATTGTTACAGTGGAAAAAAGTAAGAAATTTCGTATTCTGTAGCGGCATGACCACTTCTGTTCTATGGTTCCGTAGTCGAAGGGACCCTTATAGCTTCCCTAATGTCCGCCTATTGTGAAAATGGCCACTTTGAAGCTTTATATTTCGTAACAGATTGTATAAAAAAAGTGTTCAGGGAACCTTAAAGCGCTTTTAGAAGACATATTAAACGATAACCAACAGGAAAGGATGCACCGCGTGTGTAAAACAATCACTCTTACTTCCGGTGTAAGGGATGCACCGTAATTAAACATTTTTTTTGTTTTAAATAAATAATTTATTAGAGCTACTAAAAACATTATCATGTCAAGTTTTAAATCCACAGCACTAATGATATTCTACGAGTAAAACGGCCGTAACTGGTCGAAAGAACAGACAGACACTGACTTACAGACTGTCGTGATGGTGAAACTATGAAGGGATCTGTGTTCGACAACGGAACTCTCAAACATCTTCCACTTGCGACTTCGTTTGACAATAAAATGTATGGCAATGGTTGAATCCGGACATACTTTTTATCAAAATCGGCACAGCTGGTTAAGTGTGGAACAAACTGAGATTCAAAATTATAATATTAGTATGGATGTACCGTTTTTCATTGGAAGTTTAAAACAGCGTTTTAATAGCATTTTTTGTCCTATCCCCTTTCAGACCCTTCACAAACAAGTATTTATTTCATCGCTTAAACCTTTTCAGCATTTATAAAAATCCTATTTACATGCAAAACAGAGCCTAAATTGACCCGGAGTGATAGTCAAACTAGTCGATAGAATCACGTCTTTCGACTCTTGGTATATTTTATTTTTTCAGTGTAAATACTACTACAAACCACACCATTTCACCGTAAAAGTAAAGTATACCTCCTTGATCTTGTTCTTTTTTCATATACTTTAATTATCTATATTTTATTATGCCTTGCACTCTACACGTCTATTGCCTGATTTAAGTCCTCGAATGACAAACAGACTTAGACGATTACAATTATAAGGGTTCCTAGTTCGACTGCGGAAACCTAAAAAGCAATTACATTGTGTACACAATTACAGGAATTCAGTAAAAGGCAGATCGACTAACCTTGGTTTAATCCGTCTTGCGTTCCGCATGCCCTATGAACCCCGCACTTCCTCTATCCATTGGCTGAGAGATGTATGTCGTCTTCTTGAGGGATGTGACATGCGTGAAAACTACTACTTAGCCACCGGCCGCCGCTGTATTCTTTTTATATTATTTGGTAGGTGCTTTCAATGAGGGAGGCGTGTGAGAACTGGTCGGCCCGTAGAGACGCGTTGACAGTTACCTTGATATAGTCACTTCACTCAGCCAATGAGGGTATATCCAAAAAATGTCAAAATCTGTCCCTTGTTTTATCACTAAAACAAATAAATACGAAAATAATAAATGAATTAAAATTCTTTATCGAAAAAGAAACATATAAAAAATATTTGTAAAAATAATGGACGGTCTTATCGCTAAGCATATCAATCTATTCCAGACGACCTTTTGGGAAAAAAGCGTAATCCATCTTGAAATTCGATGTTCACCCCAGGAGCCTCTTAACTCACCGCTTGTGTACTAATAAGTAACGATGCTAGGCCAATTTTTCACTTTAGAGGAACTGTCACGTTAAGGCCAGAAAAGCCGGAATTGTGGCTACGAAAAGCCGAGTTTTATAAGCAAAAGATTCACTCACATGACTTTCAAAAAAGTTTATGGCTGCTATATAAAAGATTGTTTTGACATTAATTTTAAATAGAAATATAGAAAACATTTATATGGACCCACAGACAACATTGTAACACATTAACACATCTATAAATATAAAACAAAGTCGGGTTAGTTTCACGATTTAAAACTCAAGAATGGCTGGACCGAATTTGATGATCTTTGATTTGTCGGATTGTACTGCCGCGAGTAGCAAAACAATCATTAAAATATTTGAAATACTTACAACAAATTATGACGAAAATTCATTTTCTCATACATAGATGTAGCCAATGATGGCCGATTGACAATACATTGGCAACCTGCGTCATATGCATGTCAAGGTGGTACGAAGTTCGGCGGGTCATCTAGTATATCATAAAAATAAAGTATGAGATAAATAGAGAAGTAGGTAGTTACTGCTCTGTTTAGCTCACACTGACACAAAGTACACATACTCGTACATAACGAAATAAATAGACATAAAGCGAACATAGAAATGATGTACAACAAATCGGCCACCACTCAGCACATATAGGTATATGCTGCAGAAGCATAGCTGCTGCAGCGCTGGCTTTCAATGTCACCGCAGTATGCAGTAGCAGGGCCACGACACGTGTCATTTATTCACAAAATTATTTAAAATACGTGATTTATCACATACCGTTTTATCTGTTTTCAGACGCTCATAGTAGCGTCGTGGGCTATCAAGTCCGTTGATAGTTCATATAGGTATTTAGTATATATTACGTGTTTGTTTTTGTTTTAATTATTGTTTATCATTTTTTCTGCTTTTCAGTTATGTGACTGTTCATTTTAATTACTTAGTAGTAGTTGTGTCCTCGAAAATGCTTTTATTTTCGTTTCCTCGATTTTTCTGATTTTCTGTGCGCACATTTACGTTTCAAACCAGATCATATTGTTATTTTAGTTAAGTTTTATTTTTACAACTTGTAATGTGTACCTTATTAAATAAAATAAACTAGTGCTTCGCCTCGAACTGAGATCTCGCGAGTCTCCGATTAAAGCAAAAAATATGATTTGTAATCTTTGACAATCAAAATAGTGGCACGAAATAATAACCAACTACAGTTTCATTCAAATTGCAGGTAACGGGAGTTCATGTAACATGGCCACCTTTTTTGGGGTACAAATTGCAGTTATTCTGGATTTCAGACTTTTGCCTATATTGGTGTCACTTAAGCTACACGTACACTAACTTACAGCACTGTGGGGGTAACTGGTGTACCTCTGAATTTTGTCAAAGTTCAGTTTTTATTATGGCTAATAACTCAAAAACTATAAAGACTTTACTATAAATAAAAACGGAATCTAAATGTACTAATGAAGAGCTTTCATTTGACGTCCCACTTGACCTAAGTCTCATTTTGTTTACCCCTTTTAAACCCCAATATCTCAACAACCCCCCCCCAAATTTTTAGCTCATTTAGTTACACCAAAATTGTGACATCACTACCTACCTATATACCAAATTTCACGATGATCGGATAAACGATTCGAAAATTATCTTCGGACAAACAAACATACAAAACCGATTTGCCCAAGTTGACTTAGAGATCTCGCTTCGTTCGATCAATTAAAATAAATCGACAATGTTTCGGTTCAATTCGTAAACCGGTACGTGATAAATCCCGTATTTATAGTAATGGTTGAAATAAATTAAGAAAGTTTTCTAAGTACAATTACATTTGTAACAGAAGAAGAATGAGAAAGTCGTCGTCACCAAAATCATCATCACTTTGGTCCACTGCTGGACTGCCTTTCTGATCCCGGTCTTCGGCTCTTCTCTTCCACTTTAAGCTGACCTGCCTCTGGCTTCGCACACATGGTTTGTCAATAAATACATTACCCTCTTTCTGCGCAGTCGGTTAAAAAGTAGCCTATGTTACTGGGATAATGCAGCATTATAATGATGAAAAAAAAATATTTGAAATTGGACCAGTAGTTTTTGAGTTTATTCGTTACAAATGCTCTTTAGTATATATATTAGTATATATTATACATATTTAGTTAATATCCATAAAAGGCGGAGCGCGCCGTATGTTAGCTCGTCGACGCCTCACTCTACTTTTGCCAAGACCGAGTACAGAGCCACAAAGTGCAGCTCCCATTGATTGCTGATCCTTTTTCAACTGCCGCAGCCTGGCAGCCTGGCTGCTGGAGCCTGGCTGTCTAGGACACTCTCTGTCGAGTCCCGTACCTTTCTATTTATTAAGTAAGGGTGGAACTCACTTCCGGGGTATGTTTTCTCGGAGTCAAGTCCAGAGTGGATAGGTTATTTCTAGGCAAGCGTCAGGTAGTGGTCAAGCGTTTGTCTATCACCAATAAAAAAATATATAGTTTCTATGAACATCCTCACATGGTTGCATGAAGTAAGATTCCAGAGGAATTTCCTCCCGCGAACACGTAGGTTGCAGAATGGTGGAAACCTCGGCAGGGAGGCCGAGGTTTTCCCCAGAAACCAGAGGTTTATCGAAACTGGAGATACTGTGGTTACGCACTTATAGAGACAGAATAAGGAGACCGCACATTTTACTTGTTCCGTTTGTTAAAGCCAATTACAGGCAGAACACACTTATTATTTGAGCAAGCGCCTCGCTTAACACTTTGACAGATGCAGAACTTGATCTATTAAATACTTCGACAAGCAAGTTACAACGCTTGCTTGCGGATAAATTCTTCTCAAATAACTAATCTACCTAAAACTGTCATTAATAATAATATTATTAATGCGTATTTTTTTTATAGTCATTAATAATATTATTATTATCTATTTTCCTATATCTTTTTTAAATTATCTGTGGAAATTTGTAATTGGCCCTAAGCATACATGTCTTTTTTGCATGTATTATATTATAATTAGTTTTTCTGTGTACCTAGATGCAAGTTTCCTGAAAATAATAAAAAAGGCGTTTACATTTTTTAAAGAATCGATAATGCGCGAGTGATCATAAAATCATATATAATATTCTTTATTTGGAACTTAAACAATGGTACAAATTATATGAAAAATGATGATATCTGCAGAAGTATAAAATGTGTCGCAGACATCAAGGCCTTCCTTCGGTAGGTCCCAGTTAAAAATAATTAGTTACACAATAATAGTGATGAGTTACGATTACAGTCAGGTGGGTCGCATCCGTGCCACTAGTGATGCAAAAACTCTAATTTTATGGCCCGTTCCCGGGGTAATCATAATATATGTGATGGTTCCGTTTACCTCCGGGAATTATCCCGAAATCTTGGAATATATTACCGACAGAATGTCCTCGTGTGTGTGAATGTTGAGATGGATGTTTACCGAGGATGGATAAGAAAAGGTGTGATTACATTAGAGGAAATTTAAAAGTAGCGAAAATGATAGAAAAGTTGAGAATTAAGTGGTAGTAAGTGGATCTATAGCTTCCCAGACATACCCAGTGTATACAAAATGAACCTTCCCAAGGACTTTAATTAAATAGTGTTGACATTGTAGCTACTTAGTAAATGGGTTGGTACACGGTTGAAACATACTTCTAGAAACTGTTCAAGAAAATCATGTGACTAAAAGAGTGTTAGACATGGATGGATATAGCAGTAGAGGAAGGTCACAGAAGAGATAGATGGACTGTGTGAATGAAATGGATAACATTTTGAAACTTTTAGCAATGAAACTCAATGATCACGTAGATACGTCATCTTAATGATTTCAATTATGACACATTTTACAGCTTTTTAGCAGCGAAGGAATCATTTAATTTTTTATTAATATAGATTTTTTTTATAATGTGAAGTATAGATTAAATGCCTATCTAATTTCTCGTTGGAACGAGAGAATGTCCTATTCCACTCGTATCATATTAGGTGAAAAGACACGTAAACTTATATTGATGTGGACATTTTTACGATTGGCCCTGTCGATGTCAATACCCTCAGAGATCCCAAGACGAAATTATGGAGCAATATCACTCGCCGACCGCGGGGAAATCTCATCACATCTCGTATAATTCGTATGACATACCCATGTTGTCTACCTACGGAGTATTATACTGGATATTTCTACCAATTTTTTATTCATTAAAATCACAAGGATCAGCCCTATTCGTGGCTGGCGTCCGAACCTCGTACGCGTTTAATTATTTTTACAGAATATGTGCATACATACCTTTATCCTAAAATAAATAAATTACTATTATTATTATTGTGCGCACGGAGGAGTGTGAGATTTGGCATGTTATAGTTTATATGGAGAGGGAGGGGCGAAAGCTAAAATTGAGATAAAAATATGTATTACGGTCAAATTTCGACCACTGTGCATTGATAACTAGTATAGTAGTAGTATTGACGATATGTTGCGGGTTCGATTCTCGCCGCGGAACCAAGGTTTGTATGATCTACAGATATTTGTTCCGGGTCTGGCTGTTTCTCTATATATTATAAGTATTTACAAAAAAATATATAATTATATGTATTCTATCAGTTATCTGGTTCCCATAGTACAAACTTTTCTTAGTTCGGAGCTAGATGGCGCTGTGTAAAATGTCCATTATTCCAGCATTATTTATTTATATAATAAATCTCTTACAAATAAATAGGACTTATCGGAATCACATTACTAGAAAACAAAAGGTCGATCCGTCACAAATCTCACCCAACCCCATTGTCTTGGAAAAGCAGAAAATCTTTGTCATTTCCTTTATAAGGAACGGCAAATACATACGTGGTCATAGAATTATACTCGTGGAAAGTAGGTCGGATTTGGCAGGTGTCGGAATAATGATCCAGGATAAACTAGTACTCCTGAGTGTACAGTGCAAATTGATGCAAATTAAATAATAATAAATAAATAATGCTAGACATTTCACACAGCGCCATCTAGCTCCAAACTAAGCAAAGCTTGTACTATGGGAACCAGGTAACTGATAGAATACTTAATTTCTTTTTTTGTAAATAAATACTTACAATATATAGAGAAACAATCAAAACCGGAACAAATACTTATAGATCATGCAAAAATTTGTTCCGCGTTGGGAATCGAACCCGCAACCTCATGCGTGTCAGCCACTGCACCACGAAGGTCGTCAAAACTACTCGTATCACTGCTGGGGATACGATAGTGCCAGGGGAATGTAAAAGATAACGGTGTTGAACGCATTGCTAAAGTCAAGCAAAGTTAGTATTGGGAGTTGTCCATTCTCCATGCCCAAAAGTATATCATCTGTGAGTTTAACTGGAGTAGTGACAGTACTATGGATGGCTTTTTCAAAAGTCGGACTATAAGGGATTTATGAGACTATAGCATGAGAGAAAGGAGTTTAGTTGGTTGTGGGCCCACCGTTCAGAACAGAGCAAACACACCTACTTACATGTAGATTATAAATTACTAAAATGAAAAGAAAAATTGTATAAACAGAGGAAAAAACACATGATAAAAATTTAGTAGATAGGTATACATAGGTAGGTACATACAATATGGCCTTCCGTGCTGTGTGGGCCAAACAGGCCCCGTCTCAGCGTATTGCTGCCAACCATCCGAGGAAGGTAAGCAGCGCTGGTTTTCAGATGGGACCCATGGGTAGCCTCACGAACGCAGAAAATAAATAGGTAAACAGGTACATAGACATACAAAGATACTTACACGTACATAAATAATAAAACAATCTTGAAAGAATAAAATACATAATAGTAAGGTGGAGCCAATTTATGTTGTCTGTGGTGGGTGACAAATAGATAACAATTTTGTTGACAGTGACATATTTGCTGAATAAATTACTCACGATAAAGGCGCATGAAAGGCTAACAGAAGTTACCTTCAAGAAAAATATACAGGAGGCAACAACCGAACCAGCTAAGTTTATGGAAATATCGCGACATTGACATTGGCGGAATTGTGATACTCCCTAGTCACAGTAGCCACAAACAAGAACTGAACTGAACCGGGACCAGAAAACGAGTGAGCAGAGAGTGTGGAGTAGTGTTGCGGACAGTGCAACAAGAAGGAGAAATAACTACACGGTTTCTCTTTGCTCACATAAAGTTCGGTGAACTATGAGCGCTTTTCGCGCGCACAGGCTTTTTGAACCCCTCGTGGACTCCAATATCTCAACTATCCCTCTACATTTTTAGTTTATTTAGTCACACCAAAATTGTGCCATCACTACCTACCTGTATACTAAATTTCACGATGATCGGATGAACGCTTTGAAAGTTATCCTCGGACAAACAAACATACATACATCGACGATTTGCCCAAGTTGATTTGGAGATCTCGCTTCGATCGATCAAAAATACATTGTCGGTCGAAACACCGATATAACGGTACTTGATAAATCCCGTATTTGTAATAATGATAACAAAGTGAAGTGAGAAATAAGGATCGGGTACGCATGTGCTTGCTCCATCTCCAAGTAGTATGATTTTGAATATGATACCATATCAGTGGATTGATATGGTATCATATCAAAAGTGCGATAACATTTATTTTTCCAGGGTTCATGTTTCTACGTTTGTTTATTACAGTTTTAATACAACGAAAGCCTTAGTGTGGTATTGTTCGGAGCGGTTAATTTTTGGATGGATTTTTTTATACTACTTGGAGATGGAACAAGCATATAGCTCACCTGATGTTAAGCGGTAACCATCGCTATTGCCTCGTAAGTCACGCACCTTAGAAACTTGCCCTATTATGCACTACTCTGGGTCCATCAACTTGAGGCATACAGGTGTAATTAATTAGTCGTAATTACAACTGAGCATTTATGTGCTTTGAGGGCACGTTAAAATGTGGAAAAGTTAAAAGGAGTCCAACGGCCGATTAGAAACTTCTGAATGAACAAGCAGTTACAAACTTATTTATCATAAAAAGACACTGATCGTTAGTGAATTGCAATATTTATTTTTATTCTTCTTTAACGATTAACTACAATTTATGTTGTTTTTACTCTTATCTTCATATTCATCCTCTTTATCTTTACATTGATCCTCTTTATCTCCCTCACACATAACTTGCCAGTACGATGGTGGCTCATCTGTACCTTCTAAAGACTCTCCTGAAGCTTTATCTAACAATTTCTCGTCCAGGTCACCTTTTGTCTCTCCTATAGCAATCGGAACTTCTACAAAAGCATTAACGTGTGGCATAGGAAGCTTCACTGTGACCTTTAGTTTATATTCCTTCTTCATTACCTTGCAGTTGATAATGTAAAGATCGGCATTCGTTGGGATAGTTTGTAAGAGATTTGCTACGCCCCGTTCTGGTATCTCAGCCTTCTCAGAACTGCAGTCCTTAACCTTCTCAACCACTGTATTTTTGTGTCCGCAATCAGCCGTGTATACCGTATAACAGTATAAATTAGTCTTCACGATAGGTCTGATGTCAGAGTCATACAGAAACAAAATAAAATTCATTTGTAAGTACCGGGCAAATGCATACTACGTTATTTACTAAAATAATAAACTTAATTACATAAGTATACACTCTAGCCAACATAAGTATGTTGGCTAGAGGTCACATAAATATAACGATTTGGAACTCCTAGCGACATCTCGCGTCCTAACAGGTAATCAAATATCGAGTTACATTAATTTGTTCGAGACTGGCAGTCTATTTTATATTACTGGTCTCTGCTATTACTAAATAGGGATCATTTCAATCGGGGTTTTATTAGGATTCATTATTTACAACTACTTTTAAATTCATACTAATTACTATTATTAATCTTCAATCAACACAAAACAAACAGCACACGGTAGGATAGGAGATCTCACGGTAGGGACACTCTAAGGGTTAGGGAAGGACGCACACAACACAACTCGTACACATAATAATTAATCAACAAGCATAAGGAGCATAAGGGGGATAAAACAAAGGGGGGGGGGGGGGTCGTTTCAATACTTTGCGTGAGTCATATCTCAGTATGATTACTGCTGGCTATCGGGAGATAGTCATCGCGCCAGAGTCCAATGATAAACAATTGTTATACAAGTCGTCCTTACATTTATAATTATTTGAAATAATTTTAAAATAATTTTATAGTTTCCTAAAATTGAAAACTTCAGAGTAAAAAGGCAAAAAACTGTAAGAATCGTGAAAATGGGTGTTGTGTGTCAAATTCTGATAAACAGACCGAAAACGGGCTTCTTTAAACCAGGACAAACAGTGAGAGGCGTCGTTAAATACACTCTCAATAAGCCGACGGAGTATAAAGCAGTAATACTGTCGTTTATCAGAGCGGGAAGCTGCCACTGGACAGAAAGAGACTCCAAAAATGCATCAACATCATTCACAGGCTCAGAGGAGTACATAACTGTTTATAAAGACCTTCTCAACAAGAAAACAGAGACGGCCATTCTTGATATAGGAACCTACGAGTATTTTTTTGAATTCCTATTACCAGAAACATAACATAAATAAGAAGAATTGTACATAACATAACCTCCGTTATTATTTCTTATTGTTATTAGTGTATTTTCATGTAGGTATCTGTTATTAGTATTGTTGTTATCGCTTATTCATTTTATTATTATTTTTAGTATTATATTTTTAAATTTGTGACGTCACCCTACATACGGCTCTGCCTGAAAACCAGCGCTGCTTTGCACAAAGGAGCTTAAAGCTGAGGCAGGACCTGTTTGCGCATGCGTGGCACGGAGCGGGACTAGTTAGTACACCTACCTACTGGCTGGGTAGGTACTTGTGTTCTACCCATGTTATACTCGTAATGTAACCCCCCCCCAACCCCTCCAAAGAAGCCCCCCCTAAACTAATACACTCGACCCTACTCCTAAACCCCCATGCATTTACACACGTTTAACCCCGACAACAATCTAATCTACCTATCTACCATACAGTCATGACCTACCTACTTTATGAATTATCAACCCTATTAACATCTGCTATAAGAGTGTATTGTGATTAATAATTTTGGCCTCGTGATTTATCTAGTACTGCGGTAGGAACCCACACGTCGCGATATCCGTAATAACTCAGTTTCTTTTAAGGAATTTGAGTCTTGTACCAAAGATCATGCTACCTACTTTATGAGAGAATTAAACCTATCTAAACACATTGATATACCCATAGAATTCTAGTTAGTGATAATTGTGATCTACCTATTGTAAGCTTGGTGCTAAAGTTATAGCCTACCCACTGGGAACGTATTGATCTACCTACAAACTGATTATCGACATTAATAATTGTGGCTAAGACACTTGTTTAAATATCTTAGGTCTACAGCCCCACCACCGCTGTGAAGACAATGAGATTCGACTACCAGACTGGACATCTCTCTTCCACAATTTAAAAGTATTATTAGGTATACTTAACCTTATATTTGAGACAACATAAAAATTGTATGTGGGTAGTCTGTTGTTCCTACTCGTTATTAAGGGAATTAGAGGTCATAATCTTTTGCAAAGTGTAGATTCTGTTTTGGTTATCTTGCGAATCAGTAAAGTTCTTATTTTTAGAACTAAACCCATTCGATTTAGGTTCTTCGTAGCCTATTCTAGAACCCTACCCTTTTCGATTCCGATCCTAAAAATAGCCGCCCCCTACTATCTATCTGCCAAAACACTCAGCCTAAACATACCTAGGCAACCTATCAATTAACCCATTCTTAAATTCACTACCAGAATGCACTAAAATGTAGAACTTAGTAAAACCCCATAATGAAGCTAGACGTATTTAGTACTTTTCCGAACGGCTAGTTTGCATGAAATAGATAAGTGCTTTAATTAGCTATCGAAGTCTTTAGTTTACTGTAGTTTGACCATGAATATTACTTCAATTCATGTTTCTAGTACCTTTTCAGTTAACAATGCTGAAGAATCTTAACGGAATTTCATTTCCTTGGCTCCGTAGAATAGAAAACAGACCTTTTTCCTCGCATCTGTTTCTAATTAAGCCCAGCGCTTTAGCCTTCAAAGATTCTATCAACATCAGATCAACTTACTTAGATTATTTGCTTCCTTGAATCCGAGCTCATTTCATTGTCAAACTTCACAAGTCCATCTTATAATTTCAACATTGTATTCAATCTTACAAAGTGTATTTTTTGAAACCACCGTCCTTAAAAGCACAATTGCCCTCTCATTTAAGTTTAGTTTATTACATGAATTTTGTTCTACATACTGATATATTTTTATACCGTATGCTACATTAAAATATTTCCTTTTCCAACGTAGAATAACAACAGATACTCGTATCAAACTTAGGAATCCAATCTTCCTACCCACATTTTTTCCTTTACTAGATAACTCAATCTAAGAAATATTATACCGTCAATAGGTTACACATTCCTGTGTCTTTGTTATACTCGTAACATAAGCTATGTTTTCCAATGAATCCACCGTTCTTTTATGACCATAGAAATAGAATATAGAAGTAGTTAAACAAATCGCTGCCAATACAAACATCAATCGTGAAAGGTTATTTTGTATTTAGTGTAATATAATCCTGAGCCAATCATTTCTTAAAATGCAATACTGGTGCCAATCTGTCCGTACATCTTTAGAATAAATAGAACGTAATGGAAAGTATTTCCTAACGCCTCCCATCCCATCATATGATCCAAATTAATTTGATTATTAGACTATTATAGAATCTACCGTTCCTGATGCGTTTCCTACCCTACCGGTTAACAAGATTCCTACCGACAACATTGTTAAACTAAAAGAAAATGCCATGGTAAGATGCCAATCCCCAACGTTAACTATCTTATTAAATAAGCACCCCGCAATTCAAAACAATTATTCCCGAACCAATATATGGAATCCAAACTCCACATTCTGTGTTTCAGGAACAATCACTTTAACCGTCACTAATTTTTCCTACCCTCAAAATAAAATAAATCTCGGCTCCTAAGATTTTCCATCCAAAATTCACCCCATTTAACCGCCAATGTAAATAACACGGATATCCCATAATTACATTTAAATTCACACAAATAATTTACTCTGTTTGGAGCCACTTCAATACATTCCTGCGCGAATCTGATTACCAAACATTAACACAAGAACAATAATTGCCAATGGCAGTAAGTAAAAATTCCTACACCCAAATTAAAATAAATCTAGGCTTCTAACATTTTCCATCCAAAATTTACCCCATTTAACCCTCAATGTAAATAACTCGGATATACAACAATTACATTTAAATTCACACAAATAAATTACTCTGTTTGGATCCAATTCAATACATTCCTGCACGAATCCGGTTACCAAACATTAACACAAGAACAATAATTAAAATGGCAGTAAGTAAAAATTACCAAGCACGTACCTTGGTATTCTCTGGGTATCTCCGCAGGCTGCTAGCGGGTGAAGAACCACGAGGGAAAGACCACGAGGCAAAAGCCCACGAGCAAAGAGCGCGACCCAAGAGCCCACGAGCAATGTCCCCAACGAAAAGATACCGAGATATCACCACTCCCGAGAAGAGCCCGGGAAAGCGCCCCGAGATGGTCACGAGAGGACCAGAGCCGAGAAGATCACGAGACAAAAGAGCTCCGAGAGATTCACGAGAAAAAAGAGATCGAGCGTCGCCGCTCCGTCGTATTTAAGGCGTTCAGTCCCTTCCCCCCGTACTTCAGCCCTCGAACCCCCGTCTCCGACCTCTAGCGGCGAGTAGCGAAAACTGTCTTCACAGATGATAAATTATTTTATACAAATACTAAACTTATTCAACAGTAACCAAATGGCTTCACGTAATTCAAAGAAAAAATGCAAAATCAATTATTTTCTATTAATAATATTATTATTTTGTAATATCACGAAGTTTCATATTAATTCACCCCCGAATTTATGATAGCATAGACAATATTCCGTTCTATCCAGCTTCGCCTTCTACTTGCATGCCCATAATGCCGTGTATTGAAACCTATTTCATAGAGAACTTGATAGTCTGTCGATCCCCTACCGGTGAGCAGTGGAACTCTGCCCATTGACAAATTGCTAGTCAGTCGACCCCCTTCCGGCGAGTAGCGCAACTCTTCCCATAGATGATAAATCATTTTGTACAATCTCCACGTCACTTCATCCAACAGCTACTGTCATCTAGCGTCGTGATAGTATGTCAATTTACAATTTATCTAGATCAAACACGGCATACAATAGATGAGTAATCCAAGAGATGGCCCTAGGCGTTATAATATATTGCAGCTTTTTCTAAATCCCAGATTGATTTAAATACGTAATGACTGAATGAACAAGTACGTGCTATTCATAAATATTAATATTTTATAATATTACGAAAACTAATGTTTATTTCTGAATTTGTTACTGTGGAGGAACCATTCCGGTCCGGCCCGTTACAGTAATATCTCATTCTACTGTATTTTTCCTGTCTATCTACTATTTTGTTTGTGATCCGTTCTGTGTTTCTTTGTGTGTGTCAAATAAAATTTATTCTATTCTATTCTATTCTATTCAGAAAATATACCGTCGTCGTTCAAAAATTTCTACTCCTGCTGCACCATAAGCTATCGGATTCTGTTAAAGTTTGTTAAACCAAAAGTGCTTAGTTTCAACAAAGAGTTCTTCACCGATATTCCTGTTCGTGGCTTTATAGAACCGACAATACAAGGGCCAGTAGTATTTGGACTGGAAAAGATACTGAAGAGACTATTTTCTACGGAGAAGCCTGTGATAAACTTGAAAGCTGAGATCGTAAAGACTAGTCTATTACCAGAAGAGAGTGCTCATCTTTCACTGGTAGTGACAAATGACTCTGACATCAGACCTATCATGAAGACTAATTTATACTGTTATACGGTATACACGGCTGATTGCGGACACAAAAATACAGTGGTTGAGAAGGTTAAGGACTGCAGTTCTGAGAAGGCTGAGATACCAGAACGGGGCGTAGCAAATCTCTTACAAACTATCCCAACGAATGCCGATCTTTACATTATCAACTGCAAGGTAATGAAGAAGGAATATAAACTAAAGGTCACAGTGAAGCTTCCTATGCCACACGTTAATGCTTTTGTAGAAGTTCCGATTGCTATAGGAGAGACAAAAGGTGACCTGGACGAGAAATTGTTAGATAAAGCTTCAGGAGAGTCTTTAGAAGGTACAGATGAGCCACCATCGTACTGGCAAGTTATGTGTGAGGGAGATAAAGAGGATCAATGTAAAGATAAAGAGGATGAATATGAAGATAAGAGTAAAAACAACATAAATTGTAGTTAATCGTTAAAGAAGAATAAAAATAAATATTGCAATTCACTAACGATCAGTGTCTTTTTATGATAAATAAGTTTGTAACTGCTTGTTCATTCAGAAGTTTCTAATCGGCCGTTGGACTCCTTTTAACTTTTCCACATTTTAACGTGCCCTCAAAGCACATAAATGCTCAGTTGTAATTACGACTAACCACACCTGTATGCCTCAAGTTGATGGACCCAGAGTAGTGCATAATAGGGCAAGTTTCTAAGGTGCGTGACTTACGAGGCAATAGCGATGGTTACCGCTTAACATCAGGTGAGCTATATGCTTGTTCCATCTCCAAGTTAGTATAAAAAAATCCATCCAAAAATTAACCGCTCCGAACAATACCACACTAAGGCTTTCGTTGTATTAAAACTGTAATAAACAAACGTAGAAACATGAACCCTGGAAAAATAAATGTTATCGCACTTTTGATATGATACCATATCAATCCACTGATATGGTATCATATTCAAAATCATACTACTTGGAGATGGAGCAAGCACATGCGTACCCGATCCTTATTTCTCACTTCACTTTGTTATCATTATTACAAATACGGGATTTATCAAGTACCGTTATATCGGTGTTTCGACCGACAATGTATTTTTGATCGATCGAAGCGAGATCTCCAAATCAACTTGGGCAAATCGTCGATGTATGTATGTTTGTTTGTCCGAGGATAACTTTCAAAACGTTCATCCGATCATCGTGAAATTTAGTATACAGGTAGGTAGTGATGGCACAACTTTGGTGTGACTAAATAAACTAAAAATGTAGAGGGATAGTTGAGATATTGGAGTCCACGAGGGGTTCAAAAAGCCTGTGCGCGCGAAAAGCGCTCATAGTTCACCGAACTTTATGTGAGCAAAGAGAAACCGTGTAGTTATTTCTCCTTCTTGTTGCACTGTCCGCAACACTACTCCACACTCTCTGCTCACTCGTTTTCTGGTCCCGGTTCAGTTCAGTTCTTGTTTGTGGCTACTGTGACTAGGGAGTATCACAATTCCGCCAATGTCAATGTCGCGATATTTCCATAAACTTAGCTGGTTCGGTTGTTGCCTCCTGTATATTTTTCTTGAAGGTAACTTCTGTTAGCCTTTCATGCGCCTTTATCGTGAGTAATTTATTCAGCAAATATGTCACTGTCAACAAAATTGTTATCTATTTGTCACCCACCACAGACAACATAAATTGGCTCCACCTTACTATTATGTATTTTATTCTTTCAAGATTGTTTTATTATTTATGTACGTGTAAGTATCTTTGTATGTCTATGTACCTGTTTACCTATTTATTTTCTGCGTTCGTGAGGCTACCCATGGGTCCCATCTGAAAACCAGCGCTGCTTACCTTCCTCGGATGGTTGGCAGCAATACGCTGAGACGGGGCCTGTTTGGCCCACACAGCACGGAAGGCCATATTGTATGTACCTACCTATGTATACCTATCTACTAAATTTTTATCATGTGTTTTTTCCTCTGTTTATACAATTTTTCTTTTCATTTTAGTAATTTATAATCTACATGTAAGTAGGTGTGTTTGTTCTGTTCTGAATGGTCTGTCCTATGTGTGTCTCAAATAAATGTATTCTTTTTTCTTCAATTTTGTTTTCTAAAAAAAAAACAAAATGGTACGATCCGATCAAGTGGCAAATCTAATAAAAGGTCTTTGTGAGTAAATTTTGACCCCGTTTTTATTTTTAGTGTAAACCTTGTAGTTTTTAAGTTATTAGCCATAATAAAAACTGAACTTTGACTAAATTCCCAGGGTACACCAGTGACCTCACAGTGCTGATATTTGGTATGCGTGTGGCTTTATTGACACAAATATAGGGGAAAGTCTAAAATTCAGAATAACTGCAATTTGTACCCCAAAAGAGAGTAACCATATAACATGAACTCCCGTTACCTGTGACTTGAATGAAACTGTTTGTCAAGTAAGTTGGTTATTTATTTCTTGGCACTATTGCGATAGTCAAAGATCTCAGTTCGGGGCTAACCACTAGTATTCTTTGTTTTGTATGGGAGACTCGCGAGATCTCATTTCGGGGCGAACCACTAGTGTAGTATATATATATAGTATAGTATATATATAGTGTAGTATAGTATAGTGTAGTGTAGTGTGTGTAGTGTAGTATAGTGTAGTATAGTGTGTATAGTGTGTAGTGTAGTGTAGTGTAGTAGTATTTTTTGCTATTTTTTATCGACGGACCACGCGTGAAAAGCCGCGGGAGGAGTTTAGTAATTTATTTAACTTAGTAAATAAATTACAGGGTTCACTTAGTTAATAAAATAACGAAAAACGAAGAAACCGCAGCATGCCAACACAAAACTACACTGAATAATTTTTTAATAACGGGATTTAGATATGATTTGTGAGTATATCGATCAAAGGGCGTGATCCTTGACGTGTTAATATTTTGCAAACTTGGTACACATCTCTTTTCAAATAATTCTATTACACCCCATTGAATAGGCCACTGCTACTTCAGCTATAGAATAAGGGCTATTCTGTTGAATAAGGGTTATTCTATAGTTAAAGTGGCAGCGGGCTGGGCACATTTGAAAACTGAGCCGTAGGGGCAGGAGACCACGCACTGGAAACACGACTTGATCAAGGGTGCTAGGAGCCGTTGGATGCAGGCCGCGCAAGAGCGGTGACTCTAGGCATCTTTGGGGGTGGCCTATGTTCAGCAGGGGACGTCCTATTGCTGATATAATGATGATGATAACCCTAATCTGAGACACCTATTCTACAAAAAAAAAACATATTTATGTCAGGAATTACAAATGAACGCAAATTAGCTGATTTACAATTCTCTTGTCCGAGCGATATCAAAGTATCATTATGACAATTCAATTGCAGGATACATTTGACATTATCATTATATCAAAGTATTCAAATTACCTTTATTTATTTTGTACAGTCAGCATCATAACATTATCTATTTCAGTTTTTTAAAATTATATAAAATTAAAAACATTCAAGCTGACGGACCTCCTGATGTTAAGTGCCGTCGCCTATAAACTCCTGCAGCACGGGTGGGAGCAGAAAAAATAAAATTTCTTAGTTTTTTAGTAATGAACGAATGTATCTGTTCATTCACTGGGTTTTATTGCGTTCATTTACTGGATATTGTGTTCATTCACAGGTGATTTGAGCCATTTGCGATCTTTTGCTAAATTATTTAAATACTACACAATATCTCAAAACCCAGAAATGAGTTTCTTGTCTGATAACAGAGGATGACTTAAAATTAGTGACAAGAAACTAAATCCCCTGTAACGTTATGGACCCTGTTGGGAACCACTATATAATGGAGAGAGGAGGATGTCATTGTTCTTGTTAGGTTATATTCATTTTAAAAAGAGAACATTTAAATCTAGGGATTCAGTCTCGATACAATCGCTGTCTCTAGTGTCGCGCGTTTGTATCGCTGTAAACAACACCATGGGATTCATAATTTTGTAGTTGACAGTACTTGGCTTATTATATATTTCTGTTCTGCAAGAGGTAGATCAGATGATGTCTAGTGACAGGAAAATGAAGTTTTTGTACATGTTTTCTCTGTTTTACCCTGCAGTTATATTAGGGTTCCCGGATTCGCTAGTTTTTTCTGTGGAATACTTTAGGGAGAGAAGGGTTCCGTACGTGTGTGTGGTGAATTGTGAAAATGATTTGCATTGTAAGTTTTAGACGATAGCCAAAAGAGTGCTTTTTAGGGTTTCGTAGTCAAGCTACCTCTATAGTTCGTCATATAATAATAAGTTAACTAGTGATTCGCTCCGAGATCTCGCGAGTCTCCAATAAAAACAAAAAAGTATTATTCGTAATCTTCGACTTTCAAAATAGTGCCACGAAATAGATAACAACTTAACTTGACCTACAATTTCATTCAAATTACAGGTAATGGGAGTTCATGTTAATTGGTTGCAGTTTCTTGTGGTAGAAATTGCAGTTATTCTGAATTTCAGACTTTTGCCTATATTTGTGTTACTACAGCTATACGCATACCAAATTTCAGCACTGTGGGATTACTGGTGTACCCTGTGAATTTTGTCAAAGTTCAGTTTTTAATATGGCTAATAACTTAAAAACTAAAAAGTTTAAAGTAAAAATAAAAACGGCGTTGAAATGTACTCACCTCACAAGACCTTTTATGAAATGTGCCACTTGACCGGATAGTTCCATTTTGTTTTTTTTCTACCCCTCTTGAACACCAATATCTCAACAACCCCCAGACATTTTAAGCTGATTTAGCCTGTTGAGTTAGACTGTGCCATCCTATACCTATACACCAAATTTCACGATGATCGGACGCGTCGAAAGTTATCCTCGGACTAACAAACATACTTACATACATACATACAACGCCGATTTGCCCAAGTTGATTTAGAGATCTCTTTTCGCTCGATCAATAAACATTATCTGTCGTCCATCGTTCACTAGGACTCCGCGACTTTACATTTGTATATATATTTTTTTATGTATTTGGAAGTAAGTTATTTATCTTTATAAAAATACTTAGACATATATTTATAATTATATGTATTATTTTAGTAATTTATGCACTCGTTCTGTTGGTTATTATTTGGAGTAATTATTGTTCACAAAGATCCTGTTCATCCAAAGGTTGCATGTAAGAGATCTCTTTTAACTTTAAGGCCGCCCATTATACCTTTGATCTAACTGTGTATTCTTTTTTGTTTGTTTTATTTTTGATGGTGTGCAAAGAAATTATCGAATCTAATCTATTCCCTAATATTAAAAAAAAATTACAAAATGTGTTATTAAGTAGAATGCATTCTCTCCCAACGCATCTCCATAATAATATATGTTGTATGATGTTTACACAGCGACCGAAAGAGGCTAGCTAGCTAGTGGCTACCCACAACACAGGTTTCCTAGGGTGAGAGCTAGCGAGCTCGTTTATAGATTTTATTCGTATGATGTTGTTCTTGTACCTAATTAAGGATCATTTTAAAACCAATTTTTAATTTGTAACTTTAGACTCAGCACCATTTGAGTGGAGACCGCGTCTTGGAAAACGTAGTGTGTGGCGCCCCCGGTTAGGTGGAGCGATGCCATAAGAAAAATGGCGGACAGTAATTTGATGAGAAGAGTCGAAGACCGGGCTCAGTGGCGCGTATTGGGAGAGGCCTATGTCCAGCTGTGGACTAATGTGGTCTGATGATGATAATAAGCACCAATATTTGTTACTACGATATATTGCAAAATATTGCAAACATTATACAAAAGCATTAAAGCAATAGGTATTGAAGTGTGCTGTTTTTTTAGGGGCCACGGAATTTGCCAAGTCTGCAACAAATTATTCCATTGCAATATCTAATTTAGCGACCAACAGCGCTGGATGGCATCTAAGAATGGAGCAATGTATTTTGCAAAGGTCCACTGCAGTTGGAGTGGCCTTGAATAGTGCGTGCAGGAATCTTGAAGATGTACTTCTCACTGTAAGTGCTTAGTACTAACGATCACGCCTGCGCCTACGCCAGCGCAACGTTACCGTCACGTCACGCTCGGTGCGGCTTTAGAGCTCATATCAGACGTAGTTGCTATCTTTTACCGCTATATTCTTAGACCAGAGGATTAGCAAGCTGAAGTAGCAATGGGCGAGGCACATAGCTCGAACAACTGACAGCCGTTGGGCTGGAAAGATTCTGGAGTGGAGACCACGCACTGGAAAGCGCAAATTAGGATGGTGCCCTACTAGATGGTGTAGGGTTGACTTCTCAGTATAATGTGGGTAAGCGCCTTAATGTTAATAAACTAGTCAGTTCCTTACCTCGGTCTTTCATTCGTATGTTCCACTGGCGACGAAGCGAATTTACGCGTTTATTTCGGTACAAAAGCAGTGAAAGTGTACAAAAAGTGTTAATAAAATGCCAATTGGCAAATTGGAACCATTTAACTTATGTTCTAAGCAATGGCCGGCATATATTCGACGTGTAAAACAATACATCGTGCTGAACGAGATAAAAGAAGCGCTGTGCGTGTCGTTGTTGATAACTGTGGTTGGAGAAGCCACGTATTCTCTTATGTGTGATTTATGTTCCCCGGCGCATCCGGAAACAAAAACTTTCGACGAGTTGGTGACACTCGTAACCGAGCATTTGGAGCCGCAACGATCGGAGATTGCCGAACGTCACGTGTTTCGTTTGCGTAGACAAAATGCCGGCGAGTCACTCACGGAATATTTACAAAATTTAAAACACCTCGCAACCACATACAACTTCGCAGCCACGCTTGAAGAGAACTTGCGCGACCAATTCGTGTCCGGCCTGGCGAACGAAACGATGCGCTCACGCATCTTTGCCGAAAGAAATATAACATACAAGGAGGCGGTGGAGCTGGCTCTGGCGTTGGAGGCGGCCGAACGCCACGCGGAGGTGAGCGGCGCCACGGCGGCGGCGGCCGGGAGCTGCAGCGTACCGGCTGCGGACGGCGGCGGCGCGGCGGGCGAGGGCCTGCTTCAGGCGAACGCGCGGCGATGGGGTGGCGGCGGCGGCGGGCGCGGAGCAGCCGCGCGGCCGGGGCGGAGCGGCGCGGCGGCCGCGGCGCCCCGCAACGCTGCCGACTCGGCCACGCGCTGTTGGCGATGCGGTAAGGCGCATCGGCCGGACAGATGCCGGTTCGCGCAGTATAACTGCGATGAGTGTGGTGTGCGTGGCCACTTAAAAGTGATGTGTAAAGGGCGTTCGGGTGCCCGACAGAATTATGTGAGTGACGACGACGAGAACGAGGACTTCTTCAACATCCAGGTGGACGGTACAGGTGATCGACCTTATGTTATTATGGTGCGAGTAGATCGTCAGGTCCTCGAGTTTGAAGTTGACACGGGAGTAGGATTTCGACCATTAGTGAGGACTTTTATCGACGCAATTTTTCGAACAAAGCTGTACAACCTGATTATTTAAATTTACGAAGTTACGTCGGTTCAAAAATGGAGTCGCTTGGGTTCATTGATGTCGATTTAGTTCTCGGAGATGTGTCGTCACAGGGTTGTCGACTTCACGTGATTCGGAACGGGGGCCGTCCTTTATTAGGAAGAGAGTGGGTGCGCGCTCTAAGAATAAAGAATATCACGATTGACTTGCATGAGATAAGCGATCTAGCGAGCGATCCATTCGTGAACCGGCTTACAGCTGAATTTCCGGAAGTGTTCACGGAAAAGTTAGGTACGTGTAAGAAATCAGTTCAGTTGCATGTTAGTGATGATAAGCCTGTATACGTGCGCGCCCGGCCGGTGCCGCTGGCGCTGCGCGCGCGTGTCGAGCAGGAGCTCGAGCGCCTGGAGCGCGAGGGTACCATCTACCGCGTCGAGTCCTCGGACTATGGGACGCCTATAGTTCCAGTTATTAAGGAATGCGGCGATATACGAATCTGTGGTGATTACAAGATAACCATTAATCCTAAACTCAAACGCGACCACTACCCTCTTCCCCGAATAGAAGAATTGTTCGCGACCCTCAGTGGGGGAGAGGAGTATTCAAAAATAGATTTAAAACATAGTTATCAACAATTGTTGTTAACAAAAGATTCGCAGCCGTATACTGCGATAACGACACACGTAGGTACTTTTGTCTATCGCCGCACACCTTTTGGCTTATCTTGTATCCCGGAGAAGTTCCAAAAGGTCATGGAGGAAACTCTGCGTGGTATACCCAATACCGTGGTATTTTTGGACGATGTTTGTGTAACGGGACCTACAAGGCAAGATCATTTAAATAATTTGCGGGCTGTGTTAGAGAGGTTAAGTAAAATGGGCTTTACAGTAAAGCGTGAAAAATGTAGTTTTTTACAAAAAAGTGTAAAATATATTGGTTTTATCATAGATAAGACGGGTCTCCGCCCCGATCCTAAGAAACTGGAGGCCATTTGCGACGCCCCGCGGCCTAATGATGTCACCCAGCTTAAAAGTTTCTTGGGCATGCTTAATTATTATGGTAAATTCATACCCAATCTGAGTATAATATTACACCCCTTACATGGACTTCTAAGAAAGGGGGTGAATTGGGACTGGAATCCCCAATGTAATGAGGCTTTCGCGGCAGCAAAGCGAGCGCTCTCTAGTGACAAAGTGCTTGCACACTACGAGGAAGGGCGGCCGCTCGTGCTGGCGGTGGACAGCAGTGCGTACGGGCTAGGCGCGGTGCTGGCGCACGTGTATCCGGACGGCAGCGAGCGTCCGGTCAGTTGTGTGTCCCGGACACTCAACTCGGCTGAAAAGAATTACAGCCAACTCGATAAAGAAGCGCTTGCAATTTTCTTTGGTATAACGAAACACCACCAATACCTATACGGCCGGCGCTTTATTTTACGCACAGACCACCAGCCGCTCAGTTATATTTTCGGGGAAAAGGGCGGAATTCCACAAACGGCAGCGAGTCGCCTGCAAAGATGGGCAGCTCGTTTGGCTGCGTACGATTTTTCGACCACATTTGTCAGATCGATTGATAACGGCCCAGCCGATGCATTATCTCGCCTGCCACTGCCGCACGAGCGGCGGCTCACAGAACCGGTTAGCTATGTTGACTTGCTCCGCGAAACGATGCCGGTTAGTTTTAAGGAGATCGGGGTGGAAACCGATAAAGATAAGGTTTTAAGTAAAATTAAAGGTTATGTCATGTTCGGTTGGCCGTCTGTGTCGAGTTGTGACGAAGAGAAACCGTATTGGGCGCGTAAAGATGAGATTCTACTCGAGTTAGGATGTTTGATTTTTAAGTATAGACTTATAATACCCCCACCTTTGCAAAATAGGGTTTTAACGGAAATTCACGAGGGGCATCTAGGGGTAAACAAAATGAAAAATTTATCGCGAAGTTACGTATACTGGCCCAGCCTGGACCAAGATATCGAGAAGGTATGTCGGTCGTGCGAGGCGTGCCGCGCCGTGCGGGACGCGCCGCCGCGCGCGGCCCTGCACCCGTGGGAGTTCCCGTTGAAGCCCTGGCAGCGCATCCACGCTGACTTTGCAGAGTGTGGAGGGAAGAAATACATCATTTTAGTTGATGCTTTCTCAAAATGGATCGAAGCTATTGCAATGAATCGAACGGATGCTGAATCCACCATTTCAGTGCTGCGATCCGTATTCGCCAGGTTCGGTCTGCCGACACAACTGGTCACGGATAACGGCCCACCGTTTCTATCAATAGATTTTAAGGATTACTGTACAAAAAACTGTATTAAGCATGTTTCGTCGGCACCGTATAGGCCTCAGGGAAACGGTGCAGCGGAAAATGCCGTAAAAACAATTAAAAAAGTTATCAAACGGGCGATTCATGAGGGTGAAAATGTGTCTCAAGCTTTGTGTAAATTTTTATTTCAATACAGAAACGTGGAGCATGCGACGACGAACGTCCCGCCGGCCGTGGCGTTGCTGGGCCGCCGCCTGCGCGGCCGCCTGGACGCGCTGCGGCCGGACGTGGCGGCCGTTGTGCACACCGCTCAGCAACGTCAAGTAGATAATAAAGGAGGCCAGGACCGAGACATCGGGGTCGGCGATTCTGTGCTCGTCCGCGGTTACTCTAATAAAGGGCAGAAATGGGTTGCAGGGAACGTCATACAAAAAACGGGACCGGTATCATATAAAGTAAAGGTGGAAGATGGCGTTCAATGGCGTAGGCACCAAGATCAAGTGATACCCTTGAATCCGAATCGTAAAAGTAGGTATTCCCTTTCGCGCCCTAATTTGAATCGGTCTCAAGATCCCGCTAATGCGATAAGGCCGAATAGCGATGCCGACGAATCGTTCGAAGATGCAGCGGAGGAGGTGTCTGAAGCAGATAGTCCTAATCGCCAGGCGGCAGCTCCCGTGCTGGCGCCTGCGAGGCCGGCGCCGCGCTCTCCGACGCCTCCGCCGCCGGACGCTTCGGCTCGCGCTGTGCGAGCTTACTACCGAGGAATAAAATAATGTGTCTAGCTATCTAGTGTGTAAGTAAGAGCATAAGAAGCGAATAGGTTAGTCGTGTTAGCTTAATTGTAAGGTGATGGGTATTGTTACGAGTAGGTTAGTTATTGTTGTATTATTTATGTTACGAGTAGTGTGCTATTTGAAAGGGGAAAAATGTAGGGTTGACTTCTCAGTATAATGTGGGTAAGCGCCTTAATGTTAATAAACCAGTCAGTTCCTTACCTCGGTCTTTCATTCGTATGTTCCAGATGGAAGACGATTTGTTAAAGGTTGCTGGGAGTCAAGTGCATGCCATACAAGCTCGGTTGCTCTGGAAATCTAAGGCCTAAGTTCAGCAGCGGACGTCCTATGGGTGATATGATGATGATGACAACTATCTTTATTGTCTTTATCTCTTTATTGACTGCCTCTGTGGCGCAGTGGGCGTATAGCCGGCTGAGATGCAGGAGGTAGCGGGTTCGATTCCCGCCGCGGAACAAATGTTTGCATGATCTACAGATATTTGTTCCGTGTCTGGGTGTTTTTCTATATATTATAAGTACCTATGTATTTACAAAAAAAAAGTATATAAGTATTCTATCAGTTATCTGGTTCCCATAGTACAAGCTTTGCTTAATTTGGGGCTAGATAGCGCTGTGTGAAATGCCCAACAATATTTATTTATTTATTTATCTTTTAACAGGCTTCTGAAAACATGTGGTTGGATTCTGAGCACGTCTGGCTAGTCGTAGACGACAATAATCTTAATGCGACAGATAATTACAATAATTCAACGGATTATGTTGGTAATGGAATATTTGGATCAGAGGTGGTGGAGGTTATGGAGATGCTCAATATAAGCGTTGATGCTGATATCAAAATGGCCGTGCGAACAGGTATAATTGTTATAAAGTAATATTTTTTCATTATAAATAAATAATATGTATGTCAGAATCGTAGCAAGTGGCGATCCGTGGTCTCTGCCTACCCCTCCGGGATATAGGCGTGATAGAATATAATTGGTTGGGGAAAAAGTCTTTTCGCATTATAGTATGTATGAACTTGTAATAAAATATATTTGGCTATACTATTTGTATCTGGCTGGTTTTGGTATCATTCAAAGCTTAATTTTTGAAGAAGATAATTCCAAATTCATATTAGGAAAATGTGTGATTTTTATTTGTTTTTCGTACTGTAAAGATGAGTGAATCTAATGAAGAAATTCAATACATTTTAAAATTTTACTACAAAAAAGATAAAAATGCAACGCAAGCCGCGAAAAAAAATTGCGATATTTATGGACCTAGTGCAGTGTCTGTGAGAATAGCACAAATTTGGTTTAAGCGTTTTCAATCCGGAAATTTTGATGTCAAAGATGCACGTCGCTCTGGTCGCCCTATTACGGATAAAATTGATGCCATTTTTTAAAAAGTGGAGTAAGATCGGCATATCAGTGTTTACGACGTAGCTAAAGAACTGGGAATGGACTACAAAATAGTTTTGGCGCATTTGAAAAAAACTGGGTACACAAAAAAGCTCGATATTTGGGTACCCTACGAGCTCACTGAAAGAAACCTAATGAACCGTGTACTCATTTGTGATTCTTTATTACGACGTAATGAAACCGAACCATTTTTGAAGAAGCTGATAACTGGTGATGAAAAGTGGATCACGTACCTACGACAAGAACGTGCGAAAAAGGTTGTGGTCAAAGGCCGGTCAGGCTACACAGACTGTGGCGAAACCCGGGTTAAATCGCAACAAGGTGATACTGTGTGTGTGGTGGGATTGGAAGGGCATTATTCATTATGAGCTGATACCACCAGGCAGGACCATCGATTCTGAACTCTACTGCGAACAACTGATGAGATTAAAGCAAGAAGTTGAGAGAAAGCGGCCGGAATTAATCAACAGAAGGGGTGTGGTTTTTCATCATGATAACGCTAGACTTCACACATCTTTATCCACTCAGCAAAAATTAAGAGAGTTTGCCTGGGAGGTGTTAATGCATCCGCCGTATAGTCCTGACCTTGCACCTTCAGATTTCCACCTGCTTCGGTCTCTTCTGAATTCTTTAGGCAGTGTCAGGTTAACATCACGAGAGGACTGCCAAAACCACTTGTCGCGGTATTTTGATCAGAAGCCCCAAAATTTCTATAGCAATGGGATCATGTCTCTACCTACAATGGCAAAAAGTTATCGAACAAAATGGTACCTACATACTTTAGTTAAATGTAAATAAACTATATTAAAAAATGTTTTGAATTTGCTTAAAAAATGCGAAGATACTTTTTCCCCAACCTAATATGTATCTATAAAAAAATAATTTGGTACTCGGTTTGGGCATGCCGGTTTCCTCACGGTTTTTTCTTTCACTGTATTGGGGACGATGTGTAAATCTATCGACGTGGAAGAGATCGCTTTTAGCGATAAGACCGCTCACTTAACTTTATTTTTGTGTATTTCTTTATATGTTTAATTTTGTTTGGTGTGAAATAAAGAGCAATTATATTCTATTCTATATAGTTTTTTTAGTCCATTGGTGCACACCATGGTTGGTGACACCACAAGCCCTACAATCTCCAAATTAGAAGTCACGGTAAAAAGTGCTCGATTTCTTCTAGACGAGCGTGGTCCATTGTAGACTGGATCATCGCTTACCATCAGGCGAGGTTGTGGTCAAACGCAAGCTCATCTACAGTAATATGATAAAATCAAAAGTAACTTTTTCTCTGTCTATCTGTCTGTTTGTTACGTTTTCTCGATTGAATTTTGGTATATAGTTAGACCTAGATTGAGGCCTAGGCTACTTTTTACTGACAAAACATGCGTGCGCTAACAAGCCAGAGGCAGAAGTAAGTAATTTTGAACCCACTAAGCCAACCTAATGAAAATGAAATGAAATGAAATCATTTATTTGACACGACATGACATAATAGGTCGAGGAAAAAGTCTTTTGCATTATAGTATGTATGAACTTGTAATAAAATATCTTTGGCTATACTATTTGTATCTGGCTGGTTTTGGTATCATTCAAAGTTTAAATTTTAAAGAAGATAATTCCAAATTCATTGATTAATGAAGAAATGAATGAATGAAGATTTAATATACAAGAAACAATGTAACAGATAGCATACCTTAATTTCTGGCTAATTACGTTACTTTGTACATAAAATAAGAAAAACAGTTCAGAAGTCAAGAAATTTAAATAAATTCAATAACATAGCTTTTTTTATTTAAATTGCTAATTAATTTCTTACAGGCAACTTACGGTACAATCTATTCGATATCTTCAATTTCGGTAAACTGCAAGGTGGTAGTTTACATGTCGTGAATTCAGGATCTTGGAGGCTTGATTCTGGATTCATTGGGAATTTCAATGGTTACAAAGTCTATACCCGATGGGACTTTGGACAATGGCCGATGAGGGTAGTGTCCGTTGTAAGTATCTATTAGGAGCTCTTAGATTGGGGGCGATTCTGTTGACACCTCAGTGGGCACAAAAGGTTTGACAGCACTAAATTGACAACGGTCACACCAAGAGACAAAAATGGATGGCAATAGTTTTAGTGCTGTCAAAGATATAAGATATTTGCATAAACAAGTATAAAATAAGGGATTAAAAACTAGATAATACTTGTTTGCCTCTTAAGAGCATCGCAAACTACTGATTACTGAGAGCAAACCGTGTGCCATCTTCAGAGCAAGGAGCCATCTAGTTGTAAATTCGAAACTAATAACATATAAGTTGTTTGCTCAAAGTATTTTGCTTATTCGTTCTGTCATTCGACACAAAGTTTTTGAATTGCATCGCAATAGATAAGTGAGGGTAGGCCAGCTCGATTGTTAGAATTCTGAGTGAATTTCAGGCCACCGTTCCTCCTGGGGAATTCGATTCGAGCATCTTGACTAGTGTGGTGGCGGTTCCAGGAGTTTCCAGCATCACCAGGACCTCGACCATCATCCTGATGGTAATCGCTGAAGTGCACAACATCAAGTAATTGTACCTAATTGAATTGGAATAACGATAAATTAAGATTTTTTCACAACAACTGCTCGGCAATGTCAAATTATATATCATGTAAACCTCATCGAAAGTAGGTGATTAAATTCCTACGGCTGAGCCAGGAGTGAAGTGGCACAGAATTTCATTAAGAGCATAATAAGATTTTAATTTGGAACCTCATCTGTTTTAAAATTTGAACCAAAGAGACCCACACAATAAAAACTTATTCGTAAATCGAACTAACCTCTGCACAGATTGCACCAACCCAGATTAGGTTTTTAATGTCTCGCAAAAAGTGTGCAAAGTAGAGTATTCTCCTCGTGAATAAAGCTGTCTGCATCTTGGGTGTCCTTATATCCCTCTCTGTACTTAGGATTCTACTAACTCCCTCGCTCCGCTTGTGAGTTAACTCTACAATCCATCGTTACATTCGGGATTCAATGTAGCGCCCGTGACGCAAGACACTGCATTATCCCCTCGTTTAATAATCTAGTATTGTAACTTTCAAATCGTTATAAACAGTTTCAAACATCCCCAAAAATCCAAGAACCTTTTCTACTATGAACTATGAATATTTTTTGCATCTCAAAACAAAGAAGAGGTCATCAATTTAGCTAAGTTGTTTCAAAATGATATAACATGAAAGCCTATACATGTAAAACCAATTGTTTTTTGAATACCATATATAAATAATATATGAATATGTATAATAATCAGAGATCGGAGTAGGTAGAATGATTTAGGACCAATGACCTCAAATGCTAAGTTAATATGGATAAGCCTCCGGAATTCCGGTATTTTATAATTATGAAGCCATTTTTTCCGTAATTTCTTAGATATTACGTGGAGGTGTAAAGTGAGAAACGTATCAATATCATCATCATCATCACTCGCAGTCTAACTTCACTCACTGCTGGGTATAGACCTCCCTTAGCATGTGTCAATCTCCACAGTGTTGTGCTTGTCTCATCCACGTCCCTTTCGCGATGGATGCTATATTGTCGGACCAACGCGCCGCTGGTCGAGCGACTGGTATCAATTTAACCATGTATTTTTTGCTTTAACATCCTAGGGGTGGCATAGGTGATCGGCACTCAGTAGTTAAAAGCCTGTGGTATTGATAGGCTTGAAGTAAAATCCTAACAAAGTAAAAACAAATAAATAAACAGGATCAGATAAGTAATACCCCTATAGAAATTTCAGAAAAAAAAAAATTTCTAAGCAACTAAGAAAATAAAAGGCCAAATCTATTTGAAAAAGAATTAAGTAGGCACTTAGTACAATATTTTATTCACGAATGTCAGTTCTGTAACAATTTATCGTTGTTTTAGGTGATACGAGGTTGCATCTAATAAAAAGAGCTCAATCATATTCATGGCAAACGTCAAGGCTAAAACAGTAGAAAAGTGGATATCCGATTATCCAGAGCTACTATACGATCATGCTAGTGGAATTATTTATTGTACAAAGTGTGAGAGTCACGTGAAAGCTACATTTAAAGGCAATGTAAAAAGACATATTGAAGGTGCAGTACATCAAGGAAGTTTGAAACGGCCGCAGGAGGACTTTTATTTCGATCTTATTAAGTTCCTGATTCTGTGCAACATTCCGTGGTCTCAAATGAAAAATCCTGCGTTCCAAGAGTTCTTTAGGAAATACATGTGCTGTATTTGTTGTTGTGTTTGTGGAAATCGTAAATTACCCGACGAATCACAGCTGCGAAAAGTTTATTTGGATAAGTTTTTTAAGAATAAACTCAACTCGATCCATGAAAATACAAAAAATGAGAAACTGTGGATATCTTTGGATGAAACAACAGACTTTTTAGGTCGATACATAGTCCATTTCTTAATACGTACATTGCATCCTAACACTTTAAGCCGGCCTTATTTGATTGCTTGTAAAATGCTAACAGTGGTTAATGGACAAACAATCACGCAATTCGTGTTAGAATGTTTAGAAAATCTATGGCAAGACTCTTTTGAGTCTAAAGTTGGCAATGTTTTAATGCTCTGCACTGATAGTGTAGCGTACATGCTATCTGCAGGGCGAAATCTCAAAAATTATTTGCCTGAAATGAAACACGTGACATGTTTGGCACACGCGCTTCATCGTGTATCTGAGCAAATTAGATTAGAATATAACGATGTCGATATTTTGATAGCAAATGTGAAAAAAATATTTCTGAAAGCGCCGAGCAGAGTTACAATTTTAAAAGAAAAATATCCAAACTTACCGCTGCCTCCACAACCAGTCATTACCAGATGGGGCACTTGGTTAGAAGCAGCATCATACTACGCTCAACACTTTGAAAAAATAAAAGACGTGATATCCTGTCTAAGCAGCTCTGATGCAGTAGCTATTCGAAATGCAAAAACAATTTTAGAAAAGGAAAATTTACAAAATGATTTAAATGACATTGAAAAAAATTACTTTACCATTCAACTTTCACTTAAAGAATTACAAAAACATGATCTATCCTTAGCTGATTCACTGTTAGCATTGGACCAAGTCAGAGCTGATATTAACGATTGCAATTCAGAAAATATAAAAAATAAAATTGAAAATGTTATGGAACGAAACCCTGATTTAGACACACTCAGAGAATACAGTGAAAAGATAGAAAAAAATGAGGCAAATGATGTAGTTTCATATTTTAAATTCTCTCCGTTGACGTCAGTAGATGTAGAACGATCATTTTCCATCTATAAATGGATTTTAGACGTCAAAAGAAATAGGCTAAAAATAGAAAATATTGAAAAACTTATGGTTATTTATTTTAATTGTATAGAGAAAGATCAGAATGTAGAAATTGTAATGGATGTCGATGAAGATTAAAAATTATTGTGATTGTGAGCTCTAAGCAGAGCTCGCAATCACAATTATTTTTAATCTTGGGGCTAGATGTTGCTGTGTGGACTGTCCAGTTTATTTAATTATTATTTATTGTAATTGTGAAATACCAAATAAAAATTTTAATTTTTAACCTGTTTTTTAATCCATTTTTACCTACACTTTTTAGGTAAAAAGGTAAAAAGGTTGTATATCTAGAAAAAGTATCCAATAGACAAAATCATGAGAATTTGGTAAATTTCGTAACATTGGTAATTTTGTGCACAAAGCCTCTGAATAATTCATATTATACAAAACTATAGCGAACTGCCAACTTTATTTAGCAAAGTAGTCCTGAACATTTTCTCATGGGAAACGTGTTTCCCGCGATTAAATGCTTAGAAAACGTCACAAAGTTGCACACAGCAACTCAACAAAGCTTCAAATCAATTGGATGAATTTTATGGAATCGCATACGGCGGAAACAAAAAATCATTAGTCGACAGTAATAAAAATAAATTAACCTTTAAACGTTTGACAATCGCTTCCGATAAGTTTCAAATGTAGTAGTTACTAAATTACTACTTTAATTATAATATTTAACTGAATCCGGTAAATATCGGAACTTTCCGGAAAAAAAGCCATATCCATACTATAAAACCATGATGCAAGTACGTAAAATCATTCTACCTACTCCGATCTCTGATAATAATAATACGTAATAAGCCCGCAGCCATTTCCGAAACAGATATCAAATCGGCCTTTCTTTTTGGATGTCGATTGCAAGAGTAGGCAGCAAGTTTTATATCGAATTAATCACCTAAACTTAGTCGATTTTCTTTAAAATTTGATAATATAACCAGTAGTTTTTTTTCGAGAAGTCTTTTTTTATGTTTTGGGAAACCGCCACTTGAATATCGTCAGTATATTACCAATCACCCTGTATAGCGAATTACTGAATAATAATGGAATGAGTGAAATTTTCCTTTTTTTCCAGGTTTGTCCACTCGATAACAGATAGATGGATCGGAAGTTTTGAACGAAATAACACTAAAGTAAGTTCGTTAGAATTACAAGTTATTCACTACTGGATACGTGTCTTCTAGATACAAGCTTTTACGTCTTCAAATTCATCATCATCATATCATCAATAGGACATTTACTGCTGAACATATGCTATAGATTTCTAGAATGACTGATCGTGTGCAGCCTGCATCCAGCGCCTCCTAGTTACCTTTATAAGGTCGTCCTTAGATCTAATGGGGCTTTTCTACGATGGCCCCAGTGCGTAATCCCCACTTGACCAGATAGAAACATATTGTTACGCTGTTACACAATAAGAAATAGCCAAAATTTCTCGAAGGCTTTTGTCTTACCTGCTGTGTTATTGTCTGCGGTTGCGCAGGATGGGGATTGGTCATTCTGTCGAAACACCGACCCTTTCCTGGAACGTTCGAGATCGTTCTAGTGTAGTGAATTGTGTGCGATATAAATAGGCCGGAAAGATGGCCGGACAGTCAGTCTGGATTTTGCTATACGTGCGAACATTTCGGTGACTTTAAGTGGTGCAACAGTAGTGTGAATTAGTGTGTTGTGATTACGTGTGACCAAGTTCGTGTATTCATCGTTTAGTGTTTAATAAAAGTGTTATTTTGGTTAGATCGATTCCCATTATTTTATCCCGAACCCTCAGCTCGTAACAATATACACTACATAGTAGGTATAGTGGACAATTAGATACAACGTTTGATTTATTTTTGATATCGAACAATTATACTGTGTGTCACCGCATTTACGACATTAATTTAAATCACGGGTAGGTCTGATGGTAAAATAATTTTTTTTTTTTTCAAATTCATAACGATTCAGACATGATTTATTTTTAAATTTTCATTCTACCTTAATTTGAAGTCCTAAAATATCAATGCAGCAGCCTGTATGAAATAGGTAAACAAATCATATTAATTTATCCTGTTAAACTGATTAAATGGCATCAGAGCAAAGGCGCCGACAATTTACGTTAAAAATAGTTATTGGAAATGGTTCGATTACTGGATAACTGTTCAAGCTACCGGTGTTAAACCAATCTCTAAAATCAGTAAATACGATTTATATATTTTACCTATTGTGTATTAGAATTATTGACTACATCACACCGTAACATTGCTATAGAAAACTCAAAATAAATATTGGCAAGCGATTGGGTCCATAAATAAATAAATAATGCTGGACATTTTACACAGCGCTAATCCCCAAACTGAGCAAAGCTTGTACTAGGGGAATCAGACAACTGATAGAATACCTTCATAAAAAAATACCCAAACCCGGAACAAATATCTGTAGGTAGACCATGCAACAATGTTTCTGCTTTTCAGATTGTGGCCAATTCACTGTACTTCCGAGTACAAGACCTGACTTCATGTCTTCGGATTACGAAGAACATGACTTACAAAGTCAGTTTCATCCATCCTGCTCTGACATCTCTTGAGTAAGTTTGGTGACCAACCGAACCTATAAGTTAAAAATAAGCATTTAAAAAATCACCGATAAAGTCCATTTCACGAAAGAAGTCCCGCAGACGCAGCGCTGTATTCGCGCGACATAATGTTGCCAGGGTTAAATTGGGGAAATCAGGGGAAATAATTTATAGTTCATTTACTTTCATAATTCGAATATTTAGATAAGATTTTTTTTAAATTTAGGTCCCTCTTTGATGTCCATACTGCTCAGTTCAGATTAGCGAAAAATAAATCTTTCTGTAATTTCTAAAATATAAAATGGAGATGTTCGTCCAACTATTAGAAATATTAACCAACAACCATTAGAAAAATAAAATAACATTTAAAAGTTTTATTCAAAGTTTTATTGAATAATTATAATCGGTTATACTATGATCACTGTCAGAAGAGTGAATAGAAACAGAATCAGATTCTGTTTCACTATCACTAGCCGTAGATATAATAAAACGATTGATTTCATCATCCATAAGACCATCATTTTTTAAATATTCTTCTTCCAAATGCTGTACATGTTTACATTGAGCTGCTCAATCTTCCGCTGTAACAGTCTCAAAAGCCTCTTCTGTTAGGCGTACAATTTCTTTTGGATCTTGGCCCACGTTTTTATCCGCTACCCGTCTCTTTACAAGGCTCCACATTTTTTCGATCGGATTGAGATCGCAGTGGTAAGGCGGCAATTTTAGCAATTCATGATTGTGAGATTTTAATAATGCATCCACGGCATATGTAGGTGGACCTTTGTTTTGTTTAATTAATTCAAATAATACAGCTTTTGTCCAAGTATCTTCACAATATACTCCCTTTTCTCGCAGCCATTCCTGCATGTCACGTTTAATACTTTACATTGTGGGTGCTTTATTTATTTGAGTGCAGTGATACGGAGCGTTGTCCATTACTACAAGTGACCTTTCAGGTAGGTTAGGAATTACTTTTTCATTCATCCATTTCAAAAAATTAGTTGAGTTCATGTCATCGTGGTAATCTGAGGATTTGGATTGGGATTTGAACATTAACAATGCACCATTAACAAAACCATTTTCAGTTCCCGCATGAGCAATTATCCGACGACTCCCTGATGACTCTGACACGAACATCCCAGGCTCCTCCTCACTTTGCCAGCAACTTTTGGCATGATAAGTGTTGTGTATATAGGTCTCGTCTAAATATACTACAGGTTTTTTCTCCACATTGTGATTTCTTCGGATTCTCTCCAAATATCTTGAACGCCATGCGGTAATATCATAACGTTCCATAAGTAATTTACGTTTCGATTGGCATCACTTATACTTGAAACCGATACTTTGCAATATACGGTGCAATGTTGTGATACTTCCTTGAAAATTTATGTCTTCTCTCAAAGCTGCACGTAATTTAACCAATGTTGGTAACTCCTTCCTCACAACATAAAAACTGTGAATTTTTTGCCGTATAGCGCACAAATCAAATCCATCCAAGTCGAACTTTTTGGCATGCGGGCGACTCTTCCCTGGGGTGATGATAACTTTAGAAGTACTCGCCGCTGTTGCGCCTTCTTTTGTAACTCTCGTTACAGTTTTCTCTGACACACCTGCAATAAAATGAAAAAGTTTGAATGATTATTTTCGTATTTAATTACATTATTTTTGAATATAACTTTACATTTTTTTATTGTGTTGCGTTAATTCCTTTTAAAATATTCCTTAATAAAAAACATGCATTATAAAAACTTAATTCCAATCTGTAAGAAATCAAAATCGGGAAAAAATCTGTATATGGCAGCCCCAAAATTTACCTGTCATGGCGGCGACTCTCTTGCGAACATTGTTTATTGGTATTATAACACCGTGATTCTTGTGTTCTGCTTCACAGAACTCCTTCACCTTTAATATAATTTCTCGACCTGCACTTTTTACAACTTTTGGCATCGTAAATAGACCTTATAACGCACTAATCCAACAATAAACTCACAAAATATCTACCACAACAAACGCACCTTGATAACATCGAGAAACGACAACATGGCCGATCTCCCCATCTGTCAAATTTAGTTACACAATTGTCCGCGGGACTTCTTTCGTGAAATGGACTTTACCGTTTTGCTTCGGGGTCAAAACTGATATAGCTACGAACCACTCCAGTTAAACTAGCTTTCTATAAAACTAGTAATTCGCCCCAAACTGAAACTTCGCAAGTTTTCCAAAAAAATAAAAAAAAATAGTACTCATAATCTTTGACTAATAAAATAGTGCCATGAAAGCATGCCCAATAACTTGACCTACAGTTTCATTTAAATTACAAGTAACGGAAGTTCATGTATATTGGTTAATCATTATACGGAAAGAAATTTGAGTTAATCTGAATTTCAGATTTTTCTCTATATTTGTGTCACTAAAGCTACACGAATTTCAAAATTCAGCACTGTGGGCTCACTGGTGTACTCTGTGAATTTCGTCAAAGTTCAGTTTTTATTATGGCTAATAACTCAAAACCTACATGAATTAAACTAAAACTAAAAACGGTGTTGAAATGTACTAATGAATACCTGTCATTAGACGTCCAACTTGACTTGATAGTTTCATTTTTTTTACCCCTCTTGAACCCCAATATCTCT
The DNA here is from genome assembly GCA_963924445.1 of Philereme transversata. Classification (NCBI taxonomy): domain Eukaryota; kingdom Metazoa; phylum Arthropoda; class Insecta; order Lepidoptera; family Geometridae; genus Philereme; species Philereme transversata. Next base: position 33,577,289 of record OZ004339.1, on the reverse strand, counting down.
ATAACCCCTCAACATTTTTAACTCATTTAGTCACAACAAAATTGTGATATCACTACCAACCTACGAGTATATATCAAATTTCACGATGATCAGATCAACGCTTCGAAAGTTATCCTCGGACAAACAAACATACATACATTAAAACGCCGATTTAGAGATCTCGCTTCGCTTAATTAAAAATCCGTTAAATATATACGCATGAAACTTATAACACCATTATTTTTGCGTCTAGAGCTAAAAAGGCATTCTATGAAATAAAAATATTCGGTTATTTTTTTCTGTTATAGTGACTCTTATTTTTTTGGGGATATTAAATGTATTTCTTTCTTACAATTCTTTAATTGCAGAACTCGATACTACTATCGTATCCCGACAACTGGACCTGGAAAGTACGAGAACCAGTTTCTTAGACCTCTTAGTATCGGGGCTTGGAGAGGCATAGTGAGCATGGCGGTGCTATGTATGCTGATCCTGGTCGCGACAGCTAGATTGGAGCAACGTCCATCGACGTTGCAGTACGCATTGTTTTCCGTGACCGCCAACATCTGCCAGCAATGTACGTTTAATAATTTTCTTTAAAGATGGTGGTGGCTGTTCGTCTTGCTATTCTTGGAGTAGGCTTCTGTGCAGAACCTCAGTGCAATTTGAACTAACTACTGTGCATTTTTTGCAGTTTTTGAAGATGAGGAAAGAACTAGTAGATCCTCTACAGGTAACATTTCCAAATCAGTATAAATTCACTGCTAGATATGCAATTATTTTGTTGTCATATTGACCTAATATTGTAGCTGATTACATTATTCTAGTTGTATTCCTGGGTTGGCTATCAGTAGAATAGCATCATTCCAGATTAGTGATACGATTTAAAGACTCGGAAAAATACCTGTAATCTCACTTTTTTTACTACCAATAATTATATTTATTTATTCACAGCCAGAAAGCTTACAATCTTCATAACTGGATTAACCAGCGTGTTAGTCTACAATTACTACACTAGCAGCGTGGTGAGCTGGCTGCTAAATGGGCCACCACCGTCCATCAACTCCTTGGAGGAGCTACTGGAAAGTCCCCTAGAGCTGATCTATCAGGACGTCGGCTACACCAGGTCTTGGCTCTCGGTAAGCATTGTAACTGTACAGAAGTACTCTGAAAATAAAGTAGAGGATTAGCAAGTTGAAGAGGCATCGTTTGGAAAACTGACGGCCATTGGGTAAAAAAGGTTCTCGATTGAAAACTGCGCCCTGGAAAGCGCAGCGTAGAACGAATCCTGACAAGATGGAAAGACGACCTAATAACGGTTATTAGGATGTGCCAGAATATGGAAAGTTGACCAATAAAGGTTAGTAGGAACCGTTTGATGCAGGGCGCACATATCAGTCGCTCTGGAGATCTATATGGGGAGGCCTATTTTCAGTAGTGAACTTCCTATTAGTGATATGACTGAATTATATTATATTAGTGAAAAGTGTTACAAAAAGCCTTACTGAGCTCTATTGCTTGATTCTCTTCAACAGAACCCTGGATCCTACTACTACAATAAAAGAAATATGGACATCGAAGATAAAATCCGTCGTAAAATTTTGACAAAAGAGAAGGAAACAATCCTGAAACCTTTAGAAGCAGGCATCGCTATGGTTAAGGCTGGAGGTACTAAGGTCCTATTTATCATCGTCGTCAGCCCTTCTTAACTCACTTCTGGGCATCCTCTCTTTATTTTCACCATTCACCTGTCTTGCGTGTCTTGCCGTTCTTACCCATATGTGCTCTGCAGCGACCGAAAGCGTCGATATTACCAATACTTTATCTTCTGTGGTACTTGTAGATTAGCAAGTTGAAGTGAAAGTACGTGAAACATATGCCTCGGTAAGTTGACGGCCGGTGAAGAAGAAAAGTTTTCAAATAAAGAGGTTTTCAAATCACAGCAAAGCGCAGCGTATGACGCTCCCCTCTAGGTGAAAAGACAACCTGATAAATGTTGCTGTGAGCAATGAGCAATCTATGGGAAGGCCTTTTTTAGCAGTGCATCACTGGTCCGTTAAGCTAAATTGATTGGTATCCTCTTTATTTAGTTATTTAATTGACGACCTCCGTGGTGCAGTGGGCGAATAGCCGGCTGAGACGCAGGAGGTAGCGGGTTCGATTCCCGCCGCGGAACAAATGTTTGCATGATCTACAGATATTTTTTCCGGGTCTGGTTGTTTCTCTATATATTATAAGTATGTATTTACAAAAAAAAATGTATATAAGTATTCTATCAGTTATCTGGTTCCCATAGTACAAGCTCTGCTTAATTTGGGGCTAGATAGCGCTGTGTGAAATGTCCAGCAATATTTATTTATTTATTTATTTAATACTTTCACACAAAACAGAATAGGCTTATAGAACTTAATGCTAATAGTATTATCTACCAGTCAATCCAGTCATCCTGGTTGTCCTAAATGGTCTTTACGGAGCAAGCAGGTTCAAATTTTCTGATAAGGATACCGACTGATAAAACTGAATCTACTTTTACTCGCCAATTTACATTGCACCTTTCAGGATATGCCTACCACACCGAAACGGACAACGCTAACCAGTTGATATCGAAGACGTTTACACAAAGCGAGTTATGTGAGCTTGGCTCTCTGAAGTCATTGGAGAAGACGCTGTTGTACCCTGGGATCCAGAAGAACAGCCCTTATAAGGAGTTCCTGACTTGGAGGTATTCGCCAGTTTTATATGAGGCATATTCTGTAGGGTAGATGGAAATTGCACATATACCACATCATTATCTTATCAGCGATAGGACGTCCACTGCTGAAAACAGGCCTTCTCCGTGTACCCAATGGCTCCCAGAAACATTTTGAAGGATGTACTGCAAGGCACCAAACCTATTATTTGATCTTCCTTTTTTTCTTTTTTTTTAACTGGATAGATCTTCGTTTGACCACAATCTCATCTGATGGTAAGCGATGATGTGGTCTTTTTGCTTGAACTTAATCAAGCGCGAAAATCTAGAAGAAACCTATTTACTTTTACCTTAAAGTCGCCCAGATTGTATTCTTTAGGAAAAATAGACGATTGCCGTCGTCTGTTCCAATCTTAGCTGTACGCATCAAGAACGTGGAACCAAAACAGTGTGTGCGGATGGGTGGTATATAAACTAGGTACTGATGGTACTGAGCCGTGCACCTGCTTGTCCTTTGATGGAAGGGAGATGGCGGGATCGGACCGTATAGTTCCTGGGCACATTCCTCAAAATGTATTCTGTAAAAGATCGATAGGCTTGCGACTTTACTGCCTGAATTCAACTCTTACCTGCCTCTGGGAATTGTTGTATCATGGTAGTTTCAGATGCCTACTGTTCTTTTCTAGGGAATTCTAGTGTAGAGTCAGATAAGATGTGACCGTTAGAATGTTATACACAGATAGATAGTTACAGAAAAACAAATTAGAAACTCTATTCTAAATTAGAACAAATTCTCTATGAGCTTTGTGTTCAAAAATGAGTAAGGCTCAGCATAAAGCTGAATAATTTTTTTCTCAGCGATGGTTTTCTGCCAAAAAACGTGTAGTGTAAGCGCCACGGACGTCAGTAAGGAGTTTATTTTTTCAGCCTCACTCGTCTTCTGGAGCGTGGTATAGTTTCGTGTGTCCAGCGCCGCACCACCACCCGCCCAGTATTATGCGAGGGCAGTTCCCCCCGGGCGCTGGCTTTGGGCGGGGCAGCGCCTGCCTTCATCATGCTCGCTTTTGGCTTTATTATCAGCACTGTTTTTATGCTTTTTGAAAGGTATGTTTTTTTTACTTATCGTCTTATATCTCGCCGTTCCGATATCAAAATAAATAGAATCAAAATAGTTTGTTTTAATTTTCAGGTACATCTATAAAATGAAACAAGTAGGACCTCGACTAGCATATAAAAAAATGGCGATTCCAGCAAAAGTAAATAGTTTATGTTTTTGGCCAGTTCATACGAGGCATTCCACGGAGAGCAACGACTTTTAGCAGCAATTTTATTCCACGAAGAGCAACCCAAGCGAATTGTGACACTAACAATAATTAAAAATTAAATTAAACTTAAATTCATTTATTAAATCAGACAATAGTTTACAAGTCCATTTGTGTAAGGTTAAGTTATATAAATAAACTTAAATACCATCTAAGTTAGTAATATTTGTCATGTATTTTGTTAAAACTTTCATTCGCATCCCAACCCAATAGCTAAGGCTATTTGATGAGGATCCAAATGAAAGATTGAATCAGAGACAGGTCATATCAGTCAGGTATGATCTGCAGCATGCTATTGGAGCTGGGCCGTACTAACAAATAAATAAATATTGCTGGATATTTCGCACAGCGCTATCTAGCACCAAACTAAGCAGAGCTTGTACTATAGGAACCGGATAACTGACCGTTATCTTACGGATTATGGCATGGAAGCCATCGACCCGCGCCTCAACAAACATGGTAGATGCATTGCAGTATCAAGGCAACCCCAATAACATTCTGAAGCCATTGTTGTACTGGACGCGTAGGGCACTTATCGATTTTTGAGTATAGCCCAAAAGGCTGCTCGTGTGGAAAGATTGGCAGTAGGCTTTGAAGAGAGTTATTTTCGTGCAAACCTTCGGGCCATCATATTACTTCTGACCGCCATTGCCCTATGCTCCCTTTCTATATCAGCCAGATCATCAATCAGCTAGATTATTACCGGGACTGAGATAAAGGATACATTTTACTGGACTGCGCAGAAGGAAGGTAATGTGTTCATTAACAATCCACGCGTACGAAACCGCAGGCGGCAGGTAGTACACCCTCTCTCATGTATCGAGGCACCCAGTAGATACAGTCGATTTAAAATCAGATCAGTCATTACCTTTAAAAATATTTCCCAGTGTGCATCAGACTTAACTTACAGACGTGATGTCATCATTTATATAGGTACATAACTATAGTCAGCGATAAAGATAAAGATTTATTTAGTATGTTTCAAACTTTCGCGATCACTCGAATAAAAAAAAATTACTTTCAAAATAACTTTATTTTGGAACAAAAACATGGTACAACAATACTGGAACACGGTAGTATTCGCAGAAGTTATACTCGTAAACTGTACTTAATTACTGATATAAACGGGCTTTTATCGCGTATGTACCTTTTTTATTTGTTATCCCTAATAAAATAAATTAAAAAGGCACATACCTACGCGATAAATACCCGATTAAATCAGTAAATATTTATTTATTTATGCCATAACTTGGGTAGTACAATACATTACACATTTTAGAAACAAAGTACTGCACCACTATCTTGGTGGTCACCAAGACCACCTGACTAATTAATCAGTATTTATTCAGTATTTATCAGTATTTAGTTATTGTGTTTTATTTAATTTGTACTGAAGTAGGTACCTATTATTTTGTTTTCTTTTCTTGTGTGTTTTATTAATTACTTAACTACATAGTGCTATTGGATTTCAGTAGTGCTTTTAATTCAGTTGACTATGATATCCTACTATCTATCCTTTCCTCCCTAAATGCTTCTCATCAAGTAACCTCTTGGTTCAAATCTTATCTTTCCGGACGCTCGCAGTGTATGCGCTTGAACGAGTCCTGCTCCAACGGGTGCAATATATGTATCTGCTGGCGTTCCGCAAGGAGGCGTCCTTTCCCCTCTACTCTTTTCAATTTTTATTAACTCTATTACTCTTGTTATTTCCTCTCATTGCCATCTTCACGCCCACGACTTACAAGTTTATCGACACTTTAAAGCCAAAGACATATTGGAGGGAGTTGATCAAATTAATAAGTTAATAAGTTATTTATTCAACAACAAACTTCAAAATTTTACAAACAAAAAGTTACAATGGTTTACTAGGTATAATACAATTCAGAATGGAAAACCTAGGTACCCGAACTAGGATTGACCTGTATGACGCTGATCTTGACTGCATTAACACATGGACTAAAACCTTTGGTCTAATGGTTAACCCTTCCAAGTCCCAGGTTCTACTTTTAGGAAGTCCATACCTGCTGAGGGTTGTCAACCAGTCCACCCTTCCTCAAATTCAGTTTCACCAGGTGCCTATACCTTACTCGAGCAAGGCCAAGAACCTTGGTGTAATTTTTTATAATCAGCTATCATGGGCCAACCACATCAATGAAATCAGCAAAAGGGTGCATTTCTCGTTCCAATCCCTCAAACGTCTTCAGAAATTTCTTCCCTTTGAAATAAAAATTACTCTCGCCAAGCCTTGCTGCTGCCCCTTCTCGACTATTCAGATGTCTGCTTTCTTGATGCCACGGAGGAACTTCTCAATAAACTGGAACGTCTATAGAACTTGTGCATTCGTTTTATTTTCGGACTGCGCAAGTTTGATCACGTATCCATGTTCAGATCCCAACTTAAATGGCTCCCTATTCGTCTTCATCGTGATCTTCACGTTCTTTCACTCCTATTTAAAGTATTATATTGTCCACTCTCTCCTCCTTACCTCCGTGAACGCTTCGAATTCCTTGTCCCTCGCAGTGTGACATGCCGGTCCTCTAAGTCCCTTCTCCTCAAAACACCTCAACACACTTCAAGCCGCTATGGTGGCTCCTTTACCGTTTATGCGGTGAAAATTTGGAATGCCCTTCCCCATGAAGTGCACACTAGTCCATCGTTTAACTCTCAAACAGAAAGTTAAAGAGCACTATCTTTCTCTGTAATTTTATTTTAATGTAGGTATATATTAGTTTATTTGTTTTATTTATTATATTCATAATATTATTAGTTACTTTAGGTACATTTCGTTTTATTTGTTTATGATACATATTTATGATTATTATATTATGTACACTCACCTACCTTTAAAACCATTTCTCTCTCTATCCTCAAAGGTTTGCTGGAAGAAAACTCTTCTTAGGGTTAAGCTCGCTTTTGTACATGCCCTCTATTTCTGTACTTTTTAATGTATTTTCTTGTGTACAATAAAGAATAACTTTTGTCTGTTCAATATTTAATTGTAGATGCTGTGCATGCCTATTATTGGCACACATTTAATAGAATTGTTTTAATAATGCTTTATAATACTATATTTATTATGTGGGTCTTATAAATAAATAAATAAATGATGGTGATAGTCTTCAAAAATTTTTTTAGTACTAGTATTCACAATGCGCGTGAAAATGAATGCTAACTTTTCGAAAGTGCAGTGGTTACTAACGAAAAAAGTGAGTGCTTTAGATAAAGTCAGGCGTGGTACAGAAACGTTGCGAAAAAAAGGCAATTTGCAAAAACGTGCTTGTTCGTACAAAATTTTGCCTCACTACATGAAGGCAGTGAGTGACAGGCAGGTAACTGTTATTTATTTGTGTAGATACCCAGTTGATTCTATTTTTTAAATCCACCCGAAATACTCGTTGACCATTTTATACCCTACTAATTAAACTAAATTGCTATATTCATAAAAAATTTATTTGAATTCTACAGAATTTAGAATGGTCCTAAGTCCGGAAAAATTTGAGTCAAGAGCACACGGAGAAAATCTCACGAGACCTACGCTAGATACCTAGTTAAGTAGTAGGGGCGGTTAGCTCTGTTGTAGGGACGTTTTACTTATACGTTTTAAGTTCGAACTTTTTATGTTTTTCAAAGACAGATTTATTTTTTATTTCATTATAAAAACTCTTTGTAGACCATGGTCTGAACAACGTTTGTACTGAGAAAACAGTGATTTAAAAGTTTTATATTTTTTACTAGCTGTTTCCCGCGACTTCGTTCGTGTACTACTGAATATGTAGGTAAACTAGAAATAAAGCTAAACTTGCTATTACAACTTGACTTGACACCCCATTTTTATCCCATGGGACCTGATTTATGGGATAAAAAGTAGTCTATGTGTTAACCCAGGTTATAATCTACGTACATACTAAATTTCATCGCAATAGATTCAGCCGTTACGACGTGATTGAGTAACAAACAAATAAATAAACAAACATCCAAACTTTCTCATAATATCATCCTTAAAATCCTTTAAATGATCATCACATCACACTAATATTATAAATTTGTAAAAGTTTGAATGTTTGTTTAAATGTTTGTTACTCAATTACGTCGTAATGGCTGAACCGATTTCGATGAAATTTGGTGTGTTGATAGACCTGGATTCAAACATAGGCTACTTTTTGTTGACAAACAACGCGTGACAAGTCGTAGGCGGAAGCTAGTTTTTAAATAATAATATCTGTATTTGCTAACTAACTTATCGCTGAGTGTACAATCTAAACCGGGGATGATACCTGGCTTAGGTCCAACCTTTCATACATTGTCACCTTAAGGCGCGGTGGGATTGCAATCGGATTTATATAGACTTAGCATAGCGATTCTATCTAATTTATTCTTCTTTTCTAAGTTTATATTAACAATACTTTTTTTTTTTTTTCTCTAACCTATCTCGTCCCACTGCTGGGCAAAGGTCTCCCCCAAGTCCCTCCAAGTATCCCTATCCGTCGCTATCTCCCACCATCTTCTTTATTAACAATACTAAGTTTTAAATATTATATGTAAAATACCTATACATAGTTTTTTCACTAAAAATTGCCGGAATGTCAGGTCACTTATAAGCTAACAAGTATAGCGTTTTTAGTGAAATAAGAGTGATAAGCGGTTACCACCTTCGATCAACAATACAACTAGATTACGGGTCTCGTACAAAATCAAAGCTAAATGCTGTCCGCGTCGACGTATAATTATACAGCTACATTCGTTTACCAACAGACTGAGACAAAAGATTTAAGATCAACCTAATCACAACCACAGCACCTTGTAATAAAGTCACAAATCCTTTGAATGTTACGATCTCTCGTCTCAAAAATCAAACAAGGTAATAAATTATACCTGTTACGTAAAAATAAATAGACGTGGGTTATATACATTTATTGTGAAATCAAACTTATAAAGCAACAAATAAAGTACTTTTTCCTGTTATTGTCTTGCGAGCTACATCGTTTTTGAACGTCATTGCCGATAAACTCGACTGTCCTCTGATGTGGAAGCTCACGCAGAGCACTAAATCGCAATTAGTAATTAAGTACTAACTCCCCTAGATTTAAGCTTTGCATTAACAAAATAAATCCATTGTTATCTGATTAAATAATAAAAAATAATAGGCTATATTTTATTCTGATAAAAACCCAGCCTGCGAAGCCTGGGCGCTTCAGCTAGTCTTGACATAAGTTTCTCAGTCCAAAGGATCTCGCTTTAATACGGGCCACATTCACACGAGTGTCCAATTTATCTTGTCCGAGACAATTTTAAAATCACCTGAGAATCGGTGCGCAGTTAGCTTCAAGTGCTGGTATAAATCAGCCTCTCTTGGGATCGCCGGTTACCCGGTGTTGATGGCCGAATATCCGGCTAGAATATTCGGTAGATTTAGGCGAAAAATCTTTTATATACCCAATGAATCAGAGGTGTTGTTGCTTTTATTTATAACCTCGCACACGTTTTTATTGCATTTTGTGTACGTTACTAGAAAAATTTAGTTACATTTTGTAAATGGAAATAAGCGTCGTCGATATCAGCCATTGGACGTCTACTGTTAACCATAGACCTCCCCCATTGACTTCCAGAGCAACAGATCTTGTGCTCCCAACACCACACTCAATTTCAACCTATGACGTATGGGGTCGTCTAAAAAGCTAAAAATATTATATGGGCCGTAGAGTTAAGTTTTAACCTCTTGTACTTCTCTATTTGTATACAGGTGGACCCGAACAGCAACCCTATGCAAGGACCCAGTTGGCAATAGAAGAAAAGAGATACCACAAGAGAGAATGTAGGACGAGATAGAAGAGATAGCAGGCAAGACATGGCTGAAGGAAACAAAAATCCGTTAAAAATGGAAACTTTTGGAGGGGGTAAAACGTATACCCTATGTACTTATTAAGAATTCGATGTAAGCTTTTTTATTTGATTTTTTATTTTAATTTTATATATTTATTTATTTATTTATGGGGAATGCCCAGGCGAAGGTGGCGGGATGAGCTAAACTCCTACCTCAAGGATTGGCCCCTACTTGCAATCAACAGAGACGAGTGGAAAGAGGGAAGGGAGGCCTTTGCCCTGCAGTGGGACACAAAAGGCTTATAATAATAATAATAAAAAAAATTATGGGGATGTCTTACGCTGTGCCTGGTCTCCACACCAGCATCGCAAATTGGTGTATGACCATAAGTCAAACATTTGAGGTAAGTCTTAGTGAAGGCGAATGTGCCTCTTTCTCGTGATATACATACGTCCTTTGTTTTGAAATGAAAACAGAGAGAGAATGATTTTTAACCACCTCCGTGGCACAGTGGGCAAATAGCTGTCTAAAACGCAGGAGGTTACGGGTTTGATTCCCACCGCGTGGAACAAATGTTGCAAGATTTGCTTAGTTTGGGGTTAGATTGCGCTGTGTGAATATAATTGACGACCTCCGTGGCGCAGTGGGCGAATAGCTGAGATAGGCTGAGACTCAGGAGGTAGCGGGTTCGATTCCCGCCGCGGTACAAATGTTTGCATGATCTGCTGATATTTGTTCCGGGTTTGGATATTTTTCTATATATTTTAAGTATGTATTTTCAAACAAAATCATATATAAGTATTCTATCAGTTATCTGTACAAGGTCTGCTTAGTTTGGGGCTAGATAGCGCTGTGTGAAATGTCCAGCAATATTTATTTATTTATTATTTAATTGTGATTATTTATATTATTATCCGCCCATTAACATTACTCGAAGATAGTGAAATAGGCAATAAACAGCTGAACATTTTGGGTTGTCAATTCAATCAATTCTGAAATCTTTTTTTTTGTTACGGTTCTGGTAGGTAAAAAAAGTGTATAAGTATTCTATCAGTTACCTGATTCCCATAGTATAATTAGGTCTACTTATTTTGGGGCTAGATAGCGCTGTGTGAAATGTCCAGCATTAAGGCGGGCTAAGGGGCCAGAAGTCGACTTTAGTCTTCTTTTTAAAACACGAGAACGACGCAATGAAGCAATATTGTTTAATGCAAAAAACACTACAGATAGACAAAGAAACTAGTTATATTGATAACCGAAGAGAAGTTTAAAAACCCGATTAGTGTAGCGGTAAAAAATATCAAAAATCCACTTAGATATAATTTTTCACTTCGCAGATCTCAATACTTTCATACTTAATAATAAGTATGAAAGTAATTAATAATAATAATTCACTTTGATAGTAAGTATTTATTCATTTTACCTGAAAGAAAACATTATTGTGTGTTGTGATAATCTCTTTGAAATGGAATAATCTGAGCAAGACACTGTATTTGCATCAAATCATAAATAATCCACTTGCCGATATTAGCAAAAACAACGCTCGTCTTCCGGCAAAACATTAGATTTATTGTTTCTCCAACTGCTTAGTTTCGTACCAACATCTATGTTTTCCACTGTGATGCGAAGCTTTGGAATGATGATTTGATTTATATAATGGAAAAAGTTTTGATGTCAATTCATTATAATTTAAATTCTAGGGAATATAATCTTTGTCGTCCAGAGGGCCAATTCACGTAAGTAATACAATTTTGAAATCCTAACAAAGTTGACCCAAATGAGATTGGATTATAAATGGAATATATTTTGGCATTCTGCTCCATTAAAATTACAATATTAGCTTGATATAAATATAGTCTATAATTGCATGTCAGTTAACTTTTTTTAAGATTTTTTTTTTCAAAGTGTTGTTCAACTTCTCGAACCCACGGTGAATTAATTTAAAAATGATTTATAAACTGGCTACAATAAAGTATTAGTTATCAAACTTTGTAGCAATAAGACTGGTATATTAGATACTAGCTGTTGCCCGCGACTTCATACACGTTACACTACTAAATGTGTAGGTCACCTAGAAATAAAGCTACACTCACTGTTGCAACTTGACATCTTCGTTAATCCAGGTTATAATCTACAAACATACTAAATTTCATCTGAATCGGTTAAGCCGTTACGACGTAATTAAGTAACAAATAAATAAATAAACAAACATCCAAACTTTCACTATTATATTAATAGTGTGAGTGTGATGAACGTATCGTATAGCGTGGTATGGGCATGTCATGCGGAGGGAAGAAAATCATGACTAAAAGAGTGTTAGATATGAGTGTGTGTGGATATAGAAGTAGAGGAAGGCCGAAGAAGAGATGGATGTACTGTGTGAAGAGTGATATGGGTAAGAAAGAAGTGACAACGGAGATGACGGCTGATAGAGAGGTAAGGAAGAAAAATACACGTTGTGCCGACGATACCCTACGTAATGTGGGAAAAGGCAGCAAGGAGAAGTTTAGATATGAATATAAAAGTAAGCTAAACTGGATTCGCTATTGGTTTTTGGACGACAAGCCCCAAAGTAACATCGCAAGAACACCGCAGTGTGCAATATGAGAGGCGGCTTGGCTGTGCGCCACTCGATCCCTCCTCCACAGATTAGAATGTTAATGCCGCAGTTTGTCATGTAGCTTTGTTGCTGGCAACATTTGTTCTGCTTGCCAGATTGAATTGAACGTACTAGAATACGGGAAAATTACGGAATTAATCATTTATCTTTGTTTTGACTATCGTCAGAGCGTTCAATTCGATTTACGGATGAACACTAATTTTTGTTATCCTACTTGGAGCTGGAACGAGCATTTGGCTAACTATCGCTTATGTTACGTGCCCTACGATGCACTGCTCTGCGTCCATCAACTTGAGGCATACGGGTGTAAAGCCTCACGTTCCTGTTATTTCACGGGCACCCCCCTTCAAACCGAAACACATAAATGCAGCTTGGCGGAGAAATAGGTATGGCAGTAGAATATAGTCACTAAAACAACTGGTTAAATTTTTATGTTGATTAGATTGAGCTATAAGAAAAGTTGTAGTGGACCCGGCCCGTGTCGAAATTGGTTTGTATGAAGAGGAAGCTTGCGGGTTTAAATCCCGTGCAGCTCGTAATTTTTGCGATGACTTTAAAAATCTCAAGATTTACCATAAGTATCTGATATCACTTTAAAATATAAATAACTTTAAATAAATTATGAATTTTTAGAAGCTTTATTGTTAGCGTGTAGTCTAATCTTGCAACCGAATTTTAAATCAACCGATTGAGCTGAAATTTTGAATACATACCTATGTAACTTCGGCGACAATGCAAGATTATTGCAGTGTCCATTAAAATGGAGGCGGTCTCATGATGCAGACGGATGCTAGACAACGGAACTTCTGAATGGATTAAAGTAGGCTACTAGAGTTTGGACTCATTTGAATCTGCTTGCCGTTCCGATTATTAATTTTATATGTGCTTCTTTTGATTAAGTGATTTTTCAACAAAAATCTTACTATGATTAGAATCATCCCATTTTTTACAGTAACATACACGTTCCAATGCACGTTGTAAATCTAACATGGCGCATTGGTAATAAACAAACAAGAACTGCAATCAAGCTTTAAGAGCGAAGTGCGATTGCAATAAACCGTGGCTTCCTACACGTGAACTTATGTCATCGTTTCTGTGCGTATGTAGGTCTTGTAATTTGCATGTGCCTTCGCTTAGTGTTTTAATAAGCAGTGATTGGCTTGCAACCTGTGACGTAAGTACTATGCCTAAGCTAACAATGCTAAAAGTTTGTTTTTTATTTGTTTTAATTCTTTATTGCACAAACAGAAAAATGTATAAATGGAGGACTTATGCTAAACACATTTTCTACCAGTCAACCGTGACAGGTAAAAAACTTAGGTTGGCGTGCTTAGCTAGGTACTAACAAAAAATACAAATAGAAATAAAAAACTACTAACTACCTAATTGCCTACATACATATAATAAAACTAAAATATACAATAAAGTTGGCGTATATAATGTTGGTACGGACCTGGAACTAATGGATGCATTAAACATGTGTGAACCAAACACGCAATTACGGTGGCGGACGGAGGTCGTCAGCCAATTTGATACTTTGAGGTATTGAAATTGTCATCAAACTTATAATCTTGACGAACTTGACCGATCCATCAAAATTTATGCAAGACTTTTTTACGGACCAGATCTCAGAGCCAGATTTTGGTCCAGAGTGAATAGGCTCTCCACTCCAGTCAACTATGCTTAATCTTTGACCACACCAACACTTACAATTAGGCGAGGCAGTGGTACTTTGTTACACAACAAAATAGATCAAGAACCAGCAAATATTCAGTGCGCAACTTGTAAACATTATGACATAAGTTCAAGTGAAGTAAGGCACAGCAACGATGAAACTTCCACTACTGTTTATTTTGATTCAGTGCTTGTAAATGAGCTGTTTTGAGCGAGGAAAGTGAATTATTTACTTTGCAGTTCTACTGAATCCGATAAAAGTTGCTCTTTACTGAACTGACGTGGTAATTAGGCAAGTGCAGGGTCGGATTAATCACGTAGGAAAAGTAACAAATGCTACGGGCCCCGTGCAAAAATAGGCCCGCGTATCCAAACCTTTCCACCTCCTCCTGAGCATATTTTTTTATTAAGATGTAGTTTGTATTATTATTGAATTTACTTGATGTCATAAAAATGTGAAACGTATCACATAGTAAATGTACAAGTTCTGCATTTGCTGCTGCTGATAATCGACGGTTGAGTTATTATTTTTATTTTTTTAACAAGAGCCCCCTCCCCCTCCCCCCAATAGAATTTGTTACTGGCTCTGCACTTGCTTAATCTGGCACTGGGTAAGTGTATGTTTTAAGAGCTTTTTAGCACAAAATAAATAGGTAGGTACTGAAGATAAGTTTTTAATCCACACAATAAAAAGTAAAAGCAAGCTACTTTAAGCGTTTAAAAATAGAATAATTACAAGCTACCGCGCGCAGCTTTGCACGTAGTTTGTAGCCTATGTTTCAATCCAGGTCATTTATCTATTTATATACCAACTTTTATCGAATTCGGTTAAGCCGTTTAGTCGTGAAAATGTAACAAACAAATAGAAACGCCAATTTCGACCGAATCGCACTGACGAAATCCACAAGCGATTGTTTAGTGAATTCTTTGTAAAGTCTTTGTTCGTTAGTATTCGATAAAAAATAATTAAGAAAAAAGGTAAAATAAAAATAATACTTAAGAGGTAATTATTAGATGGTTGAGGGGATTTTGTGACTTTTTGTCCACAAATCCCCTTCACAAAAAGTTCCGAAATCATCTTTGCCTAAGGGGATTTGTGGAAAAAGCTTTAATTTCATCCTGAATACCAAAACAAACACAGATGATTGTTACTACCTACTTGCACGTAAAAGTAAGGATTCTGGTAAAATATCACCCGTCAAGGAGTTCATCCTCAATGAGAAGCCTGCGAAAGGCACCCGAGATTCGTGTCGTGTATAAAGAACAACTGCGTCTGAATATAAGCATAGTTGACACTGTCTACCTTCATAGACGCTTTTGTGGTCCAAATTGATAGAATCTAGCGATTTTTGGTCTGTCACATCTATATGCATTTTATTATACATTCGAAAGTAACTCTGTCCCTCTATCTCTATGTCTGTTTATTACGTTTTCACGACTAACCCGCTGGACCGATAATGATGAAATTTGTTATATAAATAGATTATGATTTATGATTATATTAATCTTATCATTGTTTGCAACGGTCTTTAAATGATTCAACTGTTTTTTATGGTCTTATAAATAATTGTATATACTCTTTCTGTTAATAAATGTATTTTTTAATTACTGATTTAAACGGGTATTTATCGCGTATGTACTTTTTTTATTTGTTATCCCGACGTTAGTCTGCCTCTGACCACGGCTGTTACAACACAGCCGAAACGTCGGGATAACAAATAAAAAAGGTACATACGCGATAAAAACCCGTTTTAATCAGTAGGTAATTATGTACAGTAATCGCGAAAGCTACATGTATTTTTTTAATCTTAGTAACACGCTAGGTTTCGTGGCTTAGACCATACCAATAGTAACAAAATGTGGTGGCACGCACACATAGCTACTATTGAAGCTAGACATCCTGCAGACTAGAGCCCTGCTTTCAGAAAAAACGGTTGACGCAATAAGTCCTATACTATTTACTAAGGGCGACTTGAGCAACGATGCTTAAACGTACTGAGTGGCTAAATATGATTTAGAGAGTTGTCAAATCATACAAATACGTCAAACATGTTTAGTCGCTAAATACGTTTAGGGATCGTTGTGCAAGCCGGGACTTAAGTTAATTAGATATGGACCGCCGTGGGTTGACAAACAATCAACATTAAGCTTAGGGTTAATTTTGTAGCACAAACTACCAGACTGATCCGTTTTTTTGTACTTACTAATACTTTTTATTGTGTTACTAGTTGACTCGCCCGCGGCTTCGCACGCGTGGTTTGTCAATAAAAACATTACCCTCATTACCATTACAGAAGCGCAGTCGGGTAAAAAGTAGTCTGTGTCCCAATACCGGACATAATCTATTTATATACCAAATTTCATTGCAATCGGTCCAGCCGTTTAGTCGTTAAAACGTAATAAACGTAGAGAGACAGAGATACAGAGAGACAGGGATAGTGTTACTTTTGAGTTTAAAATATTTTTATTGATTCACTTCAGTGCTGATATAAATATTGACGACCGAGGTGCAGTGGGTGAATAATCAGCTGAGACGCAGGAGGTTACAGGTTCGATTCCCGCCGCGGAGCAAATGTTTGCATGTTACATATTATTGTTTACATATTATTATTTGTTCCGGGTCTGGATGTTTCTCTATAATATGTATTTAAAAGTATTCTATTAGTTATCTGGTTTCAATACAAGTTTAACTTAGTTTGGGGCTAAATAGTGATGTGTAAAATGTCCCATGTGTGTAATATTTGTTATGCATGATATTATAACTTAAATTTGAGTCAAAAATATGTTGACCACTATTTCTGCCAAAAGTTCGGATATTTACCATGATTTGTAAGTTTTGAGTTTCTGAGCCGATATATTGAAAAACTCTAAAACTGACAAATCATGGTAAATGTTCCGATTTTAGTGCAATTGCGTTCTTAACCATGATATCTTCAAATGTTATAAATGTTGATCGCATTAAGCCGTCCTTATTATAACAGTGGCCGTCACTCCGAAACCAGAGAGCTGCGTCACAATGTACACAGCGTTGTATCCCTTGTACAAAATGTACATGGGATGCAACTGTCTAATAGCACCTGCATTTCTCAAAAGGGAAGGATAGGATATACAACCCGTTTTGTTATGTACGACATTAATTTAAAACACGCATCCGGAATTAACTGATTTTAGAGGTGGGTTTAATACCTTAGCTTGAATATTTATGAATCAAACGAACTTACCTAGTGCTTTTTGATTCCAAATAAACGAAGGTCTTATCCGAATACCATTTCCTACTAGCAGCATTACGAGTTATGGTGCTGTCTCTGTCATACTTCAGATCCAAATTGCTAATAGGTATACAATAAAAACCATCTCCCATCTCACTCTCCGGTCGGCGTAAGTTGCTGGCTTTTATCGAATTAACTGATTTTTGAGGTGGGTTTAATAGCGGTAGCTTGAATAATTATCCAGTAATCGATACATTTCCAATAAACAATTTGAACGTACAACACCTTTGTGACGATGCTTTGTCAGTTTAACAGGTACTTACATGATGAATTAATATGATTTGTTTATCTATTTTATACAGGTTTAATTGATATTAAAGTAGAGATCCGAACTAATCTGAAGTAAGATTATCCAGTATAATCTCGGAGTCTTTAAGTCCAGAGTGAATAGGTTCTTTCTAGGCAAGCGTGCACCATCTTAGATCACACCATCACGTACCGCCAGGTGAGATAGTGCTCAAGCGCTTGGCTATCATTAATAAAAAAAATATAGAATTTTAGGACTTGCTATTAAAAAATATTAAAAAATCCATGACAATGAATTTGAAAAAAAACAATTTTACAACAATACTAGCCATTAGTCCTACCAGTGTTTTCATTTAATGTCGTACTTAACAAAACACGTAGTATGATGATGAAACTACTAGTGTATAGCTAACAAAAAAAATGTCGACGATGATTTATATGTTTTTGAGTGGCCCAATATTTAGGTTACCCGTGGCGCATGGGGTTATTCCCGCTCGTCCCCACGCCTCGTCCCCTGGGGATTAGCGGTTTTTTAAAACATAATTTATAGACCAAAGAAATGCAAAATCAACGACATAATGCCAAATAATCATTATTTAAAGTTGTGTCTCCTTCGAATGTGTTTCTGACAAATTACTTACACAAAAAACACAAAACAAAAACATGAGTTTTCATACATAAGCTGTCTATATATGGAAATGATTCTAGTTTAACAAAAGATTTTGTGTAGACGAAAATGAGTTCAGACGTAATGCATAAGCTAAAACAACGAGCTATTATTAAACACCAAGAAACATAACAAACAGAAACTCTAGTTAATCCTGGACCAATATTCCGATAGGACGACATTGGTTCTGTTATTCGTTGCTAGTATTTTGACACCTGTCGAATCCAACCTATTAGATTTGGTTTTATTTCTGAGACTCTACTAGATACACCGAGATTGGAAAACTCTGATCCATTACTAAGAAATATTTGTCTCAATTTTTTTACATTATTTTTATTTTTTTGACGACCTCCGTGGCGCAGTGGGCGTAAAGGTTGTCTGGAAGAGATCGCTTTTAGCGATAAGACCGCCCATTGTACTTACCTTAATTTTTGTGTATTTTTATTGTATTTTAATTATGTTGGTGTGCAATAAAGAGTATTCTATTCTATTCTATTCTATACCCGGCTGAGACGCAGGAGGTAGCGGGTTCGATTCCCGCCACGGAACAAATGTTTGTATGATCTACAGATATTTGTTCTGTGTCTGGATGTTTTTCTATATATTATAAGTATGTATTAAAAAAAAATATATAAGTATTCTATCAGTTATCTGGTGCCCATAGTACAAGCTCTGCTTAGTTTGGGGCTAGATAGCGCTGTGTGAAATGTCCAACAATATTTATATTTATTTATTTATATAACTAGAACTGACTTGTCTAATTATACTAGTTATCTTGTCAGTACACAGCTTAATGATAGCTGACAAAAAATAAATAAATATTGGTGGACATTTAGCGCCATCTAAGCAGAGCTTGTACTATGAGAACCAGATAACTTATAGAATACGTATATACTTTTTTTTGTAAATACATACTTAAATGTATAGAACAACTGATATAGTCGCAAACGACTCAAAGCCCTTATAAAATAAATTAAAAAAAATGTATAGAAAAACATCCAGACCCGGACAAAATATTTGTAGATCATGCAAACATCAAAACTTGATTTTTTTATATTATTACTGGAAATGGAACAAGCTATGCCCCACCTGATATGGTAACCATCGCCTATAACAGATAATTGCCTCGTAGGTCACGCACGTTAAAAACATGTCGTACGACACACTGTCGTGCGTCCATCAACTGGATGCATACAGGTGTAAAGCCTGTAATTTCAGCGGCAACCATACCCTTCAAACCGAAACACAGCAATGCTGCTTGGCGGCAGAAATAGGTACATTTCCGCCAGGGGTATAAAATAACAAAACACAAAAATGTCATTTCGACAAAAGACACATCCGCTTAGTTAGGGTCAGAGCAGAAAACGCCTCGAAAAAACCCTTTTATTATGTCAAAATTGAGTTTATTATCGGGGCAGAACTGGAATCTCGAGGATTTGACCCTCGCCGTTGGGTCAAATCCTCGGGTTGCGGTGGAAATTATTTGGTTTTTATCTACCCGCTTACCGGAAGGAAGGGTCATTGAGCTCGAATGTTACAAAGAAAAACAAAAACCGGACCTGTGCGAGTCTGACTCACGCATCGAGGGTTCCGTATGTTTTTTTTAATTTTATGTAGATCATTTGTTATAGATCCTAAATAATTATTTTTACCCGTGTTTTGTAACTGTAATATAACAAATTTATTCTTTTTATTACAAGCTTTTATTTAACTTGCAATGTATGTATGTTGTTCCGGGTGGAATCGTGCAACTGAATTTTATATCGATTTAATTTAATTTTAACCGATTGAGCTGAAATTTGGTATACACGCTTATTTTTGATGACAATGTATGCTTAGCTATGTGAAGTCATTCTAATTCCAATATGGCGGATCATCCAAGATGGCGGACTAATTATTTTTTCTGCACTACCACAGTATGGGTATCAAATGAACACAGTATGGGTGTCAAACTGACGACCTCCATGGCGCAGTGGGCGAACAGCTGGCTGAGACGCAGAAGGTAGTGGGTTCGTTTCCCGCCGCGGAACAAATGTTTGCATGATCTGCAGATATTTGTCTATATATGTGTATATTAGTCTGGTTGTTTTTCTATATATTATAAGTAGGTACTTACAAAAAAAAAGTATATAAGTATTTTATCAGTTATCTGGTTTCCATAACACAAGCTCTGCTTAGTTTGGGGCTAGATAGCGCTGTGTGAAATGTCCAGCAATATTTATTTTTATTTTATTTATTTTTTAAATGAAAGGGCTTGCTGGCGGAGTAAAACACGAAAACTAATATAAATATAAACAAAGTCACATTATTAAAAGCTTTTATTTAGCTTGCAATGTTTGTTTGTTAGTTTGTAAGTCCACTTTCTCTTGACAATGCAGTTTTATGGTATGCATGACCACACACTGAATTGGCTCTAGACGAAGGAACATCAGAGACACGAAATTTTGTATACGAATTTAATTATGATCGTTAAAAGTTCCACCATGACATGGTTGCTGTACTCAGGGTTGGTTTCCAAGGAGGAACTTCTCAACGGTCAACAGCACAGACACAAAATTTTGTTTATGCATTTAAATTTGGAATAACTTTGGTGACAATGCAATAATATGGTAGGGATGGAGACGGATACTAGACAACAGAACTTCCTAATGGATTGTAGTGGGTTACTAGTGTTCGGGCTCATTTGAATCTGCTTGCGATTCTGATTATGAATTTTATAAAAGCTTGTATTGAAAAGTAATTTTTCAACAAAAAGTTATTATGTATTTAAGTTTGTATGTACTTGTTTAAACCAATAAATCATTTTTCATTTTTTTTTATTTCAACTACTAATTAATTGCCAAATTTCATGATTCTAGGTCAACGGGAAGTATCCTATAGGATTTGATTAATTGTTGAGTGTCAAAATATGCGGTATAATGGCCGTATTTTTTTATTGCGTTGACTTAGAATCTTTACTTATTTTACAGTTTCAAGATACCGTAGACTTAAGAATTTGATATTGTTTTCAACTTGATACCTCCACGCGTCCACTCAAAATGAGGGTCTTGACAGACAGACAGACAACGAAGTGATTCTATAAGGGTTCCCTTTTTCCTTATGAGGTACGGAACCCTAAAAATATACTTTTCAAAATAACTATGGGGCAGTTACGTAACTTTCACCTTGTGCACCCCTCCGTTAGCTGTACGTAATCAACAAAAATGCTCTCCATCCAATGGTTGTCTGGAAGAAATCGCTCCTAAGTGATAAGGGTAATTGGTTCACACCGTGTTGATTAAATTAAAAATAAATTAATAAGAACAACCACCCATTGTACTTGTGGCTTTGTATTTTTCCCGACTATGGTAAAGCCAAATGAAAGATTTTTAGCAATTTATGTATGTATGTATGTAATTATCTATGTAATACACCTATGTTCCACCGTAGCGTCTAAAATACTCATCTGATTTTGATGAATAAGCTGTCAGTCAATCGATTCGTCATTATGGTGCGGGTGACATAGGCTACCATCGACGTAGGTATTAGTATTCGGGGTTTAGTTAAGACATGGGTGGCACACTATTTTAAACGAGAAAGAGGCGAGTTACTCTTATTGAAAATTGTGGCACCATACTGTGGTACCACAGTTGTGCAGGCTCGCAGCTTGCGCTACTGTGGTAGCGGTGTGTGGTGTGTGCGGTCGAGTAGGAAGCGTGATGGCTCGCCTCATTAGTGCTACAGTCCTGTATAGTGAAATTGAAATGACTCCGCCGCACATTGTTATTATATATTGGTTCTTATATCGTATCTATAAAGTCGCAAATGGTTTGGTATGGTAACAATAAATCTTCGTTGTTTTTGAAAAGTATAGACGTTTGGTTTTGAATGAATTTTCCTAGTATGATTAAAATCGAAAATTATCTAGCAAGAATCTTACGCAGTTTTGAATCAATCGACTCTTTTGGCAAAAAAAATGTTTGAATATGGGTTTGATTGATTTGAACTTTATAGTAAGTATTTTAGTTTTACTGTAATTCGATTAGTGATATGATAATGGTAAAAGGATATCGTACTGATGTGATTATTGTGAATTCGGACGAGTATTTTATTTATATATTAATAATTAAGTAGGTAAGTACTAGGTACCTTGTTTAAAGTATTATTACCTACTTTCTGAAGCCAACCTGGAACTAAAAATGACGCCTAATATAAAATGTTAAAATATCCAACAAATAGAATACCTACCTAATTAAAACAGCATGCCTACCTATTTTTATACCAACACATGTTCTGTATCATGTCGTGAAACTATCTACTTACGTACAACCTGTTAACAACTTTGTAACCATGTGAAAGCAATAGATGTATTGAGTGAGGTAGATCAGCAAGGAAGATGGAGTAGCACACAAGTAGCACAGACTAAACAGAATAACACGCACACCTCCACGACATTAACAGACTCAACTCAACTCCCTCGAAGCACGTGTTATGGCATCTCCGTGGTAGAAATTATGCTTTTTGTGCTTTATGGTAACTGATACTATATCACAGGAGAGTCAGTGACTCTTTTTGTGGAAGTGTGCAGCTACAATCGTGGTACCACACGTGCTGAGTTCATCATCATCATCAACCTATAGCAGTCCACTGCTGGACGTAGGTCTCTCCCAGGGTGCGCCATTGAGCCCGATCCTCAACTCTTCTCATCCAATCCTTGCCAGCCACAGCGCGCAAATCGTCACTCCATCTAGCCGGAGGGCGTCCTACACTTCGCTTGCCTAGACGTGGTCTCCACTCCAGAACACGTTTACCCCAACTGTTATCGGTTCTGCGGCAGATATGACCGACCCGTGCTGAGTTACCCAAGACTATTTTAGTTTTTAACCCTATATAGCTTGTTATATTCATGTTGTTTTCATTCCTAATACCAAAGGTGAGATTTTTCAGATACCTTATCACCCTTAGTGGGTGGAAAGCGCTTGTATTTCAGCGTACAAATGCGTACAATAGACGACAGGATGATGGATGATCCAGCATTTTGTCACTGTAATTGTATCGTGCCGGTTGTGAAATATGAGTATCTGTTTCGTAGACGTTCGAATTGGCGACGAAGCTACAAAATTTAATACAGATATCTCTTCACATAATATACAATTTGTAACCATTTTTTTTTCTCGTATGGCTTTAAAATACACTACCTGACCAATCCGCAGCTTCACAAGCTTAGTTTTTCAATAAACACATTACCCTCTTTCTGCACAGTTGGGTAAAAAGTAGCCTATGTCACCCGGGGATAGTGTAGCTTCCCAACGGTGAAAGATTTTTTTAAATCGGTCCTCTAGTTTCGGAGCCTATTCAATGCAAACAAACAATCAAATCTATCCTCTTTATAATATTAACTAGAGGTTGCGTTGTGCGCGAGCTGCTCGCAGCTCGCGTGTTTTTGTTTTAGTCGAAGAAGTTATTAAAGAAGATATCGAGCTGTTAAAAGCCATCAAAGAGGATATCCATGTGTAAGAAGCAGTCAAAGACGATATCGAAATGGAAGAAGCAATCAAATCAAAGAGGATTTCCAAGTGGAAGCAGCAATTAAAGAGGATATTGAAGTGAAAGAAGCAATCAAATAGGATATCGAAGTAGCAGAAACAATCAAAGAGGAAATTAAAGTTGAGTAAGCAATCAAAGAGGATACCGAGGTGGAAGAGCATTCTAAGAGGATGACGAAGTGAAAAAAGCAATCAAAGACGATATCGAAGTGGAAGAAACAGTCGGAAACGATATCGAAGTGGAAGAAGCAATCAAAGAGGATATTGAAGTGAAAGAAGCAATCAAATAGGATATCGACGTAGCAGAAACAATCAAAGAGGAAATTAAAGTTGAGTAAGCAATCAAAGAGGATACCGAGGTGGTAGAAGCGTTCTAAGAGGATGACGAAGTGAAAAAAGCAATCAAAGACGATATCGAAGTGGAAGAAACAGTCAAAGACGATATCGAAGTGGAAGAAGCAATCAAATAGGATATCAATGTGGAAGAAGCAATCAAAGAGGATATCGAAGTGGAACAAGCAATCAAAGAGAAAAAAATTGGATGTTCCAAAATGATCATGATAATAGTTGTATAAAAAAAATTGAACGTTGCAAAAAAGATCATGATGAACGTTGCATAAAAAAAATCTGGACGTTCCAAAATGATCAGGATTGACGTTGCATAATATAAATGTATGTTGTAAAATGATAATGATCAAAAATTTGTACTAATATTTTGTCAAAGTTTGCTAGTGCTATCTCTTCCCGTTTAGAAGATACGAGCGATTAAAGTTTTGTAAGAAAAATCATAAATTTGTTGATTGGATATCGAAGTGGAAGAAACTATCAAAGAGAATGTTGAAGTGGGAGAAGCAATCAAATAGGATATCGAAGTGGCAGAAACAATCAAAGAGGAAACTGAAGTTGAGTAAGCAATTAAAGAGGATACCGAGGTGGTAGAAGCATTCAAAGAAGATGACGAAGTGAAAAAGCAATCAAAGACGATATCGAAATGGAAGAAGCAGTCAAAAACGATATCGAAGTGGGAGAAGCAATCAAAGAGGATATCGAAGTTAAAGAAGCAGTCAAAGATGATGTCGAAGTGGAAAAAACATTCAAAGAAGATGACGAAGTGAGAGAAGCATTCAAAAAGGATGTCAAGGATGACAATAAAAAAACAGTTCCACCAAAAATTTACACCAATATTTTGTACAAGTTTGCTAGGGCTATCTATTCCCGTTTAGAAGATATGAGCGATTGAAGTTTTGTATGAAACACCACAATTTTGTAGAGCGCATAATGAAGTAACTGAAGTAATTAAAGAGGATATGAAGTAGAAGAAGCATTTTAAAAGGATAACGAAGTGGAACATGCAAAAATAGAAGATGTGGAGGCGGAAGAAACAATAAAAGAGGATGACGAAGTGTAACAAGCAATCAAAGAGAATGTTCGAATAGTGGATGTCGCATAATAAAAAAAAAATTGACGTTAAAAAATGATCATAGTGGATGAGGCATAAATAAAAAAAAATTGATGTTCCAAAATGATCACAGTGGATGTTGCATAATAAAAAAAAATTGACGTTCCAAAAGTGATCATTGTGGATGAGGCATAATTAAAAAAAAATTGACGTTCCAAAATGATCATTGCTGATGAGGCATAATTAAAAAAATTGATGTTCCAAAATTATCACAGTGGATGTTGCATATTAAAAAAAAAGAAATTGACGTTCCAAAATGATCATTGTGGATGAGGCATAATTAAAAAAAAATGATTTTCCAAAATGATCACAAAGAATTTTGCATAATAAAAAAAAATGACGTTCCAAAAGTGATCATTGTGGATGAGGCATAATTTAAAACAAAATGATGTTCCAAAATGATCACAAAGGATTTTGCATAGTAAAAAAAAATTGACGTTCCAAAAGTGATCATTGTGGATGAGGCATAATTAAAAAAAATTGATTTTCCAAAATGATCACAAAGGATTTGGCATAATAAAAAAAAATGACGTTCCAAAATGATCATTGTGGATGAGGCATAATTAAAAAAAAATTGATTTTCCAAAATGATCACAAAGGATTTTGCATAATAAAAAAAAAATTGACGTTCCAAAAGTGATCATTGTGGATGAGGAATAATTAAAAAAAATTGATTTTCCAAAATGATCACAAAGGATTTTGCATAATAAAAAAAAAATTGACGTTCCAAAAGTGATCATTGTGGATGAGGCATAATTAAAAAAAATTGATTTTCCAAAATGATCACAAAGGATTTTGTATAATAAAAAAAAAAAATTGACGTTCCAAAAGTGACCATTGTGGATGAGGCATAATTAAAAAAAAAAATTGATGTTCCAAAATAAAAATGATGAACGTTGCATACTAAAAAAAAAAAAAATTGGATGTTCCAAAATGATGATGATGACCTTTGCAAAAACTATGAAAGTTGTCTCATGCCCCTCCACCACCATTATATAGAATCAAGCAAATTTACAGTAATTTTATAATACACACAAGCCATGGGCTCCCTACAAAAACAGTATGAAAATTACGGCAAACGAAATATACGGTTTACGGTATTCATACAGAAATATTTTGTATGGGACAATTTTTTTTTTTGTATGAAAGACAATTTTTTTTTCATGAAACCGGATATAAAAAAATGTCCTCTGCAACATTAGTTTTTGCACCAACGCTGTAAGACCTATACTTTCCGAGATACGAGGTGGATGGGAGCGAATGGGGGACAAAAGGGGGACTTTAGGATTTATTCCCAACTCGACCTAACTCCCTCTATACGATCCTACCAAACATTTCCACCCTACGAGGGGGCATCTGGGAGAACAATGATGTCAATGAGTCAATCAGTGAGTCAGTGGTAATGCAGTTTTATATAATATAACTAGAGGTTGCGTTGTGCGCGAGCTGCTCGCAGCTCGCGTGTTTTTCTTTTAGTCGAAGAAGTAATTAAAGAGGATATCGAGCTGTTAAAAGCCATCAAAGAGGATATCCATGTGTAAGAAGCAGTCAAAGACGATATCGAAATGGAAGAAGCAATCAAATCAAAGAGGATTTCCAAGTGGAAGCAGCAATTAAAGAGGATATTGAAGTGAAAGAATCAATCAAATAGGATATCGAAGCAGCAGAAACAATCAAAGAGGAAATTAAAGTTGAGTAAGCAATCAAAGAGGATACCGAGGTGGTAAGAGCATTCTAAGAGGATGACGTAGTAAAAAAAGCAATCAAAGACGATATCAAAGTGGAAGAAACAGTCAAAAACGATATCGAAGTGGAAGAAGCAATCAAAGAGGATATTGAAGTGAAAGAAGCAATCAAATAAGATATCGAAGCAGCAGAAACAATCAATGAGGAAATTAAAGTTGAGTAAACAATCAAAGAGGATACCGAGGTGGTAAGAGCATTCTAAGAGGATGATGAAGTAAAAAAAGCAATCAAAGACGATATCGAAGTGGAAGAAACAGTCAAAAACGATATCGAAGTGGAAGAAGCAATCAAAGAGGATATTGACGTGAAAGAAGCAATCAAATAGGATATCGAAGTAGCAGAAACAATCAAAGAGGAAATTAAAGTTGAGTAAGCAATCAAAGAGGATACCGAGGTGGTAGAAGCGTTCTAAGAGGATGACGAAGTGAAAAAAGCAATCAAAGACGATATCGAAGTGGAAGAAACAGTCAATGACGATATCGAAGTGGAAGAAGCAATCAAAGAGGATATCGAAGTGGAAGAAGCAATCAAAGAGGATATCGAAGTGGAAGAAGCAATCAAAGAGGGTTTCGAAGTGGAAGAAGCCATCACAGAGGATATCAAAGTGAAAATGCCATCAAAAACGATATCGAAGATGAAGACGCAATCAAAGAGAATATTGCAGTGCAAGAAGCAATCAAAAGGAAATCGAAGATGATATCGAATTGGTAGAAGCAATAAAAGAGGATATCAAAGTGGAAGAAGCAATCAAAGAGGATATCGAGCTGTTTAAAGTTATCGAAGAGGATATCCATGTGTAAGAAGCAGTCAAAGACGATCGAAATGGAAGAAGCCATCAAATCAAAGCGCATATCCAAGTGGAAGCAGCAATCAAAGATGATATCGAAGTGGAAGAAGCAATCAAAGAGGATATTGAAGTGAAAGAAGCAATCAAATAGGATATCGAAGTAGCAGAAACAATTAAAGAGGAAATTGAAATTGAGTAAAAGACGTCGAGGACAATGATAAAAATAAAAAACGGTTTCACCAAAAACTTATACTAATATTTTGTAAAAGTTTCCTCGAGCTATCTCTTCCCGTTTAAAAGATACGAGCGATTTAAGTTTTGTATGAAAACCCATAATTCTGTGGAGTGGAAATTGAAGTAAAAGAAGCAATTGAAGAAGACATATAAGTAGAAAAAGACATTAAAAAGGATATCAAAGTGGAAGAAGCTAAAATAGAGGATATCGAGGTGAAAGAAGCATTCAAGGAGGAAGACCAAGTGAGAGAAGCATTCAAAAAGGATGTAAAGAGCAATGATGGTAATAAAAAAACTATTCGACCAAAAATTTGAACCAATATTTTGTAAAAGTTTGCTAGGCGTAACTGTTCCCGTTTAGAAGATACGAGCGATTTAAGATTTGTATTTGTACCCATAATTTTGTAGAGTGGAAATTGTAGTAAAAGAAGCAATTAAGAAAATATATAAGTAGAAAAAGCAATTAAAAAGGATATCAAAGTGGAAGAAGCAAAAATAGAGGATATCGAGGTGAAAGAAGCATTCAAAAAGGATGTCAAGATCAATGATGGTAATAAAAAAAATATTCGACCAAAAATTTGTACCAACATTTTGTAAAGGTTTGCTAGGCGTAACTGTTCCCGTTTAGAAGATACGAGCGATTTAAGATTTGTATTAAAACCCATAATTTTGTAGAGTGGAAATTGTAGTAAAAGAAGCAATTAAGAAAATATATAAGTAGAAAAAGCAATTAAAAAGGATATCAAAGTGGAAGAAGCAAAAATAGAGGATATCGAGGTGAAAGAAGCATTCAAAGCGGAAGACGAAGTAAGAGAAGCATTCAAAAAGGATCTCAAGGGCAATGATGGTATTAAAAAAACTATTCCACCAAAAATTAGTACCAATATTTTGTAAAAGTTTGCTGGGGGTAACTTTTCCCGTTTAGAAGATACGAGCGATTTAAGATTTGTATTTAAACCCATAATTTTGTAGAGTCGATATTGAAGTAATAGAAGTAATTGAAGAAAATATATAAGTAGAAAAAAAAAATAATAATAAAATTGTCGTTCCAAAATGATCATTGTGGATGAGGCATAATTAAAAAAAAATGATGTTCCAAAATGATCACAGTGGATGATGCATAATAAAAAAAAATCATAATAATTGACGTTCCAAAGTGATCATTGTGGATGAGGCATAATTTAAAAAAATGATGTACCAAAATGATCACAGTGGATGTTGCATAATAAAAAAAATCATAATAATTGACGTTCCAAAGTGATCATTGTGGATGAGGCATAATTAAAAAAAATGATGTACCAAAATATCACAGTGGATGTTGCATAATAAAAAAAAAAATTTGACGTTCCAAAGTGATCATAGTGGATGAGGCATAATTGAAAAAAAATGATGTACCAAAATGATCACAGTGGATGTTGATGATAAAAAAAAAATAATTGACGTTCCAAAGTGATCATTGTGGATGAGGCGTAATTAAAAAAATGTGGATGTTCCAAAATAAACATGATGAACGTTGCATACAAAAAAAAAAAAATTGGATGTTCCAAAATGATGATGATGACCTTTGCAAAAACTATGAAAGTTGTCTCATGCCCTTCCACCACCATTATATAGAATCAAGCAAATTTACAGTAATTTTATAGTACACACAAGCCGTGGGCTCCCTACAAAAACAGTATGAAAATTACGGTAAACGAAATATACGGCTTACGGTATTCATACAGAAATATTTTGTATGGGACAATTTTTTTTTTGTATGAAAGACAATTTTTTTTTCATGGAACCGGATATAAAAAAATGTCCTCTGCAACATTAGTTTTTGCACCAACGCTCTAAGACCTATACTTTCCGAGATACGATGTTAATGAGAGCGAATGGGGGACAAAAGGGGTACTTTAGGATTTATTCCCAACTCACCGGAACTCCCTCTATACGATCCTACCAAACATTTCCCCCCTACGAGGTGGCATCTGGGAGAACAATGATGTCAATCAGTCAGTGAGTCAGTGGTAATCGAGCTTTATATAATATAACTAGAGGTTGCGTTGTGCGCGAGCTGCTCGCAGCTCGCGTGTTTTTCTTTTAGTCGAAGAAGTAATTAAAGAGGATATCGAGCTGTTAAAAGCCATCAAAGAGGATATCCATGTGTAAGAAGCAGTCAAAGACGATATCGAAATGGAAGAAGCAATCAAATCAAAGAGGATTTCCAAGTGGAAGCAGCAATCAAAGATGATATCGAAGTGGAAGAAGCAATCAAAGAGGATATTGAAGTGAAAGAAGCAATCAAATAGGATATCGAAGTAGCAGAAACAATCAAAGAGGGAATTAACGTTGAGGAAGAAATCAAAGAGGATACCAAGGTGGTAGAAGCATTCTAAGAGGATGACGAAGTAAAAAAAGCAATCAAAGACGATATCGAAGTGGAAGAAGCAATCCAATGGATATTGAAGATGAAGAAGGAATAAAAGAGGATATCGAAGCGGAACAAGCAATCGTAAAAGATATCAAAGTTAAAGAAGCAATCAAAGAGGATACCAATGTGGAAGAAGCAATCAAAGAGGATATCGAAGTGGAACAAGCAATCAAAGAGAAAAAAATTGGATGTTCCAAAATGATCATGATAATGGTTGTATAAAAAAAAATTGAACGTTGCAAAAAAGATCATGATGAACGTTGCATAAAAAAAAATCTGGACGTTCCAAAATGATCATGATTGACGTTGCATAATATAAATGTATGTTGCAAAATGATAATGATCAAAAATTTGTACTAATATTATGTCAAAGTTTGCTAGTGCTATCTCTTCCCGTTTAGAAGATATGAGCGATTAAAGTTTTGTAAGAAAAATCATAAATTTGTTGATTGGATATCGAAGTGGAAGAAACTATCAAAGAGAATGTTGAAGTGGAAGAAGCAATCAAATAGGATATCGAAGTGGCAGAAACAATCAAAGCGGAAATTGAAGTTGAGTAAGCAATCAAAGAGGATACCAAGGTGGTAGAAGCATTCAAAGAAGATGACGAAGTGAAAAAGCAATCAAAGACGATATCGAAATGGAAGAAGCAGTCAAAGACGATATGGAAGTGGGAGCAGCAATCAAAGAGGATATCGAAGTTAAAGAAGCAGTCAAAGATGATGTCGAAGTGGAAAAAACATTCAAAGAAGATGACGAAGTGAGAGAAGCATTCAAAAAGGATGTCAAGGATGACAATAAAAAAACAGTTGCACCCAAAATTTATACCAATATTTTGTACAAGTTTGCTAGGGCTATCTCTTCCCGTTTAGAAGATACGAGCGATTGAAGTTTTGTATGAAAGACCACAATTTTGTAGAGAGCATAATGAAGTAACTGAAGCAATTAAAGAGGATATGAAAGTAGAAGAAGCATTTTAAAGGGATAACGAAGTGGAACATGCAAAAATAGAAGATGTCGAGGCGGAAGAAACAATCAAAGAGGATATCGAAGTGGAAGAAGCAATCAAAGAGGGTATCGAAGTGGAAGAAGCCATCACAGAGGATATCGAAGTGAAAATGCTATCAAAGACGATATCGAAGATGAAGACGCAATCAAAGAGAATAATGCAGTGCAAGAAGCAATCAAAAGGAAATCGAAGATGATATCGAAGTGGAAGGAGTAAACAAAGAGGATATTGAAGTGGGAGAAGCAATCAAATAGGATATCGAAGTAGCAAAAACAATCACAGAGGAAATTGAAGTTGACTAAGGAATCAAAGAGGATACCGAGTTGGTAGAAGTATTCGAAGAGGATGACGAAGTGAAAAAAGCAATCAAAGACGATATCGAAGTGAAAGAAATAGTCAAAGACGATATCAAAATGGAACAAGCAATCAAAGCGGATATCGAAGTGGAAGAAGCAATCAAAGAGGATATCAAAGTGGAAGAAGCCATCACAGGATATCGAAGTACAAATGCAATCAAAAACGATATTGAATATGAAGACGCAATCAAAGAAAATATTGCAGTGCAAGAAGCAATCAAACGGAAATTAAAGAGGAAGGAGCCCTTACAGAGGATACCGAAGTGAAAATGCCATCAAAGAGGATATCAAAGATGAAGAAGCAATCCAATGGATATTGAAGATGAAGAAGGAATAAAAGAGGATATCAAAGTGGAACAAGCAATCGTAGAGGATATCAAAGTTAAAGAAGCAATCAAATAGGATATCAATGTGGAAGAAGTAATCAAAGAGGATATCGAAGTGGAACAAGCAATCAAAGAGAAAAAAATTGGATGTTCCAAAATGATCATGATAATAGTTGTATAAAAAAAATTGAACGTTGCAAAAAAGATCATGATGAACGTTGCATAAAAAAAATCTGGACGTTCCAAAATGATCAGGATTGACGTTGCATAATATAAATGTATGTTGTAAAATGATAATGATCAAAAATTTGTACTAATATTTTGTCAAAGTTTGCTAGTGCTATCTCTTCCCGTTTAGAAGATACGAGCGATTAAAGTTTTGTAAGAAAAATCATAAATTTGTTGATTGGATATCGAAGTGGAAGAAACTATCAAAGAGAATGTTGAAGTGGAAGAAGCAATCAAATAGGATATCGAAGTGGCAGAAACAATCAAAGCGGAAATTGAAGTTGAGTAAGCAATCAAAGAGGATACCAAGGTGGTAGAAGCATTCAAAGAAGATGACGAAGTGAAAAAGCAATCAAAGACGATATCGAAATGAAAGAAGCAGTCAAAGACGATATCGAAGTGGGAGGAGCAATCAAAGAGGATATCGAAGTTAAAGAAGCAGTCAAAGATGATGTCGAAGTGGAAAAAACATTCAAAGAAGATAACGAAGTGAGAGAAGCATTCAAAAAGGATGTCAAGGATGACAATAAAAAACAGTTCCACCAAAAGTTTATACCAATATTTTGTACAAGTTTGCTAGGGCTATCTCTTCCCGTTTAGAAGATATGAGCGATTGAAGTTTTGTATGAAACACCACAATTTTGTAGAGCGCATAATGAAGTAACTGAAGCAATTTAAGAGCATATGAAGTAGAAGAAGCATTTTAAAAGGATAACGAAGTGGAACATGCAAAAATAGAAGATGTGGAGGCGGAAGAAACAATAAAAGAGGATGACGAAGTGTAACAAGCAATCAAAGAGAATATTCGAATAGTGGATGTCGCATAATAAAAAAAAATTGACGTTCCAAAATGATCATTGTGGATGAGGCATAATTAAAAAAAATGATTACAGTGGATGTTGCATAATAAAAAAAAAATAATTGACGTTCCAAAGTGATCATTGTGGATGAGGCATAATTAAAAAAAATGATGTACCA
Organism: Philereme transversata; assembly: GCA_963924445.1. Lineage (NCBI taxonomy): Eukaryota > Metazoa > Arthropoda > Insecta > Lepidoptera > Geometridae > Philereme > Philereme transversata. The sequence goes on along the minus strand of OZ004339.1, from coordinate 33,543,941 downwards.
AAATGATCACAGTGGATGTTGCATAATACAAAAAAAATAATAATAATTGACGTTCCAAGTGATCATTGTGGATGAGGCATAATTAAAAAAAATGGTGTACCAAAATGATCACAGTGGATGTTGCATAATAAAAAAAATTGACGTTCCAAAGTGATCATTGTGGATGAGGCATAATTAAAAAAAATGATGTACCAAAATGATCACAGTGGATGTTGCATAATACAAAAAAAATAATAATAATTGACGTTCCAAAGTGATCATTGTGGATGAGGCATAATTAAAAAAAATGATGTGGTACCAGTGGATGTTGCATAATAAAAAAAAAATTGACGTTCCAAAGTGATCATTGTGGATGAGGCATAATTAAAAAAAATGATGTACCAAAATGATCACAGTGGATGTTGCATAATAAAAAAAAAATTGACGTTCCAAAGTGATCATTGTGGATGAGGCATAATTAAAAAAAATGATGTACCAAAATATTACAGTGGATGTTGCATAATAAAAAAAAATTGACGTTCCAAAGTGATCATTGTGGATGAGGCATAATTAAAAAAAATTATGTGTTGCATAATAAAAAAATAATAATCGACGTTCCAAAGTGATCATTGTGGATGAGGCTTGATTAAAAAAATGATGTACCAAAATGATCACAGTGGATGTTGCATAATAAAAAAAAATAATTGACGTTCCAAAGTGATCATTGTGGATGAGGCGTAATTAAAAAAATTATGTACCAAAATGATCACAGTGGATGTTGCATAATAAAAAAAAAATTGACGTTCCAAAGTGATCATTGTGGATGAGGCATAAAAAAAATGATGTACCAAAATGATCACAGTGGATGTTGCCATAATAAAAAAAAAAAAAATGACGTTCCAAAGTGATCATTGTGGATGAGGCATAATTAAAAAAAATGATGTACCAAAATGATCACAGTTGATGTTGCAGAATAAAAAAAAATTGACGTTCCAAAGTGATCATTGTGGATGAGGCATAATTAAAAAAATGTGGATGTTCCAAAATAAACATGATGAACGTTGCATACTAAAAAAATAAAAAAATTGGATGTTCCAAAATGATGATGATGACCTTTGCAAAAACTATGAAAGTTATCTCATGTCCCTCCACCACCATTAAATAGAATCAAGCAAATTTACAGTAATTTTATAGTACACACAAGCCGTGGGCCCCCTACAAAAACAGTATGAAAATTACGGCAAACGAAATATACGGTTTACGGTATTCATACAGAAATATTTTGTATGGGACAATTTTTTTTTGTATGAAAGACAATTTTTTTTTCATGGAACCGGATATAAAAAAATGTCCTCTGCAACATTAGTTTTTGCACCAACTCTCTAAGACCTATACTTTCCGAGATACGAGGTCGATGTGAGCGAATGGGGGACAAAAGGGGTACTTTAGGATTTATTCCCAACTCATCGGAACTCCCTCTATACGATCCCACCAAACATTTTCACCCTACGAGGTGGCATCTGGGAGAACAAACATGTCAATGAGTCAGTCAGTCAGTCAGTCAGTGAGTGGTAATCGAGCTTTATATAATATAATAATTAGAGGTTGCGTTGTGCGCGAGCTGCTCGCAGCTCGCGTGTTTTTCTTTTAGTCGACGAAGTAATTAAAGAGGATATCGAGCTGTTAAAAGCCATCAAAGAGGATATCCATGTGTAAGAAGCAGTCAAAGACGATATCGAAATGGAAGAAGCAATCAAATCAAAGAGCATTTCCAAAGGGAAGCAGAAATCAAAGATGATATCGAAGTGGAAGAAGCAATAAAAGAGGATATTGAAGTGAAAGAAGCAATCAAATAGGATATCGAAGTAGCAGAAACAATCAAAGAGGAAATTAAAGTTGAGTAAGCAGTCAAAGAGGATACCGAGGTGGTAGAAGCATTCTAAGAGGATGACGAAGTGAAAAAAGCAATCAAAGACGATATCGAAGTGGAAGAAACAGTCAAAGACGATATCGAAGTGTAAGAAGCATTCAAAGAGGATATCGAAGTGGAAGAAGCAATCAAAGAGGGTATCGAAGTGGAAGAAGCCATCACAGAGGATATCGAAGTGAAAATGCTGTCAAAGACGATATCGAAGACCAAGACGCAATCAAAAAGAATATTGCAGTGCAAGAAGCAATCAAAAGGAAATTGAAGATGATATCGAAGTGGAAGGAGTAATCAAAGAGGATATTGAAGTGGAAGAAGCAATCAAATAGGATATCGAAGTAGGAAAAACAATCTAAGAGGAAATTGAAGTTGAGTAAGCAATCAAAGAGGATACCAAGGTGGTAGAAGCATTCTAAGGGAATGACGAAGTAAAAAAAGCAATCAAAGACGATATCGAAGTGGAAGAAGCAATCAAAGAGGATATCGAAGTGGAAGAAGCAATCAAAGAAGGTATCGAAGTGGAAGAAGCCATCACAGAGGATATCGCAGTGAAAATGCTATCAAAGACGATATCGAAGATGAAGACGCAATCAAAGAGAATAATGCAGTTCAAGAAGGAATCAAAAGGAAATCGAAGATGATATCGAAATGGTAGAAGCAACAAAAGAGGATATCAAAGTGGAAGAAGCAATCAAACAAGATATCGAGCTGTTAAAAGCTATCGAAGAGGATATATATGTGTAAGAAGCAGTCAAAGACGATATCGAAATCGAAGAAGCAATCAAATCAATGAGGACATCCAAGTGGAAGCAGAAATCGAAGATGATATCGAAGTCGAAGAAGCAATCAAAGAGGATATCAAGCTGTTAAAAGCTATCAAAGAGGATATCCATGTGTAAGAAGCAGTCAAAGGCGATCGAAATGGAAGAAGCAATCAAATCAAAGAGGATATCCAAGTGGAAGCAGCAATCAAAGATGATATCGAAGTGGAAGAAGCAATCAAAGAGGATATTGAAGTGAAAGAAGCAATCAAATAAGATATCGAAGTAGCAGAAACAATTAAAGAGGAAATTGAAATTGAGTAAAAGACGTCGAGGACAATGATAAAAATAAAAAACGGTTTCACCAAAAACTTATACTAATATTTTGTAAAAGTTTCCTCGAGCTATCTCTTCCCGTTTAAAAGATACGAGCGATTTAAGTTTAGTATGAAAACCCATAATTTTGTGGAGTGGAAATTGAAGTAAAAGAAGCAATTGAAGAAGACATATAAGTAGAAAAAGACATTAAAAAGGATATCAAAGTGGAAGAAGCAAAAATAGAGGATATCGAGGTGAAAGAAGCATTCAAGGAGGAAGACCAAGTGAGAGAAGCATTCAAAAAGGATGTCAAGAGCAATGATGGTATTAAAAAAACTATTCCACCAAAAATTTGTACCAATATTTTGTAAAAGTTTGGTAGGCGTAACTCTTCCCGTTTAGAAGATACGAGCGATTTAAGATTTGTATTAAAACCCATAATTTTGTAGAGTGGAAATTGTAGTAAAAGAAGCAATTGAAGAAAATACATAAGTAGAAAAAGCAATTAAAAAGGATATCAAAGTGGAAGAAGCAAAAATAGAGGATATCGAGGTGAAAGAAGCATTCAAAAAGGATTTCAAGATCAATGATGGTAATAAAAAAAATATTCGACCAAAAATTTGTACCAATATTTTGTAAAAGTTTGCTAGGCGTAACTGTTCCCGTTTAGAAGATACGAGCGATTTAAGATTTGTATTAAAACCCATAATTTTGTAGAGTGGGAATTGAAGTAAAAGAAGCAATTGAAGAAAATATATAAATAGATAAAGCAATTAAAAAGGATATCAAATTGTAAGAAGCAAAAATAGAGGATATCGAGGTGAAAGAAGCATTTAAAGTGGAAGACGAAGTAAGAGAAGCATTTAAAACGGATGTCAAGGGCAATGATGGTATTAAGAAAACTATTCCACCAAAAATTTGTACCAATATTTTGTAAAAGTTTGCTAGGCGTAACTGTTCCCGTTTAGAAGATACGAGTGATTTAAGATTTGTATTAAAACCCATAATTTTGTAGAGTGGGAATTGAAGTAAAAGAAGCAATGGAAGAAAATTATATAAGTAGAAAAAGCAATTAAAAAGGATATCAAAGTGGAAGAAGCAAAAATAGAGGATATCGAGGTGAAAGAAGCATTCAAGGAGGAAGACCAAGTGAGAGAAGCATTCAAAAAGGATGTCAAGAGCAATGATGGTAAAAAAAAACTATTCGACCAAAAATTTGTACCAATATTTTGTAAAAGTTTGCTAGGCGTAACTGTTCCCGTTTAGAAGATACGAGCGATTTAAGATTTGTATTAAAACCCATAATTTTATAGAGTGGAAATTGTAGTAAAAGAAGCAATTGAAGAAAATATATAATTAGAAAAAGCAATTAAAAAGGATATCAAAGTGGAAGAAGCAAAAATAGAGGATATCGAGGTGAAAGAAGCATTCAAAGCGGAAGACGAAGTAAGAGAAGCATTCAAAAAGGATCTCAAGGGCAATGATGGTATTAAAAAAACTATTCCACCAAAAATTAGTACCAATATTTTGTAAAAGTTTGCTGGGGGTAACTCTTCCCGTTTAGAATATACGAGCGATTTAAGATTTGTATTAAAACCCATAATTTTGTAGAGTCGATATTGAAGTAAGAGAAGTAATTGAAGAAAATAGAGAAATAGAAAAAACAATTCAAAAGTATATTGAAGTAAAAATGCCATCAAAGAGGATTTCGAAGTTATAGAAACAATTAAAGAAGATATCAATGTGAAAGAAACATTCGAAAACGAAAAGGAAGTGAGAAAAGAATTCAAAATGATGGCGAGGGCGATGATGACCGTAAAATAACGATTCCACCAAAAATTTGTGTAACAAAAAAAATTGATTTTCCAAAATGTTCACAGTGGATGTTGCATAATAAAAAAAAATTGACGTTCCAGAATGATCATGTGGATGAGGCATAATTAAAAAAAAATGATGTTCCAAAATGATCACAGTGGATGATGCATAATAAAAAAAAAAATAATTGACGTTCCAAAGTGATCATTGTGGATGAGGCGTAATTAAAAAAATGATGTACCAAAATGATCACAGTGGATGTTGCATAATACAAAAAAAATAATTGACGTTCCAAAGTGATCATTGTGGATGAGGCATAATTAAAAAAAATGATGTGCCAAAATGATCACAGTGGATGTTGCATAATAAAAAAAAAATAATTGACGTTCCAAAGTGATCATTGTGGATGAGGCATAATTAAAAAAAATGATGTTCCAAAATGATCACAGTGGATGATGCATAATAAAAAAAAATAATTGACGTTCCAAAGTGATCATTGTGGATGAGGCATAATTAAAAAAAAATATGTACCAAAATGATCACAGTGGATGTTGCCTAATAAAAAAAAATTGACGTTCCAAAGTGATCATAGTGGATGAGGCATAATTGAAAAAAAATGATGTTCCAAAATGATCACAGTGGATGATGCATAATTAAAAAAAAATTGATGTTCCCAAATGAACATGATAAACGTTGCATAATAAAAAAACAGGGAAAAAAAATTGACTTTCCAAAATGATCATTGTGGATGAGGCATAATTAAAAAAAATGATGTTCCAAAATGATCACAGTGGATGATGCATAATAAAAAAATAAAAAATAATTGACGTTCCAAAGTGATCATTGTGGATGAGGCGTAATTAAAAAAATGATGTACCAAAATGATCACAGTGGATGTTGCATAATAAAAAAAATAATAATAATTGACGTTCCAAAGTGATCATTGTGGATGAGGCATAATTAAAAAAAATGATGTACCAAAATATCACAGTGGATGTTGCATAATAAAAAAAAAAAATTGACGTTCCAAAGTGATCATAGTGGATGAGGCATAATTGAAAAAAAAATGATGTTCAAAAATGATCACAGTGGATGATGCATAATAAAAAAAAAAAAATTGACGTTCCAAAGTGATCATTGTGGATGAGGCATAATTAAAAAAAATGATGTTCCAAAATGATTACAGTGGATGTTGCATAATAAAAAAAAAAATTGACGTTCCAAAGTGATCATTGTGGATGAGGCATAATTAAAAAAATGTGGATGTTCCAAGATAAACATGATGAACGTTGCATACTAAAAAAAAAAAAAATTGGATGTTCCAAAATGATGATGATGACCTTTGCAAAAACTATGAAAGTTATCTCATGTCCCTTCACCACCATTATATAGAATCAAGCAAATTTACAGTAATTTTATAGTACACACAAGCCGTGGGCTCCCTACAAAAACAGTATGAAAATTACGGCAAACGAAATATACGGTTTACGGTATTCATACAGAAATATTTTGTATGGGACAATTTTTTTTTTGTATGAAAGACAATTTTTTTTTCATGGATCCGGATGTAAAAAAATGTCCTCAGCAACATTAGTTTTTGCACCAACTCTGTAAGACCTATACTTTCCGAGATACGATGTCGATGGGAGCGAATGGGGGACAAAAGGGGTACTTTAGGATTTATTCCCAACTCATCGGAACTCCCTCTATACGATGGCACCAAACATTTTCACCCTACGAGGGGGCATCTGGGAGAACAAACATGTCAATGAGTCAGTCAGTCAGTCAGTCAGTGGTAATCGAGCTTTATATAATATAATATAGATATGATACAAGATATTTATTTCGATAAACAAGTGTACAATAAGGTCTTAAAAACTAGGTAATGGCACTTTATACTTGTTTGCCCTTTCCAGTTTAATCATCTAGAGACCGTTGCAAACGATCTATAGATAGCTCAACTGCTCCACATCACTACCAAGCGGAAGTATCGTTAAGACACTGGCTGCATTGCCTCGATCAATTGCAATGCTAGCACCAGCTTTCGGATCACACGTCACTTCGACAAGACAAACAGAAATATTTTTGAAAACGCGTTGGTCCCCATTACTCCTTGGACCCAGGATCTCGACCCCAAATAGCTCAAAAACTTAAGCTCTAATATACTTACATAATATATCTTTTAATTTTGTGTTAGCTGTTCTTCACCTGGAGAAACGAATCATTCCTCTCACACACACATCGCACTGTAGTATGCAAGTACTTATTGCAACCTGTAATATTATGTATGACATTAATTTAAAACACATATTACATTATTACTTTATTTTTGCCGCGGGGGATGATAAATTCGCTACACTAAATTGAGTCGTATTCTCATGATGCCAAGACATAGTTTCATATCTCTTTAATTCGTTACTCGTACAAAAGTTATACATATTGTTACAAAAGCCGAAAATCTCTGACAAGTGTTAGCGGTTCTCATTAGCGTAAAAGCCTCTGTATTGTATTCCATTATTTAGAAGGATATAAATGGAGAAACTTTCGTGATAATTTCGATGTAGCGGAGAAAACCTTACTTTTGCGGGTTGTTATACTATCATCCCTAAAAGGAGTTCCAAAGTTCATATTTTTTGCCACTATTAGCCCCGACAGTGTAACACTTTTAACTAATTACCTACTTAGTTACCCTTGGGCTGGTAATTAAATATAATAGAATAGATTTTTTATTTCAGACCGTTCATTCAAAAAGTCAAACGTCAAAAATATTTTATTCATTAAATTCACAAGGATCACTTTGAAACGACAATTTTACTGCCTGCTTCGCGACCAAGCCAGGAAAGAAAGGCAAGAAACAAGGCTGGTCGTTTTTTTTAAATATCTTTTTAGAATACATAACAATACAGAAAATAAATTACGTCTAAATTGTAACATTTTGGACGAGTTGGAGCAATTTCAATCCCAAGCTTCTCTGTCATCTAAATAATCCGATATTTTATGGTACACTTTTTTATAAAGATTTTATTTAATTTCGTTTTAATTTGTAATTTTAAATTTTTGTACATAACTTCGGAGTTTGTTATAAAAGCATACACCTTGCTCTTTAAACGATTTACTAACTTTATGGAGTCTACAAGTGGCAACAGCGAGTTTATCTTTATTTCTAGTATTAAAATTATGAGTATTGCTATTTTTCTTAAACAAATTAATATATGTGTGAACATACATCAGATTTTCATAGATGTATTGACAAGGCAATGTCATAATATTTATTTCTTTAAACTTGGTGAACAGCCCTCTTCTGCAGCACAAAAAAGGTGTTTATATCTGCAGCACTCCTCCACAGCAGTATACCGTATGACATAATGCTGTGTAAGTAAGAAAACTACTCTAGCTGTGTCTACGTCTGTAAAAAGACGGATCACTGCGTATGCCGCAGAACTAAGTCTCTTCGAAAACTTATCAATGTGGGGGCCCCATTGAAGTATACATTAGAATTAAATTAAATGCAAATTCAAAAACAATTTAAACTCAGATTCAGATTTAAAATGAAAATCACTAAAAAGGGGTACAAAGTTTCTCGTAACGTATTTATAGTATAGACAAAATGATATTCTAGTAAAAAAATAAATAAATATTGCTGGACATTTCACACAGCGCTATCTAGCCCCAAACTAAGCAGAGCTTGTACTATGGGAACCAGATAACTGATAGAATACTTATATAAGTACTTTTTTTGTATATATGTATATATATACTTATAATATATAGAGAAATAATCAGACCCGAAACAAATATCTGTAGATCATGCAAACATTTGCTTCGCGGCGGGAATCGAACCCGCTACCTCCTGCGTCTCAGCTGGCTATTCGCCCACTGCGCCACGGAGGTCGTCAAGATAATTTACGTAACATTACTTACATTCTAGATAGCCATTCCCGAAGACTTCTCACAATCAAACAAAATTCACGATTTCCCAACGGAAAGCCCTGGGCATTGAAAGCCAGATTGTGTAACAGCTCACCTAGTTGTTGTCTGCTGCAGACTGTTGGCGGCCGCCCAAAGCCGTGTTCCGCCTAACGTATCCCGCTCAGCATTCCGTCGATACAGGCTATGTTCCGCACTAATTCGGTGAGCAGTTGAACTGAAAGAAAAATACTTACTAAAACTGAATCGCTGATAAACACAGCTGCATCGTTGAAAAAAAAATGTTTTATTAGTAACTCATCTAGCATCAGAATAAGCAAAGCTTGTACTATGGGAACCAGATAACTATTATAATACATATTTATAGACAGACATAGACAATCATTTAAATATAATATATATGGTGAAACATTCCGACCCAGAACAAATATTTGTCAACAATTATATAAAAACAACAGATGACAGGTGGAGCAGGGTGCTGACTAAGTGGTGGCCCCGAGATGGAACCAGGAACGCAGGTCGTCCACCGGCAAGATGGGTCGTCGACATTATAAAAATCGCAGGTCGTATGTGGGTTAGAACAGCGCAGGACAGAGGCGAATGGCGACAACGAAGAGAGGCCTATGAGGATGAGAAGGGCTAACGATGATGATGATGATATAAAAACAACAAATATATAAAGATCATGCAAACATTGCCTTGAATATCATCGAGAAAAAAAAATTAAAACATACCTAACGACATAAATACGTGCAAAAAACCAAATCCGGCTTAGTCAGGCCTTTTGTTAGGTAAGTACATAAATGTTTTTGTAGATCGAATTTTTTAGATTCCAACTTCACTAGATCCAAGTTCTTGTGGCAAACCCAGATGCATTCTTTCTTCTGAAATACTCCCAGCATTTTGTACGAGAGAGAAGTTTTTTCTTCTCTAAAATTCTTTTTATTAAGTTCGTGCCAAGTTCTAGAAACTTTGGCGTTCGGAATTTGCGGGGTTTCATTTGATTAGTGTTTGCATGTCTCGTTATAAAAGTAACTTGGTAAAGTTCAAACATACCCTAATTCTTGTAATTAAAATTCAAATTGTACTTACCTACTGTTGTTAATTTATGTTGGTATGGTACACTATTAGATTTGGTTTTTCTATTTTCTGTTCTATTCTATTATAATTATCTTTTGCCAACCTTTAGCCGCGTAACAATCTTTAGGGCTCGTCTATAGGGTACATTTGTTTCACAACATTGTTTCTGCACTAGGTATCAATATAATGAACTGTTTAGATTCTAAGCTAAAATGACATGAGTAGGCACAAAGCTGATTTTAAGAAACAGCTATTATAAAAAGTGCTTACACAACTATAAATGATTTTTGTCAATAATCACATCATACCTACTAAGTAATACTCTAAATACGAATCTCTAATGCGAAGTTTGGATGTTTGTTTATTTATTTATTTGTTTGTTTGTTTGTTTGTTACTCAATCACGTCGTAACGGTTGAACCAATTTAGATGAAATTTATGTAGTATGTACGTACGTAGATTATAACCTGGATTAACACATAGGCTACTTTTTATACCATAAATTAGGTCCCAAGTTGCAACAGAAAGCTTAGCTTTATTTCTAGGTTACCTACATATTTATTAGTGTAACGCGTACGAAGTCACGGGCAACAACTAGTACTTAATATAAGAAAAAAAATACAATTTCTAAGAATTGCCTCCTCTCTGATAAGCCAAAACCTGTCTTATCCGGTACTCTATGACATAAACCAGTTGTATCCAATTATATAAACCAGTTCAATCTGGTCCACACCGGCTGATAGCTTTGAGGATTAGCAAGTGACCCGTGATAGTTATCCGATATATCGTGTAAGCTTGAATGAATTCACGTCGTGTCTTCCTAAAAACACGTGACATAATTTATCGTTTGTGCCAACCGAATTACTTCCATTGGCTATGTTTCGTCTTAGAATTAACTTGACTAAGCTATGAGGCTTTAAATTCTAGACAATGTTAGTCCATCTACCAACCAGGCCCAGTTACTACAGTGCATCTTTTTCCCCTAAGGCTGCCCTTCTACCAGAAATGTGCTACGCTAAGCTATGCTAAGCTATGGATATGAGTCATACTTACCAATAGGATTGCTTTATTTGCCAAGCCATAGTCCTGTGGCGATCTACATCACTAGCACGCAGGGGCATCCCCAGGTGAGATGGTAGATCTGTCACTGTCAAGTTTCGCGTCTGAGACAAGGATTTTTATTTTCACGCACCAGAGTAGCTAATTAAAGATTTGTGTTCCCTAGCACTAATGCACTTAAGTATCTAGCTTAGATCATCCTTAATACAGTGTTTTTAACGTTTAATACAGTCGTTTTAATTGCTCAACTTGGGACGTCGCAAAACTCCCACAGCCCTGCATCATATTGGTGGATTATTTCCTCTTCGACCCCTTAGCTTCCTCGCAGCTCCGGTGATGCACCCTGCAAGCATGCTGCAAAATAGTACCAGGTAGTACATTCTATAATTAATCTGCAGTAGATGTAAAAACCCTATGAGTTCTGTCCTGATAGGGTAGGGTTGTCTTCAGTAACATCCGGGTCTATTACGGAGCTCAAAGAAAAATTGACTACACATTGTCGTGTCTTAAATAAATGCCCCCGCCGCATTTATATAGAAAGCAGAAAACCAAACTCCAGAATGCCAGAATCTGAGTCAAGACTTAGATAGATATACAGATAGAGTTAGATAGGCATAGATTTTTAAAAGTAATAGGGAGCTGTTCAAAAATTTAAGCTTGAGTCTCGATTGCAATGCAACAGACATACACAAACAGACGAAGTCTTCAAAGTTATAACACTCTTGTTTTTGCGTTAGGGGTTAATATCGGCCACTATGACTGATGAACCACCGTGAGTTCACCATCTCTTGCAACTGTCTTACTTGGGTTTAACGAAGATGTTAACCTCGCTTTAGTATCATGATCTCGCCATCTGACGTTGGTTTCAAGAATGGTTATTTCTCTACAGAAGTAACAAAAACCTATAAAGAAAACTTGAAATATATTTATTAATATATTTTTTTATTATTATTAATATTATTATTATTTCTTTATTATTTGTGTCAATGAGCATGCTGCTTTGCTGTTGTGTTATCAAAAGGGTCCATAAAACAGATGATGAGAGCACAGGAACAATACAAATGCTTTTTTATGCTAGACATAAATTGACAAAAATCCTTGGGATAGATGGATTCGACTTTAAGCGATAAGACCATCCCTTGGACCTTTATTTTTGTGTTTTTCTTTGTAATGCACAGTTTCTTATTTTGTATTTAATCATTAATTCTTAATTTAGCCGATGATTCAATTGGTTACCACTTAACATCAGGTGGGACATACGCTTGTTCTATCTCCAGGTCAAATAAAAAAGTATAGTCGATTGCAGGGCTGAACTATACCGAAGCTAAGCTCAGAGAGCTAAGCTAACCCAGCTATAGATAAACTAGAAATATCTATGGCACTAATATGCTTTTTGTGTGAATGCGTTCTGGTCCTAGGGTAATTCACCCCATCGCGAAGTTTAGGTCATTAGTCACGGTTTAGTGATGGGGTACGAAAAGTTTTCACTATAGGCTTTTAGGGTGCTAATGATGACATGGGATTAAATTGAATGAGGCAGGGATCATAATAGACAACAAGCTTATGCCGGCGGCTTCGCACGCGTGGTTTGTCAATAAAAACATAACTCTCCTTGTGTCTGTCAAATAAATGTATTTTCTTTCTTTCTTTCCTTCTGCACATTGGATAAAAAGCAATATTTGTCCCGATCTCGGTCATAATCTATCTAGGTATACTAAATTACATCTAAATTGGTCTAACCGACAAACAGACAGACGGGCAGAGAGACAGAGCTATTTTTGAATTTCTAATATTAGTACTTATGCATAGTATGGATGATGACATATGGCCCAGAAAAGTGGTCCCTTACTGAAGGCCTCATAAGAAGGCTCAAGGTCACGCAACGAGCTAAGGGTAGGGCTTGGAGTTTCTCTACGATATCGAATCAGAAATACGCACATAGCTCGAAACACTGACGGCCTCGGGGCTGAAAGGTACTTACGTGAAAACACGCTCTGAAAAGCGCATGGTAAGATGGCCTCCCACTAGATGGAAAAACTACCTTACAAAGGTTGCTGGGAGCCAACTGTCGGATATACAAGATCCGTCGCTCTGGAAATCTATACGGGAGGCCTATGTTTAGCAATAGACTTCCTCTAGCTGATATGATGATATTATACAGGCGGTTTAAAGTGCAAATGTTTAAAGCTTTTCTCGTCGATAAATCTAAGAGCAACTTTATGTAACTTTGCTCATCATTTATATGGAGGCACTGTTTTTTGGATACATGTTGATTTTTATACCGACTTCAAAAAAATAAGATTCTCGGTTTGACGCAATTATGAAAGTTCATCGATAATTCTTAACCACTTTATCCAGTTTCAATGAACTTTTCTGTTAAAAAGGGGGTACCTCAGGGTTAGTCATATATAAATATAAATGGTCAAAATCTGATAATGTGATTCATGAGAAAATCATCAAACTCTTTGATTTTCAAAGGAAGCTATAATTGTTTATTTTTTTTTGTTTTTTGAAGTCGGTTACATTTTTGTGTACTTATATTATGTCGTATCTTCATTATTATATCGAGAAGGTTCAGAGATAGGTATTAGGCGGCTCACCGGAGTTCAAGAGAGGTTTCACCTGCAGATGGCGCTCATTGGATTAGCTTCGGGTCAGAGGTTTGTCGGGGTCACAAATAATAATGAAAATTTGGAAAATACTTCTACTGCTTCGGTCTATTGATAGCCTAAGACAGAATATTGGAACAGTATTAAGAACTTTTTATATCATTTTTGCTATCAACACGAATAGGTCTTCTTTTGATCACAATATTACCTGATTGTAAGCTACGATGTTGTCTAAGATGAATCACGAATATCTAAATTTTACTTATAGAGGCCTGGATTGTAGCTTTCAGGAAAAACAGACGACGGTAAAGTGTTCCATACCTTAGCTAACGGTGAGTGCGAATAGGTGGTATTTTAACGAGGTATGGATGGTACACATATCCACGCATATGCTTGTCCTTTGATGGTAAGGAGATGGTGGTATTAGATCATAAAATTCCTGAGCACATTCCCCAAAATGTATCCTGTAAAAGATCGATAGGCATGCAACTTCAAGGCGGTGTCCGAGGCTTTGGATCTTAACCTCTAGATCTAATAAATGCTGAGTTTTCTCCAGAGATGCATTTGGTGATAAAAATGGTGTACACGCTTACTATCAGATGGATTGTATGCCACATTATAGTACTTATTATAAAAGAATATTACTATTTTTGTATTGCGGCCCTCATAGTAATCCAATACAGTGAATCAAAAATCCAGCTTAGATACTCAACATAACATTTTTTTTTAATTGAAATCTGTCAGGAATTTTCAACTAAAGTGATAAAATAAGGGTCTGTGTGTGGCTATTGAGTGGTTGTAGCTGAATTTCAATATTTTTATTCGATATTATTCGTTTTTTTATAAACAAATAAATAATAAAGCTTTTATTGATTCTTAATGCATAGTTTTTTCACTTTAATAATTTATACGTTTTAATTAAGAAACTCTCGACGGGTATAGGCCTCCTCCAAATGTTTCATATATTGCTATAACGTCTTGCCATCTTTCTGGTGGTCTCCCTTTTCTTCTCTTGCCTTTTTATACTTACAACAAATTATCGGTTTTAGCCAATACATTTATTTGTGAACAAATGTATTCTGGGTCAGAAACGAGACTATTGTCCTGCAGATGTAGGGTTCCCAGATTAAAAAATTGAAATTCCGGAGTAAATTCCTGATATTTGATGAGAAAGTTCCAGACTTTCTTGTAAATGTTAATTGTTTAAGAATAATGGTTTATATTTTGTTTTATTTTACTCGTTACCTACTTATATTGTAGACATTCCGGCCGGTTTAGGATTCCCCCCGCATTCCGAACATGTCCGGAAAATTTCGGACGTATGGCAGATGATACTAATTGGATTTGCTTTAGGTCTCGCGATGGACCCTTATTTGTTATTAGATTATTGGGAAAACGTGAAATCTGGTTGCATTCTCTTAATTTTATTTCTACTTGATAATTACAATTTCCTTTGGGACATGTAAAATAATAACAAATTTTAAGGGTTTTCATTTATTTCAGTGATTACTGATTACATAATTAATATAACATACGATACCTTACAGCTATTGATTCTAAAAAAATCATTTCCAATATCACCCTTAACTATTTATAAATTTTGGATTAATCCATGAAAAAAATACTGTTACATGGTACTTAGCTTAACGCGGGATTCATAATAAACCATGGCCTCGGTATAAGGCTTCGAATGCCTTATTATGTGTCCATAGGAAAGAAAATGTATGTTAGTCGAGGACAAGACTCTTTGGTTTAAAATTAAACTTATCGTAACATTGGAATAAATTATTTAAACAATAAAACTTAAGTAAACGGACAGATTGCCTTGAAAATACAAAATAACCGAATTTTAAGTTGAGACTTGCTTTGCCACCGCGACCATCCATATCCCTTATTTTTACTAAATCGTTTATTTAAACTGTTAAAGTTATCAATTTTAATTCTAAGATTAATAATCTGAATTGCAATTTTATCATATCGATTAATTAACAAACAACTTTTGATTCTTGTTCCTTATTTAACACTAGCACTACAAGTTACTTGCTAAATTTCTAAATTTAGACTATTTTACTCTAAGAAGGGACAGTGTGAATAACATGAAAGATCAAACGATAAAGCAGAAACAATAGAAGAGGCAAATGTTAAAATGATTCAAGTAAAATTTGTCAATGATTATTATAATGATGGTGGAAGACACTATGTCTATGATAAGGATCCTGACAATGGTACTAATGAAGTACTAGCTGCAATACGAAGAACACTCAATGAATTATTGTCAGTATTTGCAAAACTATACAAACAAGTAAATTCTATAAATATGTGTGAGGCATCTAAACGAACAAAAGCGTTCACAGCCAGAATGATTTTTCATACTTCATGTATTAGATATGATAAAGGGAAGGTAGATTAAATTTAAGAGTTTTTAAGTAATTTTTTATTTAAGTTTTTAATTTTTATACTATAATTTATCTACAGTGCGTAAGTTTAAACTTTTCTATTTAATCGAAAACAGGATTTAGTCAATCCTTTTAAATGGAATGTTAGGTTAGCACTACAGGGGATGAATAATATTGAACATTTCTCAAGAAAATCATCAAAAACCGATCATTCAAGAACTGACGAATGCGAGATGTTCAATATTTTATATCCGAGAAATCTTAGAATAGATTTTAGAAGAAAGTTTATTTTGGAAACTACATTAGATGGTAGAATAGCTGTCAAATGGTAGAGTTCAATTTAGATTTATACTAAGCTAAGAACTAGATTTTAGTCAACTTTAAGTTATTTAAGTTTTTAGTCGTGGATAAAAAATAAAAATGAAGAGATGGCTAATTATAAGATAGATGAAGCTAGGGACATAGTCGCAAAGATAAAAATAAATTATGATTATTGAAACTGGAGTAGAGAAGAGAGAACGCTAAAAGCTAAATTGTAGAAGCATTACAAGATAATGGCACTGCGGAATGTACCCAAGTTATAAAAAAGTATCCTAAATCAGCTTATCAATATTTTGTTTCAAACGAGATTATGTTGCCTTTTACTCCTTAATTTACGAATTTTCTACTTTATACCTTCGATATTTTATCCTTTGACTAATTTTCCTTTATTGCCAATACCTTTACACCCTCGCCCTTAATTAGTGATTCAACAAACATCTGCTAAGTTGTGACGTGCGATTTTAACCCTATACTTTTAATTATCATTTTAAATACGAACATTCGTGAGCTCAAACAATTCGAATATCCGTATTTGTTTTATTTCTAACACGACGATGGCAAAGCTTGCTCGTACCGTGAGTCCGCTCAAAGTGGGAGCTTTGATTGGCTCAGGGAAGAATCCGCAGCAGCCCATACAAACAGACGAAAGAGGAAGTTGCTTTTTTGTATGAAACCGTACGGATTCTTGTAATAAACAAAATTGAAGAGACTCTCAAGGCAATGCCGCCGCTCTAAATAAAATTTACATGAAAAACAAAATTCGGTTGTCGATTAATTTATACATTCCATACCATATACCGCTTCCGTTCCTTCCCATCTACTCGTACCGATTGTATCATTTCCGAACATTCTATTACTAGAAATACAAAATTTAACGTATTTACAACCATTTTTAAATTTTCCCCTTTAAACATAACATTCATAAGTACATCCTTGCAGTCGCAGTCGAAATGTACATTCCTTACTTTTAAGGACTAGAATTATTTGGGAACGAAACACTACGACAAATAAAAATCTACATCAGTTGGTACTACATTATGCATTAAATTGCCTGGCAGTAAGGCGTCTTTTGTCTTGAGCATCTTCGAGACTGCCAGCGTATATAAGACGGTCCTCACCGTGGCCTTTAAACTGATGAATGTATTTGGTGATATTTTGGGTAAAAGTATATTACATGATGATGCACTTCCCCTTCTCGGCCCAGGGGTTGTTTTTCTTGTCGGGAGCGTGTATGAGAGGGTCGTTTTTCTCATTCTCCTCCACGTACTCCCGCATTCTGGAATTAAAAGAAAGAATATCAGAAACTGTTTCTTAATAAATCTTGTTTACCTTTTTTCGAATGCAAAGATAGGTTAAGAGATATTTTGGCTTGCAATATAAAAATTAGACAGACCATTTTGTCAAAAATTACGCCTTTGTCAATTATTACGCGATAACATGGAGCTAGAAAAAATAGCTTTATAATACAGATGAATTTATTCCACTTCAATTCAACTGTACACTTGAAAATGTCAAAATACATTACAATTTCGGATTATCATAATTATAAGGTCTCTCTCAACAAGTAAAAATAATGCATACCAGTTTTAAATAGGCACAAACACATCAAAAACATAGTACAATTAAACAATTAAAGTAAATCATAATACATTTAGGTCATCAGCAAGAACCAACCATTTAACCTAACCTGATGGTAAGTGAAGGCGTGGCGGCTAAAAATAGACGCGTAGAAATCCTTCAAAAACGACGTTTTATTAAAGGGTCCGCAACGTGGTGACTTTGTTACACGCGTCCAAAGTACAGGCAGTGAGTTACGTGACCAAAGCGGAATAAAAAAAAGATAGTCGTAGTAAAGTTTTTGGCAAACCGTCTTTACAGTTTACAGCGTCGAATAATAGCACTTATCATAATTTTGTCGTAATAACATTAGTAAGATAGGTAATATAGCAAATTATATGCCGAATGAGCCGTCTAAGAAAACAGTCGCAGGATATTATTAGACTGAAATATTGTAACACAAAGCTTTTAGGCGTCGAGTTTCTCAGATATTATTATTTAACTTGAACATTTTATCAAGCATGTTATAAAGAAGAATAGTAAAATGGAATTCATACTATTAGAATAGCGGTCGAAGGAACTAAAGAATGGGTAAGATGCTGGATAAAGGACTTTGAAAGACGGTTTTACAAAAAAACAAGACCGGTGTGAGTAAGACTCGAATGGCAAGGGGTTTCGTACAACACCTATCTAGATTTATGTTATTTAGCAGCTAGTTACTTAGTAAGCGGTAAGCTCGGAGCTGATTTCAATTTGGCTTTGTTTTATTTATTTTTAACTAGCTGTTGCCCGCGACTTCGCACGCGTTACACTACTAAATGTGTAAGTCACCTAGAAATAAAGCTAAACTCGCTGCTGCAACTTGACTTGACACGCACTTTTTGTCCCCTGGGGTAAAAGTAGCGTTTGTGTTAATCCAGGTTATAATCTACGTACATACAAAATTTGATCGAAATCGGTTCAGCCGTTACGACGTCATTGAGTAACAAACAAATAAATAAAAAACATTCAAACTTTCGCATTTATAATATCGTCATTATTTTAGAATTATCGCATTGCAAAGTTAAAAGATAAGGGACCCCTCCTTCCCTTATCTTTTAACTTGGAGTTGGAGGGGAGTTTTATTTTTTACGTTATTTTTCATCAAAACACAAAACTTTATAACATTCAAAAAAACTGTTTTGGATTGTGCAAACTAAGCTAATTTTAATGTTTTTAAAACCATCTCAAAAATTTCCAGCCTAGACGGGACTTGAACCCGCAACCTTGCTCTTGATACGAGGACGCACTATTCAATTGTGCCACCAGGTCATGTCACATCAGGATCTAAACTAGATGATTCAGATTACGACTAAAGCGCCGTTAGGTTTTTGAGATGGTTTAAAAATCTGGCAATCTTTTCGTGTTCGGATAACACTATAAAAATAAAAATACTTTATACGGTAATCCACTTGACCGTAGCCATAATTTCAAATTTATCCCCATTTTGATCCCTTTGGCAATTTATAGTCTAGGGTTAACCTGTAGTTTGGAAAACCAATATTGCTATTCCGTTTTAATTTTATTAAAAGTTGTTAAATGTTAGGTACTAGGTACTGTATACATCTCGGTTTTTAATATCGCAAAGTAATTTAAACCTAAGAACTTTAAGTTGCACTGAAAAGTTTCTAGACGTGGGAGAGTGAAGTTTTTTAATTAATTAGTTTCCATTGATTTATGGATTTAGTTTGTTTACGGAGCTTTATAGCTTGAAGTCACGCTCCGAACTTTAAATAGTTAAATAATTTATACATAAGCAACTTCTTCGTAACCTGTCAATAGTTCTACTTATTTTTTAAAGCTGATGATAAAAAATGCAATAAAACATCAAAAAATTAACGAAGTTGTAAATAACATTTGATATTAATGATAGATTTGATTATACTTGTAAAATTTATCAATTTTATATTGCTTGTGTGTAATACATATAACGCCGCAACGTGGCGCGCGGAGCACAGAACACTGTTACTCGCGCGGAGGCAGCGCGTCTGCTGCAGCGCTACGGCCGCGCTGCAGACGCGCTGTCTCCGCGCGGTTATTTGCATGGATTTACAAAGCAGCACGGCCGCAGCGCTGCAGATGCGCTGCCTCCGCGCGGCAAATTTGAAAGCGCCCTAAGGCTAATCTAATTCTAATTCTAAGGTGGGGGGAATAAGATCTGAACTGACGTCCCGCTTAGGGCTAAGTTTCACACAGTGGATTGTCAATAAAAAACATTAACCTCCTTCTGCGCAGTCAGGTAAAAAGTAGCATATGTATATAAAGTAGCCAATCCTGGTCATAATCTATCTTTATACCAAATTTCATGGAAATCGGTCAAGCCGTTTATTCATGAAAATACAAACAGACAGCGAGACAGTTACTTTCGAATTTATAATGTGAGTATAGATATACCTAATGTATTTAATAATATGTAGCTTTATTTAGGTGATAGGTATAATAATAATATACTGGACATTTCAGACAGTGCTATCTATCCCCAAACATAGCAAAGCTTGTACTATGGAAACCAGATAACTAATATAGACCACTTATATAATTTGTTTTGTGAATACATTCTTATAATTGTATAGAGAAACACCCAGACCCGGAACAAATATTTATAACTAGTTG
Organism: Philereme transversata; assembly: GCA_963924445.1. Classification (NCBI taxonomy): domain Eukaryota; kingdom Metazoa; phylum Arthropoda; class Insecta; order Lepidoptera; family Geometridae; genus Philereme; species Philereme transversata. The sequence goes on along the minus strand of OZ004339.1, from coordinate 33,523,541 downwards.
ACCTGGCGAATTTCGTACCGCCTTGACATGCATATGACGCGGGCTGCCAATGTACGTCACCGGTAGAATTGGCAATCGGCTATCATTATCTGCATCTATGTATGAGAAAACGAATTTTCTTCATATTTTTTTAGCGAGAAACTTTCCGGTATTTTTAGTTATTCTGCTATTCGGGGCGAAAACAAATCCAACAAATCAAATATCATCAAAAACGGTCCAGCCGTTCTTGAGTTATAAATGTTATAACTAACCCTTTGTTTTATTTAAATAAGATATAACTTTTGAAAATATCATGGTAATGAACAACATTTTCACTAAAAACGGGATATATACCATGATTTGTGAGTTTTTGAGCATCCCGATATTTCAACGCAGTTGCATGCGCCATGATCACGGGTAAACTGAAGTCTTTGCGAGTGGATGGTTATTGGCAGACATATCGTTCTACCCTCTTTCTCAGTCTCTTGCTAGGAATGAATTCACGAATAATATTAATACCATCGGTTTAATTCTCGACCATAACTCAATTTCGACGCACTAAAAATCACAAATCATGGTAAATATCCCGTTTTTAGTGAAAATAAAATATTTATAGATCATGCAATCACTTATCAGAAATCGAACCTGGAACGTCCTGCTTCTCAGCCAGCTATTAGCTCACTGCACCACTCTTTGCCACTGAGGACGTCATAGATTGGCAATCATAATGTGACGACCTCCGTCACGCAGTAGGCGATTAGACGCAGGAGGTTGCGGGTTCAGTTCCCGCCGTGGAAAAAATGTTTGCATGATCTACAGATTATATTGTTCCGGGTCTGGTTGTTTCTTTCTATTCTAAATATGAAAGTATGTATGTATTTAGAAAAAAAAGTTTAAGTATTCTATCAGTTATCGGGTTTCCATAATACAAGCTTTTCTTAGTTTGAGGCTAGATAACGCTGTGTGAAATGTCCAGAATTATTTATATATTTATAATGAAGCATTACGAAGTGTAGTTCAATCATCTAGTTCTACAGACGTCCGAATATAAAACGTACAATAATGTAGGTAAATTTTTATTCAGTACATTTGTTCAATCTAACGACTTCAGACATAAAAGTTAACGATTCTGGTTTTAATGATCGTTAAAAATATAATGGAGCCGTTTCGACTACGTTTCATTCAGACCTAATTATGATGATTGAAATTTATTTGTTTGGATTCTCGTTAAATGTTTTAAACAATCTTCGTCAGTTTTATATAAGAACATCCTCAAACAATCCTATATGCAAAAAATGCGCTCGTGTCAATCATACGGACTTGCCTTTCACTACCCCTTGTAAGATATTTATATGGGTCTGCGTATTGAGTTAGAGATCCGTAGCCTATGTAAGCCAGCCACTGTCGTCCACTGTCGTTCGGTTAGGCCGTCCGTTACACTCGCACTGTAGTTGACAAAGAGATGGCCTGCCTAGAACGACAGTGGGCGAAATCAACTGGCTTACATAATATGGTTATATACTACGTATTTTGTTATGTACGATATTTAATGAAAACACAGGTAGGCCTTATTTAATTTAATGTAATTTGATATTGAAAATGTATCGAATCCTTGATAAATATTCAAGCTACCGGTATTAAAACCACTACTAAAAACAGTTAATGCGTTTCCAGATGTGTGTTTTATATTAATGTCTTACATAACAAATTGTTACTCCAATGTCTATATCAGGAATTAATATAATCGAGAAATAATTTTTTTATTCATATCTCTACCAAATGTTCTAAATTGGAGACCTGCCAAAGTCTGGCTACTAGTAGTAACCTGCTACAGTCAGGTAGTTTAGTACTCGCCAGGATTCAAGTTCATTCAGGTAGCAGTAATCCTGGTACACAAGGTTATTGTTTTTTTGGAATTTGTGAATCAGGGCCTGAAGCTTCAAAATCGGCTTCCCAATATCCATCTTCATCTACTTATTAAAACAATCAAGGAAGCCAAACACGATTCCCAAAGCCTACTTTCAACAATATAGCCTCTGAATTTTTAATCAGTGCCTGATTGGCCTACGTGATTGGTTGCGGCCAATTTAATAACTTTCTTTACAGTTTCTGATCCGATTTTACATAAAAATAAATTACCTTTATTCTTTATCCATACTAATATACACTAATACTAGCTTCCGCCAGCGGCTTCGCATGCCTTGTTGGCCAACAAAATGTGGCCTATGTGTTAATCCAGGTAAATACCAAATTTCATCGAAATCGATTAAGCCGTTACGAGGTGAATGAGTAACAAACAAATAAATAAACAAAGATCCAAACTTTCGCATTTATAATATTAGTGTGATTATAATAAGGAAAGATTTGTATTTTTGTATGTTTGTGACGAATAAACTCAAAAACCGATTTCCGGAGTCCGATTTCAAAAATTGTTTCACCATTAGTATGCTGCATTATCTAGGAGTAACAGGTTAACATAGGTAATGTTTTATTGAAAAACTACGCGTGCAAGCGGATTGGTCAGGTACTCGTAGTAATACTGTTACGAGCTGAGGGTTCGGGATAAAATAATGGGAATCGATCCAACCAAAATAACACTTTTATTCAACACTAAACGATGAATACACGAACTTGGTCACACGTATCACAACACACTAATTCACACCACTGGTGCACCACTTAAAGTCACCGAAATGTTCGCACGTATAGCTTAATCCAGACTGACTCGGGAGAAACTACTGTTCACGCGAGACCCTTCTCCACGTCAGTCCTCCAGGGCCTCGCTGAGACTCACTCACTGACTGACTGTCCCGCCATCTCTCCGGCCTATTTATATCGCGCATATTTCGATTGTTCGAGAACGATCTCGATCACTCCAGGAAAGGGTCGGTCCCTCGACACAATGGCCACTCCCCATTCTGCGAAACCACAAACAATAGCAACAATAACACAGCAAGACAAAAGCGTTCGAGAAGGTTCGATTATTACTCATTGTTTAACAGTCTCGGCGTAACACTGCCCCCTCCTAAAACATGCTCGTCCCGAGCATTCTTAGCCCCATATCGCGGCAGCCGATCAACACGAACAATTTTAGGCGCACCTCGCGCTGAAGATGTAGCAACTAGAGGAGCCACATTGCCGTCTCCAGTACTTCAGGACACCCAGAGTCCCTTTCTCATCAGCGATCCCAATTCCAGCCTCCAAAACACGGCTCTCATGATTTCTATCTGTTCTTTCACTTCCTGGAATTCCTTTCCAGATGAACCGAACGATTCCCTCATCAGTCGAGCACGCTCTTATGGCCAACGTCGCTGATCTTCCTGTTGACGACCTGCTCTTCTTTATCCTGACGTCGCTGTTCCTCTTGCAACCGAGTCTGCTCCACCTGTTCATGTCGCTGTTCCTTCTGCAACCGAGCCTGCTCTTCCTGCTGACGACGCTTCTTAATGCTGACGGCGTTGTTCCTCCTGCAACCGAGCCTGCTCTTCCTGGTGACAACGCTTCTCTTCTTTATGCTGACGATGTTGTTCCTCCTACAACTGAGCCTGCTCTTCTTGTTGACGACGCTGCTCTTCCTTATCCTGACGTCGCTGTTCTTCCTGCAACCGAGTCTGCTCTTCTTGCTGACAACGCTGCTCTTCCTTATCCTGACGTCGCTGTTCTTCCTGCCAACGTCGCTGCTCTTCTTGTTGACGACAAAGCATGGCCATATAGCAGCAAGATCGCCTGTCACAGGAGCTTGGCCCACGGATGATGATGATGGTGCTCAAAATGATTCGGCGGCGGCTGATTCCATCTCAATCGGCTGACGACTTTGCCGAGCTTCTTGAACCGGAGACTCCCCAAACCGCCTTTCATCCATTTCCTGTTGTCGTTGACCTCTCGTCCTGACACCGTCCACGTTATCCATTGGTAGAACCGGCATTATTTTATCCCACTTCTGACACCAAATTGTTACGAGCTGAGGGTTCGGGATAAAATAATGGGAATCGATCCAACCAAAATAACACTTTTATTCAACACTAAACGATGAATACACGAACTTGGTCACACGTATCACAACACACTAATTCACACCACTGGTGCACCACTTAAAGTCACCGAAATGTTCGCACGTATAGCTTAATCCAGACTGACTCGGGAGAAACTACTGTTCACGCGAGACCCTTCTCCACGTCAGTCCTCCAGGGCCTCGCTGAGACTCACTCACTGACTGACTGTCCCGCCATCTCTCCGGCCTATTTATATCGCGCATATTTCGATTGTTCGAGAACGATCTCGATCACTCCAGGAAAGGGTCGGTCCCTCGACACAATGGCCACTCCCCATTCTGCGAAACCACAAACAATAGCAACAATAACACAGCAAGACAAAAGCGTTCGAGAAGGTTCGATTATTACTCATTGTTTAACAGTCTCGGCGTAACACTGCCCCCTCCTAAAACATGCTCGTCCCGAGCATTCTTAGCCCCATATCGCGGCAGCCGATCAACACGAACAATTTTAGGCGCACCTCGCGCTGAAGATGTAGCAACTAGAGGAGCCACATTGCCGTCTCCAGTACTTCAGGACACCCAGAGTCCCTTTCTCATCAGCGATCCCAATTCCAGCCTCCAAAACACGGCTCTCATGATTTCTATCTGTTCTTTCACTTCCTGGAATTCCTTTCCAGATGAACCGAACGATTCCCTCATCAGTCGAGCACGCTCTTATGGCCAACGTCGCTGATCTTCCTGTTGACGACCTGCTCTTCTTTATCCTGACGTCGCTGTTCCTCTTGCAACCGAGTCTGCTCCACCTGTTCATGTCGCTGTTCCTTCTGCAACCGAGCCTGCTCTTCCTGCTGACGACGCTTCTTAATGCTGACGGCGTTGTTCCTCCTGCAACCGAGCCTGCTCTTCCTGGTGACAACGCTTCTCTTCTTTATGCTGACGATGTTGTTCCTCCTACAACTGAGCCTGCTCTTCTTGTTGACGACGCTGCTCTTCCTTATCCTGACGTCGCTGTTCTTCCTGCAACCGAGTCTGCTCTTCTTGCTGACAACGCTGCTCTTCCTTATCCTGACGTCGCTGTTCTTCCTGCCAACGTCGCTGCTCTTCTTGTTGACGACAAAGCATGGCCATATAGCAGCAAGATCGCCTGTCACAGGAGCTTGGCCCACGGATGATGATGATGGTGCTCAAAATGATTCGGCGGCGGCTGATTCCATCTCAATCGGCTGACGACTTTGCCGAGCTTCTTGAACCGGAGACTCCCCAAACCGCCTTTCATCCATTTCCTGTTGTCGTTGACCTCTCGTCCTGACACCGTCCACGTTATCCATTGGTAGAACCGGCATTATTTTATCCCACTTCTGACACCAAATTGTTACGAGCTGAGGGTTCGGGATAAAATAATGGGAATCGATCCAACCAAAATAACACTTTTATTCAACACTAAACGATGAATACACGAACTTGGTCACACGTATCACAACACACTAATTCACACCACTGGTGCACCACTTAAAGTCACCGAAATGTTCGCACGTATAGCTTAATCCAGACTGACTCGGGAGAAACTACTGTTCACGCGAGACCCTTCTCCACGTCAGTCCTCCAGGGCCTCGCTGAGACTCACTCACTGACTGACTGTCCCGCCATCTCTCCGGCCTATTTATATCGCGCATATTTCGATTGTTCGAGAACGATCTCGATCACTCCAGGAAAGGGTCGGTCCCTCGACACAATGGCCACTCCCCATTCTGCGAAACCACAAACAATAGCAACAATAACACAGCAAGACAAAAGCGTTCGAGAAGGTTCGATTATTACTCATTGTTTAACAGTCTCGGCGTAACAATACTATAGATTCGAAAACAACTTTGTCTCGCTGTCTGTTTGTTACGTTTTCAAGACTAGACGGCTGGACCGATTTCGATCAAATTTTGGTATAAGGATAGATTATGACCGAGATCGGGAGATAGGCTACTTTTTACCTTGCTGCACAGAAGGAGGATTATGATTTTATTCACAAATCACGCGTGCGAAGCCGCGGCGGCAGCTAGTTGTATTGTACTACTTTTTTGTTACTGTAAAAAGCTGATCGTTACGGGTCAATTATTGTCAAAAACCCAGATGAAAAGTAAATATTATACATTTCAGGGTTATTAAAACTAGTACGAAAACTAATTGAAATATCAAAATTAAATCAAAATAATGTTAAGCTGAAAAATGTTCAAATTAGTGGAAGATTATTTTTGCCTTTTGTACTTCTACCTCACCTCATGGTAGATGATGGCGTGGTCCAAGATCGAGCAGGTTTTCCTACAAAGAACCTGTTTAATCTGGATCAAGTCCAGACTCCGAGATTAAAATGGTCAGGAAAAAGAGACGTTTCTAACTAAAATTACATTATTAAATCAGATTGCTAATAAATAAATCGTATCGGACGCTATAAATACCCGTTTCACCGTCCAATACCGGACGGATGGATTCATTAGTCCGGGAGTTCCGAGTTATAAATCTTTCAGATCGATATTGGTCTTAAATTACTTGGATGCTGATCGCGTGAGGGATGTGCGGAAATTTGTTTTAAATTGAAATTTATTCTGGTGGGAATAAATACGATTATTGAATGGAAATTCTAGTAGATTGAAAAGCTGACAACGAAAAACTCTGCGTTTTTCGTAATAACTCCGTATATTATGGGGAAATTTTGTGGCCGTTGTAAAATTTATAGGTACTTATATTTTATCTAGAAAGTTCGTTAATGTATGTTTAAATTATACAAAAAATAACCAAATAAGTATAAGGAATATACATTACTAGCCATTATACATTACGACCGTAGCTTTCGGTTGGTTTGTAAATAAAAAGTATTAAAATATGATGTCTCAAGCCAGGTCCAGAATCTATATACGAGTAGATAGATTATTTCATCGAAATCAGTACAGCCGTTTAATCGCGAAAACGTAACAAACAAACAGTGAGGCAGTGTTAATTTCGAATGAATAATTGTAATATCTCTTTGTTTCAGACTCAAGATCCATTTTGTTTACACATAAAAGTAGTTACAGATAAAATACAATAAAAAAATATACATATACCACGTGTTTTGTTAAGTACGACATTAAATGAAAACACGGGTAGGGTTAATGGTTAGTATTGTTTTAAAATTGGTTTTTCCAAATCATTTTAAAACAACCTTATTATGAAGACCTAAAATATCAATGAACCATACATAAATATTGCTGGACATATCACACAGCGCTATCTAGCCCCAAACTAAGCAGAGCTTGTACTATGGGAACCAGATAACTGATAGAATACTTATATAATTTTTTTATTGGTATATACATAGCTACTTATAATATATACCTAGAGAAACAACCAGACCCGGAATAAATACCTGTAGATCATGCAAACATTTGTTCCGCGGCGGGAATCGAACCCGCTACCTCCTGCGTCTCAGCCGGCTATTCACCCACTGCACCACGGAGGTCGTCAACAGCCTGTATAAAATAGGTAAACAAATCATATTCGTCCATCATGTAAGTGTTAAACTGACTAAGCGACATCGTTACAAAGGCGCAGCCGATTTACGTTAAAAATTGTTTATTGGAAATGTATCGATTACTGGATAAATATTCAAGCTAGTGGTATTAATTAAACCTATACCTAAAATCAGTTAATGCGATTCCGGATGTGTGTTTTAAATGAATGTCGTACATAACAAAACAGGTTTTATAAGTAAAAATATATTATACAAAGGGTATAGGGTCTAAATTCAGGATGCTAATTGCACCCATTGCCTATAGACCTTTGTTGATCCTCTCCGCAAGACTTGCTATATTGAGTTTTTAATATTAGTACCTATGGATACTATTTTGGCGCCAAAACTAAAAAACCGCCACCAGGGCGGTGGCGGTTTTTTGGTTTTTCGAAATGGTTGTAGCTTAGGTATGCCGGTTTCCACACAACGTTTTTCTTGGACACGTATATCTAATGGAAAAATTTCATTAGGCAAATAACTAACTCCATTTATTATTCATAAAACTTTTTATCTATTAATAATCCCCTTGGCGCTTGTAATAAAAACAATATCCCTAACTTATTACTTTCAGCGTACATAATCTAACAATAGATATAAATACTAGAGATATAATTAATTAGGTAGAGCGCGCTTGGTAGTCAGGTATGAACCGTAGGCAATAAAATACTTACCTTTGAAAATAAAATGGAATTACTAGCTGACCCGCCTGCGGCTTCACACGCTTAAAATTTCCCGTTTCCGTGGGAACTTCGGGATAAAAACTAAACAAAACACGGTCAAAGTGACACGACTTCATGTAAATGACTTCACGTCAATGAACGACGCGGCGGTTAAATTATATGGATATTGTTAATTATAAAAATACCAAAATTGCGATTAAAAATGGGGGTGGGGGTAGGAGGGTGAAAAATCAGCGTGGGTGTCTTCAAGTCGCGAGTGAATGTATTTCTTCTAGGCAAGCGTGATCCATCGTAGACTGCATCATCGCTTACCATCAGGCGAGATCGTGGTCAAACGCAAGCCTAAAACGTATAAAAAAACAAAATAAATACTTTACGACCTATTCTTATACCTACCAAATATACAAAAAAAAATCATTAAAATCAGTCGACTCGTTACGGAGGAGTGCGACCACAAAAACCGTGACACGAGATTTTTATTTACTAGATTTTAACTTCCATGATCACAATATTTACTAAATGTGTTTAAACGGGTATTTATTGCGTAATTTTACATTTTAATTAATACAAACTTTCGTACCTACACACTTTTGCGACACGCTGTATATTAGGTATTATATTTACTCCGTGAAAAACTGGCATGAAATTGATTTTCAATATTGCAAGCGATAAAACTCCCACCACACAATCTAAAATAGCTCATAATGCATTGTAATAGATACTATTTTTGATTAAAATGATACTTCTGGAGCGGAGTTTATAGCCTACCGTTTTAGGTTAGGTACCAACTGTAAGTGCTGTAACTAGGGCATTTACGGCCGCACTCAGAGACGCTTATAATATACCTATCGTTAAAAAAATTAACAGAAAGAATAATAGGATTATTCAAATATCTCTTTATTAATACGCAAAGAGAAAACTTTAAAAGCGCAAGTCATGCCTCTGATGTCACACACGTGTATAGGTTATGATAACCATTTACCGTCCAGATGGTCCGTATGCTTGTTTGCCACGTGGTATAAAATAAAGTGTCTAAATTAGAGACTTTTGAAAAACTTATCGTTAGGGATCTTAACTTTAAAGGGCCAATCTGGGATTATTTCCTACACAATAAACAAAATACGTTTGAAATCAGACTTAACAACGGCGAATATTATTAACTTATTTTTTAATTAAAACAAAACGCAATCATCAAATCTTAGCAACGCAATCCTTTAAGCGTAAATTAAAAAAAATGCCTTAATAAACAGTCGTAATGGTGACTTTTTTGAGTCATCAATCCTATAATACGATTCTATGCAATGTATATAATATTATATTTAATTAATATTAAATAATGCAGTTAATATTTTTATTTAATTCCGTATTCCAATAAAATTCTGTATCCATTTATAATGTAAATGACATGTAACTTTTTTGTTATTAATAAATGAACTATGAACTATAAAAACAGGGCTCTTCTATTAAAAAAAAAGTGGCAGTCCGGGAGTGCCGACAGAAGTGAAAACTTAAACAATTACGAGATACTTATATACAGAGGTGTCGGTAACGGTAACAGTGTCGCGAGTTCAATGGTTTTTTCCCATCTCAAAAAATGCCCAACGAGTTTTCACTTCAATAAAACAGGAAATGTTAATGTTTTTAAAAAACTTAAGCAACATAGTTAGAAGTCGTTTAAAAGTTAGAGATCAAACTCTCACAGAACTCCGTCATTAAAAGTGAAAGTATCTAGTCATTGTTTATCTAAATAGTGCATGTATGGACTTCCTGTCAATTGTGTTTTATCATCTGAGCAAAATCGGTAAGAAAAAGATACCTACTACATTGCTAAACACTAAACTGTTTAGTTCAAATGTTAGGTACTAAAAGTAACATTGCTTTTCAACCGACTTCAAAAAGGAGGAGGTTCACAATTGACCTAGTAAGTTTGTTACTCGATATCTCCGTCAATTGTTTACCGATTTATCAGTGTTCAACTGATCTGCTCATGGACTTTGAAGATACATACTTTGACTTGAAACAGCTGTTTGTTTTCCTACAAATAAATTATACAGAACTTCTCAACAATAAACAGTTGATGTATCGCAGTTAGAGTATTGTATTGGAGATCACAGGCTGCCAACTGTCAGTAGATCAGACCTTGTGCTTTGAAGATACCCCACATAACTCCTAAACGACAAACAATTCATTTAGTAAAGACACTTTGAAGTCGGTTGTTAATAAATTGAATAAGGATAAAATGATTTTACAATAAAAAAACAATTAAAGAACGGGTGAAATTACAGCACAGGATCGCATTGAAAGGAAGTAGGGGGAAGCCTTTCCCCCCCCACTTTGGTTAAATTAAAGAAACAGGAAACTTAGAAATCGGATACTGACTCGTGGCTAAAGAGGCTAAACGGTTCACAAGTCCCAAGGTTGCTGGATTCACAGCAATATAATTATCGGGTATACGCAGTCTTAAGGTGGAATTACCTCCCATTGATACAGTAGTACCTATAACAGAGGGGGGACGGCCCCTGACTAAATGGAAAGGTTTTTTAAGTGGTGATGGAACTAGCAAACGGCCTACCTGATGTTAGGTGGTAACCATCGCTTGTAACAAAACATTGCCTAGTAGGGCACGTTTCTAAGGTACCTGTTCCGGCTCCAGTTCGATAAAAATCACACTAAAACTATAAATGCGAAAGTTGTAAGAAACGGCTGAACCGATTTCGATGAAATTTGGTATGACCGTAGATTATAACCTGGATTACCACATAAGCTACTTTTTATCCCAATAATCAGTTCCCATGAGATAAAAATGGGATGTCAAAATTTTTCTATATATATTTTTGCAACCCAAAACAAAACCGCTGGCAACAGCTAGTATACTAATATATTTTTCTACAATCCAATTATTTGATTTTCATGGCTGAAATTGGAACTCGAAGTCTGTGCATTAAGAGTTAAGGAACTACATAATCATTAAGCCAATATAATTTTTTGTGTTTTTTTTTACTGCAAAGGTGCGTTTGTCTCTTATAAAGTTATATCAAAGGTTCTTTCATTTGCCCCCCAGCGACATGGATTGCCATGTTATATACTTAATATGTTAGGTAACTAAATTGTATTTTTTTTTTCAAATAACACGAATGTTAAATGGAAGAGAAGAAGTGATTTATTTACATAAACAATTAAATCACTTATTCATATGCAATCATGGATAAATGCATAAAACAGGTGATAAATAACAGTAATGTAGGTTCCAGACATGTTTACCATATTAGTTGGCATGCAAATGCAGATAATGTACTTAGTGTATCAAAACATTTCTACAATTCAAATGAATTAGGTTCATAAGTTCGGCTATGTACCTACAAATTGATTTTGTGATTGATAAATTGATATTTATAAGAATTTCGTACATATACATACATATACAAATAGTTATATACTAGAGGAATGTTGAAGTCGCACTCAGGGCAAACCTACTAAGGTTAAGATATATATTTTGTGCAGAATCTTTTATCTATAAAATTTTCAAAAAGTGCCAAACTTTGCATTTTGTTTACATAAACGCGTGCCAATTTCATCACAATTGTCACTTCTGTCTTTCCTTACTGTGTCAAGGGGATGAGTTGCCGAATCTCCCCCTCTTGTGACTTGCCAAGAGGGGGTGCTTTTTAGGTCAGTGTTCACTAAGTGGCTCGTATGGTATGCTAAAGTGACGAGTACTTTTCTTTTTTTGTATAGAACGCCTGTTGAAATTTGACTGAATTTTGTGAGCACCTTGATGAGTCTTTGTTTGAGAAAATGGGAAATATTGTATTTTTCCAAAAGTCATGGCATACGTCTGTAAGGCAGGTTTTAGTAAATATTTAATAGTATATACCTATTTGTACATGAAAATTTAATGAACAAATGATTATGAAAGCGTTTTACTATATTCATGCTAGGATAGGTTTAATAATATTTTTTCTCAAAAAGATAATAATTATTGTAATTAAGATAAAAATACTGTAGTTCGTTCAAGTTAAGGCAGGTAGGTACTAGGTATTCAATTAATTAATAAAATACCTAAAAAGTTAGAAAATAATACAGCGTAGGAAGTAAGGCCGGCTTGCACAACGATCCCTAAACATATTTAGCGAATAAACATGTTTAAATTTGAAGTATTTGTATGATTTGACAACTCCTTAAATCGTATTTAACCACTAAATACGTTTAGGCATCTTTACACAAGTCGCCATTCGACAGGAACTACCTATCTTGTACATTAAAATGTTCAGTTTGAGTCAAAATGCAATGTCAGCAGTGTTGGATTAAGCAGGCGCGGGGCCCGTAGCAAATTCTACAGAAGGACACTTGATCTGCTATGGATTCTTAAGTATAAAGTGGCGGAAGTGGGCGGGCTTGGATACGCGGGGCCCCCTTTTGCGCGGGGCCCGTAGCAATTGCTACTCTTGCTACGTGGTTAATCCGTCACTGAATGTCAGTAAATATTTACATTAAAAAAAATCAGAACTAAAACCCACGAAAGGGAAATCATCTTTGACATCACGACTTCTCAAGTTCTCATGCAATTAAATACCTAAAATAATTACTACATGATCTGCGGTCTCCCGTGTCCTAAGTAGCACAATGGATGACCTCAACAAGGCCGCATCCAACGCTATAGAAGGGGAAAAACAAAATTAGAAAATAGTTTAGGTTTTTTCATTAACCTGTCAGATGAAAAAGAATGATGATTTCACTAACCATTTCATGAATAGGCGTAGATCTACTTATGTGTAAACAGGAGGTTATATATATATATACATATATGCATGTGATATACGTAACGAATCTTAAAAAAAAGGAACAAAGGATAATTTGAAATCAGTTTCAATGAATGTAACTATTAACTAACTTTCCTATAATACCTAACAAACTTATTCAAGGTGCGAGTTGAGGATGAGCGCAGTGCAGTAACACACAAGAGCGTCCATTTTCTTGTAATTACCTTGCAAGTGTAATTATATTTTAGTGGATGTGTTATCTGATATGGATTTAAAATTACATACTTCATATATTTTTTTAAAAACACAGTCTGACATTTTATTTGAATACTGCCACTGTTCACGTCATCTGTCATTAAAATCTATATCCCAATAATTTTATTCCACTTGTATTATTACTATACAAATAGTCAATACTGAGTTGAAATTGGACTAACAAATCCTTAATCTATTAATTATGATCATAATTTCATAAAAAGTATATCTATCTATATCTATATAACAAAGTCGGGTTAGTTACACTATTTATAACTCAAGAACGAGTTGACCCATTATGATAATCTTTGATTAGATGGTCTTTGCCCCGAATAGTAGAATAACTATTAAAATATTGGAAAAATTTACGCAAAAAAATTTATGACGAAAATTCATTTTCTCATACATATGATATGAGATCCTATGGTACACTCATATCATAGGTGTAGCTGATGATGACCGATTGACAGTTCTAACGGTGACGTACATTGGCAGCCCGCGTCATATGCATGTCAAGGCGGTCTGCTAGTACTTTTTATAAAACTAATTTACAGCTTTGTTACGACTTCCTCAGATTTCTTAATAAGTACGCAGCCCTTTAGAGATAATCTTACTAAAGGTTACGTTTGACACATGCCCACTTTTTGTAAATCGCAAGCTAATATTAGTATCTATATAATATTATTATTTAATAGTAGTAGTAACAATCACCTCTAATATAAAAAAGTGGCACTCCGAGAGTGCTGACAGAAGTGAAAACTTAAACAATTACGAGATACTTACTATATACAGAGGTGTCGGTAACGGTAACGGTAACAGTGTTGCGAGTTCAATGGTTTTTTTCCCATCTCTAAAAATACCCAAAGCGCCTAAAGAAGCACTTCAATAAAATATGATAATATTCTGTAATGGGCCCGTCACACATTTTTTCAAAGATCACATTCTTCGCGCAAGCCTCGTTAATTGAACAAATTCTTCCCACAGAGGCTTGCAAATCGTTACGTGTGTTATGTCAATGAACAAAACATTATCCGAATTTCGATTTTCTTCGCTAGAGAACAAAATTATTTATTGGTGACAGACAAGCGCATTACCACTAACCCACTTACCCTACCTCACCTGGGTATGGAGCACGCTTGCCTAGAAAGAACTTACTCAGGACTTGAAGACTCCGAGATTATATTAATAATTATTCGGAAAAACAGATTTCAAGAAATAATTATATTATTTAATGTAAAATAACACCACATCAACGAGTTCAGTGTACATGTACTCAGGTACCGATGAGTACCTATTATTAACATTTTCCTTATTTATTATCATTTTAATATGACATGACGCTAAAATGTTGTTTAAGTTATTATGTTTGGCTTCAAAAGTACTCAAAATAATTGAATATTATATGAATGGTAGTTAATTTGAATATATGAATATTTTTTAGATAAACAGTTACTATTATACGTAGAGAGGTGTCCATTGAGCGCCTTGTGGTGCAGGGGAAGGTTGAGGGTACGTGACCACGCGGTAGTTCGCCAATGAGATGGACGGACCAAATCAAAGCAGCACTTGATGTTCCCCTACGCAAGTGCACCAGAAAAGCGGTAATACGAGAGGAGTGGCGAAGGATTGTCAAGCGCGCCACTAACCCCCGAAGTGACGATCACGACCACTCTGCCAAGAGTGTAACAACTGAGAAGAATTAAACTAAAGCTCTGGTTTATGAGCAGACCTAACCAGACCTGACCAGACCAATATTCTCATCATCATCGTCATACATATTTTTTTAATTTTAATTTTAAAGTACAAGCTCTACGTCGTTTGGGACTAGATAGCGTTGTGTGTAATATCCAGCATACGCTAGCAGAGTTGTGAGACGAGCATATTTTATTATTATTTCAGTAGATTTTCTAACCAAGTACATAAGTAAGGGCTACATCGACCCATCCCGGAGCCAGTGCCACTGCGGGGCCACCATACAAACAATGGCTTCAGCACACGAGAGGACTTGCACCAGTCAACAGAGAGGTATGTGGAAGTTGCTCTCTATTGGGCTACTAAAATTTAGATATCAAATAGCCATTGACACGAAAGAAGAAGTAGAATTGTGGGCATTAACCTCTACTAGCTAGAGGTTCGAATTGAATAGCTTTGAATTTATTCGCCAAAGAGCCACAGAACGGGCAAAAATCTATTATTAGGCTTAGATTATGAAATGAAATTCCGCTATCGATACACATGGCCATACATCTCTCACCACTTCGATGTTGCTCTATATAAAATAAATAAAACAATATTGTGGGTTTGCGTTGTGAAATATTTTACCATCTTGAAATTTATGTGCGAGAATATAACATTTTTGATAACAAACTGAACCGTGGGTATTAAAATAAAATCTAAAACTGCTAATTATTTAAATGCTTCATAAATTTTATTTATCTGATCACAAACCTAGTGTACATTTAAATAATTTAAGAAACCGCTGATGAATGCTTAAAGATAAAGACGGCGAAGTCTTGTAGGCCATTGACGTAGAGAAACACAAAAGTATAAAAATACTAGCGTTTTAGTATTTTCGTATATTCGCGTATTCTGTCACTGAAAAGTAGCCTATGTGTTAATCCAGGTCATACATCTATCGACATATCAAATTTCCCTGTCTGAATGTTTTTCTATGTATATTATAAGTTTGTATATAAGTATTCTATCAGTCATCTGGTTATACAGTACAATCTCTGCTTAATTTGGTGTTAGATAGCGCTGTGTGAAATGTCCACCAAGATTTAAAAATATATATATATATAATTTTAGATTGTAAAAATAAAATTACAGACACATGATGCTTTCTAGATGCTAGATTTTTCTAGATGCTTTATAGGCGATGGTTATCGCTTAACATCAGGTGGGCTATATGCTCGTTCCATCATTCTTATTCTTATCTCTAGGCCGTATTTTTTGTATGTTACTTGTGTTGTGTTGTGGGGTGTTACGGCCCATTTGATGGAAAGCTGTCGCCTATTGACACCGGCAACATCCGGGGTATTGTCGATGCGTTCCCTACCCTGCAGAAACCTCTTTACAATTTTCTTGAAGCGTACCATATTGTAGCCTAACGGGTAATAATTTCGTATATATTTTTTTAATAAAACAAAGTCGGGTTAGTTACATCATTTATAACTTAAGAACGGCTGGACCGATTTTGATGATCTTTGATTTGTTACATTTGTCTCTGCCCCGAATAGCAGAATAACTATTAAAATATCAGAAAAATTGACGCAAAAAAAAATTATGAAGGAAATTCATTTTCTCATACATAGATGCAGCTAATGATGGCCGATTAACAATTCTACCGGGGCGCCGATTGGCAGCCCGCGTCATATGCAAGTCAAATCAAGGCAGTACAAAGTTCGGCGTGTCAGCTAGTAATTTAATAAATTAACTATGACACCTTAATTATGGTAAGATCAAAATTAAGTAAGTGCTTTATTTGAAATGGTTTATTATAATAGCGTTACGTTAATGTATGCAGGAGTTCGAGTCGAGGGGCGCGCGTACCTACTACGTAATCATAAGTATGTTATTGATTTATCATTACAGTGCATTCGTCACACGGCATGTTCGCAATCGTAGGTATCGTTGGTAACATAGAAATAGAAAAAAACATTTCTAAGCGATCCCTAAACGTAATTCGTGACTAAACATGTTTAAATTTGACGTATTTGTATCATTTGACAACTCTCTAAATCATATTTAGCCACTGAACACGTTTATGACGCCCTAACTTATTTATTATTTGTAATCATTTTATATCTATATTTAATTTAATGATTCTTTTTAAAATGAGTGTTTTAATAAACATGATTTAATACTAATATAATAAGTAAGTACGTTAAAAACTCGATACCTAAAATAGGGTTTTAATGGCATTGTTCATTAGGTAGGGAGTTTCTTTCATTTGTTCATTTTTAACTAGCTTTCGCTACCAAATTTCATCGAAATCGGCTCAGCCGTTACGACGGGATTGAGTAACAAACAAACAAACGAGCATCCAAACTTTCACATTTAGTATGTTAGTGTAAAATGTGATAGTATGCAATAAGGACATTATTTGTCTACTAGCTGTTGCCCGCGACTTCGTACGCGTTACACTACAAAATGTGTAGGTAACGTAGAAATAAAGCTAAACTCGAGTTGACACCCCATTTTTATCCTATGAAACCTGATTTAAGGTAGGTAACATACATGTCAAGCCAGGTTACAATCTACGTATATACCCAATTTCATCGAAATCGGTTGTCAAATTTAAACAAACGTCGTAACGGCTGAGCCGATTTCGATGAAATTTGGTAATTTGATAGATAGATTGCCTGGAATAAGACATAGGCAACTTAATATTGACAAAACACGCGCGCGAAACCGCTGGCGGAAGCCAGTATTTTTTTATGAGATCAAAACATATATTTATATCTTTATCTTTAACGTATTTTTTGCCCGAAATGTTCCCGCGGGACCTTATTACAATGCCTACTCTGTCTGTGTGTCCATCTGTATGTAACAGACGTATATTGCAGCAAGATTATACCGAAGTTATTTAATTTTAGTTAAATAAATAATGCTGGACATTTTAAGCAGCACTATCTAGCCCCATACTAAGTAAAGCCTATTTTGGAAAAGATTTTGTGTTGTGCCTAATATCTTGACAAACAAAACAACAAATTAAAAGCAATACTTACTGAATACCTTCACAATACCTTACATTTTAGCTGTTATAATGAGTTTGTTCAGGCTACATCTCAAATATGGTAAAATTATAAAGTAAACACTACATAATTAAAATACAAAACATTAAATACTTAAAACAAGAAATAGGTACTCAGTGTGTGTATACGAGTCAATGCAAGTTTGGTTCTCACTTGCCGTTTGCAAGTTCGACAGCTGACACAATCACAACTACATCAAACAACCTGAACTATGGCATGAGTCATTCGTCTCTTTCTGTTGAATTGTAAAATTCATAATAAAGACAGAGAGGTTAACTGCCCTGTTATATCACAGTTATAAAACATTAATAACTTATTAAATACAAATTAAAGGTTCGTAATTTGAATAATAATTGGATATCGATCTACACACAATATTTATTATAGGAATGGTTCCAACCTTGTACATACAAGCGCTTTGACGTAGTACGTACAATACGTTTGAAATCGTGTTTTCCACGAATGCAATAACTCGCGCAAATCCAATAGGCTTCAAGGAAATTAGTACCTACGAAGTAGATCACTAAAAACATTAAGGAAAATTAAATGGATCTAGTAACCCCACATGCCACCAATCAATAATTAGGACAGTAAAGCCAAAACATAATCAATAACCATAGTAGGAAAATAGCAAAAAAGGCGTAACATCGAATAAAAAAAACATAATCCTTAAATCGACCGCTGCACCGAGCAATTCTACACCCCACCGTGTTACAAAAAAGCACCATAATCGCATGACACAACAGGAACCACTCCCGGGCGATCGCCCTAATTGTACACTTCACAATGACGTCACTGTTTTTTTAATAAATATAATTTGGTTACTCACGCAGCAATGCTTTTAGATAGTGGCCAGCGTTCCATGGACGCCTGGTACTTCATGTTCTCGATCTGCTTTTTCAGTGCCTCTTTGTCCATGGCTGCGAGTATACTGGGGTCCATGGCGCAGAATCTGTGGTACGAAACACGCACACATATAAACACAGTGTAACGAGGCCCGTTGTATGTATCAGGGACGCGTCGCGGACACTCGAGACGGAAATGCTACAGTACTAAACCTCAGATAGCTTCTTTCTTCATATTGTATTCATTTATTTTAGATAATTAATTATTCCATCATATGTCACATTGAAAATAAAATGAATTGAAATTAAACTAAAAATAAATTAAAATAACAAATTAAGATTGAAATAATAAATGAAATTAGAAATTAGAAAAATAAAATTAGGCATTAGTGTATGCACACGCATCTGGAGAAACACACTGGACGAAGTCTGTCCATATAAGGGACACACAATGCCCTGCTACAGTTTGTAGGATGCTGTTGTGGTTGGCCCTGGCCCGTGTCCTGCTCATCACAGATGTTGTTTTCATATGATTCTATGTTGTTAACAGTAATACTGCATCATTTACTTTGTGATAAATATATGTAAAAATTGAGAATATAAGCTAAATACAATGTGTAGCAAAACCACAACCCTTAAAGTTTTCTCGATAGAAAATAATTCCAAAGTCACGTCCAAAATTCATAATAAACGCATATCATTCAACAAATACTATAAATGTGTTCATGAAACTTTACATACTTGTCGATATTTATATGACGTTTTCCTGTTATTCTATTATTCATATCAACCAATAATTTTGTTATAAATCATTATTAAATGCAATTTTATTTTCAGGTCATTGCGAGAAGGACATTGTCCTTCTCGCACTACGCTTATTTTCGCATGGAGTGACTGAGACAGTTCTACTCTTGAGTGGATAACTTAGGTACAAGTAAGTTTAGAGGCCAGAGTTAGCCCTAAGCTAATACGAACTTACTTACATAATCAGCCTAACTACATACACATAATAATTATGGAAAACTTTCTACAGGTAGATATTTCAGATTTTCTTTATTGGTGATAAACAAGCACTTGACCATTACCTCACCTGATGGTAAGCGATGGTATGGCCGTAGATGAAGCACGCTTGTCTAAAAATAACTTGTTCATTCTGGACTTGAAGGCTCCAAGATTATAATGGTCCGGAAAAAACATACGCCGGAAGTGAGTTCCACTCCTTACTAGTGCTAACAAGGAAAGTTGAATCAAATCGTTTGGTATGTGTGTTGGTATGGGTGGTACTTCTCGGTACGTCTGCTTGTCTGGTGGTGGAAGGGGGAAGGAGGGATAAGGTCATGAAATCTTGCGCACATTCACCAAAATAAATCATGTACGAAACTGAAAGTCTGGCTAGATCTGCTATTCTAAAATATATTTTTTTATATTTATTTCATTAAGTAAGAAAGAATGGTGTTTATAAATCATGAGATTTTAATTACAAGTGGTAGCATAAAAAAACGGAAATGTCTTTTTAACCCCCCACCGGCGGCATAAAGAAAAATATGGTAAATACGTGTAGTAAGTACCTTCTGTTTTGTCTGTGCTATATTTTTGTCCCAAATAAATGTCTTTTACTTTACTACTAACTTACTAACCACTACCTCAACCCACAACCAAATTAGGCTAGTATAACTCTTATCGCCATTTTGATTTTGCTCATTAGTATAAAACATCAAAAACCACAAATAATTGTATTACTTTTATGCACAACTGTACTACGCTACCCGTCTCACTCACACACCAGCATTAAACGCGCATGTGTGCTCTACGCTAGTGTGAACGATGCGCGCGCATCATTTTACAGTTTCTATGACAACCCCTTTAGGTACACTGAAGCTAGCTTGCGCAAAGTTAGTTAACATTATCCGTGCGATTTTAGAATTTAACGTAGTTTATAAACGGTTGATTTTCGTGTGCATAATTATTTGTAAAATTAATGAATTAAGGCGTAATGCCCGGTAGTTGTTAGTTGTTCCTTTGTTGCCCGCTCTAGACAGAGAGGGCGTTGCGCGATGGTTGAGTGCAGTTCACACGTCAAAGATAGCGCCACAGATTATCTACGTCAATACTACGTCACAAAGCTTGCAGTAATACACCGTGACACACCCTAACTCAATTTTAGTATAATAGTTCTGTTTTAACCCCCCGATGCACAAAAAGGGTACCACCATACCTATTTTCTGTAATATTTTTTATTTTCTGTTTTCTCTTACTTCTGCTCTTCTTTGATATTAAACCTTTTGAATGTATTGTGTGAATTTGTGTTTGCTTTGCTAGCAAATATTTGTATGTCTATAGATGTCTATTTCTGCCGTCAAGCAGCATTGCTGTGTTTCGGTATGAAGGGTATGGTTTTTTTATCGATGATAGCCAAGCGCTTGACCACTACCTCACCTGGTTTTTGGTGAAATTGCAGGCATATGAGGCTTTACACCTGTATGCCTCAAGTTGATGGACGTAAAGTGCACGCTTCTGAGGTGCGTGACCATAAGAGGCAATACTTTACTATATGCGATTACTACTGAACATCAGGTGGACCATGTGCTTGTTCCACCTCCTGCTAGTATGGGAAAAAAAATAGGTCTTATGGCGGGTTCCTATATCCGTCGGTAACCAGCTACGACTCGTTTCTCCTTGAAAAGTGTCAAAAGTTTGATACTAGTTTGATACTTTTTCAAGGAGATACAAGTCGTAGTCGGTTACCGATGGATATAGGAACTCGCCATTAGTCTGTCTGTTGCATTGTAGTTTCCAAACGGATGGACCGATTCAAATGTGGTTTTTTTAATGGAAAGCTAGTTTACTGGAGTGGTTCTTTGCGCTGTCAGTTTTAAGTGGTTTTGTAAGGGTTTTAAAAAATATATTTTTAAATGCTAATTTAATTTTAATTAGCTTCCACCGATAGCTTTGCACGCGTAGATTATCAATAAAAAATAATCCAAATGCTTTGTTATATACTACCTGAAGATGGAACGAGCATATGGCCCACCTGATGTTAAGTATTGACCATCGCCTATAAAAAAGTATTGCCTTAGGATCATGCCCTACGATGCACTGCCCTGCGTCCATCAACTTGAGGCATACAGGTGTAAGGCCTCATGTGCCTGTATTTCCACTGAAAACCATACCCTTCAAACCGAAACACAGCAATGCTGCTTGCCGACAGAAATAGGTAAGGTAGTACTTTTAAAAATTTCGCGATTACTGGACGTAATTACTGATTAAAACGGGTCTGCCCGTGACCACGGCTGTTTCAATACAGACGAAACGTCGGGATAACAAATAAAAAAGGTACATACACGATAAATACCCGTTTTAAATAGTAATTATGGTAGTAATTCCCCGGTCGAGCTCTCACAAGGAACTCTACTTCGAACTTATGAAAATAGAGGAAAATCTATACTGTTCTACATAAGGTTCATATTAGAATAACATTCTTTAGACAAATTATATGGTAAGTGAAACGTGTTAGGACTGGTAACATTTTTCCTTCCTTCATTTATGTAGGGAAAATGTTTTTCCTGTTATATTATGAGGAAGATTGCCTTTATTAGAAAGTCGAGGACACCACTCTACTTCCTCCATTACATCATCATCATATCTGCAGTAGGACGTCAACTGCTGGACATAGGGAGTGCCTACCACACTTTAAAAGTAATAAATAAATATAACTAGTGGTTCGCCCCGAACTGAGATCTCGCGAGTCTACCATAAAAACAATAAAATATATTATTCTTAATTAAAAATAATAATAAATATTATTCGTAATCTTTGACTTTCAAAATAGTGCCATGAAATAATATCCAATAAACTTGACCTACAGTTTCATTCAAATTACTGGTAACGGAAGTTCATGTTAATTGGATACCCTTTTTTGGGGTACAAATTGCAGTTATTCTAGATTTCAGACTTTTGCCTATATTTGTGATACTTAAGTTACACGCATACCAAATTACAGCACTGTGGGTTTACTGGTGTACCCTGTGAATTTTGTCAAAGTTTAGTTTTTATTATGGCTAATAACTCAAAAACTACAAAAATTTTACTAAAAATAAAAACGGGGTCGAAATTTACTAATGAAGACCTTTCATTTGACGTCTCATTTGACCTAATAGTCTCATTTTCATTTTTTTTACCCTTCTTGAACCCCAATATCTCAATAACGCCCCCAAAGTTTTTAGCTCATTGAGTCACACCAAAATTGTGCCATCATTACCTACCTTTACACTAAATTTCACGATGCTCGGATAAACGCTTCGAAAGTTATCCTCGGACAAACAAAGATACATGCATACATACATACATACAATGCCCATTTGCCCAACTTGATTTGGAGACCTCGCTTCGCTCGATCAAATAAATATCGAATATTTATTATAAATAAATATATAATAAATATTGCTGGACATTTCACACAGCGCTATCTAGCCCCAAACTAAGTAATAGAGTTCCTTGTAGAAGGGCTCGACCTGGGAATGACTGCCTTCATACCTATTTATGCCACCAAGCAGCATTGCTGTGTTTCGGTTTAAAGGGTATGGTTGCTAATGAAATTACAGGCACATGGCTTTACACCTGTATGCCTCAAGTTGATGGATGCCGGACAGTACGTTTCTAAGGGGAACTGCGAGACAATGCTTTGTTATAGGCGATGGTTACTACTTTACATCAGGTGGGTCAGAAGCTTGATCCACATCCAGGTCATATATAAAAAAACCATAGATCACCGGAGCGACCGATCTTGGGCAGCACCCAACGGCTCCCAGCAGCCTTTATCAGATGGTCTTTCTAGTGGGAGTTTCTAGTTTTTAGTTCTACGCTGCGCTTTCCAGTGCGTGGTGTCACTGTAGAACATTTCTGCCCCAACGGCCGACAGTTCTTCGTCTAATAAAACATAATCAGATCATGTTTTATTGAAGACAAAAATTGATTTTTAATTTGTTCTCTAGCAGACTCGTCTATAATTAAACCACCGAGTGAAATGTTAAGAAGCGCATTGCTGTACTTTGATCGTCCTCAAATTGGTTCACCATTATAAGATGTAAGGTTCTATTTATTAGAAGTTTTTGAAGTGAAAACTTCTTTAGGCGCGTTGGGCATTTTTTAAGATGGGAAAAACCATTGAACTCGCGAGACTGTTACCGTTACCGACGCCTCTATATATGAAGTGAAAATATTTAAGGCGCGTTGGGCATTTTTTGAGATGGGGAAAACCATTGAACTCGCGACACTGTTACCGTTACGGTTACCAACACCTCTGTAAATAAGTATCTCGTAGTTGTTCAAGTTTTCACTTCTGTCGGCACTCCCGCAGTGCCATTTGTTTTTTTCTTTTTTTTGTTTATTTGTTACTGTGTACCTAGACATTTATTTGCTCCCATAGCACACACAATACAACAAGAAGGTATAACATTAATGAAAATCACAAAATAAAGTAAGAGAAAACATACAATTACATACACAAAACATAGGAAATAAACATAACTTAACAAAACATGTTTTTGTTATAATCTTTACTATTATTATAACGAGATAAAGTTCGTTGTTTGTATGTTTGTAATCTCAGAAACTACTAAACCGATTCTGCAAATTCATTCAATGATAGAAAGCGAAACTATCCCTGAATGCTATATTTCATTTAGATTAAGGCCCCTGCGAATCCGGCCGGTTCATCTAGTAAATAAATAAAAAAAAACGTGTGTGTGTACCTACTTATGTACGCCCGTAAGAAGTTGTACTTTTTTGGCGTAACAGAACCAAAATAGCTATAGATTTCATCCCGTATGCCACAACTCTTTGTAAAAGGAATGATAAATTAATAAATACAGCTATGACTTTTCACGAAAATTTGAGAGACAGTTATCAGCTAACTTCATCATGTCGCTTTTTGGCTGTCGGTGTGCGCGCGCGTGAGACAGTTATTAGCTAATTTCATCATGTTGCTTTTTGGCTGTTGGTATGCGCGTGCATGAGACAGATAACAGCTAACTTCTCCGTGTCGCTGTTTCGCTGTCGGTGTTCGCGCGCATCGTACAAATTAGACTCTAACCATTTTTTGCAAACGCGCCAAAATAAATACATAACTTCATAAATATTTTATTCCGTGTTAGCGTTTCTAAAGATCTAGTTCTGTGTTTCACGCCGACTAATTCAATATTGATGCGAATCAATTTAAGGGATAGCTCACAAATCTGCAGAAGTTTTTAATAGAACGTAAATTGGCTGCGGACAGGGACGCGCTGGGAGCTAATTGAGTTACAATCTTCTTCTGCCGCCAATGCTGTACCAGCAGACCGTCATATTGGATTAGACTAGGAACTCCTAGTAGATAAGTCTATATATATAAAAATCAATTGTGTGTTAGTCTGGCAAAAACTCGAAAATGGCTCGTTTCAATTTTTTTTTGATTGTGTTTGTAATTTTCAAAAGAAATTTGAAAATTATAGAAAAACTCAAAGTGCTTTTTTCTATGGGATTTTTGTAGAACTCAAGGCTATATTTTATTTTGAAATCCGTGCGAAGTCAGGGCTAGTTGACCTGCCTAATAAAAACCTTTTTTTGTAAGACTTGGAAAAGGCACAACTGTTTTTTTTTTCTTTTTTATACTACATGATGATGGAACAAACATGTATGCATGATGGCCCACCCGATGTAAAGTGGTAACCATCGCCTATAACAAAGTATTGCCTCGTAGGTCACGCACCTTAGAAACGTGCCCTACGTTGCACTGTCATGCGTCCATCAACTTGAGCCATACAGGTGTAGTCTCATGTCAGTTTATGAAACTGATTACCTGTTTAAGCCCCCTTTTGATGATAATTATAAACTAGGGAGGGATTTTATTAGGGATCGAATAAATAACGGCAGTTGGGACAGAAAGGTTCTCAAGTGAAGACCACGCACTGGAAAGTGTAGCGTAGGACCACCTCCCACTAGATGGAAATATTACATAATTGAGGTTACTGGAATCCGTTGGGTACAGTCCGCACAAGATAAGAGTAATAGAGCTCCTTGTGAAAGAGCTTTCCCGGGGAAGTGCTGCCATACCTGTTTCTGCCACCAAGCAGCATTCCTGTATTTCGGTTGCCGGTGGAATTACAGGCACGCAAGGCTTTACACCTGTATGCCTCAAGTTGATCGACGCAGGGCAGTGCATCGTAGAGCACGTTTCTAAGGTGCCCGACCTAGGAGCCAATACCTTATAGGCGATGGTTACTACTTAGCATCAGGTGGGCCATATGCTTGTTCCATTTCCAAGTGGTAGAAAAAAAGCTCAGTTGTTCTGGAAATCCATGCCTTTGTTCAGAAATGGAATTCCTATGTCTGATGTGATGATGATACTAGTGCCAGTAACGACAAGATTTATCTAATTCGTCTAAAAGCTCTCGAGTAGGTCAACAAACAGCCATCTGCGCAGTAAAAGAGTTACTGCTGTAAACAGACGGCTGGACGACGTAAATTGTTATTATTAGAGAAATTTGAACATGAAACGTTTGTTTTGTCACTATTTTTGGATCCCAATTTATTAGGATGTTGTCTTTTGCGCATTCTTTGATAACATTATTTTGTCTAAGTTAACTCGCATTGTATGTTAATACGTAAATTTATCAAAATAATTTCACTATTATAGAATAATGCAGATTATGAAGACTAAAATCTTCTTTGATCAGTGGGGTCGGGGACATTTGGGCCCAGTCT
Source organism: Philereme transversata (assembly GCA_963924445.1). NCBI lineage: Eukaryota > Metazoa > Arthropoda > Insecta > Lepidoptera > Geometridae > Philereme > Philereme transversata. The sequence goes on along the minus strand of OZ004339.1, from coordinate 33,496,993 downwards.
CCACCATAAGAAAAAAATATTATTCTAGTGGGTAATTTCGGCCCGCATGCAATTTTAGTAGAAATTAAAATCAACAAAAAGTAACACTTTTAAATATATGTAGGTACTTATAATTTAATTCACAAGGTATAAATAAATAATAAATAATGCTGGATATTTCACACAGGGCTATCTAACCTCAAACTAAGCAAAGCTATGGAAACTAGAAAACTGATAGAATACTTGGCGGGAATTGAACCCGCGACCTCCTGAGTCTCAGCCGGGTATTCGTCCACTGCGCCACGGAGGTCGTCTTACTGTGTGTCTGGGCCCAGACATAAAGTGGGGTTAATTGATGATAATTTGATTCTAAGGAATACAATGGAGTACGGTACATTGGTAGACCTTCACCGGAATGTGCGCATAGTAACTATTAATTATTCACGGTAAGTCGTGACACTGAGTTCTATCCATAACATTAAAGTAAAACCTACCTAGTACCTTAACTTTAAAGTTGTTTTAAAGTTACATCTAAACCAAGCTACTTTTAGTACATTTTTTATCACCCCCGACGGAAAAAGAGGGGTGTTATAAGTTAGCGCCTATGTCTGTCTGTGTGTTTGTTGAAACTGAAGAACTGGTAAGTAATAAATTAGGCAAAAAATACTTACTTTTAGTTCCTTTCTCTTAAATTCCTATTTCTCGTGTTCTGGGTTGTAGAGGTTGTGTTCTTGGCTTCAGGCGACCTGAAAAAAAAATGTAAACATTCATTATGAACTCCATGGCACTGTGGAATATCCGGCTGAAACGCAGGAGGTTGCTGGTTTGATTTCCGCCGCGGCATGTGTGTATGATCGACAGATATTTGTTTAAAGTCTTTCTCTATGTATCATAAGTAAGTAAGTATTTACAAAAAAATATATATGTACGTGTTTATATATTTCATCAGTTATCTGGTTCCTATAGTACCAGTGCTTAGTTTGGCGATAGTTAGCGCTGTGTGAAATGTCCAGCATTATTTATTTAAACATTACCCTACCCGAAAAAATAGAAGCGTTAGGTACTCTAAAAGGTGAAGGAAAATATTATACTGCGGTTTATTAGCTCTGCAAGTAAATATGAAAACAGAATTGCTCATTGCATTAAGCCCTTACAGACGTAGCTATAATATATAGCAATATGAATCATAGCAAGGCATAACGCGATACATCTTCTGTACAAATTTTCGAGTGACCACACACGCAGCTATAATTTATATTTCTATGACGTCACCAAGCTATACTGTAATATATATTATTGCATAGCATAGTATATGCCGACCATCGTGAAATGAAGGCAAACTATATATTATTACATTGTCTCAGCTTGCTATAATATACATTATAGCACAGTATAGCACGGTATATTGCTATATACTATAGCTACGTCTGTGATGGACTTTATGCTAAAATGAAATACAATCTCTTTGACAAATCCTCATTTCCATTAAAAAATAAAGACACGCTTTAATGCTCTATCAAGGGTTCTACGTTTAAAATCACCAATCATTCAGTTCCAAAGAGATCTAATATTTTTTATGGGTTCAACTTCACTCCTATAAAAATGGTTCGCTTTACGTTCGTTCATTTCCATCTTTCATTTTGCATCTAATTCGATTATAATTAACAAACTAGTTCCATTTTCATTCGATTTGAATTTTTACCGAACTCTTATGTAGTTTAATCAAGTTTACATTCGAGTAGAATAATTAGTAGTATCGATTGCGTCTGCGCCGGTTACACTTTTACCTATTACGTTATTCAGTATTGTTTGTGATATAACTTCACTGTAATACCAGACGTTCCAACATAGGTAAGATGCTGACAAAAGTATGTATGAACATGAACTATCATTCGCAGAATGATCGCTGTTCCTACAGATGTTTCTGCAAGCGCCGAGTACTTTTACATTTATTTAGACTCTTAAATCACACTAATATTATAAATGTAAAAGTATGAATGTTTGTTTGTTACTCAATCACGTCGTAACGGCTGAACCAATTTCGATGAAATTTGGTTTATATTTAGGTAGATTATACCCTAGATACATAGACTACCTTTTATCCTATAAATCAATTGCCATGAAATAAAAATGGGGTGTCAAGTTACAACAGCGAGTTTAGCTTTATTTCTAGGTTACCTATATTTAGTAGTGTAACGCGAATGAAGTCGCAGGCAACGGCTAGTATTTAATACTAAAAAGTAAAATTTTATGAGACTGCTCTTTTTATCTGTATTGTAGCAACAAATGTGCGTACAACTAATGTGACTATGTGAATTGATGAACCTGCTCATTGAGAGTAGTAGAGTTTCTTGTGATAGACCGGCTCGCCGGTGGAAGTACTACCACCATACCGACTTCTGCCGCCAAGCAGCATTACTGTATTTCGGTATAAAAGGTATGGTTGCCGATGAAATTTCAGACACAGGCTTTACACCTGTATGCCTCAAAATTATGGACCCAGCGCAGTGCATCGTAGGGCACGTTTCAAAGGTGCGTGACCTACGAGGCAATACTCGCTATAGGCGACGGTTAGGGCCATAAGCTTGTTCCATCTTCGACCACACCATCAGTTACCATCAAGTGCGATAGTGTACAAGCGTTTGAATATTCTAATTATTCAAAAAATATCCGTTCAATTGTTTTACACATGTTCCTATTCTGACGCAGTTTGATAGCCAACGGTGACCGGATCCAACCATATCGGGGCGTCTGTGTTATGCCGAGTTCCTATATCCGTCGGTAATCAGCTACGCCTCGTTTCTCCTTGAAAACGTGTCAAAAGTTTGACATTAGTTTGACATTTTTTCAAGGGGATACGAGTCGTAGTCGGTTACTGACGGATATAGGAACCCGCTATTAGTGGTAATAATTGATCAAATATTACCATGAATAGGGTTGGTCAACAAAATGAGGTAAAGGGAAGTATCTATTTGTGTCAACTTGTTTCATCGGATTATCAAAGTGACGAGTTTAATTTACGTCAAATTTTACTTGTCGGTTATAGTAGGTACAAGCGTAACGCATCATTAGTTTTATTTTATTTGAAACCTAAATATAATTTCAAATAGGGACTTTAAATACAAGTAGTTATCTAGCATTGGTCATAAATCTCAAATTCTAGTGCATAAATAACATATCGGAATACCTTCATTGTGATTTTCAACTTTATTAACCTTAAATTTAAGTTTGATTTGGTTTGTGTTTTATTATCGTCGCCACAGATTGCCTCTAATGTAATTAACCTCCTGTAGCTGTTATGAACAGCTGGATGTTAATATTTGATTGATAGTCAGGCGTTGAGTATCGATTGTAAAATTGGCCACGTGTTTTTAATTAGAAATATTTCACATTACATAATAATCTATTGAATTACCAGCGATTCGTACAGACTTCACATGAAACAAAAACATAATTACGTACATAACAATATACAAGAATAATTATATTCGTATTTGCGCTCTTTTATAAGTTACGCCTATTTTTTTATTTTAAACAATTTATATTACTGAACAGCGAAACCTCATAATACAGATATTATTTACTTAAAAGCAGGTTTCAACTACTATAAGCTATTGTAAATGCAAGTTATTGAAATAAAAACATTTGTATTGTATTTTATGATGATAATCTGAACAAATCCTTGCTTTATTTAAGTACTGACAATCAACCCGCATAAAACTAATACGCGTAATAAGAGATTTGTCTATCTAGAGTTATATACCTACCTAGGTACCTACTAAACTATTTGTACTAAAAACGGGATATTTACCAGTATTTTTGAGTTTTTGAGAGTCCCGATATTTCAACGCAGTTGCACGATCACGGGTAAACGTAAATCATGGTAACTATCCCGTTTTTAGTACAAATAGTGTTCATAACCAGTTTCAAAAGTTAAACTTATTATGTTAAGTATCTATCAATTACCTATGTTGTATCAATTGAACAGAGTCTTGCTCACAAAATTACTTAAAAATAAAGAAATTACCTACTAGAGTGATATACTCAAAATGATTCGTGTAACGCCACAACTCCCGGGGCTGTATCAACAGGTCTTTGAAATATGCTAAGCAGTTTGTTCACCAAAGTTCTACTGATACAGTCCAGAGTGTAGAAAAAACACTATTAGCACAAAACACACACTGTCCTCAAATATAAGACCTGCATTCCATTTGCGTGACTACCATCGGCTCGCAACAAAACTAATCTAATTAGTCCTAATTCGATTACAGCATAATCCCTCACTAGCACACTTACAAACCACTCACACACAACTAAATGAGGTTATTCGCTGATTAAAATTTCGACTCTTGATTTTTCCGTAACTTAATTACCAAATTTTTTGATTTTCCCCACACTATTCACCCACACATAGATAAAGGTCACTCACTCGCGCCGGTAAATTTGAGGTTAGGTTCGCGCGACAATTTTTAAATTTCGAGTGTTGTTTTTTTTCGTACCGTGTGTCTATGGACAGGTCGTTCGGCCTAATGAAAAACCAACCGACTATCTTGAGTGCCAGTGTTATAATACGAATAGTATGGGTTCGCTGGCGCTCTACGCTCTAATTGAGTAGAATGTATCATGCAACAGTAGATTAATTTGTTAAAAAAAATAGGTCTTGTACCGTTTGTTTGCGTGTGGGAAGCTGGATGAGCTTAGCATAGAAAGTGTGCTGAAAATACGAGAAATTTATTTGCGTGTTGGTTTTACAGCTGTGCAATAAATTATATATTTTATTTGACAGAAACAGCATTGAAATAGGTGCAATTTACATTATTTGCATTTTAATAAAACAACGAAGTTCTTACCTATAATCTATAATGAAGTTAAAAAACACAAGAGCACAAAACACAAACATGTTAAATTTAAAAAAAAGTTTCTGCCTTAGCTAAGCTTTTCCGTGTTTGAACGACAGATTGAATTTCCGGGAAAGTCAAAGGCAGATGATACCTTCTGCACACGAAAATGAGAAATCCTATGAAATTACATGCAATATAGATAAGTACCCTAAACAGTTTCCTGTAAGAAAATGTGGAAATATTTTTCAATATTTTATGAACTAGCTTGATCGATCTATTTGATACTAGTTGTGGCCCGTGACTTCGTACGCGTTACACTACTAAATGTGTAGGTAACCTAGAAATAAAGCTAAACTCGCTGTTGCAATTTGACTTTACACCCCATTTTTATCTCATGGGACCTGATTTATGGGATAAAAAGTAGCGCAGGTTATAATCTACGTACATACTAAATTTCATTGAAATCGGTTAAGCAATAACGACGGGATTGATTAACAACCAAATAAATAAATAAAACATCCAAACTTTCGCATTCGAATTTTAGCAGTCGACCCTCCTTCTCTATGCCAAATCTCACACTCCTCCGTGCGCGCCATAAGCTTAAAAAGGGGTACAAAGTTTTCTCATCACGTATTTATGTTGTTACACAGATTTGTGAAGAATTTAGCAGGATAACGTTGAACAATCAGTAATTTTATAATCCACTAGCTGCCGCCTGCTGCTTCGCAAGCATAGTTTGTCAATAAAAACATAACCTTCCTTCTGCTCAGTCGGGTAAGTAGCTTAAATCTCAATCTTGGTCTTAACATAATCTATCTATTTACCAAATTTCATCGAAATCAGCCCAGCCGTTTAGTCGAGAAATTGGAACAAACAGGCAGACAGAGAGACAGATACTTTCAAATGCATAATATTAGTATAGAAGTAAGGACTTTTATCAATGATTTGGTTTCCATGAAGTCAGATGAAGTCTCACGTATCTAATTACATCAGATTCAAACTGGAACACAGTGAAGTATTTCTTTTTTTCTTGTGGTGGTATGGATAAATGTTTTTTCTTTCTTCTTGTTTCATCAATTCGAACATTATATTACTGCTTGGCGGCAAAAATAGGTACGATGGTAGTACTTCCCGGGAAGAACTCTTTCATAACCTCTACTACTACTTTTTAATACAACAACTAATAATAATAATACTTAAAAAAAAAAAAAAAAAAAAAAAAAAAAAAAAAAAAAAAAAAAAAAAAAAAAAAAAAAAAAAAAAAAATGTCACCGCTCCTGTCAGTCGAAATTTTCTCTGAGATTTTTTACAAATATGTTTTTTATTAACATTTTACAATTCAAAGTGATATTTTTACTGCAGAATACATTTAAATTTTTTATCCTACAATGCAAACCATAAAAATCACAATATCTCAATAATGATCACAAGATCTCAGACGAAAGTACTACGAGCGGATACGAGAAGGAACGCACAACCACCACCACCGCCGCCCGCCTCGTCGAGCTCCACGGCGTCGTCATCCGGGGATGAGGCGTATGGGACCCCCCCGGACACCAGCTGTGTGTCGAGTGATGAGAGCGGACTGCCGTCGCCTCCGCCGTTGCGATCACCTGTACGGCGAGGGCGGCCTCCGCTGTCGGTCGGCTTGGGGCCTGTGGGACACTCAGTCCCGCGTCCGGCTCCCGCCTCCAGCAGCATAGTGCGTCGCATGAAGTGGACAAACCAAATGAATGTGAACGTCATGCGCGCATTTTATAGAGCTACAGTGGGAGGAACCTACCTGACCGTGTACCGCGTTCGGATGCTTCCTCTGTTTCAGGCCCTTGAACCAACCGTGTCCGTCACCGCACAACGACTGTCGGATCAAGTACGTGCCATCCAACGGTTGAAATTGTTGGACGACAATGTACTTGATCGGCTTCGATCAGAAGCGCTGAGAGATCAAGTGGTTGACCACTCGCAACGGGGCCCGACTGTTACGCCGCCGGTTTCGGCACCTCTGATATCGGTGGCAACGCAGGCGGACCCCGTAGCTGAAGACGTCGACTTCGGATATAGCAGCGTGAGTACCCAAGAAAATGAGCTTTTGAGGAGGGCTTTGGACGATGCGATCTTGTCATATCGGTCCACACCTTTCGAAACTAGACCACGGCTTCCTCGCTTCCCTACGCATAGACGAAATTTGGCGATAGTCCGGGCCCTGAACCCATTGCTAGTTCCGCACTTATTAACTAGCAAAGATCTTGCTGATACAAATGCGATCCTGTACTGCGGAGCTGTTTCAGCGTGTCGCGTTGCTCGTGTCAAGTTACCGGATACTGAGCGAGCACCGCGGCCTGCTGGCGGTGTCCCTTCTTGGCAAGTGCGGATCGAACGGCGTATCAGTGGGTTTAGGACTCTTATTGCGAAACTAATCTGTTTTAGAGGGGGTAACCATCGCCCGCGTGTAATGCGCTTTGTGACACAGGCATTTGCTGGAACCGAAACCCGGCCCCAGGACTACATGGCTAGTGTCACAGAGCGTATTGACTTTTTGAAGCAGAAAGTATCTGCATGGGCTAGCCGTATTCGTCGCTATAGAGAACGTGTGGATAGATACTGGCAGAATCGCAACTTTCAAAGCGACCAAAGGAAGGTGTATAGAAACTGGGAGAAACCCGATAACAGTGTTCATGATGGGCGTGTAGCGGAACTACCAGATGTTGAAACTGCAAATAACTTTTGGCGAAACATCTGGTCTGCACCTATCGAACACACGGAGGGCGACTGGATGAGTGTTCTGAGGGGCGAGTGTGAGTCGATTGAAGATATGGAAGATTTTACCATCTGCCCTTTGGACGTTAGTTGTGCTATCCGTTCGGCTCAGAACTGGAAAAGTCCTGGGCCGGATGGACTGCACAACTTCTGGCTGAAGTGGTTCCGATGCTCACATTCGGTGCTTGCCACACAATTCCAGGAAGCCCTCGTACTTGGATCTCTCCCAATGTTTCTAACCACAGGTGTCACCTTCCTGCTCCATAAGTCCGGTAGTACCGCGGAAGCCAAAAACTATAGACCCATCACGTGCTTGCCTACCATCTACAAGCTCCTTACATCCATTCTGACTGCAAAAATTAACTCGCATATTGTTGAGAACAATATTTTGGCACCTGCACAGAATGGATGTAGGGTTGGGTCCCGTGGTACTAAGGAGCTTCTCCTAATTGACATGGCCATTAGCCAGCAGATCAGGCGCAGCAGAGGAAACCTCTCAGTTGCTTGGATTGACTATAAGAAGGCATATGATTCGGTGCCTCATACATGGCTAGAGAGGGTCTTAGAGTTGTATAAAGTAAATGCAACTTTGAGACTCTTTTTAGGATCGTGTATGAGACAGTGGAATACAATTCTTCATCATCCAGGTAGCAGATGGGATTCCTCTATTCCGCATGATCTCATAAGGATTGAGCGGGGTATATTCCAGGGAGATAGTCTGAGTCCTTTGTGGTTTTGCCTGGCACTGAATCCTCTTAGCACTTTGCTAAAGGATTCAGGTCTAGGCCATCGACTTCGGAGAGAGGGGGAAATCATTTCTCATCTGCTGTACATGGATGACCTCAAGCTTTTTGCATCTAAGAGTTCGGAGTTGGAGACATTGCTTAATATCACACAGGTATTTAGCAACGCCATCAGCATGGAATTCGGTGTTGAGAAGTGCGCGGTCATGCAAGTACGGCGTGGGAGAGTTGTAAATTCTTCAAATGTGCAGCTTTCCGAGACGATATCTCTCAGATCTCTCTCTGAAGTCGAGACATACAAATATCTCGGTATGTCGGAGTCGTTGGGTATTATAGATAGGGAGATAAAACAGTCGGTGCGGGAACGTTTCTTTTGCCGCTTGACAAAAGTTCTTAACAGTCTTTTGTCAGGTGGCAACAAGGTCCGTGCCTTCAACGGCTGGGTTATGCCCCTACTCATATACACCTTTGGCATACTGAGATGGACTCAGACAGAATTAGAAGCCCTGGATTGTAGAGTTCGCAAACAGCTCACGACCCATCGTATGCGGCACCCACGCTCTTCGGTAATGAGAATGTACATCCCGCGGAAATGTGGTGGTCGGGGCTTTTTAAATGCCAAAACCCTTCATAACCGCGAGGTGTACAATCTCAGGGAGTATTTCCTTAATAATGTGTGTGGGATGCATCGGGATGTCGTTGCAGTTGACAAAAACTTTACCCCGCTCTCTTTGGCAAACGAGAACTGGCATAAACCATCGGTGCTGACCACTCAGGATCGCGAGGCCATATGGAAGAGTAAGGAGCTTCATGGGCGGTTCTACAAAGCCCTAACAGTACCAGATGTAGACCCGCTCGACTCGGTAATCTGGTTACGCTTCGGTGATCTCTTCGGAGAAACTGAAGGTTTTGTCTGTGCAATTATGGATGAGGTTATCAAGACGAACAATTACCGAAAGTATATTATGAAGGATGGGACGGTCGACATCTGCAGAGCTTGTCACCAGCCCGGAGAGTCCCTTAGACATGTGCTTTCGGGTTGTTCGCACCTTGCTAACTCTGAGTATTTGCATAGACATAATCAAGTTGCCAGAATTATCCATCAGCAGCTTGCTCTTCAGTATGGCCTTGTTGGACCTGAGGTGCCATATTATAAATATGTGCCAGAGCCAGTTCTGGAAAATGGCCGTGCCACGCTCTATTGGGACCGGTCTATCATCACGGACAGGACTATTGTTGCCAATAAGCCAGATATCGTGCTGGTAGACCGGTCAGAGCGCCGAGCGATACTTGTTGATATTACTATCCCACATGATGCTAATCTCGTGAAGGCCGAGAAGGACAAGCTAAGCAAGTACCTTGACTTGGCTCATGAGATTACCGCCATGTGGGATGTGGAATCAACAATTATCGTTCCGATAGTTGTGTCGGTCAACGGACTGATAGCGAAGAGCCTCGACCAATACCTTAAGAGGCTCTCGCTAGGAAATTGGATCAAGGGTCAGATACAGAAGGCGGTACTCCTGGACTCGGCACGCATAGTCAGGAGGTTCCTCTCTCTGCAGCCCTAGCCACCGATCGCTTGGGCCTTGCTTCGCGGTCGGTGGTTTACCGTTTTTATAAATATATTTTTTACTATAATGTTTGTTTTTTGTAAGATACTTTGTAGTGAAAAATGTATTTTTTATAAACGAGTTTTAAAATAAATATGTGTGAATAATACTTATAACCCACGACTCCATGATAAACATCCTCAGATCTCTTACTCAGTTTGCAAACCCTTGAAGATATCCTATAAGGGTCCTATAGTCCTATAGTATCTATATTTAAAAAGATTAGCATTCTCGTGACAGGCTGAAGGCCCATCGCTGCTTTTAAAATACCAACCCACCAACCCAATGAAACATTTCAAAAATCAAAATCAAAATTCCACACTAGCCAGCAAACACGTCATCTATAAATATCTATAAAAGTAAAAATGACTATATTTTAGACATGTCATTCGAATTTGATCTTTAGCGTGAACAAAATAAGAACATTCGTATGTTACGAAATTTTAGTTAGCGTAAACAACAGAATTACACGAAAAGAAGAACATTGTAATGTAATTTATCACACTAATATTGTAAATGTGACAGTTTGGCTGAACTGATTTCGATGAAACTTAGTATTGTATGTATATTATAACCTGGATTACCACATAGGCTATATTTTATCCCATAAATAAGGTCCCAGGGGATAAAAATAGGACGTCAAAGTTTCTATTAAATTAAATTAATGTGAAATGTTGTAATAAATTAGTACACATTTAGTAGTGTAACGCGTAAGAAGTCACGGGTAACAGCTAGTGGTAAATAAATTAATAGAAATACCAAGAATGATCACATACTGTGTTGCGCCGGCCATCACTAGACAAGAGTTGGCACACAGCGGCACCTAATACACTCACACATGCATTTTGTGTCTCGCGCGATGCATATTGATATTGACCGTTTAATACTATGAGTTAGGTAGGTGAGCTTGCGCGTTTCCACTATACCACGATTATTCTTGTAAACTATAGCTTTTTTTATTTCAAGCTAAAGTTACGATGATTGGAGCCTGTTTGGGCCACACAGCACGGTAGACCACTCGCGTACCTACTTAGAAATAGAAAATATTTATTTATGACACAGAAATACATAATCTTATCTTATCTTATAATATCTAAATATATAAAACAAAGTTGGGTTAGTTACACCATTTATATCTCAACAACGGCGGACCGATTTTGATGATCTTTGATTTGTTGGATTTGTCTCCTCCCCGAATAGCAGAATTACTATTAAAATATCGGAAAAATTAACGCAAAAATAAATTATGAAGAATATTTATTTTCTGATATGTAGATACAGCTAATAATGGCCGATTGACAATTCTACCGGGGTGACGTACATTGGCAGCCCGCCAATGCAGGTCAAAGCGGTACGAAGTTCGGCGGGTCAACTAGTTACATATAAAAAGATACGTCTTTACAAACAAAATTATTGTGATCATAAGTCGGCTACCACTCGGAAGAAAGTCATGTGACTAAAAGAGTGTTAGATATGAGTGTTGAAGGTTATAGAAGTAGAGGAAGGCCGAAGAAGAGATGGATGGACTGTGTGAAGAATGATATGGGTAGGAAGAAAGTGACAACGGAGATGACGGCTGATAGAGAGATATGGAGGAGGAATACATGTTATGCCGACCCCACGTAATGTGGATAAGGGCAGGAAGAAGTCAGCTACCATTCAGCATTGCTGCTTATCGTAAGATGTTTCTAAATGATCCTTATGGTAAATGAATTGTTTGGCTTTGACGTAAAGAAGTAAGCAATTTAAGATAAGAATATTTGTAGGAAAGGGATAGTTAAAAAGCCCTGAAGAAGATCATTTCTCAACATCGGGGCTTGGGACGAGACTGAACATTTGGGAAAAAGGTACATTCGCAATAAATACCCGTTTAAATCAGTAATTATGTATAATGATCCCGAAAGTTTGAAAAATATTATTTGGAAAAATCTTGGCACAGCCAGTAGGCATAGTTGAAAATACTCTTGTTTATACCATACTAGCTGACCCGCCCGCGGCTTCGCATTTGTGATTTGTTAGTAAAAACATTACCCTCCTTCTGCGCAGTCGGGTAATAAGTAGCCTACGTCTCAATCCCGGTTATAATCTATCTAAATATCAAATTTCATCGAAATCGGTTAAACCGTTGTGTCGTATTTTTGAATTTATAATATTTGTATGGATTTTATATTATATGTATTATACCTTCCTCTGCAACTGCTTTAAAATCCGTTGAGTAGTTTAAAAGATCCAAGCGAACAGACAGCGGAAGCGATTTAATTTTAAACTATGTAAAGAAGTATTCTACTAAATCAATTAGTAAACTAAATAATGACGTAAATTTCTTTTTTTAGTTGGAGTGAGTACAATAAAGAATAGCCTATTTCGGAGGGTTTGTAGGGCTGCCTGTATACTCGTACTCCCAAATCTGAGTAACAGTTCTGTTATATTATAAGTATTGTTACGCCGAGGCTGTTAAACAATGAGTAATAATCGAACCTTCTCGAACGCTTTTGTCTTGCTGTGTTATTGTTGCTATTGTTTGTGGTTTCGCAGAATGGGGAGTGGCCATTGTGTCGAGGGACCGACCCTTTCCTCGAAGGATCGACATCGTTCTCGAACAATCGAAATGTGTGCGATATAAATAGGCCGGAGAGATGGCCGGACAGTTAGTCTCGAGTCAGTTTGAGTGAGTGAGTCTCAGCGAGGCCCTGGAGGACTGACGGGGGAAGGGTCTCGCGTGAACAGTAGTTGCTCCCGAGTCAGTCTGGATTTAGCTATACGTGCGAACATTTCGGTGACTTTAAGTGGTGCACCAGTGGTGTGAATTAGTGTGTTGTGATACGTGTGACCAAGATCGTGTATTCATCGTTTAGTGTTGAATAAAAGTGTTATTTTGGTTAGATCGATTCCCTTTATTTTATCCCGAACCCTCAGCTCGTAACAGTATTATAACTCACTCTCGTGTAATTAATTTTTTGGATACTAGGGTATCCAAATATATGTATAAAATAGGTTTAAGTTCAGTGAGGTCACTACAGTACGCGCAGTGATAACCTGAATAAGACTACGCACTAAGAAGCTGTTAAAGGATTAAATTTACCTTGAAGTGTACAGTTTTTCTTGCACCTCGGGTCTTCAAATCGATTCTGTCACAGTTTCTGATAGATTTACTGCTGACCCGTGTAAATTATCGAGCTACATTACAATGGAAACATACACAATCCTCTATGGCAGCCGCTGACATACAAACATACGAACATAACATACGTATGTATGTGTGTTACTGCAACATAGAGGTAGCCTTCCTGATTGATGCGAAATCAGACCAGTTCTAATAAGAGGGAGGCTGGATGAAATATTATCTAATATCGTGATAACTGACTGTTTCTAGTTTAGGGTTTGTTTTGGAACCGGACTTAGATGTAATTCATAATTATTTATTAATTTTTATTAATATAACGCCTATCAGTTGAGTTGAGAAAAGTTGAGGAGTAAGAGGCTAGCATGGTAAGGCCATGTCATGCGCAGGGAAAGAAATCATGTGACGAATATAACGTTAGATATGAGTGTGGATGGATATGGAAATAGAGGAAGGCCGAAGAGGAGATGGTATTGAAGAAAAAATCATGTTGTGGCGACCCTGCGTAATGTGGGAAAAGGACAGGAAAAAGAGATAATGCCCGACAGTTCTTTGAGCTATGTGCCCTGCCCACTTCCACTTAAGCTTGCTAATCCTTTGTGCTATGTCAGTGACTTTGTTTCGTCTTCTCCTCATTTCTGATTGATTTATAGTTTGTTACCTCAAAGGAAATAAAAAGAAACTGCTCACCAAAAGGGCAATGCTTAATTCATTAAGTAGCAATTTATTTAAAATAATTTTAACCAAGTTGTATCGCAAGGGTGAAACCGAAGTGTAAAGTTTATGGAGTTCTCGACAAATTCTGTAAGCAGATTTTCAAAGGGTTCTGAACTTCTGTGTTAACGTTGAAATTCCCTAAACTTAGGAAGATTTCAATAGAAGGGTATAAAATTTAAAGATTTGAGTACCCTCAAAAAATGTTTGAAAGTATCATAAAACATGTAATTTATCCGAACTCATAACAGTTCTGAACAAACATTTATTTACAGAATGAACTACTAACATCATCATTTGCGTCTAAATTCTACAAAATAATGTTTGCGTGATCTACAGACATTTGTTTCAGGTCTCGCTCTATTTCAAGTATGTACCTATGTAGTTGTAAACTAGCACGGAAGTTAAAGTTCTTCTAACTGTATACTTACTTACTTACTTACCCTCATTCTTTGGTAGATTTACTTACGATTGTTACACTATTTTAGATTACTTATTAAGTTAAGTAAGTTAGTATTTTTTGTTTATTAAAAAGTTGAATAATTTTATTTTCATTCTTATGTACATATTTACAAAAAAATATAACATATTATATAGTGTTCTAGTTTGGAGCTAGATATCACTCACTGTGGGTTCTACCGCTAGCCTGGCGGCCCTGGATACCATCTCTTCATGATACAATCGACAGAGGAGTGAGAAAACCTGGTAGAGACATAGTTGCGTGTTGCCTGTACCGAGGACTAACGAAGAGAACAGCAGTGATGATAATGATGATGATGCAGCCTGTCAACACGATGGGCACCTATTGACGCAACCCCCACCACTGCGCCCGTCTACTCGCGCGCAGAGGGCTGCGGAGCGTAGTGCGAGGCGAGACGCAGTGCGGAGCGGATAGCACTCAACCTGATAAAGGTTCACGATATGAACTGAAACATTGTCGGTCGAAACACCGATAAAACGATACGTGATAAATCCCGTATTTATAATAATGACTATGTAAAATGTCCAGCATTATATTTATTTATGTATGAGTGGTACAAATCTGTTTGAGTTAGAGTTACAAAAATAATCTACTATGCATTGACTTCGTCTGCATATGGTACAACGCAGAAATACCAATCTATTGTGTTTTCAAACAATAAGATAATTAGACTGGCATAGGTACTGGCTAAATCAATACGCGAGAGCGACAGAGTTCTATGTTCTATTGTGTAGGCTCACTGGAGACCCATGTCGTTGTGAACAATCACTGTCATGCGTTTGTTCGCAAGGCTGACAGGTTGCGGGAATTTGTGCTAGAATTTTGCTCGGAATTTTGTCAACATGTTCAAATTGTGAATTTCTTGGCATTTACTCATAAAATTAATAGCCATAATCATCATCATATCAGTCACAGGCCTTTCACTGCTGAACCTAGGCCTCCCCGACAGATTTCCAGAGCCGCCGAACTTGTGCCGCCTGCACCCAACGGCTCCCAACCTATATCAGGTCGTCTCACGAACTAGTAGGGGGCCGTCTTTTCTAGTGCGTGGTCTACACTTGAAATTAATAGTCTTGGATGTTAAATTAAATGTTTGGGCTTTCCTCAAGCAACCCTTTGTTCTTCTAAAAAGTTCTAAAATTGTAAAAATGACTTCATAAAAGTTGTTGGGAGCCGTAGGAAGCAGGCCACTCATAAGGACTCAATCTACGGGGGAGGCCTATACTCAGTCAGTAGACTCAAGTTACGTCATTTACAAAAAAAGTTGAGCTTCCATCACCCTTTCATGTTAAATGATTTGAATATTTCATTGGAATATCAGCTTTATATTCAATGTAACTGTTCGTTCGTCGTTCTATTATACCGTGAACATATTGCTAACTTTACCCCGAGTAAGTTTCACGGCTTTTGTTAGAACTGTATTGTGCTATTGAGTATTGAGAACCGCTACTTTGCTCTACATTTCGTATTACGTCATAAATGGTGAGTTTTTTTTGAAAGGACTGTGAAACCAGCCACAAACTCACGGTGACCGCGGAAGACCAGCGAATCTGCCGTAGCACATGCTGAGTGGTGGCAATTTTTGATAATGCGTTTACGCCTACGCCTAGTTTTATGACATTTAAATTCTATGTACATTGGTGATGAAATAAACATTTTTTATCTTATCTTATCTTAAGCTACGTCGTATATGAAATCAGACACATCTGACTCATCGCGAAATTCGTAACATCTTATTTAAATTAGAATCGATTTCATTCAAAAACGTATTACATATTTTGTATGATATAAGCAGTTTAAAACAATTCTCTTTTTATATTGGCCACCTAAACCCCGAAACGAGTATTCTTTTATACGGCCTAGAGATGCAACAAGCTTATGACCCACTGGATGTTAAGTGCCTATAACCAAGTATTGCCTCGTATGCATGTATGATGCACTGTTCTACGTCTATCAACTTGGGGCATACAGGTGTACAGGCAACCATACACTTTAAACCAAAACACAGCAATGCTGCTTGGTAACAGATATGGTGGTAGTACTTCTCCGGGCGAGCCCTTTCACTAGGAATTCTACTATCTTAAGAGTCTGAAAGTTAAATAGTTATGAGAAAATGCTCTGAAGAACTATGGGCGTGATTTTTAACAACAAAAACTAACAACGTAAAATTTCCGTATTTATTGGAAAAAGTTATACAGGGTTACAGGAAAAATCGTGCTAGATCCGTTAAGGGCGTGGAGTACCCATCATTTCTGACTTATTTCACTATGAAACACCCTACCCTAAACTTAACCCTTTTCGAGATATTCGACTTTTAATTTTTTTATTGAAAATTGCCGATTTTTAGGCTACTAAATTTATTTTTGTTTATTTTGTGTATCTTATTATTATTATTATTGCATTTTTACATGTGTAATAAGATGCTTTAGGACGTCAATCATTAAAATAGTGCATAAGTTAATTGAATAGACCGTAGTAGACAAGTGAAAGTTAAGAAATAAAAAAAAATATTAGAAAGTTTATTTTTCTCTAAGGGATATCTAAAAAAAATATTATGGCAATGGTTCGGCAGATGTTTTTTAAAATATCTACGTTTCATCAGCTATCTAACGAGGTATAACAATCTAGGGTTTGTATTACATTTCGTGGAAAAAAAGTACTCGCTACCCCGGTCGTCGAGTGCCGGATGTGGCCGTTTTTGACAGAGTCTATCGAAGACTTCGAGAAACTGGCTCTGTTTTGAGACGAAATACAGACATGGGAAGACCACGAATTGATGACAAAGAACAGGACAATGAGATAGTGCAACGCTTTCGAGCGGATCCGACTACTTCCACTAATATTGTTGCCCGTGATCTGGGACTTTCGCAATGGAGAGTGTGGTTTACAGTGCATACTGCTGGCCTATACCCGTACCATTACACGCCGGTACACGTTATTGAAGAAGGAGACCCCGCGAGAAGATTGGACTTTTGCAGATTTATGCTAAATGCTGACGTAGAAGACCCAGATTTTCTAAGAAATATCTTGTGGACGGATGAGTCCAAATTTGATAAAGATGGCATAACTAACTATCACAACGCCCATTACTGGGCCCCAAAAGAGCTAAGGAATCCCAATAAGAAAAGAGTGAAGGGGTCCCAACGAAGATTCAGCGTGAATGTGTGGATGGGCATTATCTCCAATCATTTGATTGGACCTTACTTTCTCCCGGATAATCTAAATGGGGAAAGCTACGAAAATTTCCTGAGAGCAGACTTAAGTGATTTGCTGGATGATCTGCCACTCAACCTGATCAGGGACATGTGGTTCCAACACGATGGCTGCCCTGCCCATTTCAGGAGAAGTGTCAGAGACTGGCTGGACACAAATTATCCAAACAAATGGATAGGACGAGGTGGACCGTTGCCATGGCCAGCAAGAAGTCCGGACCTAACCCCCATGGATTTTCACGTGTGGGGGTGCATGAAAAGTCTTGTGTACAGCGAGCCGAATCCAGTTTCGTCTGTGGAAGACTTACGAGAAAGGATTGTGGATGCAGCCAATAAAATGAGGACCACGTTAACCACTGGAGTAGTAAAGACTGGTCTCCGTAGAAGGATGCGACAATGTATCAGAAATAGAGGCGGCCATGTTGAACATGAACTGTAGAATAAGAAAAAGTTGTGTGAAAATCTTTAATAAATGACATTTCATGCTTACCTATTATTTTATTTTACTTTTTAGGGCTAAGTATAAATTTTCTTCTCCACTGTCGCCTATAAAACTAAATTTTTTTCAATGCATTTGAATAAAACCCTAGATTATTATACCTCGTTAGATAGCTGATGAAACGTAGATATTTTAAAAATCATCTGCCGAACAATTGCCATAATATTTTTTTTAGATATCCCTTAGAGAAAAATAAACTTTCTAATATTTTTTTTTATTTCTTAACTTTCACTTGTCTACTACGGTCTATTCAATTAACTTATGCACTATTTTAATGATAGACGTCCTAAAGCATCTTATTACACATGTAAAAATGCAATAATAATAATAATAAGATACACAAAATAAACAAAAATAAATTTAGTAGCCTAAAAATCGGCAATTTTCAATAAAAAAATTAAAAGTCGAATATCTCGAAAAGGGTTAAGTTTAGGGTAGGGTGTTTCATAGTGAAATAAGTCAGAAATGATGGGTACTCCACGCCCTTAACGGATCTAGCACGATTTTTCCTGTAACCCTGTATATTAAGTTCACAGATTACACAAAAGGCAGATAGAGTGTACACAACAAACAGTATGACGCCACTTTTCATTCATGTGTGCGTGGCGTTTAGAAATAGCTCTGTAGGGACACGTGCATCAGTGTGCGTGTAATGATACCAGAAAAGGAAAAAACTCCCTGTATTTTTTTTAATGTCCTTTTACGACAACAGGTTCTAAAATTTTATTTGGAGACATGAATTTGTTACTAATTGAATACAAATATGTATGAGTATTAGGATTGAACAATTGTTTAATTAACAAGTTTATTAAACACTTAAATATTTCATGTACCATTGTAAACGCATTGTAAAATTACAGAAGAAATAATATGTGAAGATTTTTATAACTAGCGGTCCGTCCGGTGTTTATTGAGGTTTACATGGACTTTAAGGTCCTCCTGGCCGAAGTACGGCTACGGCGGCCATCTCGCAAGAGACTAGCCAACAACGCAGGATATATTCCTGACTCCGGACTGTCATTAGAATTTGAAAAATTACAATAACACTTTGGCGAATAATAGAAACCCATTCCTCGCGTAGTACTACAGGCAACGGGGAACTTTTTGCTGCACTAAATTACATACGTGATTTTTTTTATATAGGTTCAGTATCACGTACTGAATATAAAAAAACAAAATACTTACAAATTTTGCGAACGGAAGTGCCTTAAATTTGCGAAAAACCGTTTTGGTCTATATCTCCGTAGCCGTGCGCTTGAGCCCAAAAATTATCGTGACCTTTTATGTAGACAATTAAATTTACTATCTTTTTTGTTGAATAATTTTTTTTGTGACACTTACCGTTTACAACTTGTACGATTATTATTGTTTATTTATCGACTTTTGGACCTATATCTCTTTTAATAATTGTTTAAACAATAAAATGCTCATAAGCTAAGTTGTAAATTGACACATTGTCTGCAACTTTGTCTTAGAACTTTTTTTGCTGAAGTTAATATTTTCGGAGTTATCACGCGTTCATTTTGAAAGTTCTGTACCTTGGCGGTCAAGGTCACTAATGAAATACATCTAATGAAATCTCCGTGAGCTTGTAACGTGTAATTTCCAATACACGCTACATTCTTTAAATTAATTAACATTGTTACATACTATAAAAATAAATACCACTGAACACGACATCTAGCGACATGGCGGCGAATTATCATATCACGATCTCACGCATCAAGATATCTTTTCTAAAACTCGTATCGTAGTTCGCCATGTGTGCGGTAGATGGCGTTGTAAAACACTGTACCGAATGTAGCCATAAACAATGCTTTATTTTGACTGACGGATGGATTTCGTTTCTTCTCTATGGCAACACTGATTTTATATTGTTGCGTCATGCAATCATAGTACGTGATAATTAAATTCAACGGTTACTAAAAAGATAGCGGGTTGGCTGCGCTTACTATAAAAGCCAACGCCCGTTCATTCTCGGCCTTTTTCCTCACCAGAAGACCACAGCAGAAACTTCTTTCTACTCCACACAAAAGTTAACCTCTTAGTCTGCTGCGACAGTGTGTTTCTAATCTACTCTTTTCTTTTAAATTCTGTGCAACACGCTTCTAAATCTGGTAAGTAATAGTGCCTCGCCTATTCAATTATCATGTGTAATCCCCGTCTAATTCCGTTCTCTTTAAATTAATTCGTATTTTGTCTGTTCCCAAACAGGAAGTCGGTTTCGGTTTTTGTTATCTTTTACATACATTTACACCCTTTCTTTGGGCTTAACCTCATCATCACCTACGTGTTATCCAAGCCGTAAAGAGGCTGGACGGTTCCTCCGCACGACCAGCTAAACCGCCACGCTCCGGGAGCCTAGACTTTTCTACGAGCCTACCGTCGTTAGCTCTGCACCACATCATCTCTCCGGACTGGCGCCAGGAACGGTCGACGGAACAACATAATAGGTGTATTTAATCCATATTTTTACCCGGGTTGAACCCATAGGAACCCTATTGTATTTTCTGACGCACTTCTCGTCAGATGGCGCTCATTCTATTATTTTAACGGTAACAATCATACCCTCTAGAACTACTACGTGTATTTTGTCATGCTGTAAGGCCATAAGCCTCAAGATTCTGTGCTCCTCCAGCGAACATTCCTTTGTATTCATACACTTTTATTGTAATCTCTAGTCTTAACTACCTACCATCGATAAACCAAGGAAATATTGTCAACCTCTGTTGCCTTGCCACAGGTATAAGAAAATATTGTAAGTACTTACCCGCTCTACCGATTTCTATTTTACAAATATATGTATCAAACCATACCAATCTTTTATTTATTTCTCTTTTACTTTTAACTGATACATATCTCTCTCTCTCTTTATATTTTAAAACTGTTACAAGCTGTCTTAATGGGATCTCATTGAAATCTCATTATACAGCCATACTACGTATATGGATGAGAGAGTGGATAGCCGTCACAGTGAAAGAGTTAGTGAAGAAAGAAGTTTTATGCTCAGGCGTCTTGAGTAAAAGATGTTGAGAAGAACGTGAAGAGAGGAAAGTGGAGGCGCCGATGGAGTAGGTAAGTAAGTATTGGAAAAAGTTAGTAGTTAGTAAAAAAAGAAGTCCTTGGGAATAAGCAAAATTTGTACATTATAATTTATAAGGAAGCGAAAATAAAATTACTATGACACGTGTCATTACATCATGCATGATCATAATACTCTAACATTATTTTCATGATGTTGGAACTGGTCATGATCAACACTTAGCTCGAATTGCACAACGATCCCTAAACGTGTTTAATGACTAAACATGTTTAATTTGACGTATTTGTATGATATGACATCTCTCTAAATCATTATTTAGCCACTAAGTACAAGAGTAAAATAAGTTTGTACTCGTATGAGCCATGGTGTCAAGAATTCTATGGCTGCCTGAAGATATCTGCTTTGTCGGCCTGGATTCACATTTTTACGTGCTCTCTGAACTTGATAGCATTTTAATTAAGCTACGAGCGGTCACCCATCATGTAGCTCAGAACGGTGCTTAGCCTAGAACTTTATTTGTTTAGCGAGTTAAATTTTGTGCAAACTACCTTGCGTGTCACCTAGATTCAAAGGTCTCGCATAAATAAGTGAAAAGTGAACTATAAAGAGTAAAATGTATTTAAGTGAAAAGTGAATAGTTTATAAAACACTTTGGCTTGGTCTCGAGGAATACGCTAAGTGGACTTTGATGGGCGGCTGCTAATGGGTGACATATAAGTCATAAACTGAAGCGATCAAATTACTTACTTTTCAGGTTAAAGTCAATTTGAAAAAAGGTCCCCACTGTTGTTTTTTAAACGATGAATTTAAAATCAGACTGAAGCAGAGTATGCTTATTGCACTTCTGTTTCTATGTTTGATTTAAACAATAAAAATGTTGATGGACGCAACAAAGCATTGTAGGGCACGTTCCTCAGGTGCGTGACCAATGTACAAGACAATACTTTGTTAAAGGTGATGGCTTCCCCTCAACATCAGGTGGGCCGTTTGATGGACTCATCTAACAGTAGTTTATCAAAGAAAAATTAAATATTAAGTTTGGAAACGTCGACAAATCGTCGGCTTTACCTATAATCTAGAACAGGGGTTCCCAAACGATTTTGGGCAAGATACCCCTTTTCCAAAATAAACTGATACCCCTATAGCCAAATTACTTTAAAAATCTTATCTCTCGTTTTTTCTATTGATACAAATTACTTACAAATTTAAAAACTTTGCGGTTGGTTTAAATGAGTAACCTTGATATCATTTTCTCCTCCAAATTTAACAAAATAAAAATATAAATAAATAATAAATATGGCTGGACATTTCACACAGCGCTATCTATCCCCAAACTAAACAGAGCTTGTATTATGGGAACCAGATAACTGATAGAATACTTATATACTTTTTTTTTGTAAATACATACTTATAATATATAGAAAAACAACCAGACCCGAAACCAACATCTGTAAATCATACACAAACATTTGTTCCGTGGTGGGAATCGAACCCGCTACCTCCTGCGTCTCAGCCAGCTATTCGCCCACTGCGCCACGGAGGTCGTCAGAGAAAAAATATACATAAAATTCAGTAAATATCAAGTGTAATTAATAATTATTAATAAAAATTACGTAAGAATACTTATGTGGGTAATTATTAATTAAAAAAAAAAATTAAACTCGCAAAGTAAAGATCAAAAAAATAATACGTCGATCCCTAGGAAACCGATTTCGGCCCCAAGGGGTCGATATCGACCACCTGATGTAGAACCTGTGTACATAGATTTCAATCCAATAATGAAGTTGAGAATCCATCGCTTCATACAAACCACACTGTCTAAAGATCTAAGTAATAAAATAATTACATCAAAAATCAATACATTACTCTAAAAAAATTACTTAAAAAGTAGCCTATGTGACTCGGACAAAAATTCTTTCACCATTAGAATGTTAGATTATCTAACATTCCAATGGTGAAAGAATTTTTGAAATCCGACTAGTAGTTTTTGAGTTTATTCATTACAAACATAAAAAAATACAAATCTTTCCTCTTTATAATGTTATTAAAGATTTGTATTTTTCAAAACTTAATTCTTTCGCCATACAAACTTTAACTATGCCAAATCTTACACTCCTCAGTTGGTACTTTAAATTACAATACCTTTGAGTTATAATATAATAGTAAATTTTACTCAAGTTATTTAAGTTTTTGTATTATTTTTGTGTTTTTAAGTTAATTTTAGCCTTAGCCGTAAAAAACTTTAACAATGCCAAATCTAGCACTCCTTCGTGCGCGCGGTAAGCTTAAAAAGGGATACAAAGTTTTTCCTTCATGTATATACTACGTGTTTTTTTATGTTTGACATTAGTTTAAAATAGCATTATCTGATTTTAGAGGTGGGTTTAATACTGGTATCTCGAATATTTATCCAATAATCGATACATTTCCAATAAACAATTTTTACCGTAAATCGGTGCCGCCTTTGCTACTATGATTTATTTACCTATTTTATACAGGCTGTTTCATTGATATTTTAGGACTTGATGTTAAGGTTTATCGAAAATTTTAAATTTTCTATGCTAATGAACATGAAAAAAACCTATTTTACAACAATACTAGCTATTATCGGCCAACCCACGTTTTAATTTAATTTCGTACATAACATAACACATAGGCTAAAAAGATCTTTTCCGCCATACCAGTGCCTTGGACAGTTCAGAGGCTCCCATCATTCGCCTCTCATTACAGACAATGTCTCAGTGCAGTGTGCGGCAGCCATCCTGGAAATTGGTAAAAGCCTGTCAGGATTTATGTCAAGCGATCGGAGAACTGTCAATTTGGTAAGATTTCGGTTTTAAGGCCGAGCGTTTTGTTAAAACTTTAGTAGGGTTAACTTGACGCGTTGGCCAAGAGACATTTTTAAAAAAAAAAATATCATGTTATGTTATTATGGAGGTTTACATACATAAAAGTATTTTCTATTTCTATCTTCTAAGATTGTTGATTTACAAACTAACATCATAATAAGATGGAGACCATATTTTCAGCTCTTATATTATGGTTTATTCATACTTATATTATATTCATACTGACTGTCTATCTGTTTCAATTTCACGACTATATGACTGGACCGATTTCGATGAAATTTGGTAATTAGATAGATTGAGGAGTGATACATTTTTATTGACATTACATGCGTGCAAAGCCGGGTGTGGAACCTCGTACTAAATAAATAATACGGGACGCAACCTGCGTCTCAGCCGGGTATTGTCCCACTGCGCCATGGAGGAAAATCTCACGGAGATTATACGAATTCAATAGAATTCAATCAAAATCATGCCTCAGTTTTGAAATTGGCCAAAATAATATATGCTTTTATGCGGCTGTCTTTTTGTCTGTCTGTTCTCGTCTGCAGGTCGCATTTTTTTTATCGACGGATTTCAATAAAATTTGAGAAGCACATATGGACTTCATTCTACAATAGATGTTGCGAAAAAAATTCAAATCTAATCTTAGAATGGCAAGAGTTGACAATAGACAGAGGAAAATGGCGAGTTCTCGTATTGGAGACCTCTTGACTCACTTTGGGTCCCTGCGTCAATGTATGTGTATAAGAAAATGATTATTAGGGCTAGTTTATTTTGAAAAGCCACCTAAACCCTAATACATTTTCTACTCTAAAATCCAATAAAGAAACTAAGTTCCATGCACACTAGCAATCTTACTAAGTATACGAACTAGCCCGTCAATTCGGAGATAGCTTAGACTTGGATCATTGCGGAATTATATTATAACTTTTCAAGGGTTCCGCACTTAATTTTCCCACCTCTAAGCGATGTGTTATAGTGGGTACTATTGGAGTTTGGCGTGACCACCGCGAGCTCAAAATGCAAATTTCAGAAAATTTATATTTAAATGAGTTTTAATGATGTCAATCAAAGCTTTAATCATTGAGACTGGGTGAAACAGTTCATTAAAATCAAACTTCACCTATCCTACTCAAAAAAAGGCATCGAAATATGCCGTACTCGTATCTGTCAAAACGTGTACCTAAAACGCAAGCCTAAATCTAGTCAAATTCAAGTTAAATCTAACCTAGATACCTGTCAATATTGTCAGTGCTGTCAATGTTCGACGTAACTGCAAGAAGATATTGCCTCTATAAATTGTAATGCAAACTAAGTAAAGAAATTAATTGATTAAGTAATTAGATATAATAGAGGCGGCTTACTACTTATATTATCAATGCATAAGTATAGTTATGTTTATAGATGTTTGTCCTAAGTCATCTCATGGTAATTGATAGATTGCGCTTACCTAGAAAGACCCTATTAACACTTTTGACGACTGAAATTATAATGGTCTGGAAAACCAGGAATAGTTTTGGCACGTAACAATTAAGACGATTAAAAAAAAGACAACAGCGTGAAGCAGCCAATAAATATTAACCAAATAATACTCTGGCTATCGTCACAACTGTAACTCCAAGCTTGTTTACGAATGCTACTTAGCCCTAGAAAGAATCGCCACAAAAAACAAGGTGATCTTACAATAGATCAAGGGGCATAGCGGATCACTAGGCAACGATGCTGCAGATGAATTAGCTAGAAGAAGGTCGGAAACCACGGCTATAGGCCCACCTCCATTCCTCCCTCTACCTTTCACTCAGCTACGAGCATGGATACGGAATCGTACTCTAAACCTAAACAACAAACGCTGGGCACAGACCATGGACTACAGACAGTCGAGGGTGGCTTTGCCGGCCGTCTCGCCACGACTGACACGTCGACTGCTCAACCTTCAAAGACTGGACCTTCGAATCATCGTGGGGACCCTTACAGGACATGGCCCCCTGAACAAACATCTCTACATCATCGGAGCAACAGACAGCCCACTCTGCAGGGCATGTCTCACCGAAGAAGAATCAGCTGCCCACGTAGTCCTGGAATGCGTGGGGGTAACAGCACAACGTGCAAAACTCCTGGACAATCCAAGGTCACTCCGTGAAGCCTGCGAAGACCCCAGGAAATTTCTGCGCTTCTGGTCGGAGTTAGGCTGGCTATCCATATAGTCAACTCTCTCACGCATAATGGCTATGGCTACCAACCAACATAACTATGGCTGTCACATAAACGAGGCGCAACTCGTAGATAGAGACAAAAGCACGCAATGATAAGAGCCACAGTAGGGCTCGAATCAAAAGGCTGAACTTGATTAAAGCAGAATCACGTGTGAAACAAAGCAATATTCTACAGTGGCTCACGTTTGCTTCGGAAACGAGGGTAGTTTCAGTCTCGGGCAAAATTGGCTCTGACAAAAGCAAATATTGCTAGATTTTATAAACTACCATTTTTGGTATTTTCTAAGTAATCATTATAAAGTTATAGAAAATTTCTTCATCATCATATCAACCACTGGAGGTCCACTGCTAAATCTAGGAATCCCCCCATAGATTTCCAGAGATTCCGATCTTGTGCGGCCTGCATCCAACGGCTCCCAGCAACCTTAATCAGGCCTATGTGGCAATGGTGTGCTATGTGGCAAATAAATGATTCAGTCAACTTTAAAACTTTACTTATTACTATTTTAAGTTGAATAGCTTTGAAACTTTGCGTTGATACACTGTAGACAGCTCAGAGCTCCGAGCAATATACATCATATAGTTACTGTTTTTAATTAACCCTTGCCTTCTGCGATCAAGACTTAATTCATTTCGCAGTGCATACTTCTAGGCATATCTAGGAATGCAGCAAATCCTACTGTTGTATAGGGTTAATAGATATAATGTAATTTTATTTTATTTATTATATACCTATAGCACACAAACATCTATCAAATATGCATATAGCAAACTAGAAATTAATACATGATAAAAAAATTAACTAGTAAATATTCCAAATTATGTGTGTACACATCACATGAATAATGTATAATTTATAAATATTCAGTGTTATCTGTACGTCCCAAAAGGGGTTAATTTCAAAAATGAAATTTACCACTAAGATGGTACGCAAAAATAGTGGTAGTACTTCTCCGGACAAACTTTCTTTCACTAGGAGCTCTACTAATTTTAATCTATCTGTAATTTAATTTAAAAAAATCGTACTCTCTGACTATTTAAGCTTTAATTGTATTTTGTGGTAATGAAATGAATAAATGACGTCTACATCTACGTTTTCTTATTAATACGCCGTAACAAATATATAATAGAAAAATATCTACATCCTTCCACAAAACATTACCCAGAGCCCATATACAATTTCCCGCTACACGCTTTCCATTTTTGCGTGAAATCTTTTCAATAAAGGTATCACCCTTCTCAAATTGCTAAATGAAGAACCCATGTACCCCTACCTACCCTTAATTTTACGAGGTGAAGTGAAATGCGTAAATGGAAATTATTCAATAGGCGTCGAGACGCCTCGTTACGTTACGTAGAATATATTTGAAAAGGTTACTTAAAGGGGCTCTAGACGGGTTTATTTTCTATATAAATAATATTATATAAAACAAAGTCGGGTTAGTTACACCATTTATAACTCAAGAACGGCTGGACTGATTTTGATGATCTTTGATTTGTTGGATTTGTCTCTGCCCGCACGCCCTGAATAACTATTAAATATCGGAATAATTCACGCTAAGAAAATGTATTAAGAAAATTCATTTTCTCATACATAGATGAGAAAAGACCGGCGACGTCCATTGGCAGCCCGCGTCATATGCATGTCATGGCGGTACGAAGTTCAGCGGGTCAGCTAGTATAAATAAATATAGAAATAAAAAGCCTTTATTTGTCACCAATGTACAGAGCATCATCATCATCATATAATTGAACAATCATGGGCGGCATGCACTCAATTTCTGCCTATGTGCCCTGCCTCCAATATCTCCTAATTTCTGATTCAATTTCGTAGAGAAACGCCAAGCATCGTCCTCTCCATAGAACGCTGAGCGAACTTGAGCCTTCTTATGAGGCCCACGGTGAGAGACCACTTTCTGTGCCATTGTCATCAATACAACACACTGATCAAAAAAGACTTAACACTATTAAAAAAACAATAGAACCTAAAAATCTACATTACAATTTCCCTGAGCGTTGCAGTCAACTGGAACAAATTCTTGCACGTCCCCTTAAATCCGTAAAAGCCAATCAAATAACAGAATTCCGATCATATCAAACCATCTACGCTCAATGAGAAAACGTTTCATGTTTACGACCTCGAGAACGTGAGCACCTTTAAACACATATTTAATTATAGAATTTGGAAATTGCCTATTCAGAATGTATCTGAATGTTTTCGAAATTGTGCAATGATTGGAAAAAATCAAACAATTGAATCAAATATAAACTTTTGCAAATTTTAAAAATTTCCCGACTCCTTATTTTTGTGTGGGGGTAAAAACTGACATAGCCGACCCCAGTTAAATTAGATTTATATTTAAAAACTGCGTCCAAATAGGTCCATCAATTTAGGAGCTACAATGCACATACATATAGATACAGACAGATATAGGAGTCAAACTATATCAGATAGAATATTTAGATGATAGAGGAGCTTGGGATTAAAATTGCTCCAACTCGTTCAAAATGTTACAATTTAGACGTAATTTATGTTCTGTATTATGTATTTTAAAAGGATCATTAAAAAAACATCCAGCCTTGTTTCTTGCCTTTCTTTCCTGGCTTGGTCGCGAAGGAACAGGCAGTAAAATTGACGTTTCAAAGTGATCCTTGTGATTTTAATGAATAAAAATATTTGAATTTGAGTACTATATATATAATAAATAAACTGGAACACGGCTATTTTTGCGCGAAGGGGTAAAAATAAAATAGGATCCCTTTTTAAACTACTTGGAGTTCGAACAAGCTTATGGCCTACCTGATGTTAAGTGGTAACCATTGCTTAAATTAGTAAAGCATTGCCTCGTAAGTCACACCTTAGAAACGTGCCCTACGATGCACTGCCATGCGTCCATCAACTTAAGGCATACAGGTGTAAAGCCTCATGTGCCTGTAACTTCACCAGAAACTATACCCTTCTTAACGAAACACAGCAATGCTGCTTGGCGGCAGAAATCTACGAGTATGCTTATTCTTCCCCTATGTACTCCAAAATTGGCCTGCTGCTATTCCATTGCCAACTATAGAGACATTTACCTGCAACAGAAGACGCAGCATTCTCAAAAATACTAATGGAGCCCGCACACGCCAGCGATTTCTTTGCACAAGCCTAGAAATTTGAACAACTTCTTCTTACAGAAGCTTGCGCAAGCCTTGCACAAGCCTAGAAATAAATAAATACATAAAGCTGGACATTTCACATCGCGCTATCTAGCCCCAAACTAAGCAGAGCTTGTACTATGGGAACCAGATAACTGACAATACTTATATACTTTTTTTTAATTCTATTTATTATAGTGTTATCCGAACACTCGCGGAAAAATTCCAAGATTTTAAAACCTTCTCAAAAATGTTTAAGTCTATACGGGACTTAAACCCGAAATCTTCCTTTTGATACGAGGATGCGCTGCCAATTGTGCTACCGGGATCTGTCACGTCAGGGTTGAAATTAGTGAGATGATTCAGATTACGACTAAAGCGCCGTTACCTCCATCATGCAAACATTTGTTCTGCGGTGGGAATAGTTGACGTGTGTGGGTTCCATAAATGTTTCAGAAATTGTTGTCAAGTCGTAAAGGACCACACAAGGATACAGAAATTAAGCCCTTTCTTGAAGGTGCATTTTAATCAGGAACACACGCAGTGAATGCCACCTAAGACGTCTATTTATTCTGCGAACGGTCGTCAGTAAACAGTAATTAGGACTGAGCATCGAATAGGTAATTTATTACGTACCTACTACGTCTCTTCTCACAATGTCCATGCCTGATTATATTACCACTACTCCGCTTTATGCATAAATCTCGATGCTAGGAACACGATCTATATGATTTATGCTATACTAGCTTCCGCCAGCGGCTTCGCACGCGTTGTTTGTCAACAAAAAGTAGCCTATCTTTAAATCTAGGTAACAATCTATCAACACACCAAATTGTATCGAAATCGATTCAGCCATTATGATGTGATTGATTATCAAGAAAACAAATAAACAAACATCCAAACTTTCACATTTATTGTGTTATGTATTTCGCTCCGAACTGAGATCTCGCGAATCTCCCAAAAAACAAAATAAATATTATTTTTAGGGGGTAGACTTGCACAACAATGCCTAAACGTATTTAGTGTCTAAATATGATTTAAAGAGTTGTCAAATCATACAAATACGTCAAATTTAAACATGTTTAGTCGTTAAATACATTTAGTGACCTTTATGCATGCCGTCCTTAATCTTTGACTAATAAATTGCCACGAAATTAATAACCAAATTACTTGACCTACAGTTTCATTCAAATTACAGGTAACTTAAGGGTAGAAATTGCAGTTATTCTAGGTTTCAGAATTTTTCCTATATTTGTTTTTCTAAAGCTACACGAATAACAAATTTCTACATTGTGGGGTCTCTGGTGTATCCTGTGAACTCAAAAGCTACAAAGATTAAACTAAAAATAAAAACGGGGTTGAAATGTACAAATGATGACCTTTCATTTGACGTTCCATTTGACCTAATAGTCTCATTTTCATTTGTTTTACCCCTCTTGAACCCCGATATCTCAACAACTCCCTAACATTTTTAGCTCGTCTAGTCACACCAAAATTGTGCCATCACTACCTACCTATGTATCAAATTTCACGATGATCGGATAAGCGCTTCGAAAGTTATCCCCGGACAAACAAACATATGTGCATACATACATATATACAACGCCGATTTGCCCAAGTTGATTAACATATCTCGCTTCGCGCGATCAATTAGTGTGCACAGGATTTGAGTTTGAAGTGGCACTGGATGGGGCACATAACTCGGAGAACTGATGGCCGTTGGGGCAAAAATATTGTCGAGTGGAGACTACGTAAAAAGCAGAGTAGGACGACCCACCACTGGATGGAAAGAGGACCTGATAAGAGTTGCTGGAAGTGGTAGAGTGCAGGTCGCACAAGATCAGTCGTTCTGGAAATCCATGTCCTATGTCTAGCAGTAGACATCCTATGGCTGATATAATATGATGACTAGTTGACCCGCCCCGCCTTCACATAGAATTTAAAATAAAATACAGCTTTATGGTCTTGAGTTCATACACAAATCCCATCATAAATAGCACTTTCATTTTTCATAATTTTCAAATTTTCCGGGCTACTTTTAAAATTTTTCTGTCAAAAAAACCTCGTCCTAAAAATTACGAAGACAACAACAGAAAAATCAGCCAAATCAGTCGAGCCATTTTTGAGTTTTTTGGCAGAAATGCAGAGATATTGACAACAGCGCCACCTATCGGGTTCAAGTGTGAATCTAAACCATCCTGGAACCCAATCAAACACAAACAAAAAATTACATCAAAATAGGTTCAGCCATTTTTGAGCTTTTGCTAGACTAACACACGGCAATTGATTTTTAAATATGCAACCTGTTTTGTTATGTACGACTTTAATTTAAAACACACATCCGGAATCGTATTAACAGATTTTAGAGGTGGGTTTAATAACGGTAGTTTATCTAGTAATCGATACATTTTCAATAAACAACTTTTAACGTAAATCGGCGGTGCCATGGCGACGATGCCGCTTAGTCAGTTTAACATTGTAACGGACGATCAAAGACGGGGAAGGATCGAATCTAGATTTGAAATGTATTAGGTAGTTATAAGATCGAATCAGATTCAAATGTTAACAGGTAGCTAAGATTGTAACAGTTTAAACTTGTAAAGGTCAAAAGAGTGAGATAGCTACATGTAAGTCCCCGTCTAACTTTGCTGGAAACTTCGATGTATTAAGAATTGTATAACATGATTTGTGAAAGCGTGAATTACGATCCCCGCACCATGGCTAGGGCGAGGAGTAGTTTTGTATAAAGATAGACCGTTTTCAAGCAGAAATTTGTGATCATTCAAGAACGCGATTTATACCTTGTAAACTACCAACTAAGAAGAAAAATAAATACAGTCCACTTTTGCACAGTACCGAGTCTATCAATGAAGCCTGGGTAGGACCTCTACAAGTTTTGGTCCTCCGACCCGGATAAGCCGTTCCTGCGACGACCGGACCAGTTGTTCCTGCGGAGCCGGCAAGACCCGCTCCACTGGGTTTCAAGAAACAGTTACATCGTATAACCACTGAAGAGACGGCGCGGGCTTGAAGATCACCCAACGGTGCGACGAGCATCGTTGTCAAGACCGGCGCAAGGGCACGGGGTGCCTGAAGATCACCCAACGGTGCGACGTGCGACGTTGTCAAGACCGGCGCAAGGGCACGGGGTGCCTGAAGATAAGCCCGCGTCCGTTGAAGACAACCGAACGAGGACGTCACCCGAAGAGTGAAGACCCCCCACCCCCTCACGTGGCTGGTCCACGGCCCGTTTATTCCGGCCACCTAACGGTGCCAAACGGTCGGAATAGCGGGTAAACGCCTTAGGGCGGTTTTAGTGTTAGTGTTAGGGACCGCTAGGTAGGTAGGGGCATCAAGTGCTGAAGAAGATGACCACCAGGAGCCCACCAGTGACGAGGGGGAAGAAGGCTGCACTTCGCGTTTACGAAGACTTCCCCGCGTCCCCGTCCGAACCCGCGCTTCCGAATGCTCCCGTTGAGCCGCGACCCGCCGAAGCGGGACCCTCCTCCGCTCGCGTAGCGTCAGAGACGACCGCGCCCGCGACCGAGGTAGCACCGCGAGTGACCACACACGCCGAGCCCGAACGCCGGCGTGCCCCGTCCGTCCGCTCGCAACGCTCCAGCGCCAGCGCGATGGCAAGGATCAGGCAAATTGAATTTGAAGCTGAAGAACGACTGGCCGAGATTAAGAGGCAAGAGCTCCATATTCAAGCGGAACTTATAAGAAAGAGGTTGATTGCCTAGTCGCTACAATACGGGAAGAAGATGAACAAGAAAGCATCCAGGGCACGGGTGCACGGAACGGGGCCCTAGACACAGAACACAGAATAGAGGACTGGCTCCAACGCCATCATAAACGGGGGGAGCCAGAACAACTGCGAGACAGATCACTCACGCCGGACCGAACGCGAGACAGAGGGATTGATCGGTTAACGGAAGCCATAGAGAAGATGGCTCACCGTAGACCACCTCCGAGACAGACGTACGACCTACCTGTATTCGGAGGTGCTGCGGGGGATTGGCTACCGTTCAAGGCAGCCATGAAGGAATCGACGACCATCCACAAGATCTCATCGGCTGAGAATCTAGCGAGGCTTAGAACATGCCTGAAAGGCGAAGCCCGTCAAGCAGTGTCGGCTTTGTTATACACTGCAACCGAACCGGCAGTTATAATGAAGACTTTGGAGCAATGCTACGGTCGCCCAGAGATGATTATAGATAACGCGTTAGAAGAGATTAAGAAGCTACCGCGACTGGGCGCGACCGCAGGCGAATTAAACGCTTTCGCCATCAAACTACAGAACGTAGTAACCGCCATCTCTTGTATGGACCAACGCGGCTACCTGCAGAACCCGATGTTTGCGCGACAGGTAGCCGAGAAGTTGACACCGCACATCCGATCAAAATGGTGCGACTATGCAGAGGAATTTGGCAGCCGAAATGAACCAGAAATATTGACGCTGTCCCAGTTCCTGATGAGAGAGGCAGATCGCGCAATGCGATACGCGTATACAGCTACGCCTTCGCAGAGCACTTCAAAGGCCCGACCCATAGAGCAGCGACCCAGGGTGAACGAACGAAATCGTGGGTCGGTGTACGCTACACAGAACGCGGCATCGGAGGAGGAAGCCTCAACGAGACGGAACGCAGCAACGGACAAGAACGAGTGCCGTTGCTGCGGGGGCGACCATAGAACCGTCGAGTGTAGAAAGCTCACGGCGATGCCAGTAGACAAGAGATGGGAATGGGCCAAAGAGACAGGCATATGTTTTCGCTGTCTGAGCAGCAAACATAGACGCTTTATGTGCAAGAGCAAGCGATGCGGAGTAGGTGAATGCACACGTCCGCATCACGCACTGTTACATGCGCCGAAAATAAGGAACGAGGGTGCCAGTGAGCAGGGCCAGACCGAAGAATCAGCCATCACTGCATCTGCTCATGTAACAGCAAAGAATCAAGTCCTACTGAAGGTGTGTCCAGTCGTGATTAAGGGCAGTAACGGCATGGAAATGAATACGTATGCGTTACTGGACGAAGGATCAACGATAACTCTGATCGATGAAGAGATCGCCGCGATGATCGGAACGGAAGGCCCGACAAAAGCCTTGAACATCGTGGGGGCTACGACTAGTCAGAGGGAACCCGAGAGCCGGGTAGTGGATATCGTGATCCGAGGACACAAGTCGGACTCACATCGGATCACAGCGCGCACTGTGAAGAACCTGACCTTAGGAAATCAACTCGTCAGTACCGATGTGTTAAAATACGCGCATTTGAAGAAACTCCGTCCAGAAGCCGTGTGCTATGCGTCAGCGAAGCCACGCATACTCATCGGGGCCGACAACTGGCATCTTATTGTGACGAGGAAGCTTCTGACAGGGAAGAGAACCCAGCCAGCTGCATCACTAACGCAGCTGGGATGGGTTATCGATGGATCAATCCCCAGGAGCACAATAAGACAGCAGGAGACGGTACTACACGTCCATACGTGCCAAGGTGTCCAGAACGGACATACTTTGAACGGCCAAGACGAGGAATTAAGCAAGCTCGTGAAAGCACACTTTGAGATAGATGCTTTGGGCGTTTCAATTAAAAGAAAGCCAAACGCAAAGGATGAGCGGGCTCAAAGCATTTTCGACAGAACAGCGAGACGAGTGAACGGTCGTTTTGAAGTGGGACTACCTTGGGCCAGCGATGAGGTGAAGATGCCGCCCAGCTACGACATGGCCATACGACGCTTACATGGGATCGAACGTAAGATGGACAGATCGCCGGAGTTTAGAAGTGCATACACCGCGCAAGTGGAGAAGCTGCTAGAAAAGGGATATGCAGTAAAAAGCGAGGAGGAACAGAGTCAGAACGAACGTCTCTGGTTTCTCCCTCACTTCGCGGTGACAAACCCCAACAAGCCGGGGAAGTTTAGAATGGTTTTCGATGCAGCCGCGTGCGCTAATGGAACATGTCTCAACGACGCGCTGCTGGACGGACCAGATCTACTACAGACATTACATGGCGTCTTGTTTCGCTTCAGAACGAAGCCGATCGCGGTCACTGCGGACATTCGGGACATGTTCCTGAGGGTGACCATAAGACAAGAGGACCGTACAGCCCAACACTTTCTATGGCGCGGCGACGACCGAACAGATCCACCGCAGAAGTACATGATGAAGTCCATGATATTCGGAGCGAGAAGTTCTCCATTTCTGGCTCATAGCGTCAGGAACAGGAACGCGAAAGATCACGAGCGGACACACCCACTAGCGTTTGACGCTATAACTCGGAACCACTACATGGACGACTGGGTGGACAGCTTTGAAACGGAAGAGATAGCCGCCAGAGCTATAGCACAAGTGCAAGAGGTGCATCAACAAGCGGGTTTTGAACTTGCAAGCTGGAGCGCAAACCGTGAAGGCTTACTGGATAGTATTACCCCGGAGAACCGAGCGCATGCACCAAAAGAGCTAGCGGCCAATGCACATGTATATGGCAAGACATTGGGTATTCTTTGGATTACCGACACGGATGAACTCACCTTTAACACTGCCATGCCTCGCGTACCTGAAGATGTTAAGAATGTGGCACGAACGCCAACAAAGCGGGAGGCATTGGGAGCAGTTATGTCGTTGTTCGACCCACTAGGCCTGCTGAGTCCATACACGATTACGGCAAAGATCATGTTACAAGAGTTGTGGAAAAAGAACGTGGATTGGGATGAACCTTTGCCAGCCGAGGAGGCGGCGACATTTTTTGAATGGCAAAATAATTTACGCTACGTCGCCGACCTAAGACTGCCGCGATGTTACGACGCAAGACCAGACATAATACAGCGACAACTTCATGTTTTCTGTGACGCCAGCGAGCAGGCGTTCGCTGCGGTCGCGTTTTGGCGAAATGTCAGCCAAGACGGCGTGAGCATCGCTATAGTAGCAGGAAAGGCAAAGGTTGCGCCACTAAAGGCACAGAACATACCACGAATGGAGCTGCAGGCTAGCTTAATCGCCGCTAGACTTGCCGCGGAGATTGTCAAAAGCCACGACTTAGAAACAAATGTAACATTTTGGAGCGACTCAAAGACGGTGCTACATTGGATTAGGAACGACGAAACGAGATTCACTCCGTACGTGGCGCACCGACTCGGGGAGATAGCAGAGTTAACTCGCCCAGAACAATGGCGGTGGGTGCCCACAGCGCTTAACGTAGCAGACGACGCAACGCGATCGAGGAACACTTAGCTACGGAGCGACGATAGATGGTTTACGGGACCGGCGTTTCTATTTGAAGACGAAGAACGTTGGCCTGTAGAGGTTTCATCGCCACCAGAACAAGACGAAGAGAGAACATGTGCAGCGCACGTGAGCCAGGGATCAACGCTCATCGACATGAGCAGGTTCTCATCCCACGAACGGTTAGTTCGCACGCTGGCCCACGCGCTCACATTTTTAAAGAAATGTCGACGACGCGGTGGGCAGCTTGGGATGGGAGAACTGCGGGAGGCAGAACGCCTGCTCATCAGAGACTCGCAGCGAGCATGTTTCCCTGACGAAGTCCAGCGCCTGAAGAAAGGGATGAGCGTCGATCGAACGAGCAGGCTGTACCAACTCGACCCTAAGTACGGTGACGATGAAATAATAAGGCTGAACGGTAGGATCAACGCCGCTACAGTACCGGATCACCTGAAGGATCCACCCATTCTGGACGGAGCGCACCGCTTATCACGTCTACTGATCAGGCGGGAACATGAGGAGAATAAGCACGCGGGCAGAGAACAGATCGTCAATAATCTGCGCCAGCGATTTTGGATACTGCGGTTGCGTCCGGCGGTCAGAACGGTTCTGAACGATTGTACGCTGTGTAAGATAAGGAGAGCGAACCCAAAGAAGCCAGTAAAGGGTGACCTGCCGAGGATGCGCCTAGAGATGAACACGAGGCCGTTCACTAACTGCGGCATCGATTGTTTCGGCCCTATGTGGGTGGCGATCGGGCGGCGCCGTGAGAAGCGATGGGGTATGCTCTTTACGTGTCTGGTAACGAGAGCTATACACGTGGAGCTTATAGCGAGTCTCAGCACCGACTCGGCTATTATGGCTATCAGGCGAATGGCTGCCCGACGGGGGACTCCTCGTACAATCGTGTCAGACAATGGAACGAACTTCCACGGATCGGAAGTGGAACTAAGAAAGACGTACGATGAGTGGCTCCCAGGCCTAAAAGAGTACGCACTCAAAGAGCGGATCGAGTGGCGGTACATCGACCCTGGTGCGCCAAACCAGGGGGGAGCCTGGGAGCGAATGATAAAAACGGTGAAGAGAGCCCTAGCCATCACCTTAAATGAACGTGCCCCGCGAGAGGAGGTATTGAATACGCTAATGACAGAAATCGAGCACACCGTAAACTCGCGGCCTTTAACGCATGTACCCGTGGACCCAGAGGAAAAGGAAGCTTTAACGCCGAACCACTTTTTATTGGGGACGGCAGTAGGTTTGCCATATGTGGGAGACTGCGACGTAGCCGACAGAAGGACGTGGCGCGCCGCACAAGCTCTGGCAAACTCTTTTTGGAAGCGTTGGATCGACGAGTACTTGCCTACGTTGGCGCCGCGAGGTGACGTCAGAAGACAGCAAGAGAACATCAAAGAAGGGGACGTCGTCATAATCGCGGACGGTTTGCTACCTCGGAACGTATGGCCGCGGGGCCAGATCGAGCGCGTGATTACGGGTCCGGACGGAGTAGTTCGGAGCGCTGAGGTGCGGACGCGGGGAGGCGTTTTCCGGAGGCCAGTGAGAAGGTTGATCGTCCTCCCGATTGAATAAGAAGGCTGCGAGGATCTGCGCCGGGGGGAGACTGTAACGGACGATCAAAGACGGGGAAGGATCAAATCTAGATTTGAAATGTATTAGGTAGTTATAAGATCGAATCAGATTCAAATGTTAACAGGTAGCTAAGATTGTAACAGTTTAAACTTGTAAAGGTCAAAAGAGTGAGATAGCTACATGTAAGTCCCCGTCTAACTTTGCTGGAAACTTCGATGTATTAAGAATTGTATAACATGATTTGTGAAAGCGTGAATTACGATCCCCGCACCATGGCTAGGGCGAGGAGTAGTTTTGTATAAAGATAGACCGTTTTCAAGCAGAAATTTGTAACAGGCGGGGATACTTACCACTATACTACCGAAGAAACGCGGGCTCCCCGCAGACACACCCACGGAAGAAATAGAAGGCGACCTCCGCCGACTGGGGTTCGAACCGGAAGCCATCCGGGTCGTCCGCCCATCTAAAGGCCGGCCGGGGTGCATATTCTTTGCAAAGTTCAAGAGGACCCCTAACCTCACCCCGGACATATACAACGTAACCGAGCTATTATGTATGCCCGGGGTAGTCATAGAGAGTTGGAAGGGGAAAAAAGGCCCCGCCCAATGCCACCGCTGCCAAGCTTTTCGCCACAGCAGCCACAATTGTCACCGGCCCCTTGCCTGTGTACGGTGCGGAGGACCCCACTTCGCGGGGGAATGCCCCAGACCACGGGACATGCCTGCGACATGCGCAAACTGTGAGGGGGCACATACCGCAAACAGCAAAGCATGCCCTGTATACAAGAAGGAGGCCAGGAATAAGAGGGCTGGCACCTCGGCTTACACCGCCGCTTCAGCGGCCCCCCATCGTAGCGAGCGCCCCCGCTTGGCTGCAGTCGGGAGTACCAAAACCCCGGCCGCCCCACAGCCCCCTCACATAAACACGGTCCAGGAGTCCTCTGGACATTCGTTGATGGCCCCCGCAAATGCCCCACATCTAGTGAGGGCAAAACCCCCCAAAAAGAAAAAGAGGAGAACCAAGCGGGTAAGAATGACAGAGGACCCATCTTCTTCTTCGGATTCGGATGCACCACCCTCGCGACCCACGCAGCCCCCTCGGATCAGCAAACCAGCGGTGATCGGAAAAAGGGCTCCCAGGACAGGAGCACCCCCGACCCCCGCCCCCCAGGAGCAGGAGTCCAAGCAACTGAGCCAGCACTCCAACCCACAGCCACCACCACAACAACCCAAGCGCAAGGGGGGGAAACTGCACAGACCTGCACCCCCGCCACCCAAGACCACCCACCGCTACGACAGCGACCGGTTGGAGTTGCTGGACACGGCTCTGCAAATTTTACAGGAGGTCCTCCAAACCCTGCGAACGGGGGGAGACCCGATCCCAATTGTGCTCAGCGGGATCGGGAAGCTCTTCAAAGTAGGGAACTGAGAGTCATGTTCTGGAACGCTCGGGGCCTCACAAGTAAGAAGGGGAACAAAACACTACTTCTGAGGCCCCTACTCAAGGAGCAAAACATAGACGTGGCTCTCATCAACGAGACTATGCTAAAAAGCACCGATAAGCCTAAGTTCCCGGGCTACCAGGAATATCGAAAGGACGACCAAAGCGCGGAGGGAAGGTGCATCAGGGGTCTGATGGTCCTGGTCAGGAGACGGCTGGTCCACCAACCGCTTCCGGAGCTAGACTTGACGTCCATGAAGGCACTGGGGGTTGAGATCTGTATAGACGGCAACCCCATCCAGATCCACGCCATTTACCACCCCCCAGGAAGTACGCCATTAGCACAAGCGGACCTCCGGAAGCTCCTACCCACACCTCCAACAGGCCAAATGATAGCGGCCGGGGACTGGAACTGCAAACACAGGAACTGGAACTCAAACCTGAGGAACAGGGACGGCGGTATCCTCCAGAAGTACGCGGAAACCCATGGCTACGAGGTCGCAGGCCCAGAGACGCCCACCCACTACCCTACCCAGGTGAACCAAACACCTGACGTCATCGACCTCGCAGTCCACACCAACCTACCAAACCACCCGAAGCTGGAGGTACTGCTCGACGAGCTACAGTCCGACCACCAACCAGTCCTGTTGACTCTGGAAACCAGCCCGGCTGCTCTCAAACCACCAAGACCAAGACCCGGAATCGACTGGACCTTGTTCTCGGAGACCCTACAGATCACAGCCCCCACGCGACCAGTGGAAAACCCCGCAGAAGTGGACCAACTGGCCGCGGAGATTACGAGCGCAATCCAAGGGGCACTTTCCGAAGCCTCACTACCACCTCGCAACAACAGACTAGCGAGAGCACCAGCACACCTGACCAAACTCCTATCAGAGAAACGTAGGC
This sequence comes from Philereme transversata, assembly GCA_963924445.1. NCBI lineage: Eukaryota > Metazoa > Arthropoda > Insecta > Lepidoptera > Geometridae > Philereme > Philereme transversata. The sequence continues at coordinate 33,456,632 of OZ004339.1, read as the reverse complement.
TGAGGAAACAATGGCAGAGAACAAGAGATCCACGTCTAAAGACCAAGCTGAACGCCCTCTGCGACGAGGTGAAAGCAGAGATACAGGAGGACAACGCCAAGAAATGGGAGAGCAGGATAGAAGACGCCACAGAAGACTGGGCATCGCTCCACAAGCTCTGTCGACAGCTGAGAAACACCCCAACTCCTATTCGACCTCTCAAGCACCAAGATGGTAACCCAAGATACCGAGCTGAAGACAGAGCGGAGATCTTCGCAGACAGCCTTGAGGCTCAGTTCAAGAACAACCCAGACAAAGATCCGGTACACACAACAGAAGTGGAAACCTTTGTCGAAAACTACCTCAAGGCCGATACCCAGGAGGCAGACACCGCAGAAGGTATATTCTTCTCTCCCGGGCAAGTCCAACGGGCCATACGCCGGACAAAGCCAAGGAAGGCACCCGGTGAAGATAATATAACGAACGCTGCCATCCGCCACTTCCCCTACAAAATGATCGCCTCCGTGACCCGACTCTTCAACGGGATCATGAGAAGCGGTCACTTCCCCTCTCCCTGGAAGTCCGGCCGGGTTATCATGATACCGAAACCCGGCAAAAACATCCTGCTCCCAGAGAGCTACCGTCCAATTACCCTTCTTCCTAGCCTATCAAAATTATTTGAAAAGCTCCTCCTCACCCACATTAATCCCCACATCCCCCCGCGTCCAGAACAGTACGGATTCAGGTCGGAACACAGCACAACGCTACAACTGTGTAGGGTACTGCATCACCTCACCACCGCCTACAACAGGCGCGAACACTCAGTCGCAGTATTCCTGGATATGGAAAAAGCGTTCGACCGAGTCTGGCACGCGGGACTCCTCTACAAGATGGCTGCCTCACCAATACCGCAGAAGGTGGTGAAGGTAATAGCGTCGTTCCTACATGGCCGCAGCTTCTCAGTGCGCGTGGAGCAAGCGCTCTCCTCCAGACGACCCATCGAGGCGGGAGTACCGCAAGGCAGCTGCCTCTCCCCTGTGTGTTACTCACGATACACTGATGACATTCCCATCACCGAAGACGCTCTGTTGGCCCTTTACGCGGACGACGCAGCATACATCACCAAGTCGATGAACCTCAACCACGTCGCCACCAAAATGCAAAGGGTCCTAACAGAGCTCCCCGCCTGGCTTACTAAATGGAGACTGAGTGTCAACGTGAGTAAAACACAGGCGGTGGCATTCTCGAAGAGGCTCACACTACCGCCAAAACTCACCCTGGAGGAACAACCGGTGGCCTGGTCACACACGGCTAAGTACCTGGGGGTTACTTTAGACCGGAACCTCACGATGAGTAAACACGCCAGGAACGTACGTGGCCTAGCGAGTACTACTAGAGCGCTACTGAAGCCCGTCCTCCGGTCCAACATTCCACTCAGAATGAAGGTTGGACTGTACAAGACTTACGTCCGCCCGCGGCTCACATACGCGGCCCCCGCGTGGTATGCTTTGTTAGCCGAAGGCCACAGAAAGACACTGCGAAGTCAGCAAAGCCAATGCCTCCGGACGATCGTAGACGCACCACGGTACGTACGGAATGCCACCATTCAGCGAGACCTAGAAATTGAGAGCTTAGACCAATTTATAGGCCGCCTAGCAACCAGGATGTTTGCGCGCCTCGACACCTCCTCTTACAAACATCTAAGAGAACTAGCTCCTCTCACAGAAAGGCCCCCTAAGAGCAAGCCGTATCCGCGGGAGCTGGTCACAGAAACTGACGATGAGGACCAGGCATCGTCAGACGGGGACATCCCTCCCTCATCCCTTCCCCCTACCTTCCTTCCAACAAAGGTACCTGCGCGGCGACCGTCCGACGATCCTCCCTGCGGAGTGAGCATCGGGCGGCCAGTAACGCGTGAGTAACAAACCTGAGGCTCCGCGAGCCGACCCGATGACCCCCCCGTTGAAACGGGGGGCGGAAAGAACTCTGCAGGAAAGGGCCAAAAAGCCCGGCACTGCATCCCCCACACCGGCTTCGCCGGTGTGTGTGAGAAGAAGACACGTCAGAAATTTGTGATCATTCAAGAACGCGATTTATACCTTGTAAACTAGCAACTAAGAAGAAAAATAAATACAGTCCACTTTTGCACAGTACCGAGTCTATCAATGAAGCCTGGGTAGGACCTCTACAAACATGTACCTACTTAAATGAAGACTTAATATGATTTGTTTACCCATTTTATACAGGTTGTTTCATTGATATTTTAGGACTTGATATTAAGATTTTTGAATATTAAAAAAGTTCTATATTAATGGCTTAAAAAAAACTACTTTACAACAATACTAGCCATTAGTCCTACCTGTGTTTTCATTTAAAACAAGTAGTACTTATATGTATAGAGATAGATAAAATATGATGAATTATGTACAACGCAATATAAAATTAGATCTCTCTAGGGCAGATTGCTCTGGCTGGTGAAACAAGAATGAATTATTCAACACTACACTTTGAATATCTACTGCTATAGAAACAGGGCTCGTTCAAATATGCAAACTCTGTAATGTACTGGAACAGAATGTGTGAAATGCTGTTTAATAATTTAGTGCCATTGCTAATGTCTATTATGGCAATTATAGCTAATGTTTATCTTAAATCTTCTCTTATATACAATATGTAACAAAAACCCTGTCGGATTTTTAAGGGTGTGATATAGTATCGATATTTGGTCACAATCATGTAATTCTATTACAAAAAAAATAAAAAAAAATACCCGACTAAATTTTATTATTTGGCGCTCAAAAATTAAAACTTACATCTGGCAACACCGGAGACGGTGACCGCCCTTTAGACGACGTGTCTTTTGTTTTTTTTGTTGACGACTGTAGTCAAGAAACAATAAGTTTATTGCAGCTCTGAAAAGAACTTGGGTTTAGCTCTGAAAAGAACTTTGAGTTAGCTCTGAAAAGAACTTAGGTAGGTATTGCTAGTTATGTAGAAGCACGTCAACTTGATCAAGACTTCGGCGGTCGTGTACCACGTGTCGACCTCCAACTTCAATGCACCTTCGACACCGTTTTATAACGTTGGCACGCACTTTTCGCAGCACACTTGTATCAGATTTTATTGACTCAAAAGCCGCGACGATTCGAGTTCGCATTTCCGCTTCCGAGTCACACAGCTTATTAAACACAACTTGTTTGACGTGCCCCCACAAATAAAAGTCTAATGGCGTGAGGTCGGGAGATCGTGGAGGCCATGGAATAGGTCCCCCCCCTGCCTATCCATTGCTGTGGAAACTGTTCATTTAAGTAATCGCGAACTGCACGCAAAAAATGAGGCGGGGCGCCATCGTGCTGGAACCACATTGAACGATGGAAAGCCACGTTTAAATCGTCCAACTCTTCACTAAGCTCTTCGCGCAAAAACGCCAAGTAGTTCGTACCGCTCATAAAACGATTTAAAAAATACGGACCAATGATTCGATCTCCGAGTATACCGGCCCACACGTTAATACGCTAACGATGTTGGAAATGGCTTGGTTTTAATAGCAAACGGATTTTCCATTGCCCAAACGTGTTCATTGTGCGAGTTAAAAACACCGTTTCTCTTCTCTTGCAAACATACGGCGGCAATCATAATTACAAGAGTTATAAATTTTTATGGATAGGTAGTTTTAACTTCGTAATTTAGTTCAAAAAGAAAGAAACGGTACAATAATCCTCAATGCATACCGAACGCAAAGACAATGCACATTGCACGTGTCATAAAGCTAGTTATCAACTAGGTACTTACTTTTGTTCATTCTCTAACTGTTTACTACAGTTACTATAACTGTTTACTTCATTCTCGCTCGGTCCACAGCTGAATATCGAGAGTTGACAACTCGGTAAAATTTGCCTATTTGGGGGGTAAAATTCAGATAATTCTTGAAATTAAAACGGAAATAACTTTCAAGTTCTTTGATACATATGTTTTTTATACATCTGCCCGACTTTAATTTTTATGACGGAATACGCTCTACATGGATCCGACGGGGTTTTTGTTACATATTGTATAAAACAAAGTCGGGTTAGTTACACCATTTATAACTCAAGAACGACTAGAACGATTTCTATGAAATTTGGTATATAGTTGGGATTGAAACATAGGCTACTTTTTACCCGACTGCAAAGGAGGGTAATATTTTTATTGACATACCGTGCGAAGCCGCGGGCGGGTCAGCTAGTTATGCTACAAAAATTAAATATAAATTAGGTATTTATCTCCATGATCGATCTCTTATTCAGTAAACGTATCCGGGCAGATACCCCTCAAGGGGTTCGTCAGAGGCAAGTCCAAATATAACGTTTGATAAGTACACTTTTCGCTTAGTAGTTAGTATTCACGCGACAGTCTGTGAGCCGCTATTAGGTAACAAAGTACATGTCTTCAAGTTTTTTACAAATGCTGTTAAATCTGTAATGAAATAAAAACAAGACCGGTCAAGTGCTAGTAGAACTCGAACATCCAGGGTTCCGAACGAATATAGGTATATTGATGTTAATTAGGCATCGCTATGTAGTTATGTGGCAGCTAAACCAAAAAGACTTTTAAGATCTATAAAAGACGGATATTATGATGAAGACGGAATCACAATTGAAATACTTCGCGCTGGAGGACAGCCGGTTATGGAAGTTCTCCTGAAACTTTTTCACGATGTTTTAGTCATTGCTCGTACACCGTAGCTCTGGAAAAGGGCTTTAGTCACAATAATCCACAAAAAAGGTGACACTGCAAAGTTGTGCAACTACCGGTCAATAAGTCTTTTGTCGCAAATATATAAACTCTTCACCAAGGTCTTATGCAACAGATTAACCCGCCAGCTCGACGATTATCAGCCTGTTGAACAAGCTGGCTTTCGGAGTCGTTTTTCTACCATAGACCACATCCACGCGGTGAAGCAGCTGATGGAAAAGAGCCATGAGTATAACCCGCCCATACGCATGGCTTTTGTAGATTATGAAAAAGCATTTGATAGCATAGAACATTCGGCCGTATTCAATTCCCTCCATCGATGCAACATCGACGCTTGCTTCGTGGATATACTCCGCGAGCTCTACAGCTCGGCCACCATGCAGGTACGACTGGATTCAATTCCAAACATTTCTATTGGAAACGAGTACCTGGAGATGGTCGAATCTTATGTGTATCTTGGTCATGTTTTATCTTTCGGAAAAGAATTACAGGGCAAGAAGATATCTAAGAGAATTCAGTTGGCATGGGCGGCGTTCAGCAAGCTGGACGACATTTTGTACTCTACCACCGTTCCACAATGTCTGAAGTCCTGCCTCTGCAACCAATGTGTCCTGCCAACATTATAAATAAATAAAATAATAAATAAATAAATATCGCTGGACATTTCACACAGAGCTATCTATCCCCAAACTAAGCAGAGCTTGTACTATGGGAACCAGATAACTGATAGAATACTTATATACTTTTTTTCTGTAAATACATACTTATAATATATATAAAAACACCCAGATACGAAACAAATATCTGTAGATCATGCAAACATTTGTTCCGCGGCGGGAATCGAACCCGCTACCTCCTGCGTCTCAGCCGGCTATACGCCCACTGTGCCACGGAGGCAGTACCCACCCCCCCCCCGGAGTCAGTAGGTTAATGTCAGAGACATTAACCTACGGTGCTGAGACATGGACGCTCACGAAGGTGACTGTGGACAGGACACACAGAGAGCCATGGAGCGCACCACGCTTGGCATCACACTGCTAGACCGAGTCCACAATACCGAAATTCACAAATGGACTAAAGTCAAGACGTTAGCAAGCGTATATTGGTACTCAAATGGAGTTGGGCAGGACATGTGGCCAGGCGCGGTGATGACAAGTTGAGCAGGGTGCTGACTGAGTGGTGGCCCCGAGATTGAACCAGGAACGCAGGTCGTCCACCGGCAAGATGGGTCGACGACATTATAAAAATCGCAGGTCGTATGTGGGTTAGAACAGTGCAGGACAGAGGCGACAACGAAGAGGCCTACGCCCAGCAGTGGGATAAGAAGGGCTGACGTTGATGATGATGATGATGATGATCTATAAAAACTGTTCTAGATAAAGACTTTGTTATGATTTTCCTGTAGGTACTCATTGCATATCATAACTATCAATCATATTCATTTCAGATTTTTCATTGTGCTAAGTTCGGGGATAAGGGAACGGTACTTTTTTCGTCTTACATCATAAGTCCAAAACTATACAAATTAAAAATAAACAAAAATGGCCTTGAAATGTATAAATTAATCTTTTTGACCTAGTATCTTTATTTTGAAATTGGGCCCCCACCATTATGGCTCTTTTTGCGATTAAAAAGAAAACATTGTATTTTTTCTGCAATAGAAGAACGTCAGTATTATTTATTCCAAATTTATATTTTTATAGAAATTTAGTCATTTGGACGGACCGACAAAGTTGCACCGTAAGGGTTCCGTTTTTAATATTTTGGTCAGGACCACTAAAAAGGATTTTAAAAACACATGAACTCGAGAAGCGAACCCGGGGGCGGCTTGTAATAAAACAGGTTGAACTAAGAGGAACATGATAAAGCTGAAATCCAATAATACCAGTGATCCGCAGCCGGCCCCTGTTATGATAGACTAGCGAGGATAGATGTGCCACTTATTGTACACCTATCGGATATTGCCTGCCTTTTTATACTACCTGGAATTGGAACAATCATACGAATACAAGTATTGCTTCGTAGGTCACGCTCCTTAGGAACGTGCCATACGATGCACTGTCTGCGTCCATCAACTTGGGGCATGCAGGTGTAAAGCCTCATATGCCTGTAATTTCACCGGTAACCATAACTTTCAAAGCAAACACGGTAGTGATGCATGGCGGCCGAAATATGTAGTTAGTATTTTTCCGGACGAGTCCTTTCATTAGAAACTGTACTACTCTTGTATACCCTTCTCATCGTTAGAATTTTGGTGAAAGGAGTGAAAATGCAAGGCAATAACCTATTAAAACTAATATAATGCAAGATAACATGAAAATTTCATTTGAACCTATACCAATAGTAAGTAGTTTTAAAGGCAGTTATTATACCTTGTCTGAACACAGAACACAAATGACAATCAATTTTATTTTGTGTAGATGCGATGGATAGGTACGAGTAGGTGTTTTTTTTCTTCTTTCTTGACAGTTGTTCATAATAAACATTTCCATATATCCTAAAAACCAAATAATATGCTGGGAGACGTACCAATTCCCGAACAGCTTTTAATGAATAAGTCAGGCACCACAACCGTACGCAAATGTATTAGCGCGATCCTTGACGGGTTAAGTGTAGGTAAAATCTATCAGCGAACGGTCTAATGATACCATCTGTAAAAATGGAAGCTATCTCATCAGTCAATAGCTACTCTATGCAAGCATTGAACCAATACCGAGTTATTGCAATATGCCCATTCGTCCGCGGACTCAAAGTATTCAGACCTTAGGCGCTCTGGATTTATTGCTTTTGAACAGCTCCACTTAAATTATCACTAAGTTTTTTAAGAAGATTGTTAGAATATCTAGTATGCTGGTCGACTTTTATTTTGGTCACCGTATGTTTAAGGCCGACCTTCTGCCATTCAATGTGCCTGGTTACGTGGCGGCACCTAACGGCTCCCAGCAACCTTTATTAGGTCGTCTTTCAATCTAGTGGGGGGCCGTCTCTGCGTTTTCCAGTGAATACTACTGTACTGATCGTAATTTAATATAATTCCACTTCATTGTGATATAATCATATTGTTTCTTCGGTACCATCGACAAGACATATAGGGTGTTTGATAATATACGCACCAAAGTTAAAGGGGTTATTTTGACGATCATAATAAATAAATTTGTGAAATGTTTACCATAGAAATGTGAAATTTATATTGGCATGTAAAAACCAACACTTTATTAAACTTCTGTAGTGATATTGCATAATGCTTGCCATCTAACCACAGTTACGGTATTGGTGATGTCTCGAGATATCTCTTGTTTTTCTGTTGTTAGGCAGTAAGTTTTATATCCCCTTGTTAAACGGCGTGAAGTCGCCGATCTATCATTGCTACTAAAAATAGCTTCAAACAATATAAATTGCGCCGATTTATTATCAAAAATTAAAATTAGTGTACCATTTAAGCCTAAGAGATTTAATCCTCCTATCCATATACCTGTAGTTGGTACCAACTACAGGCAAAATTCATTTCTGTGGCGAGCAAGCGACAACTTTAATAAGCTGAGTAAGCGATTAGATCTAGATCTATTCTGTACGAGTGTCAGTTCAGCCAGACTGCGGCTGAACAGAGAATTTTTTGGCGATACAAGTATACTTTAAGTATATTTAAGTAGCTTTTACGTTAACTTCCTTATTTATCTATTTATAACCACTTTGTTTAGACTTTTTATTGTTCATTTCACACTTTGTTTTTATTATGTTGTTTAGTCGTGAAAACCTATTATTGGCTTGCTTTTATTTATTTTGTTTCATATTGTGTATAATTAGCTGTTGGTTTTCCAAATAAATAAAGAAATATCGAATTAATCACCTAAACTTTATCAATTTTCTTTAAGATTTAACAATATAACTAGTAGTTTTGAGAAACCGTCACTTGAATATTGTCAGTATAGATAGATAGATAACTCTTTATTGAATTACCACACAAACAGAAATAATACAAAAATAAGTACTAGGCTAGAATAAATAAAACAATACAGTGGGGGGCCTTATCGATGAAAGCGATCTCTTCCAGGCAACCTTTGGATGGAGCTAAATTTACGATACGGAGTGCGATATACTTTGGAGGATACATTTACACATATATTTATAGGTATAATAAAAATATGATAAAGTTTTAATCCTAATACTTAAAATAGGTACTTATAAAATAGTCTAATAAATAGGTATAAGCAAATAGCAAATGATACTAACAGATAAAATACTTAAAAAGTAAATAAATAACGCTTGGAAGATGACATCGTGAGGTAATGTTGTTTCACCTTTAACTTGAAGGTGTGTAAGAAGATGACCGTCTTATTTCTTTGGGCAGAGCATTCCACAGCTGACCAGCCTGGACAGTAAAAGAAGCGCTGTAGGAAGTGCTGTACGAAGGAGTTCTGAGTATCAAGTTTTCTGATGAAGTTTTCTTGAAGTATCAAGTATATTACCAAACACCCTGTATATAAGTATTTATTGTTACACCTAAATTACAATAAAATCTTAAACCTAGAGAACTAAGACTTATACGAGTTCTTAAAGTTTTTTAGATTGTTTAGAATGATCTACTTGAGTTATAGTAACCCTAAACCTATTGATTACATTATCATAAGAAAAGTGCGATATCTGAATCTTTAAAAGAGCAGGTATGTCACTTACAACTTTATAGCCTTTAACAACCAAATAATGAGGCCGTGTGAGACTACCAAGCCAAAACGAATTATTTAAGAGCAGAATCACAATAATAAAACCAGTCAGTCTGAACTAAATATTTACTAACATAAATAAACAAAACGTAACATCAAACTGTTCTTAAAACAAAAACGTTCTACCTCTTTCCTTTTTGTTACTTCTTCGATTTCAAATCCTGCTTCTTCTTATTAGCTGACAAGGTTCTGTTGAGTGTCTCGAGAGCGATAACTTTATCTCTTTCTTCTAGAACTTGAGCCAGTTCTGGACACCACTGAGAATCTAGAAAAAGGAATGACTTTAACCAAGAACGGCAAACCAAATATCTATCTTAAAAAATTATATAGGCCATGGATCCCACTTAACATCAGGTGGGCCACTTGCTTGTTCTATCTCCAGGTAGTATAAAAAAAGACAGCGAGAGTTGGTAACTGAGTGATTTGGCAATTCCTTTTAGCATCTGACAACTCTTCATAACTTTGCGCAGTATTTATGTTGTTTTCAAGACCCAAATACGTTCTACGTTGTTTTCAAGACCCAAATAGGGTCTGATAAATTTGGTGAATAGACATTGTCATTTTAAGAAATTTCGCTATGCGCTAAGCCTTACCTTATCTCAGAGTCTTCAAGTCCAAAAGGAACAAGTTACAAGCAATCGTGGTTCACCTTCGACCACACCATCATTTACCATTAAGTAAGGTCACTACCTTACTTGATGTTAAAGATGGTGTAGTAGATTTTCTTAATCAATAAACTGTCCCATGCCATAAGACTTTATCATGAGCTATCTAGAGATATACTTACCAACAAACAGTGTCTCTAGTAGATGACACCGTCTCTTCTGCTGTCCTAGCACAAACAGCTCATTGTACTGCTGCAACTCTCGCATGCGCTCTATAGCTGCTTCCATGCGCGCGCGGCGGTCCTGCTTGGCAGCTTCTGCCATATCAGCAGTTACAAGGACACTGAAAGGCACATTGAAGTTCAGATATCTAATTTTGAAGATATGTAAGGCTAGAGACTAATCCATACTATATCTATATAAATAATTTACTTTCTCTTGACAAAAGATTTACAAATATCACTTATATCTAAGAAAAGAAAGAAAGAAAATACATTTATGACGCACACATAGAACAGACAATTCAGAACAGAACAAACATACATACTGTTACGCCGAGGCTGTTAAACAATGAGTAATAATCGAACCTTCTCGAACGCTTTTGTCTTGCCGTGTTATTGTTGCTATTGTTTGTGGTTTCGCAGAATGGGGAGTGGCCATTTTGTCGAGGGACCGACCCTTTCCTGGAAGGATCGACATCGTTCTCGAACAATCGAAATGTGTGCGATATAAATAGGCCGGAGAGATGGCCGGACAGTCAGTCTCAGTTAGTCTGAGTCTGAGTGAGTGAGTCTCAGCGAGGCCCTGGAGGACTGACGTGGGGAAGGGTCTCGCGTGAACAGTAGTTGCTCCCGAGTCAGTCTGGATTAAGCTATACGTGCGATCATTTCAGTGACTTTAAGTGGTGCACCAGTGGTGTGAATTAGTGTGTTGTGATACGTGTGACTAAGTTCGTGTATTCATCGTTTAGTGCTGAATAAAAGTGTTATTTTGGTGAAACTGATTCCCATTATTTTATCCCGAACCCTCAGCTCGTAACAATTTGGTGTCAGAAGTGGGATAAAATAATGCCGGTTCTACCAAAGGATAACGTGGACGGTGTCAGGACGAGAGGTCAACGACAACAGGAAATGGATGAAAGGCGGTTTGGGGAGTCTCCGGTTCAAGAAGCTCGGCAGAGTCGTCAGCCGATGGAGATGGAATTAGCCGCCGCCGAATCATTTGGAGCATCATCATCATCATCCGTGGGGCAAGCTCCTGTGACAGGCGATCTTGCTGCTATTATGGCCATGCTTTGTCGTTAACAAGAAGAGCAGCGACGTTGGCAGGAAGAACAGCGACGTCAAGATAAGGAAGAGCAGCGTCGTCAGCAAGAAGAGCAGGCTCGGTTGCAGGAGGAACAACTCCGTCAGCATTAAGAAGAGAAGCGTCGTCAGTAGGAAGAGCAGGCTCGGTTGCAGAAGGAACAGCGACATGAACAGGTGGAGCAGACTCGGTTGCAAGAGGAACAGCGACGTCAGGATAAAGAAGAGCAGCGTCGTCAACAGGAAGATCAGCGACGTTGGCCATAAGAGCGTGCTTGACTGATGAGGGAATCGTTCGGTTCATCTGGAAAGGAATTCCAGGAAGTGAAAGAACAGATAGAAATCATGAGAGCCGTGTTTTGGAGGCTGGAATTGGGATCGCTGATGAGAAAGGGACTCTAGGTGTCCTGAAGTATTGGAGATGGCAATGTGGCTCCTCTAGTTGCTACATCTTCAGCGCGAGGTGCGCCTAAAATTGTTCGTGTTGATCGGCTGCCGCGATATGGGGCTAAGAATGCTCGGGACGAGCATGTTTTAGGAGGGGGCAGTGTTACGCCGAGGCTGTTAAACAATGAGTAATAATCGAACCTTCTCGAACGCTTTTGTCTTGCCGTGTTATTGTTGCTATTGTTTGTGGTTTCGCAGAATGGGGAGTGGCCATTGTGTCGAGGAACCGACCCTTTCCTGGAAGGATCGACATCGTTCTCGAACAATCGAAATGTGTGCGATATAAATAGGCCGGAGAGATGGCCGGACAGTCAGTCTCAGTTAGTCTGAGTCTGAGTGAGTGAGTCTCAGCGAGGCCCTGGAGGACTGACGTGGGGAAGGGTCTCGCGTGAACAGTAGTTGCTCCCGAGTCAGTCTGGATTAAGCTATACGTGCGATCATTTCAGTGACTTTAAGTGATGCACCAGTGGTGTGAATTAGTGTGTTGTGATACGTGTGACTAAGTTCGTGTATTCATCGTTTAGTGCTGAATAAAAGTGTTATTTTGGTGAAACTGATTCCCATTATTTTATCCCGAACCCTCAGCTCGTAACAATACTTACACAAAGACTCTAAATTACTACGGACTAAGGGTGCTTATGCTGAAGTAAACCTATTTGCGAGAGACTGGTGCTGTAATAGGTTTATAAAACCTGTGATACAGTCCATACAGGTCATCACTGCCCCACTCTGCTGGCTAACTTACCTTTATTTATATATTCCTACAGTGATGTGTGTGAGTATATGCGTGGGTGTGTGTGCGAGGATCTGTAAGAGCGTGTATGTGTTGTGTGTGCATTTGTGTGCAAACTTTCTCTTTTTTTTTCTTAGTTCGTATTTATAGAAGTCAGTAGGGAGTCTTATTTCAGAGGGGTCATGATACCTTCAGTTTCTTCGTAGTTTGGAGATTTATGCCATTTACTTATGATTGTCTCACTGCTGGGCAAAGATCTCCCCCGATTCTTCCCTTCTACTCAATGTTTGTCCAACTCTACCCAATCCCTGTTAAGAGATCTATATCGTGGCACCAACGATTTCACGGGTGACCGCTGTGTCGTCTTCTACCTTCTATGGGAATCCATCCTGCGACGACCTCTGTGGAGCAGTGGGCGAATAGCGGGCTGAGATTCAGGTGGAGGTGGGCGTTCCTGACGCGGAACAAATGTTTACATGATCTACAGATATTTTGTTCCGGGTCTGTATGTTTTTCTATATATATTTACAAAAAAAAAGTATATAAGTATTCTATCAAGTATCTGGTTTCCATAGTACAAGCTCTGCTTATTTTGGGGCTGGATAGCGTTGTGTGAAATGTCCAGCAATATTTATTATATATTTATTTTTTCTTCACATCTATCTTGTTGCATGCCCGCCCATGTGTTCAGTATCATTTAAACGTACAGATTCTTAAGTTAGAACTTAACGTTAGCGTTAGCTCCGCGTGCTCCGCCTGTTTATCGGATTTTCGACGAATCCATTTGAGTGTTACTATAAAAGCCAGTACAGTTTGATGCGCCGTTGTGATCACACGCACTTATCACTTTGAATTTCTAGCGATAGATGGGCGGTGGTGAACACTGCTTTAAACTTTCTGGAACAAAGAATACGCCACCCATTCGCACTCACCGTTCTGGTTCTACTTTTTTAATGTGTACAGCTAAGGTATGGAACACTTTACAGTCGTCTGTTTTTCCTGAAGAGTAAAATCCGGGCCTCTTTAAGGTAAGAGTGATTAGGTGTCTTTTAGATTTTCGTGCTTCATCTTAAACCACATCATCGCTTACCATCTGGCGAGATTGTCGTTAAATAAAGATCAACCAGTGATAAAAAAAAATAGGGCTACCTTTCCTCTTCATTCTTCTCTTTTATGCAGAAAGGCAAGAAGTAGAGTGGAGTGAATTTGTCTTTCAGCTGTTCTGGCATAGCCAGATATTTGGCTTCTTCTTCAATTTCCAGTGACATCTCCAGCACTGGAAAAAAGAACATTGATGAAAACTTTCAAAATACATGAGGACGTTACGTTATGTATGATCATAGGGTGAAAGGAACAAAATTTTATAACTAGCATCAACAGTGTGGACACTCACACAACACTACTGTTTATCCGTACCCTTTAGTAAGCCTTAATTTCTTAATGTTCAGAGTTCTGGAGCCCAATTCTACTAAACCAATTGCTTTACTATGAGAAACGTATCTTCGCAAAATCGCCACTATAGATACCTTTTGGTATTCTACTAACACAATCTTTTTTTCAGTGACCCCAGTTACTATGACAACACCATTGAAAATTTGGCAGCTTATGACAGGAACAACAATCACAATCGTTAAATAATGGTTGCGCATATACTAGTTGACCCGCCCCGGCTTCGCACGGATACATTATTGTCTTGAGTTCGTACAAAAATCCCGTAGAAAAAAGGACTTTCAGATTTTCCAGAATTATCAAATGTACCGCAGCTTTTCAAAATTTTCTTGTATACAAACCTTGTCCAAAAAATTACGAAAACAACAAAAAAAAAATTAGGCAAATCGGTTCAGCTGTTCTCGAGGTTTTGTGAGACTAACAAACGTCAACTCATTTTTATATATTTTTTTTTAATAATAATAAATAATAAAATTTTATTTTGACACAATATACAAGTACAAAAATACAATACATAATTATTAGATAGGTACATGTAACAAAAATAAAGATGATTATTATGTGACAATAATTATGTATGAGCCTCAGTTGCCTAAACTAGACTGAAAAGCCTGTATGATAGGCAGCTGTGCTCCCCCTGCTTAATATCAAGTGGAATAAAAAATAACAATACATTAATTTTATATAAATAAGACCAATCATTATTGTGTATATGTATATATGCAATTAGAAGTACATTAATATAAATTAAAATACAATTGTGCTGTATAGTGTTTGAAATTTTTACAATAATAGGAACATGATTTAGGTCGGTGTTATGGTCCGAGTGTGTGCGAGTGTGGATATGAGTGTGTGTGGGTATGTTTGTGTGAGCGAGGGTGTGTGTGTGTGTGTGATTGTTGAGTGTTGTGTTATGTGGGTGCCTAAGTATGAGTTTGTATGATCCATGAGGGAGGGTAAGTTGTTACAATAATTGTAGGTAATTATTAGGTTTATTACACGATTACTTCAAAACATTAAGTAGGTGCTCAGTTTCATCGTACGAGTAACTTAAAAGAATTTGTGTGAGGCACTTTTTAAATTCATAAGGCTTGAGATGACATAGACAATCCTCAACAGAAAGCTTGTTATAGAGATACCCACCTAAAAAACAGGGAAAACGATTAGTGAAATTCGTATTAAATCTGATGCTATCAAATACTTTGTCAGTGCGCCTCTTATCCTGTTGCAGTGGGCGGATCTTGTGCTGTTTTATCAATAGTCTGAGTATGAATAGTTGACGTACGGACAGCACATTAGCTTCCTTAAAAAGTGCCGAGGTTGGGAATTTATATGGTAAGAAGTTACTAACTTTGAGCACGGCACGCTGTGCCCGCTCAAGTGAAAGCAAAGTACATAGTTTTAGCCGCGCCACCCCAAGCTTCAACACAGTACATTATAAGACTCTGGCAAAGAGAAAAATAGATGGTTCGAATTGTGCCTTTGTCAGTGACGTGACGAATATTTTTGAATACAGCAATCAACTTTCGCACTCTATTACTTAGTGATGAAATGTGTTGTTCAAAGGATAAGTTTGAGTCTAGGGTCACGCCTAGATAGCGCAGACAAGCAGTTCTCTCTAATGTACCACAATTACATGAATTGTGAGCACACGCTTTGGGGTCAGTTGTGTTTGTGTGTGCAACAATAGTGAAGTCATTAGATGGTTGGGTATTTTTGCGAATAGAAAATGTCATGAGCTTTGTTTTGGAGGCGTTTAACTTAAGGAGACTCTTTGTTAGCCAGTTTATTGTATCGTTTATACCAGCCTGAGCATTATCAAAGATGGATTTCCAACTATCGCCCCCAAAAACCAGAGCCGTGTCATCAGCGTAGGTGAAAATATTCCCATTAGGTATTTTCAGATTGCAAAGTTCATTTATATACGCAAGGAAGAGAGTTGGACCAAGAATACTACCCTGTGGAACTCCGTGGTACACTGAGACAGCTGCACTAATATAGTCATTAATTTTTACACTCTGTGTTCTATCCGCGAGATAGTCTCTGAAGAGTTGTAAAGGTAGTCCACGTACTCCCATGAACTCTAGTCTTTGCAATAGATGTGGAGTTGACACAGTGTCAAATGCTTTGGCTAAATCAAGAAAGATCGCCAAGCACTTGCCACCAGAGTCCAAGCTTCTAGCAATATAGTCTGTCAGGTCACAAACTGCATCAGACGTAGATTTATTTTGACGGAATCCATACTGGTTGGCAGAGATCAACTCGTGCTTCTCAAGGTAGCACACTAATCTCTTATTAAGAATTCGTTCCAGTATTTTTGAGAAAGTGGGAAGAATGGAAATAGGCCGATAGTTACTAATATCGTCCTTTGATCCATTCTTGTAAACAGGGATTATAATTGCCTTTTTAAACACTTTAGGGAAACGTCCTTGGTTAATGGCAAGGTTGCATATATGTGTTAGCAGTCCATATATAGATAGACTAGCTGACCCGTCGAACTTTGTACTTCCTTGACATGCATTTGACGCGAGCTGCCAATGTCGTTGCTGGTAGAATTGTCAATCGGCCATCATTAGCTGCATCTATGTACGAGAAAATTAATTTTCATCATATTTTTTTTTTACGTGAATTTTTTCTATTTTTTATTAGGTATTCTGCTATTCGGGGCGGATACCAATCCAACAAATTAAGCTATAAATGGTGTAACTAACCCGATTTTGTTTTATATATATGGATAGATTAGCAGAATTGAGTCCTGGTTCCAACACCTATTCTTTAAAAAATAAGGATTAAAATGGTCGTCACACCTACATTAAAAAAATTAACTGCGTGCGCAGTAAAGTGGCCGCCCTTTATGGGTTTACCCTTTAGGTTAGTAAATTTATTAAGGGGTTGTTAGGTTTTAGGTGTTTAGGTTAGGTAAGAAACTGGAATACTTTAAAAAATGAACTTACTTCCACTTTCAGACGCTGGGGTCGGTCCTTGTTGGACTTGTGACTGCTCTTCAGCATAAAACAACAAAAACAATTAAAATACTAGGTAAGCCAACGATTTTCAATTTTTTTTGGGTTATAATTGCTATCCCTCTGCTGGGCAATGACCTTCCCCTCATCGACCACTTATCTCGATTTTGTGCCAAATCTAGCCAGTCCCTATAAAACACCGTCTAATCACGCCAACGCTTCTTATGCCTTCCACGGCATCGCTTTCGATCCACCGGGATCCAGTTACGACCTTGGCCTATCTAGCAGTTTGGACACGGGAGACATGACCCATCCAATTCCGCTAATTATCATCATCATCCACAGTCCATAATTACATAATTGCTGGGTGTAGGGCTCCCTTTGTGTCACCCTTCCCAGTCTTGTGATGCGTGCAACCAGAAGGTAGAGACAGGCTTATGGCGGGTTCCTATATCCATCGGTAACCGACTACGACTCATATCTTCTTGAAATAGTGTCAAACCCTTCAGACCGAAATACAGCAATGCTATTTGGTGGTCTTTATTTCGTTGATCCACCGCGCCATCTACTAATAGCAAAAACCAAACTAACTCTTATCTTCTTCACCAAGAAATTCATCAATTATGTCCTAGAAATAAAATAATAGGTTAGTACGTAATAATATGAGAGTAAATTGAGATAGGTTACAAAAGATAGCCAGTAGAACCATTACAGCTGCAAAAATAAATGAAGCCATCACGGTACGTAGCCATCAATTTAGATGCCGGCAGATTTCACATCTGCCGGCATCTAAATTGATGGCTATTAAAAGATTTTATAATTGAAGAAAGACGCTCATAAATCTTATATATCTTAATAATCTTATCTTATCATACGCAATACGAATATATTTTGTTAGCGTGATGCGTTCGTGTTACGTGTGTGGCGAACAACCGGTGATGCCAACGGTCCGTTCTAACGTAATTATTAGGGATATTTATGCACAAACTGCTTTATATGGCTCGTTACGCAATTCATCTCATACTTCACCCGCAGCTCTGTAAGCAGTTCATAATGTTGTCTTCCACTATTATTCGTAAGTGGACAAAAATATTAAATGCATGGTAAGCAAAACATTTTCTATCTGAATCATTTTGAGAATATTTATAGCCCCAAAAAATTAAGTTTTGCTATGGCAACTGCAATGCAATAAGAACGACTTAGAAACGTATTCTAGAAATATGCTCAATCGTGAATTAAACACTCAAGTATAGATTTTTGACAGGTTACAATGAAGAATCTGTCAAAATGATGAGTTTGAAATTTAGTTTTGAGTTGTGTTTTGAAATACGGACGGTATCCCTAGGATCTAAAAGAAAAAAAGAATCCGCAGGACTAATGTAATTTTTTCGAGCGTTTATTTAATCGAACAGATTTTACCTCAGCAAATGTATGCGTGCTTTCCAAAGGTGGTGGGGCTTCTAAATATTCAGCACGAAATTCTTTCCTGCATACAAAAAAGGTCATGTCATGATTGTAGGTATTTTTAGGTGATTCTTACCTAGGTATTTATGCCTATCTGCATACACTTGCTACGCTTTTATAATAAATTACCAAGAGATATATACAAGTTGAAAAACGGAAATAAACAAAATCTTTAAAAATAGCCTACTACCTATAATATATCTATCGGATTATTTAGATGTTAGAAAAGCTTGGGATTGAAATTGCTTCAACCCGATATATTTTTTTTTCAATTTAGATGTAATTTATTTAATTTAATGGTATGTTATGTGAAAGGACCATTAAAAGGAACAACCAGCCTTGTTTCTTGCCTTTCTTTCCTGGCTTGATCGCGGAGGAACATGCTGTACAATTGACGTTTCAAGGTGATCCTTGCAATTTTAATGAATAAATAAATTTTTATTCTTTGCGGTTATGACGCCTGAACTATGTTCAGAATAAGCAATACTAGTAAGAAGCGACACATACGATAAACAATACAGACACGCTGCCGCGGGCATGCAGGCTGAGTGGTAGAACATTCAAGAAACTGGATATTATGCGCGCGAGTATAAGAGGACGTCACGGAACTCGGACAGATAGTCTACGTAGTCAAGTCAAAGTCAAAAATCATTTATTCATTAAAATTACAAGGATCAATGAAAAGCTACAAATGCGAAATGTCCTAGCTACTTTTTAGAGGTTTTATTATACAACAGTGTGTTGTGTATTCATACATAATTAAACCCGATGCGGGACGTTAGTGCTGATCTTGACCTAGAATTAGAATCAGAATTAGTGTCTTTAAGATTGTGCCAGATGGTCGGACGACATCGCGAGAGTTGCGGGAAGGCAATGGATGCGCTTGCCACAGGACCGGAGATAGTGGCATGATAACGAGGAGGCCTATACCCAGCAGTGGGTGGATGTGGGCTGAGATGATGAGGATGATGAAGATTGTATTGTTGTGGTTTAGATGTTTAATAAAAGTGTTATTTTGGAGTTGGTTTAAATTATTTTCAGAGTGTTTACCTGATCTGTGCACCCCTCAGGTTCCTCCCTGGTTCCTTAGCATTCCAGGCTCTCCTGGCCGCAGCAAACTCCAGATCTCTTTCATCATCACGTTTCGCGTACGCACCGCCTACGGTAGACAGCGAACATTCCAGCTCTGTGTATGCGTCATCAGGTAAGGGTTGGAAGGTAAGTTCCCCTTGTGGGGGTTTGTCTCGTTCTTTTGCTGACGTAGGCTATAAAAATACTTTATTGAACACTTCAATATAAATAAACATAAATAAATGATATAAAGGGTGTTTGATAATATACGCATAAAAATTAAAGGGGTTATTTTGATGATCATAATAAATAAATTTGTGAAATGTTTACCATAGAAATCTGAAATTTATTTTAGATTTAAAAACAAACACTTTATTATGTATACTTATGTTGTGCTATTGCTTAATGCTTGCCATCTAACCACAAATACTGTATTGGTGACGTCTCGAGATATCTCTTGTTGTCCCTTTCTAACCCAAAACCCGCAGCCATTTCCGAAAGATATATAAAATCGGCCTTTAAATTTTGGTGTCGATTGCAACGATCAATAAAATACTAGATATACGATCGGCCCGTCAAGGATGTCCACGCTGGAGAGTGCTTAAACGCCGCTTAAGCACTCTCGGCTCTTAGTCTTATCCGACCAAATCACCCTCCAGCATTCGAAGACGAGGAAAAAGCCGATTTCCTGGCTGAAACCCTCGAATCTCAATGCTCGCCCAGTCTCGAACCCGTCGACCCTGTTCACCTCCATACGGTGAACAGCGAGGTTGACCGCTTAGCCTCCCGACCCCCTACTTCCCCACTTGATCCGATTGAGCCCTCTGAAGTCTTTGACACTATCAAGGCCCTACACCCAAAGAAATCCTCCGGCCCCGACGGCATTTCTAACAGAGTACTCAAACAGTTCTCTGTTCCCCTTATCCATATCCTAGTCTGCATCTTCAATGCGGCTATGGAAACTTGCACCTTCCCTGATGCTTGGAAGGAAGCCAACGTCATTGGCATCCGAAAACCCAGCAAACAGGCAAACGATCCAACTAGTTATCGTCCCATTAGTCTACTTAATAGTCTAGGCAAGATATATGAGCGTCTTCTAATGAAGCGCCTCTGGGCTCATGTCAATGAGTTCAAACTCCTTCCCGACGAGCAGTTTGGCTTTCGAGCCCAACATTCATGCCCACAACAGGTGCTCCGCATAACGGAGCATGTCCTCTCCAACTGGCAAAGTACCTGGCCTTCAGATACTGGTGCCGTCTTCCTCGACGTAGCGAAAGCTTTCGACAAAGTCTGGCACAACGGCTTGATCTACAAGCTATTCAAACTCGGAGTCCCAGACAGACTCGTGCTCATCATACGAGACTACCTACAAGGTCGCAGCTTTCGCTACACCGTGGAAGGCACTCTCTCTAGTCCTAGACCAGTCAGAGCAGGAGTCCCTCAAGGCTCCGTTCTCGGCCCCCTCCTGTTCACGCTGTACACCAGCGATATCCCCCGCACTCCTCAAGTGGAAATAGCCCTATACGCAGACGACACAGCCTTGTACACATCCAATCGGAATCCTGATCGGGTGGGTATAAGGCTGCAGGCTGCCCTTCATTCATTAGCCACTTGGTTCCGCAAGTGGCGGATCGAGGTAAACCCGTCGAAAAGTACAGCAGTGTACTTCTCACGGAGAAACCTCACTCCCAAACCGATCTCTCTATTTGGCCAGCCCATTCGCTGGGCCCCATCAGCCAAATATCTGGGTGTCATCCTCGATAGGCGTCTTTCCTTTAGGTTGCACATCACTAAGAGGTGCAACCAAGCAAAGTTCACCCTAGGACGATTGTCCTCACTTCTAGGCGCGAAAAGTAAAATGTCCCTTAAAAATAAGGTGACTCTTTACAAAGCGTGCATTCGCCCCATTATGACATACTCATCTGTAGTATTTGCCCACTCTCCTAAAGTTGGTGCCATTCAGGTTATTCAAAATCGCTTCTTGCGAAAAGCCTCAGGCTCGCCCTGGTACTTTCGCAATAACGACCTACATCGCGATTTGAAATTAGAATCAATAGCCAGGTTCATGAAGCTCGCTTCCAAGCGGTTTTATGAACTTGCCTCTAATCATCCGAACCCTTTGGTACACACCATTCCGGTTTACCCGTTGGATCCGCCCGCCAACAAAATCCTCCGTCGTCCGAGACACGTTCTCGGAGACCCGGATGACGAAATCACCTCTGCTAATGCGGAAGGTGAGTCATCTATATCAGACAGAGCAAACACTTCACAGAAACACCGACCTCGCCGGCGAGGTCGACGAGTCCCTTCAGTCGCCGCTTATACAAGGTACAGACATGTACCCGGGCGTTTCTCTCCTATCCCCATCCCGGCAACAGCCCAAGCCGAGGTTCGTACCTAAGTGGTGCCCTTGCGCTAGTTGCCTATAAAACTTACTGGGCTGAGCGCCATCTGCGCTCGCCAAAAGTTCGGTTAAGCTGTCACGGCCTCAGAGGCCAACAGCGAGATTAGTCCATTCGAAAAAAAAAAAAAAAATCTCGGCTCTTAGTCGTGCGCTTGCCGTCGAAGTGACAACATGCCCAAGTGCTCCGTCAAAAGTTGCAAAAACAACACTTTAACTACATTAAAAAAAAGATGGAATTTCGTATTTCCGGTGAGTATTACCTTAAAGTTTGATAATTTGATTTTGAATTAGTCTATAATATGCTTTAAAACAATATTTTACGGAAATATTTGTAACTACAGACACACGACTACGCTACGCTACTGTCCCTTTCCCTCGCGTTGCATCGTTCATTTATCTGTAAGTGACCGAAGACCAATGAACCGGACTACATTAAATTTCGAATGAATGGAGTCGCATACTAAAAACATTTTAACAAGTTTAAAAAACAATTTTATTAGTAAGCATTATATACTAATCAGATGCGGCCAATTCTAAAACTACCTTCATGAAACAAACAACTCTCGTGTTTTATTTTTATCAAATTCATTAAAAAAACACGCGGTAGCCTACCCTACCGTTAAATTGTGGGCAACGAGATAACTTTTCGGTACTAAAAATACAGGCATTTTTACCACCAGCGCCACCAAGCCCCTTTATCTGAAGTACAATAGCCTAATGTCAACTGCTCGTTATCTGTTACAAAATACACAATTAACAGCAAAAGAGAAATTGAAACTCTTAGCTAGGCTTACAGCACTCTATATCTTTGTCCTACTTCTTGCAATATTTACTTTTTGCTGATTTCTGCCTATACTGTTAAAGTTCTAGTACTAAACATGGTTCTGCAATATTGTATACAATACAAAATTCGATTTTATCCAAAACTAGAGGTTGCCCGGGAACTTCGTACGCGAGGATGAAAATGTTATGACCCTCCTTTTTGCATCATTGACCTCGGTCTCATACATTGAAGGGAGATTTACGATTTTATTATTGTAGAGAAGAGAATTCATCTAGGACCCGAGTAGTCGGCAAGACAAATTAATCGAGCCCAAAAACTCGATGAGGTGGCATCGTTTAATCACAGTTCCCATAGCCATCTTCTGGCTCCATCATCAGACCCTGGATATCATCTAGGTACAGAATACTCTTTAACACTAATCGAACGAGCCCACACTCGATGTAACTATGTCATTTTATTACAGAGTTCCCATAGCCTGGCTCCGTCATTAAACCCTGACCTGGATATCATTTAGGATCCGAATACTAGTTAAGACAGATCAAATGAACCTAAAGTCGATGTTGTTGTGTAGTTTAGTTTAAGCATCTGATGATGCACCATCTTACTGCATCATGAGATCAGCTTCATGTCGCATATGCATGCAAAATTTCAACTCAAATCAGAAACCGGGCAGGTCTAATATCGCAATATTTTATTATCTATAAACGATAGACAAGACAACGAGGCACATTAAACTGAATAGGAGCCTGTAAAAATGAAAGATTTTATCAAACTATCCGATTATTAAAAAATCCGACTTTTGAATTTGGTTAACAAATGATTTATCCCTACGTAATAGATTCGAAATTTCATTTCTCAACAAAAAAATATTGTGTACGTTTCTACTCCTCCACACTTCTGTTCCGAACGGAGTAATTTTACGATCTTCGAACAGCACATTTTGAATCCGACCTTATTGCCATACCGTTAAAGTCAACAGTTTTTTAAAGGACAAAAGAAGGCAATAAATTTTTACGACTTAACAGCTGCTTCATTTCATAACGTCATATCTCCAAAATGCGAATGCTTGAAATGAAACTTTTAATCTGCGGAATAAAGTCGAGTTTAGACTATTTAACTTTTGGTATTAATAATGTTAGGCATTTTCGGCACTCACACAAATGCAAGGTATCGCTCGCCGCTTTTCGGCGGTGAGTTTGTTAGGGACAGTGATTCCTGAGATTATAATTTCTTTGGTCGATTGCAAGAGTAGGCAGTAAGTTTTATATTGAATTAATCACCTAAATTTGGTAGATTTTCTTTGAAACTTGATAATATAACTAGTAGTTTTTTTTTTCGAGGCGTCTGTTTATGTTTTGAGAAACCGTCACTTGAATATCGTCTCTATATTACCAACCATCCTGTATACTCGTATATAAAACTTTAAAAAACACGTCTATAAACTACGATAACCGTTTTTCGAAAAGTAGGCCGTAGGACAGTTGCGACTTTAGTGGTATTTATAAAAAAACACAAAGCCACAAAGTAAATTAGACGATCTTGCTGCTTAGAAGCGACTTACTTTGAATGAAGAGAGTCACATCATTAAAAAACTAGGTTAAGCCTCTTGTAAGTTGTACGTTGAAGTTGAGTCCTTAGGCACAGATACCTAGATACCTAGAAAGTTCATGATTTTATTCTTGCTAGGCTAGTATGATTGCCCTAGAAAGGTTTCTCTACGGAAGAATAGAGTAAAATAACATGAACGAATGAATGAAAACACTTTATTGTTCACGACAAAACAAAAATTACAAAGAAATTATATGACACAGTTCAAATAGATTATAAATTAGATTAGATAACTCCATAATGTACAGTGATGGAATGAAAAGGTTCATCACCTTAGAGTCGGTTTTCGCTTGCACCAGTAATGCAAGAATCAATTAATTCTTTTTGACAAGATAAATAGTCAAACAACTTTGAACTAAATCATTTTGAACTTAATTATCCAACAAAAGGTAAACAATATTTTCTCTGAGTCTATTCTGTAACAAAAGATAATAATATGTACTCGCGATACGTTGAACGAATCAATTTGAAAATTGACGAACCTTTTCATTCCGTCAGTGTACACCAAAATAAAATACAGAACATCATTTACAAATTGATTTAGTACAGTTCGGGTAACGTAGTATCGCTTTATCCAAAAGCGGTTTTTTTGCATAAAAATATGGCTCACCTAATTTTAAGTAGAAACCATCGCCTATAACAAAGTGCTGCCTAGCAGGTCACACTTTAGCAGGTCACAATTAACTTGAGGCAGGCAACATAAGTGTAAAGCCTCATGCCTCTGTAATTTCACCAGCAACCATACCCTTCGAATCGAAAGACAGCAATGCTGCTTGGCGGCAAAAATAGGTATTATGGTAATCCTTCCCCGGGCGAACCGTTTCACAAGGAACTCAAGTTGGAGTCTTCAAGTCCAGAGTGAATAGGTTCTTTCAAGGCAAGCGTGCTCCATCTTCGATTACACCATCACTTACCATCAGATAAGGTAGTGGTCAAAAATTGACTACCAATACAAAAAAAGGCTCTCTTACCTCTACTCGCCAGCGGTCTTCTCCTCTATCAGGCTCTAGTGGTCTGTTAGTTTGTTACTTATTTCTCAACATCGGAACTTCTTATATAGAATCGCAAAAAAAAAATAGGTAGTACTTCCCCGGGCGAGCCATTGCACAAGGAACTGTATTGCTCTTACATTTTACAACATTTTAGCGTAGAGCGTAGAAATATTTCTACGCTCTACGCTAAAATATGATATATCTTCCCTAATATTATAAAGAGGAAAATTTTTATTATTTGTTTGATTGCATTGAATAGGCTCCGAAACTATTGTACCAATTAAAAAAAAATCTTTCACTGTTGGGAAGGTACACACGGCAACACATCAAGCTATAAATTTCCAGTCTATGCTGACCTCTCATTGTACGGAAAACCTACACAATGCGAGGTCAGCTTATACTGGAATGTATAACTTGAGGTGTAGCTGTGTGTATCCCCGGGTGACATAGGCTACTTTTTACTCAACTGCGCAGAAGGAGGGTGATGTTTTTATTGAATAACTACGCGTGCGAAGCTGCGTAATGGTCAGCTAGTATAGAGATTTTACTTAGGAAACGTTAGTGATTTATTTCAATCATTATTATAAATGCGCGATTATTCATGTACGAGGCGTGACGTTGTTCGGAGCGGATCGCACTCACCCTGATGAAGGTTCACGGATTGAACCGAAATATTATCGGTCGAAACATCGATAAGATGCTACGTGATAAATCCCGTATTTATAATAATGTATACAGATATTTTTCTATGACTTTCATGTAAGTACTGTTAGTCCAGCTGGAAAAAAATATTTTTACCTTGATTGGTTTTTTTGCCAATTCAATTTTGGGTTCGACCTGAGAGTTTCTAACTTCGTCCACTCTCTTCCACTGCGCAAGAGTCAGTGGCCATCCTGAAGGGGCTGTCACTCTGAAAACCAAAATCACAGTTAAATCTAAGCTAACCTAAAACCAGACCAGTTTAATTAAAAATTAATTATGTTTCTATTGCACGTTTGATTGTATACGTGTTTTGTTATGTACAACAATAATTGAAAACACGGAAAGGGCTTATGGCTAGTATTGTTGTAAAATAGGTTTATTTTCAATTTCATTATAATAGAAAATTTTAAATTTTCAAACAAATGTAAATAAATAAATAAACATTGCAGGACATTTCACACAGCGCTATCTAGCCTCAAACTAAGCAGAGCTTGTACTATGGGAACCAGATAACTGATAGAATACTTATATACTTTTTTTGTAAATACTTACCTTTAATATATAGAAAAACACCCAGACACGGAACAAATATTTGTAGATCATGCAACCATTTGTTCCGCGGCGGGAATTGAACCCGCTACCTCCTGCGTGTCAGCCGGCTATATGCCCACTGCGCCACGGAGGCAGGCAACCTTAATCAAGTCCTAAAATATCATCGAAACAGCCTGTATACCTATAGGTAAACATATCATATTCATTCATCATGTACGTAGATATCTGTTAAACTGAATAAGAGACATCGTCGCTTAATTTTACTCGGTTAATGAATTTTTAATTTAAGATTATTTTGAAATTAATTAAAATTGACAAGAATTTGTAAAACTTTGCATGTCATAACCGACAGATAATATATTTAAACACTATCATACTTAATTTTAAGACTTTATTTTGTAACATAATTATCAGCTAAGAATAAACGACTTATGTCGCGGTCTCCACTCAAGAACTCGTTTACCCCAACGCTTGTCGGTTCTATACGAGCCTATAATATTTAAAGAATTGTCAACTAACTCCTAATAGTTAAGGAGTTATATTTACCATCATCAGCTCAGCAACATGAGATGATCAGTACCAAGCGCAAATACTTGAATAGTTTTTTTTATATAAAATATATAAAACACATCATCAGATCATGACTTGGTGCCAATAGGCGGGGCCAACCTGGGAAGACTACCCTTTTAAACAAAAAAAGAATATCTC
Source organism: Philereme transversata (assembly GCA_963924445.1). Lineage (NCBI taxonomy): Eukaryota > Metazoa > Arthropoda > Insecta > Lepidoptera > Geometridae > Philereme > Philereme transversata. The sequence goes on along the minus strand of OZ004339.1, from coordinate 33,429,412 downwards.
GAATCGGTCTCGCCCCCCCGGACCTCGGAGTCTTGGAGTAATCGGGAACATACATAAAAAAAAATTTGATTTCGGTAAAAGAACCGAATACCGGACTAAGTTAAATGCTCAGTGGGTCAAACTTCGCTTGCAAGTTCGATCTACAAGAACTTTCTGCTCTATGCACATGTTCGAAATTGAAATTTTTTCAGTCAGAAGTAATTTATTGGAACGAAGTTCCTTAATGCACGGTACGGACTTGGCGGATGGGAATTAGGCGAAAAAAAGTGTAAGTTTTCCGTCACGACCCTTTTTTTAGTGTAGACGGTTATCCATAGCGCGTATGCTATAAAATAATAATATAACTATTATTATAATATCAAATTAATATTAAATAAAATTAATAAATCATATAATATAAACAATATGACGACCTCCGTGGTGCAGTGGGCGAATAGCCGGCTGAGACGCAGGAGGTAGCGGGTTCGATCCCCGCTGCGGAACAAAATGTTTGCATGATGTACAGATATTTGTTCCGAGTCTGGTTGTTTCTCTATATATTATAAGTATGTATTTACAAAAAAAATGTATATAAGTATTCTATCAGTTATCTGGTTCCCATAGTACAAGCTCTGCTTAATTTGGGGCTAGATAGCGCTGTGTGAAATGTCTAGCAATATTTATTTATTAATATATTATAATATTATATATATTTTATTACTATTGATTATATTAATATTTAATTTAATATTATTATTTCAATAATAATACTACGAAAGGCTCTTCGTTCCAACCGAGTGTTCCACGATACTCACGCATTTGATACCTTTTTTTTTTTGTAAAATGTATTTTGGCTGACTTACAGACTTACTCTAAATACTCTATAGTTTGGTATTAGTATTAGTTATATTTACTCTATATGGTATAGTTTCGACTCAACAGGAACGGGTCGCTCTGACTTTATCTGGAAGGGCCAAAACAAGATGATCATTAGTTCAACCTTCATTTTGTACCTACTCAATGTTAAATACGGTTCTTTCGTTGTTGTAGGTTGGCAGCGCGTTGCCGACCCTTTAAACAATTTTAAGTACCCTTTTTGAAGAACCCTATATTGTAGTCCCATACTGTTTTCCGTAAATTCTTCAAATAAAAACCTAAAACTGCTAAGTTGCTTATCCGTTTTTGACAAATCATTAAGTTAAACAACGATGTGTGTGGCTCTACTTGGAAGGGCGGCCGTTGCATTTTCAGCTAAGCTGTCGATCTTAAAACTTTGTCTCCAGGTTGTTCACTAGCTTATACGAACTTACTAAGATGGAGTAGAATGAATAAGATGTTGCTGGACCTTGATGGCTGATCTGTTTTTCCCGGCGCTAGTTGGCTTAACTGGTTTTGCATTTTTTAGAGATCTTGCGCTTAATCCAGCAGATTCTCTTAAATTCTAGAACAAAACAAACAAAAACACTTTAAGAATTGATATCTCACAAATCTAGGAAATTTTATATGTAACAAAATTCGGACAGCGTGGTTGATAAAAACATGACCCTACTGCGCAGTCAGTTAAAACGTAGCTTAAGTTTCAATCCCAGTCATAATCTATCAACAGATGTATGATGTTATTTACGAAATAAAATGAAAACGCGGGTAGGGCTGATGGCTAGTATTGTTGGAAATAGGTTTTTTCAAATTAATTACCATAGAAAATTTTATATATCAAACATCCTTAATATCACTCCTAAAAATTTCAATGAAACAGCCTGTATAAAATAGGTACACTAATCATATCCTTTCATCATGTAAATAGGTAACTATTAAACTGACAAAGCGACATCAGCGCCGATTTGTTGTTTAAAAATGTTAAAACAGTTTACTTTAAATGTATCGATTACTGGATAAATATTCAAGCTACCCGTATTAAACCCACCTTTAAATCTGTAAATACGAACCCGGATTTGTTTTTTTTTATTAATATCGTACATAATAAAACAGGTTGTATATACCAAACATCGAAATCGGTCCAGCCCGTAGCAAATTAGAATGTCGTCCTGTCTCAATATTGATCCTGGATAAACTAGTTTCCGAGTGCAATTTCTCAATATAAAGTGAAATTTGGTGCTTATTAATAATACTCATTGCTTTAGTGTATGGAAACCATATTAATTATTCGGCATTATGTGGTTGTTTTTTCTATTTCTTGTTTAGAGGTTCATACAAAGTTATCACGGCATGCAAAATGATTGACGTCAAATCGGATCTATTAGAGTTCCCCAATTTATCTCTTTTGCCTTGTCGCCTTTTTAGTTTATTTTAGTGTTAGATTGTTTCTGTGTGGTAATTACAATAAAGAGTTATCTTGTCATCAGGTTCTTTATAAACCATCTTCATCATCATCATCCACAGCCCATAAGTACTCACTGCTGGGTGTAGGCCTCCCTTTGTAAACGCCACCCTTCCCAGTCCTGTGCTGCGTGCATCCAGGAGTTGCCCGCGACTTTCTTTACGTCGTCGACCCACCGCGCCGTCGGACGTCCTGGACTTCTTAGGTCTGTTCTTGGCCACCATTTGGTCAAAGATTTACTCCACCTGCTATTACCTCAGCTCGTCACCATCTTCAAATGATGTAAAAGCCTTAGTAGGTCTCTTACCAAATTAACTTGTGACATGGACTTCTTCTTCAAAGACAGCAAGTCAGGTGGTGGTGATGGCTGCAGTCTGATGTATGGCCAGCGAATCTCCCCTTTGCCAGTGCAGCGAGCCAACTCTTGGAGCTCGTTTGTTCGGGACGTCGTCCGGAGTGTCGCTACTATCTCTAGCTGTGGAGTAAAGGAGGATTTCCACTAAAGCACACACACAATGTGTCTAAGATGTATTGAATGTATGAATAGTATTTTTTTTTAATATAGGAGGTATACTATCTGTATGTTACTTCTATGTTTTCCTGCGTCTGTGTCTCACTTTGTAGTCCCAATGTGCCGTTACAAATAAAAACATCTTTCTTTCTTTCAAAGCCAATGGAATTGGCTGAAGTTAAAATCGTATTATGTCATTTACATGGCGTTACTATTGGTCAATTTCACTCATCTCCTCTCCGTTCCGCTTTGGTAGAAATCGGCCCTAATGCTAAAATATATATCCCTGGGGATCTCTCATTATTTTTAAAAATCACCAAAATATATTATTTATATGGGCATTAAACGCATGGTTCATTGCAGAACTATCAAACTTAGTGGATTTTTTAACCGTAGACCCTAAATTTACATTTTATTTATACACTTCACTGGCGGCACCGCATGAATCTGTTTGTTACGTTTTCCCGACGGCTTGACCGATTTCGATGAAATTTGTTACACAGATAGTTACATATATATACAGATACAGATAGTACAGATAGTAGAAATTTGTTACACGGATTGAGACATAGGCTACATTTAGAAGCTAGTGTACGAATACCTCATATATTCTACCAAATAAACGTTCTGATTTCTGATGACTCAAAGAATATCACAGCGACAATTAATGAAACTCTGGCGCACTAAAACCTTTTACTATTGGACACGTTGACATTATCTGGGCCCATATAAAATAACCAAGAGTAAACTAGAACAGTTCCTAACTAAAACGTTTATCAACTGCACAAGTAGCGATCAAGAATTATCAATAAATGTCAAATGAGTTGTTTACTGAATGCTTCTAAAGGAACTGATTAGCAGTCCACCGGCGGATATCAGCCTATAAAGTAAATTGCAATAGACCACACTTTCACAGTTCCTTCTATGCAGGTCTTGAACGGCAGGCCACTTCACAAGATCAGAACTGTTAATCAGTGGGGCCCTTAAGATAGAGAACTAACGTCTGGTGAAGTAGTAGCGGCTCTAAAGCTGATCGCTTCCTGCTTAGTCACGGAAACTGTTATGCTTCCTAGAATGTTCCTTCTATTCGGCAGGAACATCTCGTCAATGTGCAGCTTGTATGCTGGGTGGAGAGGCTGTTCTTTGCAGCCTTCGATGTCATTGTCACACACGTGGAAAATGCCTTCGATGGAAGATAGCACAGTGAGCTGCCAGTGCGCGTCCATACTGAAGCCTGCTGCATCGTGCAGTGTACCGTGGGCCATTACTGTGTACCTGCGATAAAAATATCTACTAAAGCACGAAGAGCTATCGACCGTTGGGCCAAAAAGATTCTAGAGTCTAGGATCGCGGACTAAACGCGTAGAACACCCCTCCGCTATAATGGAAATACTATCTAGTTGCTAGGAGCCGATGGGTGCTACGCAAAATCGGTCACTCTGGAAATCTATGGGGGAGGCCTATGTTCAGTAGTCGATTTCCTAACGTTGATGTTCTGAAATAATTATTCCATACCCATAGTTATTCATCCTGAAATCGAAGGTAAGGTGTGCATTATATGTCTGAGGCATAGCTTCTCCCGTATCATTGTTGAACACCGCTACGGTACTGTACTGAAGACTGCTCTGTATATCAAAGTGGACCTTCACTGGTCCATGGCAGTAGAACACAACTTGGAAGTAAGGGATCCACTTGCACTTCGGAGTGACGTTAGAGGTGCCGTGGTGCTGGATCAGGCCGTAGACCCCGCTTAGGGCTGAGGCGACGGAGTAGGCCTGCTTAGCACCAGGATACATGCTGAAGAACTCGTTCATGAGAGCGGAGAGGGATTCGAGATTGCCAAAAGCGTTGTCCATTACCTAGAACAAAGACAGCCTTTGAACACGTTCTGTTCAAAAAACTCCGTTTTACCCTGCGTGTCTCTACTCAACGTTTTGAATGACCCAAGTTTGATAGTCTTTCCGGGAACTGAATCAGATGGAAAAAAGCTGAAGAAAACCACCTACTCGCTTACCCTGAGCTTAACTTGGTGTCTTGTTGTCCTAAAATACCACTCTATTTCTGTCTTTTTAGGGTTCCGTACCCAATGAATAAAACGGGACCATATTACTAAGACTCCGCTGTCTGTCTGTCCGTCTGTCACCAGGCTGTATCTCATGAACCGTACATATAGTTAGACAGTAGTAATTTTCACAGATGATGTATTTCTGTTGCCGCTATAACAACAAATACTAAAATCAGAATAAAATAAATATTTAAGTGGGGCTCCATACAACAGACATGTTTTTTTTTTGCCGTTTTGATAGATAATGGTAAGGAACCCTTCGTGCGCGAGCCCGACTCGCACTTGGCCGCTTTTAATATTTTTTATAGAACTTATCGGTAAATAGATAAATGCAGTAGCCAGTTGGCATTGGGGAGTTTCTTGATATTTTTTTTTGCCACAACTAATTTCGAATACAATAAAATATTGACTAATGAGCCCATTGGATACTTTCTTAGTAAGTACACGGAGCAGATAACAAAAAAAAACTACAAAAACTATGAGGAAAGTAGTAAAATTAATAATTGCAATCATCCCAGAAATTACAAACCAGTCGGGATTTGAACCTGCACTCTTCCTCTTCTTATGAGGAACTGTAAGTGCCGGATAGACTTTAAGATAAAACAAAAATGATTGCTCTAAATACCTGCTTAACTAGTTCAAACTAAGTTTATCCTTCTCAGGGTTTATCCTTCCAATTGCTGAACCGAAAATTACAAATAAATTAACTGCAAATGGTTATTTAACAGTTGAACAAATTGTTAATGCAAGCAAATTACTCCGTTTGAGAAAACTATCCAACTAAGCTGGTTCACTTCACACTATCAAATACAACTAAAAACCACAAGTAAAATAAAGAAAACAGTTGTGTTTCTAATCTGTATGTTATTGGTATATTCTTAGAAAAGGGCCGTAAATGATCAATTACACCCGAAATTATTTTAGCGTACGAGCGAGCGTTATATCATCTAATTACGATTATAGACATATACCAGAGACCAGTAATATAATTAAAAAAACAATGAAATAGTATAAACGAAACACGTAAATAAACACAAGGGAGAACCTGGTTGATACTGTGTGCTACAACAGTAAATGGGACTCGACTCAGCATTATGCCCGCCGTAAAGGAAAGCGCTGATATTCTGTCGAGACCGCTCCATTTAGCCACTAGACCCTGTGAGAGTATTGTGTAGTCAAGTGAGAATATTATGTGTCATGTCATGTTGTGTCAAAATATAATAATACATAGTAGAAAATGTCAAATAGTTTATAAATAAAATCAGAACATATATAAATCAAATTAATAAATTAGTTATAAGAATCGCCTAGCAAGTGAAAGGTGTATTATTTCTCTTTATGATTATGTATTCAAAACGATGTTATTCTCGATTTGACGACCTCCAAGGCTCAGTGGGTGAATGAAACGTACAACACCTGCTGAGACACAGGAGGTTGTAGTTCCAGTCCCGCCGTGGAATAAATGTTTGCATGATCTAGGTACAGATATTTGTTTTGGGTTCGAGTGATTCACTATTTGATATAAGAATAAATTTGTACAAGAAAATGTGTAAAGGTAAGTAATTATATCAGTTATCTGGTTCCTATAAAAGTAATCAAAGCTAGAGCAAAGTTTGAGCTAGATAGCGCTGCGTGAAATGTCCAGCATTATTGTGTTAATGTCAAAACCGAAAGTAAAATCTTTTTATTCATTTAAATCACAGGGATCATTTTGGAACGTCAATTTTACTGCCTGTTCCTTCGCGACCAAGCCAGGAAAGAAAGGCAAGAAACACGGCTGGTTGTTCTTTTTAATTGTCTTTTAGAATACATACATTTATGAAAATAAATCATGTCTAAATTGTAACATTTTTGAACGAGTTGAAGCAATTTCAATCCCAAGCTTCTCTATCATCTAAATAATCCGATATGTTATAGTAGGCTTTTTTATAAAGATTTTGTTTAGTGATAATGTGTACTATGTTGGTGATAATATAAATAACCGAATAAAGAAAAATACATTGATTGTATTTATTTATAGGGATCTAGCTAACAATTTTTATTGGCTGTGGTCTAAAGTCTATAACCATTTTGGTCGCCTTGAAATGAGTGCAGCAGCTGTTATCTCTAGCTGGTTTACAGCCACGTTTGAACAGTAAGCGTATGCTGGAATTGCTAATTTTCATTAAAACTTCTGTTTAGAAACCAGGAAAGTTTCGATTGAAAGTTAGCATTACGTGAGCCTTTGAAGTTGCAGCGATGCTCTGGATGTATCTACACTACATAACAAACTTAGTGAAGAGGAAGATTTTGATCTTTTTATGATTGTATTACTAGGGTTTACAGTTCAGTACATAAGTAGTTAATTTTGTAATATTGATTTGGTTATTGATAATGTTTTTTTTAATATCATATCAGTACGTTTATTTATGAAGGACAACCTAAAATAAAGAAAATAATTTATTGTAGCAAAACAAATAAACTAAGCCCAGCTTACACACGACCCCTAAACGTGTTAGCGACTAAACATGTTCAAAATTGACGTATTTGTATGATTAGACAACTCCTTTTTAATCATATTAAACCACTAAATACGTTTGGGCATCGTTGCGGAAGTCGTCCTTAATATGCACTGCACTAATACTAAACACACACTGGAAAGTGCAGCGTAGGACGGCCCCTAACTAGATGGAAAGAAGACCTGATGAAGGTTGTTGGGAGCCGTTGGTGCACCGCACATTATCGGTCGCTTTAGAAGAGGCATATGTTCAGCAGTGGATGTCCTTTGGCTGATATGATAATGATGACATAAAAAGAAGAAGTTAAATGGTCTTACAGACTTCAATTCTTCTGTCGAGAATGTGACGTGCCTGTTTAGACATTGCCTAGCCCAGGTCCCTCTCCAATGCGCCTGTAGTAAGGTAGCTGCCTCATGCTTCCTAATCATCTGCTCTCGCTCATCCTTCAGAAGACCACAGGGCAGTTCATCCGTAGCCAGCTCGCAGACTTGAGAAGTGGTGGGGCCTACTGGTGCTTTCAGTAGCTGCTTCATCACTGATGGGCTTACTAAGTGTTTTTCTTCTGCAACATTCTGTAAAAAATAAAAAAGTTTGATCTTGGTTGAATTTTTTTTAAATAGAAATGAATTAGAATGTAATGTACATTGAATAACAGAAATAATGAACAATTCTTTATGTATAATAAGATAATTTCGGGGCAGCTGGTCGAAGCGACGTGTGATCTCTCAACCCTCAACGCATGACATTGCATGACTTAGCGAGGCTATGCAGCCAGTGTCTTTGGGAAACTAGCGCCTGACTGATCGTATATAACAGTAGTTTTATGTCTTGCTTTTGAATTAGGAGATGTGTAAATAGAAGTATATCAGTTAAATTACTGGTCTTTTTTTGCATTAATAACCCTATTACTTTTGTGTGTAAGCGCACCTGTTCCTCCATGACCGCTTCAGGTAAATCTACTTCCTCTACCTCTGTTATCAGACAGTCACAAGTATTCATATTTGCAATCTCCCTCAAGGATTTTGGCGGCTTTGGTTTCGGAGGCAACCCAAAGTCAGGGTCACCAAAGTAATGTCTTAGGACAGTGCTCACGGATCTGAACTGTACGGTTGGAAGACGCTTGGACAAAAAAGACTGGAGAGCTTGTCGAAACATCCAGTGAAGAAGCTCTTTGTGATATCCAACTACTTTTGGGTCCCAGAATAAATCTGGTTGATATGACCTGGAAACAAGAGGACCATTAGACAGTGTGGTTAACATTTTCTGTAGTACGGTATAATGAAACAATTAAAATGCGCGTGGGTTTGCCAGCCTGAGGGGTTCTAACATAACAACTTAGTGAAGGAACTTAGTGAACATATAATTATGCTCAACCCTTGTATTCTTTATTGCTGATGGCAATAACAACAAATACCTTTTTTCAATAATGTACACAAGAAAATATAAAAATGCGGAAATAGAGTACACGAAACAAAAGCCCTAATAAGAGTTTTCTTCCTTTATGGCTAGAAAGTGAGAGATGATTTTAAAGGTAGCTCTTCCGGGCATTAGGTGACCGATTTAGTTGCAGTCAGCTAGTTATGTTAGAGGCATTTAGCCGTTCTCTATCAATCTAGTTAACCCACATCCACCCACTGCTGGTTTTATACCTCTTTTTTATCATGCTATGTACCACTCTTCAGACATTGAGATATAAATCTTCGGGGAGTCTATAAAGTACTAGATCACCTGTAAAACTCTCTATTAAGCGTCAGTATAGCGGGATTGGATCTGTTCACTCTGGTCCAGTTCGTAAACGAGCTCCCAAGGTTACCCAAGAACCTAGATGACCAAGGACATTCCCTGACTGCTGCTGCCTGGATAAGGTCCCGCGTGCCGAGAAGAATTGAAGACTTGCTTAGGAGCATAACGTGCCAGTTCATCCTAGAGTGAACCCAGAGTCTGAAAGAGACGATTGGTTGATTGAAAATACTTTATTGCACTTATAAAAATTGTACAAAGGCGAACTTAATGCTAAAAAGCATTTTCTTCCAGATAACCATTGTATATTGCAGCTAAAGATGCGCAAATTTTCATTAGTTTCCTTTACCGCGCTATAATGTGTTAATATATAACTTTTTATCAAATAAATAAAATACTAATACAATACTAATATTATTGATTTGAAAGTAACTCTGTCTGTCTGTCTCTCTGTTTGTTACAATTTCACGGCTAAACAGTTGGACCGTATTCGACAAAATTTGGTATATAGATAGACTGTGACCGGTATTTAGACCTACTTTTTAACCGACCGAAGCCGCCTACCGAAGCTTGTATTTTATATAAAATCCCACCGAATGTTGTTATATTCCTATTTATTTACAATAGTTTGACCATATTACGCTTTTAGTATGGACACGAAACATTACTTTTGCTGATGTGCTTTTGTGTACTATCGCTAAATATCGTATTCACGGCATGCGATCAAACCTATAGCTTTCATTCCACTGACCACACTGCATGCAAAAACCCCATAAATAGGGATTCTCCGTCAAGGGATGCAATATTTATGTACTAGCTTTCGAAACTAAAGAAAAACATAGTGGAACACCCTGCCTGAGTCTGTGTTTCTTGATAATTACATCTAGGGGTGTTCAAGTCGCGAGTGAACCGGTTTCTTCTAGCCAAGCGTGTTCATCGTAGACCTCACCATCGCTTACCATCAGGCAAGGTCAAGTGCAAGCCTATAAGATATACAAAAACACTAAAGTTTAAATAATGTATTTATGTAGGTTAATTTATGTTTTATATGTACCTATATTATGGTATTTTTATTAGTCTTGTGCACATTTTCATTCGTTTACTTTTCTTTTCTTTTCAATAATATTAGTATTGTATTAATATTTTATTTATTTGATAAAAAGTTATATATTAACACGTTCCAGTGCGGTACGTGATTGTACGTCAGGATATTTGCCGTGTGAAATAAATGACACAACGTATAATATCGGCCAGAAAAAATACTGTGTATTTGGCAGAACGTGTACTCAAGGTGATTCATGTTAAATCCTATTAGCAACCTTTTACTGTCACATCATATCCAATCGTTATTACACGCACCCCGTACATTCAGTCAAGCAGTGTCACAGAAGATGCGCGCACGTCGGTTTTCCGCCAGTTTGAGAATGTGAATAAAAATTGTATTTACACGAGTGACGTATGCAAACGTTACTGTCACAAAATGCTTAGATGTATTTATTGAGTATTGTACTACGTATATCGACGTCGTCTCAAAATATAGGGGAATGTTTAGTATCATATCACGGACAGCCGTGAATCGGACACCGCGCTTGAACGTGTTAACAGTAACACAAAGCTGTGTAAAACCCTAGGCGTTTGTCTCGGTGCTTAAGACACTCGAGCCGCTACACATTATTTAGATACTTAAATAACCCGTCTCACCTTTACCTAAATATAATTTTATATGATGAACATGAACATGGAAATATTTTAAAATAACATCATTATTTAATAATACATGACTACATCGTACTTCGTTTAGCTTCACTAATTTGGTTCAATCCAAAGGAGGCCTGGAAGAGATCGCTTTATGCGATAAGGACACAGGACACACCCATTGCATAGCCCCATCATTCTCTCATTCCACCAACACGTTGACTAAGTTTTGTCGTACTACAAATAACAGAATAAAATATTAACCGGCAAAAGTGCCTCCCCGGCAGAAAGTTCACCTCCACAGAATCGTATCCCGGCGTCTGCACAAAAGCCTTAGCCATCGGAACCTCGCAATCTCCAAACCAACCGAACCTCTCCAGTAAAACATACGCCGGCTCAATGTGATCCATAATCGGTATCCCACTATTCATCAAAATCCTCGGATGGAGCATGGACAGTGAAATTTTAAGGCAGTTCTCTTCTGGGCCGTCAATTTGGAGATACAGAGGAGCACTCTTTGGAGCGGGGATGTCGAGCGCTCGGTTCGGAGTGGATTTTGTGACGCGAACGGGAGGGGTGCTGGCCGCTGATGTGTATTTAAACATCGACGGGTAGAACAGTACGTTGATGGCTTCCATCAGCTCGTGGAGCTATAAGGGATAAAAGTGTTAAAACGAGAAGAAACTACTAACATAAAATAAATCTCGAAATTTTTTGGAATCCTTTCCTCTTTAAATTCCTCGAAATCTTAGCGTCCGTCTTTTCACTCGTACGCCAAAATACTTAAGGTGTAATTGATCGTTTTCAGCCCTTGTATAACAATATACTATTTAAATCTTCTGTGTACGTTATCGCTCAAGCATCACATCCATACAAAAATGTACTGGCGTGATCTTTGGCGGGTTAATTTTACCTGTCCAAATATTTTAATTTTACATACAATTAATAAAAACTAGCTCCTCTTGTAACTTAGTCAGCGCCAAGAGGTGTAGTTTTTTTTACTTGATTTACTAATATTTCGTACAAAAATATATCAACTCCTTATTGTATGTATCTAAGTAACTAGCTGCTGCCGCGAATCCCGTTGTGATTAATTTGCTTGTTTGTTTGTTTGGTGCCAACTCAAAACAAGTTAGTAGATTATGAACTGATATTATTAAAACCAAAAAGGTTAGCTTAAGTTAGATTTTTCGAAGGTTTCATTTGTAGTTGAAAAGTTATTTTTTGGGGCTTAAATAAATACTCACTTAATGAAAAAATTATTATAATATTCAATGAAAATAATAATAATATATTAATTAAAATATTCAATAAAAAAAATCATCGTAACCAGATTATCCAATACAAAGTCATGCTTAGTAGAATCAGTTAACATTTAAATATTCAGTGGGTGTGCAATCAATCATCCCTTATTTGCCTACCCTTAGAGGTGATTTTATTTTCAAATTGAAATGTGATCAACGAGGTATACCCATGGACAATGGTATAAAAAACCAATTAAAAAAAATCATCAAATCCGAATACCTACTTAATAATAAGTTATGCGTGGTCACTGGTCATCCATAAAAAACGCTCCTGTTTTTCGTTGGTTAATTAAATTTAATATAACGTATATGCGGAGATTACCTCCTTCAATATAAACTAATTACAAACTCTTATTTATAATACTGGTCTATTTTAATACACTATCTATACTTACTGGATAGTACAGTATCCATTGTTTCAATTCATCTCTATGTTGTTGATTTATTGTCGAGTTTCCTCCAGTGGTTTTAACCAGATCTTTTGCACCTTTCTTCGTCTAAAACATACAAAAGAGTTCAAAAAATGTTGGCATAGTTCCCGATCCGGAACTTTTTAAATGTCGCGTCCAACAGTGCATCTTGTATAATTGGATTAGAGACACATAGACGAATAAAAATAGGTATGTAGAACTTAAAAATTCAAATATAAGTCAAACTCATCACTTGGTTAATTCATTTCATAATTTATTTATGTTATTTATATTTATTTCTTAGGAAAACAAACAACACTATAAAAAAAACTGAAATACCGCTGATTCCCATTCATGTTTCCGTACATTTAAACTAACTTACAGCTTGTCTGTTGTAAAATAGAGAACAGGAAGAAAAGATACAAACTAATAATAGTAAAACAGTTAAAAAAACAAAACGTAAAACAAAAGCCAGAGACAAGACAACTATGAAATTATCGAATCAGCGATTTGCTAAAATACTTTTAATTTTAGGCGTTTAGGCACGATAATATCGAGTTCGGGAACGTCAACCAAGTTCTTAAATGCAATTACCGCTCGACTAATAGACATAGATTATTAAACGAGGGGATAAAGCAGCGTCTTGCTTACGTCACGGACGCTATATTGAATCCCGAACGTAACGAACGGTTCTAGAGTTAATTCACGAGCGGAGCGAGGGAGTTACTAGAATCCTGAGTGTAGAGAGGGATAAGCACGCCCAAGATGCAGACAGCTTTATCCACGCGGAGAATACTCTATTTTTCACACTTTCTGCGAGACAATAAAAACCAAACCTAGGTTGGTGCATTCTGTGCAGAGGTCTATTTGGTTCAAATTTTAATACAGATGAAGTTCCAAATTCAAATGACATTATGCCCGCGAGGGCATAATAGTATATTATGATACAAGTGAGTTAAATCAGTAGCAAGTAAGCACTCGGCTAATTTACTTCTCGCCTACGGCTCGGGCTGCAACCCACAGCCTCGTGTATAATGAGCAAGTTGCTCACGAGTTTCATACGCACTTTTTCAACACACTTGCGAGGAAAAAACATACATGTATTGCATAAATCGTTAAGCATAAAATTATTAAAACAATTGGTGAATGTACCATTTTCAAAACGATATTGTTGCACGCGCTAAATGTAGGGTGATTGATTACATATAGCCATACAGAGTATTTCAAAATTATAATTTTAGTGATAAAATGCAAATATTTTAAAACAAATAATTGTGAATTAAAAATAATTTGATAATAATAGAAAGAAAGAAAGAAAGAAAAGAAAGAAAATACATTTTTTTGACACACACATAGGACAGACCATTCAGAACATAACAAACATACCTACTTACATAAAGACTAAATTATTAAAAAGAAAAGAAAAAAAAATTAAAGCTAGGTATACATAGGTAGGTACATACAATATGGTCTTCCGTGCTGTGTGGGCCAAACGGGTCCCATCTCAGCGTATTGCTGCCAATCATCCGAGGAAGGTAAGCAAATAATAAATGTTTTTTCGTCTTAATTAGGGATAGGTACATTTATTTATTCCAAAAATGTAAATGGATTTTCAGCGGCATAAAACCTCTTTGTTATTTCAAAACTATATTACCCGGTTAAATTGAAAATGCTCTGTATACTCGCATATTATTTGCAGTTAGGTCCTAACTTAACTTTGTAGGGATAATTCTATTATGCACTAATGTGTAATATTATTCTGCACGTGAGTATTATAGTTCGGTTTATGGCCTTAAGAACGATATAATAAGGCTCACTTTACGAGCAAGTGTGTTGAAAACAACTTTACTCCCGGCGCAGTCGTAGGGATTTAATCACTTGCTTTCGGTGAGGTTTACATGACATATAATTTGACATTGTCGAGCAGGTGGTGTGTGAAAAGAAATAATTCTGCCTGTAATTGGTGACGTTATAACTTATCAGTTTAAACATACAGTCAAACGCAACTACAAATATAATAAGTGCAATAGCTGCTTAAAATCTTAAAATTCCTCTGTCAAACGTAAATGTATTTATCTAGGCTTTATTTGAAATCTAGTATAAGCCAAACCAATATTCGGATTATCACAAAATTAGACCAGAAATAAATTTAAATTTTAAATGTTAATTCAAATAAACTTACCGGACCAGTTTTGTCCTGTTCCTCTCGAAACCCGAAAGTAATCTGTAACAGAATTAAATAATTACACAACACGACTTTTATTCTTGCACATGCCAGGTAGGGATTATAATATTAAATCTAAGTAAATCTGTATAAAAAAGCCTACTATAACATCTCGAATTATTTAGATGATAGAGAAGCTTTGGTAAATTTGTTAAAAAATGTTACAATTTAGACGTTTTCTTTGATTTTTTTTATTTGTATTCTAAAAGGATCATTAAAAAGAACAACCAGCCTTGTTTCTTGCCTTTCTTTCCTGGCTTGGTTGCGAAGGAACGGGCAGTCAAATTGACGATTCAAAGTGATCCTTGTGATTTTAATGAATTTTAATGAATAATGCTGTGAACATGGACGTTTTGCGAAATCTATCGCCTTAAAGAAGAATATCCTAGCTAGCGTAAAATAATTAATCTGAACATAAAACTTCTCAGCAAGATCTGTTAGTGTTATGACCACGAAGCCAAAGGCCTATCACCTATCCTCTGTGGTTTTATTTTTATTTTATGTCGTGTTAAATACATATTTAATTTTAATTTTCTACCGACCTGTCGCCTGGCGTATGGACTGTACGTCTATCTGGCGTAACTCTGGACGGAGTATGTACAAATACTCTACTACTCTTATACGTTTTATATGTGTGTATATGTGTTGTTGTATCTACGGTTGTGCCAGACTAGTGGCTGGTAGGTGCAATGCACTGGCCAGTATGGCATCTCTCCAAGATCGTCTACGTCGCATTATTCCATAAAATTGGATGGAAAACTCATTATAACAATTTCATTGCAACTTTATAGAAGGAGAATAAAATTGACGGTGAGAGATGTAGGGTTAAAAGATATTTGAAACATCGTTGTTCCTATGGGAACGTTGCTTTTCCTGCTGTACAAATTCCAAAAATTGTGTGATCATTATGAATGTGACTGTTTATCATCATCATCATCCACAGCTTGACTTCACTCACTGGTGGGCCGCCCCAAGTTTGTGCTATCCACCACGATCCTGCGCTAGTCTCATCCACTGAAGGCCCGCGACCTTTACGATGTCGTCCAACCATCTCGCTGCCTGACGTCCTACCCTTCTATACCCGCTCTACGGTAACCATTCAGTCGCTGCCCTGCTTCATCTCTCATCGCCACGTCTAGCCAAGGATGGAGAGTCGAAGTGAGTGGATATAAATGAATTCAACTGATTTTAAAATGAATATAACCTAACAAGAACAATGACATCCTCCACTCACCATAATATGTTGTGCCCAATATTTATGATGTATGTGATCAAGTACCTACCTATTACCAGCTATTATTACATTGTGGAATACAATAAATGATTGAATATTGATATAGAAGTAGAGGAAGGAAAGTTGATATGGGTAAGGAGTGAGTACTGGCGACGGCTGATAGAGGTATGGAAGAAAAACATGTTATGCTGACCCCATGTTATGTGGGGTAAGGGCAGGAAGAATAAAATCCAATGATTACTAATGGGAGGGAGTAATAAGTTTTTGATCCCAGCTAAAGAGTAGTTGGCTCGAAGAGTTGTAGATATGTGTACGTGTAGTTGGGTATATTTTCTGTTACTGGTGTTTGTCTGTACTTTCTTAGGTTACTTACTTACTCCTATGGTTCAGCATCCAGAATTTGGTTTTTGCCTCCGATAGAAGAAATCGTCATTATGGTCTGCCCTATGCAGTTTTCCGCAAGTTCTCCACTTACACACTTACTCGTACTAGCTCACGCAAGTCCACTTCCACTAAGCGTCCGTTCAGACGGGCGTCAACCACACCACAACGACAGCGACAAAAATTTGGCCGGCCACAAAATCCTATGAAAATGTAGAGTTCCATTCACATGTACTTTGCAGTCCCGTTCAACTGTGTCGCCAGCGTGTGGTTGATACCGATGACATCGAGGCCACCACGCAACTTCACGCACATCATGGTTTCCATTCGCGCTAGCTACTGCCCGGTCACATTTTTGTCGTCTACGAGTATATGGTATGCTTGTGGACCATCCGGAACATATGCTTAGGTTACAATGACAGAAAAATATTCAGTGACAAAAAAAACAAAACAAACGTTAGTATATTTTTAGAAGAGTCTTACAGATTCCGTGCTCTGAACATCCAGCAGATGAGGAGCATAAGACAGCTTCATCAGACCATTGACCTTCAGGAACCTGGTCCGGGGACAGTCGTAGGCTTCGTATAGCCCATGCCGCTTCGCCCAGTCCACCCAGCGGTAGTACTTCCAGAGAGCTACCTCTGAAAAAGTAAATACCATAAATCCACTGTTAAATTCAACTATTTATGGACCTTGTTTTCAAGAAAACAATTATTGTTTTGGGTCTCCACTCCATAACATTTCTGCTTGATCGGCGGTCATCAGTTCTCCAAGATATGTGCACCGCTTACTACCACCTACACTTGCTAATTCTCTTGGCTAGGCTAGCGACATTAGTTTGATAACCTATAAATATTTTGTGGTAACCGTGATATCTAATCTAATCTAAAGAGCCCGCTGGAGCCCACTGCTGGGCAAAGGGAGTCCTTTCTTCCATAGATATAGAGACATTCAATTATGGGAACTTACCCGGTTCAGGCAAAGGCTTCTTTAAAGGTAGATCTCTAGCTATAGTGACGATGAGTGTCATCTCATGACAAGGAGTTATTCCTGGTAGCGTGTAAGGAGGGTGATTCTTTGTATCTTCTATTGTGACAGTTACTAATGAGCAACGCTAAAAAAATTATAGAGGGTTAAGGTATTCGACACGACCATCATATGGGTAGGTAATTTAGTTGCAGGCCTACCACAACTAACTTAATGCAATGAAGTTCAAGAAGTATTCAGTGCATATTGTGTTGTTACCATTTTTTACTGGATGTTTTAAACGGATATAACGAAATATGCAGTAAAATTACTGAAAAACAAGCTATGAATTGAATAGTTTAAAAAATACTAACTTGAGAAGTATTATATTTAAAAGGTAAGATACAAGATGGCATAAAGCCAAATAATTGTCGTTGTATAATCGCCAATTACTAAAATCAAATGGGAAATTAATTATCCAATAAAGTTCTTTTGAGAAAGTAATTAATTATTGAATAAATTTTGATTTTTTACAAGCTGTTACGACTTCTGATGTAACTTCCTCTGTACATAATTTCGGTAATGCTAAAATTTCAATTATCGAATACATGTCAAAAAATTCAACAGCTATGTTAAACATTCTAACTACTAATATACACTTAGCCTGGCTTGCACAACGGTCCTTAAACGTATTTACCGCCTAATCATGACGTATTTGTATGATTTGAAAACTCTTTAAATCATATTTACGAGTAGCTACTAAATACGTTTAGGAATCGTTGCGCAAGTCGCCCTTAAAGTATGCGAACTGATTGTGACATCACCTTTACATTGTAAGGATAAATCATCATCATTATCATCATCACAAATACTTACTACAACAGTTTCCTTAGCCGCCGGTTTCTTGGTGCTCCGTGACTTGACAGTGCTGGCCGTGGTTTCCTCATCATCATCCCAGCTGAAGGCTGGAATCTCATCGGTTAACAAGTTCCAGACTGACTCTGGGTCTGGTAAAAAAATTAACATGACTGTTTAGAACTTAATCTAAATTTACAAAATGTATCGCTAATTGGACCTTTTTTATTCTAAGTATGAAGCCTCGTACCTATTAACTTGGAGACAAATGTCTCGCGACCAGTATTGCTAGAGATGTCAGGAGATGTTGAGTGAAGTTGGTGGTGTCGACTAGTGTCAAGAGACATCTTGTGTCGCGATTATTTCAGTGATAACAAATGAGAGGCATAATGTTTTGCGACGTCCGGTGACATGTCGCGGAACATTTTGTTCTCTATTGAATAAGAGGCTATTATTTTAGTATTAAGAAATAAATAAATATTGCTGGACATTGCACACAGTGCTATCTAGCAACAAACTAAGCGTACTATAGGAACCAGATAACTGATATAATACTATATATATACCTTTTTTTTGTAAATACATACTTATAATATATAGAAAAACATACACGCGTGAAAAATAGGCCCTTAAGTTGAAGCCAATTATGGCTCCAAGCGACGCGCGACGACGTCCGCGCTGTAAGTTTTATGAACCAGTTGGTAGTGAGTGAGGCTCTCGGAAAAACCAAAACATGACAGTTTTTGCACTGAAATTTTCCATTTGTTTGCTGCATTACTTGTGCGCTCGTGTACGTCTCGGCGAATGTTAAACATGCCACTAACGCTCCAATTCATTGTTTTGTTTTACGTTTTGAACGATTTGTTCGTTTTATGTTCTATGTGTAGTTTTTATAAGTCTCACTATAAAGATGACTTACCTTTGGCTGAATAGGTTAGATTCATACTGCCAGTGAGCGCGTGCATAATGTCAAACTCTGGCATTAGTTCGTCTTCAAAACTGTCTGATTCTTCATCTGAACTCATGTCAGGCGCGGCCAGCTTCAGTATCGCCTGAAGAAAACATTATAGCAACTGTAAATGTCTGATTACATGCGAAAGCATGTTAGTTTTTTTTTTCTTTTACTTTGTGGTTTTGAATTAAATCTTTTCTTTCTATATACTCTCATTTCTGATTCGTTCACGTAGAGAAACACGAACCATAACTCTCTCCATAGCACGCTGAGCGAACTTTAGCTTTCATAAGAGGCCCATAGTGAGGGACCACGTTTATGTGCCATACGTCATCACTGGTCATCACGTCAGTGTGTGTGGTACATACACTGATACTTAACCAAACCTATTTATTAAGTACGTATGTAAATTTCCAACAATTTTGTCACATTAAAAATTTGACTACAGTTTTTAGTTCAGAATCAAAAGCGGTGTAGCTTGTACAATTATTGAAAAAAAAAAAAATTTTTATACTACTTTGAGATGGAACTAGCTTATGGCCCACATGATGTTAGGTGGTAACCATCGCCTATAGCAAAGTATTGCCTCGTAGGTCACGCACCTTAAAACGTGCCCTACGTTGAACTGCCCTGCCTCCACTTGAGGCGTATAGATGTAAAGCCTCATGTGCCTGTAATTTCACTAGAAACCATAACCTTCAATCTACTTACCGGCGTAAATAGGTGGTAGTACTTCCCTGGACTAGCCCTTTTTTAAGGAACTATACTACTCTTAAAACATACATACACTCCAGCTCAATCTTTACAATATAAAAATTCAGCTTCCGTATGTTTATGTCCGGAAAACTCGAAGAGTAGTCGATAGATTCACTTGAAATTTTTACTCACAGTTGCATCTCTATTTAAGAGTATTTATATAATTTCTATCCCGACGTTCCACCGGGAACCAAAAATTCCAAGCGTGCGAAGCCGCGAGCGAGTCAACTATTTGAATTTAAAAGGCAAACTCCAAGACAAGACTGTACTTTTCGCGTTCTTTTTTCAAAATACGCGCCAACCGCCAGCCCTGAAGTTATCTCTCCAAAGAGGCTCGTTCTACGCAGTATTGCCAACTAGTGCGTAACTCATCTGTAATTCTGTTTGGAATCGGTATAGCCAGTACTCTCCAAATAGGTATTGATTGGCTTAGCTTCAACCAATGCTTCAACAAGCTTTAACTGAATGGTGCCTGATTGAATTGCAAAAGCAAAACCGGTCGTAACTTGCTCTATTTAAATATCAAACTGCGGCGGACTTTTATTTTTTGTGGCCAGTTCGTAATCTAAAATTCGACGGTTAGGTCCAAAGAGTTTTGAAGGGTGTTTAAACCTTTGGTTGGATATTTGATAAATTCTTATGCTCTGGTGGCAAACCTCGGTATCGAAGTCTATAAGACACTCGAGAGCTTCGGGCCGATATGGATGGGAATGAACTCAGCTAAATATATTTAAGTGCATATACTCCTATGGTCAAGAACTAATAAATAAGATGTGATATTAACATGGTTTCTGAGTATCTGACTATATTCTGAATATATGAATATGAATTGTGGTCTAAAAGTCTGTCATTAGGTTCTGGACCATAATTGTAAAACTGAACCCTATGACGCGACTTTGTCCGTCTGTTCGTTCGTCTGTCACGGATGATTATTTCAGCAAATACTAAACCGGTTTGAAATTTGGAACAGTCATAAATAATACTGATCTTTCTCTGTGGCAAGTAAAATATATAAAAATATTTTCATTTTAATAGCCAAAAGAGCCAAAATGGTAGGTGACAAAATTTCAATATAGGGCTACTAGGTCAATTAGGGTATCATATCAAATAGATTGATTTACACATGCCATAACCATTTTTGTATTTTCTTTATTTTGTAAAGTTTTGGAGTGTTGATAAAAAATGTCGAAAAATATATATATAATAGAACCGATTTTTTGATATCTGTTTTAAAAGTTTTCTTGGTTTACCAGTGACATAACTAGATGATGCTGCTTAATTAACATAAATAAACCTCTATGTTCGGAACCCGCGGTGCGCGAGTCGGACAAACACTTGCCCGGTCTTGTTATATGGTCAAAGTCGCAGGTCATTTATGGGTCAGACAAGCCAATGCATACCCAACAGTGAGTCGAGTCGGCCTGTGAAAGATGCTGATGACAAATAGGTAGAAAGTGCATAACAATAAGACAAATTATAGGCCCTAAACTTCATGTAACAAATACCAACATAATTGCATTTAGAAAGGAAGAGACAATCGCTAGTTATTGCTTGAAAATTTATTATTTTACCGCCGCAGAATCCACAATAATTGGGCTCTTTGAAGCTTGTATCATTGTTATCTGGCTTTTAATGCAAATAAACCTTATTGCCTTGAGATAATATTTAATATTGTTTGCACGTCAAATCTATACTTATATTATAAACACGAAAGATTTGATTGTTTGTTTGTTTGCATTGAATAGGCTCCAAAACTACTGGACCGATTTAAAAAAAATATTTCACCGTTGGAAAGCTAAGCTACCCTATCCCCGGGCGACATTGGCTACTTTTTACCCAACTGCGCAGAACTGGTCAGCTAGTATCCTATATTTCCATCAGTTGATCAGTTATGGTCAACTTTGGTATTGAAGTTTTTAGGCGACCCTACGGCGATTTATTACTTAGTATTATTTTAACTCAGGTTTTAGCACCTGTTTTAGGTTTTAGGCCCGGAAATGTCTATGTAAAGACTAGACATTACCGGGCCCGAAGCCAACTTCACTTTTTTGGTGCAACTGGTTTTTCCAAAATCAGGATTAAATATAGTTGAAAGAGTAGGTATTTTAGAGTATCTATATTATATTGTTTAGAGGTTTAAATATAGTGAAACATTTTATAGGCTAATACTATCATTTCCTCCAAGACTCTCTGCTCAGGCAGCGGTTGTGCGGAATGCGTAATGAGAAAGTATTTTGCTGAAGCAATCCCCTATTTGTTGTTTTTAAGGAGTATCGTAATTGTTATAAATCAGATACTAAGGTTGTATCTCGCCAAGTCTATAATAGACGGAAATAAGTATACAACCTGTATTGATATGTACGACATTAATTTAAAACACACATCCGGAATCGTATTAACTGATTTTAGAGGTGGGTTTAATAACGGTAGCTTGTAAATTTATCCAGTAATCGATACATTTATAATAACGTAAATCAGCGGTGTCATTGTGACGATACCGCTAAGTCAGTTTAACAGGTAACTTACATGATGAATGAATATGATTTGATACCTATTTTATACAGGCTGTTTCATTGATAATATTTACCTATGAAATTGCCGTTCTTCAGTACTGGCCATTTCAAATAGAAAAAAAGTTTGGAATGGCTTTGTATTCTAAATTCAAATTAATTTTGTTTTAAAAACATTATTTTTACAAACTCAGTCTTTTGTTTATTGATTAGCTTTGTATTTTCATTACATTTGAACATTTTTCGTCATAACGGTTACTCACGAGTGGAGCGAAGGAGTTACTAGAATTCTGAGTGCAGAGAGGAATATAAGCACACCCAACATACAGACAGCTTTATCCACGAGGAGAATACTCTACTTTTCACACTTTCTGCAAGATAATAAAAACCAAATCTAGGTTGGTGCATTCTGTGCAGAGGTTAGTTCGATTTACGAATACATTCTTATTGTGTTGTTTTTATTAGTTCATACCTAAATCAAAACAGGACCACAAGAATAAAAAAAAAGATTTAAATCACAAGGATCATTTTGATTCCTACGACATCAAACGACAATCAAATAAGCTTAAGTGACAGGTACGTAGGAGGAAACAAAATGTATGACAGAAGGCTGATATGGCACGGTCAGCAACATTCTCTAAAGTAAATCATGGCAAACTCGGTGTCATCATCATTCTTCACCATAAAATAACGTCAATAAAAATATATGTAGGTACCTACATATGTACTTTAGGTAACTTAGTAGATAGATAGATAATGTCTTTATTGCTAACCATTAAAAATAAACTAATTTAGTAAAGGTATTTTTCACTGTACATAATAACTGATTTAATAGGGTGTTTATTGTTCGTGTATGTACCTTTTTTATTTGTTATACCAACGTTTATGCGCGATAAATACCCGTTTAAATTAGTAACTTATTAATGAATGTGACGCATCGTAGTAAAGCGAACGCGTTGAAGTCTTTTCAATGGAAATTTTTGTTTGTGTGTGGGGTGGAATGAATGAACGAAAATTTAATCCAAAATAACCATTATTTTAAAACTGCATTCTACATTTTTTGTAAACTTGCTTACATTGACCAGAAGTCGAACTGGTACAAAAACAAAAAATCATAGTAATATGCTTTTTTGTGTTTGTATCAGTTTTATTAATGGCTCTAATAGTTAACCCTAGAGTGGTCGCATGGATTACCTATGTAATCCATACTTACGGAATTGTAAAATTCTCAAAAATCGCTAACGTAAATTACGAGCGCTTCTAGGTACTTTAAGTTAAATACTTGACAAACGCACTCAGTGCTGCGCGCGAGAATTTCTTGGCATTATCCAGACAGAAACCACAGCGACAACATCAGCAAACACCAACTCGATCCATAGGTCGCTGCCACGACTGCGGAAGAAGCCGCAATAAAAGCACTCGAAAACTATGCAACACGTGCAAAAAGTCTATTTGTGGCGATCATTCGAAGGTTGTATGTCTGTCTTGTTTAGAAAACACTAATTAGTATTTTTGATTTTTTGTGCCAATTTAGAGTTTTTTTTTGTTTTGTTGATTTTTTTATACTCAAGAGGTTGTGATTCGTTTTTATTGATTACTTTTAATATAACAATACTTTAATAACACTATTACTATAAAAATTAAACATAGTTAAAACTCCAATGTATTTTTATTTGAATTTATAAATGGTATACAATAGTACTCCACGCGACCAATCAGGTCAGGTTTTAGTACGCGACCACTGTAGGGTTAAGGTTACCCAGAAGGATCAAATCTCTTAAAAAGCATTGTATCTTAAGTATAAAGAAAACACAACGGCAGCAAAACGATACGCTCATCACCCGTCTAGCTCGCGAGCAGCGAGAGGGAGTGCGCGACTTCTCGACTTCTCACACACCGTTTTGGTTCTACGTTCTTGATGCGTGCAGCTAAGGCATTGAACACTTTACCGTCGTCTGATTTTCCTAAATTCGTAAATATAAAAATACATTTCGGGCCTCTTTAAGGTGTGTAAATAGGTTTCTTTTAGATCTCCGTGCTTCATCTTAGACCAAATCATCGCTTACCATCAGATGAGAATGTCGTCAAACGTAGATCTATTCTAGTTGAAAAAAAAATGTAAAAATACCACTAACCTTACACAGCAGTAAAGGCCACAAGTAAACCTCGCTAGCAGTGATCGTGGCAGGTGCCTTGCTCGCGTACTTCGTCGGAGGAGCATATCTGACGAGGGGCGAGAACGGCAGCAGGGGCGAGTCGGTAGCGTCCACTGGCACTTGGTCACTGACCCAGACGCACCGCCATGCGCCGAGGTAGAATAAACGGACTAGGTAGCAGCCTGTAGAAGGTGAGAAAAAGTAGTTCGTTACAAAACAATTGCTGTACCTAGCTATAAAACATCCATCTTCCCATTCCCTCCAACTCCGGTTGTCTGAAAATCTATTGCTAATAACGCCAGTCCATAATACTAGCTTCTATGACAGTTCTTTTACCGTCTGAGCAGTACGTCTATGGAATGCATTACCAATAACAATACGGCACGCCTCATCCTTAGCTATATTTAAATCTAGGGTAAACACTTAAACAGCTTATATCTATCAAAAACGTCATAGTATCGCATATAAATGAATGTATATTTATTGTATTTAACTAATATATTTATTATAAATATTATATAAATCATAATTTTATATATTATATTTAGGTATTTAATTAAATAATTTATTTATGTCTATTTCTACTTTATTTAGGTATTAATTGCAGTCCCTTCATCCATACCTTAAGTGCACCCCCGACCATATCTTTGATATTATTAAATCCTCTCCATCCAAAGGTTGTCTGGAAGAAATCGCTTCAAAGCGATAAGACCACCCATTGTACTATTTGCTTTGTGTCTTCTATTTTGTATGTAATTTTTATTTTTAATGTGTACAATAAAGTGTTTTCATTCATTCATTCATCCATTGCTGAACAAAGGCCTTCCCATATAGATTTCCAGAGTCTAATCTTGTGCTGCCTGTAACCAAGGGGAGCCTTTAGGCCTAAGCAAAACTCTTTGTTTAGGTGGTTCGATTCCTAAACAATAACTTAGTGCACATTCACTAGATATCTAAACAGTATAAATGTCTAAACACATGCGCATCGAATTAGTTACGTCTTATTATTATCGGCAAATCATTCATTCAAAAAAAAACTTAATAACTCGATGAAAAAAACACAAAAGCTTGTCTGTTTCTGGCACCTTCAAAATGATGGTGCAATGAGCTACTTAGATAAAGACATGTAATTAATTAAGTGCTTACTGTTAATTAAGTTATTGACGTATCCTAGTGTTCTATTATGTCCCTACGGTTTCAATAAATGAGTAAGAGTATGAGAATTTGTACTATTCAGTTATATAGTACTACTCTAATATAGTTTAGCTTACCATTGACACGAAAGAAGAAGAAATTATATAGTGAATATGCACTGATTGTTTTTATACTAATAAATAAAACATAAATAAATATTGCTGGATATTTCAAATAGCGCTATCTAGCCCCAAACTAAGCAAAACTTGTACTATGACAACCGGATAACTGAAAGAATACTTATATACTTTTTTTTTAAATAACTTGTAAATTAACTTATAAAACTTATAAAATAACAAATATGTGTAGATCATTCAAACATTGGTTCCGCGGCGGGAATCGAACCCGCTACCTCCTGCCTATCAGCCGGCTGGTCCCCTATTGCGTTTAGTAGTTCTACACGTACGAAGTCACGGTGGATATCTAGTTTCAAATATTAGTATGGATTTTCAATGGCATTTCAAAAATACTAAGAAACGGATACTTTGCGGTGGAAAGGTATTTTTATGGAAACTTGTTTCATCATTATCTACAGAAAAAGTTTTAAATACCATTCTTTGACAGTCCAGGTCTATGCTGCGGTCCACCTCCAGACTTCGTCCCTGGGGAGTAGATATGGTATCTAGCTCTCCATCCCTCTGGGAGCATTCCAAACACGAAGTTCTCCCATTGGTGTTCAATCTGGTGAGAAAATTCATCATCTTATAATTTTATAATTAATTATTCGTTTCCGGCGTATGTTTTTCCGGAGCAGTATAATAAAGATAAAGATAAATTATTTCCAAAAATAATCTTAGTGTTCAATTCCAAAGTGAATAGGTTCTTTCTAGGCAAGCGTGCTCCATCGTCGATCACACCATCACTTACCATCAGGTCAAGCGCTTGGCTATCATCAATAAGAAAAACAAAATTTATATTTGATCGAGCGAAGCGAGATCTCTAAATCAAGTTGGGAAAATCGGCGTTGTATGCATGTATGTAAGTATGTTTGTTTGTCCAAGGATAACTTTTAAAGCGTTGATCCGATTATCGTGAAATTTGATAAATTGGTAGGTAGTGAAGGCACAATTCTGGTGTGACTAAATGAGCTAAACATGTGTGGGGGTTGTTGAGATATTGGGTTCAAGAGGGGTAAAAAAAAAACAAAATGAGACTATTAGGTCAAATGGGACGTCAAAGGAAAGGCCTACATTAGTACATTTAGACTCCGTTTTTATTTTTAGTAAAGTTTTTATAGTTTTAGAGTTATTTGCCATAATAAAAACTTAACTTTGACAAAATTCACAGGGTACACCAGTGACCCCACGGAGCTGTAATTTGGTATGCGTGTAGCATAAGTGACAAAAATATAGGCAAGTCTGAAATCCAGAATAACTCTAATTGTTACCCCAATAAAGTATAACCACATTACATGAACTCCTGTTACCTGTAATTTGAATGAAACTGTAGGTCAAGTAGTTTGGTTATTTAATTTGTGGCACTATTTTGATAGTCAAAGATTACAAATAATATTTTTTTGTTTTAATCGGAGACTCGCGAGATCTCAGCTCGGGGTGAACCACCAGTTAAAAGGTTTATTGAAATACTTTGTGTTTGTCTAGGTTTAGTTATATCTATGTCTTGGAATTTGAATTAAACACCTACATCTACCTACGATATCGCTTTTATACACGCCCATTTTGTACGCTCTTTCGGTCTGTGATCTATTTGTGTACAATAATGAACAAATGTGTGTCTGCATTACACATATATACATTAACTGGAAGAGAATGGTATCTAGCATTAAGTTCGCCTGTGTACAGATTATTAACATTTTGTGCAATAAGGGATTGTCATTCATCCATTCATCTTATTAGACACGGGATGTCCGCAGCAGAACTGATAAACTTCCTCATTAAATTTCCAGAGTAGATAGATTCAATGGCACAGCAAATCTTTTAAGGTCATACATATATTTCTATCTAGCGATAAAGAAAACGAATTAAATGTAATGGATCACTTTTCTCGCTACGCTGCTAACAGTCATCATCATTATCATCATCAGTCACCCAAATGTCACCAAAAAACGGTAACTGCTGAGACGTAGACGTAAAGTAGACGCTGAGACCTTTATTCAACCAAACTGTTTGTACACCTAGCTAGCTAGCATATGTAAATATAAAGTCACTGTCAACCACGAGGATTAGTAAACTGAAATGTTAGTGGGTTAGTACATAGTTCGAAGAACTAACCGCCGTTGGGGCAAAGATTCTAGAGAGGTCTATGTTCAACTGGGGACGTCTTGTGGTTGATATGATGATGATGACTTCTGGTTTCCTAAAAATTACTAGGCTCGCTCGCTTACGTAAAAGGAAAACCATGATTAATCGTTCAACCAGATGATACCATTTTATATCAGATTTTTACCAAGTTCTCTGATTTCTTCGTATTTTTTATGTAAAGGTTTTTATTAAACCAACTGAATGTAAAAATAGTGTGGCTTGTTCACATCCTGTGAGGTTACTAGAAATTAATAACTCTCAGCACAAGACATAGAAAATGGTTATAATCTCTGACAGTTATTTCAACTAATAGCTTTAAGTCAGGAAACACAAAATTTCTGTATCCAATGAAATCATGTTAAATTGTTAATTTAAGCATTTTCCTCGCAACCTATCATATTATTCACCATAATGTCGTATTTATCAGATCAAAAAACGATGAATCATCTAAAGACCGTTGCAAATCATCTAAGATAGCTTCAGCTTTCAGGCGGAAGTGTCCTCAAGATACTAGCTGCGTTGCCCCGCTGAATTGCAAAGCTTATGCGTTGACCTAGATATTATAATACTTATGGTGAAAAATATTATTATCTGAAGTTAACAGCCTAGCCTCTAATCTCTTCCTCTGCTTGTGCATTTAACTTACCACCATTGTTTCAACTCTCTCCAGTACAAAGCACGCTGAGAGGACTCGTCTGCAGAAGGAGGACCTCAGCAACACCTGGGCGTGGCTGAGCTGCATATCCATCACCGACATCTTTCCTCCATTATTGTCCTAAAAAAGTAAAGTTGTAGTGGGTAATAAAAATGTAATCATCATCATTATCAACATATAAGTCCACTGCTGGACGTAGATCTCTGCCAGTGTGCGCCATTTAGTCCGATCCTCAACTCTTTAGAAAATTAGAAAAAAACAATTATATCAGACAACACATTTCAATTATAAATTTAAAATAGCCTGTTTTAACAACCTAACTACTAGTTGAATTAGTTTTTTTTGCTTTTCGGCATATACCTTCGACAGAGTCTTCTATAGTTCACGATCTTGAGCTATCCTCCTCCGTCGCGCCTACTGTAGCTCATAAGTGATATTTTCATCTTCGAAATCTTCCTCTTTTTCTCATTCCTACCCTAATACCATTATATTACGTACCTCGCCCATTTTTAAATTTTACTTTGGATGTTATGGCCTTCAACCAACCCATATCATAGCATAAATAAACACATACAAAACAATGAGGTTCCGTTAGGATCCAGAGGAGTTTCCTTCCGCGAACACTTAGGTTGTGGAATGCTCTCCCTGCCGAGCTTTTCCTCTGAGTGCTACAAGTGTTCTAC
The DNA here is from genome assembly GCA_963924445.1 of Philereme transversata. Lineage (NCBI taxonomy): Eukaryota > Metazoa > Arthropoda > Insecta > Lepidoptera > Geometridae > Philereme > Philereme transversata. The sequence goes on along the minus strand of OZ004339.1, from coordinate 33,400,045 downwards.
CGTGTCAAATGTACTGGCGCTTAAAGTTAACTTAATAAGTAGAACGATCATAAACTATGACGGTATCGAGTTCAAAATTAGCATAACGCGGTTTAAGCTTGTTTTGGATGACATTTTCTAATTAGATAATTACTGGTTAGTCTACATACAACTAGCATTTTATTTTTACAAGGCAAGTCCAGCCACGCTAAGTTTGCATATATAGGTAAGTTCGGAAGGGTGGACACAAAATCTGGATATGAATAGCAAAGGATCAATTGAAGCAGCGTTTTGAGGGGGGATGCCTAAACCAAGCATACGAACCAACTTGAATACGGTACCTCACAAATGACCACTTCTGCTTCCCACCGGCTCTTAGCCAACTCTTCAGCTCTGATCCAGCCATGTAGATACTGCCGCACGGACCTTGGCAGCGGTTGAGTCTGGTCATCTATCCAGATGTCTGGGGGCCTTGGAGCTGTTTTGCTCATGAGGATTGCTGCCCTGCATGCAGCTGGACCCTGGAGACAAGAATGGTAATTTTAATAATTATTTTATTAATTCGATTAATTTATATATTTCAAGTTAAAATTTAAAAATATGTTATTAAAATAACTCCTTTATTTCCGCGAAAATTATGTACTTTCTTTATTCCACAAAACACAAAGTTACTGGTAATTCCTATTTTATTTTTGGGCAGTTGCTGTCATGTTTTTGTATTAATTTATTTGGTCCGTCCGTCCGTCCGTCTGCACGTAACTAACCTAGAGATTATAACAGAAAAAATATAAAATTTTAACAAAAACGACGTATAATTCAAATTCTAATTCAAAAGTACACAGTAACAATAAATAAAAAAATAATGCACTTTGTTTGTTTGTTTTAATTATTTATTGCACAAACAGAAAAATGTACAAATGGAGGATTTTGATATTGCGAAAGAAATTGCTTGTTATAAGAGCGACTATTGTGAGCTTAAGATTATTCTGTCCTATGGTGATCTCTCTCATTGCTTTTAATAAAGAAATTTCATTCATTTATTTTACACTAGCTGTTGCAAGCGGCTTCACCCGCGTTGTTTTGGAGTGCAAAAATAAAATATATAAACTTTGACATCCCATTTTTATCCGATGGGAACTGATTTATGGGGTAAAAAGTAGCCTATGTAAATTCAAGTTATAATCTACGTACGTAACAAATTTTATCAAAATCGGTTCAACCGTTTCGACTTGATTGAGTAACAAACAAATAAAGAAACAAACATCCAAACTTTCACTTTTATTATATTGGTGTTATTACATACCTATTAATTGGCCGGCTTATACGAATGGATTTTCTACTCAAAAATTGATGTGCGAATATTAACTGAGAATTGTATCAAAATCGGTCCAGCCGTTAAGTCTTGAAAACGTAGCAAACAGACAGAGAGACAGTTTTACTTTCGGATGTATAGTATTGCTATGGATATCAATCATTCTAGTTATTTTATTCCTTTCTTATAGATTATAAATACAGGTTACTTAATTACTTAATTACTTTGCCTATTAGAAATTACCAATTTCTAGAAAAACCTACTCTAGGTTACTGTTATGTAATTAAAACCAGAAAATGTACTCTAGGATGATTATATAAAACTAATATTGTTGCGTTATTATTAAAAAAGGAAGCCATTCATTATTTAATTTATATGAAGGCCGGCTATCGTATTTAGCCACTAAAATATATTTAAATTTGACGTATTTGTATGACAATTCATACATCATATTTAGCCACTTAGGGCGACTCGCGTAACGATGCCTAAACGTATTTAGTGACTAAATATAATTTAAGGAGTTGTCAAATCATACAAATACGTCAAATCTAAACATGTTGAGTCATTAAATACGTTTAGAGATTGTTTTGCAAGCCGGCCTAAATATGTTTAGGTATCGTTGCACAAGTCGCCCCTAAAGTAGCAAAAACCTGTTTCTTTATTTCTTTCTCCTTACCAATCCCCAGAACTCCGTGGCCAGCTCACTGTCTCGGAATTCTTTGAAAGGGCACTCTGTTGGATCCACGTCGAAGACCAGCGTACTCTTCCCTGCATCAAAACCTTTTTTGAATTTCGCCATTTTTTCAGCTTCGACGACTTCTACTCAAATTTTTCCACAATGTTTACAGTATTCTTTGTAGGTTTTGGTAGTCAATTATCACAATATTTAGACCGGTTACCCCAATATTACATGAATACTTTTCTAATATTAACGACGATTATTTTTCTATTTCGAACATAGAGAAATACTAAATAGCGAAGCTTTATAATTTGAGAACAAAATTAAGTTGACACAAGTTTGACATTCAGACATAAAATTACGACCAGAGAGAATAGAAATACTACGTTTTAGGTATGACCAAACCAAAGAGAAATTGCATTTATTAAGAGACAGATTAAACAAATATTTACAGAAACAGTTGAAATATCTAAAGATCATTGCAAACGATCTATAGTAAAGTATTCAAACTTATCTGGACTGATGATGAGACATAAAAATTCGTTGGAAGTTGGCGTCAAAGAGTTTGGTAAAAAGTCTATACTCCTATTTCTATTGCGATTTCTATGGTTCGCGTCGATCGCTAATGTCTATGGAACTGTCATGATATTACAAGAGTTCAAAATTTTTATTTATTTTTATGTATACAAACAACCTTATAAATATTTTTTTCTTACTTTATTGGCATAGACACAAGTCTACCACGTGATATCCAATGAGGTTGTATATGGAAACTAAACTTGTACCAATGAGGTTGTATAAAAACTTATTTGTAGACAAGGAGGACGTAATTGATTACCTTGTTTTCTTTTAATTTAAAGATTCAGTCATGATTTTGTGATTATTCATACCATAATGTAATGTTTTAGGTACCAAAAACCTGTACCTAACAGATGCAATGCAATGCCAGGTAGGACACGTTTAGAGGCACTGTTGAAGTTGTAACTACTTGTTAATCCATCATAACAATTTTTATGTTTGCTAATATTAAATTTGTTTTATTAATACTAATTTTAGGTTTATAATTAGTATGTACGTATGTTTTTATTGTTATATATTATGTAGATACACCGCCGTCATGTGATACATTATTATCCTGTCTGAGGAAGTATATGTGGCGTCATCATATCGTACATTATAAAAAAAAATAACTCTAAATTAATTATGTTTTATTAGTATTTTTTTACATTTCATAACTCAGGTTATAGGCCTGAACCTTTACAAAAGCATTACCGGGGCTGAAGCGGGGAAGATACCTGTTTAGTTCTTATAAAAATCACTATGACAAGATGGAGGTGAGACAGATGATAGTACTATTGCAACACATGGATTAGAGTTCGGGCTATTGTTAGAGTAATCCTTATGGGATGGATGCTGGGCTATGGGAGAGATGAAATACGGCACCTGCCAATTCCGCAATATCTAGCATGGTTGAGGCGACTAGCCGTCCACTTAACGGGACCTCATACGAGTAAGTGCCGCCAATAGAAGGCAGCGTAAGGGGCAACGTTAGTGTGGGCGGTTAAAGAATTTTGACAGGTGTGCTGCAGTTTCTTAATATTTTTATTATTAACCAGCTGTTGCCCGTGACTTCGTACGCGTTACACTATTAAATGTGTAGGAAACCTAGAAATAAAGTTAAACTCGCTGTTGTAAATTGACTTGACACCCCATTTTCATCCTATGGGACCTAATTTATGTGCTAAAACGTAGCCTATGTGGTAATCCAGGTTACGAGTATAATCTACACACATTCTAAATTTCATCAAAATCGGTTCAGCCGTTACGACGTGATTGAGTAACAAACAAACATTCAAACTTTCGCATTTATAATATTAGTGTGAAGTGTTAACCGACACTTACGAGAAATAGTAAGATTTTTAAAACAAAAATTTGAAAAAAACATTTACGAGGTATGATGATGAAGTGTTACGTTATTTACCCTGCTCATATACCAACAGTTTTATAACCACCACACCTTGGAACGTAATTGACCAGTATCGGACACTGCTTAATGTTTTTTCTAGAAGGCTTTCACGGTAAACCGGTATGTACTTCCTGCATTAAATGTCGACCCATATCCGCCTTAGACCGGTATTAGGGGCACCTTTCGTTCGTATTTCTTTATATTGTGCTTACCACGTTTGCTATTAGACAAATAGCCAAAGGGCTCAACTTATCATAATATAATAACATAATAATAATAAATATTGGTGGACATTTCACACAGCGCTATCTAGCCCCAAAAAGCAGAGCTTGTACTATGAGAACCAGATAACTGATTTTTTTGTAAATACATACTTATAATATATAGAAAAACATCCAGACCCGGAACAAATATCTGTAGATCATGCAATTATTTGTCCCGCGGCGGGAATCGAACCCACTACCTCCTGCGTTACAGCCGGCTATACGTCCACTGCGCCACGGAGGTGGTTATAAAAATAATCGTCATCGTATCAGCCGTAGGACGCCCATTGCTGAACATAGGCCTCCCCAGAGGTTTTCAGAGCAACCGATCTTGTGTGGCCTGCACCCAACGGCTCCCAGCAACCTTTATAAGGTCGTCTGTCCGTCCATCTAGTGGGGAAAAAATAACAAATGAAATTTTGAATATTAATAAATATAAATATTGCTGACATTTCACACAGCGTTATCTAGCCCTAAACTAACCAGAGCTTGTACTATGGGAACCAGATAACTATTTTTGATATATATACATACTTATAATATATAGGTAGGAAACCCGGAACATGCAAACATTGTTCCACGGTGGGAATCGAACCTGCTACTTTCTGCATCTCAGCCAGCTATTCGCCCACTGTGTCACGGATGATTGGAAATTTGAATCCAGGGTCAGCCATTGTTGTGAACATTTTTGGAGTTCTTCAGTCGGCCTAGGATCTCTTGTAGTATCGCTATATCTCTCTGTCTGCAAGCTTTTTTAGACTTTCTTACTCGTTTAAAACCTCGTGCTGATGTTGATGATGATTCAGAACAATAAACTGCCATTTATAATCCAATCGCGACATATTTAGCTTTAGAACGTCAGCAGTTTTTTGTGATTCGACCTTCCTTTTTTATCGAAGGCTTTTGTCTGATGAAATCGATACAAAGCTTTTTTTGAATTTTGTAGATCACTTTGTCTTAGTACATATAGGTTCTTAAAATTAAATTCTAGATTTATTTTTAGTAGTATCTCTGATCTTTTATGGCACTTTCTTGTGCCCACACATTATTAGTTATTATACACATTATTATAGTGATTTGATATGTTGATTACCATTATTTTTTAAGTGTAATTCAAAAAAGTTAGTTTTATAATGGACTAATCTTCAATCTTTAAATATGAACAATATAAAATATTTTCTGAATAAATGCCTACCTCCAGAAATATTTAGATTTTAAAAATGTATACTGTCAACCAACTTGTGACCAACCGCCGCCCTAGAAATGTTTCGCTCTAAGAAGAATTGAGTAAATTTTAGCGTAGAATATAGAAACGTTCTTAGAATAGAATAAAAAACACATTTATTTAGTACAGTCAGTAACATAAGTTGCATAACAGTTTTTAGAATCAAAATATGTCAGGAACAAGACATTTTTATACAAATTGTTTACACTGTATTTGTGAGTACACTCTAGCCCTTTACTAACGTCATGAAAAACATTTTTTTCTGATAATCACTTTTAAGCAATAGTTTTAAATTTCAAATTGTTAATCAACCGATGACACTGACTGTACACAAAATGCCACATGAAGAAAGGTGTTTGATATAAATATATAATGCTGGGCATTTCACACAGCGCTATCTAGCCTCAAACTAAGCAAAGCTATGCGAAGCAGATAACTGATATTATACTTATATGTACGTACATGGTTTTTTTAAATACTTACTTATATAGAAAAACAACCAGACCCCGAACAAATATCTGTAGATCATGCAAACATTTGTTCCGCGACGGGAATCGACCCCGCAACCTCCATCATCTAAGCCAGCTATTCGCTCGCGCCACGAAGGTCATTATAAATATTATATCATTCATAAATATACATAATGTATAAATGCGAAAGTTTGTAAGCAAATTGCTTTAAAGCTTCTTCTTTCTCCTAATCAAAATCATATTGCAAGCAGACTGCAACATTTCTAATGAAAGAAAGTTGTATAATGTCGAAGGCGTAAGATGTAAATATTAGTGCGTCATAAGATGATTCGCCAAATCATCTTTAAATCTGGGGAAAAGTTCAATCATCATGAGATGAATTACTCTGAGAAAAACAACAATTTTGGTTCTTACGAGAAATATTCGCCCGAACTTTCGATATCTTTCGATGTACTTTTTGTGTTGTTCTTAATTTCTAGAACCCACACCTCAATTTGACCTTTAAAAATACAAATTAACATTTATGAAGTAATAAAGCTAGAATGAAAAATTAAAAATGTTACTTCCACGACGATTGGATGAGTAGACATAAGTTAACTACGTTCAATTTCAATTTCAAATAGCCTTTATTAACAAACTTAGTACAGTTTACATACATTCACTGAACATTCCATTATGAACCATAGTCCGGAGGGAGGTATAAGTATGCCATCATACAGGTCCATCCTAGTTTCAATACCTATGTTTTCCATCCTGAATTGTATTATATCTAGTAAACCATTGTATTTTTTTGTTTAAAATATTTAAGTTTGTTGCTAAATAAATTATTGTTATAATTTGTTCATTAAGATAATCTATATTAGATATTGTTATTCAAGATTGATTTGCTTTTCAGCATAGGCCTCCCCCAGAGTCTTCCATACTTCACGATTTTGAGCTGTCTTCACACACATCGTGCCTGCTGTAGCTCTTAAGTCGTCTTCCGATCTTCGAAATGGTCTTCCCCTTTTTCTCTTTCCTTCCGTAGTATACTATTCTGTTACGTAACAGTTAAATATATAATGTGTTGCAATTTAAACTAATTATATTGAAAAAATGGTTTCTACATAAAAAATAATGTATACAATCTGTTTTGTTATGCACGACATTAATTTAAAACACACATCCGGAATAGACATAACTGATATAAGAGGTGGGTATTTATCGAGTAATCGATACATTTCCAATAAACAATTTTTAACGTAAATTGGCGGCGCCTTTGCGACGATGCCGCTTGGTCAGTTTAGCAGGTACCTACTTACATGATGAATGAATATGATTTGTTTACTTATTTCATACAGGCTGTTTCATTGATATTTTAGGACTAGATAGAAAATTTAAAATTTACTATGGTACTGAGTTTGAAAAAAATATACTTTACAACAATACTATTATACAACATAAAGATGGAACATGCAAATGCCCCAGTGACTTGCCTTCAACAAAGCATTGCCTCGTAGATCACGCATTTTAGGAATGTGCCCTACGATGCACTGCCCTGCGTCCATCAAGTACCTACCATTGGTACCTGAGGACTAAGCCAAGTTACAGTCGATTAGCGATGACGCTAGTCGATACGTCTGAAAATGTATGGGATTTGACACATGCTATAAAAATAGATAGATAGATAGATAATACTTTATTGCACACCACGAAACAAATACATATAAAAAAACAACTACGTAAATCTATGGATACAATTGGCGGTCTTATCGCTAATTAGCGATCTCTACCAGACAACCTTTGGATGGAATGGACTGTGTAGACATTACCTGGGGTGTAATGGTGTACCTAACATACTACACGTACATACATACTAATACTAATTATATAAAAATAAAAAATATAAAACTTACACAAATGAAAACTACATGAATCTAAATAATAACTACTCATAATAATTTATAGATACATACTTAGACTTATTTAAGAAACAAATAATTAATAATAAATACATATATATTTAGCGACAAATACTCAGATAGTGTTCTCTGAGCATACGTTTGAAAATGGCAAGTGACTAGGCACATCTGATAGCCACCGGCAGCGCGTTCCATAACCGGACAGCCTGCACTGTAAAAGACTTATCAAAGTAGGAGGAGGAGTGTACAGGTGTCCTGAGTTGGAGTGTGTCAGATGAACGCAAGGATCGAGGATTGGATTGATAGAGGAAATGGAAGCGTTCTTTAAGATAGGAAGGTGAGGAAGGGTTGAACAGGATGTTAAAATACCACGTCATTCAGCGACAACAAATGTATGTAGAAATCGAATAGATTCGCAGCGAATGTAATTTGGCTACGGGCCCTGGTGTGGTCTATTTCAACTATGCATCTTGAATAATTCATCATTACCATCAGCCACAGGACGTCTTCTGCGGAACATAGGCCTCCCCTACTAATTTCCAGAGTGACCTGAATCCAACGCTACCTGAATCATTAGCATTAATCCTTTGACAATTTACTTTTGGATGTACTTTGTTACTACTATGTACTATGTTACTTTTTAATGTACAAAAAGAAAGTTAAGCACTACATTATCGGAGTCAAATCACTTTAGTTAAATCATTAATTCATTACTTTTATTTATAAAATATTACATTACTCTTTTAATTACAAAAATATTTATATATAATTTACTATAATAAAACATGTAAAATCATAAAATAATCCTAGAATATTCGCAAGACTTCAAAAGCATATTGTAATAAAACAGTTATGCTACTCCTAACCTATTTTTACGCACACATTGATTTTTGCATTTCGTATTCTATAACATAACTGCGCCACAGTGGTCAGTTTTCTAGGCACCTTCACTCACACATAGACCGAACTCGCACACACTCTTACTCCTTCCGATCAAAACAACGCCAGTGAAGTGGGTAATTATTTATTAAAATTTACCCACAAATTCATAGTATTGCATTTTTGTGATTTGTATTATCTTTAACTATACTAAAGTAACAAGTATCTATAGCTCAATAAAACGCATTGATTGTCACCAGCACCTATTAATATGTACCATAAATATACTTAGGTCTTACCTAGGTATTATAAAACTATATCTCATATAAGTGAACTGTATATAATATTAAGTTCTTTTGAGAATAAAATCTTTAAACCGATGTACATTTAATCCAAAACAGATGAAGGGGCGATCAAAAACAACTTTTGTAGGGACACACTACATACAGAATTTGGTGTAAATGTTTTCTTTTACTAGGAATAATTTCATTAACTTTCAAGTATGAGCTATTTTTTTACTGTCTGAGGTTAATAATTCCTTTTAGGGTTAACATGCATGTTAAGAAGAAACCTTACCAAGTCGTGCGAGGCGAGACGCAGCGCGGAGCGGATCGCACTCACCCTCATGAAGGTTCACTAATTGAACCAAAACATCATCGGTCGTAAGGATAAAAGGGTACGATAAAACCTACATTTTTAATAATGTCTGGAGCACCTTTAACAAACGTCCTCAACTCTTGTTCAAGCTTGCATAAAAATGTCATTACAAGCACAGATAAATAATTTACTCACAAGGCAAACTCGAGCAAAATGTCAGACTATGTCTGGTTGAGATTTAAATACGCGTTTCTCGCTTGCATAATGCATCACAAAGTATCATTGAAAGAGATACAAGTTTTGGGTTTAAATTAATTTAATAAATTAGTCCGTAATATTTTTTGTAAAGGATACGTTGTAAACTTGTATATTTGTAAATATTCGCATGTAAACTTCGTATTGGAATCGTATTGAAATTAATTTCGGATTGAACGTATTATTGGATTTGATGTTCAAAATCAATAACCAATGTAAAAAGAGTCCACGATGTAGTTTTATAGCTTACTAGCTGACTCGCCCGCGGCTTTGCACGCTTGAAATTTCCCGTTCCCGTGGGAACTTCGGGATAAAAACTATATAAAACACAGTCAAAGTAACGCGACACTTCATGTAAGACTTCACGTCAATGATTGACGGTTAAATTGTATGGATATTGTTCATACATAAATACTAAAATTAGCGATTAAAATGGTTAGGGTTAAGAGAGTGAAAAATACTTTACAACCTAATCTTATAGCTACCAAATATATATAAAAAAAATATTAAAATCAGACGACCCGTTTCGGAGGAGTGCGACCACTAAAACCGTGACACGAGATTATTATATATTAAAAATAAGATTGACATAATAATATTTTACCTTAAAGGTAGACCACAGGAATGATGCCAGTAAATCATAAGGATGCAAAATATAAAAAAAAAACTTTTAGGCAATACCTAACCTTGGCGAGGCATTCGTTATCATGTACCAGATTTGAAATAACATGTAATTGATATTCGTATCTATTTATTGTTCAACCAGCTTACAGTATTAACACATTCTGCTGTTAATCAGGACGTCATCAATCAACATCAAAATCATTTTAGTTTTTGTATGAATTGCAATAAATAAATACTAATCGTAGAACTGGCTTACATTCTAATTTTGCTATAAGTACTTCAGTTAAACCATAGCGCTCCTATAGATTACTAATTTATTAATGGTGTCACTAGTGTCAAACTTTTGACACGTTTTCAAGGAGAAACGAGTTGTAGTTGGTTACCAACGGATATAGGAACCCGCCATTAGAAAGACATATACCATAAAGTTTAAAAAGTTTTTTTCATTGAGAAATATTGTATCCTTTTCATATCAGCCATATTATGACTACCAATGCTGAACATAGGCCTCCCCATAGAGTTCCTCCAGAGAGACCGCTTTTGAGAGGCCGGCCCCTATCTGCTCCCAGCAAACTTTATTAAGGCCATCCTAATACGCTGCGTTTTCTAAAGCTGAACCTTTTGCCCCAACGGCCGTCAGTTCTTTGAGCTATGGGCCCCGTCCACAGCAACGGCGAGTAAATAGGTTTCTTCTAGGGAAGCGTGTTCCATCGTAGACTGCATCATCGCTTATCATCAAGCAAGATTGTGATCAAACGTTAGTTTAAAAAAAAATATCAGGACCGTTCTCAGTCCTAATACGCTGTGTTTTCCAGTAAGTGGTCTCCACTGGTAAACCTTATTGCCCCAACGGCCGTCAGTTCTTCGAGCTATGTGCCCGGCCCACTGCCACTTCAGCTTACTAATCTTCTCGCTATGTCAGTGACTTTAGTTTATTTATGGATCCCTTCACTTCTGATTTGATCTCGTAGATAAATACCAAGCATAGCCTTCTCCATGATCCGTAGTTTTGTATAGGCAGTCTCTATAAGAGGTTTCAAGCAACATCGTCCGTGCGGAAGCCCCCTTTAGGTCAATTTCGAGATGTCATTCTCCATTCATGCAATCCCTTTCCTGGTTCACTATACGTAATACTTTAATGTATGCCATTGCAACTTTAATTGTCCCAATGCACTATTTGCAACAACTTTATAATATTAAGGTCAATTGCAAAATGAACAGCATAGTGAAAGTAGTTCCTTGCGACCAGTTAACACCGACCTCCCTACCTCTCTGCCGTCTTGCATCTTTGTTGTATGAAGGGGTAACGGTTTAGTGAGTTTGGGGTCTGGTTATTCTGGTGCATGTGCAGTCCACTATCGTAGGAATGGCTTTGTCAACGATTCGGCTCTAGTAAATAAGATGCCTGTAATCTGTTTATCGGCTACAAGATCAGTAATTATGTGGTTTTTACCTTGTGTAATGTTGGAGTACGAAATTTTTTTGATGATGGATCAGCTTGGTTTATTTTGAAGGACCTCGAACAGCAATTTATATTAGCTGGAGTCTATCGCTCAGCTACATTGCCGATTGTCATAATGATAATGTTGTATGTCAATCTTTGTCAATTTTTATGTAAATCGCCCGCCCCGGCTTCACACGGATTTTTATCAATAAGTATAATAAATAGCCTATAACCTCAGGGATAGTGTAGTTTTATATCAGTAAAATTATTTTTAGAATCGGTACATTAGTTTCTGAGACCAAAACAAACAACAAAAATACAAACTAGTTTTTTTATCTATTTTGAAGGAATTAATGAAAATACTTTATGAAGAAACAAATACAAAACCGTAAGTAGGTACACAATGGCCGGTCTTATTTTGGATTGAGAAGTTTTATAAATTTTATCATACTGTCATATCAAAATAGAAACTATAAGGATATCGTTTCCGGTGAAATTACAGGCACATTGGGCTTTACACCTGTATGCCTCAAGTTAATGGACGCAGGGCAGTGCATCGTAGGGCACGTTTCTAAGGTGCGTGACCTACGAGCCAATACTTTGTTATAGGTCGTATAATATATGGTCATATAAAATAATTATATAATACTAGCTTCCGCCAGCGGCTTCGCACGCGTTGTTTGTCAACAAAAAGTAGCCTATGTGTTAATCCAGTGAAAGAGTAACAAATATCCACACATACATCCATACAAACTTCCGCGTTGGTAGTATTAGTTGGATATAATTATATTATAATATATTAACGTAGCACTAAGTTTTGTACATGTATCCGCTAAATATTGTCAGTGTATGCTATGTTGATGACCAATTAATTCAAAAAATATATTATGTATTGTAGTTCGTCCGGGATGTTTGCAGATGCGGACAGATGATGTTTATGCGATAGTGCGTAAAAGACCGGCATCCCTGTTGCATCTCATACGAGGCAGTACCAACCCTTGCTGACCGTACGTTGCACCGCCAACAGTCACCCATCTCCCGTGCGCAGCGCAGCCTTAATGAGCCTAACCATCCATCCTCAGTTTGATGTGTTTGCGGATGACTGTTAGTTATTTTAAGTGCCTTTTGTATTTGTATATCTGTTGTATTTTTTGTGTACCTTTTTAACCTAAAATATAAAGTTTAAAAATGAATGTAAGTATATTACTAGGGGTTCGCCCCGAACTGAAATCTCGCGAGTCTCCCATAAAAACAAAAAAATATTATTCGTAATCTTTGACTATCAAAATAGTGCCACGAAATGCTTAACCGCATAACTTGACCTACAATTTCATTCAAATTACAGGGAACAGGAGTTCATGTTATTTGGCTACTTGTGTATTTTACACAAGCATGCGCACTCGGATACATTCAACGGTCAGGTAGCTTGCAGCTGCTATGTTGTGTCCTGTTCTACCACACGGACTTCGGACGCTCTACTTTCTCTCTCGCACCTATCAGATGGCTAAAACTCTAAAAGTTTTTAGCTAGGCAACAGTACTTTAAGTATGATTTTTGCAGGCAAGTCTATATGACTGATTTTGTAATAAAATAATCTAAAATTTGATATAACTTTCGATAAGTTAGCAGAACGATGGAGTCACCTATATTGACTTACCTGTTCACATCGGCTTGCCAGGTAGCTATACACAGAAATGAGTAGGCAAGCCTACTGAGGCATATTCTGTGTGTTAAAAACTAACAGTGAAATAAAATTCATTTGGTTATCAAAAGAATGAAAGTGATGAAAAAAAATCGATTAAAGTTAATTTAATTAAAAATAGCCATGAGCACTTTTAGATAGGCAAGTAATTATAAGCATATTTGTTTATACATTATATTTGATAAAAAATATGTCTCATCTGGTTATCAAATCGGTGAAGGTCGATCTCCACCGGCTCTTAGATCATTATTGTATTATATGAAAAAAAGTTCGTAATGAATCTATCATTGAAATATAAAGATCTTAGAACTACATAATGTTCTAAAAATAACCGTTTTACTTACTTTTGTGAACTTTTGTTATTATTTTCTATACAAACAGTACATTATTTACTTCTTTCAGCCAAACAATGCCTCTAGCTGTTGGTTTTGAATTACTTTCTTTTGTTTTTCAACTTTCTACCAGCGATGGTGTTCCGGTTCTACCATTCTCAGTATAATTTGGTAGTTTTGTTCGTAACGTTTTGTCTTAAATTAGCACTGAACAAAAGTATAGTTAATTCTGTGTAAGAATAGAGGGATGTTATTCGTTAATTTAGACGACCTCCGTGGCGCCGTGGGCGTATAGCCGGCTGAGAAACTTGAGGTAGCGGGTTCGATTCCCGCCACGGAACAAATGTTTGCATGATCTACATATAGATATTTTTTCCAGGTCTGGTTGTATCTTTTTTTCTAATAAGTACGTATGTATTTACAAAAATATATATATAAGTATTTTACGAGGCATGCCTTTTAAGTTTTGTCGTTTGAAGAAAAAAACACAACTAGAACCTTATAGTACTTTTTATTGTTTTTCAAAGTATTCACAACGTAGCTTAATACACTTTTCCATTCGCTCAAACCAGTTATTATAACATTTATTCCACTCTAAAGTGGGGGTGTTCAAAATGGCTGACTTGAAAGCGTCGACTGCTTCTTCACCGGACTGGAACCTTTGACCACGAAGACTTTTCTTAATTTTAGGAAATGTAAAGAAATCGTTAGGGCTTAGGTCAGGACTGTATGGAGGATGGTCAAGAATTTCTACTTTTTCCTGCTTCAAATACTCAATCGTTTGACGAGCGCTGTGTGAGCTTGCGTTGTCGTGGTGCAGGATGATGCGTCGCTTTGAGTTAGATTTTCGAAGTTCGGCGATGACTTGTGGTAAACAAACTGTAGTATACCACTCTGCGTTAACCGTTCTACGATCTTCAAGTGCAATAGTCGCAACATGGCCGGTTTTTCCAACGAACGTGGCCACCATCTTCTTTGAAGTGCTTCGAGAACGAACAACTTTAGTCGGCTTTGGCTCGTCTTGAAAGACCCAGATTGTAGATTGTTGTTTGGAATCAGGATCGTAGGCATAGATCCAAGATTCGTCACCACTTATGATGTCGTAGACGTGATTTGACTCCCCTCGGTTGAACCTTTGCAGAGTTTTCTTACACCATCTGACGCGGGCCGCCTTGTGATCGTCGGAAAGCAGATGCGGTATCCAACGGCAAACTAGCTTTCTCACACCAAGCGCTTCATGCAAGATCTTCTGAATGGTTGTCCCTGAGATGCCTAATAGAGCCTCTATCTCTCGATACGTCACATGACGATCTTCGAGAATTAGTTGTCTCACAGCAATGATGTTATCTTCAGTGAAGGCGGATTTTGGGCGTCCTTCGCGAAATCTGTCACTAACACTAGTATGTCCACGCTGGAATTCTAAATACCAGCGTTCGACAGTCCGCAGACATGGGGCTACATCACTGAACACAGATGTTAGCTCTTCTAAACACTGAAGCCGTGTCAGGCCTCTTCTAAAGTTGTAGAAAATTATTGCACGGACATTTTCCTTAGAAAGATTCATTTTCGTACGTGACCTGACAGATTCAAATCGAAACTGTGACTAAACAATAGCATTAATCCTAATACTTTCAACTGTTTTGAGATTCAAAATGTAAACACATTCGAATATAGAACAGTTCCAAATTCAAAATTGCCGGAAAATATGGAAACGACAGAACTTAAAAGGCATGCCTCGTATCAGTTATCTGGTTCCCATAGTACAAGCTTTGCTTAGTTTGGGGCTAGATAGCGCTGTGTGAAATGTCCAGTAATATTTAATTGTAATTTTAATTTATTTAATATGGCACACCATATAGAATTCAATCAAACAGATACACAATATAATTCTATTTTAGTCCTAGATTGTACCCCAAAGCACGTGTACACAGCGTGACAATTGTGGAGCAGTTCCGTGTAGACTAGCTGAAAGGAATTGTGTACTAATAAAATAAAATAATAACAAAAATAAAATGGCATAGAATAATAAGATGCATAAAAAATAATAACATATTAAGTAGAAATGTTCTGAAAATTATAAAATAGAAGTAGGTACTCTTTTTATTAGAGTGGCTTCGATATCTTTTTAAAATTTAAATAATATTATTGAAAATGTCAATGGTAATTTAATTACTATTTATTACTGTATTTAATTACTGATTTAAACGGGTTTTTATCTTACCTTTTTTACTTGCTATCCCTGTTTCGTCTACGTTGTAGAAGCCATGGTCGTGGGCAGACTAATAAAAAAGGTACATTCGCGATAAACACCCGTTTATATTAGTAATTATGTATAGTGATCGCGACAGTTTGGTAACACTATTATTTATTAGCAGATCATTGTAGAGACGGCACATTCTTACCATCGTATTATAAAATAACATAATAACACATCCTTCACCATTTATATAGCACCCTGTTTAACCTCCTCGCCTTCCTATTCGATTCCATTTCCTCCATCAAGCCAATCCTGGATCCTTGCGTTCATCTGACACACTCCAACTCAGGACACCTGTAAAACGCAGAAGTTAACTAGGCACCTCGCTGTAATGACGTCATAGTGATGTACTAACTGCATAAAAAATTCAAGTACCCCTCGACACTCGTGATTATGACTTTGCGAATGTGGATGTGCACGATTTCAAGCGAAGTTCACGGGCAGTTCACGTGTGTATCTACTAAATTGATTACTTAAAATATGTTTTGTCTCATTCTCACTTTGACAGATGACAAATGTGTGACTGACGCTAAACATATTATAATTAATCAATAGATACCTAAACAAATACCTATTCGTTTATCAATAAGGGAGTTAAATGTAGCGCCAACAATAATAACAACGAAAAAAAACACAAAGGACGCGCGCGCGTAATGGTAGTATTTAATTTACTGACCGCACTAACGCGTCGAGGGCGAGAGCGGTAGGCGGTGGGGTGTGATGGGAGGGGAAGCACATTCCACGCAGGTGCCAAGTTGATTTCTACGAGTTGTACACTCCTACTTTGATAAGTATTTTACAGTGTAGGCTGTCCGGTTATGGAACGCGCTGCCGGTAGCTATCAGATGTGCCAACGCACTTGCCATTTTTAAACGTATGCTCCGAGAACACTATTTAAGTATTTGTATCTATGTATTTATTATTAATTACAGTAGAGCCTCGATAATCCGTACTCAGGCTAATCCGAACGCCGCTGTAATCCGAACTGCTGACTGTCCCTTTCTCTCTCTTACCGTGAGCACTGATCTTATGTTTTGTCTTTAGTTGCGAATGAGTCACCTCGCGTGTCAAGAAAATTTCTCATTCACAAGCTAATACTTTATACTTTTTTGCAATACTTTTTTGGATTGGGCTAATGAAAATGACTTGTCCTTATCGGAAAAGAGGATGCTGCGTAATTTGAGGGACAAAGCCTTTTTTGGTCAATAAATACTAGAACCTTCCAAACTAAAATTGCTGACTTTATGAATAAGTAACGTATTCTATGGTTTAAGTATGTATCTTTTAATAACTTCAATAAATATATTATGTCAAAATACGTTAATTTTTTTTTAACATACTATAATCCGAACGCTCCGTGAATCCGAACGGGGGTTATTTTTTGGTAGTTCGGATTATCGAGGTTCTACTGTATTATGTTTCATAAATAAGTTGTTATTATTTAGTTTCATTAATTTATGTTATTTTTATTTTTTATATTATAAGTACCTATAAGTATAATAATAAATAAATATCGCTGGACATTTCACACAGCGCTATCTAGCCCCAAACTAAGCAGAGCTTAGGGAACCAGATTTTTTTTTTTTTTTTTTTTTTCGAATGGACTAATCTCGCTGTTGGCCTCTGAGGCCGTGACAGCTTAACCGAACTTTTGGCGAGCGCAGATGGCGCTCAGCCCAGTAAGTTTTATAGGCAACTAGCGCAAGGGCACCACTTAGGTACGAACCTCGGCTTGGGCTGTTGCCGGGATGGGGATAGGAGAATACTTATATACTTTTTTTTGTAACTAACTTATAATATATAGAAAAACACCCAGACACGGAACAAATATCTGTAGATCATGCAAATATTTGTTCCGCGGCGGGAATCGAACCCGCTACCTCCTGCGTCTCAGCTGGCTATACGCCCACTGCGCCACGGAGGCAGTCAATGTATTTGTAGTATGTTAGGTAGACCAATACACCCCAGGCAATGTCCACACAGCCCATTCCATCCAAAGGTTGTCTGGTGGATATTGCTATTCAGCGATAAAACCGCCAATTATATCACAGATTAACGATTTCTGTTTAGTTGTATTGTTTATTGGTGTGTAATAAAGAATTATCTAATCTAATCTATTATTAGTATAGTTAGACGCCTATGTATGTGTGTATCTGTGTGTAGTCGGTTGCAAGTTTTATTATAATACTGCAAAAGGTCAACACCCTTTATCCATGACGTCATACATGCAATGAACTACGCCCAACCATTGAATCACGATTTAATTGCAAAATCAATCCACACACGTAGTTGGAAAGTGAAAGCATTTCCGGCAGTCCAGACCTGCCAAAAATGGAGGCGAAAATACCAGTATTCAATCATTTATAGACCCAGTGACCACTGTACGTTGCCCTATCTCATCTAGTACAGTCGTTATCAAGAGAAAGCACTTCCGCCAGTCCAGACCTGAAAACATGGAGACGAAAATAACAGTCTTCAATCATTTCGGGTTGCGGGAAGTGGGTTCAATCCCCGCTGTGGGACATGTTTGCACGGCCTGCAGAGATATATTACAGGTTTGGGTATTTTTCTATATAGGTATATAAGTGTGTATGTATTTACAAATAAAGTAAGTATGTATTCCATTAGGAGGTAATCTGGTTCCCATAGTATAAGCCTTGTTTATACATAGATCGAGTGACCACTGAATATTGCCCTGTCTCATCTTGTACAGTCATCAATTTTTTACCCGTGTTATGCTCCACCACGCCCCGCTATGGGTGAGCAATGCACATTGGAAGCGGCCAAAAAGCGGAATGAACAACCAGATTCCTTGACCGACAGTTTCATTCAAATTACCGGTAACGGGAGTTCATGTAAATTGGTTACTTTTTTTGGGGTACAACTTGCAGTTATTCTGGATTTCAGAATTTTGACTATATTTGTATCCCTAAAGCTACACGCATACCAAATTTCATCACTGTGGGGTAACTGGTGTACCCTGTGAATTTCTTCAAAGTTCAGTTTTTACTATGACTAATATAACTTATAAACTACAAGGTTTAAACTAAAATTAAAAACAGGGTCGAAATGTATCATTTATTAGACGTGCCATTTGGTTTTTTTACCCCTCTTGAACCCCAATATCTCAAGAACCCCCCAACGCTTTTAGCTCATTTAGTCACTCTAAGATTGTGCTATTACTACCTACCTATATACCAAACTTCACGATGATCGGATTAACGCTTCGAATGTTATCCTCGGACAAACAAACATAAATACATACAACGCTGATTTGCCCAAATTTATTTGAAGATCTCGCTTCGCCCGACCACTAAATACCGAACAGATAGATTTTGCATATCGATGGAAGAAAGCGATTTTGTCGTATCTCAAAATATCTAATTTTACACCAGAGCCAAAAAACTATTTAAAAAATCATAACTCGTACATTAATAAAGATAGAACGTTGAAATTTGGAAAATATTTTTATCAATCTAAGTTTTATTTGATACAGTTAATTGGAATGTCCTAAAGTTACTGCTTCATTGATTTTTAAATAGTTACAGCAATTGATGTTTCAATATCGAACAGCGGAAATTTTTGAGATACGCCATTTCCGCTTTCTGCCGTCGATATTTTAATGCCAATTGCAACTGCAGTCTCAGAATCGACCGCCGTATTCACTCATTGTACTTTTGATTCATTATTAGATAATATCCAAATCGGTGCACACTGCACATGTAATCACTAGTATTTAAATTAATAAAATAAATATTGTTGGATATTTCACACAGGGCTATCTTGCCCCAAACTAAGCAGAGCTTGTACTATGGGAACCAGATAACTGATAGAATACTTATAAACGTTATTTTTTTAAATACATAGATACGTATATAATAAAAAAAACATCCAGACCCAGAACAAATATCTGTAGATCATGCAACCTTCCGCGGCGGGAATCGAACCCGCTACCTACTGCGTCTCAGCCGGCTATTCGCCCACTGCGACACGTAGGTTATCAAATAGAATTTGATTTTAGAAATTTAGAATGAATAAAGTTTTAGCCTGGCTTATGCAACGACCTAAAACTATTTAGCGACTAATCATTTTTAAATTTGACGTATTTCTAAGATTTGACAACATTCTAAATCATATTTAGCCGCTAAATATGTTTAGGCATCGTTGCGCAAGTTGCGCTTAGTTTTTAAAAATCTGTTGATGAGTTATCAGATGAATATCACCACATTTTTCTGTTATAATCATTTGTTATGATGAATTACGTAAGTGTAATTTTAGTGGTTTGTTTTCAAGCTACATCGCAATAACTGGAACAAACAAATGCATCATAATTCTCTTCCGAAACTGTATAATTCCATGGAAATATATTCCAAATGAATTTTGGTTTTCTTTCCTCAAGTCAAATCCTCATTATGACATAAGTACTAGCTTCCGAACGCGTCTTCGCACGCGTGGTTTATACAAGTACAATATAGGTAATAATCTATCTATTAAACCAAATTTCATAGAAATCGGTTTAGCTGTTTAGTGGTGAAAACGTAACCGACAAATATATAAGTATAAATACGCGATGAAAAAACTTTGTGCCCCTTTTTTATGGTACATGGAACAAGGAGATGGAACAAGCTTATGACCCACCTGATGCTAAGTAGACACCATCGCGTATAACAAAGTATTGCCTTGTGGGTCACGCATCTTAGATACGTGCCCTACGATGCACTGCCCTGCGTCCATCAACTTGAGGTATACAGAAGCCTCATATGCCTGTAATTTCACTGGCAACCGTACCCTTCAAACCGAAACCCAGCAATGCTGCGTTGCGGCAGAATAGGTACAATAGGAGTATTTCCCTGAACAAAGGCTTTTCACAAGAAACTAAATAATCTATTTTTTGATTTTGACTAAACTTCTATTTACGAAGTTATTAAGAGTTTTTGGATCGATGATAAAAACAATCTTTTTTTTATTGATGCGCTTGACCTCACCTGGTGGTAAATAATGGTGTGATCAAAGATGGAGCACTATTGCCTAGAAATAACGTATTTACTCTGGAATTGAAAACTCCGAGATTATACTGGTTCGTAAAAACATACGCCGGAAGTTAGTCCCACTCCTTACTTACTTCCTAATGGTTTGTTTACTGCTAATGCACTAGACTCGTAAACAGGGTAAGCAAACATTTCTCTTGAAATTTTGTAAAACAATACAAATTACTTTTAATAAGGAAGTGAACCCAACTAATGAGCTATTGTGCCTTTCAATGCATTCTTGCATCCCACTTCAGATTAATCACAGAGAAAACATATACAGCTAAGTTATTCCATTTATTTATTAATCCTTCGACAAATTACATGTGCTTAGATAAGTCAATACAATAATCTTCAAATATAAATATTACATAGGTACTTAATAATTATTATTTACTACACTAAATACCTATTTGACAACTTCTAAGTAACGTTATCCAATGGATAATAAATATATCCCTCTTTTGTTTACATAATGAAAACAGATAAAGAGAGAATGATTTTTATGCGTCAATTAAAGTAACATGTACGACTTCTACGCAAGAAATCGAAAATTCAACCATATAATGCCCGATGGTCGAATGACGTTGTAAGCGTAGCTGGATGTCAATGGGAGACTCGCAAGGGGTCGGAAATAATGGCGTAATAAAGAGGTCTATACCCAACAGTGAATGCAGACGGGCTGAGATGATCGAAAATAATTATTATGTTAACAATGAGTTTAATTAATATGCACCAAGTTTTACTTTAAATTGATAAATTGCTCTGAAAATCACCAATTATTCCTAGATCAATATTTGCGCATGTCAATATTCCAATGTATCATTCATTGGTAGTATATTAACACCCGTCAAATCTAACCTAAATAAATTACCTTATCTTTATCTTATACGTTTAGACTGATTCAGCTTTTTCGTTATAAGCTGTGCACATACGCCAGGGGTGAAAGGAACCGTACAGATTTTTACTTTGACAAAACCATATATAATTTGTCGTACGAGATGTCTTGATACTTGCGTTACCACATCAGCATGTTTGAAGCCTTCCCCTCGTTTGTACCCTGAGAACCGCGGGTGGTAGTTGTATTTCTCGTCATAAGGCAACGCGAGGCTCCAATCCAATCTTCTAAGGTTTTATAAGTGTATGTATTTTATAAGTATGTGTTACTGTCACATTAAAGGCAGCGGACATAAATTTGATAAGAAAAACCGAAGACCGGGCTCAGTGGCACGTATTGGGAGAAATCTATGTGGACTAAATGTGGGCTGATGATGTTGATGCCACTTTATAATTAAAAAAAATACATATATCTATCAGGGATTCATCACGTACCGTTTTATCGGTGTTACGACCGTCAGTGTATCAGTTCAATTCGTGAATCTTCATCAGAGTGAATGCGATCCGCTCCGCACTGCGTCTCGTCTCGCACTGAGTGAGGATCCAATATCAGCATAGTGCTCCGGTTCCTTAGCTTCATAACATGACTTGCAGAGCTGGATACGTAGCTGGAAAATGTTTATTATTTGTTAGAGTGACAGATTAACGTTATTTAATTTTTTTGTTGCATTAACTTTACGACTACTAGGTTGCTGGGAGCCATTGGGTGCAGGCCGCACAAGTTCGCATTTGAAATATTATAAAAACAGTGTAAGTGTGACAGGTATTTAAAAACTCATCGTAATAAATATTTTAAAAAAAGGCAACCTCAAATAGGTCAGGTCAGGTCAGTACTTTTTTATTTCAATAAATTTAACAATATTTTTTTAAACCTTATTTTCGGTTTAATTTAAATAGAAAATGAAATTGCAAAGAGTCAGATTCATCTCCATAACAATTAAATCAACACATTAAATACCACTAAATCATTGTTTTAAATTCAAATCATTTAAATTGAGGTCTCCTCTGAAAGTTTTAAAAAGTTATGACCAAAAATTAGCTTTACGAGCCACAGCAACCTATTAATAATTCAAAGCGCATTCCACGAACCACACATCAAAAAACCAAAACCACTCTCATTTTTAAATACAAATTCAAGCACAACCGTCAAGACAGTTAGGTCCGCATATCTGCGCAAGCGCACCACCAGAATTGTTAACAGCTTTACTTGTCAGTCCACGACTGTCTTCTGAACCGGACAGGCAACAGGGCAGCCATGTTTTTTTGAATTAACGAATAATTTAAAAATATTATCGAACATAGTTTTGTGAGTGACAGATTTTGAATCATTCGAGAAATTGTGGAATTTCTGTGGCCAATAACTTAGTGAAGTTTAGTGGTACGGGCTTTATTTTGTAAAGTTACACTGTGTGTCAAGGATATCTGATAAAATGGTAAGTTTTTTTTTAATTTATTTATGTAAAATTAAAAAAGCGCACGCGAACTCGATACTTTTATACTTCGATTCGAGCAACACATTTTCCTCAATCTTATTGTTGCGTATTTTGAAGCTTCTTTAAGCTGTTTATAAAGGTTTTGTAAGTGCCCTTTGTATAGGCACATATTTATCTACATACTGGCAACTATGTATAGTAGTCGAATTAGACCGTATTTTTTTTTAAATAATTCATATAGATTTTTGTGCATAGTAACGTACATATTTACCTAAAGTAAATATTTTAGACAAGAAAAACAATTAAAACGTGTTCTTAATTCAAAATAATTTGAATGCATTCCAAACTAAGATGTTCTTTAATTTACGATCAAAAAGTTTTAAAATAAGAAAACGATAAAAAATAACCCAAAACTTGATTCTCTACATAGGACGACAATCTGGCGGCAAGTTTTTGGGGCCTTCTATTTATAAATCAACTTTTTTATTTTTCTGCCAGTTTGCACAAAAGGTTCTACAAAAGAGGTCGATAGTGCGTAAAAGCACGTAGGTTTTAATAAGTTCTATGGTAACTAGAGCAAGACTGAATGGTATCTATCTATCTTCTTAGATCGTCATGGTCCATTGTTTGTCTGAAGAACCAGTTGTTACTAGTCAACTTATTCAAAAGTTTCAACACCCACTTATCACCAAATGAGATTGGCGAATGTCTAAGAACTTCGGACCCATACCCAACACTAAGAAATCGCTCTTGGCACAATATTAAAAAAAATCTGAAACTAAAATAATAAAGTTCCAGAAAATGTTTACCACAGAGTTTTAATACTACGTTCATCTTACAATTTCCATAGTGATTTGTGGACGATAAACATCATGAACGGTTATATAATATTATTTGGGTCTAGTTTCGCCAATCTTCTTAAAGATATATTATTTAAAGGATTAAAGATAAGACCCTCGTATTTTTAATGTAAAGTTCTGTGTGACTTCAAAGTGACATTGTTGACTGCTTTTATTTTTACGATTCATTTTACTCGTTATGGTTCTATTAAATATATATAATTACTGAGTAAAACTGGTATTTATCGCGTATGTACCTTTTTTATTTATTAAATATAAAAATATATATCCCCGAAAGCAATATTTATTTTAACAATAACACATAATAGTATATCCCAACTGTAATTTAAAATGTACCTAAATTAGAATATATTTGTCTCATTACTAAACATACTACGAGTAAGTATGTATATTAAATTCGATATTATATTTTACCGAAGCTAAATTGGATAGTAAGTTTCACCGGAAAATTATTTCGCTGAATTCCTATCATGCGGAATTCATAGACTTTGAAAATTGTATTTTGCTGCAGTAAAAATCATTCTTATATCTCTGAAATGTTTCGTATGTAATTTATTTTCATACCAACCTTACCTATTTTATGCGAACTAATTAATTCATTTTAAAATCAGAACGCATTCATAGTTTAAAATATTACTGGAATAATTTTAAAACTAGAACGTAAATAATTTAAAAACTCGAATTCGTTCCAATATTATTTTAAAATACGAACCCAAATATTTTTTTAATTTTATTCGAATTCACGTTTCGTTATTTAAATATTATACCAATACGAACACGTTCGACATTCGAGATCCGCAACGCTGGCTGCCGCTACAAAAACTCAGTTTCTCTGAGTGAAAGTGCCGAACAATTGTCTGGTAGAAATCGGTTCGCGCACACAACGAGTTGCCTTGCTCTTTATTCGTCACATGGCTACATGGTACTGTTCATTCATGCAACCAAATGAAAAGAGGTTCACGATCTATTTTTTAAATACCACTCACATTAAGTGTTTTGTAATGAACGGAAAATATTTATATTGAGGAACGCTGTTTCAGGATCAAATTCAAGTCGCAATGCCCTTGCGAGGATATTCAGTCTCGTTTGTACAACGATCCCTAAACGTATTTAGTGACAAAACATGTTAAAGTTTGACATACATATTCGTATGATTTGACAACTCTCTAAATCATATTTAGCCACTAAGTACGTTTAGCCATCGTTGCGCAAGTCGCCCTTACTGCGTAGGTAATATTTTTTAATCTCACTGGATCAAACTTTTGGCCATCATTCATAGAAAACGAATGAATGAATGAATGAGTCCTTAAAATTTTACCTTTAATCTACTTTTACTTACTAACTTTACTTGGATACAAGTTTTTCTTTATTTTTATTACTTTTATTGTATCCTTGAAAATTGGCCGACCGGATCGTCTTAGCGTTTGAAAGCAGTGTCTAGAAAGATTGGGGGGAGGCCTTTGCCCAGCAGTGGGACACAGAGGGCTGAAAATAATAATAATCCTTAAAAATAAACATAAGAGAAATCACAGCAAAAAGTACAATGAACGAGCATAAACAGTAGGTACGAGTAATAAAAACGATAACAAGTTTTCTAGGTCATGTTTGAACAGTGCATATCCGGACTTCGGGTTGACATGGTGTATCTCCGGATTAGTCGCGAAATCCGGCTTAAGCGTTGAAGAGGATCGGCAGACGAGATCAATGAGTTGAAGAAAATATATCCACTGTTCACACAATCACAAATTTTTTTTATTTTATCAGTTGTTAACGGTCGGTTATTGAAGACTACCAAGTTTACAGAACTGATTACGGAACCCAAAAACAGTTTTACGGAGCCCTCGGTGCTCGAGCCAGACTCGCACTAATCCGGTTTTTTGTAAATAATTACTTAAAATATGTTGAGAAAAGCCAAGACCTGGAACAGATATCAGTAAAACATGCAAACAATTGTTCCGTGACGTGAATTGAACCCGCAATCTCCCACTGCCACTGCGCCATAGAGGTCGTCATAATAGTAAAACACTAAAATATAATAATAAATGTAAGTGCTTGCAACTTATTACTTAAACTTTCTACTACGTTCTCTTCAAAACTGAAAGTAAGTTGCGAAGCTTTACAAACTTACACAGAGTAAGATTATAATTCGATAATAATCGCTTAGAATATCATTTTCTCCTTATAATATGGAGGAGGTTTATAAATAACTGGCTTCGGACGCGTGGTTTGTCAATAAAAACATTACCCTCCTGCGCAGTCGGTTAAAAATAAGCCTTTGCCCAAATCCCGGTCATAATCTATTTAAATACCAAATTTCACCGAAACAGGTTTAGGCGTTTATTCGTGAAAACGTATCTAACAGACAGGTAAACAGAGGGACAACTAGATAGCTTGTTTTAAGTTTCAAGCACGACTCTAGATTGATATTGGCTTGAGAGATAGACTCAGTACTCACTAATGGGTCGATTGCACAAATTTCAAGGGTTCCACCCGCGGCTTCGTACGCTTTACACTACTAAATGTGTAGGTAACCTAGAAATTAAACTAAACTCGCTGTTGCAACTTGACTTGGCACCCCATTTTTATCCCATGGCACCTGATTTATGGGATAAAAAGTAGCATATGTGTTAAATCAGGTTATAATTTACGTGCATACTAAATTTCATCGAAATCGGTTCAGCCGTTACGACGTGATTGAGTAACAAACAAATAAATAAATAAACAAACATCCAAACTTTCACATATAATTATATAATATATATTAGAGTGATAATAATTTTTTGCGTATGGAACTAGAGAGCCGCAATTTTACATCGAAAGAGCCGTAGGTTGCCGACACCTGCTTAACCATATTTTGGTGCAGAAGTTCCTGAATTAATTTCAAAAAGTGGTTAGATTTAATTATGCGTTACTAATTACGAATTAGTTTATAAAGTGGGTCAAGAACGAACTTTCTTTCCTACGCCTCGTGATTCATTGTAACATCTGTTATCTATAAATTAGACTCAAGATTTAATCAGCTCATATAAATGACTTTGAGATTGTTTATTATAAAATCAGCTTTTAGTGCAACTACAAGAATTTCGGTAAACTTATTGATCTATAATCTAAGCTGTAAAATGAGTCGGAAAGGAGATATTGTCAAAAAACTGTTATTAGGCATAGGCACCATTTTTCCAATATGGCGGCGCGAGCGGCAAATATACGAAGTGGCAAAGTTAAAATTCAGAAAGAGCACATCGAAATGTATAAAATTACACATTTTCAAAACTCCCGGAAAACTTTCCAGGTAAAACTACCAAATGACTAGTTCCTGCACCGGCCAATACATTTTTTGGGCTTATTGATTCTCGCTCGCAACACTAATACCTAAAATAAGCTCGCGTGTGCCGTTTTAAGGCCGCAAGTCGACAACTTTTAAAGTTTTAACCCTTGATAAAAATTATTACGACCCTACATTAACTAGTTTTTTATTATTTTGCTTTTGCGGCTTTAATATCACAGCGGGTACGAGGCCAATTGTGATTGCCACTTGTGTACAAGTCACCCCTAGTTCATAGGGGAGTTCAAAGTTCACCGCTAAGCCCTACAGCTGCTAGAAACTGTAGGATATTCTTAGCCTTTATTCTATATTTCTATATATTCTTATTATTTGCCCAGATTAATGCTACGTTTGAGCTTTAGTGGAGCACACTCGCCTAACAGATGTAGGGGCGATTCTGCAGCCTCATTACAAAATCTGCAGGTTTGTGTATCGCATAGCCCCAGCTTAAACATGTCCTTGGTTACTTATTAAGTCGACAGTATCCAGTTAGGGTTCTGACTGTAATGCGAAGATTGTTTCTACCTTGTTTACTTAAAGGCTAATAATTTCGACTATACAGGGTGTTTGGTAATATACTGACGACATTCAAGTGACGGTTTCTCAAAACATAAAAAAAGACTTCTCGAAAAAAATAACTACCAGTTCAGTATCAAATTTTAAAGAAAATCAGCTAAGGTTAGGTGATTAATTCGATATAAAACTTACTGCCTACTCTTGCAATCGACATCCAAAAATAAAGGCCGATTAGATATCTCTTTCGGAAATGGCTGCGATTTTTGGGTTATAAAGGGACAGCAAGAGATATGAGACGTACAATACAGTATTTGTTTTTAAATGGCAAGCAAAATGCAATAGCACAACATAAGTTTAATAAAGTGTTTGTTTATACATTGTATGCCAAAATAAATTTCACATTTCTATGGTAAACATTTCACAAATTTATTTATTATGCTCATCAAAATAACCCCTTTTAATTTTTGAGCGTATATAATCAAACACCCTATATGTATGTACCTTGTTTAGGTAAATAAATACTTCTTTAAATAAATACATGAAAAGATAACTTTGTTCTTACCCCTTTTTGACGACCCCCGTGGCGCAGGGGGTGAACAACCGGCTGAGACGTAGGAGATAGCAGGTTCGATTCCCGCCGCGGAACAAATGATTGCATGATCTACAGATATTTGTTCCGGGTCTGGATGTTTTTCTACAAAAAAAATATATATAAGTATCCTATCAGTTTCTGGTTGCCATAATACAAACTCTGCTTAGTTTGGAGCTAGATAGTATTGTGTGAAGGGTCCAGTATAATTTATTTTATTTTAAGCTTATTGCGCGCTGAGGAGTGTGAGATTTGGCATAGTTAAAGTTTACCTACATTTTTTATAGCTTAGTTTTTGTAATTTATTTTAACCAGTGGTTCGCCCCGAACTGAGATCACGCGAATCTCCCAAAATAAATATTATTCTTAGGGCGACTTGCACAACGATGCCTAAACGTATTTAATGGCTAAATATGATTTAAGGAGTTGTCAAATCATACAAATACTTCAAATTTAAAAATGTTTAGTCGCTTAATACATTTAGTGATCTTTGTGTATGCCGGCTTTAATCTTTGACTAATAAATTGGTGCCACGAAATGCATAACCAACCTACTTGACCTACAGTTTCATTCAAATTAGATGTAACGGGGGTTCTTGTTAATTGGTTATATTTTTTGAGATACAAATGGCAGTTATTCTGGAATTTTTTACACGAATACCAAATTTCAGCATAGTGGGGTCACTGGTGTAGCCTGTGAATTTTGTCAAAGTTTTGTTTTTATTATGGCTAATAACTCAAAAACTACAAAAATTAAATTAAAAATAAGAACGGGGTTCAAATATACTAAGGAAGACCTTTCATTTAACGTCCCATTTGATCTAATAGTCTCATTTTTTTTTGTCCCTCTTGAACCCCAATATATCAACAATCCCCCAATAATATTTTTAGCTCATTGAGTCACAACAAAATTGTGCCATGATTACCTACCTATATACCAAATTTCATGATGATCGGAGAAACGCTACGAAAGTTATCCTCGGACAAACAAACATACATACATACATACGCCGATTTGCCCAAGTTGATTTGGAGATCTCGCTTCGCTCGATCAACAATACGGTAACAATTAACAAAACAACACGGAAGGGTCACCAATTACAACACTCTTTTATCAATTTCCAAATTTTCACTTTTTTGGATTGAGTCACTACCGTCAACCACGTGCACTGGCAAGTTATTATAAAACCCTATTAAAGGTAGGTATTATCGATTACAGTAAAATAGCAATAATGTTTTGTTACAAAAATAACTTTATTAAGATCTTACATTCGTATAAAAAGGTTTTATTAATCAAATATCAGTACAAAAAGTTATCAATCATACATCTGTCAGACATAATTTGACACGAGATTTATATTACAACTACCTACGAGTATGTAAATATTTGAATTGATGCAATACATACCTATTGCACTTCATTGCTGTGATGTAGATATAAGACGGGTACATTTTTAAAATGCGTGACCTATGAGACAATTCTGTCTTAAAGGTGATCGGGTGGGCCATACCCCATAAGCTTGCTCCATCGGCCTCCACTCCATGTAGCACCTACTCGTGGAAAACGAATAGATCGAATTTGACAAGAACCAAATGATACAACATTGGAATATCGTCCCGTCGCAATATTGATCCAGGATTAACTCATGTTTCCTAGATTTTTTTTAATAGGAAGTGAAACTTAATAATATTAATAAAATAAATATTGCTGGACATTTCACACAGCGCTATCTAGCCCCAATTAACGCAGAACTTCTACTATGGGAACCAGATAACTGATATAATACTTATATACTATTTTTTTGTAAATACATACTTATAATATATAGAAAAACATCCAGACCTGGAACATATATCTGCAGATCATGCAAACATTTGTTCCGCGGTGGGAATCGAACCCGCAACCTCCTGCGTTTCAGCCGGCTATTCGCCCACTGCGCCACGGAGGTCGTCAATATACTAGTCGTTATTAATACTTATTAATTGTACTTATTCTTATAATGTATGGATAATTTGAACAATTAATTAATTAAATAAGAAACAAGGATTATAACAAATTAAATTAGATGATTTTTCGATTTTTTGTGTAAACGTTCGTACAAAATTATCATGGCATGCAAAATGAGATTTCCTAGTGTAAACTTTATCAGTCAGTAGGGTTCGTTGCATTTTTGCACTGATCTAATAGCCCTTGCAATCCGGAACCAGACTGAGATTTGACCTCCTCCAAAAGCAACAAAACTTTTATCCTGAAAACCCCCATCTGTTTATCCGTGAGATTCTTAACATCAGGCAACAAGCTAAGAAGAAACATCTTTTTCGGATCCTCCACTCTCGCCTTTTTACCCTGCAGCCAGGATACAAATGCCATATCCACATCATCA
Organism: Philereme transversata; assembly: GCA_963924445.1. NCBI lineage: Eukaryota > Metazoa > Arthropoda > Insecta > Lepidoptera > Geometridae > Philereme > Philereme transversata. The sequence goes on along the minus strand of OZ004339.1, from coordinate 33,369,133 downwards.
GGTTTCTTCTTAAAGAGTTTCTTCCTTCTAAATTGTCGGCGAACAGCTTGAGGTTCCACTTCGACTTCTATTTCTTCAGCTTTGTAGTCTTCTTCATCAGATCTTTCTTCTTCGTTCTCTGTTTTTATGTTTGGCAGTCTTCTGTCTGCGTGGATGTTGGTTGCCGGGTTGATGTATGGTAGAACGAAGCTCATGGCATCGCAGAGGTAGTAAGGTTTTTTTGCGACGCCATTTGCAGCTGGTTTTAAACTTCTGACGTATCCATTTCTTATGTTTTTCCATTTTTCTTTGCATTCTGTTACTGTAACAAATAAACATTCTTACTTAATAGTGTACTTAAGGAAGTAAGTTGTATTTGGTACCTACCTATGTAAATCATAACTCCGATACATAAGCAAATTTTGTTTATATTAGTTTAATGACCTCTGTGGTAAAGTGGGCGAATAGCCGGCTGAGACGCAGGAGGCTGCGGGTTCGATTCCCACCGCGGAACAAATGTGTGCACGATCTATTGATATTTTTTCCGGGTCTGGTTGTATCTTTCTTTTCTTATAAGTATTTTATAATTTAGTAAGTTTTCTTATAATTTACAAAAAAAACAAACGTATATAAGTATTCTATCAGTTATCTGGTTCCCACAGTACAAGCTTTGCTTAATATGGCGCTGTGTGAAATGTCCAGCATTATTAAATTATTATTATTATACCTATGTAATAGGCTCAGCATTAACACTAATCCTAGCCGACCCTCAATGGTTACCGTTATATTATGACCGTAATTAACGATTAAAAAAATAGTAACTTAGTACGTAGGTACATACTTAAGTCTGCGTTGAATATTATTTCGACATTACTTACACAAAATCTCAACGATATTACGTCCGTCATATTTTAACTCACCGTTTCTAAGAAAACCAAAAAAAGACAGAGGACGATTAGAATAATTCGTAGAAAGGTCTACAAATCAATGCGGGTGGCGCACGACTGGCTGAGCGAACGAACGAAACGAATTCTCACAAACACACACACAAACTCAATTGACCCCTCTCCTCTTCCAACAACCGTCCGAAAACATGTTTACAAGACAGGACACTTATCGGGTTAACAAAAAAATTACTACACAAGATGGGTTACCAAATTCGCGCCAATTTAATAAACACATTTCGATTCGAATTTCAAACTCCTGAGTTGATACGCGACCACAGATAACTCAACAGTAACTACGGCACACGCGCCTGCGCCGTGCGATAACAGCCAACCAGTGGTTTTACAAGTTTCACTCACCCGACCATTCGATCTCGTTCGCAACCTTTTGCCAAGCCTTCTCTGTGGTATCCTTTCTCGCGTAATCCGGTAAATCACTATTATAAATACACGGGAACTGTTCTACGATCTGAACAAAGTCTATCACTGACATTTTATTTTTATACAATACGTTGTGCGTCCGGTAATACGCTCAGGCGACTGGCGTCATGAAGCGTCGCTCGCATGCAGCGACGCGCGCGCGACGTTGCCACTCTGTTCGGTAGGAGCGGCAACAAGCACCGAGACGTACGGCTAGCGTAAAAATGTCGACGCGTGCGTGACACAGAATAAATTAATTGCAGAAGAAGATACTTGCATAGTTTAGTTCTCCTGCGTTGTATTATTTAATTCGTAGACGACATAAACAAGTGCGCTCTGATCACACCATCACTTATCATCAGGTGAATAGTGGTTAAGCGCTTAACTATAACCAATAAAAAAACCGAACAAGTGCAAGTCTGACTCACAAACCGAGAGTTCTGTAAAAATAAGTTTTATTTGTTACTACAAGTTAACTATTTCGGATTTTTTCTTTACTCGTGCAGGGGTTGTGAAACCTTGCTTCTTGCCAAATATCATGATTTGTCAACGCGTATATTTTGATTGCGTTGACTTAGAAGCGTTTTTACAACTCATAGGGATCGTTAGACCTAACTAAATAATTGACAATTATCCACGCGTTCCTAAGAAGGGTCTTGATAAACAAACAACAAAGTGACCCTATAAGGGTTTCTTTTTTACTTTTGAAGTACGGAACCCTACAAATAAAAAATAAAACAATTTGCCCTTCCAGCAGAGTACGCAGAGTCCACGCCATAAGAAAATTATATTTATAAGAAAATGTTTACAAATAAAAAATGCCCACAAAAATATGTAATAAAATACCTGAAGAACTGAGAGTGTTACAAGGAAACCTATATAAGAAAAAAACTAACGCTGTTGCTTTTAGACAATTGTTTTTACTGTATTAATGATTTTTTTTAATATATTGTGTAGGTATATTGAGATATGATAATGTTGAATAATACCTACTAACCAATTTTAATATTTACACACCTGCATGCAGGTTGAATACATTGCCATTTTTTTTTATTTTCCCTTTACGGCAGGTTAAATTCCTTTGACCATACCACCTAGCGTGGTGTAGGATGAATCCATTGATAAGCATAGATTTAAGATCTGTTATTGTAATTTTCGTGTAAATAACCGATTGTATTTGTATTATTTGTGCTAAAATAGAAGCCAGAATCGATTTCAAAACTATAAACTCGCAATTCCGCATCTGAAAGATTGCATCAAAATCCAGAAGATCGTGTCTGTGGGTCATGTCGTGGGTATGCACCTTCAGGCCAACAGGATGGTGCAACGAAATCATGAGAAAGATGCTTTGACATTTGGCGATTGACAGCTAGACCTTATCCAAGTTATTTTCTAAAAGATACCTAAGTTGAGGAAATTGTTACTTACGCTCTCCACTTAGCAGCTTAGTCGAATTTATTTAGTCGAAGCCTGTCAATACAATAGTTTATTTATAAGTCCATAATTACACGTTATTCGAGATGCAATATGTTATCTCTAATATATAAAAGTCTCGTGTCACGGTTTTTGTGGTCCCACTCCTCCGAAACGGGTTTGACTTTAATGATTTCTTTTTCTCTATTTGGTAGGTATCAGAATAGGTCGTAAAGTATTCTTCACTCTCCTGCCCCCACCCCTCATTTTTTAATCGCGATTTAAGTATTTTTGTATGAACAATATCCATATAATTTAATCGTCGTTCATTGACGTGAAGTCATTTACATGAAGTGTCGCGTCACTTTGACGAGAGTGTTTTATTTCGAAGTTCCCAGGGGAACATAGCACAAATGATTAGCTGGCTGAAGTGGCAGTAGGCAGGGCACATAGCTTGAAGAACTGAAGCTGATCACGTACTGGAAAGCGCAGCGTAGGACGACCTCCGTAGGATCCGTTGGGTGCAGATCACACAAGGCCGTCCGCTCTAGGGATCTGTGGGAAAGGCTTGATAAAGGTTGCTAGGAGCCGTTGGGTGTAGGCCGCAGATGATCGGTCGCATTGGAAATCTACGGGGAGGCTTATGTTCAGCAGTGGACGTCATGTGGCTGATGTGATAATGATGATGAGTCAACATTACACAAACTATTAATCTCCAATTATTGATGTATGTTTAATGCAATTAAAGGCATTGATTAATGTTTAACCCATATTTCGAAGCCTCAAATTACGAAACAAACCACAAATTCAGTGTTAACTAAATAAATTCTGATCTCGCCGCAGTTTCTGCCGCGAATTTCAACATTACCTTCTGTTATTTTATTCTATGTCACTTCCATTCAGGTTTCAGTTTAAAATGAGTTTTATTGCGCTTGGATTCGATTCATATTCGTTTACAAAACTCCTTTGCTAGTAATATTTTTTTAATTTATAAAAATAATAAATAAAATAAAATTTAATAAGCCCCAAACTAAGCAAAGCTTGTACTATGGGAACCACATTAACTGATAGAATAATTATATACTTCTTTTTTCTAAATACATACTCGTACTTATCATATATAGAAAAACACCCAGATCCGAAACAAATATCTGTAGATCATGCAAACATTTGTTCCGCGGCGGGAATTGAACCCGCAATGTTCTGTGTCTCAGCCAGCTAGCCGCCCAAAGTGCCACGGAGGTCGTCTGGTAAATTTAGCACGAATTATGTAGGTAAATTTAGTGATAAGACTGCCTAACGTACTTGTGACAATATCTTCTTTAATTTATGTTTGTTTAGTCTATGTTTGTCATAAAGTAGATACATTCATTCATTTCTATTCGTAATGAATCGAATATTCGTTCGGTAATAATTTTGAATTCCGAACACAAACTTCGATACTTTCCTTCACACAATAGTTACAATTTAATTTAGATTTATGACAAATTAAATATAAGCTCTTATTTGCTATATTTTTGTATAAATATCGTTAAGGTAGTGAAACTTCACATTACCTTCAATGTATTTTGTTCTGTTGCGTAAAGCCGTAACTAGACCCGCGGGCTATAAGTTCCGTGGTTAGATTCTGCTTTGGGATTTTCGAGTTTATTTCCTGAGCATTAAGGTCCGAAAATACATTGATTATAATTTTAAAATTGGCATATAATGGAATGGTGAAAATACGCAAGAAAATATGTAAATAGTTTGTATAACTACTCAGCATAGTACTATTAGCCTAGTACCTACGTACCTAAGTAAATTAATAAATAATGCTGGACATTGAACAAAGCGCTATCTAGCCCCAACAATCTGAACCAGATATCTGTTTTTAGTTTGTAAATAAATACTTATAATGTACAGAAAAACGCAGACCCAGATCCAAAATAAATATCTGTAGATATTGCAAACATTTGTTCCGCGGCGGAAATGGAACCTGCGACCTCCTGCATGTCAGCCAGCTATTTGCCCACTGCGTCACGGAGCTCGTCAAACGGATGTTTGTTCCTATTTCAATGCAGTTTTTATTTAAAAACTTGTTGACATAACTGAGTATCTAATGGTGCGGCCGTTTTCATCGGTCCCGTGTTATTATTTTTAGTTAGCGATCATTTCAAACAGGCATGTTATTTTGAAATCATCTATTTATTGGCTTTGGCCGCCATCAATTGCAATTATGAAACTTTTTATGTATCCGTTGGTTATTTGCAAATATGAAAAATTATATCAAACATTGAAAAACCTTTAATTGGCACAGTTCGTAACTAGGTATGTATAAGTACTGAAGCCTTCTAATTGGTACAGTATATGTAAGTGAAGCAGTATGGAAGCCGGTGGTTATCCGTTTTCACTGCATTCACGGTTCGTCAGTCTGTGCGCCGGAGCGTTCGCTTGCGACACGTGTTATTAGATAGTAGAGATAGCAGAACAATTTTAATATATTTCACAAAAAAAAACTACGTCTAAAGCCCTATAAGCTGTAATGAATGACACACATGCCAGCAATAAACAAAATATATGAATGAACAAGCTATTGCCCGCGACTTCGTATGCGTTACACTACTAAAAGTATAGGTAACCTAGAAATAAATTTAATCTCGCTGTTGCAACTTGACTTGACACCCCACTTTTATCCCATGGGACCTGATCTATAAGATAAAAAGTAGCCTATGTTTAAATACAGGTTATAATCTACGTTTATACTAAATTTTATCGTAATCGGTTTAGCCGTTACGACGTGAAAGAGTAACAAACATCCACACATACCTCCATAAAAACTTTCGCATTTATAATATTATTGGGATTTCAGTATTTCAGTATTTATTTATTCACTATTTCATTACGTTGCATAATATTGGTAAGTATGCCAATACCTACCAATATTATATTAGGTACAAATGTCAGATAATAATACAAAAAATATAAACAAACAAATTACATTTATGCAAAGCATTGGAGAAAACAATTGGTTACAGCAGATACTATTAGAAATCAAAAATCTTAGTACTAGTAAATAACTTCCGCTAAAAAAATATAACCGCAGACACGTCCAAAGCATGTAATGTTTTTATGCGGAATAGATTTAATCTCTAACAGCTTATTACACCTAGTTAGAGTTATAGTCTGTGCTAGAAATAAAATAGTAGATTATTAAACAAGGGGATAAAGCAGTGTCTTGCATCACGTGCGCTATATTATATGCCAAAGATAACGAAGGATTCTAGAGTTAACCCACGAGCGGAGCGAGGGAGTTACTAGAATCCTGAGTGCAGAGAGGAATGTGAGCACGGCCAAGATGCAGAAAGCTTTATCAACGAAGAGAATACCCTACTTTTCACACATTCTGCGAGACAATAAAAAATAAATCTAGGTTGGTGCATTGTGTGCAGAGGATAGTTCAATTTACGAACAAGTTCTTATCGTGTGGTTCCTGTGGTTCAAATTTTAATACCGATGAGGTTCCAAATTCAACTTTACGCCCGGCTCAGCCATAGGAATTTAATCAATTGCTTTCGTTGAGGTTTACATGACATATAATTTGACATTTTCGAGCAGGTGGTGTAAAAATAAGATATATAAAAATAAGATTATGTAAACGTGTTCAGAAAGTAATTAAAAACTCAAGATTTTCCGACTGGCTGCATCAACTCAAAAATAGTTAAGACCCAACTCGCAAGCACCAGCTTTAAAAAATCTTTTTTGACATCGCTACTACCGTTTTCGCAAAATATGCCTATACTGAGTTGAGTATGTGTGCATATTTTCATTGTTACCAGATCAATTGATTGTATCCATTGTACTGGATGATTCAATCGCTGGACGATTCCGTTGCTGTACAATTTACAACGGAAGCGAAAATTTCGAAATTGCGAACATTCGAAATTCGAACGTTTATGATTATTGAAATGTTGATTTATTTGATTTGGCAACTTCGTAATTTTACGAAAATGAAAATTCTTTATAACAATAAATAAGAATGTTATGATTTTTTTCATGATTTGTACCTACGAACGAGCACGGCTACACTATCGAATGAAAATAAAAAATGATTTTTTTTAGGTGAGTAGGTACATTATGGTATTGGAAATTATTATGAATCATTATAGCTACAAATAAACATTCATAAGAACCCTAGTTTTTATAGAACTTGTCATCTGCATTCAGAGATTTTGAAAAAAACTACTGTCTTGTGAAAACTTGCCAGTCTAATTTGTTTTCGTTTCGTTCGTTAATATGATTTTAAAACACGAAATGCGATAATAAGTACCTATTTTTTACATGCTTTGGGAAATTTTATTTGGTTATTTTATGCATGTGCTTACTACCGTTGACTTCTTAAAGATTTTTATTTTTATCCAACCCATAATGATGTCGGTTGCTACTCGGCTACTACGCCACCGAGGTCAAAATGTTCAAGAAACATTTATATAGAGGTATATAAAATAGCTACCAAACTCATGAATATTCCACCAAAGCTGTAGCGCGTTGATGTCTTTTCCACTGCGTTTGCGCAACCAATGATCTTGTCAAAGGTTGTTACAAGGTTTTGTAAACTTGTCTTTACACATAAATACTTGTGTAGATTTATAATAATGTTACGCTGTTACACAATAAGAAATAGTCCAAACTTCTCGAAGGCTCTCGACTTACCTACTGTGTCACGGAATACGTAATACTTGGTATGGAATATACCTAATTAGTGTGTTGTGATTACGTGTGACCAAGTTCGTGTATTCATCGTTTTAGTGTTGAATAAAAATGTGATTTTGGTTAGACTGATTCCCATTATTTTATCCTGAACCCTCAGCTCGTAACAATAATATTTTATTTGTAATTTCTGGAAATAATTATACACAAAAATCGAAATTTTTAAAAACATGTGCAGTTTTGGAATAATAAAGCCACTCTTTGTATCTTCCAAAAAAGAGGAATTATAAAGAATAATCAATTTAAAGGAGGCTTGATAAAGTTGCAGGCAAAAAACTCACAGATACGATTATTATTTTTGATTATCAAATTGGTGAAAGTGATTTACTACGCTACGATTTTTACTACTGTGGTAGCACTAGTATGGTACCAATTATCACAGCGAAATCATAATTGAAACTCACTAGTGGTTTTTGATAATGACCTGATAATCATTGGGAAGCCAATAAAAACATAATTGTTATTAAATTTATTAAGCATGCAACATTCTAATCGGTATTTTAGAATTGTATTTTCTAATTGGCGCAAAAGTATCACAGCTAACTTAAAGCTAGCTTAACTAACTGTTTTTGAATTTTATTATAATCTATGCAAATTACAACAGCCTCTTACCACAAATTGCATAAAAATAAACAATGAACTTTACAATATTATGTCACTTTACATCATCAGAGAATTCGGCCGATTTCTTACCATTTAAAGAATTGCAAAATGTTTAACTGCTTCACCGTAGAATGTGGCTCAATTTGTTGGCAACTACATAACAATTAAAATTACGATATTTTTCTGCGCGGTGCGTATTGCAATATTTTATATTATATACAGCTACTTATACAGATTACACAAAAACCTCCTACCATTGAGTTTTGTACTAAGATTTAAATAATATTTTTTACAAAAATCGCGGATAGTCTTGTTTATGAAATAACAGTTTAACGATTTTGCAAAAATATAACAAAACTAAACAATTGCAATTGTTAACGCGGTCAGCGGACTCGTACAAAAAATACATAAACTCCGTTTATAATATTTTTATGTAACAGCGGTCACGATGCTTACATTTTTCGTAATAGTCCTAGTTAATTGTTTAATGGTCAACAATTGTTTAGGTGATTATGACGTAAAAATAGTCAAGGAGCCAACGTGTTGGTATTATATTATGTAGTCTACAAAAAATATTTTTTCTGGGCTTCTAGTCGAAGCAACGTGTGATCCGAAAGTTGGTGCTTATCTGGGTCAACGTATAAGCATTGCAATTCAGTGCAATGCAGCATGTCTTGGGGACACTTCCGCCTGGTAGTGATTAGGAGGAGTTGCAACGGTATTTAGATGATTCAACTGTTTCTTCTGTATTTTATACTCTTGTAAATAATTGTATATTTTTTCTGTTACTAAAAGTGTCTACGAAACACAAAAGATTAACTAAATCTTCATTGTACTTGTACACTATTATCTGTAGGTACAGCATCTCGTTGCTTTAGGAACCAGATAATGTTGAACATTGTCCAATCAGCCTCAGTAAATCTATTGCTAAAGCTCTCATAAAAATATGAGCACGCGCAAACATAACGCTCTGCCAACTTACTAAGTGCATGTTTGTACATAATAATTGTCACGTTCATACGTAACGTATTTATTACGTGACAATAAGGAGCTATGATATGGACTGATAGGCATAAAGTTTCCTAGTTACGTGTTACGAAATATACATTAATGATAAATCTTTGTAAACCAGCTGGGCTTGATAACTGAGTCCTTTTGGAGATGGAATAAGCATACGGCCCACCTGATGATAAGTGGTAACCAACGCCTATAACAAAGTATTGCCTTGTAGGTCACGCACCTTAGAAACATGCCCTATGATGGACTGCCCAGCGTCTATCAACTTGAGGCATACAGGTGTAAAGCCTCATGTGCCTGAAATGGCACCGGCAATTATACCTTTGAAACCGAAACACAGCAATGGTGCTCGGCTGCAGAAATGGTCTCCCCGGTGATTGGACGCGAGGAAAAGGTGTAAGAATATTTTAGTTTTATTTTTGTCATGAATAGATATTCGTTTGACCACAATCTCATCTGGTAACACAATGCTAAGCGATGATGTGGTCTAAAAAAGAGCATGAAAATTTAGAAGACACCCTATTACTACTCTTACCATAAAGAGAACCAGATTGTAGTCATCACGAAAAACAGAAGATGGTAAAGTGTTCCAAACCATAGCTGTACGTATTAGGAAGGTAGAAACAAAGCGGTGGGTGCAAATGGGGGGGGGGGGTATATTAACAATGAATGAATAGTATTAAGCGTTTCGTGCTTGTGTTTTGATGAAAAAAAGATGGCGAGGGTTGTAAAAGCCAGTAAATAGAATATAATAGAATAATCATTTATTTGGTTCACACAAAATTACAAAATGGCCAAACAAGGAGTCGGAAATCGGCCAAGCAAAATCATCACACTGTTAAAGCCAGGGTGTGATCAGATGTTCCACGCGGTCATTACTTGGATGAATGGTCTTTTTCAGTCTTTTTCATTATCTGCCGTATTTAAATCTCTTAAGCTACTTTCTACTAATTCCTACATAACCTACTTAGTATTTGTATTTATAATTACTTATAACACAATATTTACCATCATATTTTCATATTGATTTTAGATACTTACTATTATTAATTACTAGCTGTTGCCCGCGACTTCGTATGCGTTACACTACTAAATGTGTAACTAACTAAGAAATAAAGATTAACTCGCTGTTGCAACATGACACCCCATTTTTATCCTATGGGACCTGATTTATGGAATAAAAAGTAGCCTATATGTTAATAGCCATAATAATCATAATCATTTATTTGGTAAGAATATTACACGTCATAATTCTTATTGGTACCTCTTATCGGTACACATTAATACAGGTAATCTACGTAGATAACAAAATCTAATCGAAATCGGTTCAGCCGTTACGACGTGATTGAGTAACAAACAAACAAATAAATAAGTAAACAAACATCCAAACTTCCGCATTTGTAATATTAGTGTGATATATATATATACGAGTATGTTTGTTTATGAATTTTGAGCCAGTCTCATCCATGGATAAAGAATGTTGCAACAAAATCAACACCACATACCTGTTTACTCAACTAATGCCTAAGAAGCCTAAGAAGTGTATCTGCGCGCGCGCATGTTGACACAACTTTCGCAGCGCACTTTCACGCGCAGTTCAATAAGGTGAGCCTTTCTATAGAGATAAATAAAACTTCCTGGTACTACATAACTATGATTGTTATAACTACGGATAATTATGTTTTTGTTTGGAATAGAAATTTAAATATATTTAACAGAAAGAACATAGAAGTATTTACAAAAATAGGGTCTAATCACTACAGGAGACGAGATTGTATCACTGGAAAGCTGCTGTCATTAACAAGGTCCTCCTCCTCTTCATCAAGGAATTGGGATGGTTGGAAAGAGGGGTAATGCATAATTAACCCTATGTGGGACTTTGGGCCATCTAAAGACTGTTGCAAACTATCTTCAGATAGACTCAGATTCTAGCTCCAGATTCAGATCCACTACCAGGTAGAAGTCTTCCTGAGAGAAAATTATTTAGATAATATTTATCTCTCGTTACTTTGATGTTAAAGTTAACAAAACCCTGAAGATTTTAAAATATAAAACAATTCTACTCCCGTAAAATTTCTATCAGTGTACACTGGGTTGACCCAAAATGAGTCATCTCATTAGGTAATCTGGAATAAAGTCCAGATTACCTAATTACCTATTACTATTACCTATTATTACCTAATACTATTACCTATTATTACCTAATTCCAGATACCTAGCTGATCTTCAATGTTAATTAAAATTGGGTTAATCCCAATTCCTTCAGTAATGGGTTCGTACCATAGGCATTTTAGTATACTCGTAAATAAATAAATGACGCTGATCATTTCACACAGCGCTATCAAGCTCCAAAACAAAGCCAAGTTTACACTTGCATGTAGTTAAAAACCTGAAATAAAAATTGATTATGTGGATCTTTTTATGCGGGAACGAAAATAAATAAACGATTGCAAAACACGTTCGTTCGGTCATTCATTGGTTCAATTTCAAATCTTCGAACACTGACCATGACTTTTCATTGTTGTGGTATAAATATCAGAATATATAAAAGTTGAGTAAGATTTGATGAAATATTATAAAAGGGTCAACCGCAGGCCTTTCGCAATTTGATAGAGCAGAGGATTTACTTATAAGATCATTATCATCATTATCATCTCAGCCCACATCCACCCACTGCTGGGTATAGGCCTCCTCGTTATCACGCTACTCTCTCCGGTCCTGTGCTGGTGGCTCACCATCTGGCTGGTGGTCTGCCAACTGGTCTGCGCCCTTATCGTGACCACCACTCGGTTGTTGCCCTCGTCCATCTTCCGTCTTTCCTCCTTGCCAAGTGTCCAGCCCATCTCCACTTCAACTGGTGAAGAATTTAGAAAATTTTAGGTTCTAATGTAATAATGATAATAATTTAAACTATAATATGTATAAGGTAAGGTATCTTTATGGGCCGTAGAATAAATTATTTACTTTCCTGTAACGATTTTATTGTTGCCTGAATTAAATGATTTGTTCGTTTGAAATCGGGCAAAATAACATTTAGACATTTCACAATCTGATAGCATAGAGTTTTGTTTTCAAAATCATGAAATTGTAAGTACAAATTATTAATGGCTGCCTCTGTGGCGCAGTGCGCGTATAGCCGGCTGAGACGCAGGAGGTAGCGGGTTCGATTCCCGCCACGGAACAAATGTTTGCATGATCTACAGGTATTTGTTCCGTGTCTGGGTGTTTTTCTATATATTATAAGTATGTATTTACTAAAAAAAGTATATAAGTATTCTATCCGTTATCTGGTTCCCATAGTACAAGCTCTGCTTAGTTTGGGGCTAGATAGCGCTATTTATTTATTTATTTTGATAATTACGTAGCTTTGCGCAATTTTGTACTTTATGGTATAAGCATGTTGTTCGATTACATTCAAGGTCGAATATTTCAGATAAGTACTTTATACTTACCACGTTTTATTTTAAAATACATGTTACAAATATAGTACGAAACACTAAGTAAGATAATATTTCGTTCATAAAAATCAAATAAAAGAACAATATCATTCGAAATAGCCACAAAAAGCATAATACAATAAACTCGATCTCATTTGACCGTATTATTTTTATGTTCGATTTAAAAATGGTATTTTTTGTTCAACCTCTTTTGTCTTATCAGTCTTGGGTCAAATTTTTCTAGTCAAAAATGTTTATATATTTTTTTAAATAATTAGACCATACCGAATCAATCCTGTGACGAATTAGGATGACCATTCAGAGTCACTCTAAACTTTGCAACACCACCATAAATAGACCTCCATCGCTTTGACCATTGCGTTTGAGCTCCATATTTGACGGACGGGTCAGTATAATTTTGTTGTGATACGGTCCAGTTTAAAAAGACCTTCCGATTTTTGATACTGCTCTTTGTTGTTAGACTGGTATAGGTCAAGTTATTTTGGTTAGTTTATTGAGTAACTTTATGTTGAAAGCTGTACATGCGCGTTAGCAAGGCCGACCGGTCGGTAAGGACAAATATGTTGGTCTGTTCGTTCGTCTATAGATTAATGATAGTTTTTTTATTACTATAAAGATTAATGAAGTTGTCTATTGCGGAAACTGTGACTAAAATTTGAAAGTTTAACAATCGTTAAACACAAAATGCTTCTCGAAACAGCTGTATCATATTTCGTGACGTATCGTATTAAGGATATGGGTTCCGGTGAAATTACAGGCACATGAGACTTGTCTCAAGTTTACGCAGGGCAGTGCATCGAAGGGTACGTTTCTAAGGTGCGTGACCTATGAGGCAATACTTATCTATAGGGGATGGTTACATATCAGGTGGGCCATAGTATGCTTGTTCCATGTCAAGGTAGTATAAAAAATCAGATACAAAAAACCGTTAAAACGTATGCAATAAATAAAGTCAACATTTGACCGGGTTTTAACCAGCCTCATGATGCTGTATGCACTATCAGAAATACCATTAAAATATACACATCTTGATAACCTTAAAATGCAGCTTCAACGAAAATCTTCCTCGTCAACTTTAAACCATGAAGATTTTGGAAAATAGCTTTTAATTTATCTTCAATAATACATATATAACAGGTAGCCTCCAGTATCATGTTACATCACATCCGAAATCAATAATTGCTATTTGCTGTGGTGAATAAATTTACATTTATTCAATGTGTATACCTACCTTACAATAAGCTTGGACGTAGAAAATAGCTACAAACATTTGCTAATGTTTAATAATCGATTGAGCAGGGAGAAGAGTGTACTAGTATTTTTCAAATACTCGCGATCACACATAATTACTGATTAAAACGGGTATTTATCCCAACACAGTCGAAACGTCGGGATAACAAATAAAAAAGGTGCATACGCGATAAATACCCGTTTTAATCAGTAATTATGAAGAGTGTAACATCAGGAGGCCCGTCAGCTTGTGTGTCTACAAGTTTAATATAAAAAAAGTGTACTTACACATTTTACTCATATCATTAATCACTTAATGAACAGTGTATCATTAAATTGTATTTTATACATTTTGGTTGAATAAAAGTTTGAAATACTTTTAGAATCATCTTTTTCTCCAGCCTTAAATCATTGGAAAAAAACGTTTCCATTGCACATGGCCTCTATTTCTATATTTTCTTGCATAAAATATATTATGATTTCTCTACGAGATCGAATCATAAATGAGGAGATTCGTAGTCACCGACTTATTCAAAGGATCAGCAAGCTGAAGTGGGCGGGGCACATAGCTCGAAGAACTGGCGGCTGTTGGGGCAGAAAGTTTCTAGAGTGGAGACAACGCACTAGAAAGCGCAGCGTAGGACCCCCCCTCCCACCCCCCCAGATGGAAAGATGACCTGATAACGCCTAATGGGAGCCGTTAGGTGCAGGCTGCACAAGATCGGCCTCTTTAGAAATCTATGGGTCAGACATATGTTCAGCAGTGGACGTTCTATGGATAATAGGATAATAATAATTAATAAATAAATATTAGAATATGTAAAAAAAATATGCAAGTACAGTAAAAAAATAAGCTGGGCTTGCATAACGATCCCTAAACGTATTTAGCGACTAAACTTGTTTAAATTTGACGTATTTGACAACTTTTTTATTCATATTTAGGCACGATACGATAAAGCATCGTTGCGCAAGCCGCCCTAAGTATAGGTATTTTAAAGATTTTGTATAAGTAATTGTTTTTTATTGTCCTCAGGTATGTCACAATAAAACATTTGACCGTTGGTGAGTCCCTGACACGAAGACGTCCATAGACAGATTCGTCAAGTGAATTTAAAGGCGTGCACACATTGCGTAAACGGACGTTGCAAACGCCCATCGGTTGTTGAGTAAGAAGCGTTGCGATAGTGTAACACTGGGCTAGGCTTCAGCCACTGTGAACTTTGAATAATGGGTTAGATTAAAGTCGTAATTATTATCAACAACTTAATATAATAAGCATTGCAACTCACGACCTCAGGGGCGCAATAGGCGAATAGCCGTCTGAGACGAAAGAGGTTGCGGGTTCGATCTCACCGCGAATCAAAGGGCAAAGGCCTCCCTCCCCTCTTTCCACTCGTCTAGTTTAGCTCATCCCGCCACCTTTATCTGAGCATTCTACGCGGGCATCGTCCGTTGTTGTCCGGGACCCATTCCGTGGTGGTCTTCGCCCACATTTTGTTTTTCAGCTTTTTGAACGACGCCGGCTACCTATATTCGGGAGCGTACTCGTATAACAAAGTTCGTGATTCGGTGATTCGGTGCGTAATTAACATACATAAAAAACCTGCCAAGTGCGAGTCGGACTCGCGCACGAAGGGTTCCGTACCATTATCTATTTAACGACCTCCGTGGCGCAGTGGGCGAATAGCCAGCTGAGTCGCAGGAGGTAGCGGGTTCGATTCCTGCCACGGAACAAACATTTGCATGATCTACAGATATTTGTTTCGTGTCTGGATGTTTTTCTATATATTATAAATATGTATTTACAAAAAAAAACAAGTAGGTATATCAGTTATCTGGTTCCCATAGTACAAGCTCTGCTTAGTTTGGGGCTAGATAGATAGATAGATAGATAGATAATTTCTTTATTGCACACCATTTAAATACAAACATTTATAAGAAAATACACTTAAATAATAGGTACAATGGGCGGCCTTATCGCTAAAAGCGATCTCTTCCAGGCAACCTTTGGATGGACAGGATCTATGTGAACAAAATAAAGACGGCGGCGTAAATCCGATATAGTACACGTATATTTATTAAAAATATAGATATTATAAAATAAAATGCATAATTATAATGTATAATATAATCATAAAATTACATAAATATTAATATTATAATACATAAAATATATATTGTCATACTTACATATATAAATTATAAAAATGTAATAATTAATAAGTGGCCTAGTGAGCGATGGATGACAGATAGCGCTGTGTTAACTGTCCTGCAATATTTATTTATTTACTATTTATTTATTTATCTATAAAAACCGGCAAAAAATAACGTTAGTTGTATGGGAGCCCCCTTAAATATTTGTTGTATTTTAATTTAGTTATTGATTTTCAAAGTGAATATACAACTAAATATTCTGTGAATATTTCAAGCGTCTACCTGTTGCCCTTATCAACATCGAGCAAAAACTAGCAAAAAAAAAACACGTTTGTTGTATGGGAGCCCCCTTAAATATTTGTTGTATTTTAATTTAGTTATTGATTTTCAAAGTGAATATACAACTAAATATTCTGTGAATATTTCAAGCGTCTACCTGTTGCCCTTATCAATATCGAGCAAAAACTAGCAAAAAAAAACACGTTTGTTGTATGGGAGCCCCCTTAAATATTTGTTTTATTGTATTTTTTAGTATTTGTTGTTATAGCGGCAACATAAATACATAATTTTAACTGTCTAACTATCACGGTTCATGAGATACAGCCTGGTGACAGACAGACAGCGCAGCCTTAGTATGGTGCCGTTTTAACCTTTGGGTACGGAACCTTAAAAAAAGGATAACGACGAATTGAGAAACTCCACCTTTTTTGAAGTCGATTAAAAACTAAAAATAAGCCTAAATGAGTCCATTCATTGTCTTTCTCAAAGCTTTTCCAAATAGTGGCCTAGTTTACTTCACTTTCACTGACATACTGCCTTAATGCCTTTCGCCTTTCTCGAAATATTTGAATAATTAATAACGTCTGTTCAATATGCGATATCCTTTATCAATGTAAACACAACAAATTATTTATTTTATTGGGAACCAACTTACGCCTTAGCTTATGTCTCAATTCTGGTCATTATCTATCTATATTATCTTTAAGACAAATTTCATCGAAAACTATTCAGCCGTTTAGTCGTGAAAATATAACAAACAGGCAACTAGAAATGCAGTGTTACTTTCGAATTAATAATATTTTTATGGATAAACATAATAAACATACTATATATATAAATATTTAATAAGTTATAAACAGGTAAAATTTGTTGTTTGTATTTTATAGGGGGTAATATCAGAAACTACTGAATTGATAGTGAAAGTTCGTTTACTGATTGAAAGCTACACTATCCCATCCCTTGCCCCTTGATGCTGTTCCTTAGTACAGGAAAAATCCATGGAAAGCCGGGACTAATTACCTCTTTCTTTTTTCAAATTTACTTTCGGTTGTAGGGCCTAAAATAGTGTTATCGGAGCAGTTTTCAAGTTAACAATGTTAACTTTTAGAGCATGATTGATGAAACAATATTTTTGCTCATGTCGAAGATCTTCAAAGAGTATTTTACGAGTAGTTAAGTGAAAAAGCACTTATCAAGTTACAAACACTGGTCTCTTATTAATTAATTAAAAACCCTTAGATACTTGAAACCAATAATTAACTTCAAAGAGTCTGTAAGTTAATGATGCTGGGAAAGTAATTATTATTTATAGCATAAACGAACGAAATTGGACTTGACTAGCATTTGTCGGTGGTTTTATCTGCGTGAGTTCCAAGTACATAACGGATCTTTTGCGCACTGGAAAGCGCAGTGTAGGATGGCTGCCACTAGATGACAATATCACCTGTTAAAGGTTTTTGGCAGCCGTTGGGTACAGGCCGCACAAGATCACTCTGGAAATGCGTATGTTCAAAATGGACGTCAACTATGGCTGATATCATGATGATGGTGTCTCTGTTCATGGTTACCATCATCATTATCTAAGGCGTATCTAAAAACATCTAAGAAAATTAGGTGTTTTGTGGTGCATATTAGAACAAAAATTGAAAGGCATGTGCCATGTGAATTGCTATGCAAAAAATGGTCATGTAGTGTTTGGACTTGCCTGGGCTGAGACTCCCCCTTGTGGGATATCTTCATGGGTCTGCGTACTGAATAATAGATTAGAAGATGTCCATCATAGGGTCTACTATAAATAAATAAATATTGCTGGACATTTAACCCAGCGCTATCTAACCCCAAAATAAGCAGAGCTTGTACTATGGGAACCAGATAACTGATAAAATACTTATATACTTTTTTTTTGTAAATACATAATTATAATATATAGAAAAACAACCAGACCCGGAACAAATATCTAGATAATGCAAACATTTGTTCCGGGGCGGGAATCGAACCCGCTACCTCCTGCGTCGCAGCCGGCTATTCGCCCACTGCACCACGGAGGTCGTCAACTATAGGCTTAAGCTATATTATTATTGATTGAGCGAAGCGAGATCTCCAAATCAATATAATAAATATCTATTATGACCATTATGAGTATTATTATTATTATGACAATATGAACGAATCAGAGTTCTATGTATGTACATATGTCCGAGGATTACTTTCGAAGCGTTAAATTCGATCATCGTGAAATTCAGTAAATAGGTAGGTAGTGATGGCATAATCCTGGTGTGAATAAATGAACCAATAATTTGGAGATAATGGTTGTTTTTTTTTGTTTTTAGGGGATACTCGTGAGATCTCAGTTTGGGGCTAACCTCTACTTATTTATATAGAGTATGTGACGTATTATCTTGACTACTATTATACGCCAAGACTCGTGTCAGGCGAGACCACTAATTAAAGATTTTATTAGAGACAATTACAGAGCTAGAATCTTCGTAATAATAACTGTTAATAACAGATTTATCGGCGTTAATATGAGGCTGACTGTACTGATCCAACAATTTGTGTTGATTCAAGCTACAAGAAAATGTTTAATTACAGGCAATTCTTAACTAATTGAGACTTTGATGTTTATTATAATTAGAGAGACTTAACATTTGCTAACACAATATTGAGAACTGTTAATGAGAAAATAATTATGAATTTGATATTATCAAACTCGTAGCCTGTTTATTTGAAACTTAAGAAATTAATAACTTGGTAATGTATTAGTGAAGTTTTTCTTACTTAATAACCATCGCCGATGAATCACAAACCTTTCACAGAAAACACTATCTAAATAGGTCAAGTAATTTTGGAGATAAATGGGAACATTCGTTTTTTACACACCAACAAACATACACCCTCTCACCCTAAACGCATACCTTCTCCGTTTCATTATGAGTATAAAGTATAGGCGTATTTGTCAATAAAACCACTCTATTACCTCGTCCGGTCGAATGCAGCCAAATTGGACACGGTCTCTCAGGCTGGGTACCTTTCATCCTTTACGTTTGAACTGGTTACATCAATACAGGGTATCTCAATCAAAATAGCTTTGTCTCATCATCATCATCATATCAGCCATATGTCACTGCTAAAAATAGGCCTCCCGATAGATTTCCGATCTTGTGCGGCCTGGACCCAACGACTTCCAGCAACCTTTTTCAGGTAATCTTGCTAGAGGGGGGCCGTCCTACCCTGCGCTTTCCAGTGCTGGATAGTAGCAAATCGTTTAAAGGGCAGGTGTACGCTTTTATAACAAACTTCCAAGTATACAAAAATTGACAATTAACAAATTTAAAAACGTAAACACAATCTTTATAAAAAAGCCTACTTTAAGATATCGGATTATTTGGATGATAGAGAAGCTTGGGATTGAAATTGCACCAACTCGTTCAAAAATGTTACAACTTAAACGTAATTTATTTTGTTTAATGTTATGTATTCTAAAAGGATCATTAAAAAGAACAACCAGTCTTGTTTCTTGCCTTTCTTTACTGGCTTGGTCGCGAAGGAACAGGCAGTAAAATTGACGTTTCAAGGTGATCTTTATAATTTTAATAAATAAAAAGATTTTGAACTATGAATTTCTTTGAAGTGCGTGGTCACTCGAGAACCTTTCTGCCCTAACGGCCATCAATTCTTCGTGCTACGTTCCCTGCCCACTGCCACTTCAGTTTGCTAATGATCTGTGATATGTCAGTTACTTTGGTTTTGGTAAACCCATTATTGTTGTTATTTATTATTATGGAAAACCAAGAACTATATTAACTAAACAATTAACTAGTACACAAGTAACTTTTTAATAAAAATATAATCGACTTAACCAAACTACTGAACTCATTTAGATAAAACTTCTATGAAACCAATATCAAAGTATATTCTCTCAAATAAAAAAAGAATTTTCAAAATCGGTTGATAAATGACGGAGTTCTGAGGTTATTACAAACATAAAACCGAATTGCGTCCCTATAAAATTTGAGGGCTGCCCTCGATTTTTTTTGGGATCCCATCATCAGATCCTGACTTGGTGCCAATGGGACTACCTGAGAAGTATACCTTTTAAACAAAAAAAAATCTCGAATCAATCAAAGCGAAACATACATAAAAGATTCCGACGGATTGAGAACCTCCTCGTTTTTTTGAAGTCGGTTAAAAACAGAAAACCAATTATAGGTGTTCACGTATATTGTAGTACTAATAACCTGTACATACAAACATACATACAGTCACGCTTTTATCCCGGTTGGACAGGCAGATACCACGAATCTCCACTTGCTACTTCTTCACATACTTCTTTTGACTCATTCACTCTCATGACATAATACATGCTCGTTGGTTTAGAGTCTTGACCTGGCCTTTCAGATGTCTTCATCTCGGTTAAGATACATTTGCCGAGGTCTTCCACTTCCAACTGTAACACCCTGTATATTTCAGTTAGAACTCGCAAACACTATGAGCGTGCATCGTACCGTCGAATTTATTCATAACCAACCATCCTCAAAGGGAAGGCTAAGAGGCAATTTTTGTTATTTTAACAATTTCTCTTTAGCTTTTGAGATACGTGGGGAAAAGATCATGCCACTGGTGGTTTTTTGGTCACTCTCCGTAGCAATGTAAAAGATAGTTTTATTTGTTTAATTTTGAAGGAACTGAATGATCGCTGTTATAAATTCCGCTTACTTTTTAGTATAATGTTGAACTTCTTTTTTTTTCTTTTAAATATCCGGTATCGATTGAAAAATATCCACTTTGGAATTAACATCAAAGACTTGACACGAGTATTTATATCTTTTTTTTGTATTTTCTTATGTATTAGTTAGAACGCTTTGTTTTTTTTTTAATGTAATATTACTTCGACTTAGTTATGACTTCATAACTTAGTTATGAAACAAATTTGAATGTTAAAAGCAACCGAAAAGTTTTATTAGCAAAGGCTTTTTATGTAGTATAATCTCCGAGTCTTCAAGTCCAGAGTGAATAGGTTCTTTTCTTGCAAGCGTGCTTCATCTTCGATCACACCATCACTTACCATCAGGTGAGGTAGTGGTCAAGCGCTTGGCTATCATCAATAAAAAAAATAGGTGAAGTTCACCTACAAAGCCCTCACAAGTGGCGATCAAAATAGGCCTCAATGGCCTCAATACAAAAGCCGCAAAAGCTAATAAAAAAAAGACTGTATGAGTAAGTACTTTCTTTTAACACATCGTTTCTGTGTCAGTATGTCGATGTACTCAGCAATTTATGAGGAAGTTCATAATTGTATGAGTATGACGTCATCAGTGACCTTAATCGTGAATCCTCAAAGACAGCTCTCAAACACAAATAACATTACACAAGTAACCAAAGTTACAAGTAAAGAAGTTTTTTCAAGTCATCATCTTCATTATCATCGTCAACTCTTATCATCCCAATGCTGGGCATAGGCCTGACTTCGGTATCTTGTTCCGATCTTCTGACCCACGTACGACCTACGGTTTTTACAATGTCGACCCCTCTTACAGGTGGATGACCTGCATTTCTAATTCCATCTTGGGTCCACCACCACTCGTCAACGCGCCTGGCCACGTGACCTGTCTAACTCCAATTGAGCCTCAATATTCGCTTATAATCGAAAAAAATACAACTATTCATAGTATGCTTACGTATTTGAGCCATTTGGGGTCAAAATCTTGGATCCATGGGGTACCAGGCCACATCGCGTTCTCAAAATTATTACTGGGCGCTTATCTGGGTCAACGCATAAGCATTGCAAATCAGCGTGGCAATGCAGTCAGTGTCTTGGGGACACTTCCGCCTGGTAGTGGGGTCTGGTGCAGTTGAGCTATCTATAGGTCTTTAGATGATTCAACTCTTTCTCCTGTGTCTTGTAAATTTATATTCTTTCTGTTATTAAAGGCCACCCTGGAGGGTGGCCTGTTACCACCCTCCACTATTCATATTTATTTAGTTTTCTTTGCGACATTAAATCAGTTTCATACATACGTCTTAAATTAGAGTATTATGTAGTAATCTAAATGGCAGGGTACATGCCATTTAGATTACTACGAGTACATGTTGGGGCGTGGCAAATATATATGTAAATGCATTTAAAATGCGAAAAACTGCTAAAACTAATTATGTACTTATAACAACTGCAGTTATATCGAATCATTATCACTTGTTAAATATACCTAACTTATCTTTTTCAATATATCTTTATATTGTTTTATATATACATATATCTTGACATATAAT
Organism: Philereme transversata; assembly: GCA_963924445.1. Lineage (NCBI taxonomy): Eukaryota > Metazoa > Arthropoda > Insecta > Lepidoptera > Geometridae > Philereme > Philereme transversata. The sequence continues at coordinate 33,346,620 of OZ004339.1, read as the reverse complement.
ATGATGGATATTAAATTTAGATCTTGCTAACGTTATATTTGTAAGAAAATGCGAGAAAATTGTACCTGGCGCTGCCATTTATATTCTTTTTGCCTAGTTACTCTTTTGGATCATCGAAATCCATCCAGTTGTTTCGGTGCTACGAGCTAATAAAGAGAATTACAGATTAAGTCCCTCTCTAGTTGCTAGTGGGAGGCTGGAAGCTGTTGCTGGTGCAGACTGGAGAAGATCAGTTACTCTAGGCATTTGTTCAGTAGACATAACATTGGAGATATGATGATTATAATGATAGAAACATGCAAAAAAGTCCTTACAAAAACAATCATAATGCCGTTCCCAGGAATTCCACAAGAAATCCAAACAAATGAGTCTAAATGAGCCTCTGAAATTAGAAAACTTTCCCTTATAAATACATTTAATAAATAAAATCCCTGTATTAGGAATTCGACAAAGTTTATTCCATCCAATTCAATTCACTCAGTTTGAATCGTAAAATTTTAAATCCAAGACAAAACCTCATTCAATTTCTTTTCCATTTTACACGAGGAAGCATAAAAAAAACTTACGCCTTATGCCCAGAACTGTAATGTTTAGACCTTCCGATACGATTATACGACGCAGCAAATATTTTCAGAGTATAGATTTTCCTTTCTCGATAATTAAGGCTGCGGTTCCATCAGAGCTGTGCGAGGAAGCTAAGCGGTGAGCGAGGAAAAAACAACCAATAGTATCACTTCATTTTAGCCTCGCTCAGCGGAGCTCTGGTGAAAAAGGACCAAGCGAGGTATTTATACATACAAAAAAGCGAGAGATGTTTACGAAGGCCACGAGCGAGGAATATGTGCGAGGGACACGAGCGAGGGAGATGTGCGAGGTGGTTTAGCGGTGGCTAGAGCTACTGGATTACCAGCCAACGGTGACAGCTGAAAAGAGTTCTCGCAACACTTTGACGTTTCAAAGGGATCCTTGTGATTTTAATGAATAAAAATATTTGACTTTGACTTTGACTCATCTTCCTCGCACACCTCTGGTAGAAACGCAGCTTTAGGTAAATGTTTAGGGTAAATAGGCACTCAGTATTTTTTTACAACCAGTGACGTGGCTATTCGCCCATTGCACCATTAGATAAATTAGATTAGATAATTATTTAATGCCATGAAATAAAATGTTTTGAGTATTAAAATGCAGGCCTACAAACTCCCTGAACGCACTTCAGGCATGCAACAGCTTTTTACCAAGTATTTACTTTCGCATATGTCATTTTATCACATATAATCATATAATATTATCATATAATCATTTAATCGCATATAATCATATGATCATTTTATCATATAATCGCATATAATCATTTGGACAAGTGCGTGATCAATAATGCTAAGAGTCAATAATTTGTTATAGGCGACATCTGGTGGGCTTTTAACTTCTTCCATCTCCATCCACGCTAATAAGGCAAATTCGAAAGTAACTATGTCTATCCCTCTATCTGCCTGCTTGTTACTTTTTCACGAATAAGAGAACAAACTGTTTTCGATTAAATGTTGATACGTAAGGCTAATTTTTAATGACAAAGTACGAAAGCTAATGTTGAAAAATATCAAATTATGTCGAATAATCCTAGAAGCGGTTGAAAGGAATTGGACTTGCACTTCAATGATTGCATAATCAAATCGTAAACTGTAAAATGATTAAAGGCTCAAGGGCTCTTCATAACAAACCTTTATGAACATGACTGGGCAGTTCGTTGACCTCGATCTCTTTGGTACAGTTTGATTCCTTTGACATCTTGGAGATGAAGTTATGTGAGCATGCTGTACAGTGTTATAGCCGGACTTGATTCTGACTGCTCTCTGTGCTGACTATACCTGCGTACTAAGCAAACTACCGATTGCCAAGTATAACCCTATCACTGCCCTAAGTTACCATCAAGAAATCGAATTCTATCAAGGATATTTAACCTGAAGTGGTAGTGGTTCTCGAGTGGAAACCACGAACTAGAAAGCGCAGCGTAGGACGGCCCGCATTAGATGAAAAGGATGACCTAATGCAAAAGATTGGTCGCTCTTAAAATTTATGAGGAAGTCTTTCAGCGTGGACGTCTCCATGTCTGTTTGTTACATTTTCACGACCAGCTGGACCGATTTCTATGAAATTTGGTACTCCTCATTGACAAACCACGCGTGCAAAGCTGGGGGTGGAAGTTAATTTCCTTTAATTTTGAATGAAATATTATTTTTTATTCTATTTCCATCGTTTAAATCTAACAACAATCGTATAGTAACAAAATGCTAAACGGAAATAATTTCCCTCGTTCCAACTTCACGCATAGAATACTAGTATCCGCTCGCGTTTTCGCTCCCGGCGTGCCAATCCAGGTTGTAATCTGTTTTATTTCCTATTCAATTATAGGCGATGGTTACCACTTATCATCAGGTGGGCCATTTGCTTGTTCCATCTTCATGTTGCATAAATATATAGCGTATACAACCTGTTTTGTTATGTACGACATTAATTTAAAACATACATCAGGAATCTTATTATTGATTTTAGAGGTGGGTTTAATATCGGTTGCTTCAATATTTATCTATTATATATTATACATTATCTATATATATTATACATTATCTATATATATTATACATTATCTATATATATTATACATTATCTATATATATATATATTAATAATAAACCTTTTTTTAACGTAAATCGGCGGCGCCTTTGCGACGATTCCGCTTAATCAGTTTAACCAGTACCTACTTACATGATGAATTAATATGACTTGTATAACTATTCTATACAGGCTGTTTCATTGATATTTAAGGAGTTGATATTAAGGTTATAAAAACCTATTTTACGTGTTTTATTTAATGTCGTACAAAAAAAACACGATCATGTATAAAAAATGTTTTTGATCCTCAATAGTTAAATTGGCCACATTACAATCAGTGAACCTCCTCAGTAGAGAATAATTGACTTCCTTTCACACATGCTGTCCTTGCGGGCTGCCTACTGCCCATACGAACAAACTTACCGTGAAGATAACCATATATCACTTCCGATCGACACAGCTTAAAACTAGCCAGCTGGGCAAAAGTTACTCTACGAAGAAATGAGTACAACATTTTTGAAGTGAAAACTTCTTTAGGCGCGTTGGGCATTTTTTGAGATGAGAAAAAACCATTGAACTCGCGACACAGTTACTATTACCGACACCTTTGTTTGTAAATTATATCTGTTCTTAATCGTATATAGCGCGTTCCATAAAATATTCAGAATTCAAAGAACACACACTATGCTCCTTCCCTCACCCCCTCAAGTATACACATTTACATAGCATCCCTCCCTCCCTTTCGTTCTTCAAATGCGTACCTACTAAATTCCTTGAAAATTAATTAATATATGTATTGTGTTTTTGATCATTTTCTCTAGGCGACCCATTTCTTAAAGTTTATGTCTATAAAATGTGAATCTGTTATTGGCATTAAGCATTATCTATAAGAGTTTGTTTACATTGATATCAAGTGCTGTTGATTCTGTAATGAATAAATAAAATAATAAGTATCTCGCAATTGTTCAAGTTTTCACTTATCGGCACTCCCGGAGTGCCACTTTTTTAATTTAAAAATACCCCGATGACTTTAAAAACAAATAAACATTTATATCAGACAAACAAGGTCTATAATTTGTTAGTAATAATTATTTTTTATTTCTTTTTAATGAGTCGGGAGTTTTTAAGATTCTAAAAGGTCAAACACTGACATAATTAAGAACAACCCACTCACATTTCTTACTTAAGCTTTCTTATAAAAAACCGCATCTGAATCGGTCCATCCGTTTGGAAACTACAATGTCACAGACACACAGTAGACATTGACGTCAAACTAATAACACCCCTTTTGCGTTGGGGGCTAGTGACATTAGCGTAGAATGTAAAAACATTCACCGACCTCCATGGCGCAGTGGGCAAATAGCCGGAGGATACAGTAGGTTGTGGGTTCGATTCCCTCCGCGGAACAAATTTGCCTGATCTACGGATATTTGTTCTGGTTCTGGGGTTTTCTCTATATATAGGAATATAAGGAATTCCTTCAAAGTCGATTTCTGAAAAAAGTGGTTTTCGGAGATAACACGTTCTTGTCGCAAGGACGCGATATGTTGTAAGTATGCATTTTAAAAATAAAAATCTAAGTATTCTATCAGTTGTCTAGTCAGTCAGTATACAGGTGTAAAGCCTCATGTGCATGTAATTTATATACACACACAGTCTTGAGTTTGAATAACAAGTATTAACTATAGGTTTTATCAACCATTTTATCGATCATTTACATAAGATAACCAACTGCTAAATATAAGCTGCATGTGAACTGGACAAATCAGCCTTCACTATTGTTTCTACAGGAAATTAAAACCACACACTAACAAATTAGAATAAACCTTGTTACAAATAGCATTAGCATGAAATTCCATTGACACGACTGCGTCTTTAAATTTGCAAGACTACTTTGAAAGTCTTTAATCGAGCCACGGAAAAATAAACTTTAAAACCATAACAAGATGAATGAGTTTATCTTGATAATGGCTTTGAACTGGACTTGAGTATGCAGTGATAATGAATCGTAACGCGTTGAAATTAAGTCGTTAATTGTTTGATAATTTGACTCACACTTCGTTTCCGAAGGGTATAGTGCAGGTGAATGGTACTTTACGATTCAAATCGCTAATTGAATTTTTCGCTAATAATTACTTTGGAAAATGGAATAGTTTTGAGATTAATCTTAGAGTTTCATATTGGATTGAAATTCTTTGAAAAGTGACTTAAGATCGATGGTAACTTAAGACTTAAGAAGTGGTCGTTATCGAATAGCGACCCAATAAAGAGCTTTCTCTTGTAATGGGGGCAATACTGTTGGCAGTAAAATTGACGTTTCAAAGGGATCCTTATGATTTTAATGAATAAATGAATGTAGACTTTGACTTTGGCATTAACTATACGTTGTTTTAGGTTTGACAGCACTAAAATAACAACTTTTTTTTTAAACTGGGTAGAACTTCGTTTGACCACAATCTCACCTGATGGTGAGATCATCGCTTAGATGATGTGGTCTAAGATGAAGCACGAAGATCTAGAAGAAACCTATTCACTTTTACCTTAAAGAGACCCCGATGGTATTCTTTAGGAAGAACAGACGACGGTGAAGTGTTTGTTCCATACCTTAACTGTACGCATCAAGAACGTAGAACCAAAACGGTGTGTGTGAATGGGTGGTATATCAACTAGGCACGGATGGTACTGAGCCGTGCGCCTGCTTGTCCTTTGATGGAAGGGAGATGGCGGGATCAGATCGTATAGTTCCTGGGCACATTCCCCAAAATGCATTCTGTAAAAGATCGATAGATTGCAACTTTACGGCGGTGTTCGAGACTTTGGATCTTAGTCTCCGCCATATATTGCTCACCTATAAGCCTAAAAGCCCTACGTTACAACTGTCAAAAGTCAAAGGAAAAATGAATGGCAATCATTTTAGCGATTAGTTTGTACCAACGGAATTGTCCTCATTGTCATTCGATCCTTAAATTGTTTTATTTTTAATTCTAAAGGAGAATAGGTCGAACTCAAAAAGACGTGACGTATTTTTATTTGTAAACCAGCAGTAGGCGTATAACCATTTTTAACTTCTAAAACCATTTAATAGATCTAGATTTAGGTATCCACCCACATAACGATCAAAACAGTCACGATCAAGGTCGTGGCAAATGAGTCAGAACTCAGAAGTGGTCAAAATTTTGTAAATTATAAAACGCTTTTAGGGTCTAACTCAGAGATTGAAGTCGCTATTTAAAAAAATAAGCTCAAAAATATGTGGCTTCCATATAGATTCGTTTTAATATAAAATTCCATTAGAGTTGGAATATATTAATTGTTCCGCATCTGAATGTTTCTCTATATATCATATGTATGTATTTGCAATAAAAAAAAATATAGGTATTATATCAGGTATCTGGTTCACATAGTACCTACAAACTATGCTTAGTTTGGGGCTAGATAACATTGTATAAAATGTCCAGCATTATTATTATTATTAAGGTCGCTCGTTTATATGCACCTTAGCTTTTCTGAAACAGAACCAGCTAATAAAAATGTCAAAACATAATTGTGGATTATGCAATTTTAAATTACAATATTCCTCGACCCATGGGTCAGTAATCACTCATTTATATTCAAATTAATTTATATACCAATTATCATCTCAATTTATATGTTGTGGCTAGCTGACACAACCCGGCATTGCACGAAATTAAAAAATGCCTAATAATGCTCTTGAGTTCATACCAAAAAACCCATCAAAAAAGCACTTTTAAATTTTTACGTTTAAAAAAAAGCTAAATCTGCCCAGCCGTTCTCAAGTGATGCGGTTACCAACAAACTCGATTTAATTATTATTTTTGTATAAGACTAGCTAATCCGTACACGGCTTCGCACGCGTGGTTTGTCAAAAATTACATTACCATTTTTTGCAGTCAGTTAAAAAGTAGGTAGCCTTTGTCTAAATCCTGATTGTTACTGCGCCAGATAAACGCACAGATAGATTCCAAACTTTTATTTTAGTGAATAAATGAGGCGCACATACGCTGCCATTGCGTGGAACCTTTCTTGACTACTCGTTGTCCTACCCTCACAGATCTTTTATTAAAATCTACCGTGACAACGACTTGTCTTCAAATTACATATTAAGTAGGTATACATATGTATACATAGAGGTAGATAGGTAAATTTGAGCGTAGCTAACACTGATCATAATGTATCTGTATACAAATTTTATCGAAATCGGTCTAGCCGTATATCAGTGAAAACGTATCAAATAGACAGAGAGACCGAGGTAATTTCGAATCCATACTATCCATATACACATATACTAATATTATAAATGCGAAAGTAACTGTTTGTTTGTTACCTTTTCACGACTAAACGGCTGAACGAATCGTAATTAAATTTGGCAAGGAGATAGATTATGTATATCCCTGAGAAGAACATGGGTTATCTTTTGGTTAATAAATAATCTTGAAGGGGGTGAAATAGGGGTTGAAAGTTTGTATGGGCAATCCATTATCCCTTAAGTTAGGGGTCTGAAAATTCATATTTAGGCTTTTGGTAGGTATATAGATAGATTCTGTCCGGGATTGGGACATAGGCTACTTATTACCCGACTGCGCATAAGGAGGGTAATGTTTTTATTGAGAAACCACGCGTATGTAGCCGCGGGCGGGTTAGCTAGTTTATAATATTCGTATTCGTATGGATTATAACCCTGAGAGTCAATCATTGGTTATTAGTTTTGTAGTTCAGACCTCCATATACGGAAACAGATAATTGATTTATGATTATGTAGGTGTTGTCTGAACTAGTTTGGCAGTTTTAATGCAGACCATTTTTTGTATAGTTTATTCTATAAACGAAACTTTAACGTTACGACATATTTGTACAGGGTTCTTTGGAATATGTGTAGAAACTGAGAGGGGTCATCATTCCCATCAGAACAAAATTTAAACACCTTATAGCTAAGGCATAAGACAGGCAAAAAGTTAGCCAGTCAAAGTCAAAAACAGACGATCTGGTCAATGCGTATTTTTTGTTTAATTCGTTTTTTTATTTATTAATACTTTCATTTGTAGAGTAACAATATTACTAATCACCTTGTATAATAATGGAAAGTCCAATAAGGCTATTAAAATACAAAAAGTGGCGCCAAACATTTGATAGGACCATTTGTATGTAAATTTATTATATTGATTTTTTGTTGATGAATATTGCATGCATATTTTATGTTAATACATACAATATGCACCCAAACCCGGAACAATCTACATATCATGGAAACATTTGTTTCGCGGCGGGAATCGAACCCACTTCCCAACCGGCTATTGTCCACTACGCCGCGGATTGTATTTTTTTTATTTATTTACTTCTATTATAACTATTAACCCGTTATTATAATTGAAGTTAGATTAGAATAAAATAACATAATTATTCAAATGAAATTAAATACAAAAAAACCGGCCATAGGTACTTATTTAAAAAAAAGTAACATCCGTAACAAATATCTGTAAATCGTGCAAACATTTGTACCTCGGCGATTTGACCCTGCGATCTCCTGCGTCTCAGCCTGCCTGGAGGTCATCCCTATTTTTATTTTAGTAGGTATCTAAGGCCTAAGAAGCATTGGTGTGATGATTTGGACGCTTTTTACAGGGACTGGCAGGATTTGGCATAGGATTGAGATAAGTGGAGAGATGAGGGGGAGGCTTTTGCCCAGCAGTGGGACAGCACAGGCTAGTCAAAAAAAAGTATCTTTACCGGTGGGCAGAACTCTATGCTGTTAGCTAACACCCATATTCTATAAGCCCCACTAGTCCCTGTAACAGGTCCCAACGGTAATGTTAGCGGGATCGAGTCCCGGTAACCGAGTCCGGACCGGTTCGTATCGCGGCCATTTTATACGGTATCCGTAATACCGGGATTACATGAATGTAATGTAAGTAGGTTGTGGCTTTTGTAGGTTACGGGTTGGATAGGTTTGTGAAATAACAGCTCATTTAGGTGAATGGTATGGATTATAATTAATCCGTGGATGATGTCGTGGGTCATCCATTTATTTATGTAAATAGCACTATTTTACTAAGAATACTTTCGTGATTGATTTCAATCATTATTATAAACACGCGATTGATCACGTACCATTTTATCGGTGTTTCGACCGACAACGTTTCGGTTCAATTCGTGAACCTTCATCAAGGTGAGTGCGATTTGCAGAATAACGTCTCACCTCACACTGGCATGTGCACCGATAAAACGGTACGTGATAAATCCCGTATTTATAATACTAACACTGTGTTTAACTTCATAACGTATGATTGTATCTTCCTAAATAAATAATATAAACATCAGTTAGAGCTTATTTTAAGGAAACAAAATTTGCAGGATTCTACAGATTTTAGCTATTCGGCCACTACGCCACAGAGGTCGCCTATGTCATAGAAATGGCGGTCATGAAATTAGTAGAATACTAAAAGGTATCTGCAGTGGCGATTTTGCAACGATACCATTGTCATTGTGAAGCAATTGGTTTAGTTGAGTTGGGCCGGAGACCTATAAACAAGGAACCCTATATACAATAAGGAGATTGGCAGGACACTTGGCTAGGCGGAATGACAACAGGTGGACCAAGGCAGTCACAGAGTGGTGGCCAAGAGATGGACGTCGACCGCAGGGCAGACCGCCGGCCCGATGGTTTGACGATCTCGTAACGGTAGTTGGACAGCAATGGATGAGACTTGCTCAAGACCGATGGGACTGGTGACATAGAGAAGAGGCCTATACCCACCAGTGGGTGATGGAGGCTGGATAGATAGATAGTAATACAGCTTATAGATAGATATAGATAGATAGCTTCCGTTGGAAATAACATGGCTTCCTTTAAATGAATAATAGTAAGAAGGAAACTAAAAACTTTCATTTTATCATTAAAATGAAAAATAATGTGTTAATTTTATCACCAAATCGGCTCTTAATAAACCTTGTAATAGTAAATTTATGATACCTTTTAATAATGTTATGTAATGATAATTAGACAAATATGGAAAAGAGGGCAATGTTTCCAAAGTCTTGATTACTACTTGTGAGCTGATATGTTGAAATCACAAAATTATCTCGTCTATATTAAGTTATAAGTAGAGACACTAAAAGTTACAAGTTTATAGAAAATAAATAATTATTTTTGAAAATAAAATGACAAGTAACGTAAAATTAATTAATTATGATGACCTTTATAAACAATACATGTAGGTTATATTGTATATAATATATTATACAATTCAATGTATATCTGCGTGCTGACAGTAATTATATTGAAATTACCAAATGTCTTTGTTCCTTCTAAGTTTTTTTTATTGATGATAGCCAAACGCTTGACCACTACCTCACCTGATGGTAAGTAATGATGTGATCGAAGATGGAGCACGCTTGCCTAGAAATAACCTATTCATTCTGGACTTGATGACTCCGAAGCTTAAACCATACGAGTATCTACAGGCTACCCAGCTGATATCATACAAACTCTGTACTAATCTGTGTATTACCAGATCTGTGTGAGTATTAATCGGTGAGTCTGCAGACTGGTTTGGCAACTAGTCCGGTCCCCAAGTGACATTTACAAGACGCTTGCGTCACTCGGTAGCCACTGGAGTTTTTCTTGATATTAAAAATGCGCGCTATACAAAGTGCTCATATCAACTTTTTACTAAGTACCTACTGTATTATGTTTGCCATATAATATTATTAAAGCCAAAAATTATGACAAACCACCCGTCAAGTGCACTCAACGTCACTGTAGATAATCACCACTTGGATACAGTTGATGAGTGCACATAACTGGGACATACATTATCCTTCGGCAAAGGCTCGCAAATGAAGGAAATAGCTAGGAGAATCCAGTTGGGTTGGGCTGCCTTTGGAAAATGTCTTTAAATTGAATATCCCGCAATCTCTAAGACCAAAGAATTTAACCAATGTGTGCTGTCCATACTGACTTACGGATCCAAAACATGGCCCATCAATACGAAGCATCAGAGTTGTTCAAAGAACAATAGAACGGGCCATGCTAGGAATCCCCCTCGTCGATCGTATACCAAACGTCAAAATTCACGTCGAACTAAAGTCGAAGATGTAGGTATACGAATCGCGAGTCCTAAGTGGAGATGGGCAGGACACTTGGCTAGGCGGAATGACATCAGGTAGACCAAAGCAGTCACAGAGTGGTGGCCAAGGGATGGACGTCCACCGCAGGGCAGACCACCGGCCCGATGGTTTGACGATCTCGTAACGGAAGTTGGAAAGCAATGGATGAGACTTGCTCACGACCGATTGGACTGTTGACATAGAGAAGAAGCCTATACCCAACAGTGGGCGCTGGAGGCTGGATAGATAGATAAATAGAATATTATTATTATTATTTTTGATGAGGCTAGAATGACTTGACAAAGTGCTTGTCCAAATACTGATCCCCCAACCGTATTTCGTCTCAACGGCAATGGGACGCTAAAAAGCTTAGGACTAAAATTGCTCCTACTTGGTCTACTGCTTTAAAGAGTAGTAGAGTTCCTTGTAAAAGGGCTCGTACAGGGAATTGCAAACCACCATATCTATTTCTGCCACCAAGCAGCGTTGCTGTGTTTCGGTTTGAAGGTTATGGTTGCCAGCGCAATTACAGGCACATGAGGCTTTACACCTGTACGCCTCAAGTTGATGGATGCAAGACATCGTAAGGCACGTTTTTAAGGTGCGTGTTATAGGCGATGGTTACCCACTTGTGTGTTTAATTATGAATTAACAATTGCTTATTATTAAATATGTTTTTAATTTGTTTCAGGTATGTTCGAATGAAAATTAAAGATTTAATTAAACGTAGGTAAGTAGCTAATGCTTTTAATAACTTAACATCAGGTGGACCATATGCTGTTCCATCTCCAAGTGGTAGAAAAATAAGTTTTTTGTTGAAAAATTACTTTTTCCAAACAAGCTTTTATAAAATTCATAGTCGGAACCGCAAGCATATTCAAATGAGCCCAAACACTAGTAGCCTACTATAATCCATCCAGAAGTTCCGTTATCTAGCATCCGTCTCCATCATGATAACACCTCCATGGTGCCATATTATTGCATTGTCACCGAAGTCAATAATATGTATTCCAAATTTCAGCTCAATCGGTTGAGGGAAACGGGTTTAAAATTCAGTTGCAAGATTCCACCCGGACAAACATTCATACATTGCAAGTTAATAAAAAGCTTGTAAAAACAATTGAATTTACCTTGTTTCTGTGCAGAGTTGTTTTAGAGGGCACGTATTGTCCTAGTAAACAGTCGTTGAGTCGTGTCGGAAGCCTTCAGGCAACCAATAAGCTTCAATACTAGAGCAATTAAGAATTAAGAACTTGCAACTACGTTTACTTCCCTGGTTACTCTCTGTCATAAGATCTATGATCTGCTAATAACTGTCTTTAGCGTATGAATGTATATTGGTATAGTTTAGTCTATTAAACTACTAGCTGACCCACCGAACTTCGTACTGCCTTGACATGCATATGACGCGGGCTGTCAATGTACGTCGCCGGTACAATTGTCAATCGGCCATCATTAGCTTCATCTATTTATGAGAAATGTAATTTTCTTCATTATTTCTTTTTGCGTGAATTTTTCAACTATTTTAATAGTTAATCTGCTATTCGGGGTGGAGACAAATCCAACAAATCAAAGATCATCAGAATTGCTACCGCCGTTCTTGAGTTATAAATGGTGTAACTAATAGTCCAGTCATTTAAGCTTAAATTAGGTAAGAATCTCGGAATTCGAGATACTGTAAGTCGCTGTACTGTACGCTGTAAGTCTGTAAATACTTGTATATTGACACCCTAAAAGTTGTCTCAAAACCTACATATGGTAGGGTGTACGCAACTATTAAATTTCAAGGTCAAAAGTCACAAAAAACTGTTTTTTGCGCTTTATTTGTAAATATCTCATTTCCTATGGGGTTTTCGCTATTTGTATTTATGATCAATATTGTAGAGTACAAAATTCTCTACAAAATTTGTTTAGAAAAATTTTTATACGGTGAACCATTTTCGAGATAGAGGGCGGAGAGCGCGCGGTCACAGCATCACTTCAAGTCAACCGGTGCTTCCGGTCGAAAACGCGCCATATATAGTTGATGAACTATCGATAAATCAATGATTATAAATATTTGTCAATTTTTATTAACTATTATATTATACTTTATCTGACTCCGTGGCGCAGTGGGCGTATAGCCGGCTGAGACGCAGGAGGTAGCGGGTTCGATTCCCGCCGCGGAACAAATGTTTGCATGATCTAAAGATATTTGTTCCGGGTCTGGTTGTTTCTCTATATATTATAAGTATGTATTTACAAAAAAAAATTATGTAAGTATTCTATCAGTTATCTGGTTCCCATAGTCCAAGCTCTACTTAGTTTGGGGCTAGATGGCGCTGTGTAAAATGTCCAGCGATATTTATTTTATCATTTTTTTCCTAACCTATCCACTTTCATGTATGGCGCGTTTTCGACCGGAAGCACCGGTTGACTTGAAGTGATGCTGTGATCGCGCGCTCTCCGCCCTCTATCTCGAAAACGGTTCACCGTATAAAATTTTTTTTAAACAAAATTTGTAGAAAATTTTATATTCTACAATATTGATCATAAATACAACTAGCAAAAAACCCATAGGAAATGAGATATTTACAAAAAAAGCGCAAAAAACCGATTTTTGTGACCTTTGAACTTGAAATTTAATAGTTGCGTACACCCTACCATATGTAGGTTTTGAGACAACTTTTAGGGTGCCAATATACAAGTATTTACAGACTTACAGCTGGGTATCTCGAATTCCGAGGTGAACTTACTATAATGAGTGGACTATAACCCGACTTTGTTTTGTACCTATCGATTCCATATCGGGCAAATGAAAGCAGATATTTTTTCTGGGTTTGGGTATTTTTCTATATATTATAAGTATATAGTTACAAAAATTTAACAAATATGTAATGGAGTTGGGCAGGACATGTGGCCAGGCGCGGTGATGACAGGTGGAGCAGGATGCTGACTGAGTGGTGGCCCCGAGATGGAACTAGGAACGCAGGTCGTCCACTGGCAAGATGGGTCGACGACATTATAAAAATCGCAGGTCGTATGTGGGTTAGAACAGCGCAGGACAGAGGTGAATGGCAACAACGAAGAGAGGCCTATGCCCAGCAGTGGGATGAGAAAGGCTGACGATGACGATGATGATGTATTCTATCAGTTATCTGGCTCCCATAGTACAAGCTTTGCTTAGTTCGGGGCTTCACACCTATCTAGCACTGTGTGAAATGTCCAGCATAAAATTCGGTTCAGATGCCGAACATTCGGCACAAGAAAAATAATACCTATTTTGACAGAAATATTATAGAATAAATAAACAGAATTAGAATAGCATTACTGTAAAATAAAATTATGTCTTTTACTCACTCATGGTCATTTAATTAGTTTTCAACAACAGTAACAAACAAACATCCAAACTTTCGCATTTATAATATTAGCGTGATGTTTTATGATAAATGAGACAGGGCTGGCTAATATGTACGCTCATTACATGACAGTCATTGCACCATCGTTCCCACATCATTATTCCACGTCAACAATCAATACGGACAGATGTCCGTTACATAAGAATAACCCGATGCGTACCACTTTTACTTTTGTACGGCTGCAGCAGGTTGGATAACTGTACTATTCGTTATTTTGATCTGACGCTGCGAAGTAACGTTGGTTTAGTGAATAGAGACCTCGGCTGCTGTTCCTAAGACCCTGTGTTCAAATCCAGGTAACTAATGAATTCAGCATTCGAAAAAAATCTATAAAATTGAATGATGTTGTTAAACGTCACGTTATAAGACTGACACATTAAAGACGACATGCGCAACGATGCCTAAACGTATTTATAATGGCTAAATATAATTTAAGGAGTTGTCAAATCATACGAATACGTCAAATTTAAACATGTTTAGTAGCTAAATACGTTTAGGGATATTTGTAAGGGCTAAGAAACCATCCGTAAAAATCGAGCATCGAAAGATCAGTAATTTCACCCGTTATTGCAAGACTTAGACGAATTTGAAGACCATATTCTGAGATCAAAATGTACCGATGCAAGCAAATGTCACCGTAAAGGGGTTACTTAGTAAAAATTATACACCAACATGCCACAGAGTTCAAAACAAATAAATCTAAAAAAGAGTGGCCTTGATCGATTAGTGGCGGGTTTCTATATCCGTCGGTAACCGACTGCGACTCGTATCTCCTTGAAAAAGTGTCAAACTAGTGTCAAACTTTTGATACGTTTTTATGGAAAAACGAGTCGTAGCTGGTAACTGGTCCAGCAGTGGACATCGTAATATATTATGACTTATAAGGAGACGATGGCCCCTAAAGAGATTGGATGAACCATAACAAAAAACTTGAGTTGAACTTACATTATGTAACGTGGGATACAGTTATGATTGTGACTCAACAAAAACATTGTGGGAATATTCACTATAATGCTATCAAAATATGAGTTGTCATGATGAGTAGTGTCTCAGGGAAGTAAGAGCTTATCAAGAACTAGACCAACTATTAGGGACATTGTTTTTGTCCAACTGAGGAGTTTATTCCAGTAGGTACATATGTGAATTATATATGAGCAGCAGCTGGCTGGCAAGATAAAACAGATCATATTGTTAAACCAAGTGGAGAAATATCCGGAGATAACCGCCAGTTTCATACTTATGATATCTAACATTACGTAGACCATATAAGGGAAACTTAATTATCAGGTACTTCTCCATATACCAAATGAACTGGTTGTAATATACACTACTGTACTGTGTTAAAAGCTCTCATGAGAAGCCTAAAAGTTCATACGTTGCTCAGTCATAATTATTATTAACCGACTTAAAAATAGGAGGAAGCTGTCAATTTGACGACCTCCGTGTTGCAGTGGGCGATTTGGGGGGTTCGATTCCCGACGCGAAAGAAATGTTTGGATGTTTCTCTATATGTAAGTATTGTATTTATATAAAAAAAGTACTTAAGTATCCTATCAGTTATCTGGTTCCAATAGTACAAGCTTTGCTTAGTTAGGGGCTAGATGGCGCTGTGTGAAATGTCTAGCATTATTTTTATTAATTTCACACGTACCTTTTTATTTTTTTTATTTATGCTACCTCAGATATACGCCAAATATGAACAGGAAGTTGAAAGTACTTATAAAACTCGCACCGCTTTGGGATAAAACAAAAAGATACAAAAGTGATAGGTACGCCGAGTAAATTGAGGGGAAAGGCTTTTTTCCGAATAATGGAATTGTATTACTGAAACGGTGTTGAGATTCACTGAGCCGCGGAAATCTCGCTGTCTCTTCCGGTGCTAGTATTATTTTTTTTGTTGATAGTCAAGTGCTTGGTCACATCTCACATAATGTTAAGGGATGGTGTGATCGAAAATGAAGCACGCTTGCCTAAAAAGTATTGCAAGAATTTCATATTGTGTTTTTTATAAAATGAGATATTAGTACCCTGAAGCCCATGGCCCCACAATACAATATATTTTAGGGTGACTTGCGCAACGATGCCAGTTTCTAGAGCTAAAAATTAAACTAAAATTAGTTATTATTAAACTAAGACAGATATTGACGAAATTATCTGGCATCAAGCCCTAATTACCTCTACTCGCCAGCGGTCTTCTCCTCTATCAGGCTCTAGTGGTCTATTAGTTTGTTACTTATTTCTCAACATCGGAACTTTTTATACATAGAATCGCATCGCAAGTAAGAAGTATTCCAGTAAATGTCCTAAGAGACATATCCCTATTCGGAATCGTAATCAAAGTGTAATCGGTGTCGAGAGAGTTCGCGTGAGGTCAAATATTTGGTTCAATTCTATTCGTTTTTGGCTATTTATTTAGGAAAGGATTTGTGTTAGGGATTGGATTTGAATTAAAGTTATGTTCTGGGTTAAATTATGTTTTAATTAATTTAAAAAAAACTTTGTTTTTGTATATTATTTCAAAATGTAATGTATGGGTTATCAGCCCGTAGAGTCCCACTGCAGGGCAAAGGCCTCCCTTCCCTCCTTCCATGAATTCCGGTTATTGTCTATAATGAAAAAAAAACAATTTATTTCAGTGTCAACTTAATATTTGACGTTGATAATTTATTAATAGATATATATATATTATATACAAGCTACCGTCCGTGGCTTCACACGCATGTTTTGTCAATAAATACATTACCCCTTTCTGCGCAGTCGAGTAAAAAGTAGCCTAGTCTCAATCACGGCCATAATAAAACTATATATCAAATTTCATCCTCACCTGGATTAAAACATAAGCTTAAAACATAAAAATAAGCTACTTTTTATTGACAACCACGCGTGCGAAGCCGCTGGCGGAAGCTAGTGTTGCAATAAATCAGTACAAAACCGCCTTAATTCAGCCCGCGTCAGTGCAAACGCGCGGAAAAGTGAAAAAAAAAGAAAATAGGACAGATGGAAATGAATGTGTATCTCTTGCATACATCAACTTAATAGAAGCACTTGATACCACATACTGGTGTAAGTTAAAAGATTTGAACTGTTACTTAAATAAATACTGAGGAAAAAGACTGTCAGTTGATGGCAAATTACAACAAAGTGAACAACTAATTTTTTGACAAAAATATAATCAACTTCAAACGCAGAAAATCAAAAATATATGCAGATTTCTTTTTAAATTGAAGAATTAAATAAATAAATAAATAAATATTGCTGAACATTTCACACAGCGCTATCTAGGCCCTATCTAGGCTATCTAGGCTAGATAGAATACTTTTATAATTTTTTTTTTGTAAATACATGCTTATAATATAAAGAAAAACACCCAGACACGGAACAAATATCTGTAGAACATGCAAACATTTGTTCCGCGGCGGGAATCGAACCCGCTACCTCCTGCGTCTCAGCCGGCTACTCGTATACGCCCTATAATTTAATAATCTTCTCATGGATTCCACCATCAAATGTTGACCAAAATGCTTCTTTTTTTATAATGCCTTGAGTGGAGATGGAATAAGCTTATGGCCCACCTGATATTAAGTGGGTAACCATTGCCTATAACAGAGAACTGCCTCGTAGGTCACGCACGTTAGAAATGTGCCCTACGATGCACTACCCTGCGTCCATTGACTTGAGACATACAGGTGTAAAGCCTCATGTGTAATTTCACCGGTAACTATACCCTTCAAACTGAAACACATCAATGATGTTTAGAGGCAGAAATACTCGTAGGTACGTTTTTAGGTTTGTGCACTATTTCTTGCGCTTTGGACCACATTGTGCACAATAACTCATCAAAGGCGGTGCGTGACGGAATTCTGCGCTCTACTTACTTGTATTAATTGTCAATTTCTAAATAAATATTTCTATTGACTTTGTTTTTGTAGACAAAACATATTTCTTTCGTTAATTTGTAATTTTTAACCAACTTCAAAAAAAGGAGAGGTTCTCAATTCGTCAGAATCTTTTTACTCGAAGACCCCTGGACCGATTCGAGAATTTTTTTTTGTTTAAAAGGGACCCACTTCCCAAGTATCCCATCTAAAAAAATCTAGTACAACCCTCAAATTTTATAGGGACGCATAATGTGTTTTAAATATTTTTTGTAATGATATACTTTCAGATTAGTTACAGAAATTTCATCGAAATCGGTTCAGTAGTTTAGATTTTTCTGTTATCTGAAGCCGGTTATATATTTTTTCAAGAGTTACTTGTTATGAGGTTTTGTTTATCAACTTCGACACTTTTTTGAGTATTGTTCTTGGTTTGGAAAATGCTTTAGTGCATCTTATTAAACTAATTAACAGGGTAATTCAAAATATTGAGTAAAAATGTTTCTTCTGGCCATCAAAATGTTTTTTATTTGTATTAGATAATTTGCATTTGGTCAGTATTATTTAAAACTCTTGCAAACAAACCGATAGGTACAATAGTTGCTGAGATAATCAGCTGTGACAGACGGACGGACAAAGTCGCACCATCAGGGTTCACCGGGACCAACTTAACTTTATATTCTGGGAAATCTTGTATCTCAAGTTACAGTTCTAACTTAGTATAATGCGACTTTAGTGACCTTAGACTTACTAAGTAGTGCAGTAACTTGGTCAAGACCGAGACTATCTATGAATGGTACACATTTTTATATTTTCCGTCTTGTAAACAAGCGAATGAATTAGTACCTATATATATGTCCAAATTGAAAGTAATTTATTAATTGACGATCTCCATGGTGCAGTGGGCGAATAGTTGGCTGAGACGCAGGAGGTGTCGTGTTCGATTCCCGCCGCGGAACAATATTGCATGGCCTATAGATATTTGTCCCGGGTCCAGGTGTTTAGTGTAGTGTAATAAAATATTTATCAAGAACAGCTAATCAAAATAGTGAACTTTTAAAATAAACATAAACTATTTTTTATACAGAACTCTTAACATAAAACCTTTTCTAACATTTTAACTAAAACTGCCAATTAAAGCAGATGAGAGTATGCCCCATTAGTGTAGCGAAGTTTCAGTCCATCCCTAGAAATAGTGGCTCCATTTGGGTCACCACATAAATACTTGATTCGAAGCTAGCCAGCTAATTTCAAATTACCTACACTGCAGTGCCTTTGGCCAAACGTGTCGTTGATTAGGGATGGGAACAATATGTATAATTAATTGTCGAAACAATAAAACAAAAATTAATAATAATAATACTCGATATTATGTACCATTATTTTTTTTTGCTTAACAATTTTGAGCTGGCGTATTAGGGAAAAATATAAAGATATTTTGAAATATTTCCCATCGAAATTTGTAAAAATTAAAATCACTATGCCTTTGTTTTCAAAAATAAACCTAGTCTTCAAACGATGGGTCCATTTGGGCGCAGATGGGACATTCAGTTGACCAGTTGAACCGATAGCTACAGACACGGGGGCTTGTCTGTAGGTATCGGTTCAACTAGCCAAACGCATCCTACCTTATTTCTTTTATACTTCAAAATGTTGTTCTAATTTCACGAATTTACAACACTCCTCACACCCCACAAAGGCAAAGAGTCAAAATTCATCAATTCATAAAAACCTCAAGGATCACTTTGAAACGACAATTGTACTGCCTATACTCTAAACTTACGTTCTAATAAATTTATTCGTTCAAGCATAAAAATTATAATTTAATTACTTATTGCAAATATTTCAATATCTGATGACAAATTACCCAGCCATTTAGTTCCCATAACCTTGAATAATAAATCAATAAAATCAGGCAGGTTATTAAAAAATAATTAAGCAATTTACTTCAAGCTGTCACATTTGCACACATATTATGATTAGGAAATATAGAATTAGGAAATAGCTAGAACCATTTTAGATAGCAGAGTAATGAACTAATTAAAGATTTCGTAGCACCATTCCTTCTATCGCACTTAGTTGACGTTTTAATATTATGTTTGAAGATGGACGTTCTGTAAACAAAATATTAGGATTTAATCGCGTTTTTAAAAATATTTTCCTCCAGTTAAAATGTGACACAGCGTGCACTAAATTTAACTAAACAAATCTTAACTAACCTATCGTTACTAAGTATAACAATTTTACGGTTATCTTCTGCGAGTAAGTTGATAAAAATCGTTCATACTCTAAATGATTAAGTGCACTATATTTCTTTTTATTCCTCTTAGTTAAGAAATTACAATCTTAATTTTAAAATGTATTGTAGAAATATTCAGGTAGTTAGATTGCCTGTTAAATAACCATTAACACTAACTGAAGGTTAATAGCATCAAAATTAAAGTTAACGAACTTGTTTCGTAACGTTTTGTAATTGTGTATGATTAACTATTTTGATTTATTATTCATTTTCACTAATGTGCGTGCAATTATTTATATTTTATCGAACTCATTCTCACGCCTTAAAACAACAGTTAACAGTTACCTATTTTAAATTCGATGTTTATCGATTACATTAAATTTTATTTATTTAGTTTTATTTTCAATCGATATGTCTACTCGTCTTATTCAACTTCGGCACCTCATTACCAGAAAAACCAACATTCGATATTTAAAATTAGAATCGTTCTTTTAATATAATATTAGCCATAAATTATCCTATTTTATGTATTGCATTTTAAAATCATTATGTAGTTTATTGTTATCAATATAAAATAACATTGTTAAAGCTGAAATTATTGTTATTATTACTATTGTTGAAATGATTTTTCATGTGTTTAACTATTTTGTTTGCTTGTGTTGTTATTTTATATATATACAAATAAATGAAAATATGCTCACCTCGCCCCATCCCTACGACAATTTCGGCGCCGTGCTGCAACTGACAAAAAAGGTCGGACTCATTGGAAATTTATCTGGTCTGGTCTAATGTTGTTTTTGCGCTTTGCATTCAGAGTGCACCTTCTGTCTATACTTTACTCTGTGGCATTCCACTAATGAAATTTAAACGAGCGAGCGGTGAGATTAAGCGTTTTGTTTATTACGGTCTTTATTTCTGGGGAGTAGAGTTCATTATTATTAATTGCTGAACAGATGGACCTTGTATGCGGCGACCATTTACGGCATTATTTTAAGTATTTTGTAAAAGGACACAAACAGTATTGCTTTTAGTTTGTTTCGAATGTGTCAAAAACTTAACTAAAAGATTTAAAAAAAACATTGTAATATTTTTTGAATTTAAGTTGTCATGGATCACGCCGATATATTTTTATACGGTCGTGGTGCCTGACTGATTATAAAATTAAAGAGTTCATTTGTTTGTAACGCTTTCACGTCGTCACGGCTGAACCGATTTCAAAGAAATTTGGCACATAGATAGTAATGACTTAGAAAGGACTTGGACGTGAAGCGGCATGCGGCAGCTAGTATATACATATTTATTTAACAATGATCCTTAAGTCTCTGATTATTCTAAGAGCCTTGGGCGTAACCTCCCGTTATAAAAAGGCCACACAATAATGCATTGTTTTTGTGACAAAATGGCCGCATATGAGAAATATTGCGTGACAAGGTTTGTTAGAAATATTCTTATTTACTAGTTACTTAATTTTAAATTGGTTTATCTATGAAGTGACCTTATTGTCTGATAGGTGTAGTGTAATGTAACGTTGTAGAGACATTATAACAATAATATAAAATAAAAGTTTTTCTATTAGCCTTTCATTATTATTATTAATACGGGATTTATCACATACCGTTATATCGGTTTTTCGACTGACAATCTTTTGTATTTATAATAATGATTGAAAGCGCTGGTTTTTTAAGTAAACGGCCTTTAATCACACTAATATTATAAATGGGAAAGTTTGTATGTTTGTTTATTTATTTGTTTGTTACTCAATCACGTCGTAACGGCTGAACCGATTTCGATGAAATTTGATATATCTATACGTAGATTATAACCTGGATTACCACGTAGGCTATCTTTCAGTAAATCAGTTCCCATGGGATAAAAATGGGGTGTCAAGTCAAGTGGCAACAGCGAGTTTAGCTTTATTTCTAGGTTACATTTAGTAGTGTAACGTGCTTGAAGTCACGGACAACAGCTAGTTAATTATAATAATGTATTCAAGTCCAGAATAAATAGGCAAGAGTGCTCAGGCCGCAGTGGACTACTGGCCCACTGAGGTGTGAGGTGCAGGTTCAATTCTCACTGTAACAGAAATGTAGGCTTGATATATCGTATGTCATATCTAAAACTTGTGGAATCACAGTTTGAGGTTAAGAATGTGTAGGTAGCCTAAATGAATACATATAAAGTTTTTTTTATAAATACGTCCTTATATATATAGAAACACCGAGACCCGGAAAAATATCTATAGATCATGCAAACATTTGTTCCGCGGCGGGAATCAATACCGCAACCTCCTGCGTCCCAACCAGCTATTCGACCACTGCAGTACGAAGGCCTTCAATAATTAACTAAACTTATTCAAATTATGTAATTAGGAATCCATTAGACGTTAATATCACAATAACTCACAAACCAGCCTACACAAAAGATGATTATGGCAACATTAGCACTACCATTTACAAAATATTACAACAAAATTATTTGTTGCTACATTTGACAGTTATCTAATAATACGCCCACACTAATAGCTAGTTGTTAATATTATTGTAATAATATCTTGAAGAACTGACACCGTTGGAGCCAAATAAAAATAATAATATTCACAATACTATATTAGCGCTATATTTGCCCTTAACTTTGATTAACTTGTAATATTTTTATAAACATTGCAATTCAGCGGGCCAATGCAGCCAGTGTCTCGGGGACGCTTTCGCCTGGTAGTGATCTGGAGTAGTTGAGCTATCTATAGATCGTTTGCAACGGTCTGAAGATGATTCAACTGTTTCAATAATTTTATATTATTTTCTGTTATTAAAGGTAGTTTACAACCAATACCTAATATAATACTTATAATAACCAATTTCCTGTAGTGCACATTGACAAAATTTGACTGTAGTTAATATTTTTTAGCTTAGTTCTGGGTTTCGCCCCTCCTTCTCCATTTAAATTTTAACTTTAAATTAATTTAAATTAACCAATATCCGTGCGCGCAATAAGCGTAAAAAGTCTTCCTTATATAAAGGTAATACTTTTTGTCTAAATACATACTTATAATATATTTGTTATGTATAGACAAGTTCCCGAGATGAGACCATGCACTAGAAAGCTTAGCGTAGGAAGGTTCCACACTAGATGAAAAGACGATCTAATTAAGGTAACTGAGAGTCGTTGGGTACACAAAATCAGACGCTCTGTAAATATATGGGTGCCTCTATGTGCAGCAGTGAACCTATGAAATGATGATGATTATCATACTCTCAGCGAAACATCATTTGCCAAGAAAACAAAAGTTGTACTTATTTTATGGATATTACGAATCATTGAAATTTCTTTGAGACTTCTCTTTTCTATTTAATCACCACTTGTTTAGTTTATAGACGTTACATAAAATAATCAAATAAACAATAGATTTTATAAATAATCCTGAGACCATAAAATGTTAATAAATCACTTTCTCCTAAAATGGCGATTGATGACATCGAGCCCACGTAACCTTTGTCTAATAAATGATGCTTCGGTACGGAACGGAACTGAATGTAACAAAAAGGAAACTTCCCTTTCGTTTAAAATTTTCTCTTTTGTTACACATTATTATATTTCGAAGCATCATTTGTAAAACAAGTTGGCGCTCGCATGATGTCATGAAACGATAATAAATTTTACCTAAATAAATCTAATTTAATTTGTTACTTCTCACTTTTTTTATCTAGCCTATGCTGTCCCACTGTTGGGCAAAGGCCTCCCTCTCATCTCGCCACTTATCTCGATCCTGTACCAAATCCCGCCAGTCCAAAAAATATATATAAATAAAAGATTCTATAAAATATAATAAAATAGAATCATCTTTATTGTAAACTGGTTTTATCAAAAGGTGGTAAGTTTTAAAAAATACGTTATTAAACAGTTTGCCCTTTACGGACATACAATAGGTAGGTACTTAATAACTAATATTGGTTCTTAAAACGCATAATTAGGTAGGTACATAGTATTAAAAACATTAATAATTAATTTTCCTCAAAACACATACAAGTCATATTTACCGTAGTATCTTCTACCATATTCTCACTTGTTTTTTTCACGTCTGGCTATGAACCTTACACGTCCTTTTGTCTGATTGACTCTGCGCGTCGACTACTCTGCACAGTTTTTGCGTCCGCTCCTTTCCTTTCATTCGGCCTTGCCGGCGTTTGTTCGACGTACTCGACTCAGCTGGTCATTTACAAATACATTATTTAAGTTGTAATTCTTCGAAAATTCCTTTAGATCACAGACCGGAATCATAAATAAATAATGCTGGATATATCACACTGTGCTATCTAGCTCCAAACTAAACAAAGCTTGTTATGGGCACCAGGTAACTGATATAATACTTACATACATTTTTTTGTAAATATATTATATAATTATAATATGTTTATAGCAAAATACTCAAACCAGGAGCAGTTATTTGTAGACTATGCAAACATTTGCCCCCCAGCGGGAATCGAACCCGCAACCTCCTGTGTCTATATTTTCTATTCGACTACTGCGCCAATTCATCGTTAATTATACGAAAAATAACATTATCTTTCTGGGCGTCTACTGGGCGAAGCGACGTGTGATCCAAGCTTATTTGGGTCAGTCAATGTCTTGGGGTTCCCAAAGAAGTAATGCGGAAATGTTGAGCTATCAACAGATCGTTTGCAACTGTCTTTAGAAGTCAAAAGTTTGACGTATTTATGATTTGACAACTCCCTAAATCATATTTAGCTGCTAAATACGTTTATGCATCGTTGCGCAAGTCGTCCCTAGTGACGAGTCATGTCTTATATCGTAACCTGTGAGGTAATACAATCGTAAGATACCGTTCACATCAGGTAGATCAAGGTCAGATTCCGTGAATGCATCTTAAAAAAAATATTATATCTAGAATACTGGTAGAATACAGAAGCCAAGTAGCCAGACTTTAAATGTTTTACAAGATTAATTTTGGTGAATGTGCGACAGATCTTCATGGCCTTATCTCTCTTTCCTCCTTCCACCACCAGACAAGCAGACGTACCGAGAAGTACCACCCATACCTGGTCGGCATACCATCTTGCCGTACCAAACGATTTGCTTTAACTTTTCTTGTTCGCAAAAGTAAGGTGTGGAACTCACTTGCGGCGTATGTTTTCCGAACCAGTATAATCTCGGAGTCTTCAAGTCCAGAGTGAATAGGTTATTTCTAGGCAAGCGTGCTCCATCTTCGATCACACCATTACTTACCATCAGCTGAGGTGCTCAAGCGCTTGGCTATCTTCTTCTTCTTCTTCCTGCCCTTTTCCCACATTACGCAAGGTCAGCTCAACATGTATTCCTCCTCCATATCTCTCTATTATCCGTCATCTCCGTTGTCACTTCCCTTCTACCCATATAATTTTTGACACAGTCCATCCATCTCTTCTTCGGCCTTCCTCTACTTTTATATCCATCCACACTCATATCTAACACTCTTTTAGTCACATGATTTTCTTCCCTCCGCATGATATGCCTATACCACGCTAGCCTCTTACTCCTCAACTTTTATATCACGGGCGCTACTTTTAAACTTCCTTTAATATTTCGTTAGAAGAAGATTCCTTATCTTATCCATATCATATATTTTTTATCATCAATAAAAAAAACTGGTTTTATAAAGTCTATAAATCTACTTTTATCCAAAAAACAACAGCTTGATCTCCATTTTCCAGCCATAGTTCATACGCTATCGGGTTACGAAGGGTCATACTCGTTACCGTAATAAATTACACCCGTTGCAGTCTCCTTCTGAAATTTCTGCTAATATTTACCTTATGGCTGGTACCGATAGTAAAGCAATTACTTTTCATACAAGCAGCCATGAGTTTGCAATTTGCCAAATATTTTTTTTATTTGTTTTTTAAACTGGATAGATTTTCGTTTGACCACAATCTCACCTGATAGTAAGCGATGATGTAGTCCAAGATGAAGCACGAAGATCTAGAAGAAACCTATTTAATCTTTCCTTAAAGAGACCCGGATTGTAATCTTAAGGAAAAACAAACGACGGTAAAGTGTTCCATACCTTAGCTATACGCATCAAGAACGTAGAATCAAAAGGGTAGTGTAGGTACGGATGGTACTGAGCCGTGCGCCTGCTTGTACTTTGATGGAAGGTAGATGGCGGGATCAGATCGTATAATTCCTATGCACATTCCCCAAAATGTATTCTGTACAAGATTGATAAGCTTGCAACTTTATGGCGGTGTACTACTACTATGATAAATTATAAATAATTAATTGCTGGTAGTTTTTTCAGACAACGCTATCTAGTCCTAATCTAAACAAAGTTTTTTTCAGTTATCAGTTCAGTTATCAGTTTTAGTACCCTTAGTACAATACTTAGTGCATATTTTACCATTTCTGAGTAATGCTATCCAATGTGCTTAAGGTTGCATCAGGCTTAAGTTAGTTACATCCACCCTGAAGGGCGCTGCAATTATAGTCGAGTTTCAAAAAAAATGTCAGATGAGATAAAATTTAACACAACTAATATTAAAAGTATAAATACAAAATGGAGACTAAATGAGACCCAGTGAGACGAGATATAGAAATAAATGTTAGATTTCAAACTGAATTCCACGGAATAGAAAAAGTACGAACGAGAATTCCCTGTGTGACAGAGATAAATTTTTTTGTTCGGCAAGGTGCCAAAAGCACTGGCTTTTGTGATTTTAAAATTTTCACAAATTATCCACCCCTTCCGCTATATTGCACAAAGAATACGTTTGCAAGCGAATCTTTATTTCGCCATTATAATTTAGAAAATTGGTTTAATAACACACATTTTTGCCGCCAAACAGCATTGTTAACACAGGAGTATTACGAAAATTTCCACTTTGTAGCTTTATATTTAACTAGCTGACCAGCCTGCGGCTTCACACGTGTGGTTTATCAATAAAAACATTACCCTCCTTTTGGGCAGTTGGGTAAAAGTAATCTATGTCCTAATCATGGTCATAATCTGTGTATCAAATTTCATCAAAATCAGTCAAACCGTTTAGTCGGGAAAAGATAAAAAACAAACAGAGTTACTTTCACATTTATAATATTAGTATGGATATGAATATTCGTTAACCGACTCTTATATCAAAAAAAAGTAAAGTTATTGACTCCACACAATTTAGGGTGCGTAAACAAAAAATACCCTCAATTTTCATAAAATATAGGAGGTACCCTAAAAAAGATGCTTTTTTATTATCTACAAAACATACAAGTCGTCACTAAAACATGCCAAATTTCAGCTCTAGGGCACTAAGCCCAGCTTGCACAGTGATCTGTAAACGTATTTAGAAACTAAACATGTTTAAATTTGACGTATTTGTATGATTTGGCAACTCTTTAAATCATATTTAGCCTCTTAATACGTTAACGCATCGTTGCGCACTGCTGTAAATGGACGGACAGACGGATATAGCGATACTATAAAGGTTGTTCCAACTACCTACGGAACCCTGAAAATCACAAAACATAATTTTTTACCCATTTTCAAAGTTATTAAAGATTTACTTGCCTCGAGCTTTATAGGGCGTTATTTGTCCTTTTGCTCCAATCTTCTCTCCAAATGTTGTTTTTTGGTTGTTTTTGCGAACCGTACCGGCTCGGGATAATAGTGATTTTAAATTAAAACTGCCCCTGGCGTTGTCCTTATTCCAACGAATCAACACTTGCGTATAAAATGTCAGGTTTTTGTTCTACGAACCAACTTTTATCGTCATCATAATCATCAATAAGCCATAGCCGTCCACTGCTGAACGTAGGCCTCCCAAATCAATTTCCAGAGTACCAATCTTAGAGTAGATCGGATAAGTACATAAGTATCACTAATTATATCTAATTGGTGGTAATGAAAGAGTTTACGAAGGGCAACCTTCCCTTGTCACTTAAGCGAAAACTCATCGACATGTGTATCTTACCTACCGTGCTCAGAATTGGTCATTAACGGAGTTTCTAAAGTTCAAACTTGGGGTGTGCCAAAGAACTTAGCATTTCAGGTGTTCAGCGAATCGATAGGATCCGCAACACTTCTACGCTCTAAGACCGGAATCATCGATGTGGGGTGTCACAAATAGGCGTGGGTGGGTCATGTCGTGAATGCACCCTGACAGGTGGACTAAGTATCGACTGACTGGCAACCTACACAGCAACGAGGCAGGCCACGAAAACGTTGATGCGACGATCTAGATGTCCACCCGGCAGGAGATTTCTAAAGAACGCATTGAATGGATAGGTTACTGAAAAAAAAAGATTTTCAATCATTAATTTATGCTTTAGTTATGTTAGTGAAAATAATCAATTATGCAAGTTAGACGGCAAGCGCTTTGACGATGCACCTTCAGACAAAATTCATAAACAATTAACAACCCTTAACTGAAAACAAAGAACAAGTTCACTGAATTTAAAACATAAACTAAAA
Source organism: Philereme transversata (assembly GCA_963924445.1). Classification (NCBI taxonomy): domain Eukaryota; kingdom Metazoa; phylum Arthropoda; class Insecta; order Lepidoptera; family Geometridae; genus Philereme; species Philereme transversata. The sequence continues at coordinate 33,317,925 of OZ004339.1, read as the reverse complement.
AACTAAAATAAACAGAAACGCTTCAAAACTTTCCCTGAACAACCCTGAAACTCAGCATCCCTGCATCCCTAATTAGGACCAGTTGTTACGAACTTTTCGATATTTTATATTCTCATTTTCCATTGTACTTAATTTGTTATCTTTTAGCGCTCGTGTTTGGAAGACTGTTTGCTTTTAGATTTAAGTGTTTTGTTCTGCAATTGTTGTTGTTATTATTATTATTTACTAGGAGCCTGGACTATCCCACTGCAGGGCTAAGGCCTCCCTTACTTCCTTCCACTCCACTCTATCTTGCGCGTGTGTGGTCCATCTTCCTTAGACGAGTCGAGTTCGTTTTCCATCGTGCTCGTTTTCAAATTGTTGTTATTTAAACTAATATATATAAATATATATATATATATATAATAATATACAGGGTTTCCCAGAAATGGTGGATAATCCTGCACGTGCGTGTGCGGGGGGGGAGGTGGGGACCCACATCCCAAAAAAAAAAATTCTATTCCCAACAGTCCGCGGTCTACGAATTTTTTTGTAAAATTTAGAAATTTCCCAGTTTTCCTCACATTTGTGGGCATCACGTCCGCTACATGAGGCCTATTTCGGATTTTTTTCTTTTAAAGTATTCCCTAATAATGGTATTCCTAAATTACCTTTAAAAAAACGCAACTACTTAGGATAGTAGTTAACTAGTAGTCCCTAAACATAAATTTTATTTCTGAAATTTATTTTACTGCAAAGTTTGAGCACCTCTGCTGTAAAAAAAATGTATTGGAGTTTTATAGCCAACCACATAAAAAAATTACCTACATCATAAGGATTCTAAAACAGTAGCATAAGTACCTACTTTAATGGTAAAATTACTGAGCTATAGCTACTAATGTGTAAAAGTAGGCGTTTCATTACAAAATAGCAAAATTATTTGCAGATATTTTTTTTTAGTTTTTACCAGTTAAGTAGCGCTGTCGACCCTAAAATTAGACTTTACTACCTGCTCGGCACATTCAGTTGAATTCTAAGCTGTGTGAGCGAGACAAAACTGTGCTTGGGAATATTGCGAGTGAAAGGGTCAACAAATCTCCTTTGTATGGTAGAATTCGTGTTTGGTTATTGTTTTGTCTCCGTAGTTAAAACTATTTTAATTTTAGTGCGTATTTCGACGTTCTCGACATCGCATGTGCTCTTGTTTTTCTGATTCTCGGTGACAAAATTCTACATTTGGCATTCTACTGGACTCGATTTGTGCATTTTGATTGGATTTTGTTTGTTTGGTGATAACTGCGACGACTCGGCATTCTACTGGACATTTGTTCTGTATATCAACAGGACTGTGTGATGTCACGAGAAATTTATACACCCCAAGAGTATTCCAATATGCATTACATTTACGGAGAATGTAGTGGCAACGCAAGTGCTGCCGCAACACTTTATCGGGAGAGATACCCGAACGCGCGTCACCCCGACTATCGAGTTTTTACAAGAGTGCACCAAGCTTACTCAGAGGGCAGAATACCTGGTACTGGCGTTGGTGGCCCTAGGAGCAGAGGACGACCCCACAATCCTGTAACTGAAGATATTGTCCTTGACATGGTGGAAGAAGATCCCAGTATTTCGATGCCAGATATCGAACGCCGTACGGGAATATCAAAATCTACAGCACATCGTATTGTGAAAAAATTTAAACTGCATCCTTATCACGTGACACGTGTACAAACATTGCTACCACGAGACTACCAAGCACGGATTGTTTTCTGCAATGAAATGTTAACAAGAATTCAAGAAGATCAAGATTTTTTCAGAAAAATTTTATGGAGCGATGAGACTACATGTAAAAGGGATGGGTATCTTAACCTTCATAACTTGCACAGTTGGCAATTGACAAATCCACATTTGATGAGAGAAGATAAATCCCAGTATCAATTTAAAATAAATTACTGGACGGGCATATTAAATGGAAAAATTATAGGCCCATATGAATTGCCGGGCAACCTAAATGGCAACAATTATTTACAATTTCTTCGAAACCAGTTGCAAATATTATTAGAAGATGAGCCACTAGCCATCCGGCAAGGAATGTGGCTCCAGAACGACGGTTGTCCGGCACATTATGCTGTGCAAGTAAGAAATTATCTAAATGATGCCTATCCCAACAGATGGATCGGCCGATTGGGGCCAATACTGTGGCCACCACGGTCCCCAGACCTAAATCCTCTGGATTTTTTTTATTGGGGCTGTTTGAAGGAGCAGGTTTACAAGAAACCAATAAACTCATTAGAAGAACTTCGACTTCGCGTCGCCGAAGCAGCCAGAATTATATCATCAAAAAATTATAATAACAGATTACAAAAATCTTTTATAAAAAGGTGTAGAGCTTGCATAAGGGCATCAGGAGCCCAATTTGAACATTTACTTTGATTATTTTTATAATAAATACTTTTTTGGTCATTACTTGTTTTATTTTTTTCTTTTGCAATTTTGTAATGAAACGCCTACTTTTACACATTAGTAGCTATAGCTCAGTAATTTTACCATTAAAGTAGGTACTTATGCTACTGTTTTAGAATCCTTATGATGTAGGTAATTTTTTTATGTGGTTGGCTATAAAACTCCAATACATTTTTTTTACAGCAGAGGTGCTCAAACTTTGCAGTAAAATAAATTTCAGAAATAAAATTTATGTTTAGGGACTACTAGTTAACTACTATCCTAAGTAGTTGCGTTTTTTTTAAGGTAATTTAGGAATACCATTATTAGGGAATACTTTAAAAGAAAAAAATCCGAACTAGGCCTCATGTAGCGGACGTGATGCCCACAAATGTGAGGAAAACTGGGAAATTTCTAAATTTTACAAAAAAATTCGTAGACCGCGGACTGTTGGGAATAGAATTTTTTTTTTTGGGATGTGGGTCCCCACCTCCCCCCCCGCACACGCACGTGCAGGATTATCCACCATTTCTGGGAAACCCTGTATAATAATATATAAAGAGGTAAAGTTTGGTAGGTTTGTATATTTGTAGGGAGTAAACCCAGAAACTACTCAACTGATTCTTGACATTCTGAAATTCCTATTATGAAAAAATTGAATTACCACCACCATACATTTCCAGAGTGATCAATCCTGTGCAGTACCTAATGGCTCCCAGAAATATTTATATCGTTATTATAAATACTGGATTTATCACGTAACGTTTTATCGGTGTTTCTACCGACAATGTTTCGGTTCAATTCGTGAACCTTCATCAGGGTGAGTGCGATCCGCTCCGAATAACGTCTCACCTCGCACTACGCACCGCAGCCCTCTGCGCGCGAGTAGACGAGCGTGGTGGTGGGGATTGCGTCAACGATGGCCTAACGTGTTGACAGACTGCGTCATCATCACAGCTGTTCTCTTTGGTAGTTCTCGGTACAGGCAAACACATAACACTAACTATGTCTCTACTCGCACCAAGTTCACTCACTCCTCTGTCGCTTGCATCATGAAGACATAGTAATTGGTGATAGAACCCATCCTCTGTCTCTATTTAAGTTCGGCACACGACTTATTTCTATCACCTCTCGGATCTTGCGAGGAACGAAGAACTTCTCTCTCGCTAAGACCCGGGCCTTGTCGAAACGTATGTTCCTCGAATCAGAATCTAGGGCATGTTCCGCCACTGCAGAACTGTTGGAGCCGACATTCTTCATTGCACGTATGTGTCCAGTAATGATTGAAATCAATCACGATAGTTTTCTAACATAAGTAATATTTACATCGGTCATCTTTCCATCTAGTGGGGGTCTTAGGGTGGGGGTACTACACTGCGCTTTCCAGTGAATCATTTTAACATTTTGTAAAGTTTAAAATATTTGTTGTACCATCTGATAATAAACAATAAAAACAGATAGGTCACTAGTTTCCGAAATATTTTACCAAATAATATTTTATCCATGATTTAGTAGTTTTGTGTAACGTGAAAATAATGGCCATCGACCGTGGCCACATCTGGCCCATAAACATAAAAAACGACAAAATTAAAATTCATGGCAAGTTTATGGCCGAAAATGCGATTGATTTTATATGACGAGAAATTTACTTTACGTCGATAAAACGAATTATAATTACGGTTGAGAAAGTTTGCAGAAAAAATTGCATCGTAATTAGCATATTTTTTTTAATACCTTTAAATACTTATTTAGAAAGCCTATGTTATACTTACAGATTCTCAGATAAAATCTCATCCACGAGATATCGACTGACATAACTTCTTGATTATATCTATAAACTCGTCATTTCTATGTAAAATCTTGTTTTAAAATTCAATATGATTATAAATGGTTAAATAATATATTTACACTTACAAATCATATGTACAATAAGCGACTTTACCGCTAATAACAGTTTTTTAGTTACAAATGGACGAATGTACATCTATCAGGAAAAGTATGAATTGATGTTGTTACAGATAATGATGATGATGATGAGATCACCAACATTGCTGGGTTTCTGGAGAAAGATCCAGCAAAATTACATGAGACTTTACAGGTGTATGCCTCAAGTAGGTGGACGCAAGGCGGTGCATCGTAGGGCACGTTCCTAAGGAGCGTCATCCACGGGACAGTACTTTGTTATAAGCGATTGTTATCACATAGATATAGTATTTACTTTTTTACTCATTATTGCACACCAAATTAAAACATAGTAACAAAGAAAATCACACTAATATTATAAATGTGAAAGTTTGGATGTTTGTATATCTGTTTGTTTGTTTGTTACTCAATCACGTCATAACGGCTGAACCGATTTCGATGAAATTTGGTATATATGTAGATTATAACCTGGATAACCACATAGGCTAGGCTACCTTTTATCCCCTAAATCAGTTCCCATGGAATAAAAATGGGGTGTCAAGTCAAGTTGCAACAGCGAGTTTAGCGTACGCGTACGAAGTCGAGGGCAGAAGCTAGTACTTAATACTATAGTATACAATAAATAGCAGTACTATGGGCGGTCTTATCGCTAAAAGCGAGCATGGGTTGTAGGCCATTTGAATTTTCCATCATGTTGTTAAAAAAAATAGAAATACCTGTTGTTTAAATTCGTTATTTATCTATTAAAGATCGTATCCCCTAATGCAAGTAACTCAACCACAGCCAGTCAGCCTGAATACATTATTCATGTGAACATGACGTAGTGACATGACCATCCGGATAAGGGTAGGCAGTTCCCGGAAGAGGACTTCCAAATACTGTCGGCCACTTCGCTTTTATTACTTTCACATAGTATTATCCATCGTATATATCCCCCATCGTGATCAATCGTGATGTTATCCCATCCCACACCCCCTTGTTTGAAACTCACGCAATACTGTTCGTACACCCTTTCCTGTGATTATAGCAGTATTCTATTCGACTTGGTCTTTTGAAGGTGCGTCTATGATTCTTCATCAATATCAATTTTTTACTCGCTAGCCATTACATTTCTAAAGAAGTTATACGTAAATTATTCATCTATCTGGTCAAACATGAAGACTACTCCAAGTCTCGATAAATCTAACTTTTTATAAAAACCGTAACCCCATGAAAGAAAATGAGAAATATTTATTTGCAACCAAAAACCTTTTAAATTACATGAACTAAATGTAATTTTTAAGTGAAAAGTTTTTTAGGCGCGTTGGCATTTTTTGAGATGGGAAAAAACCATTGAACTCGCTACACTGTTACCGTTACCGACACCTCTGTATATACGTATGTCGTAATTGTTCAAGTTTTCACTTCTGTCGGAACTCTCGCAGTGCCACTTTTTTTTAGGTAATTAACTTGCAGTAAGCTTTTGGAAGCTTTTTGAGTAGCGGCCCCGAGATGGCACCAGCGACGCAGGTCGTATGTGGGTTAGAACAGCGCAGGACAGAGGTGAATGGCGACAACGAAGAGAGGCCTATGCCCAGCAGTGGGATGAGAAAGGCTGACGATGATGATGATGAAGCTTTTGGAAATCCAATACCTACTTAGGTCAGATTTAACAGATGTCAAAATATTAGAAACGAACAGCATAACCAAATGATACAACATTGGAATATCGTCCAGTCAAAACATATAAAGAATAGAATATAATTAATTTATTTGCAATTTGCAAACCTTTACTAAGGTAACAAAAAAAAATCTAAATTTATGCACAAAGTATAAGTAGTTGCAAAATTAAGAGCCCTTATACGCGCTAAATAAATTCACCGTGTCTGCGGCAGATAGAACCATCTCATCATGTACACGATTCTAATTTAGTCTGATCTAGCCACGAAAATTTGTCGTGTCTGCTCCTGACAAGGAGAAGGAACGTGTAAACGATGAGATTTTTTTCAGGCATTCGTGCGTAGGGTATAGTAGGGTGCACTAGTCAAGTTTGACAACTCAACACATTACTACACCGCACCTCCTCCGCCCCTCCCTTTACCGCAACAACACAGAGCATGTCGTGTCGTGTTGCTGGAGCTATGTACGTTCGTGTGTAGAAACAACACGAATTCTTGCTAGACCCGGCGACTTTCTTAGAGTGTACAAGTAGCCTAACTCAGCATGTGCTGGTTAGATCCAGGATTAACTAATGTTTCTGATTCTAAGTGTAATTCCATATTATAAAGTGAAACTTGCTACTTAATTGCTTAATTGTTGTTTTTCTTTGTTACAGTGGCCTCCGACATTGCTGCAGTGGGCGTTTACCATACTCCTCGTAGTGGCCATCATTGCACCCGCATCTAGTTCTACCAGTAAGTTAAGAATAAGAATAAATTCAGTTGTTAATTTTTTTTTTATTAAAAAAGTTATTTAATCATTATAATTAGCTTTATGATCTTTATGCGTCTATGTAGTATATAATATTATAACGATATTTATTACATTATAAATTGTATTACTAGGGTTTTTGTATGTAAATATGTATTTTTTAAGTTTTATTTTTAGGATTATGAGAGTCTTCAAATACAAATTGATTTTGAATTGTTTAGACATAGGTACAAGATAAAAGATTGTGCATTATTTCTAGACGAGAGATTTGCCATCCACATGGATAGATGCAGTTCAGAATAAAATAATATGGACATATTAAATTTTCAAAAAACATGACTTCTCCGGCTTTCAGAAATATTGCATGGTGTAAAATATGCATATGAATGTCAATACAGGGAATATGTTTTTATGAGAACATTTGATACAACAATACACAAGTCACATACCTTAATTATAAATATTGACAAACAAATTTAACACTCCTTATGTTTACACCAATTATTATTATTACTTATTCCAAAAATCAAAGTTACTGATTATTGATCTGGTTAAGGGTTTATTAAGATTTAAGTATTAGAAAGTATGTTTATTGAAATACCATGTATTTGTCTGGGATTAGTTATATTTATTTGTTTATATCTATGTGTTTTGTGATTTAAATTAAGCCTCTCCCTCTACACAAAACACAAAGGTTAACTGGAAGAGAATGCTATCTAGCATTAAGTTCGCCTATGCACAGATTATTTTTATTTTGTGCAATAAACAATTTTTCATTCATTCATTCAGCTTTTTTCCGCAATTACAAAAGCAAATTATTTCCCATCAAATTATAGGGTGGAGAAAATAATTAAGGTGTCTATGTAGGTATAAATAAAATTTATAATAATGCTAGACATTTCATACAGCGCTATCTAGCCTCGAACTAAGCAAAGTTTGTACTATGGGAATTCGCTAAATGATAGAATAATAAAATTATATTATGTACTTGTTTTGTCATGTACGACATTAAATGAAAACACCGGTAGACACTAGCTCTTCCCGAGTCTTCATTTAATGTCGTCAACTAATATTGTGGTAAAATAGGGGTTTTTAAAATCCATTACCATAGAATATTTTCATTTTCGTACAACCTTAACATCAAGTCTTAAAATATCAATGGAACAGCCTATATAAAATAGTTAAACAAATCATATGCATTCATCATGTAAGTAGGTACCTGTTAAACTGACTAAGCGGCATCATCGCAAAGACGCTACCGATTTACATTAAAAATGGTTTATCGGAAATGTATCAATTACTGGATAAATATTCAAGCTACCGTGGTGTGTGTTTTAAACAGATGTCGTACATAGCAAAACAGGTTGTATACAATTTTTTTGTTGTAAGTAAATACTCAATTATAATGTATAAAAAACACCTTAATCCGGAACAAATATCTGTAGACCATATCAAACATTTGTTCCGCAGCGGGAATCGAATGCACTACCTCTTGCGTCTCAGCCGGCACCACAAACGTCGTCATGTTTTTTTTTTAATATGTTATAATCAAACTCTTGACCACTTACTCTCCTCATGGTAAATGATGGTGTGGTAGAAGATAGAAAAGACTCGTGCTTAATACTCGGATCCTAGCTTTTATTTTATACCTGGATCCCAATTACGGTTATTTTAATTCAATCTTCGGGTAGTACTGAAAAATACCACCATTACCCAGTCTGCATACAAACTCTTCCATGCCTTAACAAACAATTCGCTTCAACTTTCATTGCTCGTATCTACTATATCAATAAGAAGTGAAACTCGCTTCCGACGTCTCGGCTACCCATTAATTTCTGTTCGGTTTGAAGGGTATAATTGCCACTGAAAACAGGCACCTGTATGCCTCAAGTGGATGGGCGCAGAGCAGTGCATCGTAAGGCACGTTCCTAAGGTGCGGACCTTGAGGCAATACTTTGTTATAGGCAATGGTTATTTACCATCTATTCCATCTCCAGGTCACAGAGATTACAGATTATTTGTAGGCATGCGTGCTCTTTTGATCACACTATCAGATGAGGTAGTGGTCAAGAGCAAGACTATTACCAATTAAAACAAATGACACATCCACACACACACCGACAGTTCTAAAGTTCCCAATACTGCGTACCCAGTCTAAACCACACGCAATTGGAATTGATGAATGCTTGTTGATTTCGCTTACATCGCGTTTATTCAACGCTCACGTCCAAAGCGCGTATCCGCCCAAATTCACAAAGATATATGCTTCAAATCCGACAATTTATTTTGCAAAGCCGTGCGTTTTTTAGTCTAACAATAACATAATATAGATATGATCAAAAAGCAATATATCTTACAAAAATGCGAATGAATAAAAACACTTTATTTTATACTAGCTGTTGCCTGCGACTTCGTAAGCGTTACACTACTAAATGTGTAGGTAAATAACCTAGAAATAACGCTAAAGTCACTGCTGAAACTTGACTTGACACCCCATTTTTATCCCATAGGACCTGATTTATGGGATAAAAAGCAGTCAATGTGTTAATCCAGGTTATAATCTACATACATACTAAATTTAATCGACATTTATTTAGCCGTTACGACGTGATTGAGTAACAAACAAACAAACAAACAAATAAATAATCAAACATCCAAACTTTAGCATTTAGTGGGATATATTGGCCACAATAAAATAAAAACTGAGCCCAAACTATGACAGACGGTCTTATAGCTTTGAAGCGATTTCTTCCTTTTGTAGCACAGGGTTTGTTAATTATATTTAAAAAACGACTGCCCTAATTACCACCGAGCTTAATAAATAACCATTTCGCAAACACCAGGTCTTAAAAACACCCGCATTAACACCCCTCTTTTTCCATCGGGGGTTTGTAGCACCCAAACTGCGATTACGAAAACTCCAAGATAATTAAATAGAACACGGGCAAAATTGAGTGCAGCAAATAAACGTCGAGTTCAGAGTCTATGCTTCGTTAAACTCTGATTCGTTTAACTTTAGTTACGAAATTCCTAACAGTTATGACAAAATTATCATTTTTTCTTCTTTCGCTTCGCTTAGCTCAAAGGTTCTAGAAAATTTTATAGACAAAAAGTTTTGTTGAAATAAATTACCCTATTTTGTTCCCCTTTACTTTGTTGAATGCTCAACACATTGGGTAACAGATTTCAGATAAATTAATAAGATAGATTTCATCATCATCATTATCAACCACTTTATCCACTACTGGGTAATAGACATCCCTAGTTTATACTATCTATTAAGATCCTGAGTTAGTCTCATCCTGGTCATCTCATCGACAAATGTCCTTGGTTTTGGTTGAGTTTTTTTTAACATTATTACTACAATGTTCAATGATTCAAAAAACAACCCATATTTGATTTTGATTCACGTCACATCCACCTTAACCTTTCGTCCGTGATTTATGTTATTCATGAAAGAACGCACACATTTGCATACTGATTTATCTAAATCGTACTGTATTTTGATAAGATTAGCTTTACTTTTTGTTTGTTTCTGTAAACATAAATTCATCATCATCATCATTTTGATCAACAGCCTGACTTCACGTTTCACGCATGACCGCCCTAGAAAACATTAAATGTCATTCTAGCTTAGAGTAAAAAGACGATCGTACAATTTATTCTATTATTTGCACTAAATAGCGTGGAGGATGGGAACATTAAACAATGTATACTGTAGTTTTACTATATATTACACCGACTTAAAAAAAAGGGGTAGATTCTATCGGTTGTATTTTTTTATGTTATTTATCAACCGATTTGGAAAATTATTTATGTATTTGAAAGGATATATGTTTAAATTGGTTCCATAGAAATTTCATTAAAAACGGGTAAACACTTTGTTTTTTTTCATCAAAATAAGGAGGTGGTTCTCAATGAGTTGTATTTTTTTGTTAATAATGTTACTTGTTTCGCAGATAAAGCTTCTAGGGTAATTCATGCTAGCCCGACTGACGTATTTTAGTCCACCGAAACGTAATATGTACATGATCAAAACACCCATACCGACTGCTGGTTAAAAGCCTCTCCTTGTCTTTGCCACTCATCTTCATCCTGTGCTAGATAACACAAACATAGATAAACTTAACCAGAGGTTTTCCCGGTGGGCTTCAACATTAACACCTTCAAGAGAGGTGTAAATAATGCATTAAGTTTTAGGCAATACGACTGCAGTACCACGATTGTTGAAGTTTATAGGTGACGGTAACCACTTAACATCAGGAGGCACGTTAGCTTGTCTGTCTACAAGGTTAATATAAAAAAAACCTAATACAAATTTTAGACAATTCTGAATGCAGTCTGTTCCTGGCATCTTACCCATTATAATATTTTGCAAGTACATTATTATTAAAATCCTACAATTTGATATTACTCCTGTTTTCATGTTTTTTGGACAATTACAAGATCAGATCCCTTATAAGAGTTTCTAGGAACTGACAATGAAACGTAAAATTGTCAATAGGTACACACGGCTACACCTCAAGCTATATATTTCCAGTATAAACTGACCTCGCATTGTTTAGGTTTTCCATACAATGAGAGGTCAGCATAGACTGGTACTGTATAGCTTGGTGTGTAGCCGTGTGTACTATTTGTTATTGTTATAGTGGGTACCAGTTTTTTTTAATGACAAATGTAGCTAATGTTATTTCTATAGTGATACAAAATTTTAAGCCAATAGCTTTAAATGCTGGCACGAGAAGTCACAAGTTCAATTCCCGCATCAGAACAAAAAGTTATATAACCTTTCTCCTGCTACAAAATGTGCTGCACAAGATACTGAAATTTCATCCGTAACGCAATATTGAAGAGGTGCATTTTTGTATGCACAGTATAATGTGTCCCTCACGTGCTTTAAATTCAGAGTGTGCACAAAGTTTATTACTCGGAACTTATTGGTAAATAGTGGTATATTACACACAGGCACTGTACTTTTTATTTACATATAGAAAAGTTAGGAATTATCCGGTATTCCCTGCATTTAGATTCCGAACGTAGTCTGATTCGGGTAAAACTGATTTCTTTATTAATTTATCCTCGAGGGAAACTATTTCTCTTTCTTCTCAAACATTTGTGATTCTCTCTTGTCTTAGACGTTATCTACATGGCATTGCATTGCGCAGGGAACACTGTGTACTCATAATAGTATAAAGCTCAGTCTGGCTATCTTATACCTATAGTATTTCAGTATCTGTAGTCAATCATACCTACATTGCCATGCATGCCCATCCTATGTGTATCGAGCCAAAGCAGAGATCCTTTACGTCTAAACACAAGTTTTTAAAATTAGAGCAAGATATCAAGGTAGTCCAGAATCACAAGATACAACACTCTAGGTATCCTTGAAATATAAGTATATAATATAAGTGCATTATGTATGCCGCTTTTTGAAATAAATACATATTCATTCATTGTAAGCACACGCGGCGCCGGCGCTTTCCATAGCGCTCGCAATTTGTATCATTCTTATCAGTTTACGACTAGCTTCGCACTCGGGTGGTTCTTGTTTTACCCCATCTTTACACAATATCAATAATATCAGTGAAATGGTAGGGACTTCCCCTTACATTTCTTTGGACCTTCGAGCATTTTCGGTGTAAGGACACGTATGTTTTTGTCCAGCTACTCTGCTACTACATTTATTTAATTTCAGTATGACATGCAACCAAGATAACTTTGTAAAAATCTTCACAAGTTTTTGTGTCAAGTATTGAAACTGAACTCCTTGCTTCATGTTCGAGTTATATCGATTCCCTTCTCAAATCGCTCGACAAAAACAGCCCCGGATCTAGATTTTATCCAAACCGGGGAAGAAACTTGATGTGGCGCCCCCTCTCTTCCAGAGTTTAAGATAAATGGGGGCGGGGGGCGGGGGACGGGGGGGGGGGTTTAAAGTTTGAAGCATTCCAAATTAAATGAATGGCCAGGTGAACTATGTAGATGGACCACGGGCAGGCAGTGGAATAATCAATAGTAGGTACGTATGATGCGACGTGCGTTGGTCAAGCGCTTTTTAAAACAATCTGTTTTTCAACATATTATTTTTGAAGAATTTGGCACCCTCTGAAATTGCCGCCCGGGGCAGGTTACCCTCTCATCCCTAGATCCAGGGCTGGACAACAATAAGTAGTAAAACTTTTACTTGTCTTTTTTGGTTTTAAAGAAATTGAATTTTCTGTAGCTCAGTTTGAATTGAAGATATCTTAAAAGACATTTACATGCACTTTAGTTAGAAAGTTTCTAACGGTTCTTCAATCTATTTAATCCTTTTGCTTTTTTGTTTACATAATTTTATTCGTCTGTAGTTCGAAGAACTGACGGCCGTTGGGACAGAAAGATTCTGAAGTGAAGACAACTTACTGTTTGTAAACATTTTTATGATTCTCTTTAACGCCCCATGTGAATATTTCGCCATATAACATCCAAAAGACACGCATTCCGTCACAAACCAAATACCAAGGAAACAACCGCATCTACAATTTAACAATACGATAAACAAACTCAACTGTTTTTCTGTCTACAAAAGTAGGTACTTAACAAACAAACAACAAACTTACTTTTGTAATTACAAATATTATGATTATAGTCTATGAATATCTAACTAAAACCCTATAGCCGCGGGTGGACTTTGCAAGAAAATAAATAAAATAAACAATGGTGGACATTTCACACAACGCTATCTAGCCCCAAACTAAGTCAAGCTTGTATTATTGAAACCAAATAACTGATACAAGACATATAACACTTTTTTATAAATACATACTTTTAATATATAGAAAAACACCCAGACCCGGAATAAATATCTGTAGATCATACAAACATTTGTTCCGCTACGGGAATCGAACCAACCTCCTGCGTCTCAGCCATCGCGCCACGGAGGTCGTCAAAGATCAGGGTCTAAAGTTGTTTCTTTTTCTTTACAGCTGTACGAAGAAGATTACGAAAACCGACCAAAGTATCCACATCAGTTTCATCCAGCGTATCAAGATCCACAGATCAGGTGATATCGGCCAGCGTGAACAGGCCAAAGATACGTGGTCGGCCAACGCTCTCCAGTCGGAAGTCTTCCGCGGCAATCGACAACTCTGTGACTACAGACCTTCATAAGGATAAAGATGGCTATAAAGTAAGTGAAATATTGTATTATGCTATTGTATTGTGCACACTAAAAACGTCCGGAATCAATAATAGAAAAATACTTTTTATAGTCAAAAATGAATTTATTGTTTCTCAAAATATTCTCCCTTTGTGTCAATGCACTTTTTCATACGATTGAACCAATTTTGAAAACATTTGTGCCACTCCTCCGTGGTGTCGTCAGATACATGTTTTTCATACTCTTTGACAGCCTCTTTTGGTGATGAAAACCGTTGATCGCGTAATTGGTTCTTGATTTTTGGGAACAGAAAAAAGTCACACGGTACCAGGTCAGGACTGTATGCTGGATGTAGTTGTACGTTTTTCGCCTTCAAAAACTCATTTGTCTGTCTGGCCGTGTGGGAACTTGCATTGTCGTGGTCCAAGATAATACGTTCACGAATTGAACCGAAACGTTGTCGGTCGAAACACCGATAAGACGGTACGTGATAAGTCCCGTATTTATAATAATGATTTTTAAATATTATTTATGTAAGTGGCCAATTTCAGAAACTTTTTAGTGTGACCTATGTATTTTATTATTGATAAATTCACTCATGTGGTTGAATGATGATCGCGATGATTGAGAATTTTTAATTGTATAACGTAGAACATATACGCACTTCATACTAAGAAGCTTCAAAAAGGGCGTTTTAAATTTTTAAAGGATCGGCAAAGCGCTTGTGGTTTTACAAAAGTCCATAGGCTACGGTAACCGCTTGTAACCCGCTTATTGGTGAGCAGTATGCTTGTTTGCTACCGTAGTAATATAAAAAAAAAAGAAAAGAAATGATTATCTTCTAGATGACGTTTGTATATTGGGGATTAAGATTAACCCGGATATTCAGATATTGGTATAAAAATCTATGCCATAATTGGTTAGAAAGCATTTCTTATACTGGATTCCATGTGCATTGGTTTTGCCGTTAAGTCAGATTAATATCCACACAACTTTTGACATTGATTACAAGTATTAAGATGATAAAATTATGAATATTGACTGATTAATGACTCATTTTATACTTTTCTGGGATGTTTTAGTTTCTTTGGGATATCTTCCTTCACCATTTCAAAGAAGTAGTCTTTGCACCTCAAAGGTTTTATATACATGCGTTGTAATTCCTATAATAAGTAAAGTTTAGGTTAGTCATAATATTCCATGAATCATAACATAATAACCGCAGGCTAAACTTGTTATTAAACAATTTAATTAATTATAGGTAGCAACAGTCAATCAAACAAGTAAAGAAGTTGTCCTTCGCCTTTTAAGAAGAATATAATCTAGTTCCTATTCGTTTAGAAAGGCGAGATATTTAAAAACTTCTCGCATATATCAGGAAAGGTGGCGGTCTTAGCAATAAACCTTGTGGGACACCGCGTCAAAAACTTTTGTTTCCGGAGAATTTGCTTTCAAATATGGATTCTCGACCTTTGTCCGCTGGAATAAAGATGATAGCAAAAATATCTGAGATGTAAATGGCAATGTTGGCTATGCAAGTACAACGCGGATATGAATGAGCTTTTCGAACGCAAAAGTGAAGTTGTTGGCCTTCAAAATGAGTGTTTGCTTACTTGGAAATCCTTTAATATCGTTTTAATGGACTGTACTAACCGAGAAATAGAGGCTATATTGCCGTGTTTTAATACTCGTTTGAGAGGAATAAATAACAAGAATCTTTGAACTGAAATCCAAAGTTTAAAATTTAAACAGCAAAATTAAGCCTTAGTTTACTTATTACGTAAATACGAATTTTTATAATGAATGAAAAAGCTTTTTAAGTTAAACGAACTAGTATTTTAAACGCTATAAGTTAAATAGTGACTAACAGTGAATAAACACAGGAGTTTCAGGAGTGAAAAGGGAAATTTTAATTCGCTTCAAAGCCGTGACGTTTTCTGAATAGTTTTACAAAGGGTTTTTGTACCCGTGGTATTTTGTTTGCTTGGTTCGTTTATTTCTGAATAAGCTTCGTCGCTTTGCAATAGGGGTGAATTCACCCAGTTTATGAAAATGATTTATATAGCTCTTAGTGGTGCGTTGCGGTGGCGGCACTAATAGCCTCTATTTATCTAGCATATATGTAGTATACAAAACAAAAACATGTAAGCAATGTGTACTATTCTCTTAGTTTAATCACCTTAATCCACAGAAAAATCACACTAATATTACAAATGTGAAAGTTTAGATGTTTGTTTATTTGTTTGTTACTTAATCACGCCGAAAAACCGATGAAATTTAGTGTGTAGATTATGCCCTAGATTCAAACATAGACTACTTTTTAATGACAGACCAGGCGTGCAAAGCCGTGGGTGGAAGGTAGTTATAGAATAACTCAATTAGCCGCAAGTTTCCTTGATACATTTTTCTTCGTCGTTTTGAGCAAGTGTTGATGCTTACAATATTTTTTCTGAGTTATCAGTTTATGAGAAAATACGAAATTATCTATTTATTTTTATTTATTTATCTAAGGCTAAGTTATACTTAGAAAACTTTGGTGATTGATTTCAATCATTATTATAAATACGGGATTTATCACGTACCATTTTATCGGTGTTTCGATGAATGATAAATCTCGTATTTATAATAATGATTAAGGCTAAATTAGGTGGTGATTAGTTGGTCAGACAGCAGTTTACATTTTTCTACTAAAACTGTTATTTTATTATCTTGCTAAGACTGATCCTTCTTCTCCAGATCGTCTGCTACTATACCAATTGGTCCCAATACCGGACAAAGATCGGCAAGTTCGTACCTGAAGATATCCAGCCCGACCTTTGCACCCACGTGATCTTTTCTTTCGGATGGCTGAAGAAGGGAAAGATGAGCTCCTTTGAGACTAACGATGAGACGAAGGATGGCAAGACTGGACTCTACGACAGGGTCAATGCGTTGAAGAAGGCGAACCCTAAACTGAAGACTCTTTTAGCTATTGGTAAGGTTATTTTAACTTAGAGGATTAGGAAACTGAAGTGGCAGTGGGTGGTGCTCATAGCTCGGAGAACTGATGGCCATTAAGGCGGAAAGAAAAAATCTTGAGACCACGCACTAGATGGAAAGACAACCTGATTAAGGTTGCTGGGAGCCGTTGGCCTTTCTGGTGTCACTACGAGAATTAAAAATGTGCGGGGAGATATTGGGGTTCAAGAAGGGTAAAAAAAAAGTTTATTTTATTCATATATTTTTCGATCTTTCATGATTACATGAGTTTTTACACTTAGTCATTTTGCATTGTGGAGACGATTTTTTGCAAGTTTATCAACAATAGGAGCAATTACCTCAATACGTTTTCCAAAACAGAGTCGTGTAATGTCATGTTACTGACGTATGTAAATACTACGGTTACTAAGGTGAAGCTCACATATTCTAAGACATTGAATTCAGAATATTTTACCATATTTATATACAATATTTACAAACACAAAATTTTACTCTGACCTACAAAAAATTTATATAGAGAATCAAAATTATGAACAACTTCTAAGCTTAAGATTATAATCACTTCAAACGCTCAAATTAAGCTGAGATTTGTTAAATGATTAAAACCGTCTGCAATTATACACGGTTCATTAATTCTGAGTCCGATACTAACGAACAATTGCGTCATAATTATAACAAACTTCGCAACCAAAATAACAAACAGCAGTATTATAAGCCCCTTGTAACCAATCCGAAGTTTCGGCTAAACGATTCGAGAGTGCCAATTCCTGGAGTGTGATCTCGGGTTACAGAATATTTATTAGTTTATAGGCAGGGAGGTTGTCATGTCTGCCCCCGACTAACAACCTGGTACCGGACGCGGTTTGGGGGCGTGGTTTACGCGTTTTGTATAAATCTATATGGTTTATTATTTTCCATATGTGGCAAAGGTAATGCCAGTAGAATTAAACATATTATGACATTCTTGTACCGATTTTAAGAATATGCTTGGGAAAAGTTTCAACGATAGTTTGTTTTGAAAACAAGGCGCTGCCGACTGATAATTCTAATAATGTTGGAAAACTACAGTCAAGAGGTTCTCTTTTTTGTTATATGTATTATTATTATTGTTATCTATTACTTTCTAAATAATAAATAAAAATGGGGAAGTGCAAGTACAAAATGTTGAGTTCTAAAAGTACTAGGCATTGATTGCCATCGGGTCGCTTTTTCTTAACACAATCAATGTGGTTTATTTTTTTGGGGCCTTGGCTAATAAAACCATCTATTGAGTTATTTAACCAACTCAAGGGATACACAGTAAACACCCTCTGTTACCCTGAAATGAGCCTAGTTACGACCCTGTGTCTCAGCGGAGAAGTTTGTGCTTTCTGAAACAACGGCCTCTGCATTATTCATTAACAGACACTCTGTTTAGCCTCGGCAATAGACCTACCGCAAACAAAGTTCCCAAACCAATAGCATAGGGATGGCTGCTACGCGTTTATCGATAAAAGTATCGATAGTTCTAAACTATCGCCGATCGGCTAAAGAAAGATTAGAAAGGAAAATATATAGTCGATATCGGGAGATAGTATCAGTGTCGATTCCCATCTGGTCCGCTATTTCACCCCTTTATTGAAAAAATAATATTAAACAAAAAAATATGTTTATGTTTTCATGGGGTTTTTTAAGTTTGAACTCTTTAATATTATTAAAATAAAATTTTATAAATTTTGTTTAAAATTGGGGTAGAAAAATAATATTAAAATTTAACAGCCAAAAATGGCTTTGTATGCAATAGAGGGTTAAGAATGCTTGAAATCAAGAATGATAACTGGGAGTTTGATATTTTAATCTCGATACAAGATACAAGATAAACCGATTTCAAGGCGATCAATTAAAAAAAAAGGATTTGGTGTAGACATTATTGTCTGTCAGTTATTTGCTAAAATAGCTTGTCTTTGACTAGTTCTAATTATTATACTAAGCTTATTATTCATCCATTCTATCTCACAAAATGTAACTTCTTCCTACCACCTGTACGCAGATGACTTGCAAATTTATACTCAAGCTACAGTTGAAAATATCGATGGAGCCATTAGCTTATTAAATACTGACCTTGACCGGATATGCGACTGGAGTAAATCTTTTGGCCATTATTATTGGTAGCTCCAAACAGATCTCCAAAATCAATTTTGCACAACTACCATACATAGTTTTTGACGGAACACCTATAGAAGTCACACAGTCAGTGAAAAATTTAGGAATACAAATGGATACCCATTTAACTTGGGTTCCCTGTATCAATGAGATTAGCCGCAGGGTGTTTGCATCGTCTGAATCTTTACGGAGAATTCGTAACTTCTTGCCGACTGCTACCAAGGTTACGCTTGCACAGACTCTTTTACTTCCGATTCTGGACTACGCTGACGCCTGCTATCTTGACCTCTCTGAAGCCCAACTGAGCAAACTTGAGCGCCTTCAAAACCTCTGTATTCGGTTTATATTTGGCTTGCGCAAGTATGACCATGTCTCTGATTTTCGCGCAAAGCTCAAATGGCTCCCCATCCGTCTTCGCCGGAATGCACACATACTGTCCCTTTTGTATAACATCCTTTTTAACCCTTCTTCTCCCTTCTATCTTAAGGAGCGTTTTGAGTTTCTCCACCAGGCTAATGATCGCAATTTTCGTTCTTCAGATTCCCTTCAACTTAAAACTCCTGTCCATACGACAGAGTTTTATGGTCGATCCTTCACTGTAACAGCCGTACGATTGTGGAACGATTTGCCCTCCTCTATAAGAACATCCAAGTCTATTAGTAATTTTAAAACAAAAGTACACACCCATTATCTGTCCCTGCGTTGAAGTTGTCGCTGCTTGTTAATTCATCATAACCATTTTTATAGTTGCTTGTTTCATTATAATTAAATTTGAGTTATTATTAGTATTTTAGGTTTATAGTATGTAGGTATGTTTTTAATTTTATATAGATGCACCGCCGTCATGTGATATGTTATAATCCTGTCCATACTAAGGTTGTCTGGAAGAGATCGCTTTTAGCGATAAGACCGCCCATTGTACTAAATTTGTTAGTAAAAATTATGTTCTGTATTTTTTTTTGGTGTACAATAAAGATTTATCTTATCTTATTTTTAATTGTGATTCGAAGCGACTTGGCGCATAGAAAACTTACATTTATTTAAAGCTAAACAGCTTACATAAGTATTACCTAATCAATCATTTAAAATGCAATAAACAGCAATTACTTCTAATAAAGTTTGCAGCTGGCCATGTTGTGTTACATGCCACCTCAACTTTCTAATAACAAAAAAAGCCTTACGCAACAATGTAATGACAATGCATGAATGTAATGACACTTGATAGCAGTTAATACATCAACTTCTGTGCATAATAGTATTTTCACACCATCTGCCCGACAATGTCAAATTATATGTCATGTAAACCTCACCGAAAGCAGGTGATTAAATCCCTACGGTTGAGCCGTAAGTAAAGTTGTACTGAATTTCAGTTGTGGTTTGAATTTGGAACCTCATCTGTATAAAAATATGAACCAAAAAGACCTAAACAATAAGAACTTATTCGTAAATCGAACTAACCAACAGAATGCACCAACCTGGATTTGGTTTTTATTGTCTCCCAGAAAATGTGAAAAACCTCGTGGACAAAGCTGTGTGCATCTTGGGCGCGCTTATATCCCTCTCTGCACTAAGGATTTTAGTAACTGCCTCGCTCCGCTCGTACGTTAACTCTAGAATCCTTAGTTACGTTCGAAATTCAGTATAGCGCCCGTGACGCAAGACACTGCTTTATCCCCTCGTTTAATAATCTACTATAAAAATGATGGCAATAAAAGCATTTTTAGTTTATAGAAAGTTGTGAATAATATATGCAATTTGTTATTAGAAGTTATGAAGTAATTGAAGTAATCTTTTTTTATTGTTGTCAAGCCTATGTGAGACGGACTGGTAATTTTTCAATAACAAGACACCTGATGTATAATCTCTAATTAACTTTCAATCATAATACGATTTATAGCGACACCATCATCGTCAGTTATAATAATAATAAATTTTTAATTGCAGACACAATGATCTATATTAAAATACGCAATAAAGTTAAAATAATGAAATTAAAATAATATGGCCATTTCTACCCATCAAAGATCACGCCAATACATTTTTGTATGGTTGTGGTACCTGACTAAATGGTAATGACTGTCGTCAGCATGAGTCCGAGCTTCCATTTCGGACTGATGCTGATGGCAACTGTCTCCCTAAACCGGCCGCGCACTCAAGTAAGTCACTGCCGAGACAATCTAACAAAGTGGGGCTACAGTTACGGGAATCGACTTTTTGTTCTTACATTACTTCAGGATAGTCAGAAAACAGTAATAAAATCGAATTTAAAAACAAATGAAAAGACGGTACAATACATATCGGTAAGGCTGTAAAGATATATGTAATTCATGTCGGATAAATAATATGCTATTCTTTACTTTATTATCTTTATCGATAACAGCACTACCACATCACTTCGCGAACTCTTTCCCACGCCAAAGCATTTTCACCTATTTTCGCGAGAGTGTAAAAACGCTCGTATTTGGAGCGTGTGCAACACACCATAATGAGTTGTGTAACGAAATCGACATGCGACTTTTTCACCTCACTTGTTGGGAAATTATCGAGTAATTGTCGATCAGAGTATTGTTCTAGAATGTTAGAGTAATTTTCTAGCTATTTTAAGGAGATTCGTAGACGAACCAAAGTCACCCACACACAAGGATTAGCGAGCTGAAGTGGCAGTGGCCGGGACATATAGCTCGTAAAATTGACGGCCGTCGGGACAGCAAGGTCTGTTTGGAGCGGAGACCATGCACTGGAAAGCAAAGCGATGCGTAGGACAGCCCCTACTAGATGAAAACACCTGTTATAGGTTGCTGGTATCCGTAAGGTGCAGGCAGCACAAAATCGGTCGCTCTGGAAATCTATGGGGGAGGCTTATGTTCAGCAGTGGACGAACAGTGGCTGATATGATATGATGATGATGTTGAATTTTCTAGCCTAATACTATGGTTCTATGTTTTTATAACCTAAAAACTACCTGTGGACGTACAGCGATAACGGCGCGGTGACATTAATACATTCGAGATTTAGTGGGAATCTGCCAAGAATTGCGATGGGTGGAAGGAGATTGGGGGGAGGCCTTTGTCCAGCGGAGGAAAATGTAAACTAGCAAAAAAAAAACTACTATTGACCGGTTAAACAACTTTTTTTTCAAAACATGGTCCGCCTCAAGAAAAATGTAGAGATTTCGACAGGATAGGGAACGCATCGACAATTCCCTGAGTGTTGCCGGTGTCAATAGGCGACGATGATCGCTTACCATTAGGTGGGTCATAAGCTTGTCTCCCTACAATGACATAAAAAAAGGAAATTAATTTCCCACCCCCTAAATAAATTTCTCTTCTTAAAGAGACATATCTCATCCTTAGCTGACCGACCACGCTAACAATGTCGTCCGACCAAAGAGCTGGTGATCTGCCTCTTGCTCAACGCGCGTCCCTTGCCCCCTATTCCAATTGCCCTTTAATCCAGCCAAATGTTTGACAAAATGCTAATTTCGTATCCTTTTCTCCAGGTGGCTGGTCTTTCGGTACCCAGAAGTTCAAGGAAATGTCGGCAACCCGTTACGCCCGACAGACCTTCATCTACTCCGCCATCCCCTACCTCAGAGACAGGAACTTCGATGGACTGGACATCGACTGGGAGTACCCCAAGGGCCGTGATGATAAGAAGAACTACGTGCTGCTGTTGAAAGGTAAGAGAACTTGGCTGATGACAGGATCAATACGAGTGACTAATTATTTTGTACCTAAGCGTTATTTTCTGATAGAATGATATGTTAATTACTTTATAATGTATTCTGCTGTGACGTTTCCTAGTGTACATTTATAGTATCAAAAATAAATAAAAAATAAGCAAGGAAAACGGGGAAATCTCCCAATTCTTCCACTATGACTAGGGAGTGTCACAATTCCGCTAATGTTATGATATTTTCATAAACTTATTAGAAGATAGTGTAGATCAAGAATATAATCGGTATTCTGAATTTTGAAAAACCCTTGATAACTCTAACACAAAAAAGACTACACAATGTTAGATGTTAGTACTATTATGAGGGGGGGGGGGATTTAGTGAGCCAGCTACGACTCGTTTCTCTTTGAAAACGTGTCAAAGTTTGAGACTAGTTTGACAGTTTTTCAAGGAGATACGAGTCGTAAGATGTGTAGCATCTGGGGACCAATTCACGTAATACAATTTTAAAAACATAACGAAAGTTGAACAAATGAGATAGGATTATGAGTTGATTATATTTTGGCATTCTGTTCAATTAATATTACAATATTAGTTTGTTAGAAATAAAGGCTATAATTGCATGCCAAGCAACTCATACCATTCTATCGTCAGTTACGTGAATACTGTTTAGGACATTTAACATAACGAGATTAGATAGATAATCGAATTTTACTATTTTAAGTTACCGGAATTGGCCCCCTGGCCGCCGCGCGCACGCATTGTTCAAATCAAATAGTGCACGCTTCCCAGCGTTCCTGTTAATCAAATCACTCCCACAAACCGAGAGGAAAGATGTAACACATGACAATCTACGGACTTGAACCCGTATTATTGCCGATAGCCATAACCAATTCTTTCTATTAAAATAAGCGAGTCCGAATAGGTACATCCGTTTGGACTATTACTATGATGGCACATGCAGACAGACACACACAGACATAGGCATCAAACTTATAACACCCCCCTTTTTGCGTAGAGGCTTAAAACCATACATATTTAAAACTAGCTGTTGCCCGCGACTTCGTACGCGTTACACTCCTAAATGTGTAGGTATAAACCTAGAAATAAAGCTAAACTCGCAGTTGTTACTTAACTTGACACCCCATTTTTATCCTATGGGAACTGATTTATGAGATAAAAGGTAGCCTATGCAATAATCCAAGTTATAATCTACATATATACCTACCAAATTTCATCGAGTAACAAACAAACCAACATCCAAACTTTCGCATTCATAATACTAGTGTGATAGATATGATAGTATGATAGATAGATACAAATCCTATTGAAAAATATATCTAACAATCCCCAAACACATGGTACTTGCAAACTGTGTCTGCTTTGATTCCAACTCGAATTGAAGCTTATATTTCTAGCATTTTATTTGAAAACCGCGAGATATTTCTCTCGAATAACAACACAAATCTGCAGAACTATTTCCAAGAAAGCTCTCCTGAAAATATTTTAAACCCGCACCAGAGATAATATATCTATAAAGGGTAGAAGGATAGTGTCGTGTAAAACTTTTATCAAATTACTATTACTTCTATACTAGGAGTTTTACACGACTGCCATTGTTTTTTTTCATGGTTTAGATAAAAGAACATCAATAACCGTTGCACGCATTTAATGATTGACAATATTTGTCATATGATCCGTCAATAGTCAACATGTAATGATTGAAATTACATGGATCTTGTGAAATATTATTTTAACTGAATAGGTTCTTAGGCAACTATTTGTTTTTTTTTATTTAAATAAATTTTAACATACGCACCGTTTCATCAACTTTTGATACAGTACCATATCAATTACATAAATCAGTTCAATTGCTTAGTTCTTCTGCCCTATCAATGGAGATGATATTTTACATAGCATTTGTTCAGTTTACTGATTTAATGTAAGGCCCATCTCTGGTCATCTAGTGGAATCTTTAAATAGCCTTATCTAATTTGTGAATAATAAATTATTCATAATATATCATATGTATTGTATATGTATATTATTCATATGTATTTATATATCCACGTGGCCGGCCCAGACGGAGACAGCATGAAATCGACGCACATAGTACGAACTGGCCGAGAGAAACCCTCAACGGGACCAATAGAGAATGGGAAGGGAGACTTTTGCCCAGCAGTGGGCCTCTTTAGATTCGATTTACTAGCCTACTTTTTAAGTGACTGTGTCTATTCTTACCACCAGGCGCCTGTAAGTTAAATTGCCTGTCCGGTGTCTATGCTTTATGCACTGATGGTTTCCTTACATTTTCCTTCAGAACTCAACAAGGCTCATATAAATTCCACTTGTATCTCGCAGTATTTCATACACAGAATTTAATATTCTATATAAATTCTACGTCTCGTGTTGTTTGAGATAAATTTGTCATAGTCTTGGTTTCAGCGCAATCTGTTGACCGACTTCTGGAGGGTTAGGTTTGTTACCTATACTGTTTTTATAGTTTTAGTAACCTAATGGTTTAGAAATTCCTACGAAGCAATACTTTGTTAAAGCGATGGTTACCACTTAACATCAGGTGGGCCATAAGCTTGTTATATATCCAGGTCATATAAAAAAACCAAAACAATAATTAGTCACGTTCGAAATTTAAACAAAAACAGTTCCAATCCAAACATAACTCTACCAAATTCAAACACAAAGGTTCTGAATTCAAACCAAGTGTTCTAAATTCCGGCATCGAAACTACCAACCGCTGCATTCGGCACATTTCGAATGTAATCTATCATTCGATATTGCAATATCTGGCGCGTCTAAATATTGGCAGCGGCCGCGACCAGGTGCCCGCCCTCGCTATATAGATCTACAAATTGGCTAGAAAATGGAGTATCTTAATTTGCTTGTAATAAGTAAGTTGGGTACATTAGGATGGTATAATAAAGGCTTGATATTTTCGATAAAAAAAAACTTGCTCCAACTAACTAATAAATGGTACTGTCTGAAGATAAACTGGTCAAAAAGATAGTTTAATTTGTCAAACTATCAAATTCTCAAAGAAACAATATCAAAATTTGTCTAAAACAATCTCATTTCGTCAGTTTGTAAAAAAACATAATTTTATTTCAAGTTCCCCGGAAAAAAATGTTGACACGGCAATTGACATTAACACTTCACTTTATTTTGTTATCACCTTATGACATAGCAGCGCCATCTGTTAGCCGTTTATAAAAATACCAGAGAAACCCCTCAGTTATATACAATAGATCTTTATTCCGCTATCCGATAATAGGGCACGCGCGAGCATTTGCACCTCATAGCATGCAAACGTTCAAGGTCATTTACATAGCCTAGAGGATTACCATCCAGATAAAAACACCATGATATACTTGGAAAGTCCAATTTATTAAAATGAAAACAAAATACCACTTAGAACAAGCTTACTAAGCAATTTGTTAGTAATTATGAACCTTACCTTCCTTTCTTCAAAACTTGACACTTAATTTTCACAGTTCCGAGTCCCCGATCCCCGAAATAATACTTCTAAATTAAAAGTGGCACTTCTGAGCTTCGGTAGTGCTGTGCATTCTACCAAAACACAATTTATCGATACGTACATCGATAGACCGTGTCGGTGGATGCCCGCTTGCTCTGCACCTGTCACCGGGTCGCGTAGTGAATCGAATTATTTTTGTCGATAAAGTTTTAATCGATTTTTCGGGGTAGTGGTATGAATCGCATACACTGTTATTGCAGAACAATGTTTATGGTAATACTTAAAGTAAGGCATTCCACATCTACCAATTAACGATAACTGCAGCATAAGTTAGGTAACTGTAATACCTGGGACAAGATTTTTAGATGGCCTAGGTTTGTCTAGCACGTTTACCATTCTATAAGATTAGTTAACCTTAATCCGCAGGAAAGATATTGCTATACAACTAACTGCTATAAATGTATGCCTCAAGTTGATGGCAGGGCAGTGCAACGCAGGGCACATTTACAAGGTGCGTGAGTTATGAGATAGTTCTCTGTTATAGGCAATGGTTATCACTTAACATCAGGTGGGCCATAAGCTTGACCTATCTCCAGATAGAATAATAATCGTCTAAACTGATTATTATTACTGTATAAGTAATTAGGTACATATAAATATTTTAGCTAAGTGGGTATTATAAGGCGGAAATATTAATTATCGCAAAACGATAGTAGTGGAATAGGTTAATATTATGATTAAATTAACCTATTCCACTCTTGTAATAACATTTTAAATATTGGGGCAAGGCGATAAAAACAAAATTTGATTGATGTTATACGCAAAAACTAAAATAGTTTCGAGCTTTTTACGTATATATCATGCAAATTTCAGATAAATTTGAGATGATCTTCTGATTCTGTTCTGGACTCAATTAAAATTCAATTCATTGAACTTGGGTATTTAAATATCATTAACATTAAAATAAAATTATTGCACCAATGATTTAGAACCATTCGCAGTTTTATTAAACTTGTGCCATTATTTATTTTATTCTAGAACACAGATTTCAGTAATTATGTCTAGATTTTCTGCACAAAAAACAATTTGAGTTTATTTGCACTTCTCCAAAACGGTGAATTTTGCGAGTAAACCTGCATAATCTAAGACCAAAAATACAAAAGCATCTGCTATGATAGACTAGCAAACGGTCACGTCTGGGATGCTAACTACCATGCAAAATGCGAGCGTTTATCAAACGTAATTTTTGGACTTGGCTATGACTTTCCTTCTGGGATATCATCACCGGTCTACGCACAAGATAACGTTATACATTACACGGTTCAATAGAGTCATGACCATATTCTATCCGTGCGACTCCACATCACTTTGGATAATTATCCCAATTATATAATTATCGATCATCGATAAACTATCGACAAGAACAATGGACGTCTCTAAGGGCCGCAGTATAACTCAGCGCACGTTTCGACACTGTTCCATCACGACTATACTCCATCAGCCGTCGTGTTTAGTAAAACAGCGGCTTTGCGCAAATTATAGGGAATTTTGCAATAAGCCGTGATCAACGAAGCCGAAAATATAACCCTCGCAAAGGACCATTATTATTTAGATGTTGAAAGAGGATTACTGATTAATATTGTGGGTAATTGATTTTTGAAGCAAAAAGGTTTTCGGATATAATGCAATGGAAAGTGTGGGGTCCCACAAGGAGTTAGATTATGGTAGAAAATTATTTAAGGCGAACTTAATGCTAACTAAAATTTTCTTCCAGCTACCCTTTGTGTATTGTAGATTAAGTGGTAGTGCTATAAAATAGATAGAGATACTCAGGTAACTTTGACTCTAACATAAAATAAACTTACAAAATCTAATAATAAATACATAAATATACCTACATAAAATGTCCAATTTTAAATTTGTTGACTATTTTGAAGAGAAATAAAGTGTTTATAGAGTTTGGGTTTGTAGATTGCCATAGAGGAGTTAGAGGCAAGTCAAAATGTTTGATACACGCCCAGTGAAGTGCATTCACGTGACAGGTTGCAAGCCCATCGCCTACAATACTAACCCGATAGATATAAAGCATACAAAGTTTATTCGTAGTAACAAATATATATAAAACAAAGTCGGGTTTGTTACACTATTTATAACTCAAGAACGGCTGGACCGATATTGATGATCTTTGATATGTTGGATTTGTCTCCGCCCCGAATATATAGCTGAATGACTATTAAAATATTAGAAAAATTCACGCATAAAAGAATGATGGCCGATTGACAATTCTACCGGTGACGTACATTGGCAGCCCTCGCCATACCTATGTATGTCAAGGCGGTACGAACTTCGCCGGGTCAGCTAGTAACATTATAATTAAACACTGCTTAGCGCCTGTTTAAAAATCCTATACATACATTGGTAAGGATTTTTTAAACATGCTGTTAACTTTTTTGTGGTAACAAAGTTGCTGTTTATACAAACAATACGAGTACGAGTAAACAGTTTAATACCATGTTAAACTAAAGCTGACTTTGTCGACGAAAGGGTACCGTATGTCGGTAAGCGCTGCTTAGTGTGACATAGTTCTAAACTATAAACACCTTATTGTTTGTGACTTTACTTTGTAATACAGTTAAATAAATACACTTTATTAACTAGCCTACACTTTCCCACTGCTGGGTATAGGCCTCGCCTCCTTCCACTTGTCTTGATCTTGTGCCAAATCCTGGCAAACTCTATTAGATTTGTCTAAATCACGATATAGTTTTACTTAGTTATTATAGTGATTACAACACTCAAAAAATATAAATAACTAGCTTCCGCTTGGTTTATCAATAAAATGTAGACCATGTGTCAATCCAGGTCGTTCAGCCATTATGACTTGATTGAGTAACAAACAAACATACAAGCTTTCGCATTTTTAATATTAGTGTGACTAAAGGCGAAAATACATTATCGGCACACTACTCAGCCCCGACCGATGCGACCCGACCAGAAAGTATTGAAGCAAATCAAATAGTAATATTTGCAATGACCAGAATCATATTAGAAACACCCGCTATCGCGTCGCATTTTAATACTGCTAACCAAAACCAGTTTAAAGGTCTGTGGTACTATTTTATTTGCCTCAACAGGCGTTAGGTCGCATCGAATCTAGTTGGGTGTCAATATGTGTTTTCCGCAAGGAATTGAATGAATGAATCAATGAAAATTCTTTATTAACCTTACCTACCTACCGAATAGCCGGCTGGGACGCAGGAGGTTGCGGGTTCGATTCCCATTGCGGAACAAATGTTTGCACGATCTACAGATATTTGTTCCGGGTCTGGATGTTTCTCTAATTATAAGTATGCATTTACAAAAAAAGTAAGGTATTCCATCAATTATCTGGTTCCCATAGTACAAGCTCTGCTTAGTTTGGGGCTAAAAAGCGCTGTGTGAAATGTCCAGCAATATTTGTTGTTATTATTATTTAATAAGTAAATATTATAATGGACAGTTTTATCGTTATAAAAGCGATCTCTTCTAGACATTCTGTAGAGGAGTATTTCAATTATTTGTATGGAATTGTCTTTTGCCTTAAACTATTAAAATTTTAACCTCAACTATCTATTTCCTGTTTTCTAAACCACTTTGTAATAAATATACGCAGGAAGGTTTCACACAATTTACACTGAACATACACGCTACCAAATTAAGCGCCCTCAAGAAGTCACATTTACCCTAAAACTATCGGATTAAAGTAGTTAATTCTACCCCTAGGGATTGATTGTCATTCCGTGTGCGTCACACGTCAGGGTAAGGGTAGGTTGGGGTGAGTAGTAACCATAGTGTGTCTTTAATTACGTGTGGAAGTTGTATTGTTCTTCTTACAGAGCCAGTTCTGCTAGGACAGTGCTGGATGCCTTGTTAGTGTATTTTACAAAGTTAATTGGGTTAAGTGTTGGAGTACAAAATTACATACAACAGTACCTACTCATAGGGAGAGGAGTTTCTCCATAACAATAAATTGTTACATTTTTAGGTTAGGTTTTATTATAATACTCTTACCAATTGAAGGCGATAAAACATTGTCAACTCCCGGTGCATTTGGGCAAAAAATTGTTCAATATGACTATTCTACCTGTATGCCTCAAGTGGATGGACGCAGGGCAGTGCATCGTAGGGCACGTTTCTAACGTGCGTGACTTACGAGCCAATTTTCATGCCAGCAAATAGGCGATGGTTATCACTTAACATCAGGTGGGCCATAAGTTTGATCCATCTCCAAGAGTATAAAAAAAAAGATTACTTCTATGATAGATAGATATTTTGCTTATCTGGGGGTATGGCAATTCTCCCCCCCCCCCAGGTACAAAACGTAACGCAATGTAAGAGTAGTAACACATCGATAACTCTTTAAAACAATTTTTGGATGGCCGTTAAATCTCTATTAAAAATCCGTTTCAAATCTCAATTCGTTGTGTTTGAGATATTTAAAAATTAAGTACATTTTTATAAATATATTTTAGGAACTATTATTTGACCTAAATCTTTAAAAACATACTCTCGACCACCAAACT
Source organism: Philereme transversata (assembly GCA_963924445.1). Classification (NCBI taxonomy): domain Eukaryota; kingdom Metazoa; phylum Arthropoda; class Insecta; order Lepidoptera; family Geometridae; genus Philereme; species Philereme transversata. The sequence goes on along the minus strand of OZ004339.1, from coordinate 33,287,183 downwards.
CAAATCTTATTATTATAAGAGCTTAGGTTTCGAGACCCGAAACCTACCAAACCTTTCCTTCATTAACTACAAAAACAGTATCATGGATCTGTCCTGAGTAAACACTCCGTTATTAGATGTGCTAGAAATACTTCCATTATTCTTTGTCTAAATGTTTGCAGCTGATAAACGGCAACGGTGAATTTTCTTAATACGTTTCTTCCACTTTGTTTTTCGACCAAAGCTTTAAATTTACCACAGCCGTCCTAGGCCCGGAACCGGCAGGTCTTGCAAAGAATTTTGAACAGATTTAAGTAGATCTGTTCAAAGTTCTGTGCAAGACCTTTTATTGGTTTCTTATGCTCATAATTATATTAATTATATTTTATAGTTACACATATTAGTTACATTACATTCTTAAATTTTTTAGGTTAGGTTTTGTTCTAATACTCTTTGTAAATTTTGTGCAAAAACAATATTGAAAATTTGTGACACTAATCATAATAAGAGATCAAAAGAAAAATATAACCTATAATGCGGTTGCGAGTTTGATTCCCGCCGCGAAACAAATGTTTGCATGATCTACAGATATTTCTTCCGGGTGTGGTTGTTTCTCTATATAAAACTATAATAAGTATGTATTTACAAAAAAAAATATGTAACAGTTACCTGGTTCCCATAGTTAGTTTTACTTAGTTTGGGGCTAGATGGTGCTGTGTGAAATGTCCAGCATTATTTATTTATTTAATACCATAGAATACATTAAAGTATAAAGTAAGTTACGCATTCGTTTCAACTGCGCATGTTTTTTCACAGTAATTCCAAAATGATAAACCAATTTCAGCAACTCATTAAATTCTCCAAGCTTTATTGCCCACAATATATAATTACCCGTAGCTTCCCCGCATCACTATTTGTCATCCTGGTGTGTAATTACTTTCAAAGCGGGGTTTCCACGACCCGAGTTCACTCGGATGGTACTTGGAACGTAAAGTACCTTCCCAGTAGGGGTCGGACGCTGCCGAACACCGCTGGTCGTCTTCCCTCAAATCATCTTATTTTGGTCTTCTTCTATCGGGTTGATGTCTCAGGCTTATAGTCATTTTGACCGTTACAATGCCAACTATGGGGCGTTGGAGCAAATCATCAATTTACCCATTAAACTGGTTTACCACCAGTATTATATATATATATTATATAAAAATTCACCCATAGGGCACTATATGGGTGAATTTTTCGGTAAGTTAGATAGATAGGTAGATATAGATATTTATTTCGACATAAGTAACAAACACAAATAAACTAAATAGGTAATGTGGATAAGTAAATACAGACAATTAAAAACACGTTAACTTAAACAAAAATAAAAACAAACAAAAAACACGTACCCAGTCACTATAAACCCTGTGCCGAAAAAGGGGGATGGCTCAGCATTATGTTGAACAATAAACTTATTGCTCAGCCATTATTATAAACACGGGATTTATCACTTACCGTCATATCGGGTTCACCGGAAGGTTCACGAATTGAACCGAAACGTGATAAATCCCGTATTTATAATAATGATTGAAATAAATCACAAAAGTTTTCTAAGTATTATTGCTCAGCGCTGGTTTTAAGCCATGAAACCTGCATTGACGTCACAGACGTCAATTAAAAGTGCCTTATTTAAAAAAACAACAAGAATAATACAAGTTGCATGCCCAACCAATTGTACCTAAGATATCGAGTATCTATGCTAAGAGATCAGCATTGCCATCTTCTTGCAAAGAGTGCAAGAAGAATTGGCCCTCCCTACGAATGGATAAGTAAAAGTAAAAAGAGTAAAACGCAGCCAACAATAAAGTTAATAAAGTTAAAGACTACTATCTCATCTGGTAATTGATGGTGTCATCTAAGAAGGTGTGGTCTTAAGGCAAGCGTGCTCCAAGTGGCTTGTATATAAAGAACCCGTTTGCTCATGAACACTAAACGGACCCTTTTTCTCGTAATTTTAACTTCAACTCTCGTTTGCGATTAGCTAATGCATTCAGTTACTTTAACGTTGCACTGACTGGTTTTAAAAATGACGGTCTACAGAGATTTTTCAGTTACATCAAACTTTAGACAAGAGTAGTAGAGCACTTTGTAAAAGGACTTGCCCGGGAAAGAACTATCACCATACCTATTTCTGCCGCATGCAGCATTGCTGTGTTTCGGTTTGGAGGTTGCCGGTGAAATTATAGGCACATGAGGCTTTTCATCTCTATGCCTCAAGTTGATGGACGCAGGGCAGTGCATTTCAGGGCACGTTTCAAGAGTACATGACCTAGGGAATACTTTGTTATAGGCGATATTTATCATTTAACATCAGATGGGTCATATCCTTGTTACATTTTCAGGACTGCGGGAATTGGGATTCTGTTTTCACGAAGTTTCCAAAATGTGTATCGTGAAAACTAGGCTTTAGCCGACGATCTCGTATCGCACCGCTAATGAGGCTTTGTGGTAAGCGGAACCGGATGTAAAATAATGTAAATGTTCTTTAGTAGTGCCATTAAATTTACCCCTTTATGACCTGGTATAAAAAAGGAAGGGTAGGGCTAGGATAGGAAGCAAAGCAAACTAGAAAGTTCGAATGTTAACTACTTGAACTCTGTGTAAACGGATTTCAAAGGGAGCCGTTGGGCAATCGCTTTGGAAATATATGGTAAAGATAATGTTTAGCAGTAAACCTTATTTTTATCATCAACATCATGATTTGTTAACTTACACATTTTTTATTTATTTGTTAGACAAAATGAAACCTACTAGTTAGCTTATAATAAATAAATATTGCTGGACATTTGACACAGCGTTATCTAGCCCCTAACTAAGCTGAGCTTGTACTATGGGAACCAATTAACTGATAAAACACATACACTTTTTTAACACATACTTATAATGTATAGAAAAACATCTAGACCCAGAACAAATATATATAGGTCATGAAAACATTTGTTCCGCGGCGGGAATCGAAGCCGCTTCCTTCTGCGTCTCAGCCGGCTATTCGCCCATTGCGCCACGGGGGTGTAATACTAGCTTGCTATCCTAGTCACTCTCCTTATAATAATAATTATATGGTAGTTTCATAGCAGTACAATTAGTGATTCATTATGATAAATGCTTTCAAACTTCTATTTTTTTTGAAGAAATCTTTTTTACCAAATCCTTTTATAACTACGAGTATAACAAGCATTCGTCCAGTGCCGAACATATACCTCCCCCATACATTCCCATAGCGACCAATCTTGTGTGGGCTGCACCCAACGGCTCCCAGTAACCTTTACAGGTGGTATTTCCATCCAGTGGGGCGTTATCCAACGCTGCGCTTTCCAGTGTGTGGTTTCTACTTGAGAACTTTTCTGAACAACGGCCGACAGTTCTTTGAGCCATGTGGCTATTGCCACTTCAGCTTGCTAATCTTGCGAGTATCAATTGAAGGATTATGGTAACTTTACCTATTTCAGAAACGCTTAGGGCATGTTTCAAACCTTACGACCTGTTTCATAAATTTGAGAGTCAGTCCGGTCAATAAGTTCAAGCCAAAATAAAAAGAAGTAAAATGATTCATCGCGTGAATCCTTGACATTTGCATAAGGTCAAAACATAGGTAACAGAGTTGTTTTTATGCATGATCTCATAAATTGTCATTTATACCGTTGTACAGAAAATTATTAATTCATCATCATCATCCTCATCATTCACAGCCTGACTTCACCCATTGTTAGGTATAGGCCTCCCCAAGTTTCCCCATCCACCACGATTCTGCGCTAGTCTCATCCACTGACAGCCCGCGACCTTTACGATGTCATCCACGTCAATTATTAATTAATATGGAATATTCTAGAATATTATCTTAAACTACGATATAATGAAATATAAATAAAATATCGCTGGACATTTCACACAGCGCTATCTAGCCCCAAACTAAGCAGAGCTTGTACTATGAGAACCAGATAACTGATAGAATACTTATATACTTTTTTTTGTAAATAAATACTTATAATATATAGGAAAACACCCAGACACGGAACAAATATCTGTAGATCATGCAAACATTTGTTCACATCAATCGAACCCGCTACCTCCTGCGTCTCAGCCGGCTATACGCCCACTGCGCCACGGAAATATGGTTGATGTCTAAAGACAAAAGTGTTTGTTCAGTGTGTTACCAGAAACGTGGTCTCTCGCTATGGGCCTCATAAGAAAGCTTAAGATTTCTTATGAGCTCGCTCAGCGTGCTATGGAGAGGGCTATTCTTGATATTTCTCAACAAGATCGAATCGAATTAGAAATGAAGAGATTCTTAAACAAACCAAAGTTAATGACATTCGTAGTCCATAGGATAACTTTGACATTTATGGAATATTTAATTGATATTATTTTTGACATTTTATACATTATTTATATTTAGACATTATTGAATTTATTATATTATTTGCTATTTAGTATTGTGGAATTTCGTTTATATAATATTTGTTTTATTACTGTATTTTGTTGTTAGTTATATGCATATCAGCTCAAACTTGATTTTTATAAATTGTTAATGAATAAATGAATTATTAGAAAGGATTAGTAAGCTGAGGTGGCAGTAGACGGGGCACAGTTCGAAGAACTGACGGCTGTTGGAGCAGAAAGGTTATAATAGTGGAGACCACGCACTTGAAAGCGCAGAGTAAGACGGCTTCCCACTAGATTGAAAATGACCGGATAAAGGTTGCTGGGAGCCATTGGGTGTCCGCACAAGATCGGTCGGGCTGGAAATTTACTTGGGAGGCCTATGTTCAGCAGTAGATATCCTGGCTGAAATTATTATGATGATGATTATGGATTTATTCTATGTTTTGAGAAAATATGATTTATTTCAGGCCTACAATACGTACAGCATTTGACTTATTAATTACAGAACTGATTCAATGTTCACTTGGAATGTTCTGGAGCGTTTCAAATACGAATTGCAAGTCTTTGAAACCATTCTACGTTCAAAGGTTTCCTGAAGGAGTTCACTTCAATACGTTGTCCAAACATTGACTTAGAATTGGTGTGCTAAGGGTGTGGTCATTTTGTTAGCGAATTTCGTTACAATGACGTATTTTTTCGCAGATATTCCGCAGCATTGGGTTTGCCACTCTGTGCCTCTTTATTAAAATACATTGAAATCTAAAATTGAATTCACGAAAATAAGTTACACTAATTATCAATCAGATATATGCATGTTTAATGGGTTATGGTGCTAACTCTACATAATACTTTAATAATAATAGATAAATAATTCTGGACATTTCACACAGCGCTATCTATAATAAATAAATAAATAAATATTACTGGACATTTCACACAGTGCTATCTAGCCCCAAACTAAGCAGAGCTTGTACTATGGGAACCAGATAACGGATAGAATACTTATATACTTTTTTTGTAAATATATACATATAATATATAGAAAAACACCCGACACGGAACAAATATCTGTAGAACATGCAAACATTTGTTCCGTGGCGGGAATCGAACCCGCTACCTCCTGCGTCTCAGCCGGCTATACACCCACTACGCCACGGAGGTTGTCTAACCCCAAACTAAGCAAAGCTTTGTACTATGGGAACCAGATAACTTATATAATACTGTCATAGTTTTTTTGTAAATACATACTTATAGTGTACCGAAAAAACCCAGACCTGGAACAAATATCTATAGATCAAACCGTTGTTCAGCGGCAGATGTTCAGATGTACGTTGCATTACAATCAATGTAATAAAAGTTACGAGAATTGGTATACTGAACTCTTGCAGTATATATATCAACGTTTGCACATATTTAAAATTAATTAATAACTGTACAGCATCCCGACTTCGAACAAATATTCACAGATTAAGCAAATATTTATCAAATGGTGGGAATCGAGCCCGCAACCTCTTGGGTCGGTTACTCACCCATCGCGTTTTAAATGCCAATTGAAAGGTATATTATTCTGTTGGTCGCTGTCAAAATGAAATTTACTTTTTTGTTCAAAATGAAAGTCGGAATTTGGATCAACTTGCTAAAGCATAGGAGTTTAAAAAATAATTTAAGTAGCGAGGCGAGACGCAGTTCGGAGCGGATCACACTCACTCTGATGGAGGTTCACGAATTGAACCGAAACATTGTTACACTAATATTATAAATGTGAAAGTTTGGATGTTTGTTTATTTATTTGTTTGTTTGTTACTTAATCGCGTCGAAACGGCTAGGCCGATTTCGATGAAATTTGGTATATACGTAGATTATAACTTGAGTTATCAGATAAACAACCTTTTATTCCATAAATAAGTTCCCATGGGATAAAAATGGAGTGTCAAGTCAAGGTGCAACAGTGAGTTTAGCTTTATTTCTAGGTTACCAACACATTTAGAAGTGTAATGCTTATGAATTCGCGGGCAACAGTAATTTAAATGAATCACGAAAGTTTTTTTTAGGTAAAATTCTAAGTAAAATTTAGGTAGGTATTGTTGCTTTTTATTTCTCGCTAGAACTAGGGATCTACCTTCAGCTTTCACATTGATTGCTTACTGAATTAAATTGGAACAGCTTCCAATGAGATTGGGCTCGTATGTCGTTTCCATAACGCCTAGTTTCTAAATTATTAGTTCAAAGATAACATAACCATCTAGATATTAGTTAATACATTACTAAAATTCGTATGAACTAATAACAAAACGGTCAAATGAGCTGTCGTACGCAAATTATATAAGATATTATTCATAGTGTGAGAGAAGATATTATTATTATAAAATTATATTAAGAGTAGTAGAGTTTCTTGTGAAAGGGCTCGCCCGGGGAAGTGCTACCACCATACCTATTTCTACCGCCAAGCAGCATTGCTGTGTTTCGGTTTGAAGGGAATGGTTGGCGGTGAAATTACAGGCACATGAGGATTTACACCTGAATACCTCAAGTTGATGGACGCAGGGAAGTGCATCGTAGGCCACATTTCTAAGGCGCGTGACGACCTACGAGGCAAACTTTGTTATAGGCGATGGTTACCACTTGACATCAGGTGGTCCATAGGCTTGTTCCATCTCCATAGTATAAATACAATAATAATAATAATAATTTCGTCAAAAATAGTGTTTTATTTTATATCATTTGTGTCTTGTTGTGGAATGAATAAATGTTTTTTCTTCCTTTTATATTAAATTTAGTATACGTAAAAGTAGTTCTTAAATAACATAATACAACTTTTTGTCAAGTGACCACGCAAGCGAAACGAAAGACAGAACTTACTATTTTATTTGTTGACGTAAAAGGAGTGATGAATTATAGGGCTATAGACATAGTCTACTCCGTCTAAAAACCGCGCAGAGTGCGAGGCGAGACGCAGTGCGGAGCGGATCGGACTCACCCTGATGAAGGTTTTCCAGCGAAACTGAAATATTATCGATTGTACCACCGATAAAACGATACATAATAAATCCACTATGCATAAAATAATATTTACTTCTTATGTATTAGTGCATGATAGTTTATTTCTAATAAGGTTTAATAGTCTGTACATAATAATTGACTGTGTATCGTAATTCGTATCCGCACGGAAGTGTCTTGTATAATCTTAGTTAAATACTGTTATATTCAATGGAGTAAAGATCTTCATTATTTAGTTATATAAAAACGTGTTCAATTGCATTGTAAGGCCAGGATTTGTTTATATACACGATTGTTGCCAGTAGTCGGTACGAAGTGTTAGTAGATCGGTTATTAGTCCAGTTGTTGGAACTGCTGATACTTTTTTTTATGGAAATAGTCCGGTTGCTACAAACCACCGAACTACTGATACTTTTTGGTGTCAATAATCCGGTTGTTACAAAGCACCGAACTAGTGATACTTTTTTGTGTCAATAGTCCGATTGTTACAAAGCACCGAACTGGTGATACTTTTTGGTGTCAATAGTTCAGATTTTACAAAGCACCGAACTACTGATACTTTTTGAGCTGATCTCGCATTTTGTAGGCTTTCCGTACAATGAGAGATCAGCTTATACTGGAAACGTATAGCTTGATGTGTAACCGTGTGCACGTCTTACCTCTACCCTGTGAGTAATAAAAAAAACATTAATACTAAAGTATGGCAGGAGCGTTATTTTGTCATAGTGCCATGAACTGTATCTACACTAGTGATGCTACAGTACCCAGCGCCTGCGTTTATCAATCTTGCAAAGATTGTTTACTTATTTTCAGTTGGTTTGCAAATGAGTCTTTTTTTTAATAATAGTTTTATTTAGAAAATAATTATATTTAGTGCTCATAAACTTTAATTTGTAGCATATAACATACATACGTAATCTACAAATACCAAACTCTCAATCCTTTCTATTTTAAGTAATTTAAACTATATCAAAAAAGAGTATGTCAAAAAGGTCAGATTATGTTAACGAATAGAACATGAATTCAGCCTTGACCCAGCTTCCGGTGAGGTCAACAGCCATCTTTAAAAATCGTGTTTACAGTTTCCTGTCTAATTGTGGGTAGTCACGCGTTGCCGTGTAAACAGACAATGCCAGTTTCACTTCTCTTTACATTCTTTTATTAGCATTTGAGTGATAAAGTTTAGAGTACGATATTTAATAATCTATTTTATTATAAATAAATAATGCTGGACATTTCATGCAGCGCTATCTAGACACGAACTAAGTCAACCTTGTATTATGAAAACCAGATAACTGATACAATACTTAGGTAGGTATATATTTTTTGTAAATACATACTTATAATATATAGATAACCCACCAGAGCCGGAACAAATATCTGTAGATCATACAAACATTTGTTCAGCGACATATCGTACCCGCAACCTCCTGCGTCTCAGCCGGGTCTTCGCCCACGAAGCCACGGAGGTCGTCGAAGATATGATTATGATTAGTTTATAGTTTAATTACCGAAAAAATATACTTATATTTACGTAATCATAAAAAGATATAAAATATTTAAAGATATATAGATGCATGAACAAATGAAAACACAAAGCAAGCGCTTTGAAGCGATTTCTTACAACCTTTGCATGGAGAGGATTCCAAGGATGGAAAGAAATAGTTGAGCTACCTAAAGACCATTGCAAACGATCTATAGATAGCGTAATCGATCAGGCACCACAACCATACAAAAAGGTATTAGCGCAAAAAATATCAGAATTATTTCTGAATAAATAAAGAAATAAGCCCTTAATATATGTAGCTATCTCTTTTTTTGAGTTTAAATAAACTCTTACTCAGATGTTTGCACACAACACGTTGCAATGCAAACATTGCGAGACTGAGTTCATTTACTGTGGTGTTGCTTCAAAACAAACAGTATTATGTAAAGGCACGCACGGTCTGAGGATAAAAACTCTGTAGGTCGATCAGGCACAGTAGAGGCACTACCAGTACAAAAACTACTATATACAGGGGAAAGACGACCTTATAAAGGTTTCTGCAAGCCGTTGGGTGTAGGCCGTACAAGATCGGTCGCTTTGGAAATCTTGATAGGTTTGCTCGTAGAAAGCTCTTGTTATGGTTTAGCTTGCATTTGGAGTCCATTTTGTGATTATTTTTTTGTAGCTATAACGATTCTCATAGAAGAGAATAGTTATAGCTACAAAAAAATCATATTAGTAGCCAATACCCTAACTTTTGAAGAAATTCACTACAACATTAATTGTGTGATGTGTTTATCATATACGATCACCTTTCTGTCCCAACAGCAGTCAGTTCACTGTAACTGAGAACTATTTTCTCATCTAGCCACCGGTGTTAAGTTGCACGTAAGGTTTGTGTGTCGCCACATCTCACTCGTAACCGTACGTAACGATTTGCACACGTCACGCGCATAATCCTCATAGCTAGAGAGTAAAACTTCGTGCATTTAATAATAATAATATAACGTTTATTCCAGGCAACGTGTAACAAAAACTATCAATACAAGACTATAACTATATATAGCTTTCAGACTAACATACATAATAAAATATTAAACTAGACTACACTAATAGTTAGGGTTTTTACTGCGTTGGCGCCTCCCTATAGCGTCGAAAAACAATTCCTACAGGGCAAAAATCAGAAGCAGGGAAAACATCCTTATGCCGGAGTACAAAGTATTTGATGTTAGTCTCCCTTGTCGACTCGAAACGCGTCAAAAGTAGCTTCAAATGCTTTTTAAAAAACCCCAGCATGTGTGGTCAACTTGTTAAATTATCATTAAATTTGTAGATAAACTTCTAATATGCTCATACCCTGTGAACAGGCTGTGTCGCAATTAATAAGGTTCTTTTTCATCAGTAATTCACACAGCTTGGACCGTGACCCACATATCATTGGGGTTGAGTCAGTTTAGACAAGTGATGGCAAAAAATTGCCCGCATTATAAGGGACGTCCAATAAGGCTCCAGTTTACCACATTTTTTGCACGTGTAAAATACAAAATGATACGTCAGCGGCGGAACCTTTCTGACCCTTGGGAGTTTAAATTGGAATATATTAATACTCGTATGCACGTACGGGCTTTTATACATTAAACATATAATATTTGTAAAAGCACGATTAAGTACGTACGATATATTACCTTACCTGTAGAAAACTGATCTAAAAGATTCACTGTATTTTACTAAAAAAAAAAAATCGTGATTTATTTCAATCATTTATGGATACGTGAAGAGAAAACGTTGTAGGTACCCCTTTTTAGAAGCTTTTATTAATCTTGCAATGTTTGTTAGTTTGTTTCGGTCAAATCTTGGAACGGAATTTGAAACTGATTGAGCTGAAATTTAGAATAGGTACATGAAGTCCAAGATCTCAGAGCGATCAGACATAACTTATTTTAACATAGATGAAACTTCAGGTTCTCAGTAGCGTCTCATGTTCCTTGAATACCTGCGTGCTTGTGAAGCTCGCCTTGTGACACCTGGGCAGGTACCAGGTAAGAAAAGTAACTAAAAATAAGAGTTACTTAACTTAAATTTATATGACACTTTCCATGGACCAAAACTTTTGTCAGACGCTTTAAAGCTCCACAAAAAATACCTAAATGAACTTTACTTATTATTACGTCTGACTTTTAAATATGTTATTATGGTAACTGTTACAAAGTTATATTTCATTAGTCAGACAAATTGTAGTGACCAAACATCTCCTAAACAAAAAAAATATTCAGCCGAGAGAATGAGCGCGAGAACACTATGCGCATGCGTCTCAGAGTACAATACTTAATTTTTTTTTAAGTTTAAAGCACAGTACGAAGCGGATTGCATTCACCCTGATAAAGGTCCACGAATTGAAACTGTACTAGTAGTTTAAATTCATTAAAACGTGCTAAGCTTATTGAATCATCACAGGTATTGCTGTTCCCATGAAGATAATCCGCGAAGGATTTCTGTAACATGATTGTGAAAGGAGTGAATGGATGATCCTTCGAAGCCTTATTAATAAATGTACCCGTTTGTAACTTAGTCCATGCCCTACTTTGTTCTTAGTTTTCAAACTTTCCAAAATCGCGATAGACAAATCAAAACACACATTTCATATAATTTATGTTATAAACTTTTCTACTTATTATATGGAGTTATGTATCCATAGTCGGGATGCCATTATTTAGCGCATTTTTATCTATATAAGTTATATTTTGTACTAGCTGACCTGCCGAACTACGTACCGCCTTGACATGCATATTTTGTGTGTACCAAATAAATGATTATTATATTCTATTCTATTCATATGACGCGGGCTGCCAAAGTGACGTACATTAGCGCGATAGAATTGTCAATTGGCAATCATCAGAAAATTAATTTTCTTCATAATTTCTTTTTGTATGAGTTTTCTGATATATATTATTAATAGTTATTCTGCTATTCGAGTTGGAGACAAATCCAACAAATCAAAGATCATCAAAATCGGTCCCGCCGTTCTAGATATAAATGATGTAACTAACCCGACTTTGTTTTAGATATGATGATATAGATTTATTTATGTAAGAGGTTTAGCACCTCTTTACTTTAACAAATTTTGACTTGTTCGATGTCAATTAAAAAAAAAGTAAATGTTGTTGACTACTACGACGAATATATTATTTATCATGGGAAAATGTTTATTTTACTTTAACAATTTATTCTGCATCATTATAATAATATTTAGCTCAGTATTTTTTTAGAAACTTCTTATCAGCCAGTGTGGTCGCTTCCACCTGGTGGTAATCTACGGTCGTAATCAGTCGCATTTGAGCTATCTGTAAACATTGTTCATTGGTGTTTGTATTTATTTATTCAAACAAATATTACTTTAAATTTTAACAAAAGCACCTACTTAGGTGTGTCTCTCGTTTTTTAAATACGTTTATGAACGCATTTTATATAAAAGTCTGCAAAATGTAATGGTCGATAAATTGTGACTTAACTACGCAATTTTTGTTTAGTTCTTTTATGCTTTAATTCGATAACAGGTACGTAGAAAAAATACTCAATATACCTATAACCAGATCAACAATTTTGTTCCCCAACTACCTACATCAAAGAGTAACTTCATAAATGACAAAGAAATTTAGGTCCGTCGAAATCTGGTTCCATGCTTCCATTATTCCTTACAAACGTGGAATTGTTGAAATGCATTTCTGTTTACCTGCTAGTTCTTTGTAAGTTTATCACGGTTACTTAAACTGGCTCGGGCCTCTCAAAGCCTCTTTCGTAAAAATGTACGTTCAAAAAGCAGGAATAAAAATATTTGGGTGGATTTTGTGATGTGTTTTATGACGATCAAAAGAGAGATTGTTTACGAGGTTTATTATTGTTTGTTTTGTATGTTTGCATTTGTGAAAATACTACTAGTTTAAATTATAACTGACGTCACGTGGATGGCATGGACGACAGGTGAACGCAGAATTTTTTAATAAAACTTTTAATTGTCGAATGTAGCCACGACAAAAAGAGAATATGTAGCCAGATTCGGAATTGAGTTCCATTCTGTGAGCTTCAATAAACTTAACGTCAGTCGACGAGCTTTAGAGAGCTAACTAGAACTGATAGGAATCGTAATGATATCTGTAGTAGAACTGAAAGAGAAATCGAATAAGGTGTTCTTAATCTAGCAACATGTTCACGGCAACGGTTCATCTAGTGCCAATGTGCTGGCAAGTATTCTTGGCAATAATTCTCATATTGTATATCATCATATGTATCATATTTATACATACATTTTGTTTTAGTAAATACTTTCTTATAATAATTAGAGAAACATCCATATCCAGGATATCTATATATCATGCAAACATTTGATCCGTAGTGGGTATTTAACCCGCAACCTCTTGCGTCTCAGCCGGCTATTCGCCCTCTGCACCTAGGAGATGCAGCAATGATGTTTCATCTTGACTTCTTAAATTGCGCTCGCAAACAGCGAATTGAAATCGCATTTTACCCAACGTTACTCAACTTTAGATAGAAATCTAACTGGAAGTAAGCTTTCTAACTGTATCTAATCTTATTTAAATAACACTATCTGATGGAAAACACGCTGGCAGTGTTCCACACGTTGCTGGCAAGTGGTAAGACTTAGATCATATTTGTTTGGCTGACAATATCTTACAAGTAGAAAGCTACACAACTGCAAGTTTAGCTATTTACCTACCAGAATTAATGAATACAAACATTATTAAAATGCCACAAACGGTCAGCCCTCCAAGTAGTGACTGCTTAGGAAGTCACCTTACTTAGCTAATCTGATAAGAACAATATGCTGCAAGCGCCTCGAAAGGCACTGTCCGGCATCACATAATGCTCAATCTATTATCCACTGGTTGCCATGCAATTTGGCTCAATTGTTATCTAATATTGCACATGATTTAACACTTTATTTTATCAGCAATATTGTGTCCAAATGGTCGGGAAATGTATCAGTTATCAGGTTTCCATAGCATTGCTTAGTTTGAGGCTATCATTTCACAAAATTAACGCTGTGTGAAATGTCTAGCATTATTTATTTATTATAATAATGTGTTCGGTGAAAGTTCGCGTTGTTCTCAATCTGTATTATTCGTCACACAAAAGAGAGACACACATCACGAATATTCGCCAAATAAATAGCGTGGCTGGAGTTTATTGGTCAGAATATAATTTTTTTTACTTATTTGTCAAAACTAAAATAACAGTAGAAATACGATTCGAGGGGAATCGGAGGTTTTGATTTATTTGCAAGCAAAATATGCGACAAAAATGGTCGTAGTTTTGACTCAGAAGCTTGATTTTTTAACAGCTCCAAGGAACCGTAGAATGTATTTAATATTAATTTCAACTTTATACCTCTCCGTGTTCCTGAGAAAAAGAGTCTTGACGGACAACGAAGTGATACTATAAGAGTTCCTTTTTTCTTTTTGAGGTATGGGACCCTCACAAGAATTGGAACTCAGTAATGCGAGCATTACTTACTGCTTGCTAGCAGAAATAGGTTCGGTGTTATTACTTCTCTAGATGAACTTTTCACAAATAGCTCTCCTACTAAATTTGGTGGTAAATTGTTTAACACTAGATGTATGCCAGCGACTTCGTCTGCAAACTTCTGGATTTCGACAAAAGCGCCACCTACCGAGTCCAATTATGAATCTAAACCATCCAGAGACCATGGACACACAAAAATATATCAAAAAAAGTCTAGCCGTTTTAAAGTTCTGGCGAGATTAACGAACAACAATTGTTTTTTTATATTATATAGAAGATTATACGTTGTGTCCTTGCTACATTTAGAGAGGCTTTATCCTCTCGAATTCCTGCCTTCATACGAGCAAGAATTTAGACATTTGAAATTACTTACGTACGAGGTCTGATGTACATCGTAATATAGGTAAATTATAATGCCTTTTGTGATGGCGTTTTGCGAGAATAATAATGCTTGATTTTGTTAAAATTAATGAAAAAACTTTCTAAAGGACAAAATAGCAAGATGTAAATTGAGAGATAATTATATGGATGTGTAGGTAATTAAAAATTGTACGCCTATTTAAAAAACGGTTAAAAACTTTTAAGTCGCTTTAATAAGGACTTAGGAACCTTAAAAACAAGACCAGTCAAGTGTAACTCAAATCCCAAGGGTTCCGTAAGTACTAAGGTTTTTGTTAATATAGCAGCGCGCCATCTCAAAAACTTTTATAGCGGATTTATAAAAGACAGTTAAAGATAGAGACTTCGTTTTATATTTTTTCTGTAATATTTGCATATATATTATTTCAATAAATCTTATTGATTGAGCGAAGCGAGATCTCCAAATCAACTTGGGCAAATCGGCTTTGTTAGTATGTATGTATGTATGTTTGTTTGTCCGAGAATAACTTTCGAAGCGTTGATCCGATCATCGTAAAATTTGATACATAGGTAGGTAGTGGTAGCACAATTTTGGTGTGACTAAATGAGCTATAAATGTTGGGGGGTTGTTGAGATATTGGGGTTCAAGAGGGGTAAAAAAAATGAATATGAGGCTATTAGGTCAAATGGGGCGTCAAATGAAAGGTCGTCATTAGTACATTTCAATCCTGTTTTTATTTTTAGTTTAATTTTTGTAGTTTTTGAGTTATTAGCCATAATAAAAACAAAATTTTTTACAAAATTCACAGGGTTCGCCAGTGACCCCATAATCCTGAAGTTTGGTATTCGTGTAGCTTTAGTGTCACAAATATAGGCAAAAGTCTAAAATCCAGAATAACTGCAATTTGTACCCAAAAAAGACTAACCAGTTAACATGAACTCCCGTTACGAGTACCTGTAATTTGAATGAAACTGTAGGTTTCATTTTGATAGTCAAAGATCACGAATAATATATTTTTGTTTTTATGGGAGACTCGCGAGATTTCAGTTCGGGGCGAACCACTAGTGTATTTCAGTTTCACTTTTCTAATTTCGGAAATAATGCGGGAATGGTATTTTTTTCCCCGGGGTTCATTGGCCTGTTTTAAAATCAAAATCCCATCTGATTTAAAGTTTTGCGGTGAAGGTTAGGTTTTTTAGGAATATTACTTTTTAAATGGTCATGGTTATGAACACTGTACTAAAACGGAATCGAGCTACACAACCCACAAGTAATCTCAACTGAGCGACATTACATGCCAGACTGGTTCCCCTTGGTCCACTAAAATCCATTGCAAAGTTCAAGAGGCAATTGAGATTACCAAACACAAGAATTTCAATCGTGAAGATGGGTTCCATCTATCTGGAGCCTGGAATCTTCTGGTGAGAATATGTAAGAACCAAAGAAGTGACGTTCTAATTATGCGTCCTAAGTGTTTTGTGTTGGAATCAAGTTATGATGGAGAATGAAACCGGTGGTAGTAATAGTGAAATCATTCCTAGCAACAGACTCAGAAAGAGGGTAAATCATAGATCTGCCAATAACCATTCACTCGCAAAGACTACAGTTTACACGTGATCATGGCGCATGCAACTGCGTCGAAATATCGGGATACTCAAAAACTCACAAATCATGGTAAATATCCTGTTTTTAGTACAAATAATAACACAAAACATAAAAGTTTCAAAGCATCCTATATTTAAAGGTACTGCATTTACAAAGCCGTAGCTTATTGCATCGACGCCGATGCCGACGTTGATCCTGTTACGATAATACGCTCCGGTTTAGCGGGTGGAAAGCTTTGGAGCCTTCGATAATCCCCACTATTAGTTACTAAAGTTGCATGCAACTCCAATTTGAGACTATCTCGTTTACGTAAACTATAAAAACCTAATACGCAGTGGCCAGCAGTGAATGTTCTATATTATGATGATGATGATTAAAAAGTCATAATTAAGGCTTTACATTAAACAAGTGTTAAGAAGATTAAGTTTTACAATATTCTCATAATCATCATTAAGCCACACGATGTCCACTGCTAAACATAGCGACCGATCTTGTGCGGATTGCACCCAACTGCTCCCAGCAACCTTTCTCAGGCGTCTTTCCATCTAGGGGAGGGGCCGTCATACGCTGCGCTTTCCAATGTGTGGTCTTCACTCTAGAACCTTTCTGCCCTAACAACGAAAACTATTCTCTTATTCCAAGAGTTTTAAACCATCTCAAAAATTATCAAACCTAGACGGGACTTGAACCCGCAACCTTACTCTTGATACGAGGATGCATTAACCAATTGTGCTGCCGGGCTCTGTCACGTCAGGGTCGAAATTAGTGAGATGATTCAGACTATATTATAACACTACATAATCTCTTAATATATTCTCCGAAACATTCATAATCATATAAATGACTTAAGTTCTAAATATTTTTTTTAGTATTATACTCCCCACATATAACTTCTTTTCGTCAATCATCATACGTCTTCTAATAATTCGCCGATGGTTGGAACATAAAATCTACTTGCAAAGGCTAAAGTTTGCGTATAATTTGTGTTAAGCTAATTTCGGTTGCATAAACTAGAATGTAAATTTGGATAATAAGAAGCTCGGCGTGATTTTCGAATATCGTTGAAATATTGTTTCTAAAGGTTGATTTAAGGGTCAGTATCGTATGGTTTACTTTTAGATTATGTCTTGCTTGCTTTAACTGAATTGGATTGGACTGGGTATTCTCAAGGTCCTAGAAACAGTGGCTTTGAAATTATGGTCTGTCTATCACACGTAGTGGTTTAGAGTTGAATATTTTATCTAATAGATAAAGTATATGTGGCACAAATTATAAGAAGTCAATCATATTCATCTTCATATCAGCCACAGGGCATCCACTGCTATACATAGGCCTCCCGGATAGGGTTGCCATACGTCCGGAATTTTCCGGACATGTCCGGTAATATAGGTCTTTTTCCGGAATGCGCGGGAAATCCTAAATCGTCCGGAATTTCTACAATTTAAGTAGGAAACGAGTAAATAAAACATAAAATAAACCAAATATTTTAATTACAAATAAATTAACTATTCATGTTATATTTACAAGAAAGTCAGGAATTTTTATCAAATGTCAGGAATTTACTGTGATTTTCGATTCATTAATCTGGGAACCCTACTCCCGGACCATAGATTTCGATCAAACTATATTGTGCGATTCATCGGCTTAGCGACCTTTTAGGGCATCCTTCTAACTATTGGACTTAGTCAACATGATATCAATGATGTAAAATTTTTATTTAAGTGTTTAAATGTCTCACGAGTCATTGTTTTCGACTTTGATACTAGCGACTCGATAGTGTCCAGAATGGGTCATAATGTCATCACCCAAATAATTGTCACCGATGTATATCTGTGTTATGTTTACACTATTTTAAACATTCAATGAGACTAGAAATTGGTGACCTACCACCATCTATACTAATATTATAAATTCGAAAATTTATCAGTCTCTGTCTTTCTGACTGTCTGTTCGTTTGATGCGTTTTCACGATGGCTGGATCCATTTCGTTGAAATATGGTATATAGATTATAACGGAGACTGAGACATAGGCTACTTCTTACCCAACTGTACAGCAAGAGGATAAAGATTTCATTCAAATCGCGCGTGCGAAGCCGCGGGCGGAAGCTTTTTGATTATAACAAACTAGCTGACATGTCACCCGGTTTGTCAATAAAAACACATCCTCCTTCTACGCAGGCAAGTAAAAAGTAGCCTTTGTCCAAATCCCGGTCAGTACCTATTTATATACCAAATTTTATCTAAATCGGTCCATTCTTGTAAACGTAGCAAACAGACCAACAGAGAGACAGAGTTTCTTTTGAATTTATAATAAATTTGTATGGATTAATGCCCACCACAAATATCCATTTTGTACCCCTAAAACACTTTTTCCATTAAGGAATTCGAACTATATCATACAATTTCCATAACCACAAGTTTTGTTTCAGAACTCCGCGAAGCCTTCGAAGCTGAAGCCCAGGAGGTGAAGAAACCTCGTCTGCTGCTCACAGCTGCCGTTCCCGTCGGTCCTGACAACATCAAAGGAGGTTATGATGTACCTGCTGTTGCTAGGTAAGAATTTACACTTGCTTCCGGTTCTGACATAGTATAGATTCATAACTCATAAAACATGTTTAAATCTTAGAATTTCTTGTATGTGTGGGTAATACTGTAAACAAAATCTATTAGGTTTCATTGCTTGTTCAAATCTAAAATAATCAAATTTTTTTATTGAGTAATATGGCTATCTGTGTTCTTTTTTAATGGCTATTAACAAGTTGTTAAGGTACAGTTTTTGTGCAGGTTTTTTTTACAATTATTTGTGCAGTACCTCATATAAAATGCCGAATAATAAAAAAGTATTAACAATGTTAGTCTAAATAAACACAACAAGGATTTGTCGCTGGTTAACCACATCGCCATATATTATTATTAGAAAGAAAACAAACAATAGACACAAATAAAAAACAAACTATGCTAATTTGTTGCTAAAAAAACAGATACGCTTTATAACTGTAGGGCTTCATCAGATAAGGGTATTGCTATTACAATTCACAACCCTGTAAATATAACACTGAGCTCCAAATGTTTGTATATCCTTTTTGGTTTTATGAATTAATAAAAACAAGAAACCAGAATAAGCATAAATTGTATACCCGCCATCCCAAAATAATGACTTTTAAAATTATATTCCTGCAGTAACTCAAAGTTTGCTAAACCACGCTCATAAAAAGGCAAAACGAGACAATACGACCACTTTGGTATTTAAATACTGACCTAAATAAATAACTTAGAGACAAAAAATATTGTCGCATGCGAAGTACCCCGTATTAATATTCGTACTTTATAGTCCAACCCACTCCATACATTTCCCACATTGTACGAGATACAAGCTTACCAATTACACCTATAACCAAATCTGCTTTTGAGTTTTAGCATCTACGACTTTAGATATAAGGTTTATTAGTAAATAAGGTTGGTTGTAAATGTGTTTGGTTATAATTTCCTTCATCTGATGTCTGGTGCTTATCAACTTGTCAGTTAAAATGTCTGTCTTTATCAAGTTTTCCCTTTGTCTGTGTCACGTCGATGACTTTTAACGTAAGCTAAAATTTTCATTTAAAATTCGATTAAGTACATAATTTATTAAGTTTGAAGTTGCAGAGACTTTAATTAGATTATTTTGTTGAATAATGTTTCAGTTTCATGTTCGTTTTGTGAGTCGCTGATATTTTCTTGGTGACTTGATATAAATTACGATAAACTACGCCAACTGAAAGGAAGAGGCAAGGCTTCATCATCATCATCATCTCAGCCCACATCCACTCACTGTTGGGTATAGGCCTTCTCGTTATCACGCCACTCTCTCCGGTCCTGTGCCAAGCGCATCCATTGCCTTCCCGCAACTCTCGCGAATTCGAAGGAAGGCTTATAAAAAAAATTGTACTTATCTACCAGACTATCTACTGCACTGGGAGTCAGAAAGATCCAAAAAAGTAGGGGACAGATTGCCTTGCAGTGGAACAATTATTACCATGACCTTTTAGTGTATTTATTTGAACGTGAAATACATTAATATAAATATTTAATTTCATTTATAGCTACCTGGACTTCATCAATCTGATGGCCTACGATTTCCACGGCAAATGGGAAAAGGAGACTGGTCACAATGCGCCTCTGTACGCGCCCTCCGCTGACTCCGAGTGGAGGAAGCAACTGTCGGTCGACCACGCTGCTCATCTCTGGGTGAAACTTGGTGCTCCGAAGGAAAAGCTTATTATTGGTAAGTATCTTAGTAATGGTTTTTTCTTACTCCACTGCTCCTCAGTTAAGGAAAACATATATTTATTGAGAAAAGGAAGAAATACTTTGATCGTCGGAAGTTGTCGGTAAATGTGTTACTTGATAAGTTGTTAATATTTCGATGTATGTGTGACTGTTTTTAAGATTCAATTTATATTATTAAGGGCGACTTGCGCAACGATGCCTAAACGTATTTAGTGGCTAAATATGATTTAAGGAGTTGTCAAATCATACAAATACGTCAAAATTAAACACGTTTAAAGCTAAATACGTTAAGGGATCCTTGTGCAAGCCGGGGTTAATGTTAACATCAAATTTTCTTTCCAATTATTATAACAAAAATAAACATT
This sequence comes from Philereme transversata, assembly GCA_963924445.1. Classification (NCBI taxonomy): domain Eukaryota; kingdom Metazoa; phylum Arthropoda; class Insecta; order Lepidoptera; family Geometridae; genus Philereme; species Philereme transversata. The sequence goes on along the minus strand of OZ004339.1, from coordinate 33,266,161 downwards.
TTTAGTGATAATAATTTGTGACCTATGTTCGAAGCTCTTTCTCCTTTCAACTAACAAAACAGGGGCTAGTTTCTCCTAAACTGTTTGGTCAAAAGTCTAAACAAGCAAAATTAAAGACTCAGTAATGACGTTTTCTTCAATTCTAGGCATGCCGACGTACGGACGTTCATTCACCCTGACGAACCCTAACCACTTCAAAGTGAATTCTCCGGCCAAGGAAGGGGGAAAAGCGGGCGAATATACTAAGGAGAGCGGATTCCTGGCTTATTACGAGGTGAGGAGTTTGCTGTGAGAATTATGTAAGGCGATTCAAAACATAATGTAGAAGCTTCGAACCAGCTGCATAAATCAATTTAGAATTTGAATTAGGTATATAATAAATTCTTTGACAATGCCCATCTACAGCAGCTAGTCTTAAGCGCTTATTAATTCGTGTTTAGATGTCGATTATTAAATGTTTGTCTGTTTCTATCACCTCCAAAATTATGATGCAATGAGCTACTTAGATAAAGATATTTGAGTATTATTGACGTAATCAAGTGTTCTATTTGTCCCTACGGCTTGAATAAATGAGTATCTTGCAAACAAAAATATGCATTGAAATCCGTCCTTTTTAATTGACGTCAAAAAAGGCGGTAATTATTTCGTCGGAATACTTTTTTTATGTATGTCCCCCGATTACTCGGAGACGCCTGGACCGATTCGAGAAATCCTTTTTTTGTTTAAAAGGGTTTACTTCCCAGGTGGTCTCATTGGCACCAAGTCAGGATGATAAGACCCCCAAAAAATCGAAGGCAACCCTCAAATTTTATAGGAACACATAATGAGTTTTATATATATTTTCTATTAAAAACACTGTTCTAAAGTCGGTTATATTTTTGTTAAAATATTACTTGTATTTAGCCGTTTTTACGAATCAGATATACAAATTTTATTTTTCTGGATTAGCCCATAGTAAAGTTCGAACTTTTAATCTAAGTTGTAAGTATTTTTAACTTGTGCTTTCTGCCCCGAAATTCTAACGATAGCGTAAATTATGAATAAACAATAGGTTAAAATAGGATATAAGTGCTATTTGTACTAAAAACGAGTATTTGTACTTAAAATATTACCAAGATTTGGGCAGTAACAACGATAAAACAACATAGGTGGCATTTGGGCAGTCTAAAAACCCGGAAATCAAAGTTGACCATAGCTTATTTTTTTTTATACTATTAAGGTAGCAAACAAGCATACGGCCCACCTGATGGTAAGTGGTTACCGTAGCCTATGGACGTTTGTAACACCAAAGGTAAATATTACTCGCACAAAACGCCCTTTTTGAAGAACCCCATACTGTAGTACATAGGGAAAACCTCGGCAGGGAATTCCACAAGCGAAGCGTTATTTTTTTTTAAATAGCCTACATTTTCCACGTGTGGGCAAAGGCCTCTCCCAACTCTTTTCACCCATCGTGTTCGCGATTCACCAGCCCATACGAACTGTAAATCAAGAGTGGAAAAGTTATTTATACAAGCATGCTCCATCTTTTACTATACAATGACTTGCCGTCTTGCCACAGATGGTGAGGTTTGATCTGAGGTAACGGGTTCGATTCCCGCCGCGGGACAAATGATCTACAGATATTTTTTTCGGGTCTAGATGTTTTTCTATTTATTATAAGAATGTATTTACATCAAAAAAGTATATGAGTATTATATCAGTTATCTGGTTCCCATAGTACAAGCTCTGCTTAGTTTGGGGCTAGATAGCGATGTGTGAAATGTCCAGCAATATTTATTTATTTATATTTACTGTATTATTTTCAAAAACACTTCTACCTACTCTAATTGAATACCGAACAGGAGTACGTAAGTTCGCCTCGAATTGCCGACAATACCTAGAGAACGCCTAGAGCCCGGTCTATTCCAATTAAGGTCCAGTCCGCATAGTTTGTAGAGCTATTGACTGCAGAATATAATGAGAATAGCTGGATTTCTGTTATACTGGATGATATATAATCAATATACAAAGGTTATCTGGAAGATAATGATGTAAGCATCAAATTCACCTGTGTATTATAAAGTGCAATAAAGTATTTCAATTAATCAAATTTCATGGATAGCTCAATTAATTAATTCCCATTTGCAGGTTTAAAATTGCATTTAAAAAAAGTGAACAGAATTTTTGTCTCTATTCTATGTTTGAAACAAATAGATACTGGGTCGACGAATTTACCTTAAATTGCTGACTAAAACATCCTTCAAACTACAGGTATCTTTGCTAGTTATATCTTCGCGTTTCAACATTGCTTACATTCTCTCTAAGTGAACTTGTGATATTCACACTCTTACCTTGAATGCCTATTCTAGACTGTATACACAAGGTCTAGTATAAAGTGCCACAGCTGTTTCCTATGACCTGCAAATAAACTGCCAAACTAGTTCCAAGTACCTTTTCTATCAACATACTAATTTACATAGATACGAGCTGGTTTAATTCAATGTTTGCCGAATAAGTGGCCTGAAGTTTTGCTTTGTGATTCTGTAGAGGATTTTAAACGCTTTGTATGGAGACAAAACACGTTAACAAAGATCTTATTTTAAGCGCATGTAAAACATTAAAACTGTTTTGTTAATAGATATTAAATAGATCAAAGGGCCTAGAATTAAGCCCTGAGATACACGATTTATAAATAATGGCTCTTGCAACAGTATTTCTTTGATATTTCATATTTTTGCAAAAATTTATTCCTTTCAAAATCTAAATAATATCATGCTAGATTACCGTTGAAGTCTTTGTTAAACCCTACAATAGGTAAAGGAGTGACAGGTGGAAACACCGTAACAAAGAAACTACCTTTTACATTGTTTGCTTTCTCCAGATTTGTGAAATTCTGAGAAACGGCGGTGCCTACGTCTGGGACGATGAGATGAAGGTGCCCTACGCTGTCCACGGAGACCAGTGGATTGGGTTTGACGACGAGAGGTCCATTAGGCACAAGATGAGGTAAGGCTAGGTCCAGTTGGAACAAAACTATGGATGCTCAATCTTCTTCTACTTTCTTTATTTTACCAATAGAGAGCAACTCTAAATTCTTCTCCGTTGCCTGGTTCAGGTTCTCCCGTGTGCAGGTGGATACTGAAGAGATAAAAAAAAATCAGTTTAAGGAAACTTAAGTGGCCAAGACAAAGCTCAAGCAACGTTTAGAGAATAGTGGTGCTTACCTATTTGTAGGTTCTTTCCGCATCAAAAATATTACAGTTATAAAAACTGTAACTTATATAAATAAGAAAAAACACCTTATTTGCGGAACTCACAAATGTTAAATTAATATGAAAATAAACACACTTACCCAGTTAGGATGGTGTAAATTTAGGTTAAGGTGGTGTAAACGAGGCCCTATTTTTATGGGCTTAACATATTTATATCTGTTTGCTCTACCAGATGGGTCAAAGACAACGGTTTCGGTGGTGCTATGGTGTGGACCGTTGATATGGATGACTTCAAGGGAGATGTCTGCGGCGGAGATGTCAAGTACCCGCTTATTGGAGCTATGAGGTAAGTCAATAGTTTCTTTTGCCAATATATAATTTTGGGGATAAATAGTTGGCCTCCACTTTTTTATCGATTATTTTGGTAAATGATTAAGACTGATCGTCATCATATCAGCCATAGGATGCTCACTGCTAAACATAAGCCTCCCCCATAGACACCTTTATCAGGTCCTCTTTTTATATAACGGGGGGCTGTCCTTATCTGAGTTTTCCAGTGCATTCGAGAACCTTTCTGCCCCAACGGCTGTCAGTTCTGCAAGCTGTGCACCCTGCCCACTACCATTTCACTTGCTAATTCTTTGTGCAGTGACTATCAATATCACGATCAATAAAATCAGTGACTTGAGTTTGTGTACGAATATCTTCATTTCTTATTCGACCTTGTAAAGAACACCAAGCATAGCCCTCTCCTTAGCACGTTGATTGGCCTTGAGACCCATAGTGAGAGACCACGTTTCTATGCCAAATGTAATCACTGATAACACACACTGATCAAAGACTTATGATGACACTGAGGTATTTTAGATAAATCAATAAGTAAAACCTTATTAACCTTAAGTATTACCATCCAAATTATTCCAGAGAGGAACTCCGTGGTATCTCCCGAGGCAAAAACGCGAAAGACGTGGACTGGTCTGAGGTAGCCGCCAGTATTGTGGAAGAGGACACGGAGATGCCGGAGCCAATCAAGATCAGCCTCTCAGACGTGCTGCAGAGGGCCAAGAAGCCGCAGAAGACGAAGCACATCATCAGGAATAACAATGCTGCTCTGTTGGATAAGAACAGTAAGTTTTTTGTTTGATAACTTCCTATAATAGAACGTAAGAGAAAATAATGAATTTTATAAACACAACAATCAAAAAAGCACATAGCTACAATACCTACTTATTTCTCAGTATGTCTCATATACTTTTTTGACCAAACTCTAACCCGCATCTTTACCTTTATTTTGAGAATGTTTGATCAAGTAACAAGTTTTGGGTTCTTCCTGTTGGAGTCACTAACGCCGGTTAGTTTCCTCATTTTATAAAATTACAATGGACGTAAAGATTATCGGAACGTAAAGTTTTGATCAAAGATAAAAAAGTTAGCCAGATGTCCGCCGCTTCACTCAGACCGACGAATGTCCAGTTTCTTGGATGAGGCTATAAAAACTCCTCACCCTTACGTATTATGGCGGGTTCCTATATTCGTCTGTAACCAGCTACGACTCGTATCTCCTTGAAAAAGTGTCAAACTAGTGTCAAACTTTTGATACGTTTTCAAGGAGAAATGAGTCGTAGCTGGTTACCGACAAATATAGGAACCCGCCATTAGATATATTTGTGCAAGTACATGTCTTTCATCTTGTCATAGATTAGTTTACTAATTTATTCCTTTCAATTTCAATTTCAAAAGCCTTTATTCAACAATCTTAATACTAAGTTTACAAAATTATTTATTCTATGGCATCGGTATTGGTACAATTGTTTTGCTTTTCAGCATAGACCTCCCCAGACTTTTCCAAAGCGTGTGATCGTGAGGCTTTCTTCTCCAGCGTTATGCCATGACTTTGGAATCTTCCCATCTTCGGAATGGTCTTCCTCTCGCTCTTTTCCTTTCTCTAGGGTACCATTCAGTTACGTCTTTTGCCCATTTGATTTCAAATTAATTCCATAAGCCTTGTAAAATTAGATACCTTCAAATAACTATTTCAGATTAGATGCTCACGTAATACACAAATTGCATTGCAAATAAAACTATCCCTCACTCCGAGTTAAAAAATTGTTTCATCGTAATGAAGCTCATATAAACTTTGACGCTAAAATGATAAAAAACGGGATGCGCAATTCAAAAACTGTTCCCGACAAAAGTTGAACGGAACATGTTTGCTAAACTCCATTTGCCCGTCCGATCCCAGAGGGAGAATATAATAGAGTGGTCTTTCTTAACTGTCTATTTAAGCGTAAGCAAAATGAAAGCACTGTGCTGTTAGGTAAGATGCTAGCTTACTGCATTGATATCGATTTTGGGACCGAATGGTCCCCATTAGCGTGTGTTGGGAAATGCCGTTAAGATGATGAAAACAAATTGTCCTTTGGAAATCATCGTCCAAAGATTTACAGAGCCACCGATCTCTTCTCTGATGAAGGAACAGGCTGTAAAAAAAATTGTTATTTATATTTGTGGGTTTTTAATTTGCTACCATATCTTTACTAAAGTTGTTTGTTGTATTATGTTTGTAGGGTGTAATAAATTCTTAAATTATTTCAGTGATTTCTACTACACTTCACTCGTATTAATTAAGTATTGTATCAGTTATCTGGTTCCATTAGTACAAGCTTTGCTTAGTTTGGGGCTAGATAACGCTGTATGAAATGTTCAGCATTATTTATTAATCACTTGCTACACTATTCTTAAGTGCTATATAGGCTATATTTTATTTCCAAAAACCCGAGAGAAGCCGGATGGGTCAACTACTTTTTACAAAGAAAATTTTATTTTTCTTCGTTATGGCTCTACCCAGTTTCCAAGAGACACGTTTTTGGGCGTTTATATTCCAGTCTTGTTCTGAAAATTGTACCCAATCCAGGATTCCATGCATATCTTACAAACTTATTTTCTCCTGAATGTTTTCTTTTCCCTTGGTGTTTCTTTTCATGCAATTATTATTTATTTATTTTTTTATGCCATCCTAAATCACGTACATTGTACTTTTGGCATTTTATATAATCCATAGTTTCTTTTTAATTACTAATATTAAACGGGAATTTATTGCGTATTTACACTTTTACTCGTATAATACGCGTTCTATTGTTTAGGTTTTTAGCATTCTTGAATAATTGCATACCTCAAGTAGGTGAAACATAGTGATTCCTCTCCGATAACACCATGCATGCTGATGCAAATAAATATCTTGAAATATTGAAAATAAAACGTATCTGCACTTCCGTCTATCTGTTTGTTGTAGACTCAGTTAGCAACATAAGTCAAAAACATTTTTTAACCCCAACCCACCAAGTAATGTTTGTCAATAAAACATCACCTTCCTTCTGCATAGTCGGGTAAAAAGTAGCTAATGTCTTAATCCCGGTCCTATTCTACCAATAAGTATACCTAATTTCATCTAAATTGGTCAAACGGTTTAGTCATGAAATCAGAACAGATAGACAGAGAGACAGAGTTAATATCAAGACTAAATACACATTATTATAAGAGACAATCGCTGTAAAAACATCTATATTAAAATTTTTAGTTAATATTATTAATACACTTTTGCCTCTAACTGTACAAGATAAACGTTCCAGTTTTGTAGGTATAGTCAACATAAACAATACGTAAGTGCTCAGCACTTAGAACAAGCCATTCTCGACAATGTCCTCAACACCTCTCATAACATCAGAAACTGTGTATCTGGCAGTATGCGACAAACGGAGTGCCACAAGAGTCACTTTGGGACCCAAGTGCAGAGCTATTCCATTATAGCAGAGGCTCACTTCACTTGAACTTATTTCATTCCATTTACGAGTTGCGCATATAAAATAAATATAAATATTGCTGGACATTTCACACAACGCTATCTAGCCCCAAACTAAGCAGAGCTTGTACTATGGGAACCAGATCACTGATAGAATACTTATGTACATTTTTTTTTGTAAAACTTTGACTTCGAAATACATACATTACAATTGGCAATGAACTGTTCACTTTACTTTCATTGGAAAATAAAACTTGAAAGTATCTTCAAAACACCAAGGGCGCTTTTGACGTAAAACCGCAAATGAATACACACTTTTATTTTGCCCATGTTTTATTAACTTGCAAGAAATACCAACAGTTACAGTAAAAGTTTTTTTTTATAATCCCCTTTTCTTTAAACCAGACGGTATTTGAACGCTTTATTGAATTGGTATCACGTCCCATATATTCAAGGGGAATAATTTAAAAATATTTTTATTTTCCCGTTAGTGTCAGATAACACTTATAAATATTAATTTATATTATACTAATAAATGGGGGGAGGCCTTTGCCCAGCAGTGGGACACGAATGGCTGATAATAATAATAATAATAATACTAATAAATAATGGGTTTGCCCAAGCAAAAAGACATCGTACTTTACCAAATACAAAGGATCAGTGCGCAACGCTTTAAAAATGACATAACTCATGTGAGCTGAGTCACATAGTTACTAGAATAGCCTTACTGCCAAGCACGGCTTAGGCAAGTCGACAACATAGTTGCTAAAAGTTTGAAACATCGAACGCTTTTACGTTCAAGTGTTTCCAACAACCAGAAAACAATGAACCCTGAAGTAGTACACAAAATATCCGATTACAAGTCGTTTTCAGGAGCAGAAAGGGGTGAGTGAGGTCAGATTGTACTGGTGATGTGAGGCAAATGGCTTTTTTGATTTAACGCTTCCACGTTTACGACATACCCTGTACTAGATAAATGCCTATCGGTAATGAACAACACACAAAAACTTAATAACTATGTTAATTATTAACTAACAGTGATTTAGTGCTCTGGATGAGTTTTCCCACCAGAGGACAAGTATTATGTGGCTATTGCGTTTAGGATGCTGTTGCTGCTGTCACGCAGTCTGTTCAGCAATGATACTGTTTTTTTATGCCAGATGGCATCACATCAATATGGTTCCTGTACTTATTTTTAAGCCTGTTTTGCCGGATATAAAGTTATTATTATTAATATCTTACGAAGTTTTGATGGTCATTTGTCTACGGAAGGGTTTGGCCTCACCATCTTTACAACAAGGTGCTTAGGGACGGTGATAAATAACATATTTTTGATGTAAACGTCATGTACTCCTTGAAGATTTTTTTGCGTAATCCGTCTTTTTTTATTTTATTTTTGAAGTTATAGTTCTTTTGGCGAGTTCAGAAAAAAATATGCGAGTAAAACTTTTACGATGTGCGCGCACACCGACAGCCTAAAAGCGACATGATGAAGCTGACAACTGTCTCTCAAGTTTCCGTGAAAACTCATAACTATATTCAAAGTAGATTCTCAATTATTCATAAATCTACAACACGTGTTTTATATCAGTGGAGATAAAAAATACATAAGATATTTTTATGGATTTATCATTTCTTTTACAAATAAAGAGTTGTGACATACGGAATGGAATCTTTAGCTATTTTTGTTCTGTTACGCCGAAGAAATATAACTTCTTACATGCGTACACACACGTATAATATTTTATTTTTATACATTATGCCTGCTTTTTACCACGATCACTCCTGATGGTAAGCGATGATGCAGTCTACAATGGCACACGCTTGCCTAGAAGAATCTTGTTCACTCGTGACTTACCTATTTCTGCCGCCAAGCAGCATTGCTGTGCTTCGGTATGACGGGTATGGTTTCCGGTGAAATTACAGGCACAGGAGGCTTTACATCTGTATGCCTCAAGTTGATGGACGCAGGGCAGTGCATAGTAGGGTAAATTTCTAAGGTGCGTGACCTATGAGGAAATACTTTGCTGTAGGCGATGGTTACCACTTAACATTAGGTGGGTCATATGCTTGTTCCAAGTACTATATAAAAAAAATGAATACGCTCAGGTTGTAGTTATCAGGAAACACAGACTCGGGCAAGGTGTTTCACTCTTTGGCGGTGCGCATAATAAAGGTAGAAGATAACGTTTGCACTTTATTGAGTCGCAAAACTTGAAATTGTATGTATCTAGTAAGTGTTTTTGATATTTTTGAACACTGGATAAAAGTAATATTTTTTATTAATAGTTTGTGGCTAGCATCATACACTCATAACTAGTATCGGGAAAACCTTCTTCATATAAAGCGATCACAAATAACAAAATAAATGTTTTAGTTTTCGTAATCCGTTCAATTCAACTATGTATATTTAAAATGATACTGTTTTAAGCATCTGGTGAATAAGAATAGCAAGACACTGAGAAAGAGGGTAGATCGATATATCTGTCAATAATAATTCACCCGTGTTTTTTTTACCCGTGATCATGGCGCATGCAACTGCGTCGAAATATCGGGATACTCAAAAACTTACAAATCATGGTAATTAACGCATTTTTGGTGAATAGTGTTCATAACCATGATAGCTTCTAAAGTTATAAGAACATTAAATACTTTAACGTAAGTCCAACGCTCTATACTGTCTATCCGTCTCATCAATTCTCGATTTCATTTCTCAAAGAGATTGATGAATTCTCACAAAAAACTGAACAGTGTATAGATGAAAAAGTATTTAACACTGTGTTCATTCGTTTAAATTGATTGGTGGAAGATATTTTTTACAGTCACCTTTCAGAAAAATTCATCAATCTCTTTGAGAAATGAAATTTTTCGTCTCATGTCCAATAGACGATGATCGATTATCAAATTGATTCGCCAATTTCTTAATTTCGATATAAGTATGAATGAATTCAAAAGAAGTTATATTTTTGGGTCATTCCGCTATTTAGTCGAGCGAAGCGAGATCTCAAAATCAACTTGGGAAAATCGGCGTTGTATGTATGTAAGTATGTATGTACGTGTGTATGTATGTTTGTCTGACCATAACTTTCGAAGCGTTGATCAAATTCTCGTGAAATTTAATACATAGGTAGGTAATGATTGCACAATTTTGGTGTGACTACATGAGCTAAAAATGGTGGTGGGTTGTTGAGAGTGACACAAATATGGACAAAAGTCAGATATCTAGAATAACTGCAATTTCTACCCAAAAAATAGTAAACAATAACATGAACTCTCGTTACCTGTTATTTGAATGAAAATGTAGGTCAAGTTTTTTTTGGTTATATACTTCGTGGCACTATTTTGGTAGTAAAAGATTACGCATTATATTTTTTTGTTTTTAATGGAGACTCGCGAGATCTCAGTTCGGGGCGAAGCACTAGTATATTATGTTTTATATTATGTAGTGTTAGTAATATATTTTTTAAATACATAATTTAATTAGACACTCAGTATGATTTTAAGTACTAAAGTAATAATAGTATTTGAAATTGGTAATATTGTGTTCGGATATAGTATTAGGACAAAACCTAAAATTAAACAATAAAAAAATATTTTGCAAATCAAGCAATACATATTAAACTTAGAGCTGATTACATTTTTTTTTATTATTGCTTGTAGCATGCAGTTTTTGGCTTGCAGTACCTACCTACACAAGAGCGACTCTTGTGCTGTAGGAAACAATGAGGTATAAGTAAGCTGTTAGTGTCTCTATTAATAAATAAATAAGGCTTTGTTTATGGTATCCACCTAGCTTAAGTAGGAAAGTAACTAAGCAAAGCTATCCATACTGTTATAAATTCGAAAGTAACTGTGTCTCTCTGTCTATCTGTATGTTTGTTACGTTTTCACGACAAAACAACTGGACCGATTTCGAGAAAATTTAATAAACAGATTATGACGAATTGAGCCATAGGCTACCTTTTATTGTTAAATCACGCGTAACAAGCTGCAGAAGGAACCTTCTAAATTTTATAATAAACTAGCTGTTGCCCGCAACTTCGTACGCGTTACACTTCTACATGTGTAGGTAGCCTAGAAATAGAAGATAGATAGAGATAGAAATAGAAGGTACCCTATGTGGTAATCATGGTTATAATGTACGTACGTATATACCAAATTTCATCGAAGTCGGTTCAGCCGTTACGACGTGATTGAGTAACAAACAAACAAATAATTAAACAAACATACAAACTTTCACATTTATAATATTAGTGTGATGATACATAATTATTTGTTATCCATAAAATGTGCTGTTTCGTTACAAATTGGGTTTATAGAATGAAGTTGAGGACATTATTTATTCTTCTTCTTCTTTGAGGGTCTTTGTTTGTTTTTGTTAACACAACTTTAATAATCTATGTTACTCTCTAACAGACCCTGTAGCTGAAACATTTCTTTTTATGAAACGTAAATAACTAACCTGTGGATAACGTCGTGGATTACAGTATCAATAGCTCACACATGGTATACTATGTACTAACACAGACTGTACCTTACATATATATTGTAGTTGTTTGTTATTCCTTAATAAATAAATATACATTATCGTAACTTTCTGCCACAAAGTTTCAAATTTATTCTGAAAAGCAAAGAGGGCGACACATGGCACTCAAAAGTCTAAAAAATATGATTATCATCATAAACTTTAGTAACTAATGAATGAAATATGTAATTAATTTAAATCTTCTAATATTACTTACATATATTCAAAAGTTGAAGGAGTTTGTTTAATTTTACTTAGAAAACTTTCATGCTTTCAATCATTGTTACAAGACGCTGTGTGGAGCGGATCGCACTCACACTAATGAAGGTTCACGAATTGAACATAAACATTGTCGGTCGTAACACCGATAAAACGGTACGTAATAAATCCCGTATTTATAAAAGTGAGTTTGTTTAAGGACTAATAACTCTTTAAAGATAGAAAATTTGGAAAAATACAGCAAAATACCAGTAAGTACTTGTAACTTATGCTGAATATCTCACAAAGTACTATCTAGCCCCAAACAAAGTAAACTTATGTGAACCATACATGCCTTTTTTATCGTGAATACATACATACTTAATAATATTAAACTGAGAAACATCAAGACCAACCACTTAATTTATACGTATTACTTTGAAAAAATAATTCTATCCGTTGCCGTTTCTTTTCCGATTGCTCTCGCGTTGCTGTCAGTGATATCTACCCCCAAGTATCTGTAGATAATGCAAACATCTGAGTGGTCTTATCGCGACTGAAAGCAATCTCTTCCAGACAACCTTTGAAAGGAAATGATTTTTAATTTATGGAAGATTGGATTTAAGACGACGTTAAGCATCGTACCTAGTTAATTGTAAAACAACTTAGCACTTAATCTAACTCGTTACAAAATTCAGAAACTGTGAACTTTTCCGTCTTGAAAGCACCTGTTTAAATATTCAAAGTAATGAGACAACGCTCGACCAGTTCCAGCTTTCTTATTTAGTTACTGCAATTAATTTAGTTAATCCACTTCTCATTTGTTACTTGAGACAGAGGGAACCTACTTCGTTTGTTTTAAGTTTCTTTTGTCTTCTTCCTCTTAGCATTTTGTAAGAGCTTTTAGTTGTTTCAACTAACAGATATATAGGTATACAATAATTAATTATGACTAGATTTATACCAAGAAGTAAACGAAATCAGAACTCTTTTTAACCAATAACGCCTATTTATTGTTGAACTACGTTGCCTCTGACTTTATCAAACGAATTAAACAGAAATAATTTTGTGCAACACATAATTTACTAAGTATAGGACGCGTCATGTAAAAATAACGCTGGAAGAAAGTGGAGGGGGTGTGTTTTCACATGGGTACACTCACGCACGAAAGTATTAGGCCTATTGTCTTATTTTTGAACTAGCCTTTCGTTCGCAGCTTCGTAAATTGGTTATTGGTACGCGACCAATGATTCCACGCAACAGTAGAGTCATTCGTTTCCCTAGAAATAATGGATTAATTAGCTTGGATAGTCAAAATTACTCCAACTCGATCAAAAATGTTACAATTTAGACGTAATTTTTTTTTATTGTTGTATTGTAAAAGGATCATTAAAAAGTACAAACAGCCTTGTTTCTCGCCTTTATTTCCATGCTTGGTCGCGGAGGAACAGGCAGTTAAATTAACGTTTCAAAGTCAAATCAAAGTGATCCTTGTGACTATAATGAATAAATAAATTTTGGGTTGATTGATTGGTCCTTGCAGGTACGATAACGGTATCTACCTACCAATTTTTTAGTATTTTTTAACTTTTTTACAGGCGTACTTAATCTTCGGGCGAATTGGTCAATTTCAGGAGATTTTTTATTTTATTTTTTGTACTGGATATATCCTCGCTTGACCACAATCTTACCCGATGGTAAGCGATGATGTGGTCTAAGATGAAGCATGAAGATCTTGAAGAAACCTGTTTACTCTGGCCCGGATTGTATTTTTTTTTTGCTAATATCACAAGCAAACCCCTTATTTCTACTATTCTCTTCCACAGAGCGTGACCCTCAAGTCCTCTGCTACCTGACCTCGTGGTCTTCCAAACGGCCAAGCGGCGGTCGCTTCACCCCCGAGAACGTAGACCCTACACTCTGCACCCATCTGATCTATGCTTTTGCAACGCTGAAGGACCATAAGCTGTCTGAGGGTGATGAAAAGGATGCTGATATGTATGACAAGGTCGTCGCACTGAGAGAAAAGAACTCCAACTTGAAGGTATGTTCTATAGTGAATACTCAGATCATGAAAAGACATGCAATGAGTCTGTTTGTCCTGGCAAAAGTGGACTGTCATATAAAGAAAAGACACGTAGAAGCTGACTAGCGGAAATTAAAAGGACCTTTATGTAACAGGATTGGATATGATTGTAACTGAATTGTACTTGAGGCAGTGAATATATATTTCTTAACTTAATGGGTGGGTTCCAGCAATTCTAAAGATTAAATTTGGGGTTACAGCGGGGAATCATAGAAGTCAAGTGAGGCCTGGGGAAATTTTTCGAAGTGGTTATATTCACTGGTTGAAGACAATTATAATGCTGTGTGTTGACATACTTTCTACCGATATCTGAATCTACTCTGAACTTGATTTCAAATAATTTATTTCACTCCAGATCCTCCTTGCTATCGGTGGATGGGCATTCGGCTCCACCCCCTTCAAAGAGCTGACCTCCAACGTATTCAGGATGAACCAGTTCGTGTATGAAGCCATCGAGTTCCTGCGAGACTACCAGTTCAACGGTCTGGATGTAGACTGGGAGTACCCGAGGTAAAATATCCGTTTAGAAAAGAAATGGAACACACCACAATTATCCTCTTCCACCACAAGCTTCTCAGCAAGTGTTTCTAAAAATTGGCTTACCACAGTAGCGCCTTAACGGTACTACTGCCCGAAATTTAATTTAAAAGCGCTCTTAGTATCATTGGCAAACGACATTTCTTTCACCATTGGTCTCAAGACAAAACCAGTGGAACGATAAACGAACGAATTGAAAACTTACGCATTTTTTCCATTCCAGAGGAGCAGATGACCGCGCTGCTTTTGTATCCCTCCTGAAGGAACTCCGTACAGCGTTTGAAGGTGAAGCCAAGACCTCTGGACAGCCCCGTCTGCTGCTGACTGCTGCTGTACCAGCCTCTTTCGAAGCCATCGCTGCTGGATACGATGTACCGGAAATTTCCAAATACTTGGTAAGTGTAAACGGAGACACGCTGTTAGCAATCTTGGTGCATATTAATACTAGGAATGTAAGGAAACCAAAAGTCGTTTGCACTATTGCTAAACATTCTAGGTTATGAAAAGGTTTGTAAATTAAAAGTTTATCATTCAACGCCTTTCAGAATTGTTCAGGCAATGTTATGAAAAACTTGCTAGATGTTACATAATTTAGAATTATGCACATGGTTGAAAAGGAACAGGTTTGAGTCTCATAATAACATCTATCCTGAGGAAGAAATCAGTTTTATTACTATGGTTCTTTCAGGATTTCATCAACGTGATGACTTATGACTTCCATGGTCAATGGGAACGCCAAGTTGGACACAACAGCCCTCTCTTCCCGCTTGAAAGCGCCACCAGCTACCAGAAGAAACTTACAGTGGTATGTACAACATTTTACTATTTAAGTAACAAGCGACTAACGCCAGCTTTGCTCGACGTACAAGCTGAAATAATTCAACTTATTTAAAGTTCACCCAAAATGGTTCTTCTCCTACTATTTTTGAGCAACGAGCTGCATCATTAATGAACCATCTTATCTAAACATGGATAGAAACTTTCGCTTGAATTATTTTCTAAACGGCTGTTATAATTTTTATGCTTCATTCCAGGATTATTCAGCCCGCGAATGGGTACGCCAAGGAGCTCCCAAAGAAAAGCTGATGATCGGTATGCCGACCTACGGTCGATCATTCACTCTGATCAACGACACACAATTCGACATCGGTGCCCCTGCTTCAGGTGGCGGTAAGTTTTAAATTCTGAAGATATATATATAACTTCTTCTCCCCCTTTTTACAAACTTTTTATTAAACTTGCAATATATGTATGTTTGTCCGGGCATAATCTTGCAACTGATTTTTTAACCCGTTCCCCTCAACCGATTGAGCTTAAATTTGGAATAGGTACATATGTAACTTCGGAGACAATGCAATAATATGGGACCATGGAGGTGATGATGGAGACGGATGCTAGACAACGGAACTTCTGAATGGATTATAGTAGGCTACTAGAAATCTTTGAATCTGCTTGCGGTTCCAATTATGAATTTTATAAAAGCTTGTTTAGAAAAAGTAATTTTTCAACAAAAAACTTATTACAGGTGTATCAAAATATATCAATATATCAAAATTAATATAGTTTATTTGGATACTTACCTACTTCAACATTTTAGGAAAATTGAATAAGCGATTGCTTTTTAACTCATATTTACACAGGTACTTGCAAACATCGTACTTACATCCATATGTAACAGGGCAGTGTTAGTTGAACACGTGCTTTGCATGCAGTCATTTAAAACTGTCTAGCATTTGATTCTAAGTTTCAGTGAAGTATTTAGTCGTGACGATACTAATAAAGAAAGAAAAGACAGTTGTTTCCACGAATCGCTTCGTGAGTCTAGAAATTTTTTTTTTAACAATATTGAAAATACTTAAATAATTAATATGTGTTACGCCTTTTAAAAACGTCCTCCAAAATCGACTACTCAAGTTTATTCCACGCGATATTAAAGATTTTTAACTTTCCCAGGCTCTGCTGGTCGCTTCACCAATGAGGCAGGCTTTATGTCCTACTACGAGATCTGCGAGTTCCTCCGTGAGGACAACACGACCCTCGTGTGGGACAACGAGCAGATGGTGCCTTTCGCGTATAGGGAGGACCAATGGGTTGGATTCGATGACGAGAGATCGCTCAAAACTAAGGTAGGAGCTTGAAACTAAGATGTTTTATAATGTATTTGCTTCCCAAAATAATAAATCAAGATATGCATATTATGCCCCGCCGAGTTGACACGGTCAAAGTACACTTTGTCAAAGTACACTTTGTCAAAGTACACTTTGTCAAAGTAGATTTGTCATAATAAAACAATGTATGTGTTACAGATGGCTTGGCTCAAGGAAGAAGGCTTCGGTGGTATCATGGTCTGGTCCATCGACATGGATGACTTTAGAGGCTCATGTGGAACTGGAAAATACCCTCTCATCACCGCCATGAAGCAAGAACTTGGAGACTACAAAGTCAGGCTGGAGTATGATGGACCATATGAGTCAGCGAATCCGAATAGCCAGTACACAACTAAAGATCGTAAGTATTCTGATGCAATTAGTCTCAAATTTAGCAAAGATTGTTGTCATTACGCGAAAAAGAATTATTTATTTTGCACCAAGAATAATATAAGAACTAAATAAATCTAAAAATATAGTGGGTAAACATAACACTAGAAGAGATTTCTTTTAAGCAACCTTTGGATGGAGCAACTCTAAACCACATATTTATCACATTTTTGACTAAGGCCTGTAAGATCAATAGCAGTTTAAACTAAAATTCTAAGTTCAGCACTGACAAAGAAAAGTTTTAGTTTAAGCTTAGAATTTTAGTTTAAACTGCTATTGATCTTACGGGGCCAAGTGAATGAGATATCAATAATAGGGATGTTATAGCTAGAGAATAACAATACATTTTATGCCAATCCCACGTATTGTGGAAAAAGTGTAAGAAAATGTTGATGATGATGATAAGGTCTATTAATTCAATATAAGAAAACATGTAGAAGAAAACAATAATAAGTATTTCTTTAATTTCAGCCAACGAAGTGAGTTGTGATGAGGAAGACGGCCACATTTCCTATCACCCCGACAAAGCTGACTGCACTATGTACTACATGTGTGAGGGAGAGAGGAAACATCATATGCCGTGTCCTCAGAATCTAGTGTTCAATTACAATGAAAACGTTTGCGACTGGCCTGAGAATGTCGAAGGATGTCAACACCACACTCAAGCTCCGGCCGCTAAGCGATAGACACGTTACTACTCAAAGTACCTTATTCAATATTTGAAAATTAGTTCTCAGATTTTATTTATTTCAAACGCCTTTTGATGTTATATTAACTACCGTCATTTTAATAATTTACGTGGTTTAAGTATGGCATAATTTAGCTTTGGTTTGGATCTTTCCTAATGTCATTTAAGAAAGAAAGCTTAATATAGCAAGACAAAACTTTTAATTGAGACGGATAAATTAAGGAGTAGATAATTATTAAAGTTCAAAAAAGAGCATGGATTATGTTTTAACAGGAATTCAAACGTCTTGACCAAATCAAGGTTTTTTGGTACTTTGTGATTAATTTGTCTTAAAATAATGTAAGGTTAAATAGAAATGACCACCTGTACTTTAAAGGTACTTTCATTAATGATTATTTTTAACATATTTTTATTTATTGGCTTTCTCTGCTCATTGGTAGAATAGATGGATGTGTGATATAATGTAAATTACCTATCAATTGATGGATTCTTAGTTTGTATCTATTGTTTTAATTATGGTTAAGTTGGAGTTTATTGATCGAGAGCACATCATCATCATTACAATAATTATCTTCATTGGTTTTGTTATATCTGATAAGCAATTATGTTGATGGTACAATATATTTTCTCCTTTCAGTAAATTCCTTCCCATACTTTTCTAAGTGCCTTTTATCTCTCCCAAAGGTGCACAATAAGTGTTTCGCAATATCTCTTTACTCTTTTTATTTAGAAATTCTGTCTCTTCTTTGGCATAAAACGTGTTATTATTGTGTATTTTTGGGACAGTGTCTATACGTAGTTTTTATAATTTCAAATTATTACTTAAAGCTTTTTATAACTATTTTTATATTATGAAATACTCAACTCAGCTAAAAATCACTGCCCTTATACTGCCAACAATGGTTTTAGATTATTTTAAAACAGTGACAAAATTTTATCAAATTGTGACATTTTATCATTGTTTAAGTTAGATAAGTAATTAAGATTGTAAATATTGTATTTAGAACAAAAGATGTAAGAGTATTATTAAAGATTTTTAATAACATTTTTTTTACTGAGCTTATTGAAACTATTTTCTTTGTCTGTTAGATTTACAGCATTACTACACTTTTTTTCGTCCTCTAAGTTCACAACTAAATCTTTCAAATGCCTGCCTGCCTAAACGTATTTAGTGATATGATATGATTTATGGAGTTCTCAAATCACACAGATACAGATACGTCAAATTCAAACATATTTAATCGCTAAATACGTTTAAGAATCGTTGTGGAAGCCGGCCTTAGTCTTTACTAGTGATTCCTTATTATTTTGCACCAGATTTGGAACACGTTTGAAACCTCACTTCGGTGTATCAGACTTTTTTTAAACGTTACCTAATAAATATTTCAATCCAGGGTGTCTCGAACCCGCATCTTTGCCTCTAATCGGCAACGCCTTAGTCAATTCGGTCATGGCTCGAGTAAATCTGGCGTTGGAACGCTATGAAATCGATTAAACAAACGTCGATGACCTATTTATAGAAACCTATTTAATTACGTGAACACTCAGATCCAGATCATAAACTCAATCGCCACTGCCAAATGTGGAATCGAATCGAAACATTGAAACCGTTACCGTGATAAGATGGAGTAACTGCTTGAGATCACGCACAAGCACTTAGTTCCGACACATTTGTTTCCGACACTTTGGATGCCGAAGGAATTTGACAATAACTTACAGAGCAAAGTTTCATTATGGGTCTATTCGAAATCAAAGTTGAATCGAGTAACTTTAAACAGTTTTTTTAATAAATAGGCACGCGTTTGGCCTTGTTCTCACCTGAAGTTAAACGATGGTGCAGTTTACGAGGGACCACTCTTGGTCAGAAGAAACCTGTTCACTAGCAACTTGAAGACCATCAGGTTGTGATTATAAACAGACTTTGGGAAGGTAAGGGTATAACAGGTAATAACTAGCTATCTGCACGCAGCTTCGCTCGTAAGGTATGCTGATGCATATTAAGTAGTCTAAGAATACATTATTTATTTATGGATATTACAGGGTGTGTAATTAAGATGGGTCAGTGCGGAGGAACCCTAAACCGTAAGAGTCAAACAAAAACGAATGTAACCTTGTCTTCGACTATAATACATATTAGAATAACATCATTTAAATATTTTGAAATGGTTCCTTCAAACGTTTTTCTCTGACTTACAGACCCACCTAAATAGGTGCGTTTAACTTTATCCATATTTGATACAAAATGTTTATAAACGAAATTCAATTGCAAACACTTTCAAACCATTGTTCTACATGTAGTACATATCAATATTGTATTTTCCATCAGTCATGTGCTGAAAGGTGGTCATTGTAAAACTGATATCGGCTCCGTAAATGCAATTTACGGCCCTAAGACCATAAGTAAATTTGAAAATAAAATGAGCCTCATTGCATTCATAATAAGCTAAAATAAAATACAACCTCCATGACAAACTCTTATTTCTATTAAATTATAGAGGCCATAGTCTACCAGGATACCAGGAACGCAAATTTTATTTTTAGCAACTAAGGTAGTATTAAGCGATACATGTTTAAATTTTCCGTATTTTTGTTTATTTGATTTTATAACTCCTTAAATCACATTTAGCTCTAAACACGTTTAGGCATATTTGCGCAAGGGACCCTAACTGTTATTAAATTTTTTTTTTAATTTTCTTACATTGCGATGAAAAGTATGTGTTATACTCGGGTGTAAGCGATCAATAACACCCTAGATTAGCGTCCTGAAGGCTTAGCCAAGTTACAGTCGATTAGCGATGACGCTAGTCGATACGTCCGAAAATGTATAAGATTTGACACATGCTATAGAAATACCACCTGATACAGCGACAACAAATGTATGTAGAATAGAAATCGAATAGATTCGCAGCGAATGTAATTTGGCTACGGGCCCTGACTCGCATTCGCTCGCTCGTACGCCTAAACGTCTCAAGTATACAGATCGCTTACAGCCAGTGTATAAGAATTTAATAAGTACGTAACAGAAATTATAAAGTATTAAAATAAATCAAACGAATCGACCATAAAGCAAACACAAGTTCAGTGGTTTTAATATTCATGTGAAGTTTCGGAGCGTTAACGACTGACTGAGCAATTATTTAAATAAATAAACAAGGTGTTTCGGCATTGGTATTTCTCTACGCGAGAGTATAAAATATGTGGAGATTCATAGACAATCCAAAGTCACTTACATAGCCCAGAGTGGACGTGACATTGGACGGGGCACATAACTCTAGCAGCAAGAGCTGACGGCTGTTGGGGCGAAAGGTTCTGGAGACCACGCACTGGAAAGCGCAGTGTAGGACGACCCACTAGATAGAAAGTCGACCTACCTGTTAGAGGTAGCTGGAAGCCGTTGGGTGGTCGTACAAGATCGGTAGCTCTGGAAAACTATGGGGAGGCCTTAATATCCAGCAGTGGAAGTCATATGGTTTATGATGATGGTTTTCGAAACATGTACGTACCCGAAAGATGATACCACCTATGTAAATGTCTAAACTAAAAAAAAATTAAGACTAATATAAATGGATAACCAAACAAAAAAAACATCCCTTACTATAAAAATTTTAAGTTTTTTTATGGGTATTAAATAAAAACTTAATGATACGCTGAGGTTAAACTTGAAACAAATTCTAAATCTTATCGCAATTTTTTGAATTTTCATATGAATTTCCATATTTCTACAGAATGAAATGTACGCGTTTATGTTTGAAGACTCTGGTGTGAATAATCACTTCCTTTCTGATTGACATGCATATTCAAATCACCCTGAACGAAGCTATCGTAAATCATGGAAGATATATTTATTCAGAGATATGATTTAAACCAGTGAACGGTAATAATTATTTGCAAAATTATAATGTAATTTTCAATATGATTTTCAGACAAATTACACTGAAACCAAGTGTAGTTTGTTGCTCATTGATCAAAAACCACTTTCCAGTATAACATTTTTACAACGCCTGATGGCAAATTGCTGCATTACCTACCATTGACCACCCTAGATATATTTCTCTATACAGAAGAATAGAGTTAAATGTCATTTTATCGTAGAGGGTAAGAACGCGGCCATACAAATGTCTAATGTTCGACCTGGAGTTGGAAAAAGCAAAGATATAGCCCACCTGATGATAAAGTGGTAACCATCGCCTATAAAATCCTTAGAAACGTGCCCTATGAAACGTAAACGTGAGAAACGTGTCAGTTATTTTACCGGCAACCATACTATCTGATACAAAAAAATGGTTATACAATGAAAGGTTTGTCCAGACCCCAGGTTCTCGATAAAGTGGATTCTGGTCAAGAGTTGTTAAAAAAAATTAAATAACGTAGCTAAAACCAGGGCATATTCTCAATAGGATAGTCTTGAGACACTAAATAACAGGGTTTGCATACTAATGACGTATCCTATTACACGCGAGAACATTCTCACGGGATTGTGTACTAGAAACCGCCATATATCGCGCTAACTTCTGCTACACATTCTCAAGGCTTGTATTAGAGACTTATTAGCTTCTGGTTACTTGAACACGGCGCAAAGCACAACCTTTTAGCAAATAATTTAGGATCAATACGCGAAGAGCTTCTTCAGGACAAGGAAATCGATCGTCGCGTCGTGTCCACAATGCCTGGAAGAGCTATTGGAAACGTGAAGACACCTTATTACTAAAACGCCAACTCATCGACATGATTGTGTATTCTGCCTGTCTTAACCTACAGTGCTACTTTTGAGATTCCAAGACTAGGCAGTCTTGGTCACTGACTGAATCTCAAAAGTCCAAGCTCGGGGTTCGCCAAAGAGCGATGAAGCGCAGCAGCATTTTAGGTGTCAAGAGAATAGACAGAATTCGGAACACCTCGCTGCGTTCAAAGATCGGCATCGCTGACGTCGGTATCAAGGCTGCCAAGTTAAATGGGATTGGGCGAGTCATGTCTCCCACATGCAAGCAAATAATATATGTAGGTGGGCTAAGGTCGTAACTGGATGGATCCCTGTGGAGGCAAAAGCAAAAACGTGAAGAAAAAAGTTTGTATCCCTTTTTAAGCTTATTGCGCACACGAAGCATTGTGACATTTGGCATAGTTAAAGTTTATTTGGAGATGGAATATGAAAAATATGGAAACTAAAAAAAAGATTAAGGGTCTTATTCGACTCTGTCTCTACGTAATTTCTATGTAAAGAAGCGACCACGCTTATGGTATTTTCTACTAATCGATTGCACGTAGAGATGTCAGTACCGGCTATACAAGTCTATAAACTATGTCAGAGGCCTTCGGGAAGCTTAAGAACTAGGATTGGCTTCTTATTACCAAGCATTTTTTTTTCGTATTTTCCCCGATATTATTATTATTGTTTTTTTAGCCTAGCGCTTGACCACTACCTCACTTGATGGTAAGTGATGGTGTGATCGAAGATGGAGCACGCTTGCCTAGAAAGAACATATTCACTCTGGACTTGAAGTCTCCGAGATTATACAGGTTCGGAAAAACATACGCCGAAAATGAGTTCCACTCTTTACTTGCGCTAACGAGAAAAGTTGAAGCAAATCGTTTGGTACGGCAACATGGTATGCCGACCAGATATGGGTGGTACTTATCGGTACGTCTACTTGTCTGGTGGTGGAAGGGGGAAGGCCTGATGGTTGAATGACGTAAACGCAGCTGGGTGTTAATGGATGAGACTCGCAAGGGACCGGAAAGAATGGTGTAATAAAGAGGAGGCCTATACCCAACAATGGGTGCAGACGGGCTGAGATGAGGATGATGATATGAGGTACGATGTAGGTAGAAAGGTACCTACTAGTATTTTTATTTTTAAAGTGATATCCGACACTTACTGGAAATCCTAAGATTTTTAAAACCATCTCAATAGCGGGTTCAAGTCCGGTCCGGTTTTAATTTTTATTGATGGTTTTAAAAATATTTACATACTGTTGTTTTGTAGGTAGAAAGCTTTCGTTAATACGGGAGTTATGAGTATGACTCATTTTTATATGATGAGTATGACTAAGTGTTATATTGATACTGTAATCTCTGTTCAATTCATGAACCTTCATTTTTTTCTTTTTTTATACTACATGGAGATGGAACAAGCTAATGGCCCACCTAATCACCTAAAACAGATAATTGTCTCGTAGGTCACCTACGATGCACTGCCCTGCCATCAACTGGAGATATACATATGTAAAGCCTCATGTGCCTGTAAGGCTGCCTGTCCATTGACGCGGAGAGAGGCAGTGGAGCGGAGAAATGGAGAAATATTAACCAATAGGATTGCATGAAATTCTATTCATGCAATCCTATTGGTTAATATTTCCTCGTTTCTCCGCTCCGCTGCCTCTCTCCGCGTCAATGGACAGGCAGCCTAATACCGGGGTATAATGCATAAAGAGAAAAAAAAACCTTACAGCTATTGTTTTTCCTAACTTGTACCGCTTGCACCACGCTAATTACAGTTGGTTAACAAGGACGCGTGCCCCAGTGGCCGCGTGTCACCGGCTGAACTATTTACTAATGTATGGTGTTTCTCTGCCGGATCGTATGTCGTCTATCATCCTTAGTATTTAAAGTTTTGCCAATGTCCCCTGTGCGAAATTGACACTGGGGCAATTGAAACAACACGAATAATTAGGTAGTTACCTATATTACCTTACATCTCACTGAATAAGAGTGGACTCTTCTGAAACAGTTAACTTAAGAATGTTCCCAACCCTAGTATTTAAAAATGTACTTGTAACAAACAATAAAAAGTTTTTTAAATCTGGTTTGGCAATGGCCATCTTTGAGTTGATGATATCGATCATACAATATTATCTCTTTATTGTTTATCTCTTCTATCTCTCCTTGAGACGTATTTCTCAATGATAAGGGTCTAAAATGATCAGTTCCTAAGCCCTCAAATATTGGAATTCAGTTGAAAAAAATTACAAGTAAGTACCTACCAATACTTTTCAAAAAAGTACCAAAGTCCTCTAATCACACTTCACACTAATCCACTAAATCTAAGTGTCCATTTTGTCCAAAGCCTCTAATTCATTAGGACATAGTTGAGGGTCCAAGGGACATATCGCGGGAAGTCGCTGCACATGTAGGTACATACAGCTTGGCAAAAATGTTTAGAAACGGAACTAAAATTCTGAAACACTGACAATTGTTTTTAAAGTGTCAAGCACAAATACATTAACATTAAAATAACGTCAGTGGTTAATATCCTGCATTGAACTCATCAATTTTGGTAATTTACTATGACTACAACTTATAATAAAAACTGGCCAAGTGCGAGTCGGACTCGCGCACGAAGGGTTCCGTAACGTTATCTATAATAAATTGTATGAGCGCCCATACAGCTCAGAGGACTATCTTAATTGGCGTCAACTATGTATGTATGGGGACACCCCTTAATTTTCTACTTGTTTCATTTTTTGGATTTTTTCCTTTATTTGTGGAACTTTGTTTGGAACTTACCGCGAAGATCTAAATTTGTCCATATCTTTTTATCATCTTGACTCAGAACGTTGATTTCTATACACCTAATAGGTACTAAAGACCTCAGTATCTGGTATAAATGTAACTTGCTAGGTCGTTTCTGACCTAGCAAGTTACCCGTTTCTGAGAAAATCAGGAGTAACACACGGACAGACAGACGGACACACGGATAAGAGAGTGATTTTATAAGGGTTCCTTTTTTACTTTTTGCGGTACGGAACCGTAAGAACTGACTCGACCCTTGACAGTGGCGCATCCATTATTTTATATATTTTTCTGCCAAGCTGTACGTGCGATTTTCCGGGGACAATGTTGTCCACACTACAAAGTTGTGGTCGAGATGTCCCCCGAGGCCTACAACGCTACTGCCATTTTGCGAAAATCACGGTCCGTGTATCATAATTTAACTGGCTATATGCCATCACTACCTACCTATATACCTACCAAATTTCACGATGATCGGATAAACGCTTCAAAAGTTATCCTCGGACAAACAAACATGCATACATACATTCAACGCCGATTTGCCCAAGTTGATTTGGAGATCTCGCTTCGCTCTATTAATGTTAATGATATGATGATGATTATAAGTATGCATATAAAGTCTTTGTACAATAGTTTCGTTATAACAAAACAGTATGAAAAAAATAGGACGTCGGGGTGCTAGATAGCGGACAGCGCACTTTCCTGTCACGGCGTACAACCTTGTAAGTAATGCCACAGACCAGTATAATTACTGGTCTCTGGTAATGCCAAGACCACCCAAGTTTCGGTTACATTATCTTTTTCACCCCATGTACGTCTCATGCAAGTTAGAGAGCGGGGCAGATCAAGAGATGGGCATACCAGATGAAGGCTGCCATAGGCTGTTCCCGTAAACTAAAGTTTTTTTTAATAATTAAATTTATTGTATACGAGCTAGTGATAGAAAACGCCTATGGCCCACCTGATATTAGTTAGTAACAATCGCCTATAACAAAGTATTGTCTTGTAGATCACGCACCTTAGAAACGTGTCCTACAATGCACTACCATGCGCCTATCAACTTGAGGCATAGAGATGTGAAGTTACCAGCACTGTGTTACCTTGCTATGACGCAGCATAATGCTGAATTGGAACCTTTTCGTGGCGGCTACTATGTAACTAATATAAATTTTATTTATTTGTTTGACCGTAGTTTTTTTGTATTATTTATTTGTTATTCGTGGTGGGCATCATAAACATTTTCTCTTTCTTTCTTTCGTTTCTAAAGTCATGTGTCTTTAATTTTACTACCAACCATATCCTTCAAACGTATTACGTACTTAGGTAGGTATATACCTACTTTATGACAAGAACCACTTTTGATTTAGAGGATTACAGGACCTTACAATACAATACAATACTTTATTTAAAACTCCATAGTTACACGTCATTATCAACAATAAATTATTACTAATAAATTAACTTATATCTTCTTTGACCAGTCGGGTCAAAGAGAACTGTGTGAGGTACAGTGCTCGGGAAGAGCCTTTTCTTTTTTTGTTAAATAACTCGACAGCAAATCAAAATTCAAATTTAAGTAAAAAACCGTTCACTGAGTCTGGAACCTACAAGTTAGTTGAAAACAAACTCAGTGATGGCGACATTAAAGGCGCTGCTCGGATTCTTTTTTCCAGCGACACGGTAGCCCCTGCTACTCCAGAAACCCTCTCAGCTCTAGCTGGGAAGCATCCACTTCCTGCAGCAGATCTTCAGTTACCCGAGGCACCGAAAGAATCTGATGTAGCCGTTGAAGTCACCGGTCTGGATGTAGCGGCAGCCATCATGTCCTTCCGGAGTGGTTCCGCCGGCGGTTTGGATGCCTTAACATCGCAACATTTAAAAGATTTAATTTGCGGTGGAAACGGCGAAGCTGGCGAATCTCTTGTGAGGGACCTGACGGACCTCGTCAATTTCATGCTTTCCGGGCAACGACAACATCACTTATATTCTTTACGGTGCCAACCTTTGTGCTTTGAAAAAGAAGGACGGTGGCATTAGACCGATAGCTGTCGGAACAACATATCGCCGGCTCGCAGCCAAAATATGCTGTACCAAATCGGCGGCTCAGCTGTGCAATCTTTTCCAACCCGTACAGCTGGGTTTTGGCTCGCGAGGCGGCTGTGAAGCCGCCGTTCACTCCGTAAGGACCTTTTTGGATAAAAATTGTGGTGATGTGCTGCTGAAGGTTGATGTGAAAAATGCTTTCAATTCGGTTGATAG
The DNA here is from genome assembly GCA_963924445.1 of Philereme transversata. Classification (NCBI taxonomy): domain Eukaryota; kingdom Metazoa; phylum Arthropoda; class Insecta; order Lepidoptera; family Geometridae; genus Philereme; species Philereme transversata. The sequence goes on along the minus strand of OZ004339.1, from coordinate 33,238,829 downwards.
AGGAACCCTCTTATCACAAGTAAAAGATAAAATTCCATATTTATATAATTTTCTTTGGCAATGTTATGGATCTCCTTCAAAATTAACTTATCTCGGCAACGAAATTTCATCTGCTGTTGGATGTCAACAAGGTGACCCACTCGGTCCTGCAATTTTCAGTCTTGCCATACATCCGGTCATCCAACAACTTCAGTCGAAACTGAATGTTTGGTATTTGGATGATGGTACTCTGGGTGGTGATGTAACTACAGTTTTGCAGGATCTTCGTGTTTTAATTGATGAATTTCATATAATTGGTCTGGACCTAAATTTTTCAAAATGTGAACTATTTCTTTCAGAAAAATTACCTGCAAGAGATTTGATTATTCAAAAATTTAATATGTTGGCACCTAATATTAAAATAGTAGATAAATCATCACTTCGTCTATTGGGTTCCCCTATCTTAGACGAGTCTTTCCCTTCCTTTTTCGAAGATAAAATTCAAAATTTTATACAATGTTCGGATCGTTTGCTAAAAATTAACACACACATGGCTTTCACTATTATAAAATTTTGTCTTTTTGTCCCAAAATTTACTTATACAGTTCGATGTTGTCAGCTCTGGAAACATAATGATATTTTACAGAGTTTAGACAGCATCGTCAAAAATACTTTGGCGTCTGTTTTGAACATAAATTTGGATGAGAGGGCATGGGTGCAGGCTTCATTACCGGCGCGTTTAGGAGGTCTGGGTATCCGATCAGTTTCGAGTGTGGCTCTCCCCGCATTTCTGTCATCCGTTCATAGCACCCTAAATTTAACACGTAAGATCCTTTTAGCTTCGATTCCGGATGATCGAGATTTTGTAATATCGCAAATGAACGAAGCCAGAGATGCGTGGTCCTCAGCCTGCCCCAATTCTGATTTCCCAAAGATATTGAAATCTCAGAGGTTATGGGACGGGCCGATTAGCGAGCAAACACGGAATCAACTATTTCAAACGTGTACCAGCTCGTCAGATCGTGCCCGCCTTCTAGCCGTTTCTGAGTGGGAATCAGGACTGTGGTTACAGGCTCTCCCTTCACGCAATATAGGTACTTTAATTGACTCTTCAGCTTTTCGCATTGCAGCATCTCTTCGCCTGGGAGCACCACGTTGTGCCCCACACCGTTGCCAATGCGGTACTGCCGTCGACCAGCTCGGCCACCACGGTCTTTCCTGTGTAAGAAGCGTGGGGAGAATTCCCCGCCACGCCAGTCTCAATGATGTCATACGTCGAGCTTTTACCACCGCCAACTGCGCCGCCATTTTGGAACCAAGTGGTCTCGTGCGTGACGATGGTAAAAGACCTGACGGAATGACACTAATTCCGTGGAAGATGGGACGGCCTTTAGTGTGGGACGCCACTTGTGTTGACACTTTAGCACCGTCACATCTTTCCGGAACACAAAATAAGGCTGGTGCGGCGGCTAAATCGGCGGAAAACCTCAAAAGGCGCAAATATAGTAGTTTAAACACATGCTTTATATTTGAGCCTTTTGGGGTTGAGACCCTTGGACCGTGGGGACCGAGCGCCCACAAAATTTATAATGAACTTTCAAAACGCCTGGTCGAGGCGACGCGTGACCAAAATGCTGGCCAGTATTTTGGCCAACGTTTAAGCATTGCCATTCAACGTGGCAATGCGGCCAGCATTCTGGGCACGCTTCCCACTGGCAGCGGCTTGCTAGATTAGGGTTTTATATATAGTTTGCTTTGTATATAGGTTTAGTTGTATTTTATGTTTAAGTAAGTCTTAAAAAAACTTATCTCTTAAAATAAAAGTTCTCACTTATATCTTTGCTAATTGTCTTCCTTCAAATGTTGGTTGAAAGAGTCAGGATAGTCTAACAGCAAAGCAAATGGTAGTTGTAAAATAGTTTTACTACGAATAGATCTCGGATATATTGATGCGTGTCGAAGCGCTCGCGTTTAGATGCGACTCCATTATAGTGGGAGCGAGGGGTTTTGATACATAATTTATGAAGTGAAAATTTCTTTAGGCGTATTGGACATTTTTGAGATGGGGAAAAACCCATTGAACTCCCGACACTGTTACCGTTACCGACACCGTTCCTGACGATTCAAAATATATTTCATGACAATTCAAAAATTACACAAGTAATTGTTCAAGTTTTCATTTCTGTCAGCGCTCCCGGAGAGCCACTTTTTTTTATACCAATGATAGTAATGTTACGAGCTGAGGGTTCGGGATAATATAATGGGAATCAGTCCAACCAAAATAACACTTTTATTCAACACTAAACGATGAATACATGAACTTGGTCACACGTAATCACAACACACTAATTCACACCACCACTTAAAGTCACCGAAATGTTCGCACGTATAGCTAAATCCAGACTGACTCGGGAGCAACTACTGTTCACGCGAGACCCTTCCCACGTCAGTCCTCCAGGGCCTCGCTGAGACTAACTCACTAAGACTGACTCAGACTGACTGTCCGGCCATCTCTCCAGCCTATTTATATCGCACACATTTCGATTGTTCGAGAACGATGTCAATCCTTCCAGGAAAGGGTCGGTCCCTCGACACAATGGCCACTCCCCATTCTGCGAAACCACAAACAATAGCAACAATAACACAGCAAGACAAAAGCGTTCGAGAAGGTTCGATTATTACTCATTGTTTAACAGCCTCGGCGTAACAGTAACCTGTTACCAGTCACGTGTTGCCAATGTTTAAAAACTGTAAAATGCCTTTTTACCTGACGACTACAAAGCCAAAAGAAAGGGTTATGTTTTTAGCAGTCTATGTATGTATGTTTGTATGTATTTATATATGTATGTTTGTATTTACCCATGTTCCTCCGTAGCGCCTAAACTACTCTTCCGATTTTGATGAATAAGGTGTCAACCGCTTCGTTATTATGGCCCAGGTGACATAGGTTACATTTTTACGGTAAATCCAAAAAGAAAAGGTTATGTTATTAGCAGTTTATGGATGTGTGTTCCACCGTAGCGCCTAAACTACTCATCTGATCTTAATGAATGAGGTGTCAATCAATTCGTTATTATGAATTGATCCGAGTAACATAGACTATGTACCATAAGCAGGTATTGCGTAGTCGCGTTTCAGTTGTTAAACTTATATAGCTTGTTTGAAGATAGTCTGTGGTCGTGGGAAAGCCCCCGAAATGCCTCTAGAACCTCACGGTGCGCGACCACATCATCACCAAGGTTTGAGAATGGATTCCCTGCCGATGGCGAGTGGCGCGATGATATAAGGAATCAGCAGGTAATATGTTGAACAAAATAAATCGAAGAATACATTATTTAAGTAAGCTTGAACCCTTATTCTTGGAAATATGTTTCAAGTAACTGTTTTCGCCTCTGGAACAGATCAGCAAACACATAAATGACGGACAGAAATGTATCTATCTATCTCTAAAGTAACCAACTTAAGGCTCAAGACTCAATCGAGAAGAGAGCCAAGAAGCTCATTTGCAATGACGAGGAGCGAGGCTCCAAAGCCCAGAGAATCGTCGTAAGGTTCTGTGTCTCTAGGTAGTTTATTGGATACAATTTGGCGGGTGTGCCGCGGGACTTTCTAGTTGATTCTACCATCTCCATTTTGTTATCGGATAACCAGACGCAGTGCCACCGCTTTAAGGTAAATATATCTACTTTCCATACGCATTATCTAAACACTGAATTGATTTTTTTTAAGCTGTCGGAAAACATGTAATTAATTAGGTGACTGGTCATTCTCATTACCAAATGGGACATCTACCAACTACATAATTAAAATTTAAAATGATAATCATCATCATGTGACTCAACAGTTAGAAATAATAATTACAAGACGATTGATTATAGTAAAATGATTTACCAATAACGAATTGTTTTATGAGTTCTAATATTTTTTGAAAACGAATATATAATAGAGTATAATAGAACAGAATAATGCTTTATTCTACACCAGGAATACTTAAAAAACGAATTAATGCTAAATATAGTACAATAGGCGCTGAAAGCGATTTCTTCCAGGAAACTTTTGGATGGAAGGCAATGAGTGAAGCAGTAATGGACAACGGTGCACGGACCATAATTACAAATGAAGAGAAATAAAAAATAACATATAATAAAAAACCTGTACTGTGTATAATAAAAATCCTAATATGTAAATAAATATATAAAGATAGACTAATATACTCGTATCTAATAACCTAAATCATTATACTTACAAATCTTCTAAAACGGAAACAATTAAATTAAATTATAAATAAATAATAATAATGTATATTAGTAAGTATGTATATTAGTAAGTATGTATACATTTAATACAAAACAATAATCTCTAACTGTAGTGTAAATATGTGATCATCAGTGATTTTTATTATACTACAGATATAATATTTTCTTACATTTATTTACCTAACATAATTTATTAGGAATCAATTGAAGTGCATCACCTCTCGCAAATGTATCAAGACTAACGCATCCACCGCCACAGCATTTTCGAATGCTCGCTGCAGTGCTGCGCGCGCGCACGCCGCCGTCCATCCTATCAGTCAGTGCTGTAGGTCATTCCTACATAAACGCACGTTTCTATGCCAAACGCATTCTTCGACCGGGAAACGCGAAAAAGTTCTACACAAATTTTTTTCTTAAAAAAGTGTGTTCTACGTAAAAAGTAATTGAATTTAATTTCGATTAAAAAAATAACAACATATTTCTTAATTTAAAATTACTGTAACAAGTGTATTCAAATTCAAAGTGAACTTAAGAATGGTACATTTTATTTAAATTCAAAACAGTGTTCTAAATTCAAAGTGCAAACCATCGATTATTAGATCAGTTAGTTACTGATTGAGCTTCTAAATAATCATTGAAAGAAAAATCGTATTCATCGTTGATATTGGATTCAGTCGAGTGTATTTATGAGATGCTGTGCATGAATGACAATGGAATGTAAAATATAGTGTACTGCAGGTAATGATGCACATATTATTTACTCGCGTGCTTCCCGCCCCTCTGTGATTTACTGTATCAAACGTGAATGTTAATGTACGGCCAAGTTTTACTACTTTCGATAATGTTTCACTCAATAAAAGTAGTTATAAGATTTAAATTTGTATTTTATAAACACTTTCGCCCCGAACCTCCCATAGAAACAAGAAAACAATATTTGTACATAATCTTTGACTATCAAAATAGTGCCACGAAATACAAAACCAAATAACTTGATCTACAGTTTCGTTTTAATTACAGGTAACGTGAGTTCACGTTAATTGGTTACTATTTTTTGAAATTACAGTTATTCTGGATTCCAGACTTTTCCTTATATTTGTGTCACTAAAGCTACACGCATACCAAATTTTAGCACTGTGGGATCACTGGTGTACCCTGTGAATTTTGTCAAAGTTCAGTTTAAATTATGGCTAATAACTTAAAAACTACAAGGTTTAAACTAAAAATAAAAACAGAGTCGAAATGTACTCATAAATATATTTTATTAGACGTGTCACTTGACAGGATAGTCCCGTTTTGGTTTATTTTACCCCTCTTGAACCCCAATATCTCAACAACCCCCCACCTTTTTAGCTCATTTAAATACAGTAAAATTGTGCTAACACTACCTACCTGTATACTAAATTTTACGTTGATCGGATAAACGCTTAGAAAATTATCCTCGGACAAACAAACATACATACATACATACAACGCCGATTTGCACAAGTTGTTTTAGAGATCTCGCTTCGCTCGATCAATTACTTACGGTAGATTTTTTAGTGGTGAAATACGATGGTAAACTAGATTTTAGATCTATCGTTATTATCTATATTATGAAGAAATTAGAGAGAATGAACCAAAGTAATTAAAAAAACATGGTCATTGCGTGTCGGATTACTATAAGGATTAATTAAAACCGTTTATAACAGTTCATGTATACACGCACGATGTACCTAAATTACCAAATTTATGTTATTGATTTATTAGTCAAAAAATAGTATAATAAAATACCTAGCACATGGTCGTTTGCATACTAACAAACCGTCGTCGTCGTATCCCTACTAATAATATTATAAATTTGAAAGTAACTTTGACTCTTATCTGCCTGTCCGTTTATGTTTTCAAGACTAAACCGCTGCACCAAAATCCATCAAATTTTATGTATCCATAAACTTTAACAGGTTACTACTTACATGATATATGAATATGATTTGTTTGCCAATTTTATGTAAGTTGTTTCATTGATATTTCTAGGCCTTGATATTAAATTTGTTTGAAAATTTAAATGATTATATTGTAACTAATTTGAAAAAACCTATTTTGCAACAATACTACCCGTGTTTTAATTTAATGTCGTACTTAGTATAACACGTTGATATGTATCCCATAGTCAAAAACCAGCATAACTCGGATTCTGCAGTTTAATTTGGACTGGCAGAAGAATACAAATAGTTATGGTGCAACCAAATACAATTAAAAACAGTTTGTAAGTTTTGTAACAACTTACTTACTTTGAATTAGCTAATTATGCTAATTAAAATTATATTAGGTACAAAAGGCTATTATAACATCAGAAAGCTGTCGGATCAGTCCGACAGCTTTTCTCGAATTAAATTTCGAATCTAAAAGTACATTTTGGGCTGACATTAAAGTTCTGATACCTTTCCGACACGGATTCAAAGGTTGATAGTTTACGAAATAGCGTTCTCGGATCCGACAATAACTGTCGGACCAATCCGACAGCTTTCAGACGTTTTAAAATAGCCCCGTTGGCATGGATATCTTGAAAATCAATTTCGATATATTGAGCGTTCGTAATATATCGAAATCGGTTTGTAGAGAGGAGAGGAGGCCGCACAAGATCAGTCACTCTGTAAGGCTAGCACAGCGATTTCCTTGTGTACTCTTCGAAGAGACGACAAGGCTCTAACCGCCACTTGTATGTATGCGTGTGTTGTTATTTGTTTTTATTTTACGTCTCATGTACAATAAAATGTTATTATATTCTAATCTCTGTCGATACTTCCGAAATTATCTTTGCCCCGAGCAGACTCATAAAATTTTCTTCATAGATAAGAGAAGGATGCTCTGTCTATAGCGTCGTATACCTACATAACTATTTAATTAATTAAATATCTAACCAAAAATTGTTGGCAAGCGCGCGATTGAGAAGAGTGCGAAAGAGACAACTTAAGAAGACAGCGTTGTCTAGGCATCGCAAGAGCTAGACAATTTCAGAATAAAGTTGTCTATCCTTAAATGCTAAAGATAGTTAAAATGATAGCTATCGTACTCGGCGTTGTAGATTACTGTCGAGGAAGTGTCGACCACTTTTCTTTGCGTTCACTCTTGCAATCGCCGTACTGGAGACGGTCGACAAGTTTATCTTTCTTCCGAAAAATGTCTCAAGTTAAAACCCTTCTTTATAGTTACTGTGTTAGGCCTACTGGAAATGAGGGTGGCCTATGTTTAGCGGTGGACGTCCTATAGCGTTAACACATAATGGTGATGATGATGATAACGTTGGTTAAAATGAAAGTTTTTGTTAAACCAATTTTACGTGAGACCTAATAGCCCAAGCCAATTATACGGACCAAATTTTTATACTGCGATCTAATTAATAATATCCTTCCCAATTGAGGTATTTGCCACTTTATCGAAATAAAGAAATCAGTTTATGAAATCAGAATTGCCAGCTGCAGTTAGCTTTACTCGTATTTATGTTACATAATACAATAACTAATCTTTTTAAATTTATTCCTGAGAAAAAGTTTTCGTGTGAAACAATAAAATAAAAAATCTATATGTGTATGAGTACTTAAGTAATGTGTTTTATTATAGTAAAAAAACAATCACCGGTACGTAATATTTTTATTTTAATTGAATGTCAGTTAATTTTATGAATTTTTTTATACTTAAGAATTCAGTCACTTTCAGTTTTATTTATTGATTAAAGTCAAGTGCTTGACCACTACCTCACCTGGTGGTAAGAGATGATGTGATCGAAGATGGAGCACGCTTGCCTAGAAATAACCTATTCACTCTGGACTTGAAGACTCTCGACTCTCAATTCTTGATTACTTAAATGAAATTAAATAATATTTTTTGCATAAAAATGTTTAATGGTTAAATTACAAGATGTCAAAAATGGGCTTGTTACATAGATTTTTTCTCCACTTTTCCCCACTAGTAAGCCTAGAAGTAATACATGAAATGTGCCTCGGAACTTCATGATTTAGTCCCACCATCTCTTCTCCATCAAAGGACCAGCTGATGCACGGCTCAGCACCATCTATACCTCGTTAATATACCACCCATTCGCACACATCGTTTTGGTTCTACGTTCTTGATGCGTACAGCTAAGGTATGGAACACTACCGTCGGTCGTCTGTTTTCCTGAAGACTACAATCCGGGCCTTTTTAAGATAAGAAAAACAGGCGTCTTCTAGATCTTCGTGATTCATCTTAGACCACATCATCGCTTATTGACGACCTCCGTGGTGCAGTGGGCGAATAGCCGCCTGAAACGCAGGAGGTAGCGGGTTCGATCCCCGCTGCGTAACAAATGTTTGCATGCTCTACAGATATTTATTCCGGGTCTGGTTGTTTCTCTTTATATTATAAGTATGTATTTACAAAAAAAATGTATATATAAGTGTTCTATCAGTTATCTGGTTCCCATAGTACAAGCTCTGCTTAATTTGGGGCTAGATAGCGCTGTGTGAAATGTCCAGCAATATTTATTTTATTTATTTATTTATCATCAGCTGCGATTGTGGTCAAACGAAGATGAAAATAAAAAAAAATGCGGCTTGCCTAAAGAAGCATCCAGATCCGTGCGTGCCATTTATTTACATATACATTTTCTAGACGAGTTACATCTTGTTCCACATCCTAGAAAAAGCAGTTTGTCCCATAATACTCGGTCATAGTACTAGTCTGAGAGAAGCACTGTTCACATCCCTACTTCATCGCGTACAAAAATTACGGGTTTTTCTCCAAAACTAAACAATATAAAAAAAACTGGTTTTGGAATGTGTAAGTTTATATTATACCCGACTTGACCTATTATTAACCTTGAAATGTTGAACCCCATCATTAAACCCCTTTAGCAAATGAACATTTTTATTTAATTATTTATGTATTGCCTTATAATGGCGATTAATGACGTAGGCATCCCTACAGACGCTCGCCCGGTCTAACTGATCCATAAGAAAGAACTTGTTACTTTTATTTCAATAAAAAAGTATACTCGATAAATACCCGTTTTAATCAGGAATTATGTACAGAGATCGCGAATGTTTGAAAAATACTAAAGATCTTGTTTTTACTCATCTCACTGATACGGAATTGTCGACTAGGCGAACATGTTATAGGTATAAAATGAAAGTTTATGGCTAAAGAAACTGGGCCATTTCATTAATGATTTTCATCAACTGATGAATCATAAACTAAAGTGGTGGAAATCTTTCTTAATTAGCATGTTTTATTTACTGCGAGCATATTTTGATGAGGTAAGTTTCTCTACAGATGCTCGCCTGGTCTAACTGGTCCATAAGAAAGATCTTGTTTTTGCTCATCTCACTGTCATGGAATTGTCGACTAGGCGACCATTTCATGGATAACTATTGAAAGTTTATGGTCAAAGAAACTAGGGCATTTCATTAATCCTTTTCATCAACTAATGAATCATAAATAATAATGGTGGAAATCGTTCTTAATTTAGCTTGTTTTAATTACTGCGAGCATATTTTGATGAGGTCGGGTTCCCTACAGACGCTCGCCCGGTCTAACTGGTCCATAAGAAAGATCTTGTTTTTGCTCATCTCACTGACACGGAATTGTCGACTAGGCTACCTAACTGTTGTACATAATGAAATAGAGTTTACGGCCAAAGTAACAGAGTCATTTTGTTAATTATTTTCATCAATTGATTATTAGTAATGGCGGAAATCTCTCTTGACTCTGTTTTAAGTGTTATTTTGCTGATTATTAACTCAAATAACGCCAAATGTAAGCTTTCTTATTTCGTTTACGCTTATGACTAAATCAGCATGACATTTAAAATTACATTTCCAAAGTAAAGTTATTATAGTTATATTGGTGTGTTTGCGGGGTATTGTAATCAACAAAAAAAATTGAAAAAAAAACTATTCTAATATATATAAACTTTATTATAAAATTTCATGTTTAACTTGGCCTGTAGCGAGGACGAAATAAGAACGTTCGTATTTCACGACGTTTTAGTTTGGCAGAAAACAAGAGGATCGGCATCATTTTATATTAATTTCGATATCTATCTATCCAAAGTTGACATAAACTGGGCCCGTAGCCAAATGTCATTCGCCACGAATCTATTCGATTTCTACATACATTTGTTGTCGCTGAATGACGTAATATTTCTATAGCATGTGTCAAATCCCATAATTTGCGGACGTATCGACTAGCGTCATCGCTAATCGACTGTAACTTGATTAAGCCCTCTGAAAGATGATAGCATCACCTCTTAGATCACCGGTGTAAATTGTAATGCGACCTTAAGTTATTTACTTAAGTACATGCTGACCTAGGGTCCATTTTGGAATACTTTATATCACTTTTTTCTAAATTGATTGCTTGCTTGTTGTTTGTTGGTTTTTTGTCGTTCTAAGTAATCCAAAAAATTTCATATAATGTTGAAAATTAGTTTGGGTGCAAAACATCCAACACAAGCCGAGCTGAACGCCATTTTGGTACCTACTTCAAATCGAAACACAGCAATGCTGCTTGGCGGCAGAAATAGGTATGGTGGTAGTACTTCCCCAGGCAAGCCCTTTGACAAGGAACTCTACTACTCATAAAATTAATTTACTTAATTTAATACAACACAACCTTTTTATTATAATCTTATTATTTAAATTTACATAGATAGGGTTATTGTCGGTCATCTGTCAAATGTCAACAACCGTTGCATTTGTAACTTAATTTGAAATTCAAATTTAGAATGTGTTCTATGGATCCAAAGAATAGCGGTCTCAGAAATTTAGTCATTTTTTAAAGTTGGCTGTAAAAATACTGGTTTGTGTGGGACCAAGTTGTTGCTGATAAAAATAATCATAATGAGCGCATAAAGGTCAAAATACAGTTGTATTTGGTGGCACTAAGCGTCACCGCACACGAGCCACACGCAACAGCCACAAAACGCCGCCAACTGAAGCTGGAAGTGGCAACTAACGGAAGCACGTGACAGCCACTTTTTAAAACTTTTTTACTTTACTTTCGGTGGTGGCCATACGACCACAAGAAGCGAGAAATGGGTGATTCATGGTATGTTTCTACCACCGCAGTCAGCGGTGAGTTCATATAAAATAAATGAAAAATGCAGTTCGCAGTTCAGTGGTTTTGTGGCGGCGTTTTGTGGCTGTGGCATGCCTTAATGGGTAAATTGGCGTTTAATTAAAGTAGTACCTACTGTTTTTGTTAATCTGATCATAATCATCATCATCAACCAGCCGTAGGAAATCCACTGATGACAATACTTTTCTACAGGACTTTAAAAAATAATCTTATAAATAAAAGTAATAATTTGTATGCACAGAAGACTTGGTGTCCAGAAATAATTATGTACGTTATCCCAAATGGACTGCAGAACTCTAAAACACAGAAACCGCTAGGAAAGTCACTTGATTTACGAAATTAAAATATATAATGAATACCGATGCATTATGCGCTTGCACATCATTGTTTTAACAATGCCAAATTGCAATGCCTCATGCCAAATTGTATAACCAATGCTATTTGCCGTGAGCCTCTTTCAACAACTTGGGCATTTAGCAAACCCTCAGGATAAGTCAAGTTTAATCAGTGCTTAAAACATTTGACAATATGTTTTTTCGACGATATCAACCTATCGAATACATTTTTGTATGGTAGTGGTGAGAAAGAGAAAGAGATCATTCGAAGAATCCAACAATAATACCTGTCGTTACCAGTGTTACCAGATACCTTTATGACTTATATTAATTTTATATGGTATTGTTATATGTTCCAAATTGAATATATTATAGATCTTCAAACATTCAGGGGGTTAGATACGATAAAGATAAAAAACGTTTATTACGTCACCGATGTACACAAAAATTTAATAAAAACTTAAAACTAGGCGTAGACTTTTAAGAGTATCAGAGATCCTTGTAAAAGGGCTCGCACGGGGAAGTACTACCATCATACCTATTTCTGCCGCCAAGCAGCATTCCTGTGTTTCGGGTTGAAAGGTATAATTGCCGGTGAAATTACAGGCACAGGCCTTACACCTGTATGCCTCAAGTTGATGAAGTTGAGTTTGAGAAGTGCAACGTAGGGCACATTTCTAAGGTGCGTGGCCTACGAGGCAGTTCTCTGTTATAGGCGATGTCTACAAAACATCAGGTGAGCCTTTAGCTAGTTCCATCTCCATGTAGCATTAAAAAAATGAATCAAAGATAATGAAAAATGTAGTCTCATATGGCCACTTTCCTCGCTATATGTATTTTTTACCCGACGATGGCAAAGCCAAAAGGAAGGAAGGAAGGTTATGTTTTTAGCAGTCTAAGTGTGTGTGTATGTTTTTATTTACCTATGTTCCACCGTAGCGCCTAAACACTCATCCGATTTTGATGAATGAGGTGTTAATCGATGCTTTATTATGGTTAGGTTGACATAGGCTACATTTTTACCCAACTATAACAAAGCCAAAAGGAAGGATTATGATTTTATCATTCTTTGGATGTATATTCCACCGTAGCGTTTTATCTGATTTTGATGAATGAGGTATCAGTTGATTTATTAATATGATTCGGGTGACATATATTACCATCGACATAGGTATCGCATAGTCGGGATTCAGTTTAAACGTATACGGTCGTACCACAAATAATATTAAACATAGTTTAGTGCGTGTTTAAAAATATCCTATACTAAATTGGTAAGGAAAACTTTAAACACGCGTTAAACAGTTGTTTACTTTTTTTGTAACAAGGTTAGGGATAGTACCATAAATAAAATTCAACAGAGTTAAGTGCGTGTTTAAAATTAATATCCTATACAAAAATTGCTTCAAACGGTTGTTTAACTTTTTGTGGTAATAAGAATATAGCTAGTTCCTATCTCTAAATATAGGAGTCTAAATCTACCTTAATGGATAGTTATTTTCGAGCGTTTCCTTCTATCTATAGTTCTAAAGAATATGTAAATGTAATATCCTCCATAATATACCGCACTCCGTTATATCTTCGTAATTTTGCTCTATCCAAAGGTTGCCTGGAAGAGATCAGTTTCAGCGATTCGCCCATTGTATTGCCTTTTTTATTCTAGCTTAGTACTTTATTTTTGTATTATTTCTGTTTATGGGGTAATTCAATAAAGTTTTATCTATCTATCTATCTAAAGCTACCTTTTACCAGTTTCCAAATACACTATTTTTTAATGTTTTTTGATGCGGAACAAGGAATATCCGAGTTGAATTAAATTGTGCTTTATATAATGTCTTACTTACTTTATGTAATTAGGTTATCAAACGATTGTGCAAGTTTTTGAAGTACAGTCAACGTTATAAGTTGTTAACACGTGATTATGATAATTGGAATAAATAGTGCTCTTTGTGAAAAGGTTCACCAGGGGAAGTACTACCACCATACCTAATTTTACCACTAAGTTTTACTGTGGATATGGTTTTTGAATTACTGGCACGAGAGGCTTTTCACCTGTATGCCTCAAGGTGATAGAAGCAAGACAGTGCATCGTTGTGCACGGTCCTACGAGTAAGGTGCGTGACCTACGAAGCAATGCTTTGTTATAGGCGATGGTTACCACTTAACATCAGGTGCGCCATTCCACCATTTTCTCCACGCATTTTCCACCACCACGACGGATATAAAAAAAATCAGTTAAATTTTAATATAAAGAGTTATGAACAGTTGTTTAAATTTTTAATTTAAAAAAGTTAAATAACTGTTTAATGTGTCTTTTAAAAATGTATTACCAATTATTATATAGGATTTTTTAAACTAAAACGTGTTAATTTTTTGTGTTATGAGTCTATTTCTCTGACAGTATACATACATACCTACAAAATCGTTACCAATCAGCAAGTATATCCGGTGTTAATACGCGGATGCATTCGCGAACCGATTGCGGCGAATATCCACATACTTTCCACCATCCAATATTATTGAGTTCCAATTCAAAAGCTTAAGCACAAGCGGACTGACACATCGATGCTCCTCGCACCAAAACACGTCCTTGATAGACACTGACCAGTAAGAGCTAATAGAATGTGTAAGCGGAAAAATTACATGCCACTAGAAATGTCGTGCAACATCGTCAGAATTTCGTGGCTCGACTCTCACGATTCTCAATCGTAACAAACGAGAGACAAGCTGTTATCGGTCGCTCAAAGTTCACACATCACACGACATTTCTGAAAACACGTGTCCTGGCATATATGTCACTTAGTAATATTTATGATGATAATAATAATATATAATTAAATCAGGCAAGAATGAAATAGTCACAGGATAGCAAATAACTTATTCTACGGCTCATAGACATAAATTAATTTTACAATACAAAAACTTTTATTTATTTATTTGCTACATAAACACTGTGACGTGCGTGGAACGCGAATTCTCGGCACTCCGTACCCGACCTCGAAAGCGACAAAATCTGACACCCTTCGTGAATTAAGTTTAGGCTTCAAAAATAATGAGCGCAGTGGAGTGCAGCGAAGCGGAGTGAAGTGCGGCGTCAACTTGACTATTTTTTTAATAAAAAAATAATAGCGTTTGACAACGATCTCGCCTGATGGTAGGCAATGACTTGAAGTGATGATGGAAGCAAAGTGACTCCTGATAATTCCGAGATTTGGTTTTACTCCGATCCGCTTTTCTCTGCAACACAATCAAAACACACCTTTTTTCACAGCTCTGCACTCCTCACTCGTTGCTGCGTCAATAGAAACGCAGCTTAATAGAGCATGTCACATTTCCAACACGCCTTCGCCTATCGCTTTCACCCGCTCTCGCTTCAGCTCATAACTTTCGCCCGTACTCATTCACTCGTAAAACTGTCACTATTAAAACGTACGGAAGAAAACGTTCAATGAAACAGGTCAGTTGCAACCATTTGTTTTTATATCGTTTTCCACTTCGCTGCCAGAAGTTACTCGATCGAAACAGGTAAGGTCGTCAAAATAATGAGGGTATTTGAGTTGATATTGACCAGTCACCTGTGACCTGGTCATTTTTATTAGCCTGTTTATCTGCATTTAACTACTATTTCAAATGAATAATGAAATTCTGGAAAGAAAATTAAGGGGTGGACAAACAACTTAAATATGATTACTTAATTGAAAATTCTTTATTGCACAAAATTAACATATCTGTACACATGCGAACTTAGTCATATCTACATGCTTAATTTAATCGAACTCAGTTCAGCCGTTACGACGTGAGTGATAAAGTAACAAACTAAAAAAAAAAAACAAATAAATAAACAAATATCCAAACTTTCGCATTTATTAGTGTGATTGTAATCAAAATCTGTGATAGTCTGTTAGTTGAAGGTTCACTATTTATTTTAATCTTTTATTGAATATGTTATAGTAAACAGACTTCTTTGCCGCGTCAGATTATAAACATTTTAGAATTACATAATGTAGATTCAATTTGGTTTAAGTGCAGTGTTATATTCATTAGTTTTTAATTTATCGCTCGGCATAAAATATTAATGCATGCAATTTTTAATTGTAGTAGCATTAAGTTCTACCATTTGTAAATGTAACCGCTAAATATTGTCTATGCTATGTTGATGACTCCCATTAATAAATAATAATAATAATAATATACAGTAATGTTACTGTGAATCTAAATATGAATTTAACAAAAACGAATTCAAGCATAAGAACAAATATATACAATAATCTTAAGAAACAACAGAAATCAGATATACCTAATATATTTTTCCAAAATAGATAAACATTATTCCATATACCGAACCTCCCTCCCCCTCCCTCCTTACATACTATTCAGAACCCTATATCAATAGAATTATGTATAATTAGTAAAATAGATTTCCAAGACATCGCTCTCCTTATCTCTCACTACCACAGGTACACACTACACATCAAGCACACACGCGCACTTAAATACACACACACCCACACACAATACTCACAAACACACACATACACAGACACACACTTGCACTCACAAACAGGACGAAAGAGACATCTCCCACAACACAGGTTTTACCTAGGGCGGGAGCTAGTGAGCTTGTATAATGGATTATTCTTTCGTTAGGATATTTGCTAAAAGTATAGATTGCTAACTGAATAAATCTATACTAATAGGAGAAGAGGAAAGATTTGTATTTTTGTATGTTTGTAACGAATAAACTCAAAAACTACTGGTCCGATTTCAACAATTATTTCCCCCATTAGTACACATTATCCCCGAGTACCATAAGCTACATTTTACCCGACTGCGCAGATGGGTACATAATGTTTATATCGACAAAGCATGCGCGCAAAGCCGGAGGCAGCTCAGCTAGTAATAAATTAAATAAATATGTCGTGTAGCGGATTAGGTCAGATTATTAATACCTAAGTAATTAGGTCTCGAAAAGTAAAAAACAATCTTAGTTAAATAAAAAGGCAAAGTGATATAACAGGGAAATTGCAACTTTTTACGTGAGTTCGATACGGAACAAAAAAAATTGCTTTATTAAATGCTTGTTGTTTAATTGTAGTGTTAGAACTATAATACAACCTTTGGACATCATTCGTATTTAAAATACAATCAGTACAGAACAGGAAATACATAATTATAAAAAAAATCCTTATTTATAGAGTTTCTGAATGAAAAGATATAAAGTCGCACAGACAGACCGCAATAGTTCCATTCGGGTAAAAATATATAAAATAATGCGATGTATGAAAGGAAATCTAAAAAGTAATCAAATGCACATTTGCAATTTTTTTTACATTTTACACATGCTTTAACTAGCCCCAAACCAGAATCTTTTAACGTAACTAATAGAATACTTATATGTATGTGCATATAAATAATTTTGTTAATACGTACCTATATAAATAAATAATGCTGGAACTTTCACACAGCGCTATCTAGACCCAAACTAAGCAAAACTGGTACTATAGGAACCAGATACCTGATAAAAGACTTTTTTTTTAATACTTACGTATTATACAGAAAAACACCCAGACACGGATCAAATATCTGTAGAACAGGCAAACATTTGTTCCGCTGCTGGAATCGAACCTCCTGCATCTTAGCTTTTACCCACTACGCCACGTGTGTCGTCTTTTTTAACGTTGCAATGCGCATTTTTTTTGCGAATTCTAGTGTGCAATACTTTAATCAGTAAAAAAGAGCGTTCCATTCCATTTCTTCGCATTTTCTTATCGTTATCAATCATAGAAATACATATCCATCGGTTTTCTAATACTGATAGAAAGAGCAACTACAAATACTTTACTAGATCGTGTACCAAAAATTTACATGCGATGTTTACACTTAAAATTACATAGTAAAATATAATTTTTTGTTATTTTAATAACGCCATAATTTTGAAATTAGTCGTATTACCATTTTTGTAATGGACCAGGATAAAATCGTTAAAATAGTATTGTTTTTATGAACTTTTGAAATAACAGGCATATGAGGCTTTTAACCTGCGGTATGTCGCAATGCCATGTAGGCCAATTCAGAGAAGACGTAGCCTAGGAGACAATGCAATAGTTATTGCCAGTCGTAACATCATATAACAACCATATTATAGATAATAAATAAAAAACCCCGTAATAACTTTCCATTTTACAACTAAGATCACCCTGAGATTTATAGTACCCATCTTTATGCGACGAAGGTTTAAAAAACAATCTTAATATGTAACACAAGTAACTTTTTAACAAAAATATAACAACCTTCACATAACAGAAAAAACCAAACTACTGAACCAATAGTATTTTTCAAACTTTCGCGATAATCAGTAATTATGTACGTACAGAGTACCTACATAATTACTGATTTAAACCGGTATTTTATTTATCGCTTATGTACCTTTTTATTTGTTACCCCGGCGACGTTTCGACTCTGTTGCAACTTGCAACAGCCGTGTTCGCGGGCAGACTGGAAAAGGTACGTTCACGCTAAATACCCGTTTAAATCAGTAATTACTGAACTGATTGTGATGAAATTTCTATGTGACTAATCAGAGAGTATGTCCTTATTCGTCATGATATCTTCATTTTTAAATGGTTCCAACGGAAGGTCAGCGTTGTGCCATAAGCACAACAAATGCTGAGTTGGACGCTTTTTGTGACATCGGTCGTTTAGATATAGGTAATTGTGAGACACACATTTGTTAGGTATTGCTGTTCTTGTGTGCATGAATATGTTCTCTTGTGTGCACCTTACTTGTGTGGTGTGTGTGTTTTGTACCGTCACATATAAATATTTTTTATTTCTTTCTTTCTTTCAAATAAAAAATAATTTTCCAAATCGGTTTATAAATGACGGAATCCTGAGGTAAGAAACATTTTTTTTTAAAACAACCGAATTAAAAACCTCCTTTTTTGAAGTCGATTAAAAAGATACAATTTTTATACTAGTTCTGGTATCCGATGAGGTAGGTTTGCCTGTAGACACTTTCGGTCTACATCGATACTGTTACTACAATCAGTTGAAGTTCGCGCTTGAACAGGTTGATACTATTCGTATTACCGATCAACAAATCGATGTTTTGTATCGATGAATCGCCACGCCTATCTTAGATCATTTGGCTACGGTAAATCATAACCTGACTGCATTTACAATGCTATTGTTTTATTATAAAACAAAACAATAACACAACAGTAACGTACACACAAAGAATAGAAAAGAAAACAGTTCATTGTGAACACGTATCACATGAAAACAATATTCACAACAAGCTGTATGTCTCCAGTTGATGGACGCAGGGCATCGTAGGTTGTGCGCTACCTTAAAAACCTTAGCAATCCACCTTAGTAGAAACGTGTTTCTAAGGTTCGTGATCTATGAGGCAATACTTTGTTACAGGCGATGGTTACCACTTAACATTAGGTGGGTCATAAGCTTGTTCCATCAATATAGGTAACACAAAAAAAAATAACTGACCCACCCCAGCTTCGCATTGATTTTTATCAAAATAAAATAGCAACACACTTAGACATAGTGTAGCTTTCTATGATTCAAGTAATTATTAAAATCTGTTCGGCAGTTTCGGAGATTACTAATTACATCAAAACAAACTCACAAAAACCTTGTTATAAAATTAGTGTAATTATTTATTTTATCGTGAAGTACAATCGGTCTTATCACCATTAGATATCTCTTCTGAACTTTGATATCAATTAGATAAGGGAAAAGACAAAAAAACCCGTTGGGTGCTGCAGACAGCAAAAGATCGCTCTGGAGTTCTATGGGTAGGCCTATGTTCAGCAGTGGACGTCTTCCGGCTGATATAATGATGATGACTTGTTCTTTACTCAGTTTATGGTCTCATAACATTTATCTTCTGAGAGTATTGATACATCAAGAAAAATGTACCAACCTGTACCAAGAAATGCTATTTTAATAGTTCTGGAGTTAGTAGGACAAATTACTACCGTATCTAAGTAATGAGGAGTTTCTACGCAATCTTTTAGAACTACAAATTGATGTTCGAACGTTTTGATCCGAGATCTTCATACGCAAGCCTAATATCGCTCGTTGTACTAAACTTAACTTCTGCACTTATCTATTTTGTGTCATACTGTTCACGCACTTACAGACATGCAAAACAGCCCACATAGCACTCTTCCATGGTAATTATAGAGTGTGGACTTAGCTTTACGCTTTTCTATTCATTATTAACTTTTACATAATCGATTCACCTACTGCTTATCGATTTGAGAAGTCGCCGTGAGTTTCTTCACCATGTGATTATGTCTTAAGAAAAATGTTTTATTAAATTAAATAGTCATATAACTCCGATGTCCAAGATCCATAAGCTAGTCCTAATGTTAGTAAATTTAAGTTAAAAATTAAATTAAATAGTAGCTTATCACAAAGCTTAGGTATATGGTTTATAGAGAGGGCCGTCATACTTGTCCGCTATTGTCCTCAGAATGGTGTTGGTACTGCTGCGTACTCTTGTAAGCAATGAGGCTGCCTTTTTCCTCATACAGGCGGCGAATCCATCCGTGCACGCCTCCGCGAACATACCAAAGGCGCTGCAGAACCGCGGGAGGCTGAACAATATCCTGAAGGCATTATATTGAACGCGAAATGTGTTGATGGACTTTAGAGTGCACGTGAACCACAGGCTGCCCGTGTAGAACGTAGACATTTAAATAGTCGTATTTAAAAAATACGGTACGAGTGTTTCTCTTGTTGTTATAAATTATAAGTATGTACATAAAACAAGCTTTTCGTTATTTGGTTCGGAAAGTACAAGCTTCGCTTAGTTTGTAGCTAGATAGCGCTGTGTGAAATGCCCAGCATTATTTATTTATTTATACGGGTCAAAATTTTACCTCATTGAGCGTATCTACCTTTTCCATTTGTAGTTAGTAGGTTTTGCTCTTAGAAAAATATGGGTGTTACCACAAAAAAGTTGAACACTCTTTAGCGCGTGTTTAAAAAATCCTATACAAAAATTGCTAAGAATTTTTTAAACAGTTGTTTAATTGTGTGGCACCAAGGTATAGTTTTAAGTTTGAAATGAAAAAATAAACGTTAAATATCTTCCTTTTATAGGTCGAGCAAATAAAATAAAAGCGAGGCAGCGTGACACAAAAGAAATGGTGTTTTTCTACGAGCACTTCTACGGGCACAGATTTCTATCAATTAAGTTGAAAACGGTGAATTTAGTTGTCACCGCAATAAAGGAAAGTTAATTAAAAACGTTTTTTTCGTATTATTTGTGGGAAATAATCTTACAAATACTAAAATGAAATAAAATGAAATAGGAACGTAAACGTCGTGAGATTCGTTTGAGAGAAAGTTTGTCTTTTTGTACTGAAAAACACAATTTAGCGTGAAATTAGAAAAATAAATGTAAATTGGTATGGTTTTGGCAAACAATCAAACGTTTTGTTTATCATGCTGTTTAAGGTATTTCTATTGTTTCAAGACGTTGAAAGTTTTTGACAGAGAAAATATCATCCGAAATCATAGAATTCGTCCGAAATATTTTACATGGTCCTATTCAATTTCAATTTTAAAAGTTCTTTACTAGATAATAAAAGCTGAACTAGTACAGTTCCAGTGTGAATTAAATCCTAGAATGAACAATCATATGATTTATAACGTTAATTAAGCTAACACGCTTCTCAAAACTTATACAAATAAAATTTAACCTATAGTAGGTACATCGTGTTACGATGCATATCGTGGTTTTAAATTTTTATGTCCGAACACTTAAAAATATGTAAGCTTTGATGAGCATTACACTAAACATCAGACCATATTTACATGGGTTTAAAAGGCCGGAGTCTAGACGGTAAAAGTAAATATTGTCGCTAAAATAACTATTTGCGAGCGAACGACAAAAATACCGACAAATTAAACCCAGCAACAAAAACAATTAGCCTACTGTTCAACATAAAAGGGACAGTCGCTCAAGAAAGACATGGTCCTATTGCAGAAACTAATTACACATATTATTTAGAAATATTAAATTTATTATAATAGATACAATAAAAATCCTCCCCCATTTATTTCCAGAGCGACCGATCTTGTGCGGCCTGCACCCAACGGCTCCCAACAACCTTTAACAGGTCGTCTTTCCATCTAGTCGGGGGCGTCCTACACTGCGCTTTCCAGTGCGTGGTCTCCATTCGAGAATAAAAGAAAGTGTTTTAGTTCAAAGGAGCTGAATTTAATTTTATGTTATTTCTTTCCGATTGATATAAATAAACACGCCAAAAAAGTTATATAAACACCACCTTTGTACTGAAAGTTTACAAATAATTTAGATAAGGTTTTTCTAAAAAAATCTGCTTCCAACTTTAAAAACTTAATTATTTCAAGGACTAACTTGCCTAAAAAATTCATTGGACTAATTTAAATTCTTCAGTTGATTGGTCCTAGAAAATGGTCAAAATGTTTTCCCTTCCATAACCGTCCATAACATAACCATCCTCAACTATCCAAATTCATAGAACATACATAGGGGTTATTCTTATAGAGCCTGCTCGCGGCTATGGTTTTCGTTTTAAATACTAATTACGCTACATCCTGTATATCAAGCGCATAATAACCTACTTTCGGCAAAAAACACTGCACTTTTTGTAGAAATGCTAACAAATCTACAGAGAGGGCACTTCACACACAATTTAACTTATAACAACCCTTATTTTTTCCCAACTTTACACCCCGCGTAATCAGTTCGTACTCCAACACGGCTGCATTTTTATTACCTTTTAGCAACGAACTACACCGCTAGAAACGTTCTTCAGTCCAAAAGTCCTTCACTTATAACGGAGCGAAATTTACAAATTCACTTATTCGTAATACTCCGACAGCCCCGAAAAGCTCACTTATAAAGTAAGTTTGAAAGTGAGATGCTCATATCACAAACATTACCTTTCAATCATCATCATCGCCATCGAATTAGTCAAAGGACGTCCACTGTTGAAAATAGGCCTCTTCCATAGATTTCCAAGTGTGGCCTGCAACGGCTCCCAAATTAATAATAAATAAATAAATAAATATCGCTGGACATTTCACACGGCGTTATCTAGCCCCAAACTAAGCAGAGCTTGTACTATGGGAACCAGATAACTGATAGAATACTTATATACTTTTTTTTGTAAATACATACTTATAATATATAGAAAAACACCCAGACACGGAACAAATATCTGTAGATCATGCAAACATTTGTTCCGCGCCGGGAATCGAACCCGCTATCTCCTGCGTCTCAGCCGGCTATACGCCCACTGCGCCACGGAGGCAGTCAAGATTTTTCTTTGTATTTTTTTTTAATTACAAATAGATCTTCGTTTGACCACAATCTCACCTGATGGTAAGCGATGATGTGGGCTAAGATGAAGCACGAAGATCTAGAAGTCATCTACATGTCGTCTTTCCATCTAGCGGGGGGCCGTCCTACGCTGTGCTGTCCAGTCCGTAGTGTTCACCAAATAGTGCAAAAATATTCGAATTCAAAATTAAATTGAGGGTGTTTCTATCGATCTAATTCTTTGCCTTTAAAATGTGAATGCTCTCCACATTAACGGAATCTGAGTGAGGTTTAGGCACATTGCCAAAACCCATTACTTAGGTTAGACCGTGGCTACCTCTTCCTCATGTTATTCGAAGGTTTTTAAAATTATGAGTACATTTTGATTAATGGAAAAGGATGATATTCTTTTTAAAAGATTTTACTCAACATAAAACATATTCTATTGTATTCTATAACAATTTCGGGGATTATATAACCTCGATTGTATAGTATAGCTCATCTATCATAAGACGCTGGATGACTGTGTTTAAGCCGATCACATGCCTGCGGGACTATTATAAAACGTGGAAAGGTTGCCGGATCGGATCGACATTTTTTTCGGATACGATTTCTAATCCAAATAACTATTTCGAATTAACCAAAAAGCTGTAACTGGACGCAGAGCAGTGCATGTAGGCACGTATCCAAGGTGCGTGACAATACTTTGTTATAGGTGATGGTTACCACTTAACATCAGGTGAGCCATAAGCTTGTTCCATATAAAAAACAGATATAAAAAAATATCGGGTTTTATGAATTTTCCGGAGATGGATTATGCTTATGGTATATACAGTGTGTCCCTGGATAAAGTGCAACCCCGAAAGGGGGTGAAACTAGATCAAACATTTTCGACAAAAAAATAGAAAAAAAAATTAAAAAAAAATTCGTATATACTTTATTGATGTATTAAAATTTTTATTACTCACTAATTACTCTATTTAATAAAAAAATTATTTCTTCCAAAGTAGTAGGTCTATTTTGTTAAAATAAAAACCATAATCATGTCAGATATGTGACGATGACGATAAAATAACAAATAACTCACAAACGAGTGGCTATCGTGACTTAAAGTTTAATTTTTGTATTAAAATTACATTTTTTAGGCTGTTTTTTTCCAATAAACTCCAAAAATCCTAAAATTAAGCCTTTAATACTAGAAATTTTTATGACTTTATTATTGTCTATCATAATAGCTTTTAAATAAAAAAAAACCTACGTTCTAACATAAAAAATGTGCTGGCTAGGAGCTTTTAAAGTTGACCACTGATTACGTCACCACTCAGGTAGAGACACGTTTTTTTTTGCTGCTCAGGTAGTATTAAAAATCAAATTTTAGTTACAACATTTTTATTTAACTTATTACATGTAAGTATGAAATAAGGGTTTTGTTTAATGCATTAAATGCTCAAAATGGCTTCCTTGTTGTTGTAGGCACATTGCCGCACGAAGAGCGATTTGTTGTGTGGCTCTAAGCACCATCTCTGGGTCACTTCTTATCTTATCGGCACATCGCATGATTTGATCTTGTAACTCTGCCTCGGTGTCTACGGTCGTTCTGTAGACTCTTTGTTTCATAACACCCCACAGAAAATAGTCTAGGGGTGTCAGGTCAGGTGAACGTGCCGGCCACCCGACTGGTCCATCCCGGCCGATCCACCTATTAGCGTAGTTTTCGTTTAAAAAACTTCGCACATTGCGCCCGTAGTGCGCAGGGCATCCGTCCATCTGCAAATACATCTGTTGCCTTGTAGCCAGCGGAACATCTTCCAGCAGTAGTGGCAGATCGTCTCTTAATAAGTTTAAAAAACTTTCGGCATTTAATGTTGCGGGTAAAATAACTGGCCCAATCAGCGTGTCGTCTATTAGAGCTGCCCATACATTAACTGAAAATTGCACTTGAAAAGTAGACGCCCTCTTTAGGTGTGGATTTTCCTCGGACCATACATGTAAGTTTCTGCAATTTGTGATTCCATTCCGGGTGAATTTCGCTTCATCCATCCATAAAATTTTTTTTAGGAATTGTGGATTATTTCTAATTTTTTGTTGAATCCACGTAGACATTACGCATCTTGCACGATTGTCTACATTTTCATGCAAATGCTGTACTCGCTGATAATGGTATGGATGCAATCCCTTCTTTTTCAAAATTCGCCATACGGATGTTTTTGATATACCGTGACGCAAAGCTAAGCGTCTAATGCTGGTTGTGGGATCAGCAAACAAATCGTTTAAAACGGCCTCTTCTATGGAATGGTCAATAATGGTAGCTTGTTGCTCACGGCGATCTCTTGCTAATCCAAGTCCGATGTTGGATAACTTTCGGTGAACTTCTTGGAAATTTCGTGCTGACGGTATAAGTCTGCTCGGAAACGCATTTATGTATGCAGAACGAGCGACTGTTGTGTGTCCACGTGACATACCATAATAATAATGGATGTCAGCGATTTCTCGCGGAGAGAACTCAGTCAATCGCGGCATCTCCACAACACAACAAAGTACAGTCAAAAACGTAACAAAAAGTCAAAAACAAAACAAAAGCAAAACAACGTAACAAAAACTTGAAGGCGCAGTAAGATACGGTAGGCGGTAGCAGCGGCGAGAATATCGGAGCGACTGGCGTGCTTTGTTGTGAGTCCTGTTTCGATCCCTACCCTTCATCTTTCATAGAACAGGCCCAGCGACCATAATCTACAACAATATAAGTTAAAAAAGGGTCTCTACCTGAGTGGTGACGTAATCAGTGGTCAACTTTAAATGCTCCTAGCCAGCACATTTTTTATGTTAGAACGTAGGTTTTTATTTTATTTAAAAGCTATTATGATAGACAATAATAAAAAGTCATAAAAATTTCTAGTATTATAGGCTTAATTTTAAGATTTTTGGAGTTTATTGAAAAAAAACAGCCTAAAAAATGTAATTTTAATACAAAAATTAAACTTTAAGTCACGATAGCCACTTGTTTGTGAGTTATTTGTTATTTTATCGTCATCGTCACATATCTGACATGATTATGGTTTTTATTTTAACAAAATAGACCTACTACTTTGGAAGAAATCATTTTTTTATTAAATAGAGTCATTAGTGAGCAATAAAAATTTTAATTCATCAATAAAGTATATACTAAATTTTTTTAATTTTTTTTTTTCTATTTTTTTGTCGATAATTTTTCATCTATTTTCACCCCCTTTCGGGGTTGCACTTTATCCAGGGACACACTGTATAAGGTGAGACCTTAGAATAATAGATCGAGCAAAGCGAGATCTCCAAATCAACTTGGGCAAATCAGCATTGTATGCATGTATGTATGTATGTTTGTTTATCCGAGGATAACTTTCGAATCGTTTATCCGATCATCGTGAAATTTGGTAATATGTTTAGGTAGGTAATGATGGCACAATCCTGGTGTGACTAAATAAGCTAGAAATATGGGGGGGTTGTTGAGATATTGGGATTCAAGAGGGGTAAAAAACAAAATGAGACTGTGACTTTGCCATTTGACCGGTCTAATGTCACATTTAATAAAAGGCCTTTATTTAGTACATTTCGATCCTGTTTTTAGTTTAAACCAGGGGTCGGCAACCTTATGCTATAGCCGGGCCACATATGTTGCCAGAGTATCAGTGCGGGCCGCACTTATATTTATATGTTCGGGCATGTATTTTTAATATTTGAAATAAAACGCATATATATTCATACAATTATCTCTTTTTTAATTGAACTACTATACTAACATAAAAGTAAGAACTAGTGAGATTTTTGAGGCTGCATTTGACTTGCAAGTTTTTTAACGTCTGCTTTCATTTTAGTAGTAGACACGCGCAGTATCGCGTCTAAATGTTCATCCGTTAACCGCGAACAATTCTTATTTTTGCGGTAGTTGAGAATTGAAAAAGTCTGCTCACACAAATATGTACTACCAAACATAGTTATTATCTGCTGAGCAAACTTTTTCAATTCTTTGAAGTTTTCAGAACTCAAACCTCCGTAGAACTGTATCAAGTCAGTGCTTTCCTTAAATGCCGTTTTAAGTGTGCTATTACTTTGCAAATCTACTATGTTCATTTGCAAATTGCTTGGTATCTCACTAATATCAATTGCAAAAGGGTTTTGGAATATTTCCATGTTAAGGGAGCTCTTTTTAAAGTCGGTGAATCGATTTACAAACTCAGTTTGTAGTTGTGTTAACACGTTTCTCATTGTAATATTTTGCCACACAAAATTATCTCCAGCTTCTTCCACGGCTTTCTTGCAATTAGGAAAATGGTCAAGCTTTTTTTCATCAATATGCTTGATAAACAGTTTCAGTTTCATTTCAAATGACTTTACATCTGTATACATATCGCAAATCAATTTATTTTTTCCCTGCAAGCGTTTGTTGAGCTGATTCAGGTCCTTAGTCAAATCAGTCAAAAAACCAAGATCGATAATCCACTGTTTGTTAGTAAGCTCTTCTACTGGCTTTCCTTTCATCTCCATGAAGTTGCCAATTTCTTTCCTCAAATCAAAAAACCGTTCCAAAACGGCCGGCACCTCGACTGAGCCACCTCACTTCACAGTAGTAAACCACGTCACCATGTTCAGCTTCCAGATCTTCCAAAAATTTTTGGAACTGACGGTGTGTGAGCCCATTTCTTCTTATAAAATTAACAGTGGATGTTACAGTATCCATTATTTCTTTCCAGGATATAACTTTGGAGCACAATGCCTCTTGATGGACAATACAGTGAAAAATCAATGGCACAGTAGATCCAGAATCTTTCACTTTGCTGATGATTCTCCCAACAACACCTTTGTTTTGACCGCTCATGTTCTTGCCTCCATCGGTAGTGACACTTGTTAACTTTTCCCAGCTTAATTGCAATGAATCCAGAGCTTGTTCCACATGGTGAAATAAATCTTCTCCCGTAGTTGTACCTTTCAAACTGCACATTTTCACAAGCTCTTCGTAAACAGTAAAGTTTTCGTCAATGCCGCGTACAAATATGAGTAACTGTGCTGTATCCGACACGTCCGTACTTTCATCCATCGCTAAAGAGAAGCAGTCGAAAGACTGCGCCTTATCCCTGAGTTGTTCACACAAATTAGCACCCAAGTCTTCAGTACGTCGGGTGCAAGTTCTTGCAGAGAGACTAAGACTTTCAAACATTTTTTTCTGCTCTGGGCATATTTCTTCTGCGATAGCTAAGACACACTTTTTTACTAATTCACTATCGGTAAACGGACGTCCACTTTTTGCAAGAATCTCTGCTACCCTGTAACTGGCCCGAACATTCGATTCGCTGTTGTCTGCCACAACCTTAAATATGTTTTGTTGATTTTGTAATGACGATTTCAAAGTGGAAATTTTCCTTTTCCGTATTTCTCCTTCAAGACAGTCAAATTTAGCTTTGTGCTCGGTGTCGTAATGTCGCTTCAGGTTATATTCCTTTACTACAGAAATACTCTTTTGACAAATCAAGCATAACGGTTTTCCTTTAAACTCGATAAAAAAGTATAATTCTGTCCATAATTCGTTAAAAACTCTTTTTTCTTCTTCTATCTTCCTTTTTCTTGAAGCCATGTTTATATAATTATTCTGTAACAATAATGAAAAAAATTAAATTCGTTGTAAAATTATATGTTCCAGTTAGCACCTACAAATTCAACTCCACATTCAAATAATAATTAAAACATGACACACTCGTAACTAACTTCATGTCATGTAACTAGTATCCCCGTCCTTATAACATTTACCCATCAATCTGAAGGTTCACATTAACAAGCAGTAAATAAAATAAAACAAAATGCTCGCGAGTGCATACAACTTACCTCATACGTCGTGCGTGAGAAGCTATCAGCGAAGGGAAGAAAGGTGAAACGAAACGCGTAGCTAGCAACCAGATGAGACGTGAGTTTCCGGCGAATTTCCACAACCGAATGTGGCGAGAGCTGCGCGCGGCTGTGATTTTAACTAAAACCGGTCGCTTTGAATTTTTTCGCCGCCGCACACCTGCGTCTAATCAAAGACTGCCGCCCCGCCTATTGTCTCAAAGGAGCCGCCCGCCGCCGCACGTGCGGCGGATAAACGCAAAAGAAATTGCCAAGAATTGAATAAGTACAGCAAATATTTATTTTCGGTAGAAACAATACATAACATCACAGTCTTGATAAACAGTTCTTAAGAAATGAAATAGAGGTACATTTTTATCACCCCGCGTGGGAGCGAGCTTTCAAGAATACTCTCATGGCCCAGCAGCATGGCCGTATAAATTCTAGTGAATTTATATGGCCTTTTGCTTCGGTATTTTTTTCTTACGGACCTCAGGGTTGCGGGCCGCACCGAGATAGTCTACGGGCCGCATGCGGCCCGCGGGCCGCCGGTTGCCGACCCCTGGTTTAAACCTTGTAGTTTTTAAGTTATTAGCACACTAAAAACGGAACTTCGACGAAATTCACAGGGTACCAGTGACCAGTGCTGAAATTTGGTATGCGTGTATCTTTAGTGACACAAATATAGGCAAAAGTCTAAAATCCAG
Organism: Philereme transversata; assembly: GCA_963924445.1. Lineage (NCBI taxonomy): Eukaryota > Metazoa > Arthropoda > Insecta > Lepidoptera > Geometridae > Philereme > Philereme transversata. The sequence continues at coordinate 33,209,275 of OZ004339.1, read as the reverse complement.
AATAACTCCAATTTCTACCCCAAAAAACTTAACCAAGCAACAGAGTGAAACTGTAGGTCAAGAAATGTGGTTAGTGGTTATGCACTTTGTGGCACTATTTTGATAGTCAAAGATTACAAATAATATATTTTTTTTGTTTTTAAGGGAGACTCGCGAGAACTCACTTATATAGTTATTTAGTATTAATGCCAATATCAATTTGAATATATGTAGTTTTGACACTGTAATATATGTATAAACAATTGACACGAGAGATGAAGAAGAGTGTAAACTTGTTTAACTTTTTAAATTTTAAGTTTTTTAAATCATCTCAAAAAAAACAAGTCAAGTAAAGTCCGGCTTGCACAACGATCCCCATGTTGCTATAACTTACCAGGTCATAACTGAGACTTTCCACTTACCTGTAACAAAAAGTATTTTTAATTTTATAGTGTTATCCAAACACTTACGGAAAATTCAAAGATTTTAAAACCGTCTCAAAAATTTTCAAGCCTAGACGGGTCTTGAACCCGCAATCTTCCTCATGATACGGATGCACTACCTTTTGTGCTACCGGGCTCTGTCACGTCCGGGTCGAAATTAAAAAACGAAGCTATATTCGTAATCTAAATCATCTCACTAATTTCGACCCTGACGTGACAGAGCCTGGTAGCACAAATGGTAGTGCATCCTCCTATCAAGAGGAAGGTTGCTGGTTCAAATCCCGTCTAGGCTTGAAAATTTTTGAGATGGTTTTAAAATCTTGTAATTTATCTGTAACAACTTTGTCACTATGAGAAAGCCATAAATGTATTGAGTATTTTGGCATGTAGCGAGTGATAGAGTTGCACAAGCAAGTATTGGCACATAAGATAATTGTTCCTACACCATTACTATTTCCCTCATTAGGTATTGACTTATTGCTAGACTTTCTAACTGGTTGCAGTTTCCTAGTTTATCTGCTGGCATACTTGGTCTGACTTTCTCCATTAAAATTATGGGATTTTTTGTCATTCTAAGGGGGTTATTTGTAATTAATGGATTTCTAATAAATAAAACAGGCTATAGTTTAGTAGTGAAAAAAAAAACAATAAATACCGGGAACGCAAATTTTCTTTTTAGGAACAAACTGTTATTAAAACTTTTTAATTTCCTCGCATTCGTGATGAAAAGTTATGTGTTATACTCGGGTGTAGTGTAGTGTAAGCGATCATAGTCGCTTACGCCCATTGTATAATTATACTACCAGCTGACCTGTCCGCGGCTTCGCACACTTGAAATTTCACGTTCCCGTGGGAACTTCGGGATAAAAATATAAAACACTCTTGTCAAAGGGACGCAACACTTCATGTAAATTACTTCACGTCAATGAACGAAAGTTCAATTATATGGATATTGTTCATACAAAATAACTAAGACCGAGATTAAAAAATGGGGGGGGGGGGGGGGTAGGAGGGTGAAAAACACTTGACGACCTATCCTAGACCACTAAAACCGTGCCACGAGGTTTTTATATTAGAGGAATTTGATTTGTTCCCTAATTTGAGCCTCTTCGAAGAAAGCCCCCACAACCCTGGCCGAATGTAAAGCAAAATATTGAATTAATACGGCATTCAATTATACTTTGGGGAGAAAATATTGTAGCTTTCTTTCGGGGCACATACGGTAGTAAAATTTTAAATACAGATAGTGTTGGGACATGAATACGAAAATCATGTTTCTTTAATACAAATTGCAAAATACAGGGCGTTTAATGCAACGATGTAGAGATTTGTGGAGTTGACCAGGGCCACCAATATGGTCATTTTCAACCACATAAAAGAACAAAGAAAGGAAAAGAATCTATTGGACATGCACAGGTTTTGACAGATAACACAATATAAAACACTCAACACATTATAATACAACAGTACCTAGATACAAAGACAGGTACATATTTTTGAAATTACATACTGGTCTGGTTATTTCTCTATATAAATTACTAGCTGACCAATCCGCAGCTTCGCACGCGTTTTTTTTTTTCAAAAAAGATTACCCTCCTGCGCAGTTGATTAAAAAATAAATAATGTAGCATTCCAATGGTGAAAGATTTTTTAAATCGGATCAGTATTTTTTGAGTTTATTCTTTACAAACATACAAAAACACAAATCTTTCCGCTTTATAATATTTGTATTTCAGTTTTCACTTGTAATCAGTTATTTGGTTCCTATAGTACCAGCTTTGCTTAGTTCGGGGCTAGATGGCAGTGTGTGAAATGTCCAGTATTATTTATTTAGATATTATTCTCTATTGAAAGCGACGGACGGCACGTAACTACATTTATTTGTGAAGCGCATATGCGCTCCTAGACCGGACATCCGTCGCCAGTTGAATTCGTGTACTAGAGCGCACGCTCTTCACAATATGTCAAATATTTGTTACTAGCTATTGCCAGCGACTTCGTAAGTACGCGTTACACTACTAAATGTGTAGGTAACCTAAAAATAAAGCAAAACTGGCTGTTGCAACTTGACTTGACACCACATTTTTACCCCATGGGACCTGATTTATGGGATAAAAAGTAGCATATGTGCTACTACAGGTGTGTTACATCTACGTACATACTAAATTTCATCGAAATTGGTTGAGCCGTTATGACGAGATTGAGTTACAAACAAACAAATAAATAAATAAACAAACATCCAAACATTCGCATTCATAATATTAGTGTGATGTGATACTATGCGATTATAATGTGGTCAGGTCCCCGCGAGGCTTTGCTTAGTGCAGGGATCGTTAATTAGATAACCATACGTGCATTAATCCGATTTTCTAATGTTAATGACTAAGTAACCACCTATTAAGTTGTTTATGTAGCAATAAATAATTTTTTCATATTTTTTTTAAATCAAAGTGTTCGGAAAAGCAATATATGTAGTTATTTTCTAATCAATATAATTATTTACATATGTTTTAAATAATTATATTGGTGGCCATGAACAGCTCCAAAAATCCCTATACTTCCACCATATACTGCATATGTGATACACTACAGGAGTACTAGTGGTAGTGGTCAGGTGTTACTAGCTAAACCGCCCGCGGCTTAGCACGCGTAGTTTGTTAGTAAAAACATTACCCTCCTTCTCGGCAGTCGAGTAAAAAGTAACCCATGTTCCGACCCCAGTCATAATCTGTGTACCAAGTTTGATAAAAATCACTCTAGCCGTTTAATCGTGAAAAGGTAACAAACAGACAGAGGGACAGAGTTACTTTCGAACTTATAATATTAGTATAGATTGATTTCTTACAAAAATCCTATAAAGAAATCAATTTAAGTTTTTCATAACCCTCTTTCTCAGCTGAGTAAAAAGTAGCCTATCATGGTCATAATCTATCTGAATACCAAATTTTATCGAAAACGGTCCAGCTGTTTAATCGTGAAACGTTACAAACAGACAGACATAATAATAATTACTTTCGAATTTATAATATTAGTATAGGTATGTATTACTGGCTGACCCGGCGAACTTCGTACCGCCTTGACATGCATATAACGCGGGCTGCCAATATACGTCGCCGGTAGGATTGACAGTCGGCCATCATTAGCTACATCGATGTATGAGAAAATTAATTTTCGTCGTAATTTTTTTTGCGTGAATTCTTCAAATGTTTTAATTTTAATAGTTATTCTGCTATTTGCGGTTGATACAAATCCAACAAATCAAAGATCATCAAAACCGGTCCAGCCGTTCTTGAGTTATAATGGGTGTAACTAGCCCGACTTTGTTTTATATATTTACATACAATTTGGTAAGAGATTAATCGGTATTCAGAATTAAAAGAAGTGCAGTCAAAAAAAATTGATAATAATATAGATACCATTAAAGCTTACCAAGCAATGAAACAGTGATTTAGTCCTGCTTCCTTATCCGGAGCAAACAATACTATGACAAAAATAATCCTCCCTCATTCGATAAAATATAAGTAACGATTTCTGTCCCAAACTCTCTGGTAAGATGTTTTCCGAAAAACTTCTGCTATGTTTTGAAAATCGATTCTTCTCTCTAGAACGTATTATTTAAAGCTGTTTCTACGAACGATTTTGTTTGTAGATTTCTTTTAATACTTACCTTTGCTTTGATTCTATATTACAAAAAATATGTAAAAGAAACCTGGAAATCTACGGAGTTCAGCAGTGGATGACTTCTGGCTAATATGATGATAATAGTATTTTCAAACTTTCGCGAACACTGTATATAATTACTGAATAAACCGGGTATTTATTGCGTATGCACCTTTTTTATTTGTGATTCCGATGTGAAAGGTACGTACGCGATAAATTTCCGTTTTAATCAGTAATTATAATGCAAAGCATTCAAGTTAATATCCAGAAGCTCAGAAATAAAAACAGTAGAATAATTCTTTTAGAAAATTATTTTAAATTCATCGACAAATATCTTCTATAAACCTGGCATCACTATAAAACTTCCCCTCGTAAATAAATTCATGTTTATTACTATGCACAAAGAAAGCATTAAACTTCCCTCCACGGACATTTTTCACGAGGAGCTTAAGATATAACTTGGGATCCATACCGCTGAAACAGGTGTGGGTAGTTTAATACTGAAAATGGCGAGAATTTCAGGGAATTTACAAACACTTCCTCATATAAAATAACTAAACCCACAAAGTAGGAGGTAGTGCAGACAAATTTAATTTAGTGCAGTTTCATTTTGTTGTGAGGAAGCTTAAGTACATCCAGAGCACCGTTCTTGATGGCCCCCAGCAACATTTATTACGTCATATCTCCGTCTAGTGGCACTGTACGTCTTATAGCTGATGATATGATGATGGCTTGGTATATCTTGTTGTAATGCTATTCAAACATTGGGTGACTTTTTAATATTACTTTACTAGCTACCGACAACGGCTCCGCATGCGTGGTTTGTCAACAAGGAGTAGTATAATGTTAATCCAGGTTTTAATCTACGTACATACCAAAGTTCAGCCGTTACCTCGTGAAAGAGTAACAAACATCCACAAATACATCCATACAAACTTTGTGGGATAACCAAGTCGTCAAAAATGCTATCTTCTTCCAATTCTCACCATTAGTGTACTTACATCTCCTCCTAAGTCCAAATTTAAAACAGATCGGTTTTCTTTTTTCAGCTTCACCAAATTTGAAGAATGAAATAAGAACACACTATGGGCAGTGGTCTGAGCACCACGGGCCGAAAATGGCGCAGGCGGCGAGATCAGCCGTCTCACGCCGAGTCCTCGCGCATGCTGTTCCTGCTGTATCTGATACACAGGACCTGGAATGCGGTGGTGGAGCATGTCGACACCAAGAGTGCGAGGTAAGTTTTTATAAGGTATCTGAATACTGAGATGTTATGATTTTTTGCAAGCACCTTGTACTAGTAATTTTAAATAAGAATCAAAGGGCTAAATGTATTTATTTTTATACTTGCATGACAGAAGAGTCGGAAGATTTAAGCTTTTTAGTCTGTTTTTGTTCAATGATAATGATAATGTTTATTTATCTTTTGACATTTACATGTTCCTACTTAGATAGTTCATAACAATAATATAATAATATAGAGCAACTTATCGTTACTAATCACACTATCACTAATAATAATACATTTTCAACAAAACTAATACTAAATACTACAATACTAATTAATACATAGCAGTATTTATTTAATCCAAATTCAATAAAAATAAACTGACGACCTCCGTGGCGCAGTGGGCGAATAGCCGGCTGAGACGCAGGAGGCAGCGGGTTCGATTCCCGCTGTGGAACAAATGTTTGTATGATCTAAAGATATTTGTTCCGAGTCTGGATGTTTTTCTCTTTTATTATAAGTATGTTTTTACAAAAAAAAGTATATAAGTATTCTATCAGTTATCTGGTTCCCATAATACAAGCTCTACTTAGTTTGGGGCTAGATAGCGTTGTGTGAAATGTCCAGTAATATTTATTTATTATATAAGTAAGTTACCTGTTTTTACCCAGAATCCATTACAAAATATGTATTTATCCGTCATAGCTTCGTCATTTGTATAGTAACTTTTAAATAATAAACAATCATTGAAACAGTGACTAAGGAAAATCTAGTGGCATCAAACCCACAACTGAGAATAAGTTTGCTTTATGTTTACTGCTATGGTTTTACCGAAACAACAGAACTGATCCTCGTGACTGACTGCGCCAAAAACACCGCTTTCCTCATGATTGTGATCATCATTTCACCGCCATTATCTCTGATTAATTTTTCCGTCCCTTGACCTTGTGGTCTCCATATTCCAGATGGCGAGGTTCCAGAACAGCTCCCAGTTCAGGCGAGACGCTGCCAAGACAGTTTGACTCCATCAGCTTGGATGACTCTGACCCTGGCTCCTGCTTCTCTGGATGTAGCTGCAGCTACTGCCGGCTTCGGGAGTGCGCTCAGGACTGTGTCAGGTAAACTTTACCATCATGAGAACAGAATTGGTTGTATCATGAGCAGTTACTCTGACTTCCGATGCATAGAGCATGGATTCCATTAGTCGAATCCTAGCCGTTATGGATTTTTCCAATAAAATTGGTGAGCCACAGTAAAAGCTTATTTATCAAACTGCGAAGAAAAACATCGTTAAGAAATTAATAGTCATGGCCGATCCAAAAACATGAATGTACTTTTCCTCATGTAGGTAATAAATTAGGTAGTTACTTATACCCCAACAGCAACCTGCAACTCATTGCAGAGAGGCTGGACTTTGACTGTACTCTTATGGAATACTGGACGAGAGCGCGCACTGTGTATGTTTAGTATCTCCATAGTGCAAGGTCTACCTGTTATGCTATTTTTATGTACCTATTTCCTTATTTTTTTGTATATTGTTATTCTGTCGTAAATATGTGGATATTCATGGGCTGCAGTAGCCACTTAACATCTGGTGGACTGCATGCTCGTTTGCCATATAAGTTGTATAAAAAAATGGATTATGTGCCTGCCTTGTATTTAATGTTGTGTTATTGTTAGTCTGAAATAAAAGCATTGAATTGAAATGAATTAAAAATTTAGACGAAAATTCTAAAATAATGCGGCAACAGTACCTAATCGATTCTCTTTGTTCCCAACAAAAAGCAAAGCTCTAACAAAAACTTTTCTCAATTCCAGGTAAGGACGGCGGCCTCAGCAAAAACCAAGCCTGTCTACACCCTTTGATCGTTGTCGCAATGATAAATGCGGAAAGTTGGGGTAACAGATTGCCAGTTAAATTGCCTTTTAAGTAACTTTGAAAAGCGCCAATAAGTATTTTTGAGAGATTAAAACTTGCGAAAGGGTAGGCTTATTGATTGAGTACTTATAAGCTCACTTGAACCAGATTACTGATAGGCATAATGAGAAAGCTGAGCTAAACCCTGAAAGATGGGGACCGCAAAAGCGGAGCAACGGCACCGCGTTAGTCGCGGAAGAATGCTCTCTGTACCCGTGCCCCCGGTATAAAGCGAGAGGAGAAATGTGGTTTAGCCGGTAGGAGTCCGACATACTGCTCCCTGGCTTCAGAGCGGTATCCATGAGGATTCATCAAGGTAAAAAAAAAAAGGTTACTGATAGGTTATGATCTTTTAACCTATTTTATTATGGTGAGGATGGTGATGACTTTTGCCCGCACATTGATGGGTTGTCGAAGAGACTTAATTCTGCGGCATACGCAGTCAAAAAGATCCGTCTTTTTACAGACGTAGACACAGCTAGACTAGTTTACTTCAGCTACTTCCACAGCATTATGTCATACGGTATACTGCTGTGCGGGAGTGCTGCAGATATAAACACCGTTTTTGTGCTGCAGAAGATGGCTGTTCGTGCAATTTATAATATGGGCCCCAGATAATTATTACGCAATAAGTTTAAAGAAATAAATATTATGACATTCCCTTGTCAATACATCTATGAAAATCTAATGTATGTTCACAAAAATATTAATTTGTTTAAGAAAAATAGCGATAATCATAATTTTAATACTAGAAATAAAGATAAACTCGCTGTTGCCACTTGTAGACTCCATAAAGTTAGTAAATCGTTTAAAGGGCAAGGTGTACGCTTTTATAACAAACTCCCAAGGGATGTACAAAAATTGACAATTAACAAATTTAAAAACGTAATTAAACATAATCTTTATAAAAGAGCCTACTATAAAATATCGGATTATTTAGATGATAGAGAAGCTTGGGATTGAAATTGCTCCAACTCGTTAAAAATGTTACAGTTTAGACGTAATTTATTTTCTTTATTATGTATTGTAAAAGGATAATTTAAAAAAACAACCAGCCTTGTTTCTTGCCTTTCTTTCCTGGCTTGGTCGCGAAGGAACAGGCAGTAAAATTGACGTTTCAAAGTGATCCTTAATCCTTAATGAATAAAAATATTTGACTTTGACTTTATCAAAAGCTTTGTCGATTGTCGCCCATTGTACTATTTACTTTGTGTCTTCTATTTTGTCTGTAATTTTTATTTTTAGGGTGTAATACAATTAAAAGTAACAATATTCAAATGAATGACGAATTCAATTGGCGGGCTTATCGCTAAGTAGCGATCTTTGAATATTTCAGAATCACAGAGAAAATCGCATATGTTAAGTTGTGACTACTATTTGCACAGTACCGAAGAGTTATTGGACACAATTCTCATAGAAAAGTAAAGGTAATTAAATTAGTCTTTGTACATATTTACGATCATGCCGCGTTGTCTTGCGGTTTTTCTCATGGTATTTAGTGCGATCTAACAACACTGTCCCCCATTCTGTATCTTGGTGGTGTATCTAGGTCTAACCTAGTGACCAACGCATACTTTCAACAAATAGTATATTACTAAACGAGGGCTGTAAGCGATCTATTACATCCGAGATATTCAGGCGTACGAGCTAGCAAATGCGAGTGAGGATGCTAATGAGACGAAGGTATTATTGATCGCTTACACCCGAGTATAACACATAACTTTTCATCACGAATTCGAGGAAATTAAAAAAGTCTTTCTCATACGAGTATAACAGTTTGTTACCAGAATATTTGCGTTCCCGGTGTCCATTTTTTTATAACCGGTCTGTGGTGTATTCCTTTTTAAATAGAAATAAGGATATGTCATGGACATTGTCTGCAATATAGCACTAGTTATAGCATAGTCTGAAACTTGATAGCATTTATGAATGTAACGTGGCCAGTCCCATTTTTAAATATAAATAAGGATTTGACATGGAGATTTTATTTAATTTTAGCTTATTAAGAACACAGTGAGCCTCATTCTATTTTCAAATTTACTTACGGCACTAGGGTCGCAAATCACATTTACGGAGCAGTTATCGAGTTAACAATGACCATCTTTATGGTAGTCAGGTCTTTGATTCATAAATACCCAAACCCGGAACGAATATTTGTAGACCATGCGTACATTTGTCCCGCAGTGGTAATCGAACCCGCAACCTCTCTCTCTCCTCAACCTCAGCTGAATATATTTAGCTGAGAGACCAATCTTGTAAGATGATGTCAAGAATTATAATTGTAAATGATGCCATAGAAAGATTTTAAAACAAGATAATATGGGGTTGGTCCGGAAACATCAATACTTTTGCGAAAGTCCTACAGAAAAGTATACACGAGATAATCTCCAGTGAAAGGAGAAATAAACTTCCTTGGTTTAAAAGGCTCAAAGGAGCCTTTATCAGAAACACAATTGAGGAACTTCCTTCATGAAAACGATACTTACCCAAGGGAAAAGATTTATGTGGCAGCAACATTACTACAAATAGAGGAGAAACCGCTAGATTTTCTATAATCCCTTCCTTTTATCTCATGAGAATGGGCACTAGCCGTGGATGAACGAACGTTTGGACAACAATTAGGAAAAACTAGACCATTCTATAGTATAAGTAAAATAAAAGAATTAGGGCGACTTGCGCACCGATGCCTAAACGTATTTAGTGTCTAAATATGATTTGAGGAGTTAAATCATACAAATGCGTCAATTTTAAACATGTTAGTCGCCAAATACGTTTAGTTGTGCAATAGCCTAAGACTTTATTATTATAGTTTCTTTATATCTGTTGTGTCTAGCTTTAAGGTCAAAATTAAAATTCAACTCTTATAAAATTTAAACACAAAAATTATGAAGGTTCAGGTGACTTAGAGTATACAATAACATAAAATGAAAACTAAATAACTTGATGTTCTGGGTTCAGTCTGACGGAAAAGAAGTAAAACTCAGAAAAAAAAATTACGTTGTCTTTTTTATGTATGTCATTACATTACACAGACCACCATAATAATGTGCTGTAATGTGCATAATAAGATCTTTCATTAAATGTACCACTTGACCTGATAATAGGGGTATCAACCCCCCCCCCCCCCCCCACACACCTGCCCCACACATTTTTAGTTCATTTAGTCACACCAGGATTGTGCCATCATTACCTACCTACCAATATATACAAAATTTCACGATAGTCGGATAAACGCTTCGAAAGTTATCCTCGGACAAACAAACATACATACAACGCCATTCGTCCAAGTTGGTTTGGAGATCTTGTTTCGCTCGATCATAAAAACTGTAAACTGTGATAAACTTTACTAAGGGTTTTATTATTTTAATTTGTAATTAAACCAAGCTTGCACAACGACTAAACGTATTTAGCGACTAAATACGTTTAGGAGTCGTTGTGCAAGTCGCCCTAGATAATATCTTTCAATCAACTTGGGATCGTACTCAGGCACACAATATTATGTAGTATTAGTATCATGTTAGCAAATTCTGGGTTTTGTTAGTAGATAATTTATGATAGGCTAGCAGGTATCTCTTACGTCCAGAGGCCGTAATCAATGGCCTCCACTCTAGAAGCTTCAGTATTAGCTCTATTACGTAATGAGCCCGCACATCTAGTGAACTGGTAAACCTTTTATTCCACTTTTTAGTCCAGTTTCTTTGAGGAATTTAAAATTTAAAAGGAAACTAGAGGAATGAAAGCTTTTCCCGTCTTGTTAGTGTTGAATTTTTAAGTTTGAATAGGCTATGTGGGTCGACGGTGTTTCTTAAATCTTTTTAGTTTGTCCCTGATGCAAGAAAGGAAATTAATGAATGAAGGTATATTAAGTACATATTATTTATTATACATCTTACTAAATAACATATATTGTTACAGTAGGTAGAGATAACACTCCTCGACTTCGCATTATTCTTCCTTGAAAAATTCCATTCTTGCGGTATTGTATTTTCAGGGTAAAGAGGGAATTTAATCGTTGTTTATAATTGAAAAAAGTATGCCTGCGTAAGTATGCTACGGTGCCTGCGTACCACAACGTCCAGGCCCAAAGATAAGATAAAGATAAAAAACGTTTATTTTATCACCAACGTGCACTGACGGAATGAAAAGGTTCGTCTATTTTTAAATTGATTCGTTCAACGTATCGCGAGTACATATTTTCTTTAGAAACTTTGTTACAGAATAGACCGAGTTCGAGAAAATAATGTTTAACTATGCGTTAATAAAGTTCAAAATTATTCAGATCAAAATTGTTTGCATTACTGGTGTTTTGGCCAAGGGCTATCCACCAGACTTCAGGATCACCACGAAATTACAATGGATCAGAACCCCACCACTCACCTCAGTCGCTTCGCCGCTCCACGTGAAAAGAAGTGGCCGCAGGTGCCAACTGAGATTGGCATAGCCCCTCTAGATTTTGGTTGTCAGAGTATAAGTCTCTTCTCCAAACAACTTCGTTAAATATTTTTAAATATCCAAAATCCAACCATTCGCAAAAACTCTCCGCACCAGACGTACATTTTTTTAAATCTGTTTACTCTCTTTTTTGTACTGCGCGTACCGAGGAGGTTTCATTGCACCTGCATGAAGGCCCGTTGGAAACGGCTTTACTTCCAAGGTTTGCGACAGTGATCTATCCAATAAAAAAGAAATAAACCCAAAATCTGGCTCAAACAAATGGTGCAAGCGGAAACCGACTCTAAGGTGACGAACCATTTCATTCCGTCACAGTACATCGAAATGAAATGAAATCTTAAAACTAAACAGAGATACATAGTTTCAAAAATGGCCATCACTCAGCATGTGCTATGGCAGATTCGCTCTTTCAAAGCGCTGGTCTTCCGTGGTCACCGTGGCTGCGGATAATGGTTATTGCGACATACAGACACAATATTGACATCAATAAACCATAAACCAAAGTGTAATGTAAATATATCCTATATGACCTATATAGTTCAATTTATGCTACATAAAAATAATGTAAATATAAACTTAACTATTATATTATATCACATCAATAGAATCAAAGGTGATCTGAAAGAAATCGCTTCTAAGCGATACTTTCGCTGATTTTACGTATGGCTTTCTTTTTTTTTTAAGTTAAAAAGGCTTCCATAGTAGGTCCCGCCAGAGATAGCGAGAGAGCGATGAAACGCTTTTTTAGTAGCCAAAAATGTTATAACTTCTCGTTTTACGAGATGCCACAACTTTTTTAATTCTTAAACTAGTTAGGTGTACCTGTTTTACGAGTTTGTATAAGACGGGGGTTTTTAAATTTAGTATTGATATGAGGTGACGGGATTACCCTTATAGTCCACCTCATAACGACTACCACTAATAATAATAATAATAAAGCCTTTATTAAACAATCTTATAAAACACATATTTCTTATACAATATGTAACAAAAACCCCGTCGGATCCATGAAGAGCCGTCATAGAAATTCCATTCCGTCATAGAAATGAAAGTCAGGCAGATGTATAAAAAACATATGTATCAAATAACTTGAAAGTTATTTCATTTTTAATTTCAAGAATTATCTGAATTTTACCCCAAAAATAGGCAAATTTTACCGAGTTGTCAACTCTCGACATTCAGCTGTGGATTTGGCGGCACGCTTTGTAATGCTGGGGCCACACTAGCGTTTAACGTCAATGCCCATTATCTCGATAATTATTGCGATATTTTTTAACGCATTAAAGTGGGTGGCTACACTTTAACGGTCAACATGAATGCTCATTATTGGCGATAAAAACGGCATTGAATTTACTTCAATTCAGGCAAGATGGACGTCGACAGAGCTCTATATTTCATGAGTGTAAATTTATAATATTTGACTTTATTGAATCATTACCGAATAAAGAGAAAACGGAAACAAAGAAAAAGAAGATGGTGGATGATACAATTGCACAGGAATCGTACACTATAAGTCTTTCTGTTTGTTTAAATTTTGTTTATAATTATATTAATAAGTAAATTTAGTTTAAATTTAGTTTTCAAATATAACAATGACCGGTATTACTATATTAAACTTTTTATTTTGCATTGTTGTCAGTTTTTTTCTCCTGTCTGTTTATCTGACATTCATACCATGTATCAAAGTGTAGATACTTTTGAAGTACCTAATACATATATTATCCATCGTTTCGAATGCAAACCAATTAGTTGAATATACGTCATCTTTGCCAGCTCCGGACTTCAAAGTTTTTTTTAATTTTGTTCAAATGGGTTCTATAATAACCCATTAGGCTTTCCTTCTTCTTTTTTATTTCTTCAACAGTTATTTGAAAAGGTAATATTTTCATTATTCAGCGCCAAGCATCACTTTGCGTTCCACGGTTCTGGAAACTTTTGAGTTTCGGATCCCACAAACATGGTTCTGTTTGCAGAATCTCAAGAAAAGTAATTACTTTCTCGTTACTCCACTCCGTCGCCATAACGTATAGACAAAAACGTGCGATTTTGAGGCAAATCCGTCGTAAAAAAACAAATACGTCCGAACCCGTTGCGCTCTCGACGCACACTGACAATACGTAGTGTGGCCGCTTCATCGCATCAATTCTCGCGTTAATCTCTTTGATATACCGCCTCCTGAGCTATCGCCTAACGCCAAACGGCATTGTTAATGCCATTGTCAAATTATCCCGTTAAGTTGTGGCTACACCTATAGTTAACGTCCATTATCGCCATAATTAATGGCATTTCTCGTTAGTGTGGCCCGGGCATAAATGCCGTAAAACAAAAATCCCCCTTCGGGTCGCACTGCGGCAACAAACAACAAAGGCGGCGCGCCACCACGGGCACCTTTGTTGAAAGCCGCCAAAAGTTTTGCCTCTCGTTCTATCGCTCGCACGCGCCGACCTCGCTTCAGTTTTGCGCTGTACCGTCCGTAGTTTGTACGTCCCGACATTATTTCTTCGCGAAATGTCATATTCGAATGCGGAATATTACAATGTTAATGTGCTTAGGAAGGAGTTCAAATAATTACGCAGCTGCGCGCAGAGACTATGAGGAGCGCTTTGCTCTGCCTCAAGGTCTCCAGTGCCAGTTAAACGTGGATTTTCATCGTTCAATGTGGTTCCAGCACGATGGCGCCCCGCCTAATTTTTTGCGAGCAGTTCGCGATTACTTAAATGAACAGTTTCCACAGCAATGGATAGGCAGGGGGGAACCTGTTACATGGCCTCCACGATCTCCCGACCTCACGCCATTAGACTTTTATTTGGCACGTCAAACTAGTTGTGTTCAATAAGCTGTGTGACTCGAAAGCGGAAATGCGAGCTCCAATTGTCGCAGTTTTTGAGTCAATAAAATCTGACACAAGTGTGCTGCGAAAAGTGCGTGCCAACGTTATAAAACGGTGTCGAAGGTGCATTGAAGTTGGAGGTCGACACGTGGAACACGACCGCCGAAATCTTGATCAAGTTGACGTGCTTCTACATACCTAGCAATACCTACCTAAGCTCTTGTTAGAGCTAACTCCAAGTTCCTAAGCTCTTTTCAGAGCTGCAATAAACTTATTGTTTCTACAATCGTCAACAAAAAAAAAAACAAAAGACACGTGCACAGGCACGCGTCTTCGTCGTCAAGTCATAAAGGGCGGTCACCGTCTCCGGCGCGCCGCGTAGGCCGCCGGTGTTGCCAGATGTAAGTTTTAATTTTTGAGCGCCAAATAATGAAATTTAGTCGGGTATTTTTTTTTTTTGTTTTTTCTGTAATAGAATTACATGATTGTGACCAAATATCGATACTATATCACACCCTTAAAAATCCGACAGGGTTTTTGTTACATATTGTATACTAACATAAAATATTTAACATAGACACTAGTTTCGCGAAGATTGTCTCGCTACTCAGCATAGGCCTCCCCGTAGGCGTAAGGGCGGTATTGTGTCTTCCTTCTCCAGGTGACGCCTGCTATTCTTTTTATGTCATCTTCCCATCTCCGACGCTGTCTTCCTATCTTTGTGATTAGAGACCTGTCAACATAGGATGGAAAGAAATATGCTCAATAATAAACTAAGAAATAAAATAAAACTAGAAACAATCCGGAAGCAAACTAGAGTTACGAATGTGACGTATTGTGTCAAGAAACTAAAGTGGAGGTAGACAGGCCACATGATGTGCAACAAAAAGGACAAGTAGGCTAAGGATTTGACCGAATGGTGTCCAAGACAACACAAAAGACTACCACTACCTTTAACCATTTCATAACCTCAGGTGATTTGGATTTATCTGTACTGTTACTCTTAGACTACTTCCGTGGCACAGTGGGCAAATAGCCGGCTGAGACACAGGAGGTAGCGGGTTCGATTCCCGCCGCGGAACAAATGTTTGCATGATCTACAGATATTTTTTCGGGGATGATAAACATGTATTTACAAAAAAAAGTATATAAGTATTATATCAGTTATCTAGTTCCCATAGTACAAGCTTTGCTTAGTTTGGGGCTAGATATCGCTGTGTGACATGTCCAGCAACATTTATTGATATCTTATAGCAATATCTTGAGACGTAATAGTCTCATATGTCTCATACATCACACAAAATAAGAGTAAATACCATAACACATTGCAATATAATTTCAAAGAACTAAGAGCTAATTACAAAACTATCCAGATCCAATCGCATTTCACAGAAACCCAATAAAACAAATACTATTCACTCTTCGTAGAACACGTGGAAAACCATTAGATTCCACGTTGCGAGGCGTCGGGTAGTGGAGTGGAACACTCATTAAAACTCATTATCTAAGATTTATTTTACACTATCTACACACACATTCAGTGAATTGCTTTTAAATGCTTTTAATTAGGTAAGTGAGTTAAATAATATCTTTTTAGTCATTCATTTAGTAGTCATTATCATCATTCAGCCATAGGACGTCCACTGCTGAAAATAGGCCTCCCCTATTGATTTCTAGAGCAACCGATTCTATTTGGCCTGCATTATAATTGCTTCACTCATATTTCGTATTGGGATACTCAAAAACTCACAAATCATGGTAAGTATCCCGTTTTTACTACAAATACTAATTGATACGTTTCTTAAAATACCTAATTACACTTTTTCTTATTGATTTTTTAAGCCTACTCCAGCTATCGAATGTGTATGATTTCTTCATTAATTTTGACCTATTTTAGATTGTACAAAATCATTCTAATATTCTACTGAAATAAGTTTACTAAAATCTGCATTGATGTAAATTTTTCGGAAACAATTAAATGAAAAATCAAACTAAACCTATTAACTGCCACCTAGCGGTTATCACTTGAACTACAAAAACAGTAGGAGAAGAGAGAAGCCTGCGTTTGTAGCACACTCAGTCCTACGGCAGCTCTTACTTAGTTCGAAACAATACCGATAGATGGCAGTGAATATTTTTACATGCACGATTTAATTCTTCAGATAATTTATATTATTGAAAGTCATCAATATATATATAAGTGTCCATTTTAAAGCTTCATATTTTCGTAATCGGGCTCTTGTCTAAAAAACGAGTTGAGGAAATCGTATACTGTTTTGGAACATCTTTCAGTTATACCTCACTCGATATTGCGCGTGAGTAAAAAAGAAATCACTCCCATTTTCCTAAAAGAGGAGGTAAAAGAGGTACACTTCTAATGCTCGAGCCAGCAGAACTGAAATCAAGAAGCAAGGGATGAGATTCTGCAGCGTTTGAATTTGACACTCAAGGCCGTTTCTGACTGGGGCGATGTAAATCTCGTCAAATTCAATGCCTCTAAAATGCAGGCATATCTTTTCTCAACGAAAAAGAGTCCATGTCTCCAAGTACCCATTTTCCGAGATGTACCGGTAGCTGTAAAAGGTTACCTTGAGCTCCTAGGGGTTTCGCTTACGCCTACTCTCAACTTTAGCTCATACATCGAGTCTAAGGCTAAAACAGCTGCCATGAAGCTGGGCATCCTCAGCAAGGTCAGGAGATACTTCACACCAGGACAGCTTCTTTGTCTTTACAAAGCACAAGTCCGGTCTGGTATGGAGTACTGCTGCCACCTTTGGATGGTTCGGCCAAATACAAGCTCGCTACCTTAGACTCGATAGAACGTAGGGCTTTTAGGCTCATAAGTGAACAATATATGGCGGAGACTAAGATCCAAAATCTCGAACACCGCCGTAAAGTTGCAAGTCTATCGATTTTTACAGAATACATTTCGGGGAATATGCCCAGGAACTATACGATCTGATCCCGGCATCTCCCTTCCATCAAAGGACAAGCAGGCGCACGACGCAGTACCATCCGTACCTAGTTGATATACCACCCATTCTTACACACCGTTTTGGTTCTACGATCTTGATGCGTACCTACAGCTAAGGTATGGAACACTTTGCCATCGTCTGTTTTTCCTAAAGAATACAATCCGGGTCTCTTTAAGGTCAGAGTGAATAGGCTAGCTGAACCGCCGAATATCGCACCGCCTTGACATGTAATTATATGACGCGCACTGTCAATGTACGTCACCCCAGTAGAATTGAAAATCTGCCATCGTTATGTATGAGGAAATGAATTTTCTTCAAATTTTTTTTTGCGTGAATTTTTCTGATATTTTAATAGTTATTCTGCTATTCGGGACGGTGACAAATACAACAAATCAAAAACAATGAAAATCGGTCCAGTCTCGAGTTATAAGTGTTCGAACAAACCCGACTTTGTTTTATATATTAAAGATCTACTAGGGGTCAAATAACGTATCATTATAGAACATTTATTGTGACCTTAAAAGATAAATAGTGCCCCTACTTCCCGAAAAAACGTAAGCTGTGGCCTAGGAAACAGTTCTCTCCTGAATGACAAGGTATGAATAATACATGAAAACGAAAAAAACAAACAATCAAAGATAGTGTTGTCGGAGAGCTTATCCTACCCAACAGCTTTACAGCACTGAGTCTACGAATAAAAGTACTAGTCTGTACGCGTCTGTAACTGCTCAGACGGACGGACAGCAGACGGACATGGAACTATAACGATTCCTACTCCAACTTTGGAACCGTAAATATTCACTAGTTTTTTATAGAACACTTTTTGAAAGCTCAATCACTATCTAACTTTGATGTTGTCTGTATCTAGTAGTTCTTGATATTGGTATAGGTAGGTACCTACCTACATAGTAACAAGTGCATAAATATATTATTGCACCATAAGTCATATTTTATGGTGCTGAGATATAGAGGCTCACGAAGGAGGCTGTGCACAAAATAAGTGTAGCACAGAGAGCCATGGAGCGCGCCATGCTCTGCATCACACTCTTAGATCGAGTTTCCAATACCGAAATTCGCATGCAGACTAAAGTACGAGTACAAGACGTCAGCAAGCGAATATTGGGGCTCAAGTATAGTTGGGCAGGAAACAGACGTATTGCCGACAGGTGGACTAAGGCACTAACAGAGTGGAGGCCGAGAACTGGGCATTGAATTAGGGGACGCCCACCAGCGAGATGGGTCGTCGACATCAATAAGTCCGTGGGTCATACGGGGTTCAGACTGGCACAGGATTGGGAAGAATGGCAGAAACAAAGAGAGGCCTATGCCCAGCAGTGAAAATGCTGATGATAATGAACATTATTGTAGTGCCCCAGCGGGGTTCATATTTTGGACGAAACAATTTTGTAAAACATTTATTGTGAAAACATGAAACAATAAATATCTATGACTATGACTTGATACTTACGAATGATGCAGGGAATCATAGTATTTGTAACGCCAGGTATACCTAGAAAATCAGTTCTCAAAACTAATATAAGATGGAATGTATTCGACATTTTTGCGCACCTACACAGCACGGCTGCCAGATCCAATTTCCATCTGATTGTAAACCAGATGCATTATGTGGTGAGCAGAGATAAACACGCAACGGTATTGCTTGATTGGAGACGCTGCTGGGTATATTTGGTCCCTACTATGTGATTAACTCACTTTTAATTCACTGATTTTTGACCATCAACTTACTGACAACTAACGTTTGATTCGTGCCCACTTTTTGCATAGAAATCTTCTTTAGCAACTTGTATTTCCGTGTGTCTTGTTATTTGTTTTTTATATTGTTTTAATTTAAATGTGATGTACAATAAAGCGCTATCTATCTATTCACGTCACAATTTGCATTTCCATCGCCGCATATTAAAATACTAACCCGATGGCACATGACTTCGAACTTTTAGTTCTAGGACATTTAAAATTCGTGTTACAACTTCAAATGACAACTTACATCTCACTTGAGACTTTCTATGTTTTTAATTCTCAAAGTTTTAACTATTAAGTCCAAATTTTACACCCTGTTCCACTATAATCGAGTTAACAAATCCATTGATGGATTTGATTCAACATTTTGTCCCACTGTAATCCATCAAAGGATTTAACTGGGTCTATATATTTCAATAAATTATGTACCAAAACTTTCAACAGGATTTTAAAATATATGAAATATTGTTCTTAAAGTATTCGTAAGTAGTTACTTAAAAGTTATTCGTTTTCTTTCCAATAACGGATAAATCTAGTATTCCGGGTTTTGTATTTAAGTTCTTATGGGATATTTGATATGCTCATACTCGTAAATATCCCAGTTGTCTTTAATAGATCTGCTAGACTCAGCAAGCGTTCTGTGCGGTCGCTACTTGGATGGCATTTTAACTTTTTTTAGAGGATACGATAAGATAATATATATTTTAAAATTATTATTGTGTAGATTTTCAAATTCATCGCAAAAACTAAGAGCCGGACGAGATTTGAACCTGCAACCCAAAATCCCATTAATACGAGGATTTAAAAATACCAATTTATTTATTGGTGATTCTTGTCTATTCGAGTTAACAGTGAGTTTCGGTCGTAATCCAGAGTACTCGTCGGCAATCAATGGAGACGTCGCGGCTTTATTCAAGTGTCGGGTGGCGATGTCGCTTTCATATCGCCAGGCGAGCGATATCATCATCCAGCACTAGCGACTGAGCCATTGAAGCTTCATCGATAAGGAAATGTATCGTGATGGCTGTTGATTTATTTATTAACAGTGTAAATTTGGTTGGTTATAAGCTTACTTTGGAAATGAAAGTATTATTGCGGGCTTGATTTTAATAATTATATTAAAATAAATGGTAGAATAAAAACCTATTTTTCTTATCGACTATATTTCTCCATAGATCTTACTATAGTCTGTACAAAAAGAGAACCGTCGTGGCAATAAGGTGAACTAACATTAAGATTTTTATATGGCAACCCAATCCAGCTGTCATCTGTCTCGTCACTACTCGATAAAATAAGATTGATCTTGTTGTTGTGATAAATATTTCCATAATTATGTCGAAAAGAGGAAAAACGTTACGCAGCTCTGTGAGGCAAATAATACATAATGTGATACAGTTTTGTCAACGCGAAAAAGCGTCAAAAAGGCCAATCATCGACTTGAATAAAGCTACGGAACGAGTAGCCGCAATGACTGGTATGTGGCTTTCTTGTGGTATTTTTGGACTGTACATTGATTTCTTAGACGAAATAAACAGCGTCTTTAGTGTTTTATGTGTGATTAGCGTAAACGGAAATACTATATTAGGTAAAAATCACTCGAGCCTAAGCTGACCTATTTATGTAGTACGGCTAACAGATATCGATACTTTGCGTTTTTAGATATTAAACTGATTATATACATTTTATGTTGCAGGTCTTTGTAGAGACACTGTGTCCAGAATTAAAAAAGAAGGTCCTGTAAATAGAGGTGTGTGGTGCACTCCAGGGAAAAAACGCAAAGGCCGGCCCAAGACAATAATTCTGGACGATTTTGACAAATGGAGCAAAATTCGACAATTTTATACTGTTCGAAAAGAGGTACCGACTCTAAGGAAGCTGTATAGAGTACTAAAAGAAGACATAAATTTTGGTGGTGGAATTTCTAGTTTTCACAGTGTTTTGAAAGAAATGGGATATCAATATAAAAAATGTCAGTCAAAAAGAAAAATACTTATAGAGCGGCATGATATTGTGGCTTGGCGTGCCAAATATTTGCGGACCATGAAGCGTTTGAGAGAAACATAAACGAAGGCAAGGGATTTCGAACCCGCAAATTCCCAGGGCTGCTACAATACTACAATACTTTGAGCATTTGCTTCAATACATGTAGGCAGTGACTGACAGGTAACTGCATTTTAACCCCTGACAAGCACACTGGGTACAAAGTACCCACCCTAAAATTTTATTTCGTTATAATTCTTTGTGTATATTTAACAAAGGGCCTTCCCTTCCAGCGATGTTTTGTTGAGACCTTGAGGAAGCGTGTTCAGTAGCCAGTAGAAAATCAGTAGAAAATGAAATGTGTTGGGTACTTTTTACCCTCAATGCCTAAAGAGGTATACCGTTTAGATGTGTGCTTGTCAGGGGTTAATCGTGTAAATACCTACTTAGTTGATTCCAATTAATCGTTGTAAATTATCTGATTCCAATTTTTTAAATACGCCTGAAATCCTTGCTATCAATTTTGTACTTACGTTCTTAGCTAAGGTAATAAGGTAACTAAGTACGTACCTACTTCATTAACTTTGACAGCTAGAATTTCTGACGGTCCTAAGCCCAGCTAAGTATGAAAGGAAAATTGGAGTCAACGGCACACGGAGCTAATCTTATGTTAGATACCTAGTACCTACCTATTACACAATGTATATTAAGATAATGTTAATAAAGTTATAAAATGTCTCCATGTTTTATTCTTTTAAGTCTGGGTATTCAGTCCAGTGCACCTCATCAGTAAGTACTGGAAGAGTAGAAAGGCCATGCTCCATGGAAGCACGTTAGACTTACAACATAGCTAGTCACTATCCTATATAAATAATGTTGATTAAAGCCAGCACTTAAACCTCAGTAGAATCATGCATGCCCATTATTTTTAGCTCATCACATAATACCTGTGCTGTGCTATGGTAGGTAGCCAATTTTAATCAGCAATAAGCGAAGATACATACCAACCTACCTACTTAATAGCGAGTACCTACTGATGACAACAGTTGGTATCTATGCATGATGTCTGTCTACCAAGTATCAAAAACTTTTAGTCGTACTGGCAATGACAGAGCAGTGTTGTCAGCACAACAAAAGTAGTAAATTGGCACACGCACACCCTCAATTCCTACGACGGTTCTCTTTTTGTACAGACTCTACTTGGCTTTAACGTGGTAAACCATTTCGGGACGAAATACGATTTATAATATTTCGTTTAGGTGAATTGTATGAAGTTTCAGAAAAGCTATTAGAGTACATTTTCTTCGTACCTATATTTTTAAATGTTGTAAATAAGTTTGAATCAAACAAGCTAATTATTAGCATTATAACTTTTTAAGTGTGTGCTTCGAAAACATTTATCTTTTCAATTATTTGAAATAATAATCTACCTTATATAATCTATGCGTATAATATATGTCAAAATCCGACATCGTACAAGGATTGTAGACATGGGTATGGGGATCGCAGGGCTGAAGTGGTGATAGTCTGGACACTTGCCTAGGAGGGATAACGGGCGTTGGACGAAGGCGATTACAGAGTGGTGGCCAAGGGATGCTCGTAGACCAAGAGACAGACCACCTGCCCGATGGTCGAATGACATTAAAAGCATATCTGGGGGTCCACAGATAAGACTCGCAAGGGATCGGAAGCAATGTCGTAATAAAGAGGAGGCCTATACCCAACAGTGTGTGCAGAAAGGCTGAGATGATGATGATGATGATGATGATATATAATCTATAGCAACAAACTTAATAAATTTCAAGTAAGTGATTACCTTACATAATTTATTAAAATGTATTTGACAAATCAACTAACAGTTATTAGTAAAAGATTCAGCCAGCGATTACGTAGCGATCCTAAAGCGAGCTAGCGACCAGAGTGCGCCGCGAACTTGAAAGCCAAGTTCAGTCGTACGGTGACAGTCGTGGTGCAAACTCCTGCGCACGTGTGTGTTGTGCTTATATTGATTTACCGGTGTTTTGTGACTTTATTGTGAAATAAAATTAAGGGTTGTTTTCTTTCTGGATTTTATCGTAAGTGAAATTTTGATAGATAATATTTTTTATCAATTTTTATGTAATTTATGGAAGTATCTATTAATAATTGAAGTTTCATGAATGTTCATTATGATGTTTAGAAAATGCATAGGAATTTTTTTTTGGCGAAACAATACTAGTTGTATTTAATTTGAAAAGTCGAAATAGAATCGATACGGTCATTTTAAAAAATATCTTATAATTTCTTTTGGTTAAAATAATATACGTTTATATTGAAAGAAAATTATCATAGTTGTCACGGTTTTGTTTTTTCTATATTTTGTACTAGCTGTTGCCCGCGACTTAGTACGCGTTACACTACTAAATGTATAAGTAACTTAGAAATAACTCGCTGTTGCAACTTGACACCCATTTTTATCCCAAGAGACCTGATTGATAGCATAAAAAGTAAAGCATATGTGTTAATCCAGGGTATAATCTACGTACATACTAAATTTCATCAAAATCCGTTCTGCCGTTACGACGTGATTGAGTAACAAACAAATAAACAAATATCCAAACTTTCGCGTTTATTATATTAGTGTGATTTAAAATGTTAGTGCACAAAATATTCCGATACAAAGAAATCAACTTATTTATTTATTATTGCAGTAATCGTAATAGCTGATAAGTAGTAGTACTATTGAAATTATTGCTATAGGTGTTAAGAGCATCACGCAATTACTCATAGAAAAGAGTTCAACGCGCTACTTTGTAGTTTCAATTCGAGTCTAGTGTTGTAGTAAGTAGTTTTTATAGCTCTTTTATAATAGTTTTTGTAGCTTTTTTATAATAAAAACTACTTAGTTGTATAAATACTACGTATACTGACTTAAATATTCTTGGACATAATTTTATGATTAAGTAAATTTATTTTTTTAATTGTGAACATCTGCACTGCACAATGTTGGAACACTCATTGATGCATAACATGGTATGTAATCAGTAAAAATGTGTTAAAAATGAAATATTATTAGAATTATAAATAAAGCATGTTCTTCAGATGTTATGAGCCAAATGAAAATATTAATAATTTAACACCAAACCAATCAATAATTTTAACCAATTTTATCCAACTGTGTCCAAACAAATCACTTACTAGTCAAAATTAAAACATCTATGTACGGAAAATTCAATTTAATTGAAATGAAACGAAATAATATTTGTTGCATGAAATATGGGTGAATCACAAGATGTCCATTTTAGTTTAGGTCCAACACATTTCGCTTAAGCTAAGCATGTAATATAAAGTATATTTGAAGTTATATTAATAACAATGTCATATAGAAGTACAATATTAAGGATTAAAAATGTCAATAAGTAGTTTTATGATGTCAATACATTATTATTATAACGCAAGTTGTCGTAGTTTTAAAACTATTTTATATCATGTCCAAAAAAGTCATTTTATTCATAGCTAGCTGACCAATCCGCAGCTTCGCACGCGTAGTTTTTTAATATAAACATTACCCTCCTTCTGCACAGTTAGATAAAAAGTAACCTATATTATTCAAGGATAATTTAACATTCTAATGGTGAAAGAATTTTTCAAATCAAACAAGAAGTTTTTGAGTTTATTCATTACAAACATACATATCTTTCCTCTTTATAATATTAGTATATATAAGAACCTAAAACTAACTGATTATACAATTTGATGTGCAACCTTCATGTCGGTAGTTCTGTTCTGGATTTGTCTACCACAAGATATTCCGTAATACTTATGTCACGTTGATCTTATTATCCACCCACACACCAAATTACCTTATTGGGTCACCACGGTCAATTGCCCTAATCATATAGCTGACCACAGTAATATAATATTGATCGATTGAAAATTCTTCATTGCATAAAAGGAACATTCTGTGAGGTGAAGAATTCTCTTCCAGATTACCAGTTTTGTTTAATATAGCAAGTAAACACATCTCTCTAGTTTTAACACTATGATAGTAAATTATAGTAAGTCTATATTCTTTGGGGGGTAACAAACTAACCTTATTAAAACTTTCCTATTAACAAACGATCTTAGGGTTTTCTGAAAGAGTATTCGCATAGCAATAAGACCACTCAGTGTACTATGCAAAATTATAACAGTAAAGAAACAATTATTAAAATATTGTTTCTATCATGGTTAAGATGTTTGTTAAGTAACAATGTGGGTTTGAAATATATAACTTTTTATCTAGTCCAAAAACATATTAAATCAAGGGTATTTCCATTCTTTCGCACTTTTACGTCACGTGCGTGTCTAAAACAATAAAAACACTCCATATAATCACACATTTTCTTTACCCAGACCATTTATAACACGAAACATTGCAAAATTACATAAAGTATTTTTTTTTCTCAATAACGACAACCTTCAAGCTATTGCTCGTTACCGATATCGTTAAATTCGTAAATGATTAAACTATACGTAATGATAGGTCTCTTATGTAATAAAATTGAAATAACTTATCGGTTATTAAACGCTAAAGGGCAGAACAATTAGAAAATATCAATAAGTTCCAAAACTAATATCAAAACTTGTAAAAAAATTAGGTTAAACGCTTATCATAACTTTTTACTGAGAGTAGAAATACGTAAGCTGTCGAGACTTCCACTTATTTAATACATCCTCAGCTGCCGCTGTTTTGGCGCAACTTTTAATCTGTTTGTTGGAGGTTGCGTGGGATGTTCCTGTGATCTATTTTTTATACTACTATGGTAGCAAACAAGCATACGGCCTACCTGATGGTAAGCGGTTACCGTAGCCTATGGACGTTTGTAACACCAAAGGTTTGTAATATTAAAACGCCATTATTGAAGAACCCCATACTGTAGTCCCTGGGGAAAACATCTATTTATATACACACTTGCTTATAAATGTATTTTTCGACTTCTAGCATTTTGTTTTATTTCTACATTTCTCTCTCTTCGAGTCGTTATCTTCAATGCTGAGGGGCGTGACCTCCTCCATGGGTAATTTTTTCTTTGACTATGTTGCGCCATCGGTGTCTGTTGGCGGCGACATGTATGGCATCATGAAGTTTAGAGTCGAGAATTGTGCGGCCAGTGCGCCTCAACTTTGCCAGTGATGATGAGTTTCTCCAAGTTGTCACTATGTTTCCTCGCTATTTGGCCAAAGTACTCAATTATTCGTTGGAGGCAGATGGTCGATAGCCTGGTATATATCTTGAGTTCCTTAAGTATTAAAACGTTAGTTCTTCGGGCCGTCCAGGGAATTGCAGCATTTGTCTCCAGCACCACATCTCAAAAGCGTCTACACGTCCGCGATCCTTCGCTTTGAGAGTCCACGTTTTTGCACCGTATAGGAATCGGCTATATAAGAATCGGGTATAGGCATACGAATCGAAGACTAGGCTTCGGATGAGTCTTATCTTAGTCCTGTTGGATATTTTCCTGTCTTTCCATAATCCTTCCAGCTGGCTCATCGCGCTTTTAGCCATCCCTATCCTTCTACGCACTTCGTGTTCACAGGAGCCGTTGATAGAGATGCTGGAGCCCAGGTATACCAATTTACATAACTAGCCAGAAGTCAAGCTATCCCACCTGTATCATTTCACTGCTATGATCATTGTGTTTAATTTTGTATGTCGTATTAAATAAATGGTTTTTCATGGAATTTAATTTAATTTATAAGAGCGTGGACACATATCTACGGTGCGGCACCGGCCACCGTATAACAGCTCGGCACCGGCGCCGCTACCAGGAGACGGCGCGGCGTCGTGCAGTAGCACGGGGCCGTGTACACGGCAGCAACTATCGTTTCAAACAACAGTTTTGGTCTTTATTATGTACCACAAAAGACGTATTATTCTGCTCCTGTTGCTAAGACAACGAATGAAAAAAAAAAACAGAATCAATGAAAATATTAGGTGAATCTAAGCAACAGCAAAACATAAACTGCCGAGCGGTGCACCGTACACAGCACCGTGGCGCAGTACGATGCCGCGCCGTCTCCCGGTAGCGGCACCGTGCCATTATACGGTGGCCTGTGCCGCACCGTAGTCATGTGTCCACAGCCTTAGAAATGTATGGTCTATGTACGCAGTGGACGTCCAGAGGCGGATATGAGATACCTATGTGTTTATAAGTCTAGTACTACGTAATGTTTTGCCGAATTAGGTATTATAGAAAGTAGTAGAAACATGAGAAAGGAAATTATATCACTAGCAAAAACCGCCTAGACTTCTGATGGAGGTCATTAAAAGTTTGCAGTTTGCCATAGATAAATCTTTACATAATGAGCAGATCGTTTCTTAAATCATTACTTAATAACTATTGAGAATATACAACAATATGCTTACTAAAACTCCATTCCAAAATTACTTTTTAGAATTATATAGGGAAGGAATCGTGTCTACTTCTATTGGACAGGATTTTGTTTCGTGGTAGATGTAATATGGCAAATATTTTTACCTAATTTTCATATAATTTCATTTATTCAAAACAATCAGTATCTGAAATTACATAATATACCCAAAATTTAAAATTATTACATGAATTCAAAATTATCACGATGCAAAGAACTCTTTTTTTTTTAAGAAAACCTGGGCACAGCATACGAATATCAGGACTCTCTAAAACGATAAATGATTGCCAACTAGCTGTTACCCGCGACTTCGTAGGTGTTACACTACTAAATGTGTAGGTAACGTAGAAATGAAGTTAAACTCGCTGTTGCAACATGACTTGACACCCCATTTTTATCCCATAGGAACTGATTTATGGAATAAAAAGTAACTTATGTGGTAATCCAGGTTATAATCTAGGTATATATCAAATTTCATTGAAATCGGTTTAGTCTTTACGACATGGTTGAGTAACAAACAAATAAATAAACATCCAAACTTCCACATTTATAATATTAAATAAATAAATAAATAAATATTGCTAGACATTTCACACAGCGCTATCTAGCCCCAAACTAAGCAGAGCTTGTACTATGGAAACCAGATAACTGATAGAATACTTATATACATTTTTTTTGTAAATATATACTTATAATATATAGAGAAACAACCAGACCCGGAACAAATATCTGTAGATAATGCAAACATATTTTGTTCCGCGGCGGGGATCGAACCCTCTACCTCCTGCGTCTCAGCCGGCTATTCGCCCACTGCACCACGGAGGTTGTCAATAGTAAAATATTAGTGTTATGTCACCGCAAGTTGACATTCAACACCCACGTGTCAAATGTTTGTAAAAAAGCCACAAACATTTACAAACGGTTGGCTAAAGTAGCGAAGATTTCTTGGGGCTTACACCCTGAAATCATTAAAACTATATACATAGCGGTAATAGAACCTATAATTTTATATGCGTCGAGTGTTTGGGTCAAAGAAGTTAAAAAAGTTAAGACACGCAGAAAACTGAATGCGCTGCAAAGAGGGTTTGCACAAAAGAGCTGCAAGGCCTACAGAACGGTCTCGCTAAACGCAGCCTTAGCTCTGACGGGTTTACTGCCACTGGATATGCGAGTGGAGGAGGCAGCTCGAATATATGAAGCCAAGAGAGGAAGGCCCCTGGACGAATATGTTGCCGGCCAGATACTTGAGACGCGAGTGAGCTTCTTGCAAGCCTGCCACCCAGCCAACAGTCCAGAAATAAGCTTTGGTGTCATTGAGAAGTGGGACGAAGAAACAGTCAGTGAAAATAAAATAGATGGACTTTTAGCTTTCACAGATGGAAGCAAAATCGAAGGTAAGGTGGGGGCTGCGATATCGTATTGGAGAAACGGAAAAGAGACGGCACACAAAAAATTGGCCCTAGAGAGGTACTGTACCGTATTTCAAGCCGAAATGTACGCGCTCTACATTGCATCTGAAAGAGCCCAGGACATGGCCGACCACAAACTGACGATTTTCAGTGACTCACGTTCGTCGCTGGAACTCATCAGCTCCAACAACCTCCACCCACTCGTATTCGCCGTCAGACAGAACATTGCCAGGATCAGATCTATGGGAAAAGAGCTGGAGCTGTTCTGGGTGAGGGCTCACGTCGGAACTGAAGGGAACGAACGGGCGGACGAGTTGGCAAAAGAGGCAGCCCTTGAAGGTAAAAGAGCGGCTAGCTACGATAGATGTCCTATCTCTTACATAAAGCGTTGTGTAAGGGAGCGAACGTTGGAAGCATGGCAGGAGAGGTACTCCACCGCCTCAACCGCAAGCACCACCAAAATCTTCTTTCCTGTCTTAAAAACAGCACATAAAATCATTGGAAGGGTAAAACTGACACCACTTCTAGTACAAGCCTTCACGGGGCACGGGGGTTTCCTCCAGTACCTTCACCGATTCCACTTAAGACCTTCCCCTTTCTGCCGGTGCGACCCAGACAAGGAAGAAACCAGTGTTCACTTAATAACAGAATGTCCTTACTACGCGCGTAAAAGATGTGATCTTGAAATAGAGTTTGGTAAGGACATACGGCCAGACACGTTGTCGGAATGGGTGAACAATGTAGAAGGTATAAATAAATTTATGAAATTTGTCAGCCTCGTAACAAAGGAGGCAAATATTAGAAATAAATAGACTACACTACATACCTAGATAATTACACTGCTCAAACTTGCTCAATCGGTACCTACTTATAGATGTATAAAATAAATAATAAGTTAAATAGAGACTAAGCACAATATTAAATACGACAAACCAGGTTCTGTACATAAAAAAAAAAAAAAAAAAAAAAACACACCACATGAATAAAAAACATGTATTAAATATAAGTATTTATTGGACCCACCCACAGATGTACAAATTACTCTGTCATTACCAAATAAAGTAAACCGCCTGTGCAAAATGTTATGCCTAAAAACGTCTCTGACCTGTGTCAGAGGGAAACAGGCGGAACAAACAAAAAAAAAAAATATTAGTGTGATTAACGAAAATAAAGTAAATTTTACATTCTGCTTTAGGTAAATCTTGATCGAATCATAAATCATAAGACGACTACTGCTAAATCCAGGCCTTCCCCATACATGTTCAGCGCGATCAATCTTGTACGGCCTGCCCCCAACGGCTCCCAGCAACCTTTATCAAGTTGTCGTTCCATTTTGTAGGGGGTTGTCCTAAGCTATGCTTTCCAGTGCTTGATCAAATATAATAAATTATAGTAAATGTAAAACAAGCAGTCCGTAAAATTGATGCCGAAAGATTGATAATGCCACGATATGATCAAATATAAGTTTTATGATTACTCCAATTTCATTTTAAGGGCGCACTATACCTGGGGAGACGATAAATCGCTTATTGAGAAACAATGTTTTGTTCATCAAATTTTGTGCTTTTAATTTGAAATTTATATATGTTATAGTTAAGTATACGCGCTAGAACTCCTGTGTTGTGAAAACACGATTCCGTAAAATTTTCTCTAAAAATTCAAAGATGACTCCAAATTTATCTTAAAACTGTTCTTATGCGATGAATACTTCAATTTAGATCTTGAAACTTTATACAGTAATTCTACACAACATAAATAAGTGCACCTGTGTTTTAAATTTTCAAAACACCTTTTAATTTTACCATAAAATGAAAATACCTAACTTTTGAACTAATGAAACCATTCGGTTCGTACGCCCGGTCCGCGATTCAGCCTGGCTTCAGCTTTCAGACGGGTTACCCGTGTCGCTTGTGGCTCCAAACGATCACTTAATTCTTAGGTAGAATTTATATTAAGTTGGTTTTTATAAAGACGCAGTAAAGAGAAATAAACACAACAAGAAAATGAAGGGACTGAATGATAAAAAAACTGGCAAACATATGAACCACGGCGAGATAGGACGGTCAGCAGCACACGGAGAAGCGGGGGTGAAATTCGAGTTTAGGCTGAGGTATAGTCAACTCTTAAAGACAAGATATTATTTTTAAAATAAGTTATTTTAGCGAAATGAGCCTGTTCACTTGCGGTGACTTTCTTCTGAGAAGCACAGTGATACTTACACAAGGCTTAAAATTTTATTGTTTCGCGTAAAAAACCTACTGGCATTTTAATTCGTTTTAATTGTGGTATCGGTGGGATTCGGATGGTCACTGTCGCTGTTATGATGAAGAAAGTAGCTCCTTGCATTTACTGTTATAAGTACGGTTAGCAGTAAAATTACGATATTTATGTTATATTTTTTATTACTTATCACTCACGGATACTCATCAAGGTATCTTATAAAATTATTTATTATAAATTATATATTTTTTTATAAACTGACGTAGCATCTTATTGCACGAAAAGGTGTTGGCTTTTTAGAGGTCAGCTTATACAAAAAATGTATAGCTTCTTGTGTAGCTATGTTAAGTACGTACGGCTTCGTGAGCGCTCGCATTGTGTAGGTTTTCCGTACAATGAGAAATCAGCTTATACTGGAATCGTATAAGAAAAGGTGCTCTCCATCTCGTCTCGTGGGTGTCGTACGAGGCGACTATAGTGAAAAAGTTGGGTGAGGGGCTCCCAGCTTTTTTCCGCTAGTCCCTGGTGACACTGCTACTTCTGGCATCGCTAGCTGCCATGGTATGGTAAGTGGTTATGGCCGTTTGTAACACCAAAGGAACAAATGCGCGTTGCGTCTACAACGCGCATTTTAAAGGGTCTCCTTTAAAAAAATTAAATAGCCCCTTTCGATGGACCTTATACTACATATTAAATAATAAATAATGCTGTACAATTCACACAGCGCTATCTAGCCCCAAACTAAGCAAAGCCAGATAACGGAAAGAATACTTATAAACTTTTTTTTTTGTAAATACTTATAATATTTATAAAATAATGTCATACATTTTAAACAGCGACATTTTGTTAACAAATCACAAACATTTCGTGTACTTACAACTCCTATCACAAAGACGTATAGAAGTTAAATCAGCTACAGTCACCATCATATCTGATTAAAAACCGGAAGACGCTATAAAAAGCATAACATAATGTGTTAGTCTGCTAGCTGTACCATGCGCATAACAGCACGCTTCGGGGCTCACTCGACCGATTCATTTTTATACGAGAAAGTACTGTCAGCGACAAAACATTAATAAACCTGTTTTCAAATTTTGACGTGAAACATCTTCGCGCGCCTTGGTAGTAAAACTGACTCGTATGCCGTGATGGTTAACGGCTTGGCGCTTTTATGCCGTCATGCCCCTGTCATCGCCATAGCTCTCGATCAACTTTGATGTGCAACATCGTCCCGTGCGAACGAAACATAAGCGTGAATCAACCTCTTATATTGTTTTATGTAAATACCAAATAAAACGATATTTGAGTGTATCAAAATATGAGGTGTTTTGGTCGCAATTTGAATCGTTTTAGGGTTGAGAAGCCATGGGACACAAAATGCTTAAACATTAAGTGTTTTTTTTCTAACCTCTGTCCTCTCACTACTGGACAAAGGTCTCCCCCAAGTCCTCCCAATTATCCCTATCCGTCGATATTTCCCACCATTCTCTTTAAATATTAGTGATTATAGATATTTATTATGGAGAACAAACATTTTCTTTCATCCAATTTAACTAACTCTTACGGAATATCCTAAGATATCAATCATCCTCATTTCATTTCCATCAACATACATTTTTTTTTGTGTACTGAAGCGGTGACTATCTTTACCACTAGTTCAGATGTACCTATTTAATTATTTTTCTTTTATTTAGAACACTAAATACGTCAAAACTGTAAAATCTAAGGGTTTTCCGTTAGGCTTCGTCATGGTACGCTTCAAGTAAAATGTAAAGAGGTTTCTACAGGGTAGGGAACGCATCGACAATATCCGGTGTTGCCGGTGTCAATAGGCAACGGTGACCACTTACCATCAGGTGGGCCGTAAGGCTGTTTCCCCAAAAATAACATTAAAAAAGATGTATTTACATATAAATAAAATCTAAATTACACTGTGATGTTATTTTAAAAATTGCAATGCTGATTTATGCCTCTGACTGTACTTACTAGCATTTATTCTGTGGCAAGATGGTCGCGTATGACGGACAGTTTTTGTTGGAAATCTCTACTAGATGGTATCGGCCTCGCTTATCCAATGTTACGTTTTATGAACTAACATGATTTTGATTAATTTGTTCTACAAAAATGTGTTTTTGAATTAAACTGTAGATATTGTAGACTGCCTAGAGACGTTATTAGAGTTCCAAAACCAAATGGGGAAAAACAGAACTCTTATAATCTCGTCCAGTCCGTCTGTCTGTCTGTCTGTCCGTATGTACAGGCATTTTACTCGGTAGAGCACTGATTAAATTTGAAAAATAGGTGTTTTTCTTATATTAAATAAATAATGCTGAGCATTTCAGCGTCACAGCGACTAAGCAAAGTTTGTACTATGGGAATCAGATGACGGATAGAATACTTAAATACATTTATTTTTATAAATACTTTAACTATTTATTTTTCTTCCAATTTTGGGGCAATTGGCTTAAAATTTCAGGCAACAATTTACAGGAGCATTATTAAGGATTGCTTAATAAAAAATACATTTGAAAGAAATAAAGATTTGTAGTAACGGAAACTATAGCACCATCACAGGGTGTAGATTTTCTTGATTTTTTTTAAACCTATTATTTTAAAAATACATAGCATAGACACTTTTTTTCGATAACCACTGTGACACTTGGCCTATCACCCGCTTCCAGCTTGACGTCGACTTCTCGGACAGCCTGTAGATCATACAAACTTTTGTCCCACTACAGGAATCGAACTCGCTACCTCTTGCGTCTCAGCCGGCTATTCGCCCACTGCGCCACAGAGGTGGTCAATAATAATAAAGTATGCAATTAATAATTCTCCTTCATTTACATACTTATTTGTTATGTTTATTTTACTCCAAATATCTCGGCTATCGGAAGTTGATAGCTTCCTCAGTTACCACACAATCCATAATTTAAAACAACCGTTAATATCGAGTTTACCGGTTATGGCATCACCAACACGAGCTTAAAATCTTGGGCGTTTTGTCAAGTGTAAGAGAACTTCTGTGGCCCTAGCGTTTTTAATAGTCGAATAAGTGAAAACTTCATTTATTATATTATAAAGAGTCGGTAGGTGTTAATATAATCTGCTAACTACAACCTAGGGTTTTTCAAGTCGCAAGCGAATAGGTTTCTTCTAGGCAAGCGTGTATCATTATAGACCGCATCATCGCTTACTATCAGGTGAGATCGTGATCAAACGCTAGCCTATAATTTATAAAAATATATATTTATATATAAATTAAAATCTTGATAAGTTGCGTCTTACTTAAGTTGCGTTAAGGTTACTTTATTACTATTTTAACTTACATGGTTATATCTGCAAAACCAAATATCAGAAATCGTTCTTATTTCCATCAACTAGCAAATTGCCAATTACTTATTGCCTGTGTTTTATAAGATAACGTTTCTAAGCTATATTTAATTTACATATACAGTACGCGTCGCTTTCGATTGCACTTGCAATCTTAGACACTGACCGGTTTTTTTAATGTCGGAAACTACCATTGTAATCGTATCAATATCAAATCGCTGATCTATCACTGTTTGACTGTGAGCCATGCGTCATAAATAATGGTGTTTCGCGAGTACCGTAACACTTTTATCTGAATTTGCAAGTTTATATTGTTCTCCATTATACATAACAATGGTACCGCTTAGGCCCCGGTCTTTCAAACCTATATAACTCATCAAAGCCTTTGTTTTTATAGGTTCGTATATAAAAATTAACAATCCCGATAGTGCATCGTAACACGTAGTAACCTATTTAATGTAAAAATTTATATTTATAAGTTATAAAAGCATTTTAGCTTAATTAACGTTATAAATCATATGATTGTTCATTCTAGGATTAAATTTATACTGGAATTGTACTACGATTATATTACATATATAAGAATCATCGTCCTGACTGACTGACTGACATATAGACAACGCACGGCCCAAACCGCTGGTTATGTAATAAATAACTTTTAAAATTGAATTCTTTGAATACCAATGGTACATGTGTAGTGTCCATTGTGCTCGATCACCTAGGGGTCTGCAAGTTACGAGTAAATATAATTATATAGGTTTCTAGTAGGCAAGCGTGTACCATAGTAGACTGCATCAACGCTTATCCGTCAGGCGAGATCGTGATCAAACGCTAAACTGCAATTTATAAAAAAAAAAGATTATAGATTACAAATCACTGCCATACCAACTCAGATCGTGGTGACAAAGAAAAACATAATACAGAATGAAGGTTTTTTTTTTATTGTCATGCTACTTTCGTACGTGAGAACCTTTTCAATACAGTTATTAGTAGTAGTACTACTATTTTGTTTATAAAATAACTAGTTTACCCGCCCGCTGCATTGCACGAGTGGTTTGTTAATAAAATCATTACCCTCATGCAGTCGAGTATTTCGTTTAATTTTCATTTAATTTAATTTCTTCAATAACAATTAACAATTGTACTTAGTCTTGAAATCACAAATTACAAACAATATTTATTATGAACCAATGTCATAAAATTCAAATGATTAATACTGAAATGAAATAAATATACCCTAAACATAAAAAAGTTAATTGAAAAATATTAAATGTCAACAAAGAAATAAAAAAAAATTACCTAGAATTATTACTATTTTGTCACAGATTCATTAAAATAACCTACACATTAGAAAAATACTATTTAATTATTAAATAGTTATTGATTAAAACGGGTATTTATCACGTATGTACCTTTTTTATTTGTTATCTTTTTCGGCTGTATTGCAACAATCGTGGTCACGGGTTGACTCAATAATCAATAATCCGTTTTGTACAGTGATTGCAAAAGTTTGAAAAATACGAATTATTAAATGTCATAAAATCATCAGTTGTATGGAAACACCCCTTCAACATTAGCTCGGTAAAAAGTACCTATGTCCTTATCCCGGTCATAATCTATTTATATCCCAAATTTTATCGAAACCGGTCCAGTTTAGTCTGTTTTAAGTCGTGAAAACATAACAAACAGAGGGACAGACTTACTTTCAAATTTATAATATTAGCTTGGATGGATTTAACTGTTGGTTTTCCTTAATTATATCAATCAATCTAACTTCACGTACACAAGGTAACTTGAACTTTATCGCGCATAAGAACGTCCTGCGTACTGTAATATCATCACGCAGCGGTAGTTTTCAAATAAAAGTATTTGAAATGCCTAATGCACCTGCGTTATAAAACGGACGTAGGTAAGTGCAGTTTTTTTTTAATTTATTTTGAACCATGCTTTTTAGTTTACTTTAACCTCTTTGGTATGTGCAGCAGGTATTATAGATCTCTTGATAGAGTGTTGGAATAAAGTTATGGCTATTGCTGCGTTTGGCATTTTAATTCGTGGGAATTGAGAAGGGTGTTTACTGTTTTATAGCCATACAAAATAATAATAATGCTGGACATTTCACACAGCGTTATCTAGCCCAAAACTACGCAAAGCGTGTACTGTGAGAACCAGATAACTGATTCTTATATAATTTATTTTTTGAAGAAGTATTCTACTTATATAATTTATTTTTTTGTAATAATAAATACTATATACCGGCAAGATGGGTCGACGACATTTAAAAATCCCAGGTCGTATGTGGGTTAGAACAGCGCAGGATAGAGGCGAATGGCGACAACGAAGAGAGGTTTATGCCTACGCATTCGGGATATAAATGTATGTGTTATACTCGGGTGTAAGTGCACCCTCTGAGTCGAGGGTGCTGTTGATCGCTTACACCCGAGTATAACAATGTACTATTAATACATACTTATATACATATGTAGTATTGCGTAAGTTTCATAACTAGCAGAAAGGCGAAAGGTTCAACAATGTAATAGTCTCTTAATGTTTATTTACTTCCGTGGCGCAGTGGGCGAATAGCTGGCGATCAATAGGACCCTCGACTCAGAGGGTGTTATTGATCGCTGGCACCCGAATATAACACATAAATTTACATCCCGAATGCAAGAAAATTAAAAAAGTCTTTATAAGTAGGTATCCATTGTTTTTTATCCAGTGTATTTAAATGATACACAATGACATTTGTGACTATTTTAAATTTTAATCTAAATATTTTATTATGTATGTACTGATATTATAATATTATTTCTTAATTATCCATACATAACTTAATTATATGACACTAATATTATAAATGCGAAAGTTTAGATGTTTGTTTATTTATTTGTATGTTTGTTTGTTACTCAATCACTTCGTAACGGCTGAACCGGTTTCGATTAAATTTAGTAAGTACGTAGATTATGACTTAGGTTACCACATAGGCTACTTTTTATCCCATAAATCAGGTCCCATGGGATAAAAATGGGGCGTCAAGTCAAGTTACAACAGCGAGTTTAGCTTTATTTCTAGGTTACCTACACATTTAGTGGTGTAACGCGTATGGAATCACGGGCAACAGCCAGTGCTTTGTAAATGTAATCTTTTGTTATCTCTCTAGAACTAATATAATCTGAATAGGCTCGCTTCTGTACAGTTAATATCATTAACGCAAATCTATAAGGATATTCCAAAAAAGGATAAACAACAACATGTTCGTTGGAACCAATGTCACCCATGTTGCTTTCAAATCTAACTATTGTTCTCGCAAATAAATAAATCTTTTAATCTTTAATCTGACGTCGGTATCAATGCTGCCAAGTTAAAATGGGATAAGGCCTGTCATGTCTCCCACATGATTTGGACGCTTTTTATAGGGACTGGCGGGATTTGGTACAGGATAGAGACAAGTGGAGAAATGAGGGGGAGGCCTTTGCCCAGCAGTGGGACGGCATAGGCTAGATAAAAAATAAAAATTATATGTTTAATACTTTTAATAAAATATTTCAACACCCCGTAAAAATTAGCATCTCTTTAGCAACTAATGGTGCAGCAATGTCCCACACATAATTGGTCTCCGCCAAAGCACTGTTTATTCTAGCTCCTAGCCAGCTTCTGTTATTAGTTATACTAGGGTATTTACTGGCAACCTAGAATAACTAATATAATCTATATGAGACTCCACTGAAAAGTGGCGCTTTAACCCTCCGTATCAAGAGATAGGTTGTTAATTCTAATTCCATTTGGTTCGTACTTTTTGGAATCACGCTAATATTATAAATGCGAAAGTTTGGATGTTTGTTTGTTACTCAATCACGTCAAAACGGCTGAACCAATTTAGATGAAATTTGGTATGAACGTATACTATATGTATACCTGGATTACCACATAGGCTACTTTTATTCCATAAATCAGTTCTCATGGGATAAAAATGGGATGTTAAAGTTTCTACATATATTTTTGTACCCCAGAACATCATCATCATCATCATATCAGCCATATAGAACTCCCACTGCTGAACATAGGGTCCCCCGTAGATTTTAAGGGTAACCGACCTTATGCGGCCTGCACAACGACCTGATAAATAAACAAATAAATAATAAATAAATATTGCTGGACCTTTCACACAGCGCTATCTAGACCCAAACTAAGCAGAGCTTGTACTATGGTAACCAGATAACTGATAGAATACTTACATACTTTACAGCTATCCTGGGCCAGCCACATAAACGAAATCAGTAAAAGGGTGCATTTCTCGTTCCAATCACTAAAACGCCTTCAGAAATTTCTTCCCTTTGAAACTAAAATTACTCTCGCCCAAGCCTTAATGTTGCCCCTTCTCGACTATTCAGATGTCTGCTTTCTTGATGCTACGGAGGAACTTCTCAATAAACTGGAACGTCTACAGAACTTGTGCATTCGTTTTATATTCGGTCTGCGCAAGTTTGATCACGTATCCAATTTTAGATCCCAACTTAAATGGCTCCCTATTCGTCTTCGCCGTGATCTTCACGTTTTATCACTCCTCTTCAAAGTATTATATTGTCCACTCTCTCCCTCTTACCTCCGTGAGCGTTTTGAATTTCTTGTCC
The DNA here is from genome assembly GCA_963924445.1 of Philereme transversata. NCBI lineage: Eukaryota > Metazoa > Arthropoda > Insecta > Lepidoptera > Geometridae > Philereme > Philereme transversata. The sequence continues at coordinate 33,170,069 of OZ004339.1, read as the reverse complement.
CTCGCAGTGTGCCATGCCGGTCCTCTAAGTCTCTTCTCCTCAAAACACCTCAACACACTTCTAGCCGCTATGGAGGCTCCTTCACCGTTTATGCGGTAAAAATTTGGAATGCCCTTCCTCATGAAGTTCGCGCTAGCCCATCACTCAACATTTTTAAACGGAAAGTTAAAGAGCACTACCTTTCTCTGTAATTTTATATTATTATATATAGGTATATATTTATATTACGTAGGTATATATTATTATTCCATATAATTTATTTATTATAATTATAATATTATAACATACTTTGAGTATAGTTCATATTCGTTTTGGGTATATATATATTTATTTATGTTTTTGTACACTCACCTACCTTTAAAATAATTTCTCTCTCTAGCCTCAAAGGTTTGCTGGAAGAAAACTCTTCTTAGGGTTAAGCTCGCCTTTGTGCATGACCTCTTTTTCTGTATTTTCAAATGTATTTTCTTGTGTGAAATAAAGAATAAAGAATAAAGAAATACTTTCTTTTTTGTAAATACATACTTATAATATTTAGAAAACCACCCAGACACGGAACAAATATCTGTAGATCATGCAAAAATTTGTTCCGGAGGTAAATAAACGTTAAGAGACTATTATATTGTTGAATCTTTCGCCTTTCTGTTAGTTATGGAACTTACGTAATAGTACTTATTATTAGGTATTCTAAGAGGTAGAACGTTTTTCAGATTGTTTACGCTAACTTTGTATTTTTTCGCTAACAATCCTATTATCTTAATTCTCTCTAATGAATTTTCTACTTAACCACACTTTAAGTCATTTATAAGTACCTAACACTTAAATCCGCAAAGCGACTGTGAGAGCGCTATAAATTTTTCCGTCTTCAGACTCAATAGCGCAAAAACAAGAGGAAAATCAGAAAATGTAACAAAGTTACACTGATTACTTTAATTAATGTAACTACTGATGCATTCCTGTGGTAGTAGACTACACGGTACCAACTGCTTTCTATGGAACTAGCTGGAAGATGTGTTAAGGTGCTGTTTGCATGAAGGCGATCAATATAATGATAGTCTTTTAAAACTGTCGCTAAAAGGAAATACTTTTGCACGGTAATACATTTCCAGAGTGATTTTTTTTTAATTGAAATCTTTTAAGGTTACGTATGACTGCAAATGCATCTATACTAAAATTATACGAGTAAATTCGAAAGAACTCTGTCTTTCTGTCTGTTTTCACATTGAATTGAATTGAATTCAGTCGTCTGAAATTTGGTATACAAATAGATTATGACCAAGATTGGGACATAAGCTACTTTTTATCCGACTGCGCAAAAGGAGGGTAAAGTTTATATTGTAAAACCACGCGTGCGAAACCGCGGGGGTTGTTATGTTATGCGAACGAACGAGTTTTCATGTTCTAAAAAGTCGCATGTACAGAGTCAACGAAACAGTAAAATGTATGTCAAATTCAGAAAATTGATAATTAGAGATAGTTGTTTTATAAACGGTATATGCCCCATACGAGCCCATACTTCTTAATTTGCCTCTGTCACTGCATGCTATAATAAAAATCTATAAAATAATTATCCAAAGAAAAACTGTGAAAAATCGGTAAACAGTATTTGCGTCATAACATCGTCAACAATAACCAAACCAAAACAAATATGCCGATATTAACGATTTAATTTATAGTATTTAATAAATACTACGCGTTTATTGTAAGTTTAGGAGGTAATTAAGGAACTATTTTCAAGAATATAAGAAATCTTGTTTTCACTTCACTTAGTCCTTTGATTTTTTACAATATAAATCACAAAGTTAATGTTGCAGTGTTACTGTTATAAATATAGGATCATATGAGGTAGTACGGGCCCTTAAGCAGTTGGTGAAAATGGCGATAAAACTGAACGTAATTATGTAACCAAACATGAAGTCACTCGTTTAAGAGAATCAGTGCTAACGGTAGTTTAATTAGTCTAGACCTGCTATTTTTATAGATTATTGAAGAATTTTTAAGGTGAGGTCGTGATAAATCCGAGCGTAATTATGTGCAAAAGTGAAATGTTTTTTTATTAGTTTAATTTTTATGTTTTTGTGTTATATCGTGGTCTTCTCGATTTGTTTAATTCGTTATTGTATAATGCCGTTCTTATTGAGTAAATAAATATAAAAATATAAATAATAACAAGCATGTGCTGTACCAAGAAAGTCTGTATATAGAGTGATCTATCGAACGTTAACAGCATTTTAATTGAAGCAGACATTGACTGATGTTATGCTTGTTTTAAACAGAATTTGTTAAGGCACAGTCTCTGTCGACGAGCAATAAGCTCTACGACATCTAGTCACATAGGTTAATAGTAGTATATTCTAAAGGAGGGTTGTCTAACGTCTAAGAACCTATCTGTAAAACCATCATTGTACTTCGCCATCTTCTTTTCTTGTTTCATTTTTGAATGCCGTCCTAAAAACGGTTTTTGTTTAATTTTTATGACGTAGAAAAATTACGCATACTTAACATAATAATAAAAAAATCTGAGCTTAAAATCGTTACGTGTCTTATAATATTTGACCATAAATTACTCTTACAACTAGTTTTATGATACGTTTTCTTAGTAGGCTAACGTATAATATTATTTTATTTACTAACTTTTAAAATAAAAGTAAAATTCGTTGAAATAAAAATCTATTTTACAATACAATTTATATGATGATGATCATGAATGTTTTTATGCATTCAAGGTTGTTTAAATAACCAGACAAACTATCTCTGAGAAATATACAAATCTTTTTGCGATACGAACACGCACAGCGACCAACCCTATACTTATCCTCCATTCCCTCTAAAGCCTAATCACACATCTCCAAATATGATGGGACAAAGACGTCCCACTTCAGTGTTCCTAATTTGAATATAATAGTCAACGGCTCCCAAGATGGCCGACAGTATGGCGGCTAAAATGGCGGCAATTTATATGCAAAAGTGTGGAAGGAAAAGGCCTGTTGATGTTTAAGGAAATTATTGCGATGGACAAAACGTGCATATCATGCATTTATTCATGGCTTCCATGTAAATGTACTAATAGCCATGGTATCTGCATGGAGTTTATGCATTTATTAATAGGGCTTTTTATTGCAGTATGGTACGTAGTAATGTAGAATTTGTATTAATGTTTTTTATCGAATACATTAATCCTGTATGTGTAATTAGGACATTAAGAGACGATATCGTCGGTTTAATATTTTTATGCAATCCAGTTAGACTTTGTAGTTGGGAATTTGCTGACTTGATTTAATTTGTTTGATCATTGGGTACCTTATTATGGAAATTTTACCCACGTATAGAAATGAAATGGGTAAAATGCATAAATGCATAGGTAGATATTTACTTCATGTTTACGATAGATCGCATTTCTGCGGAAGACATCAGAGTGTTTTGACGTTAGTAAGGAGTAGGTACACATTATAATAATAAATAAATAAATAATGCTGGACATTTCACGCTAGCTTGACAAACCATCAATAAAAAAGAGCCTGTGTTAATCCACGTTATAATCAATCTGTATACCAAATTTAATCTAAATCTATTCAGCCGTTACGACGTGATTGAATCACAAACAAACATCCAAACTTTCGCATTTATAATATTAAAAGTGTGATATTTAACTTACTGTACACGTGTTTCGAACATAATATGAATAGTAGGATATAACTTTACCTACAATGTGAGGTTTCTTGGGTTTATGCACACAATCATTTCATTACGTTATTAAATAAATAGCTAAATGAATAGCTTTAGTGCTAGTTTTAATATAATGCTTTGTTTCGTCTAGATAATTTTTGTTACAGATTCATCTGTTTTTCTTTGAGCAATAGATACTTAATATTATGTATACAATTATACATATTATTTGAAACCATATTACGTTAGTATTAAAAGTCTTACTTTACATTTGATAAAACTCCGAATCGGTAAATTTGACCTTTAGTTATACCGTATTGTTTAAATTGTTTTGTTTCAACACAAAGATCGAAAACTATCACCTAGAAACATGCATCTAGGCCTAACGGGTCTAGACTTAATCCAGATCAATAACCGTACATCACAACTATTCACAGCCAATCTAATGCGAAGATAGAAATTGATTTTATCACGGCATAAGACTATCTAAGAAAAAAACTGCGTTGCAAATTCTAATCGCAGTAAAGCACGAGACTCAATTAGATTATTACATGAATTTCTAAAACTTTACCTTCTAAAACACATTTTAGTCCTTATTCCTATCATAAAATAAAGTTCAATTTGCCTCTGATACTTTTGGGTGTCAATAGTCCATTGTTGGTAAAAGGTCGAAAAATGCAGTTCGCATCTCCTTGGCGGCGGCGTTTTGTAGCTGTGGCTCGTGTGCTTAATGTCATTTAGAACATTATGACACCTATTGCTTTGATTTACGATGGCATTTAAAATGGATTATTTAGAACTTGGAAAGCAAAGAAAGGTGTGTATTACGAATCATTATTGATTTATGGCCAATGGCTGCCTATGGCTTCATCTGTGATTCAAAAAGGAAACCGTTCACTAGGATTACCGGGGATATTGTATGTATGCCAAGTAGGTATTAGGTTTATTTATGTTACTAGGAGCTATTTTGCTGTGAAAGTATTTTAAACAGACTTTCGCATCTTAATGCTTATTCTTATTATATTTATTTAGTCTAATGTTGCCTATAAAAACAAATAACTACTTTCATTTTTATATTTTTTGCTAACCAATCCGTGAGTTCTTAGCCTATAACATCATCATTTGAGTCCGTCTGCACCCATTGCTGGGTATAGGCCTCTAAGCTATACACTTATACCTACCACTAATACTATATACCCCTCTATCTCATTCTTACCTTACCCTTGCGAGTCTCATCCATTCAATAGCCAATATTCATTGAAATTACAAGATCACTTTGAAACGTCATTTTTACCGCCTGTTCCTCCGCGACCAAGCCAGGAAAAAATCAGCCAAGAAACAAGGTTGGTTATTTTTTTTAATGATCTCTTACACAATATACCTAATTGGCTATACATTGGCACCCAGCTACGTTCGCAATGCCATTCTACCATCGGGCGGGTGGTTTTTTATTCGTGACGACCTCTGTGGCGCAGTGGGCGAATAGGGAGACACAAGAGATTGCGGGTTCGATTCCCGCTGTAGGAAAAATGTCTGCATGGTCTACAGATATTTGTTCCGGCTTTGGATATTTTTCTATATATTTATGTATTTAAAAATATTAGGTATATAATAATCCTATCAGATATCTGGTTCCCATAGTACAAGCTTTGCTTAGTATGGGGTTAGATAGCGCTGAGTGAAATCAGCATTATTTATTAATTTATTTAAATAAAACTATTGTATCGAATGAGGTAATGTTTAATTAATGAAGTAATAACACATTAATTATATCAATTACCTAGGAATCTAAAACACCGGCAACAAATTATGAAGGCTTCCTACGCATACGTAAATGTGAAATCAGTAATAGAAATCAATATAAATTCTTTCCTAATTAGGTACGTTGCTAAGGTCAGGTACCAGTCTATTGCACGAAACAATACCCTAGGCTTTAAGGTAAAAAAATACCTCATCATCATCATCATCATATAGACGTCCAATGCTAAACATAAGCCTCCTCAATAGCTTTCCAGAATGTTCGATCTTGTGCGGCCTGCACTCATCGGTTCCCAGCAACCCAAACTATCAGGTCGTGTTTCGATCTATTAGGGGCGGTTCTACACAGCGCGTTCCAGTACATGGTCCCACTAGGGAACCTTTCTGCCCCAACGGCCATCAGTTCTTTGAGCTATATGCTCCGCCCACTGCGACTTTAGCTTGCTAATCATCTGGGCTATAATATACCTTATATTTTGACCCACTATGTAACCTATATGATGGGATGAACCACTATGTATGCTTTTTTAATTCTCGTTTATCCTGTTCATCCAAAGGTTGTCTGGAAGAGAGCGCTTTTACCGATAAGACTGCCCATTGTGCCGTTATTAATTGTATATTTCCTTTGTTACTGTATTTTTATTTCGTGTGAAATGAAGAGTATATCTATCTATCTAAATGATCACTTTATGTTAATTCTTGCGGCAGTGTCATTGTCAAGTTTTCTTTCTTTTTAAACCACGAACCTCAATTCGCTCCATTTCACAAACTCCGCTCCAAACCACAACGCCTCGGAACGTATTTTTTACGTTCCTTTCTACGCATTTTATTTTTACGTTCCGTTTTACGCTTTTTGTTATATCGTACGCTTCTTGATTTATTAGTTTGCACGGATGAGTTATTAAGTATTGGAATTTTGTTAGACGTTTGTAGTCGATGCTCATACTTTTTGCCGCTAGTTGATAAATGGTATGTGATCCATTATTCTTATTAAGTAAGTATTGATAACTATATCTTAGCCACGTCTTAAGTTTTTTCTTCTTTAAGATTAAGTAATTGTATATTGGTGTAACGATAAAAAAGTATATATCTTTCTATCTTTGTCAGTACTTAGGTATATTTTGTGTTGTTAAAGTTTTATTTTCGATATAACTTTTGAAAGTGTCTATTTTCACAAACAAAGAGGTATTTACGTGTTTACTGAAAATAGTTGTTTTCGATAGTATACTAAAGCGACGGAATACCACAATTAAATTTAAGGAAAGATTTTGCAAGAATACCTATTAGATAGAGTAATGTTATCACTGTGCATTGATGGTAGCGTAATTCACTTTTATTTTCATCACTTTCCTCCACAACTAATGACCAAAATGACCTTAGAAATCGAAAACGTTAATACTTCATTCGAGTTTTTGCTTACAATGTCACTCATGATAAATTCGATGACGCTGCGACGTTTTACGTGACTTTGCTATTATTGGAGAAAGTAGATAAGTGACATTTCTAGTAGTAAGGTTATATTGGAGATTCGACTATGTATTTTCATTTTTTTATTTAGCATGTTCCATCCCACTGCTGGGCAAAGGTATCCCCAAATCTTTCCACTTACCCCTGTCTTTGGTGGTTTCCTCCCAACGCTTCCTCGGCCGACTTCGGGGCCATTGTTCAAGTATCCATGGTATGATGATGTTGGCCCACCGATCGGGTAGCATCGGGCCCTTTTACGGCTACTACGATTTGACAATTTATTTTGAGATTTATCTTCCTGCAATATAATTTAATTACATAGCAATTTAGAGTATAGAATAACTTAACTTTATGAGTCAACTACCTTGTACTAACTTGTACTTATTGTATTATATATTGCGACTTGTAGGTAATGTGTAGGTAACATAGAAGTAAAGCTAAACTCGCTGTTGCATCTTGACTTGACACCCCATTTTTATCCCATGGGAACTGATTGAGTAACAAACAAGCAAATAAACAAATAAATAAACATCCAAACTTTCAGATTTATAATATTATGTGATGTGATGTGATTGTAATTTACCAATATTACTTCTTTGACAATGCCGTGGCCAACGCTGCAATGCAGCTGGTGCCTTAGGGACACTTCCGCCTGGTCTGATCTGGAGCAGTTAATCTATCTATAGATCGTTTGATAGAAAATTAAATCTGTAAAAAAAATATTGTTATGCTTTGTGTTATTAATCTAGCCACCAGAGACATCTAATTAAACTGATAGATAAGTTAGTAACCATTATAGCTAAAAAATAGAAAGACTATAACCAGATACCCTCTCATTATTCATATTTATAGTAATCCACTAGAGCACGAACATACCAACCTACCGTTATATTATTTGTGCCGAATATTGCAACTGTTCCGGTATATACAGGTTGCTTCGAAATATGTTCATTAATCAAAAAGGTCATCATCACTTATATAATGTTTGGTTACTTGGAAATTTTCATTAAAGTAACATTTGGCACATATCCGCACGTTTTTTTATCTGCTGGTTTCCAAATCCATCAGAAACATCTGACTTGACATCATTCTGCAAAGAATATTATATTTTTTTCAGAATTTTTGTTTTTTAGTCTTTTGAAATTAAGAAAATAAAGAACAATTCTTTATTTTCTTGATTTAAAAATACTAAAAAACGAATTAGAAAACGTTTTATTCAAACCACCACACAAATAGGAAAAATAAATACACAACACAGACATACATTGTTACATTTTAGATTAGATTATGTCCTAATACAATGACAATCATGTGCAATTTCAAATGTAACATTAAAATTACTGATCAAATGTGTTATTTCGCACATTTTCCTATGCACTCTGTATAACTATAGTTACATCACAGGTTATTAAATTAATTGCAGTTACGCGGTGAAAACTATACCACAATTTATCACTACGATTAACTACAAACAACAACCTAAAAATACATTACGATGGCATACCCACCTTTAGACAAAAAATAAGGTGGTGTTCGCAGGTCGCTTGCTTACAAGAACTTGAACTCTGGTATGGTTTTATTAGAATCATTTTCAGTATTATCCATTGATAATAATTGACAATCCATTGATATAGATGTAAAGAGGACCTGGTAAAGGTTACTGAGAGCTCCGGCCGCACAAGATCGGTCAAAGTCACAATCTTATAGTCATTAAAATCACAAGGATCACGTTGAAACGTCAATTTTACTGCATGTTCCTTCGCGACCAAGCCAGGAAAGAAAGCCAAGAAACAAGGCTTGTTGTTTTTTTAATGATCATTTTAGAATACATAACAATAAAGAAAATAAATTAATTCCAAATTGTAACGTTTTTGAATGAGTTGGAGCAACTTTTATGTTTATTTTATGTGTTTTTAAGTTTATTTGTTTGTTACTCAATAACATCGTAATGGCTGAACGGATTTCGATGAATTTTGGTGTATTGATAGATTCACCAAAATTCATTCATATTCACCTGGATTCAAAAATTGGCTACTTTTTGTTGACCAACAACGTGTGCGAAGCCGCTGGCGGAAGCTAGTCACACTAATATCATAAATGTGAAAGTTTGGATGTTGTTTGTTTGTTACTCAATCAAGTTGTAACAGCTTAACCGATTTCAATGATATTTGGTGTGTTGATAGATTATGACTTGGATTCAAACATAGGCTACTTTTTGTTGACAAAGAACGCGTGCGAATCCTGTAACAAATAACAATAATAGTTACATTGCCGAGCTACTATAACCGATATTACTGAGAAAAGTAATTGATTCCGACGTCTGTCTAGCGATGACATATGGGCATATGACATGATGATGACATATCTTTCTGGGCGTCTGGTCAAAGCGACGTGTGATCCGAGAGCTAGCGCGTATCTAGGTCAACGCATAAACATTGCAATTCAGCGAGAAAATGCAGCCAGTGTCTTGGGGAGACTTCCGCCTGGTGGTGATCTAGAGCAGTTGAGCTATCTGTAGTTCGTTTGCAATGGTCTTTAGATGATTCAACTGTTTCTTCTGTATTTTATTGCAAATAATTGTATATTCGTTCTGTTATTAAAGGCATCTTTGGTTAATTAGAGGTCAAAACTTACATTACCAACGTTGCAACTTACAAGTAGCATATCTACTTAATATCTCAAACTAGGAATTTAAAGTAATTATGACCCTCCATCACATGGGTAAGAGTCATAAATCACAGGTAGGTAAGTGCGAACGAAATTACAGTAATTTTGTAAAATGGCGCTTTTCTACGCGTGGCTTTCAAATTGATATGTTTAGAGATAAATAACTTTGTTAGGCGAATTAAAGGCAGGTAAGCTGTTTACATTTTTTATCAATAGTTAGTCCGTGGTAAATCGCGAGCACGTGTAGGACGGTTAAAAAACCCCTGATTGTACTCTCTTCGTTAATTATGTAATATTTTTTTTGTAACGTATGTACATTATAACACAAGTTTCTTCTTACGAAGTACTTATCTTTTTTTTTTAATTTCGTTACCTAGCTCAAGTCTTTGAAAATTTTCAAAACTGTTTGACTTTATTTTATCTTATACTGACCCGCCCGCGTGGTTTGTCAATAAAAACAATACCCTCCAGGTAAAAAGTGGCCTATGTTTCCGATCATAATCTATTTATATACCAAATTTCATAGAAAACGTTCAAGCCGTTTAGTCGTCAAAACGTAACAAACAGAGAGACAGAGGGGCAGAGTTACTTTAGAATTTAGATTAGATAATTCCTTTATTGCACACCATTAAATACAAACATATAAAAGAAAATAGGTAAACTCTTAAATTATAGGTACAGTGGGCGGTCTTATCGCTAAAAGCGATCTCTTCCAGGCAACCTTTTGATGGACAGGATCTATGTGAACAAATAAGGACGGCGGCGTAATCCGATAATTTTTTTTCGATTTTTATTCCGCGGAATTTGTTTTTCACTTATTATCAGAACTAGATTGCGTAGTTATAGCTATTTATTGTTTCATGTGTGATTTACAATAGATGTTTTAATAAAAATGTTGGTCCGAAACATGAGCCCCGCTGGGGCACTACAATACAATAATATTATTCTGCACTTAATACTACGTAGGTAGACCAGGTACCTATACCAATATAGCCATTATATAATTGTATTTTAATTAAGTTTAAGTTAAATATGTTTTGTTATATGTATTGTGCTTGATTTGAGAAATAAATGTTTTTTTGATTATTTATTATCAAGTAAAAAAGTAAAATCAACCTATTATAATATTAGCTATAGTTAATATTTATAGTTAAGTTAACTTACATAGATACTTTAATTCACATTACTTTAACTTAGTTACTATTATTTATTTACTTAAAATATTATATGTGTCTACTTCTATTCCTAGCTACATTACTCCCTTGCTATGTGTACCAGTCTTGGCCAGTCGCTAGCCTAGATTAATATCTAACTTTCAATCACATTTAGCTCGTAGGTGATATTAACGGAAACACACTGGTACTTTTCACGGGACTTTCCAGCACTTACTTAAAACCAGTTGTGACATGAGAAACAGTTAATTTGTCTCATGTGAGTCAAAGTGTCGGTAAATGGACATAATTTATGAGAAAATTAGCTGACCTGCCTGCGACTTCGCACGCGTGACTTTTCAATAATAACATTACTCTTTTGCGCAATTGAGTAAAGTGTATGTCCCAATCCTGGTCATATCTATCTGTATACCAAATTTCGTTGAAATTGGTCCAGCCGTTTAGTCGTGAAAACGTAACAAATAGACAAGAGTTACTTTCGAATTTATAATATTTATAGTAAGGATGTGTTTTGTAAAATGTGGCTTTAAATTGATCACAATAACATAATAGCATTAACACAGATACAAAAATAAATCTTATACTGTCTAATTTAACTTCTGCGGGAATCATTGTATTTCATTCTGATTATATTCCAAATAAAGATATCCTTAATAACATTGCTATTATTATGAATTTAAGAGTAACTCTGTCTCTCTGACTAAACGGCTTAACCACTTTCGATGAATTTTGGTAGGTATAAAGGGATTATTTTGATGAGAATAATAAATAAATATGTGAAATATGAAATTTATTTTGGCATCTAAAAACACTCTTTACTAAACTTATGTAGTGCTATTGCATAATGCTTGCCATCTAATCACAGATACTGTATTGGTGACGTCTCGAGATATCTCTTGTTGTCCCTTTCTAACCCAGAACCCGCAGCTATTTCCGAAAGAGATATTAAATCTGCCTTCATTTTTGGATGCCGATTGCAAGAGTAGGCAGTAAGTTTTATATCGAATTAATCACCTAAACTTAGTCGGTTTTCTTTAAAATTTGATAATATAACTAGTGGTTTTGTAATCGAGAAGTCTTTTTTCATATTATGAGAAACCGGCAGTTGAATATCGTCACTATATTACCAAACATCCTGTATAGATAGAAGAGGGCCTAGATTGGGACAGGCTACTTTTTCTTGACAACCCACGCGAAGCCGTGGATGGATTAAAAAGCTTGTTTTAAATAAAAAACTATTTTGCTTGTGTTATCTATTAGCATTTAGCATTATTTTTTTTGATTATTTTTTTAACGATGAATTTACAATATTATATACACTTTTTCTTACACTACCTTCTCTCACGTTCTTTTTAATCTAGTCCATCCAAATGTTGCCTGGAAGAGATCGCTTTGAGCGACAAGGCCGCTCATTGTACCGCGTCTATAAGTTTTCTACGGTAGGTAATTGTTATTCGGTGTAACAATAAATAATGATCAATCAATCAATTATTAAATTAGAATGTCGCAACAAAAAATTTGAATATTTTCGCGTGACAACTTTCGCTAGAGAATAAATAAACAACAAATATGCAAAAATACGTGTTTATCAAACTATCCTTTCACTTGTGAATCGCAAATGGATCATGTTTATATTATAGATCTGTTGATACTGTAGACAACCTCTCCTCGGTACCAGACATAACGAATAATCAAATTATATATTAATTTTTTTAACTATGCTAAATAAATAATAAACAAGCAAAAAAGCAGTGATTACCTTATAACGAACTAGCTTCCGCCAGCGGCTCTGCATTCGTTGTTTGTTAACAAACGATAGCCTATGTCATAATCTATCAACACACCAAATTTTATCGATATCGGTCCAGCTATTACGACGTAATTGAGTAACAAACAAACATCCAAACTTTCATGTTGATGATACATAGTTGATATAAATTGATATATTTTGCTATTTGTAAGCCATGTATCATCGGTAAGAATAGTAGAGCTCCTTGAGGAAGGTCTTGCCCAGGGAAGTACTACCACCATACCAATTTCTGATGCCAAGCAGCATTGCTGTGTTTCGGTATGAAGGGTACTTATGCTTTCCCGTGAAATTACACATGAGACTCCAAACCTATATGCCCCAAGTTTATGGACGCAGAGCAATGCATCCTAGGGCACGTTTCTAAGGTACGTGATCTACGAGGCAACACTTTGTTATAGGTGATAGTTACCACTGGAGATTGTGCTTGTTCCATTATCAGGTAAGATTCAAAAAAAAATTGGGCCTTATGCTTGTTCCGTCTCCAGTTATTAAAAAAACTATCATAGGGATTAATCTTAAAATCGTGATTCTATTTGTACCCGCAGAAGTATAGATATTTTTAAGACATAGACATAGACAATCATTTATTCACGAATTTAGCACAAAATAAACAATACAGTTAGATTTTAAGACAGTGAAAATACAAAAAAAGAGACAATCAAATAAACAAACAATTAAATAGTTTAAACGTAAACAAAAACAAGGGAGAACCTGGTAGTTACTTTGTGCTACAGCAGAAATAAGAATAAAGTCAGAACATATATAAATCAAAATAATAAATTGGTTAAAATAATACCCCAATCGGCTAGCACGTCAAAGGTGCATTAAAGCAACCCAGTTTTTTGTTTACTAATAATTAATAATTTTAAACGTTTTTTAAAGATAATCTGTGATTTTAAATGTCGAAGTGGTGGGGGAATATTGTTCCAACACTTGGTTGCCTGGTATCGGAAGCTGCCACTAAACGCTACCGTTTTGTGTTTAATCATAGAAGATCTTAAGGTAATCGATTACAATAAATCTTTATAAGTCAACGAGAATCGTAAGACAAGTCATATATATAATTATATTAGCCTTAGATACAGCATAGTGTTAACAGTTTTGTCATACATTATCCAGCGGCTTACTTGTGATAAATATCCACTCATGCGCAGCGGAGTATATCCAGTGTTCACACCTTGATAGAAACACATTCCTTAGGTACTCTAGATATTTAACAAGTAACTTTTTAACATAAGTACTCGTACAACCGACTTAACTACTCCACTGATTTTGATGAAATTTCTATAAGACCAATATGAAAGTATATATTTTCAAATAAAAAATGATTTTCCAAATCGGTTGATAAATGAAGGACTTTTGAGGTAATATAAAATTTGAGGGTTGCCTTCGATTTTTTTGGAATCCTATCATCAGATCCTGACTTGGTGCCAATGGGACCACTTGGGAAGTATACCCTTTTATACAAAAAAAGAATTTCTCGAATTGGTCCAGACGTCTTCGAGTAAACGGAGAACATAAAAAAAAACAAAAAATAGATTCTGACCAATTGAGAACCTCCTTCTTTTTTTTTGAAGTAGGTTAAAAATCAAGCTGTTCATTAGTCTCGCTAAAACTCTTAAACGGCTGAATCGATTTTGTTCAAATTTTTGTGGATGTATGGTTTAGATTCACAATTGGTGGCTCTATTGTCGAGATCTACAAAATTGCGGACAAAGACGCGGACATACAACTACAACATTTCTAGATATATTTTTTATTAAACAAACATACCTTCCATAAAACTTTTTATAAACGTTGTTTTTCCTGATTTCGATTTTTGGTTTATATTTATTTTTATCAAAATTAAATTGAGCATGTTCATAGCAATCAGAGTTAGCGTAGCTTTATATCAGTGAAAGAATTTTCATAATCAGTTCAGTATTTCTGAGATTACCCCTTACAATCATACACACTAATAAGTTTACCTCTTTATTTTCTCTTCATCGGTACTTATAGATAATAATGTGTTTAAAGAAAGGTCCTCATTAAATAAAAAAACACATTAACTTAATTTCTTCTTAGTTTATGTACTTTAGGATTATAAAAAATCTTCTAATTTAAAAACTCTCTAAAACCGCTCTAAATGTAAATATACCCCTTCAATTTTAAATTGCTTTCACCATCTTGATAATATAATTATTATTATGTACCGGATCCATATATAATGTCGCTTATATAATTACATAACACATCGGTATGTGCTCCTTCTATAATACTAGCTGAACTGCCCCGGCTTCACACGGATTGTTATCGCAATATAGCCTAAAGATGTGTAGCTTTCTATTAGTGAAAAAATTATCATAATCGGTTTATTAGTTCCGGAGATTACCCATATCATATTTTCATCTAGTAGAGGCCATTATAAGCTGCGATTTCCAGTACGTGATCTCCACTAGAGAACCTTTCTGCCACAACGGCCATCAGTTCCTCGAGCTATGTGCCCTGCTCATTGCTACTTCAGCTTGCTAATCCTTTGTACTATGTCAGTGACTAGTTCGTCTATGAATCTCCTTATTTCTGATTTGATCTCGTAGAGAATCACGAAGCATATCCCTCTCTACTCGACTATTTTTTTATACTACCTGAAGGTGGAACCAGCTAAATCAATAACAGAGAATTGCCTTGTAGGTCACGCACGTTAGAAACAATGCACTGCCCTACATCCATCAACTAGAAGCACACAGGCGTAATGCCTCGTGTGACTATAATTAAACCGGCATCCTCTAACCTGAAACACAGCAATACTGCTTAGCGGCAGAAATAGGTATGTTGGCTTCCCCGGGCGGTCCCTTTCACATGGAACTCTACTACTTTTAAAGGCTCATAAAGGCTTACTAAATGGTAGAGCCATACGGTTTAACCATCAGACCACTGTATAAATATGGTAAGCTATAATATCATTCAATAAATCTACATGAATTGATCTTACATCGTATCTCTGCATATATTATTCTGACGCGGTAGTGCTAAATAGCTTATTTATGAGTCAGTACTTACGCGTAAGGAGACAGGTTTTTTGCATAACTTGACGGTATTTTACTATTTTTACTCTGCGTAGTTCCCTCGTAAGAGCAGAATACGCGCTCTAGAGATTGTAATATAAACGATTTGGAAAAAAAGAAATAAATAATGCTGGACATTTCACACAGCGCCATCTAGCCCCAAACGAAGCAACGCTTGTACTATGGGAACCAGATAACTGATATCTTTTCTTTCTAATATATAAAAACCTCGTGTCATGTTGTTTGTGGTCGCACTCCTCCGAAACGGGTCTACCAATTTTAATGATTTTTTTTTTGTTTATTTTGTAGGTATGAGAATAGGTCGTAAAGTATTTTTCACCCTCCTACCCCCACCCCCCATTTTTTAATTGCAACTTTAGTATTATTGTCTGAACAATATAATTTAACCGTCGTTTATTGACGTGAAGTCATTTACATGAAGTGTCGCGTCACTTTCACAAGAGTGTTTTATATAGTTATTATTCCGAAGTTCAAACGGGAACGGCAACGTTCAAGCGTGCGAAGCCACGGGCGGGTCAACTTGTATATTAGGTAGGGTAATTAGGGTATGATGGTATGATGGTTATTCTAAAATAAACAATACAATATAGTCAGTATTTGGTAGGTGTGTGGTATAATGGTGTGAATGTATCCATAATATTTTCTCACGCACTACCATAGAAAATCCTACCTACCTACTACCCTTCAAGGCATAGTTTAATTGATATGATATAATATAACCTATTGTTCTAACTCTCAATCATAGCGTGATCGATCATTATGACTTAGGCATAATAAATGGGGGTTATAAAGGTTAAAGCATTTGCAATTTATATAACTATTTAATCCTATTTGTAATTTGCCTAAGCATTCCATTATTTTCCTTTAAAAGCTGATTGTCAAATGATGTACCAATATTACCATGTCTCCTCTTGCCCGAATGCCGACTCCTTCGTCAATTTATAAGAAAACTGTGAAATTGCGTTAAAAATTCAAAAGATGTTCGCTTTCCACTGAGATTACGCAATCTGGTGCATATTATAAAGACTATGTCGTGTGGTGCCCGAGCTGTGTGCAGCTCGCGTGTTTTTCTTTTGATTGCAAATGTGGTTTATCCTCGAAATCCCCACTGCTACGTCCCCACCAGTGCGTAAAGGCCTTGTAAACAAAAACAAAAACTAGGAGAATACCTACATGAAAATATTAATGTTGCCTATTCAGATTACAAATCTGGAACACACCTCTGACTTCAAACATAAAATCAAAACTTCATTTTAGGAAAAGTTTTCTATAATTCAAATAAGTTTATGAACAGAAAAAAAACTAGAATGCTCTTCTTTTCTCTATAAAAAAACTTAGCAAATTTTAATTTATATTTTAATTAATCAACATTATTATGTATTATTTTCTAACTCTGACATTTACCTATATTGTATTATCTTTTGACTTGAATTTCACTGTTACATGGTCATTATATAAATAAATTGAAATTGAAAATTGTAACTGGACAATTACTACAAACACACATACTTTAACAAGGGCAATTTCTTATTAAATTATTTGAAAACCAATTACCCTTGTTAAAGCATTAAAGATTAAAGTAATTATCAAGTTATAAGGCCTCTGCCCACTGGTGGGGACGTAGCGGTAAGGATTTCGAGAATAAACTGAAAATGTGTCAAAAGAGGATAACAAAGTTGAAAAAGCATTCAAAGCGGACAACGATGCAGAAGAAGCGTTCAATGAGGATGACGTAGTGGAAGAAGCATTCCAAGAGGAAGACGAAGTGAAAGAAGCATTCAAAGAGGATGTGAATTTAAAGTTATTGTGGGACAAACATACATACAGAGCTGATTTATCAAACTGAACGTGAAGATCACGAGCGCTTAATCAAATCGAGTTTTTAATTCGACCCACAGCATTTGCAGTTTTATCCAAATTAGTTCAACCTTTACAACAAAATAGAATAAATTTTAGTTAATAGTCATTTTATTAATTAAAATGACAATGATCATTTGATTTTAAATAATAAACGTGTTGGGATGGCTGGTGTCAGGATAGAAGGGGGGAGTAATGTACAATACACCCCCTATGCGGGACGTCACTGCAGATTTTATTCCCCTACCCTAGAATTATAATTAGTGTGGATGAAATGTCGATTTACCACCTGATCCTCAACTATAATTTGAAAAACACTAAAGTCATACAAAAAGGATAAAGGATCATCACAAAAAGCACTCAATATCTTGACCATACATTAATTTAAGCCTGTTAAAGGTAGTTGATTGACACATACGATCTTATTGAACACAAAAAACGTATCATTTAATATGTTAAGCTGATATTGTCGTTTTTGTTACAGGTATGATGTCATTGTACGGCTGATCTCATTTAAAGGTTAGTTTTTGCTTGTCATTTGAACTTAAAGTGGTTTAATACGAGACGAAGACCAATAATATTTAATAATGACATAGTAAGTAAGCTAATTCTTTATTCGACACACATAAGCACAGATTATAACATTAAACAAGAGACTCCTTCTTCTTCCTGCTCTTTTCCCAGATTACGCGGGGTTGGCACAACATGCCCCTTCGCTAATTCGCTAATTCGCCCGGGGAAGTGCTACCACCATACCTATTTCTACCGCAGAATTGCTGTGTTTCGGTTTGAAGGGAATGGTTGCCGGTGAAATTACACGCACATGAAGCTTTACACCTGTATGCCTCAAGTTGATGGACGCAGAGAAGTGCATCATAGGGCACATTTCTAAGGAGCGTGACCTACGAGGCGATGGCGATGGTTACCACTTAACATCAGGTGGGCCATAGGCTTGTTCCATCTATGGAGATGTATAAAAAAAAACATGTATTCCTCCTCCACATCTCTCTATCAGCCGTCAACTCCGTTGTCACTTCCTTCCTGCCCATATCATTCTTCACAAAGTCCATCCATCTCTTTTTCGCCTTCCTCTACTTCTATATCCATCCAGACTCTTTTAGTTACATGATTTTCTTCCTTACGCATGACATGCCACGCTAGCCTCTTCTCCTCAATTTTTCTATCAGTGGCGCTACTTTTAAACTTCCTCTAATATAGTCATTCTTTATCCATTCTCATTACTCCACACATCCATCTCAACATTCGCATTCCCGCCGCGTGCACTCTTCTTTCATCTGACATCAAACAAGAGACTATTTAAGATATATATAACCAACACGACAAATTAAAAAAACAAAATTAGTTTATGTATATTAATTCATATGGATCACATTTCACTTCATGAGAAACAATAGGTTTAAGCTTACGTTAAATATTCAGTGAGCATGCAGAACATTGCAGGTAGTTAAATACAGGTATTCAAACATTTTGCTTACATTCACATTTTAAAGTCAAATTACGCATGACACAAAATATTGTATATGTCAACTAATTTCTCGTTTACTCTGACATGCACGCCACGATAGAGAAGTTTGTCGTCATTCGCCGCCATTCTTTTGGTGGTCATAAAACTTCACTCTACATCGTATCTCGGTAACTCATCCTCAAAAATTATGATGACAACTCTCACAGCCTTGTCAAAATTTGTACAAATTAGGTGTGCATGTTTGCACAGATAGACATATTGTAGAGATATCTCTATTACTTACACACTAAAAAACGCGTCGGGTTATATTAACCTTAGAAGTTAAATTGATTATTTTCAATATGTTTTGACCTCTTTTGGTATATTTTCACAAAACACATTTAAGCTAAGATATTGATTTAAGATGACAAGAAGCTTGGAGTTAAAAATTGGTTAAAAAATATCAAAAAACCAGAGAGGTAAATAACGATTTAAAAATCCACAAGAACGAATGAATGAACGCTTTATACAACAAAATGAGAAACTCAGAAAGGTAGCCGAACACCCGGAAAATAGAATACATTTCACACTTACAAGTGCATCCCATTTCACCTATTCCTATTCCGCGTTTCTTTCTACACGCGATTTTAACATTGTAAAGAGTGATAAACATTAATGTTTTTATTAGAGAAAAATATCTACACGTCGATCAAATTACGCAATGTATTTTTAAGAAACAATAATCTCAATGCAAAAAACAGGCTATGCTTTCGTTCTACATTTGAAATTGAAAGATTGAAAGATAGTGAACAATAACATTTCTCATGTGAATGAACTTTTGACAAGACCTGAATTGCAATTTTTTTGTCAAATTAATAATTTTTTTAAGACACGACTAAAAAACTATTGTTTCTGATATTTTCTTTTACACTTTCTTTTTCAACATCCTACTAATTTTGGCATCACAGCTATTTATCATAGCCATAATAAATAGAGGTGGGACGGTGTAGTTTGAGTGCGAATTTTGGATAACCGGCAAAGGATAATATTCAAATTAACCTGCAGGACAGAGGGATAAATAAATTAAAATCATTACTTGTCATTACGTAGATTTTACACATTCTTGTACAATAGCATCAGTGATTAAAATGAATCTTGATGGGAAATATCCCACTGAACAAGGATCGATTTTGCAATTTAATTTAAAAGTGTTTTTTTACTAATTCAGTTATCCGGTATCCAAACGGATACTAATATACGGCCAGATACTGAATCAATAAAGGCCGGATAGGCCGGTTAATAAACCTTTAACTTTCGATATTGCACGTGGTATGAAATTAACACTCATATTTTTCAACCCACGCTTGACGACTATGGAATTAAATCAATAAAGATCTGTTATCGATCGATAGGTTTTGAATAAATTACGCAAGGCCTTAATGACATAGTGGATACTGATCGTATACTCTTATATAAAATTCGTGATTTCCAATCACCAGATTTTATTCTACTCTCGCTTTTCAGGAATTCAGAATGTCACTTAACATCAGGTGGGCTGTAGTTTGTTCCATCTCCAGAAATCAATTGAATTCGATCTCATGCCGGCGCGGCGCCGCATGTGCCCAAATACGCAGATCCTACGAATAATATCGCTAAGTGTGGTACGGAAGTTTAGTATACAGTTACCTAGCTGATGCCCGTGACTTCGTACGCGTTACACTACTAAATGTGTAGGTTACCTAGAAATATAGCTAAACACGCTGTTGCAGTTTGACTTGACACCCCATTTTCATCCCATGGGACCTGATTTATGAATTGATTCAGATGAAGAATTGGTTCAGCCGTTACGACGTGATTGAGTAACAACAAACAAATAAACAAACATCCAAACTTTCGTATTTATAACATTAGTGTGAAGTGTGATTTGATAATCAAGGGCAACAAGCGTGTAATCTATTACATAGATCTTATATAAGATTTTTGGCGTACGAGCGTGCGAATGCGATAGACAATAAAGGTGGGTTTTATTGATCGCTTACAACCGAGTATAACACATAACTTTTCATCACGAATGCGAGGTAATTAATAAAGTATTTTTCATAGTTTGCTGCTAAAAGAAATTTGCGTTCCCGGTGTCCATTGTTTATTTTCGCAACCGGATTATGGCCTCTTTCATTTTTAAATCGAAACAAGATATGTCTTAGAGATTGTTTATCATTATAACATGTTATGAAAATGGCCAGTTCCATTTTTAAATTGAAATAAGGATTTGTCAAGGAGATTGCATTTCATTTTTTTAGCTTATTATGAAAGCAACGAGCCTCATTCTATTTTCAAATTTACTCGCATTTACGGAACCGTTATCGAGTTAACAATGTAACTTTATTTACTTTCATCACCGACACTGGATAGCAAAGTGCAAATGTGTGTTCGAACTTTGCCACATATCTGGCACAGGCATCAAGATAGTTAGATAGACACTTTTAACAAACGAAAAAAAAGGACAGATAGCCGCAATTAAGCCAAAGGCTACCTATTAGACGGACGCACAGGATAACACAAATATAAATAAATAAATAAAATAAATAAATAAATATTGCTGGACATTTCACACAACGCTATCTAGCCCCAAACTAAGCAGAGCTTGTACTATGGGAACCAGATAACTGATAGAATACTTATGTACATTTTTTTTTGTAAATCGTACTTATAATATCATATAAAGAGAAACAACCAGACCCGGAACAAATATCTGTTGATCATGCAAACATTTGTTCCGCGGCGGGGATCGAACCCGCTACCTCCTGCATCTCAGCCGGCTATTCGCCCACTGCACCACGGAGGTCGTCACATAATAGGCGGTATATCTTTTTTTTATTATAGTCTAGCTCTTGACAACTACCTCACCTGATGGTAAGTGATGGTGTGGTCGAAGATCAAGCACGCTTACCTAAAAAGAACCTGTTCACTCTGGACTTGAAGGCTCCGAGATTATACTGGTTAGTACCTAGTATTTTTGTTAAAATACATTACAATACTTACATATAAAGATATGTCTACGTCATTGATAGTCGCTCGTATGACTCGCTTCCAACTAATTGAATTTTCTCCTATCAAGACATGATACTTAGAATATACGGTTCACACAGTTATAATAAGATGCGAGTTGAAATGTATCAAAAGCGCCGACTCATGCGCATGGCTGTCACGTGCTTGACATAGTGCAGGTTTCATTCAGTAAAGCATCTTCAAAATGCTTTTTTTTCCTTGTTCGTAAAGACAATGACGTGACACCTTGCCACTGTAAAAACAAATCTTTGTAACATGAAATAATGATTTTGTTAATATAAAAATATATGAGTCTGATTCACAAGCGATAAAGATAAATAATTGTAGAATATGTCATTAATATTTTGTCGTGATTTGAACAAAGTTCGCAAAAGAGCGACTGAATCGCATATCACCTAGTAGCAAGCTAGCAAGGCGATTCAGAACCTGAATCTTTATCGAATTTGATTGAGTGCGAGTTAAAATCGGATACACAAGGTTCCGTAGTTGCGTTCCATGAACGAACAAGGCTCAAGTTTTTAATTAATAACTATCTATGTTATAAACTTTTTTTTTTCGGTAAACACTTTTTGTAAAGGCAGTTAGCAGAAAGTCAGTAGAGGCCAGAGAAGTAATGTATTGTATTATAAATTAATATGGTTAAATAATAAGTAACTATTATTGAGGTATGGAAGAAACAGACATGTTGTGCCGACTCTACCTAATGTCAGTAACTACATACGTTTAGGAATATAATGTTTTGACGACCACTGTGGCGCAGTTGGCGATGAGCCGTCTGAGACGCTGGAGGTTGCGGGTTCGATTCCCACTGCGAAACAAATGTTTGCATGATCTACAGATATTTGTATTGATATTTGGTTGTTTCTCTATATATTATAAGTATGTATTTACAAAAAGAAAATATATGTAAGTATTCTATCAGATATCTAGTTCACATACTACAAGCGTTGCTTAGTTTGGGGCTAGATGATGCTGTGTGAAATGTCCACCATTATTTAGTTATTATTATAATTTAAAAAATTCTCTGCGAGAGTGTGTATCGCGTGCCCTTCACACGATCCTTTCTACACAGTACTTGCAAGATGTGGAATGAGCTACCATCTGTAGTTTTCTGTTAGGCTACGACATGGTACGTTTTAAAAAAATGTAAAGAGGTTTCTGCAGGGTAGGGAACGCATCGACAATACCCCGGGTGTTGCCGGTATCAATAGGCGAAGGTGACCGCTTACCATCAGGTGGGTCGTAAGCCTGTTTCCTCATAAATAACACAAAACGAGACATTGCCCATGTAAGTTCCTAATTTAGGTATAATTTGAGACGTATTACTTGTTTAATATTTATTAATCTTGAGGTTCACGCACCGAAAAGTGCAGCCGTATTACGGGCCCCTTATAAATGGAAATACGACCTATATTGTTTGCTAGGAGCCGTTGAGTGCAGGCTGTACAAGGTTCTGGAAATCAATGAAGCCTTTGTTCAGCAGTGTTTTTTTTATTTATTCATTACAGAATCAACAGCACTTGATGTCAATGTAAAGAAACTCTTGATAATGCTTAATGCCAATAACAGATTCTCATTTTATGTACGTAACTTTTAAGAAGTTACTCACCTAGAGAGAATTATTAAAAACACAATGTAATTTTTATTTTTTCTAGGAATTTAGTAGGTACATACACGGATTTTTTTTTGTAATGGGTAAGCAAATAAATTGACAATCAGACTCAAAATAAGAAATACAGTACGGAACCCTAAAAAGCGAAGCTGAGGGTGCAAACTCGATCAAACCAGTCGGCGCGAGCTATAATCAGAACATCCGCTAGATATTACGTTATAATTTCACGAAATTACAGTGATTGCCGCCATTATCGGTGTATAGACAAAGATAGAAGATAGATAGAGATGGAGGATTAGAGAGAGATGGTGTATTAGAAAGTTGTATGTAGAGCAGGCTGAAGTTATCACGGATTTGTTTGTTTTTAGAACTACTGGTGTTTTAGAAGCGTCCCGTCAGGTTGCGAAGCGTTCTTGGCATTTCGCGTTTCAAACGTTTTGCGTGATTCTGAAGCGTTACTAACAATAATCATTCTTAAAGGTTAATAAAGGGTTCAGATATTATAATTGCAATTATATCTTACGGGTGAAAAATTGTCCTAAACAATTAACGTATAGTCAAGTTGCGCTTTTTAATGCAAATTATTGGGTACTTACTTCAATTATGCACCTAAACCATCTTGTTAAATCTTAAGATATTTAAAACCATCTCAAAATTTTCCGAGCCAGACTTGATCGCGTAACCTACGAGAATACGCTACAGGCCCACTTCTCTTCATGCCTGTATTTAATTCTAATTCTAGAATGGGGGGGAAAAGATCTGCACTGACGTCCCGCAGAGAGGTCTATTGTGCATTACCCCCCTTATAACCTGACCCCAGCCATCCCAACTTCTTAAAGTAGCGCAGTAGGACTTTGGGTTGGTAGCAGCAGTTTCCAGAGTCCCCCAAGTCGTTGCTGACGTCGAAGATGACTCGATGAGTTCATGCAGTCCCGTCTTCAATCTGGCTTCGTGTGTGGCCGCACAGTGCAACCACCACGTGCTCCACTGTTTCTTCATCCTGTAGGTATCCCCGACGTAGCCCACTATCCGTGGCCCCTGTCTTCAGGAGAATATAGCAGATTACGTCTCAAAGTATCCTGTAAAAAATTAAATTAAATAATACCTATTATTACCTTTATTTTTAGACAACAATTTTTAGACAAGAAACAAGGTTATTTTATGAGATTTATCTATAAGTACAACCTATTTTGTTATGTACGACATTCAATTAAAACACACACCTGAAATCGGAATACTGATTTTAGAGATGGGCAGCTTGAATATTTAACAATAATCGATACATTTCCAACAAACAATTGTTAACGTAAATCGGCGGCGCCTTTGCGACGATGCCGCTCTTAGTCAGTTTAACAGGTACCTACTTACATGAATATGATTTGTTAACCTATTTGATATAGGCTGTTTAATTGATATTTTAGGACTTGATATTAAGGTTTTTTTTATACTACTGGTAATGGAACAAGCCTATGGCCCACCTGATGTTAAGTGGTAACCATCGCCTATAACAAGTTTGCCTCGTAGGTCACGCTCCTAAGAAATGTGCCCTACGATGCACATCCCTGCGTCCATCAACTTGAGGCATACAGGTGTAAAGCCTGTAATTTCACCGGCTACCATACCCTTCAAACCGAAATACAGCAATGCTGCTTGGCGGTAGAAATAGGTATGGTGGTATCACTTCCCCGGACGAGCCCTTTCACAAGAAACTCTACTACTCTTAAAGTTAAGGTTAAAGTTATTTGAATATTTAAAATGTTCTAAGTTAGGTAATTAATTTGTAAAACCTATTTTAGAATATAGTGATTTTTGTAATTTAACCATATTTTATTTTATTTATAACAATTCTAGTTATTAGCCCTACCCCTGTTTTCATTTAATGTCGCACATAACAAAACAAGTAGGAGCTGTATATACCTAAGTGAAAAGGAAGTTAATAAAATTAAAATGTGAATTTAACTATATCGAAACTAACTATTTACTATTTAACGATATATAGGTGTGAAAAGTGACAGCGTAGACAATTTTAAAGAGTGTGATCTTTTCATAATAACAGTACTTCACAAACGTGGCGACTGGCGACCATCGACATTGGCCAGTTTTTTTACGGTAAATAATAATCCATAGTAATAATCCATAATATCCATAATTGTCGGTAGACCATTATAAACACAATGTTTTACCCGACTGCGCAGAAGGAATCTAATGTTTTAACCCCCCAACGCAAAAGAGGGGAAAGCTAGTTTAACTGGGAAGGGGCAGGAGAGAGGGAGGGTTCTCTTTCTTAGCTATGTGAGGTGAGATGAAGTACAGGTCAGTCGATCTGAATCTCTGTCAGCACTTTTCCTTCCGGATCTCAGCTGAAAAAAGGAAAAGTAAGAAGTATTGGTTTTTTATGTAAATTAATAAATAAATAAAGAAAAAAAAAAGAAAAATTAAACAACAACAGCAACATAAGCACTATCAAAATACAATAATGCGGGGCATTCCACACTGCGCCCTCTAACCCCAAACTAAGCAAAGTACTATGGAAACCAGATAGCTGATAGAATACCTACTGATGTATTTTGTTTTGTAAATACATACTAATAATATATAGAGAAACAACCAGACCTGGAACCAGTATCTGTAGATCATGCAAACATTCCGCAGCGAGAATCGAACCCTCATTTTTTATTTTTTCTTGTTAATACATCAGCTTATTACTACTCTTCCCTTGCCAAATCCTATAGGTATTTATTCAGCAGTCGACGCTCCAATATGATGATCATCAGAGGCGGCGTAAGGCGTGGGCGACGTGGGCCACCGCCTACGGCCTCCCGGTTCAAGAGGCCTCGCGCCTCGGAGGTTTATGCATTACCAAGCCGTGAACGTTACGAAAAATTTTACAGTTTCATGTGTTTTTTATTTTATTTTATAAAGTACGTCTTCTTGCGATACCACGGGTTTCGATCGGCTAACTTTTGTTAGCTATTTCATTCCCTGTTCGCTGTACGTTACTTGCTCATACCACACCATCGTCAAGATGATTGCAACAATAAAAGCAATGGACAGCGAACAATGAATTGAATAGTATTAACATACATGTTCTAAGAAGAGAAGAGGGCCTCGCGAAATTTACCTTGCCCACATCAAATTAAGGTCTTACCTCGCCACTGATGATCATGAGTATTTCATATTGAGCATCTATCAGAGGATAAAGTGTAAACAATGCAGCGACGGAAATAACTTTAAATGGTTTTCGCTTGCGGTAAGCGCACGCCAAACTATGCGCGTACGCACTACGTGACATGCGATCATTTTATGGAAAACGCCTTTCGATGAATGAACGGTATTTGCAATCGCGGTATTAAAAGCTACCATCGACAAAGATTAAGTTGGTAGTTGCAAAAATGATAAAAAGTATTTGCTTAAAAATTTGAATTATAAAATGGACAGTTGAGCCATCTAAGATATAAAAGAGAGAGAGAGAGAGTAGAGAGAGTAGTTTTAAGAGTAGCAGAGTTCCTTATGAAAGGGTTGGCTTGGAGAAGGGCTATTTCTGCCGCCAAGCAGCATTGCTGTGTTTCGGTTTAAAGGGTATATGTAGTTGCCGGTGAAGTTACAGGCACATGGCTTTTCACCTGTATGCCTCAAGTTGATGGACGAAAGGCATCATAGGTCATGTTTCTAAGGTGCGTGACCTACAACGTAATACTTTATTATAGGCAATCGTTACTTCGTTCTATCGTTACGTTATCAGTTGGGGCATATGCTTGTTCCATCTCAAGGTGCAATAAAAAAATGTGTCTTGTGAGTGTCTAGCACCACTTCAAAATTATAGTGCATTAAGTTATTTCTAATATACCTAATAATATGAAAACCTACCATAAATGACGTATTTGACTGTGCCCAGAAGGTTTAAAAATGAGTATAAGTACATATCAAAAGCAAAATAACTCAAAATGCGTCATTAGCCAGGAGACAATGAGAAAAAACAATGTAAACACTTCGCTTTTCACTTTATTTCCATGTGTATTCTTACCAAGCAGTTTATGTGTCTCAAACAACATCTTAGTTAGCACTCAGTTTCACAAAGTGCTAATTACTTTATCTAGAGTCAACAAAAAGGCTTTAGTTGTTGTCAATTGAGACATAACCTGTTCTAACACCAGTCACCACTCTTCACTACCTACCATCATCATCATACCCTAATGACCGCCGGTAATTCACAATCTTTGTCCTTCCTACTACCAACTAGGAAACGTGTGTGGGAACATTTGACAAAGGCGTATTGTTCAAATCGAGCAACATGGGGTTTAAAGTACGGCTTTATTTATAAAGAAATCAGTTTACCAGCCTACCCGCAGTCACTGGTACACAAATTATAGAATAGAATAGAACAGATAACTCTATCGGAACACTCAAAAACTCACAAATCAGGTAAATATCCGATTTTTAGAAAATGAAAATAAAAATTAATGAAAATAGCGAATCTAGAACATATCTCGCGTATTAGATAGATAGATAGATAGATAATTCTTACCAAACAAACAGAAATAATACAAAAATAAGTACTAGGCTAGAATAAATAAGGCAATACCATGGGCGGCCCGCTGGAAGAGATCGCTTTCAGCGATCCAGCGATCAGCAATTCCAGGCAACCTTTGGACGGAGCGAAATTTACGATACGGAGTGCGGTGTACTTTGGAGGATACATTTACACATATATTCTTAGGTATAATAAAAAATATGATAAAGTTTTAATCCTAATACTTAAAATAATAGACTAATATATCGGTATATGCAAATAACAAACTATACTAACAGATAAAATACTTAAATAGTAAATAAATAACGCTAGGAAGATGACATCGTCAGGTAATGTTGTTTCACCTTTAACTTGAAGGTGTGTATGAGGATGACCGTCTTATTTCTTCGGGCAGAGCATTCCACAGCCGAATAGCCTGGACAGTAAAAGAAGCGCTGCGTATTATGTAAGGCTATGTAGGAGTGCCAGCATCTTCCTTCTTAACTTATATGTTGATGAGATTGTAGAACATCTTGTGAAAGCTTCGATTAAAAATATTATTTCTCCTTGTTATTTTTTAAATGATAGACAAGGTCAACACTACACAACGAATACAACGTGATGTTAGTACATTTTAAGTATAACAAATCGTGGACAAAATAAACGGGTTTACTACAAAACAATGTAACATAACTACATAACAAGGAAATAAAACCAAAAACATAGTTTCCTATACCAATAATACTCACTTATTCCTATGTAAGAGTCATAGCTCTCTAAAAGTTTAAATTGGCCGGTTTACAATAACCTCCTTTCTGTATAAGCGCGTCCTAAGGCACAGTACTAAATATTATGAGGTCGCGATAACCGCCCTCTTTGTCTCCACTGTGACATTAATCTTGAACCGGCATTGTGGGAGAGATCTTTATGTCCTTGGGAAACTGTAGGTTTATTGTTTACTCGTATGTAAAAACTTCAAGGGCAAAAACTCATCGGAATTATTAACTTTTACAATACAGCTTACTATTTGAACGCGAAAAAAAAACAGATTTTCCATACAATATTTTAAATGACTCTATTCCTGTTTAAATACATATATATAAACTAGAGGTTGCGTTGTGCGCGAGCTGCTCGCAGCTCGCGTGTTTTTCTTTTAGTCGAAGAAGTAATTAAAGAGGATATCGAGCTGTTAAAAGCCATCAAAGAGGATATCCATGTGTAAGAAGCAGTCAAAGACGATATCGAAATGGAAGAAGCAATCAAATCAAAGAGGATTTCCAAGTGGAAGCAGCAATTAAAGAGGATATTGAAGTGAAAGAAGCAATCAAATAGGATATCGAAGCTGCAGAAACAATCAAAGAGGAAATTAAAGTTGAGTAAGCAATCCAAGAGGATACCGAGGTGGTAAGAGCATTCTAAGAAGATGACGTAGTAAAAAAAGCAATCAAAGACGATATCGAAGTGGAAGAAACAGTCAAAAATGATATCGAAGTGGAAGAAGCAATCAAAGAGGATATTGAAGTGAAAGAAGCAATCAAATAGGATATCGAAGTAGCAGAAACAATCAAAGAGGAAATTAAAGTTGAGTAAGCAATGAAAGAGGATACCGAGGTGGTAGAAGCGTTCTAAGAGGATGACGAAGTGAAAAAAGCAATCAAAGACGATATCGAAGTGGAAGAAACAGTCAATGACGATATCGAAGTGGAAGAAGCAATCAAAGAGGATATTGAAGTGAAAGAAGCAATCAAATAGGATATCGAAGTAGCAGAAACAATTAAAGAGGAAATTGAAATTGAGTAAAAGACGTCGAGGACAAGGATAAAAATAAAAAACGGTTTCACCAAAAACTTATACTAATATTTTGTAAAAGTTTCCTCGAGCTATCTCTTCCCGTTTAAAAGATACGAGCGATTTAAGTTTTGTATAAAAACCCATAATTCTGTGGAGTGGAAATTGAACTAAAAGAAGCAATTGAAGAAGACATATAAGTAGAAAAAGACATTAAAAACGATATCAAAGTGGAAGAAGCAAAAATAGAGGATATCGAGGTGAAAGAAGCATTCAAGGAGGAAGACCAAGTGAGAGAAGCATTCGAAAAGGATGTCAAGAGCAATGATGGTAATAAAAAACTATTCGACCAAAAACTTGAACCAATATTTTGTAAAAGTTTGCTAGGCGTAACTGTTCCCGTTTAGAAGATACGAGCGATTTAAGATTTGTATTAAAACCCATAATTTTGTAGAGTGGAAATTGTAGTAAAAGAAGCAATTAAGAAAATATATAAGTAGAAAAAGCAATTAAAAAGGATATCAAAGTGGAAGAAGCAAAAATAGAGGATATCGAGGTGAAAGAAGCATTCAAAAAGGATGTCAAGATCAATGATGGTAATAAAAAAAATATTCGACCAAAAATTTGTACCAATATTATGTAAAAGTTTGCTAGGCGTAACTGTTCCCGTTTAGAAGATACGAGCGATTTAAGATTTGTATTAAAACCCATAATTTTGTAGAGTGGAAATTGTAGTAAAAGAAGCAATTAAGAAAATATATAAGTAGAAAAAGAAATTAAAAAGGATATCAAAGTGGAAGAAGCAAAAATCGAGGATATCGAGGTGAAAGAAGCATTCAAAGCGGAAGACGAAGTAAGAGAAGCATTCAAAAAGGATCTCAAGGGCAATGATGGTATTAAAAAAACTATTCCACCAAAAATTAGTACCAATGTTTTGTAAAAGTTTGCTGGGGGTAACTTTTCCCGTTTAGAAGATACGAGCGATTTAAGATTTGTATTTAAACCCATAATTTTGTAGAGTCGATATTGAAGTAAGAGAAGTAATTGAAGAAAATATAAAAATAGAAAAAACAATTCAAAAGTATATTGAAGTAAAAATGCCATCAAAGAGGATTTCGAAGTTATAGAAACAATTAAAGAGGATATCAATGTGGAAGAAACATTCGAAAACGAAAAGGAAGTGAGAGAAGAATTCAAAATGATGGCAAGGGCGATGATGACCGTAAAATAACGATTCCACCAAAAATTTGTGCTACAAAAAAAAATTGATTTTCCAAAATGATCACAGTGGATGTTGCATAATAAAAAAAAATTGACGTTCCTAAATGATCATGTGGATGAGGCATAATATAAAAAAAATGATGTTCCAAAATGTTCACAGTGGATGATGCATAATAAAAAAAAATTGACGTTCCAAAGTGATCATTGTGGATGAGGCGTAATTAAAAAAATGATGTACCAAAATGATCACAGTGGATATTGCATAAAAAAAATAATTGACGTTCCAAAGTGATCATTGTGGATGAGGCATATTTAAAAAAAATTATGTACCAAAATGATCACAGTGGATGTTGCATAATAAAAAAAAAATTGACGTTCCAAAGTGATCATTGTGGATGAGGCATAATTAAAAAAAATGATGTACCAAAATGATCACAGTGGATGTTGCATAATAAAAAAAATAATAATTGACGTTCCAAAGTGATCATTGTGGATAAGGCATAATTAAAAAAAATGATGTACCAAAATGATCACAGTGGATGTTGCATAATAAAAAAAAGTTGATGTTCCAAAATGATCATTGTGGATGAGGCATAATGTAAAAAAAATTGATTTTCCAAAATGATCACAAAGGATTTTGCATAGTAAAAAAAAATGACGTTCCAAAATGATCATTGTGGATGAGGCATAATTAAAAAAATGATGTACCAAAATGATCACAGTGGATGTTGCATAAAAAAAATAATTGACGTTCCAAAGTGATCATTGTGGAAGAGGCATATTTAAAAAAAATTATGTACCAAAATGATCACAGTAGATGTTGCATAATAATAAAAAAAAAATTGACGTTCCAAAGTGATCATTGTGGATGAGGCATAATTAAAAAAATGATGTACCAAAATGATCACAGTGGATGTTGCATAATAAAAAAAATAATAATTGACGTTCCAAAGTGATCATTGTGGATAAGGCATAATTAAAAAAAATGATGTACCAAAATGATCACAGTGGATGTTGCATAATAAAAAAAAAGTTGACGTTCCAAAATGATCATTGTGGATGAGGCATAATTAAAAAAAATGATGTTCCAAAATGATCACAGTGGATGATGCATAATAAAAAAATAAAAAATAATTGACGTTCCAAAGTGATCATTGTGGATGAGGCGTAATTAAAAAAATGATGTACCAAAATGATCACAGTGGATGTTGCATAATAAAAAATAAAAAAATTGACGTTCCAAAGTGATCATTGTGGATGAGGCATAATTAAAAAAAATGATGTACCAAAATATCACAGTGGATGTTGCATAATAAAAAAAATTGCCGTTCCAAAGTGATCATAGTGGATGAGGCATAATTGAAAAAAAAAAATGATGTTCCAAAATGATCACAGTGGATGATGCATAGTAAAAAAAAAAATTGACGTTCCAAAGTGATCATTGTAGATGAGGCATAATTAAAAAAAATGATGTACCAAAATGAACACAGTGGATGTTGCATAATAAAAAAAAAAAAAATTGACGTTCCAAAGTGATCATTGTGGATGAGGCATAATTAAAAAAATGTGGATGTTCCAAAATGTTCCAAAATAAACATGATGAACGTTGCATACTAAAAAAAAAAAAAAAAATTGGATGTTCCAAAATGATGATGATGACCTTTGCAAAAACTATGAAAGTTATCTCATGTCCCTCCACCACCATTATATAGAATCAAGCAAATTTACAGTAATTTTATAGTACACACAAGCCGTGGGCTCCCTACAAAAACAGTATGAAAATTACGGCAAACGAAATATACGGTTTACGGTATTCATACAGAAATATTTTGTATGGGACAATTTTTTTTTTGTATGAAAGACAATTTTTTTTTCATGGATCCGGATATAAAAAAATGACCTCAGCAACATTAGTTTCTGCACCAACGCTGTAAGACCTATACTTTCCGAGATACGAGGTCGATGGGAGCGAATGGGGGACAAAAGGGGGACTTTAGGATTTATTCCCAACTCGACCTAACTCCCTCTATACGATCCTACCAAACATTTCCACCCTACGAGGGGGCATCTGGGAGAACAATGATGCCAATGAGTCAATCAGTGAGTCAGTGGTAATGCAGTTTTATATAATATAAAATAGCACATTTTTACACCCTGATTTTCTTGCGAATACTTCGGGTAGCAGAATTGTTTCAAGTATATCCTGAAAGTTTTTAAATCGATTGAAAACATTAAAATAAGAGCAACTCACGACAATGACCACGGAATAACTCGATAACCTATTTCTAGGAATTTTATTACCATATAATTATTTTGTATGCATTAATGAATAAATGAAAATTCTTTAATAAACCTGAATATCATAAAAAAGGTCTAATATGAAAAAGCGATCTCTTCCAGACAATCACTGGATGGAGAGCAGTATTAGTAAATTAAAGTTTTTTTGGTTTCTTGATGTACTAGCTTGTAAGGGGATAAAGAATTTTCATTCATGTATTAATTGTGAATGAATGAAAAATTCTGTATTGCACAAAATAAAAATAATCTGTGCATAGGCGAACTTAATGATAGATAGCATTCTCTTCCAGTTAACGTTTGTGTAATGCGGACAAACAGATATTATTGGTAGTGCATATTATGTTATGTTTTGTGTTCTTTATATTGAATACTAGCTGTTGCCCGCGACTTCTTACGCGTTACACTACTAAATGTGTAGGTAACCTAAAAATAAAGCAAAACTCTCTGTTGCAACTTGACTTGACACCCCATTTTTATCCTACTGATTTATGGGATAAAAGGTAGCCTATGTGGTAACCCAGGTTACCTACGTATGTATACTCGTACACCAAATTTCATCGAAATCGGTTCTGCTGTTACGACGTGATTGAGTAACAATCAAATAAACAAATATCCAAACTTTCACATTTATAATATTACTGTGATTTGGGGTAGTTTGTATGTATGTAACTGTACGTATTTTATTTTATCTTGCAATAAAACCTGTGTATTTTTGTACGTGCTATAGACCTAGTGGTCTAATATAAAGATTATTTTAGTATTATAATTAATTCATTGGTATATTGTATTTGTAGTAAAAAAATAGTACCAATAAAAACATCAACCATACGTAAAGGTACAAGCTCCTTGGCAGGTAGCAATGTCTTGATGATGCAACATTATAAATTAGGTACAAACATTACAGCACCTTATAAATCTGTGCCGGCTCCCAGCAATAAACCAAATTCAGAACAAAAATGATTCAACGTTAGATTTAGCAGATAATACACTTCCCAAATTTAAGCTAACTGGATAGTACCGTTTTGCGCGTGTGAGTGTTTAGAACAGAGGTCCCCAAACTTTTTGTCTCGTAGACCACTTGCCATGTAGGTAGACCCCCGGTTCACGTAATATTAAATTTTGGCAAATTCATCGACTTCAATGAGTTTTAGACAATTGGAAATTTGGCATAGTACACATACAAAAAGCAAAGTACTTTATTAGTATTTTTTTTTAATATTTATGAAAAACTAAACAATAATAGGTACTTTGTGTGTGAGTTGGATTTATCTATTCATGAAAAGCCAAATACAATGTAAAATTAACCTGCTAAAATTATTAACACCTGCTTAAATGAGTTTCGTTATCGTGTAGCCCCAATATTTTTGTTCGATGACATGGAGCTCTTGGAAATCTTAGTCGACCCCTGGGGGTCGATATAGATCACTTTAGATATCATCGGCTTAGAACAATCACAGCGATATTTCAAAACTAGTTTTTGATCAGGCTATAAATGTAGCAGGCTGATTAATTAGTATCTAATTGATTGAACTAGAAGAATGTAACACAATTAAAATTATTTGCGAAGATAAGATAAGATAACTCTTTATTGTAATTACCACACAGAAACAATATAACATACAACTAACTAAAAAGGAGTACAATAATATGGGCGACTTTATCGCTGAGAGCGATAAGCGATCTCTTTCAGGCAACCTTTGGATGGATAGAAATTTGTGAAGTTATAACGGAGTGCGGTGTACTACAGATTATAATTGTTGAATGAAAGAATATAAAGTTTAGGTAAATAATTTTATAATTCAAATACATAAATAGTTATAAAATAAACTTATACATACCTATTTTTAAAGGTACAAAAGAGAATAAATTAAAACTAAACAATCTACTGTCTTATGTAAAATCTATTTTTTTGTTAAAAAATAAAATATCTTTTTAAAAGAAGCTTTAATTAAATTAATAATCGGACCCGCAAGCAGATACAAATGTGCCCAAACACTAGAAGCCTACTATTACCCATTCAGAAGTTCTGTTGTCTACCATCCGTTTCCATCATGAGAACAACTCGATGGTACCACATTATTGCATTGTCACCGAAGTTACTTAAGTATTCCAAATTTCTCAATCAGTTGAAGGACTGGTTTAAAATTCAGTTGCTAAATTTGTACTATACTCGTACAAACTTACTTAAACAAACACTGCAATTTAAATAAAAGCTTTAAAAAGGAGTTAGGAGTCAACATGATGCGGGTTGTAATAGGAGTATAACAATTGTCATAATAACTCGCACTGGTCTTCCGTTAGGACCGAATCGGATTTGCAGACATGACTTTAACATACTCTATATAGTTAGGGAACCCTCGGTGACCGAGTCCTTCTCGTACTTGACCGGTTTAGTTTTAGCCATTAAAAATGCATAGATGAAACGCGTTAGATTTTAATCTGTAATGTTTTTTTATCAACCTATATTGTCCCACTGCTGGGCAAAGGTATCCCTCAAGTCTTTCCACCTGTCTCTATCCTGCGCAACACTCTACTACTCCTGCTCGAAGGCAACAAGATAGTTTCGCCAACGCTTTCTTGGGCGACCCCGACCGCGTCTTCCATCAGGCCTCCAGATTAGCCCATCTATCAGGGTGGATTCTGCTAATGTGTCCCGCTCAATTCTATTTGAGCCAGGCTGTCCTATCTCCAACATCGGCAACGCCTCTTGAATCCGAAAACATTGCGTTCCATTGCCCTCTAGCAAATGTTGAGTTATCTGTGATTAGTCTTGATATCTGAGATTAATATAAATAAGCACCTGCTACCACCAGTGAAAAGTTTCTCGCACCTAGATATATTATTAGTTTTTATACGTATCCGTAGGTGGCCTCACTTCACGGTGGCTGCACAGCGCATACTCACTACTCGCAAAGGGCAATGATTCTTTAATCGATTTCTTTATTTACTTTACTATGGTCAGGTGTGGTTAGCTTACTTATGTCTGAGGGGTTCTTAACCATTTTTTAGACCATATTTGAAGAGTTAGACGTCGTCAATTACTGTATTTATAAGCTGATCAAAGCCAAAAGACCGAGAGACCGACCGAGAACGACTGAACGGCATGCGGCATGCAGAAAGGTTTTCGAGTAGACCAAGCACTGGAAAGCGCAGCGTAGGACGGCCCTGCACAATGGAAAGAAGACCTGATAAAGGTTGCTGGGAGCCGTTGGGTGCAGGCTGAACAAGATTGGTCGCTCTGGAAATATATGGGGGAGGCTGAGGTTTAGCAGTGGACGTCTTATGATAACTTTTAGATTGTGAAAATATATATATCGACACTTGCTGACGCACCCGCAGCTTCGCACACGTGGTTTGTCATTAACATAACCCTCTTTCTGCGCAGTCGGCTATAAAGTAACCTATGTCTCAATCCCAGTCATATTTTATCTATAAACCAAATTTCCTCTAAATCGGTTTAGCAGTTTATTCGTGAAAACGTACTAAACAGACATACAGAGACAAAATTACTTTCGAATTTTTAATATTAGTATCCTATAATAAAGGTTACTTTAGACTCGTATTATGTGCAGGTCGTTGGGCACAAATGACAGTTATTCCGTTGGGGCATTGTCTGGATGGGGTGCCCACAGTCACAGCTGGTCAGCGAAGGACGATCTTATCAAAGCTACCACTGCAATAGACGTGGCCAGGTTCTACTTAACTTTAATATGGTTTAGAACTTATAATTTATGTAAAAATCATAGACACAACAGAAAGAAGAACTATTTTGTTGTTAAAAATATTAAGATACAGTAATATGGCATAAGTGTATTAATTTAAGACAAATTAAAACAATTATAGAATAATTAACAGTATTTATAGTGCATAAAAAAAATTAAAAGGTCGAAGGCTGATTTTCAGCCTCGCTCAAGTAATAGTGGTATTTTTCAAACTTTCGCGAGCACTATACATAATTACTAATTAAAACGGGTATTTATCGCGTATGTACCTTTTTTATTTGCGGTACTTTCGCGATAAATACCCGTTTTAATCAGTAATCAGGTAAATGTAGTCTGATGTCGTCACACACAACAGTAGTAAACTGTTTTACATTATACATCAAACGTTTTGGACGTACAAAATAAACTCAACAACATAGTTCTATCAAAGAATACTAACTATTTTTGGACGTAGGTTAGTACGGGTTCTATTCTGACTTCTTATCGAATGGTAGAATAAGAGGTATTGCAAGGCCCGTAAATATAAATTATTCAAGTGAGTTCCAATTTCAAAATGTGTTTTTTATTTATATTTAAACCTTGTATCTGGCGAAGAGTTGAGTTTAAAAAGTTTTTGCCAGTTTTTATGGTCTCTTGCAATCCTTTTAGCCCTAGTTATTTTATCTGATTGTCTAAACCAATTATTAATATTGTTTTTCGCAAATTAATTGTACCGGTGTCAATGTCTCGAGCTATATGGCGACAGAGTTGGCCAAGCGAGCCGCCTGCAACGATTTCACCGAATGATTGAATTTCTCGGAACGAACCGAGTTAGTTATAGTTCATTATCAAGATTATTGGAAAGGAAGTGTCACAAACACTAGTTACAACTGTACTAACTGCAGAGTGCTTTGGAATGTGTATGAAGAAGTTCTGAGAAGAGTCTCCTTATATACGATAAGATAAGATAAGATAACTCTTTATTGTACACCAAAGTAAAATACAGAACATAATTTTTACAAATAGATTTAGTACAATGGGCGGTCTTAAAGGCGATCTCTTCCAGACAACCTTTGTTTGGACAGGCTAATAATTAATCACATGACGGCGGTGCATTTATGTACTTAATATTAAAAACATACCTACATACTATAAACCTAAAATAATAATCATGATACAAATTTAATTAAAATAAAATTATCAAACATAAAAATTGGTTATGTTGAATTAACAAGCAGTTACAACTTCAACACAGAGACAGATAATGGGTGTGTGGTGTTTTAAAATTACTAATAGACTTGGATAGAGAAGGACAAATCGTTCCACAATCTTATGGCTGTTACTAATATGTGTTGATACTTATTCTTTCTCTATGTACCTACCTTCTATGTTTTCCTACGTTTTATATCTTGCTTTCTTTCTCTTTTTTCTTTCAAGAAACAGGACCTTTCAAAAAAAGTAAAATATTATTCAACAAACATTAACACTGCCTATAACATTTGTCTCATACGTCCTGCTAAGATGTGTCTACATGACATTGCGTTGTATCCGTCACCCTGAAATATACAGATGAAAAGGCTCAATGCCTGTAATTTCACCGGTACCATATCCTTGAAACCAGAATACAACCAGCTTTAAGCAGTAGTGCAATGCGAGTACTTCTGCTTGCTAGTACGTAAGCCGTTTATAATGTTACTAACATCACCACATAACGCTGCGGTTCCACCAGAGCTATGCGAGGAAGTTCAGCGGTGAGCGTGCAAAAAAATCAACCAATAGTATCACTTTATTTTCATAGCATCGCTCAGCGCAGGGTAAAGGTAAAGTCTGGTGGTAAAGGGGTAGCGGAGCGAGATATACACACAAAAAAGCGAGAGATGAGTGCATGGGCCGCGAGCGAGGAATGTGCGCGAGTTAATCGACGGTGACAGCTGAAAAGAGTCCGCTACACAACCTCGCACCTCTCAGCTTCCTCGCACATCTTTAGTGGAAACAGTCACACAGTTTCACAGCTTCGCTATCCATCACATGAAAATAGTGTTCTAAAACAAATGCAGATGTCGCTGACAAACTCTACGACGACAAAACTATAGTCAACGATACTTTCTTCGCACTTTAAGCTTATAAGCATTTATGTATAGCAACAATTACTCCGTATTACATTACCCTTCGAGGTACCAGAGCATTGTTTGTTAGCCCATTGTGTGGTTCCCACTAAACGACACTTCCTGAGGCTATTGTTCGCGGTAATGAACCAACTGAGAAATAGGTTCAAGTACTTCGATTGGAGTCAAAACAAATCTTGGAATTCCAGCTCGAATGTAATTGGTATTGTGTCTGAGATTTTGGCATTATAAACCATACTTTTTGGCAGCTTATTTCTAGACAGCGCCATCGCTACGCTAGTTGGAACTATTTTTTTTTATCGCAATCAAAAACCCTCATTTCGCGATGCACTCGTGTGAATACTTGTGAACGCGTTCACAAATCGCCTAGCAACTCGGTATCACAGTATATACATATAATATTAAAAGTTTGGGTGTTAGTTATATAGAAATCGGTTCAGCGTGATTTACACAATAATAATTTTATGTATAAGATAGATTGTGAATTGGATTGAAACAAATGCTATTTTTTATTGACAACCCATGCAAAGCCGCGGACGCTAGCGTATAATAAAACAACATAAATAACATAAATATTAATAGAGAAAAGTTACGATAATTCAATGAACACAATTTTATGTGTTCCGGGTAACTGCAAAATTAAAATAAATTGCTAGGTACAAGTTCTCGCAAGGATAATAATATTTTAACAAGTCAATCTAAACTGAACATTATTCCACTGGCATATTGTTAAGTACTTTTATTCAAAAGTGTTCGGTTTTAGTTCTCTTAGTTAGAAAGATGAATTTCTTATAATAAACCTTGAAATTGTGAAATCGAGCGAATCTTAAGAGATAGACTGTAAAATATTGTCTGACCACGTTATGTTTGCAGAACAGTAGGAATTTCAAACAAAAATAGTTTTTAAGGACGCAACACAATAATAATCAGGGTTTTTTAAGAACATGCCTGTGACAGCAATGTCTTGTGTACGGGTAGTTTACTCTGCCGGCTATCATTGCTTGGACAGTGTTGGAGTTAATGTGTTTACCATTAATTTAATTTCATATAATTCATTTCTTTACATAGTACAAAATGAAGTCGCTTCCGCTGTCTACTACTTTCAGTAATAGATACAGTGATTCAAGAGGAAGGTTAATACGTATAACTAGCTTCCGCCAGCGGCTTCGCACGCGTTACTTGTCAACAAAAAGTAGCCTATGTGTTAATCCAGGCTATAATCTACGTACGTACCGATTTGAAAGTAACTCTGTCTCTCTGTCTATTTGTTACCTTTTCACGACTTAACGGTTCGACCGATTTCCATAAAATTTGGTACCTATATACCTAGATAGATTATGAATGGACTTGAGACATAGGATACACTTTACGCGACTGCGCAGGTTCCATTTTGTTTGTAAAAATTTTAAATCTAGAACAGTTAGTAGGTACTTAATTACAAATTGCAATTTAGTCCTCTGCATGAGTTTCCACATCGGAGGACAATCGAGTTTATTGGTGATGACGTTCAGGATGGTGTTGCTGCTCTCGCGCACCGTGCGCAGTAGTGAGGCTATTTTTTACGCCAGATGGCATCAAAGGTGTCTGCACGTGCTTCGGCGAGCATGCCTGAGGCCTTAAACTTGAAGCCTTTGCATTTAATAACTTTTATTTTCTGTGACAAGGTGCCTGGAATTGATAGGTTTTAGCGACTGGGTCGTCCATTGTACAGACAGCGTCATTAACTGGTAGCCCCCTCCATGTTTAAAGATAAAAACTTGTAGAGGAATTATTTCCAAAAAGTGTTTATACAGGGCCCCAATTCTACTAAACCAATCGCTTTTCACTATGACTATGGTATCGTCGAAAAATTGCCACTATAAATACCTTTTGTTATTCTACTAACACAATCTTTTTTCAATGACCGCCGTTGCTATGGCAACCCAATTGAACATTTGGTAGCATATGACAGGAATAACAATCATAGTCGTTTAATAATGGTATGGCTCCATAATAGTTTTTCTTATAAATTAGCAGAATTGGGCCCCTGGTCGTTTGTTAGATAAAATCTATATTTTTTAATAAGCAAACATATTAAAAATTATCTTTCTAGAAGTTTTTCGTTCAATCTATAAGCACGCAGGGGGTTATCAGTTAGCAACGCCGACCGAAGATTCATACACTAGTCGATTTTATAAGTATTTTAAGTATTAGGATTATAACTATAAAGTTTAAGGATTATAACTCCAAAGTACATCGCACTCCGTATTTTCGTAAATTTCGCTCTATACAAAGGTTGCCTGGAAGAGATCGCTTTCAGCTATAAGGCCGACAATTGTATTGCCTTATTTATTCTAGCCTTGTACTTATTTTTGTATTATATCTGTTTGTGTGGTAATTCAATAAAGAGTTATTTATCTATATAACACGTTATTTACCCATTTAAAGTTGTTTCCAACTACAATAATAATAAGTAATTCTAGCATTTTAATTGTTAAGCAAACTTAGCGTGGACGAACTATAATAATTTTTGTTGCCATTTTTCACACTTAATTTGCGTAAACTAGCAACAAACTGTGTATTTAGCACTCATTGAAACGTTAAGCCTGAACTTTCGCTGTAATAATATGCCACTATATTGAACTTTACTGCTTTGTAATAAGAGCGGTATACATAACTGATGGTAGGTTGTCACGGTATTGATATCACAATTATCGATAGAAAGTCTCAGCGCATCATAAGAACTTTGAATATTTTTGCGACTGTTTTGTTCTTATCTATACTAATACAAGCTTCTGCCCGCAGCTTCGCTCGCTTAGTTTGTCAATAAAAGTAATAACGTCTCAATACAGGTCATAATTAATTTACATACTAATCTAATTCGGCCTAGCCGTTTAGTCGTGATAAACAGACACAGAGACAGCGTTAATTTCGAATGTATAAATTAGTAGGTTGTTTTATATTGTTATTACTAGTATGTCAACTCTTGAATTTGTTGACGAATACATCTACCTACAAACCGTCCAGTTGGGAATGTCCAACTTCGAGAAAGAGGTCAGTCGACGAATCTAACTCGGCTGGGCACCGTTCGGGAAACAACGTGACGTCTTCTCGTCCAAAATACCTCAGTGTCTGAGAAGCAAGACGTTGATCAGTGTGTGTTACCAGTGATGACTTATAGAAACGCGGTCTTTTACTATCAACCTCATAAGAAGGCTTTAAGGTCGCTTAAAAACGTGAGCTCTCCCGATACTTCCAATGTTTTCGCCATTTGAGATCATCGGCCGAACTAGCTTTATATTTTACTAGCTTCCGCCAGCAGCTTTGCACGCGTTGTTTGTTAACAAAAAGTAGCCTTTGTATTAATCCAGGTTATAATCTATGTACATACCAAATTTCATAGAAATCGGTTCAGCCGTTACGACGTGATTGAGTAACAAACTTGTAAAAATATGAGTGGGATTTATCTCTTGAATAGGCGACTATTTCATTAGAAACCAATATATTTGTCATGATTCAATGAGAAAGTATTTTCTTTAACTTGCACGAGTACGAGAGTTTCTTGGCCATACTCATAGCTGTTTATTATTTTATTCAACGATGTTATAAACTCATTATGAAGTTATAATCATGCTTTTTATATTCATGTCTCAGTTATGAGGCATTGTATAATCATTTTGATAATTCAAATTA
The DNA here is from genome assembly GCA_963924445.1 of Philereme transversata. Lineage (NCBI taxonomy): Eukaryota > Metazoa > Arthropoda > Insecta > Lepidoptera > Geometridae > Philereme > Philereme transversata. The sequence goes on along the minus strand of OZ004339.1, from coordinate 33,127,145 downwards.
CTTTTTCTGTAAGCTCTTGCCATTTTACTTAGATAATAGCTTCATAAATTGTGTATCTAATCATTATAACAGCCATATAATCTCTAGTGTTCCATACTGTGTGTCACCGCATTTACGACATTAATTTAAATCACAGGTTGGGCTGATGGCTGCTATTGTTGTAAAATAGATTTTTTCCAAATTCATTATCATGGATTTTTTTAATTTTAAATCTATTTAATTTCAAGTAAAATATTAATCAAACAGCCAGTATAAAATAGATAAACAAATCATATTCATTCATCATGTAAGTAGGTTCCTGTTAAACTGACTAAGCGGCATCGGCGCAAAGGCACCGCCGATTTACGTTAAAAATGGTTTATGTGAAATGTATCGATTACTGGATAAATATTAAAGCTACCGCTATTAAACCAATCTCTAAAATTAGTTAATACGTCGCTGCATATGTCTTTTAAATTAATGTCGTGAATGCGGTGACAGACTGTATATTCGATTGGCCGCACAAGATCGGTCGCTCTGAATATTTTCAGCTGGTGCGACCTGCACTCAACGGCTCACATCAACCTTTTTGGGTAATTTTTCTATCAACTAAGAGGCGTCCTACGAGCATAGACTCCACTAGGACTTTTCTGCTAGGGATGACCCTAGACACTAGTTGTCCGAGTTATATACGACACAAATTTTTTTTATATATGCATGCATAATGGCCTATCTGATTTTAAGTGGCAACCATCACCTATCTGCACTTATCTTTTTTAAATAGTTTTTTTAAATAATTGATCTAAAACTGTTAAAAAGAATTTTCAACTTCATTCATGTAAATTACGTACCTATAGGTACATTTCTCAGTCCGAAACCGCTCGATCATCGAATGAAAGCCATTTCTTTGTTCAGCTGTTCGTCTTCAAAAGGAATGACCAGTCATCGTTTAAGGAACACTTTCTAATCATTTTACTGTAATTACGTCTTCTGTGGTTAGAATTCGCTTTCGAGCTAGGCTAGTTTTCATAGGATTTACGTAATTGTGATGACAACATTATTTAAAAAATAATCAGAACATAAACAATAGAAACCTGGACACCGCCCAAAAATATCGCGGTAGACCAAGAAAGAGATGGAAGAACGAGCTCACTAGTTTCCGAGCAGATTGGACCATCTTGGTGCTGGAAAGAAGTAACTGGAAGGAATGGGGGGAGGCTATGGCTGTTATGGCTGGAAGAATCATTTCAGGTAAATTAATTGAAACATAAAAAATATGCTTTAATAAATTGGATATGTAAACAGGGTAAATATACATCCAACAATCACATACTTAGCCCCTCACTAGAATTCCTTATGACAAAGGTATTTTAGTAACATGATACTGCAACGCCCAGATAAATAAATACATGCAGAATCATGCAAATTTATTAAGCCTTTTTTACTTCGATCAACTTTTTTTTATTACATGGAGATGAAACAAGCGTATGGCCCACCTGATGTCAAATGGTAACCATCGATTATAACAGAGAATTGCCTCGTAGGTCACATGTTGATGGACTTTATTTGATTATTAATTCTCCAGATATGGGTTAAAATTTTGACTTCCTAAAGTATGCCTATATAATTTAGTAAATGCCAAAATAATATTTTTTGCAAGTATAAAAGTATGCCAAAATAATCGGATCTTAACTTTTTTGAAGTGTAAACTTCTTTAGGCACGTGGGGCATTTTTTGAGATGGGAAAAAAACCATTGAACTCACGACACTGTTGCCATTACCGACACCTCTGTATATAAGTGGTTAAAACTTCTTTAGGCGCGTTGGACATTTTTTGAGACAGGAAAAAAACCATTGAACTCGCGACACGGTTACCGTTACCGACACCGAAATCCGTATATGAGTATCTTGTAATTGTTCAAGTTTTCACTTCTGTCGGTACTCCCGGAGTGCCACTTTTTTATACTAGATACTTAGATAGCAAACAAGCATACCTACATGATGGTAAGCGGTTACCGTAGCCTATGGGCGTTTGTAACACCAAAGGACTCAAGCGTTGCCGACCCTTTAAAATTTTCAAAACGCCCTTTTTGAAGAACCCCATAATGTAGTCCCTGGGGAAAACCTTTATTCTGTAAATCAAGATAATTCGGTGTGTTACCAAGCATTTTAAGGAATATTAAATCTGTTTAAGTTTATGCAACACCGACTCAGAGATACAGCAATGTAACTGTAGTGCGACATAATCTTTATATGCTGTAATGCGCCGTCCTGCATACCACATGCCATTCTTGTTTTTGATGCTACTTTATAGTACTTTCTTTGAAGAAGCTTGCGGGTTATTTTAGACATTTTGTTTTCTCGTTTAGTTTACGTAGAAATATAAAACTGATCTACTTTCAAATCTTGTCGAATTCAAGTTCCGATCTAATCTCGATGACGTTTGGCGTAACTGAAAAGTGATTACTTACGTCCTTAAAAAGATTTGAAATATGAAATATGTATGTTGTATGTTATCTACGAAGTTGGTGATTCTATCAATAAAATCTGACTGATTGCATCATCGTGGTCAAATGCGAGGTTATAAATTATCACACTAAACACTTATGTTATAAATGCGAAAGTTTAGATGTTTGTTTATTTATTTATTACTCAATCACGTCGTAACGGCTGAACCGATTTCGATGAAATTTAGTATGTACGTATATTATAACCTGGATTAACACATAGGCTACTTTTTACCACATAAATAATGTCCCATGGGATAAAAATGGGGTGTCAAAGTTTCTATAGAAAAATGATTATGGCGCGCGAAGCCGCTGGCGGGTCACCTAGAAAATTTATAAAACGTAAAGCAACCGAAATGGTTAACCGAACTTATGGTTAAAACTATAAGAATGGTTATACTTAGTGAAGTAATAATAATATTATTTCGTCAGACGAAAGTCAGTACTAGAATAAAGTCTGCTCGGATTTTGTCGATCGCCAAATTGACATTTAAATTCGATAAAATCGTAAAATTTTCCCGACGTATTTTAACGATTATGTCGAAGTTAAACAAATATTTGTTGATTATTTAGTACGTACGTACCATACATGCATTACTTGAATTGCTGTTATCTCATCATCATCATCAAACGAGCCACAGGACGTCCACTGCTGAACATATGCCTCCCCCATAAATTTCCAAAGTGATCGATCTTTTGCGGCCTGACCCCAACGGCTCCCAGCAGCCTTTATCAGGTTATCTTTCCATCTAGTAGGACCTCCTACCCTGTGCTTTCTAGGACGCGGTCTCCACTCTAGAATTTTTCTGCCCCAACGGCCGTCGGTTCTTCGAACTATGTGCCCACTGCCACTTCAGCTGACTACTCCTCCTGGTCTGTGACCTTGGTTGCTATTCTCTACCATTCGATAAATAATTAATTTCAAGAAATTCCCGTCAAAGATTATTAGAAACTAGTCCAGTACCATCGTTTACCGCGAAACGGGCGGTTTACTGACATTGACACTTGACACTCATTCGTAATGACAGGGCTTTGCTTGTGGTTTTTGTCATCGATAATCGTTAGCCCAGTTTGTTCTTTACTGCACCAATTTAGTTCAACTTGTGGCTTCTCTACTGTTATGAAAACATACTGTGCTAAATGCTTCACCTTGTTTACTTATGATATATATGAGTTATTCCAAGTTAAAATAAATGTATTAATGTAACTAAGTACATGAAACCAAAATAACTTATAATAAAATAAATGCACAATGGACGCAAATCTGTGTTTCTTTAAAAAATTATGTCATATAACCGCTTGAATAAGGCATAAATACATAGAAAATGTTTTTTTAAACAAAATAAATAAAACTGTACATAGGCGAACTGAATGCCAGAAAAAATCCTGTTCCAGTTAACATTTGCTATCCTTATCGTCATAATACATAGGACATCCACAGCTGAACATAGACCTCCATTACAAGATTAAACCTTGTGCGACCTATACGTCATATACCCTCGGTAGCCGGGCAAAAGTTTATTATCTCGACTAACATCGGTTGACCCTATCCCTCGCAGTTTCCTTATCTCAGTCTCCTTTCCATCGATATGCAAATCGATCCTTCATTATATCCTCAGTCCTCACCCTGTGATCGATAACTTGCCAATGCAGAAACATGTCAGCACAAACGGGGCCTTAGCACAGTGTAACAATGTAACAATCAGTAATGCAACTTTCATATAATGTAGCTATATTATATTTTTGATGTGTAAAACATCTTTCCGTTCGGTTTGTGGGAGTGATTTTGGCAAAAGGGATGGAAATGTGAAACAGGAAACCGGGGAAGCCTTTTGACCAATGAGCGCGCGCTATTTGATTTAACCAATGAGTGGTTAAGGTGAGGTGGTTAGATGTATTTCACTACGAGACTATATTATGACCTCTTTCATTTAATAGAAATAAGGATTTGTCATGAAGGTTGTATTTCATCATAGTACATTATGAATACAATGAGCCTCATTCTATTTTTAAATTTACTTATGGTTAATCGTATTTACGGAGCCGTTATCGAGTATTCAATGACCAACTTTCAGAGTGATGAATTCGGTAGTTATGATTAAGATTTGCTTTGTGTTTTCTTTTTTGTTTGTATTTTTTTGTTTATAAAAAATAAAAATGATGTTACACATCATGTTTTTTTATTATAAATTATATGCGACTACTGTAAGGCTCGTATTTTTTTCTCATTGTAAGTGACAATGTTTTTTAAATGAAAATAAAAATAAAGGTTCTTTAAACTGAAACTGAACTTTACTTTTGCTCTGTTTTATTTAGAAGTATCCAATTGTATGACCGTTAAATCTTATATCTATATTAGGCAAGGTGCCTGAAGTTTTAAAATGGTGTCAGGTAAAACAAATAAAACAATAAAATTATAATAGAAATATTTACACTGTGGTTTATTTTTGGTATTTGTAGTTACAAGTCTGGACGCAAGAAACATTATCACTATGCACATATTCTTAGCAAAATGCGAGTTAATTAGCAACATTGTTAATCATTATAACTTTTTGAAGTTATACTTCTTTTGGCGCGTTTAGAAGAAAATATGAGAGGAAAATGTTTACGATGCGCGCGCACATCATCATCATCATCATCAACCTATAACAGTCCACTGCTGGACGTAGGTCTCTCCCAGGGTGCGCCATTGAGCCTGATCCTCAGCTCTTTTCATCCAATCCTTGCCAGCCACAGCGCGCAAATCGTCACTTCATCTAGCCGGAGGGCGTCCTACACTTCGCTTGCTTAGACGTGGTCTCCACTTCAGAACACGTTTACCCCAACGGTTATCGGTTCTGCGGCAAATATGACCGGCCCACTGCCACTTCAGCTTGCTGACCCTCTGAGCTATGTCGATCACCTTGGTTCTCTGTCGGATAATCTCATTTCTGATTCCTTTAGAGAAATTACTATTTTGGTTCTGCTACGCCAAAGAAGTATAACTTCTTACGTACAGGTTTGTTTTGGTACGTACGCCTCGCTGCATGTAATCTTACACAAGTTCTTATAAGGAGACCCCGAGACAAACCAGCTGAAATCATTTCTGAACATATTGAATTATTAGAGGTATTTTAAACAATTGTTTTAAATAAAACATTGAACCAAACAGTTGCCATTTGCAATCTAAAGACTTCGAAGAGTGGAACGACTTGCCTGAGTCTGTGTTTCCTGATAATTACAACCTGCTTAACCTCTTGAGAAATCGAGGTTAAAGTTGAGACTAACTTATAAAAAAATCTGCCATATTGAAGCTACTGTCTTTGTATGCTGTGCCAATACAAGTCCAGCGTAACAAATGACCCTGCGACGCTTAGATTCATCTCACTTTGCGAACGGTGCGGTAACGGGACTAGTTCTGTCCTATAATAATATTATTGCTTATCTGATTGCACATTTACACTGTAACAAATACACATAACATAACATTTTTTAGCCTTTAAGGACCCTTTCGCGACCGCACTTAATAGCTGTAATTTAAGTTTAAAATTTTGACGACCTCCGTGGGCGAATAGCCGACTCAGACGCAGGAGGTAGCGGGTACGATTCCTGCTGCGAAACAAATGTTTGTATGATCTGTAAATATTTGTTCCAGGTCTGGATGTTTTTCTATATATATTATTAAACGTATGTATTTTCAAAAAAAAACATATAAGTAATCTATCAGTTATCTGGTTCCCATAGTAACTCAGCTTAGTTTGGGGGTAGATAGCGCTGTGTGAAAAGTCAAGCAATATTTATTTATTTATATAAAATAATGTTTTTTTTGTTCCTTGTTTCTTGTGGGAGAATGAACATATATTTTTTTCGTTTTAGGTCATGTTTTTAAATCTCTATGTGTTATAGAATTAGCTATTTACCATCCTGGACCTACTGTATTGCTGTCTTAATTAAATGATTAGGTATCTTATAACATTTATATTGAAAAGACAATTTTGTACCCTTTTTTAAGCTAATTCCGCGCACGGAATAATCTTAGTGGAAGAGCAATATGGAGGAGGTGAATGCTAAAATTAAGTTAAAACAAGTAACGGTTTAACTTAAAAATATAAACGACTTCAGATAATAGAAAAAACCAAACTAGAGAACCGATTTTAATGTAATTTCTATAGAACGAATCTAAAAGTGTATGTTTTAAAATCTAAACATAATTTTCTAAATCGGTTGATAAATTACGAAGTTCTGTAACAAACATAAAAAAACACAAAAAAACCACCAAATTGAGGATCTCCTTCTTTTTGAAGTCGGTTAAGAAACATGTGATCCAATTTTGACTAATGTGCCCTGACAACTAGCTTTTATAACTATACTTCAGCCAAATTCGACAATCAGACCTCCGTGGTGCAGTGGGCAAAAAGCCGGTTGAGACAAGGAGGTTGCGGGCCTGATTCCCACAACTTAGAAACTTTTAAGGCACACATACATAAAAGTATGCTCATTACAAGTTCACTCAGAATAAGCATGCTAATTTCTACCAAGGTAGTTAGTAGCATTTGCTCAAAACTTTTTTATAATTTTTATTGATGATAGTCAAGCGCTTGACCACTACCTCACCTGATGGTGTGATCGAAGATGAAGCACTCTCGCCTAAAAAGAACCTTAAAAACTTGAAGAACTTGAAGACTTGAAGACTCCGAGATTATACTGGTTCGGAAAAACATACGCCGAAAGTAAGTGCCACTCGTGCTAACAGGGAAAGTTGAAGCAAATCGTTTAGTTACGGCAAGGTGGTATGGTGGCCAGGTATTAGTGGTACTTTGCGGTCTGCTTTTCCGGTGGTGGAAGAAGGAAGGAGGATAAGGTCATGAAGATCTTGTGCACATTCACCAAAATGAATCTTGTAGAAAACTAGAACTTATTCCCAACGAGCCCAGTAAGCCAGCCGTGATACCCATGTACCTTAAGTGTACAATCAACCCATCAAACAACTATGAAAACAGTACTTACTTCGTATAAAATGTCAGTACCTACATAAATAAACCTTACCTACAAAACCTCGAGGCGCAAATGTGCAATTCTCCTACATAAAATGCAATTAAAAATATCCTATAGTTTCTTGAAAAACGGTGAGCGTCACATGACGGCTATAATATAGGAGATTATTATTATTTGTTTACTTGCAGTTTACTAACAAAAAGACGTTTAAAATGATGCTTAAGATGCGATGAAGAAAATAAAGTTTTTATTTGACGTAATGAAGTAGTAAATTGAAATTTATGATTGGAATATTTCTAGAGTAACTGGCTAAGTACTTTTCCAGATCAACTAGGTTAGGAAACGTTCTGCGTCGTCAAAAAAATGATGGGTAGCTAGTAGCAACTACAACTCAGAGCTTCCGTTGTAAGTCTCAACTATGAAGGCCTGTGTGACCTGTGGCCTTCGGATAGTCTTGAAATACTCGACGCCAAGGCCACAAGCTAAAAGCTCATGGATATTACGTCCGTCATAAATAAATAAATAATGCTGGACATTTTACACAGCGCCTTCTAGCCCCATTTTTTTGTAGTTACATACTTATAATATATATAAAAACAAACAGACCCGGACCAACTATCTGTAGATCATGCAAACATTTGTTCTGCGGTGGGAATCGAACCCGCAACCTCCTGCGTCTCAGCCGGCTTTTCGCCCACTATGTCACAGAGGTTGTCAAATAAATTCGTCATAGAGCGGTAGTTGCTTTATTGAAAACTTTACATGATAGCTGTAGAGTCGCAAGCATCCTCTACAATTAACAACCGACACCACGAGATTAAAACAAAATGAAATTCTTCCATCTAGACCTCATTTAAATGAACTATTTTACTACATAATATACTAGCTTCCGCCAGCGGCTTCGCACGCGTGGCCTATCAATATAAAGTAGCCTATATTTGAATCCAGATCACTATGTATATACTTACCAAATTTTATCGAAGTCGGTTCAGCTGTTATGACGTGATTGAGTAACAAACAAAGAAACAACCATCCAAACTTTCGTATTTTTAACCAGAAAGAAAGCAGAAAGGTTCCGAGAACCTTTCTGCCCGAACGGCCGTCGGTTCTAACTATGTGCCCTGTCTACAACACCAAGCCCTCAAGTTACATGTGGCTTATAAAAGCTTGTAGTTTCTGTAAAATACCAATATTAAGACGTTTTTAAACCCAGTGCTAAATGCTGATTGATGGACAAGTTACGATCACAATAATTCTATGCTCGTGTCTTTGTTTGTGTTTCTACTTGTGTATGTCGTTAATATATATTTTATCTATAATCATCATCATCATCTCAGCCCACATCCACCCACTGCTGGGTATAGGCTTCCTCATTATCACGCCACTCTCCGGTCCTATGCCAAGCGCATTCATTGCCTTCCCGCAACTCTCGCAATGTCGTCCGATCATTTGGCTGGTGGTACGATATCATTTTATCTATATCTATAAAATATTTTTATGAGTTAACAAGTAAATAAATAATGCTGGACATTTCACTCGGCGCTATCTAGCTGCAATCTAAGCAAATTTATTTTTATTTTCTTTGTATTTTCGGAGAAGGGTAGTGCTATTTTCTTACTATGATTCAATCTTAATGTTTAAAAAGAAACAAATTCGTATGAAACTCCACTGAGATAGTAATTTAGATTAAACGGATGTAAATGGGTTCTGCTCAGGCAGTTATGATATTCGATTAAAATCTAAAAACTAGAGTAAAGCAGAACTTGTTTATACTACCTAGTTTTTACTGGCTCCTGTCTTTATGAAATAAAACGATTATTTTTCCGGAAAGCATGATTGTTTAAAGATAGACATAGGTATGGTTGATTAGTTTTAACAAACAAAAAATTTAATAAATTATGTTTTTTATTAATTATAATGCTGTCGGACCATATACCCAACATCGAAATACGACGCAGAACCAAAACCGTGGATGTGGGTGAAGGATCAACCAGCTGAAGTGGACATGGACTGGACACTTTGCAAGGAGGAAAGGCGGAAGATGGACGAGGGCAGCAACCGAGTGATGGCCGCGGTAAGGGCGCAGACCAGTTGGCAGACCACCAGCCAGAAGGTCGGACGACATCGCGAGAGTTGCGGGAAGGCAATGGATGCGCTTGCCACAGGACCGGAGATAGTGGCGTGATAACGAGGAGGCATATAACCTGCAGTGGGTAGATGTGGGCTGAGATGATGATGCTAAATGAAATATCATTTTAATAGCTAAAATTGTCAATGTCGAAATAAAATTATACAGTTATTCATAAATTAAAATAGAATATATTTATTTGACACACACAAAGAAACACAGAACGGATCACAAACAAAATAGTAGACAGACAGGAAAAATACAGTATAATGAGATATTATAACATAGGTAGAACACAGGTACCTACTCAGCCAGTAGGTAGGTGTACTTACTAGTCCCGCTCCGTGCCACGCATGCCCAAACAGGTCCCGCCTAAATTAGTTAATGCATATAAAATTGGTAACAGATTGGCTTTGGGCTTGCACTCGCCGTCTCTTCATGGTACAAAAAATCGAAAACAACAAAAGTTTCAGTAAAAAAATACCTGTTTATTAATATAGTTAAATACTCGTTAAGCTCTTTATAAATGGCCTGGAATCCCATTTATTTAAACGATAAATATAATGGGTACTGAATAAGTACATTTTATAATTTATAATCAGACGCTGGCACCCTCAGGCATGATAATAACGTAGGATAAATTCCTTGCTGCGTTACTTATAAAAGGTTTCAAAAACTTATTTTGCTCTCATAATGTCCTTGATAATGCCTTAAGTAATTGCAATAGGTTTTTTTGAGAATATGCACCCGAATAGAAGCAAAAATATATACTGATGGGGGGTTCGGGTCATACTTCAAAGTCGTTCCAATAGTCTTGGATTTTTTACGGATTCTATCTTCTATAAATATTAAAATTCAGTTTTTGAATGTTTGTGTCCGTAAAAGTCGAGAAGTAGTCGATGTATGACTTAAAGTTTTTACACATCGCTTAATTTCTATGTATTAGTATTTTATACGCTGTTTATATCGAATTTCTTACGGGAATGGAAAGTTTAAGCAAAGACGCGGGTGGTTTAGCTAGTAAAAATTAAAAATAATTCCAAAACTCCTAAAATATATTTATTCCATGTTTTTTTTTTAACTTTTAAAATAATCGTAAACACTTCTCCAAAGTTCTTTCTTTGGTTCCTGATTCACAAACTAAAAATACTTAAGTAACAATTTATTTTATATTTCTTTCAATGAATAAATGTTCCCATAAAGGCTATCAAGTTCCACAAAGACCGTATATCGTAGGATCTACACACAGCTGCTAATCGAATGCCTTAAATAGACGGGACAGGACAGGATAGGACGCGTAGGGGAATAAAATGTAGGTTCCGAACCGGTTGGGGACAAACGACATCGCATTTCCGCTGACAACTTCTCACAGGTTTGTATTCCAGTAGGAGACATATATATCAAGATAATAGAATACATCTATTTCAGGATTATTAAACCGTAAAAGCTTTTAGCTTTAGCAAGATAAAAAAGATATTTCAGTATTCTAATACTAATTATAGGGTGGGGGGAATATGATCTGCACTGGCGTTCCGCATTGGGGTGTAATGTAATGTGAATTACCCCCCATATGGTGTTTCATAAATTCATAAATCCATATCCCATCCCAAAAATATTATAAACGCGAATGTTTGTATATATGTATGGATGTTTGTTACTCTTTTACGTCGTAACGGCTGAACCGATTTCCGACGTGGATTAACACATAGGCTACTTTTTGTTGACAAACCACGCCTGCAAAGCCGCTGGCGGAAGCTAGTATCCAATTTTCCAATAAACGGTGATGGGCTTCCAACACTTAATGAATGTAATTCTAAATATTATTCATAATAGCTTGTGCCATCTTTTCTGACAACTCAATAGTTCTCAAAGCTGGATAAGTTATTTGAAAAAAAAAGGAAGACTAGAATTAAGGCAGTGTAATTCAAAGGTCAACGCAACTTTAAAAAAAACACTAAGATTACGGTAAGAGAGCTATTTACAGGAACTTACTGGAATTACCTATGGATCTCAATAACATATGTGGGGATATAAATAACCTCAAGTGGAAAACAGTTCTAATAAATAGCTAATGTAGATGCTGTCCTTAGAAATGTACAGTCGGATTAAGATTTGCGATGTGATGTGTTTATTTATTGACAATTCTGAAAGGTAACCTGCTTTTATGGACGGTATGATTCAAACATGAGGATATAAAGAACAGAGCATCTTAATAGATGAATTTATGTTCGTACTCCTAAAATGTAAAAAGTGAAATAACTCAGATGTAACTTTTGAAACCTGGCTTTGAACACGATATTCACTAAAACTGGGATATTTACCATGATTTGTCAGTTTTTGTGTATCTCGATATTTCTGCACAATTACTGGAGATAACCAACTCGGAAAGACTTCGATTTACCCGTAATCATGGCGCATGAAACTGTGCCTAAATATTGGGGCACTCGATAACTCACAAATCATGGTAAATATCCCGTTTTTAGTGAAAATAACTTGAAGCATCGCTGGCAAGTTGCAGCACTTACTTGATTCAACCACTGTGTAGTGTCTGGGAAATGATTATAGATAGAGTAGACTGCCAACGATAGGGAAACAGAAAATCAGATAATTTAAAATTGAATAAAAGGAAAAAGAAAGAAATAGAAAAAAAATATCTTGTTACGAAAAGAACTGTTGGGAGACCGCTATTGCCAAGCATAGGGATAATTTTAAGTACTTAGGTGGACCACAACCTAGCTTTGGGAAGGAATAGGTTAAAAATCTGATAATCTTTGACAGTCTCACGTCCATTTTGTTACAGTAAAGGAGAGATTATGAAAGACTCAATTGAGTAACTTGAAGACTTCAACAGCAAGGTAGACCACTCATACGAACTTACCTTAGCATCATCATCATTTTCAGCTACTGACTGTTTGGCCTCCTCCAGTTTATGGCAATTTCTCTTCTCTTAGGAAACCGCATCCAGGTTTTTCATACAATCCGTTCTGAAAACGCGGATACCTTTCTTTCATTAATTTTGGGTAAATAAATGGTATTTTATTCCATACTTATTTACTTATCTTGAAAGTTGTAGGTCCATTCTTCGTACTAGTTATAATCTGAGTGGTCGAAATTCTACCAATAGGTATAAATTCTTTCTAGGTGTCTGGTCAAAGAGACGTGTGATCCGAGAGCTGGCGCTTATCTGGATCAACGTTTAAGCATTGCGATTCAGCGGGGCAGTGCAGCCAGTGTCTTGGGAGCACTTCCGCCTGGTAGTAATCTGGAGCAGTTGAGCTATCTATAGATCGTTTGCAACGGTCTTTAGATGATTCAACTGTTTCTTCTTTATTTAATTGTAAATAATGGTATAAATTGGATGGATAGTCAATTTAAGTTGTTGCTACAACATTTTTCTTTTGCAACAGGTCTAAAATTGATGCTACAAAATTTACCCCTTTCAAGTCTTAATACAGCAAGTTTTTACTTTCAACTGCACAATAAAACACAGATAAATGAATGAGGAGAATTATTAGTTTAAGATTTAATATGAACGTAAAAAATTACTATTTTATTTTATTTATAAGAGCTGACCCGGCAAACTTTGTTCTACCATATAAGTTATCAAAGAAATCAAATGCGGAATGCAATGTCAAAGTGACGCGACACTGCATGTTAATAACTTCACGTCAATGAACTACGGTTAAATTATATGGAACTATCAACCCATATTTCACGCCTTTCAAGACTATATTATCCTTTCCCAGGATATAATCTATCTTTTCGCCAAATTTCATTACGATCCGTTCAGCCTTTTAGTCGTGAAAAGGTAACAAACAAACAAACTTACAAACAAACTAACACACAAACAGAATTACTTTCGCATTTATAATATTAGTATGGATAATGTTAGATATAAGCTTAAGACGGGATTCAAAGTTTTCTCTTTACGTATATCATAACTATATTATATAGGCTACCAAATTTGGCCATATTCTTCAACAATAGCGATTATCCAACCTTATTCAGATTCCCAAGACTATTTTTATAACAAGTGAAGCGACAAAGCTATCAGATGAACTTTATCGGATCCTCGATAATAGACCGGGAGCCAGCAGCTGTTTTCATAAAATATTAACACTTAGACACAATGGGCTTCGGAAACCGGTTGGCACTGTGGCTCTCAAAGTTTTCATCTCACTTGGTAATGTTTAGATATCATTGTCTTAAGCTTGATTTATAAGCCTTTATTTCGAGATAAGTTTTGTATTTTGTACTGTTCAAATCTTATATTAAAAACAGTCGGGTTAGTTACACCGTTTATAACTCAAGAACGGCTGGACCGATTTAGATGATATTTGATTTGTTGCGGGTAATAGCTAGTAAACAATATAACAGTTTATAAAATCCAATAGGATATGGATAAAACATATTTAAAATGGAATTGCAATATTTGTAAACAAATAGGTACAAATTTAAATTCAATAAAAAAGTTTGAGGACCACAATACAAGTTAGATATCCGCTATATTATACTGCTCATTCATTATGCCTTTAGCTAAATTTATGGAAAAAATGCACCTTACACCCGCCGCTTCAGTTAATTTATAGTACCAGTTTTTTATTTATAATTTATATCAGATCATTAAAACAAAATATCAATAGCTCTAAGTTATTTGTATGTTTTTTGCACATATAGTCCTACTGCAAGGCAAAGCCCCCCCCCCCCTCTTCTGTCCGTTCAATTTAGTTATACCTACGTAAATTAAAATTATTTGACTAATTAACAAATTCACCTTGTCCAGGTCACAAACATAGCCAAAGATTTGCAAACTAAAGTGGCAGTGGGCGGGGCACATATCTCAAATAACTGACGGCCGTTGGGGCAGAAAGGTTCTAGTGTGAAGATCACGCACTGGAAAGAACAGCGTAGGATAGCAATTAAGGTTGCTGGAACTGGAAGGCGTTGGGCGCAGGCCCCACAAGATCGGTCGGTCTGACAGTCTATGGGGGAGGTCTTTGTTCAGCAGTGGATCTCCTATGCCTGATATGATGATGATAAATTTACAAATTCAGTAACTAATAGGCAATGAGTGGAGGCCCTTCCAATCGTTAACGTGAAGTTTACTCACAGGAAGACGTTAAGACGTTGATGATCTTTATGATTGTACAATACAACAATACAATTCTTTATTTATAACGCAAAGTTACAAGTCATAAACAAAAAAGATTTATAGGTAAGCTAAAAATTCAATATTGACCATTAATAAAAATATCTAATATAACAGAATTTATTAGTTGTATAATAAATTAATTTATAACAAAATTAAACAATAGGCTATGTTTAGAACTCGTCTACAGAGTAAAAAGAACTCTCTAAGAGCTATTTTTAAATCTATAAATAAACTAGTGGTACGCCCTGAACTGAGATGCCACGAGTCTCCAATAAATATCTCAATAACCCCTCCCCCCCCCCCACACACATTTTTAGCTAATTTAGTCACACCAAAATTGTGCCATCACTCCCTATCTATATAGCAAATTTCACGATGATCGGATAAACGCTTCGAAAGTTATCCTCGGACAAACAAACATACATACATACTTACATACATACTTACATACATACATACAACGCCGATTTGTCCAAGTTGATTTAGAGATCTCGCTTCGCTCGATCAATAAATATTGCTCGACATTTCACACAGCGCTATCTAGCCCCAAACTAAGCAGAGCTTGTACTATGGGAACCAGATACCTGATAGAATACTTATATACTTTTTTTTGTAAATACATACTTATACAGAAAAACATCTGTAGGTAAACAAAATATCTGTAGATCATGCAAACATTTGTTCCGCAGCGGGAATCGAACCCGCTACCTCCTGCGTCTAAGTCAGCTATTCGCCCACTGCGCCACGGAGGTCGTCAAATTCTACGTCTATTATTAAATATTATGTAAGAATACAAATAAAAATGAATCTGACATCTTTCTGTGTTACCTATATTCTGGCAATAAATGATAATGATTATAAGTATCCGATCCTGCGCTAAACGAATCCAGTGACATCCCACCATCTTCACGATATATCATCCGACCACGGGCCGGTGGTCTTCCCGGTAATGTTCAGCCTTCGCGTGGCCACCTCTCGGTCATTGCCTTTGTCCATCTCACGTCCTCCTACCTAGCAACTTCTTATTTAAATAAATAAAATAAAATTGTGAAAGCGCACCAAGGAGTAATAAATAAACTTCTGGACAAACAATAAATTAAAGCTTACATAAATATTAATTAAAAACCATTCGGTCGTTATTGAGAGCTCCATTGAACAGGTTTAGCAGCTGCTACATACTCTTAGAGTTAGATAAAATGCTAATTCTGGCTTATTATGTAAGATCTTGTTAATATATAGTTTACTAGCTTCCGCTCACGGGGTCACACGCGTGGTTTGTCAATGTCAAAAGTAACCTATGTGTCAATCCAGGTCATAATTTATCTACATACCAAATATATGATAACTGGGTGTCAAGTCGTGAATGAACAGGTTTCTTCTAGTCAAGCGTGATCCATCGTAGATAGGGTTTCCATACGTCCGGAATTTTTCGGACATGTCCGGTAATATAGGTCTTTGTCCGGAATGAGGGGGAATCCTAAACCGTCAGGAATTTCTACAATTTAACTAGGTAATGAGTAAAATAAAACATAAAATAAACCAAATATTTTGCTTCGTTCATTCACATGCACGATTCTAACGACATTAATGTTATATTTACAAGAAAGTCAGGAATTTTCATCAAATGTCAGGAATTTTTAATCAGGGAACCCTAATCGTAGGCTGCATCATTGCTTAGCATCAGGTGAGATCGTGGTCAAACGCAAGCCTATAAAAAAACCATCGAATTTGTTTGAGCCATTATGAAGTGATTGAGTGACAAACAAACATCCAATCCAAACTTTTGCATTTATAATATTAGTGTAATTTATTAGTGTAAAACCAGTATTTTGATCCTGTTTGAAAGTTTATAACAAGCTTTGAAATGAAAAGTTTTAAGAAAGTGGATGAAATAATAATCTGGAGGGTAAATGTGGTACAAGCTACCTCTACATACAATACTTTAATACTTTAAATGTTTTTATTGCAAGTGAAATCACAGGGGCATACTGTTAACCTATTTCTCATGGTGACAACGCGGAACTGACGTTTTCGGTGTTAAAAACGACCATAGGCCGGTTACCGCTTATCATCACTGGTCAATTCTACTAAACCAATCGCTTCACTATTTATTTGTTTATTTGTGTAACTAGAAGGCTGGCCAATTATATTAGTTACAATAAATGTCATAATAATAATATTTGGAATCAAAATAAGTAATCAATTCAAGTAAATTAAACAGTTCAAATTATTAAGAGGCACATGAATTAAATATTTAAACATCGGTATTAAATCTAAATATATAAAACAAAGTTGTTGGATTTGTCTCCGCCCCGAATAACAGAATAACTATTAAAACAACGGAAAAATTCACGCAAAAAAATTATGAAGAAAATTCATTTTCTTATGACAAATCTACTGGGTTGACGTACATTGGCAGCCCGCGTCATATGCATGTCAAGGCGGTACGAAGTTTGCCGGTATTGAGTAACAAACTCAATCATGTCATAATGGCAGAACCGATTTTGATTAAATTTGGTATTTACATAGATGGATTTTACTTACTACTTTTTACTACTTTTTCCTGCTACTTTTTACCCAACTGCGCAGAAGTAGGGTAATCTTTTTATTGAAAACTACGCGTGCGCAGCTGCGGATTGGTCAGCTAGTCGTTAAATAAAGGAATGGCTCGTTTTTATTTTAAAATAGCAAAATATGGCCCAGGTGAGCCGTATATGTTTGCAATTTTTAGTGGTATAAAGTACAAAATGGAAACTCTAAATGGATAAATTGAGAGAAAACTCTGCGACCAAACCGAGAACCATAAGCATCGTCATAATACTTTTAGTATGTGGTCAACCACTGCATTGTTTGCGATGACCAAGCCATGAAGATAGGGGCTGTTCATGTTATCGACAATATTATTAAGTAAGAGAAAGGAACTCTGTTTGTCTGTTTATTACTTTTTCACGACTAAACTACTGGACCGATCTTAATGAAGTTTATTTTTTATTTATACTACGTGTATTGTTATGTACGACATTAAATGAAAACACATATAGGGCTAATGGCTAGTATTGTTGAAAATAGGTTATATTAAAATTCGTTGCAATATAATATTTTTAAGATATTTAAAAAAAAACTTAATATCAATATTATTAAGTCCTAAAAATGACACTGAAACAGCTTGGAATAGAATTAGGGTTTCGTTCCCGGGTCCCGGGAATCGGGAAATCCCGGGAAATAAGTCATTCCCGGAACCGGGAAAAATTCTGATTTCCCGGGAATTCTCGGGAATTTCCAAAAGTATGTGATAGATCTAAAACTTTTTTCTCAAGTATTACTTTATGAAATAATTTAAGACTTAAACTGAAATAGTGCTTAAGCTTACGTGACTGTTACATAATAAGGGCATAAATAAAATTTTGCCCACGAGGTGTGGCCGCTGCAAGAGAGTAAATAAAATATTATATGAACTGCTGCACAGAGTTAAGGTATTTAAACACTCGAATCATTTTATGGTCAAATTAAACTCGGATTCACTGCGTTTGATAAACTACTCTCGTGTTTACATCCTTTAATGATGTTCAGTTACGTATAATACTTTATCTACTCTTGTACTTGCCGCCACACATTGATGGCAAAGTTTGTTTGTTATCATAAGAGCAATACTTAATTACTCCGTTTATATTATGTTTATACCATTGTGTGTGTTCAGAAGTTTTATATTATAAGTGTAATTTTGCATGCCTGAAACCAATCATTAAGTTTCCTTTCATTAAGTATACTGCTGTGGAGGAGTGCTGCAGATATAAAAACTGTTTTCGTGCTGCAGAAGAGGGCTGTTCGTTCAATTTATAATATGGACCCCAGAGAATCATTAAGCAATAAGTTTAAAAAAATAAATATTATGACATTCCCTTGTCAATACATCTATGAAAATCTAATGTATGTTCACAAAAATATTAATTTGTTTTAGAAAAATAGCGATAATCATAATTTTAATACTACTAAAACAAAGATAAACTCGCTGTTGCCACCTGTAGACTCCATAAAGTTAGTAAATCGTTTAAAGGGCAAGGTGTACGCTTTTATATCAAACTCCCAAGGGATGTACAAAAATTGACAATTAACAAATTTAAAAACGTAATTAAACAAAATCTTTATAAAAGAGCCTGCTATAAAATATCGGATTATTTAGATGATAGAGAAGCTTGGGATTGAAATTGCTCCAACTCGTTAAAATGTTATAATTTAGACGTAATTTATTTTCTGTATTATGTATTGTAAAAGGATCATTAAAAAAAACAACCAGCCTTGTTTCTTACCCTTTTTCCTGGCTTGGTCGCGAAGGAAGGACTTTGACTTTCTATTATACTACCTCTGTTTATGATCGATCGAGAATGTTTAATTATTTCTGAGTCAAATAAATAGCTTATCTAATCTATTATGTGTTTTCTTGACTTTTTGTAGTTAAAAAAAATTAAATTAAGGACTTTAAAAAAATTCCCGGTTTCCCGGGAATCCCGGGAAATTGAAAATATTATTCCCGGTTCCCGGGAACGCAAAAAACCCGGGAAATCCGAAACCCTAAATAGAATAGAAATAGAATAGAATAGGTAAACAAATCATATTCATTCATCATGAAATAGGTACTTGTTAAACTGACTAAGCGTCATCGCTGCCGATTTGATGTTTTTGTATAGATAACTGGATACTTAGGTACTTGAATATTCAAGCTACCGGTATTAAATCCACCTCTAAAATTAGTAAATACGATTCTGGATCTATGTTTTAAATTAATGTCGTACAAAGCAAAATAGGTTGTATATATAGATGGCCTGAATGACCTTGATTGAGACAGAGTACTTATTGACAAACCGCACGCGCAAAGCCGCGGACGGAAGCTTGCAAATAAATTAAAAAAAAAACAGGTACCTACCTACCAGGTAGGTCAGATTTTATGAGGTGGCATTGCTTTATCCTAGGTGTAACTAATGATTTTTTTCTTATAAGACTTGGAGATGTCTGATGGTTGTAATCATCGCCTATAACAAAGTACTGCCTCGTAGGTGACGTACCTTAGAAACGTGCCCTACGATGCACTGCTCTGCGTTTATCAACTGGGGGAATACAGGTGTAAAGCCTCATGTGCCTGTAATATCACCGGCCACCGGTCGAAATAGATATTGTGGTAGTACTTCCCCGGGCGAGCCTTTTCACAAGGAACTCTACTACTCTTAAACTATTATATGTATTCAATGGACCATCGGTCAGTTCATCATGTTTTCAACTAAACAACAACTTTCCTCTACAGGTTGCATCGGAAAATTTATGCTAACTGGAGAGGGTGTCATTGCCCACACTTAAGAGAGCAATGTTTGTTTTGTGACTTGTTGATCTTTGATTTTTTTTAACAAGGTTTGAATCTGCTGTTTTCGATGCTTAATATAATAAAATATGTATATACAAATAACTATAAACATTAGGTTTGACTCGAACCCTACCGCTATCTCGTGCGTCTCAGCCGGCTATTCACGCACTGCGCCACGGAGGTCTCCGTATCCTTATGCAGTGTGTAGTCACCATGGGTTTTATTCCATGCACAGTCGCGAGACAATAGGCCTGCATGATTCCGCGAACTAACATAGCACGCACCACCTATAAATTGTTATTGCCTACGGTACTCTCTTCAGTGTGAATCGAACTTATATTTGATATTAAAGTGAAAAGCACAACTTCATCATATATTATGCGAATATTTACAAAAATTTACGAAAACCCCAGGCAACACGTTGAACATTTCACGCAGTGCCAAACTAAGCAAAGCTTGTAATTATATAATATAAGCATAAAAGATAGAAATAATTAAAAGTAAAGTAAAATAAAAGTACTTATGTAAGCATTCTATCAGTTATTTGGTACACATTGTGTTTACCAAATTTCACGATGATGGGATAAACGCTTCGAAAGTTATATAAACAAACATACATAGGTACATACAACGCCGATTTGCCTAAGTTGATTTGGAGATCTCGCTTCGCTCGATCAACTATGTAGCTATGTGTGTATATTAAGTATGTACCTATAATTATGTGGAACCAAATAAATGTATTTTCTTTCTTTCTTCCTTTTTAGGGTTCCGTACCTAAAAAGGTAAAAAAGGAACCCTTATAAGATCTCTCTCTTAATCTCAATCATCAATTTTTATGAACTCTCAATAATATTCATAAAAATTGACCAAAATTAACTTTGTATTTTAAAATGACTAAGTTACCGCCGTACTGACTACGGAATCCTTCACTGTACGTGATTCGACACGTGCTTTTTTTCTTTGTCTGATGTTGTGTCTAGCTTATATGTTAGGTATAATGAAGGATTTTTACTAATTAATTCATAATATTAACATACAAAGGTGTTTGAAGAATTCCGAAACTTTTGATTTATGTGCCTCAAAATAACACTAATATTATAAATGCGAAAGTTTGGATGTTGTTTGTTTGTTACTCAATCACGTCGTAATGAAAAAATGAAAATGAAAAATATTTATTTACTACAAAATGCACGTAGGTACATAGCTTAACTTAGGTTACAGTTTTAGTAAGTACAATTCGTAGAGCAGGGTAAACATTTACAGGTACCTGTCGTCTCCTCACTAGGCTAAGCCTGTATCGAGGAAACATTATAAACAACTTTTCATAAACGAATTCTCGCACAGTAGACAGTAATAATAGTTGTAAAAGCTAATGATGCACCGATTGACTTGATAGATAGGGGAGTTCAAGATAAATAAATATTGTATAATAATTATATGTATATGTATATAGTACTTATAACAAAAATATATATTGTAAAACTTAAAAATTCCAATGAAGTTAACTTTCGAATATTATAATGTCCTCGGTTTCTTGGTAAGTTATTGTAGCTAGCCAAATATTAATCATACGTTTTGCTTCACTAACTGATTTATTTTTTATGTCACAGTATTTTGCGACATTGTTGTAGACGTGTAACTTCATAAAACAACCTAAACGTTGTAAAAATTTTGTATTAACGGGAGGGGTTGGTAATTTAAAGACTCTGCGGTTTAATAAGAAGTCGTACTCTGGGGATGTTATGACAGATTTATGCGTTATCAGAGATGTTTTTAGCACAAAGAGTTTGCGCACACTTAGAACACCAGCATCTATGTAAAGAGACGTCGTGGGATATCTATAGGGCTTGCGTAACATCACCTTAAGGACAGATCTCTGAGCTCTTTCCGCCTGTATGATAATGGATTTAGCGGCACTGCCCCAGCACGTAATGCAGTAAACTATCAGGGATTGGCATAAAGCATAGTAGACCGACGTAAGTGTGTCGACGCTTGCAACATACCGCAGATTTCTCATTATACTGATAATTTTTCTAATACGAGCCGAAAGAAACGCAATATGAGATTTAAAGGAGAGTTTTTCATCAATTTGCACACCAAGATATTTTAAAGCCTGTGTTCGTATAAGTGGTTCACAATTGCATGAGTTTGCAATGCAACAGTTGTTGTGGATTCTGAGACATGCGTTTTCTACAGGGGCTGAGGCCTTGGTTTTATGAAAGCACAAGTACACAGTTTTTTTTGTATTTAGTGTGAGGAGATTTTGTTCTAGCCACTGTGAGATTAGCACCATACCACGTTCTGCAGTGGCATATACCGCAGGCCAAGTCAGACCATGAAATATTATAGCGGTATCGTCTGCATAGCACAAAATGTCTGCGTTTTCTAGAGGCGTATCGTGTATATCATTGATATACAACAGAAATATTGTAGGCCCCAGAATACTTCCTTGGGGTACACCAAACTTGATTGATTGTGAGCCGCTAGTATACTGACCAATTTTTACACACTGTCTCCGATCTGTTAAATAGCTCTTGAACCAGTTCAATGCTACTCCCCGGACCCCAAGGCCATCTAACTTTTGCAGGAGAATAGGAACGGAGACAGTGTCGAACGCTTTGGCCAGATCTAAAAATACGCCGACACAGCATTTTCCAACATCCAAATTTGAGGATACAACATTTGTAAGTAAAGTAATGGCGTCCTCAGTACTTTTTCCCTTGCGAAAACCAAACTGTTTGGATGCAATCAAATTATGAGACTCCATGAAGTTTACCAAACGTTTATTTACAAGCTTTTCAAGGATTTTAGAGAAAGTTCCCAAGAGTGAGATCGGACGATAGTTATCTACAGAGCTTTTAGCTGAACCGATTTCGATGAAATTTGGTTTTTTGATAGATGGAGTCAAACCAGTCAAACATAAGCTACTTTTGTTGACAAAGAATGCGTGCGAAGCCGCAGGCGGCAACTAGTATTAGAATAGATTTCATCACATTTTTTATTAAACACGGCTTGTAAAAAATATGAAGTTCTTTTTATTCGTGGAGGACCTCAAAATTGTAATCCTTAAACGTATGAGGAGGTTAATGAAGGACCATTTAAATTAACGCTGCATGTACCCACCTGGTCTAAACAAGTAGCATCATACATTACTTCTAAAGATATGAAAAAGATAGCGCCAAACGAAAATTCCTCCGAGAAATTAAACTTCTTTATCTTAATGAGAAATCTTTGACCCCGACCATACAAGTCATCGTTATACCAATAAACTAATAGCACAGAACAGCAAACTGCTAATAGCCTTGCCATCCAATTCTGTACCATAAATACAGGACCGTAGAATATCATAATAGTTGACAGAGTCGAGAACTAAATTGGTTTTACAACTTAGTGATCAAATACAAGTTTACACTCAAAGATTCACACTTTTATAGCCAAAATACTTCGAGCATCATAACTCTAGCAGTTATTGTTGTTTTAGGTGTTAATTAGATTTACAACTATAGCTATCAAATACAGGTTTACACATAAAGCAAGATGTTTATATGATTATTTACCTGCGCATCAAAATACAACGTTCCATACACCGTTTTGTAAAATATGTAATGCGTTGTGCGAACAGCTCTACTCGTAACACCACTTGTAAGAAATTATTGACGTTTTGGGGCGTGCTAAACATTTTATGGCACTAGAGTGTAAAGGACTCAAAGATTCGCACCTTTACAGCCAAAATACTCTGAGCATCATAACTCTAGCAGTTATTGTTGTTTTAGGTGTTCATTAGATTTACAACTATAGCTATCAAATACAAGTTTACAGGCTAGATGTCATTTGCACCTTTACTGCAAACATTCTATGTAATTATTTATTTCTTCTTCTTTCTACCCTTTTTCCACATTATGCGGGATCGGCACAACATGTATTCCTCCTCCACATCTCTCTATCAGCCGTCATCTCTGTTGTCACTTCCTTTTTACTCATAGCATTCTTCACACAGTCCATCCATCTCTTCTCCGGCCTTCCTCTATTTCTATATCCATCCACACTCATATCTAACACTCTTTTAGTCACATACTTTCTTCCCTACGCAAGATTATTTATCTGCGCATCAAAAACACAACGTTCCATACACCGTTTTGTTTTGTGTGATGCGTTGTGTAAACAACTCTAATACCACTTGTAAGAAGTTATTGACGTTTTGGGACGTGCTAAACATTTTATGGCACTAAAGTGTAAGACGGAACTTTATGATACCGGCTGTACAATAAAATATTGCAACACAAATGTTAATTAATTCATAAAGCAATAACTTATGATGTCTAAGGATAGCTAAATAAACATCCACACCATCAGCCATAATATAAACTCACATAAACGTATGAAACAACACTCAAAATTATAGAATAAATGGTAGAAGACTTTATTTCGTTAAAATCTTACGGAAATTACCTCAAATTATATCAACCTTTTTACACAACTGATAAAATAATTTTAACAAATGCCTCATAAATAATAATAAATAAAATTATTAGCTCATTATTATTATTATTTATTACCAAGAACACACAAGAAAATACATTTAAAAATACAGAAATAGAGGTCCATGTACAAAAGCGAGCTTAACCCTAAGAAGATGTTATTCATTAATTACAAATTATGTTGTTTGACTATCACACACTTTTATTTCGGATGTTAAGCTACTTATGCTCATAGTTGGTACCATAAATTCCGAATGGCACCGTGCCACAGATGGAACAGAAGTGGCTTATAGTTAATAGTTTATTTGAATTATTCCTTTTGACTGATCCATGATCTCACAGGGTTGCGAGCGAAATGAATAATTCGGGTGTTAAGCTACTTATGCTCACAGTTGGTACCATAAATTCCGAATGGCACCGTGCCACAGATAGAGCAGCAGTGGCTTACCGTAAATAGTTTATTTGCCTTATTAAATAACCGGGAACATATTGTGAGCGGAGTACCGTTGCGACTTGACCTACCGCAAGCTGAGCGCGACGATTTATTATACTATGAACACGTATTTTTGTCCCCGAACCAGGGATGGATTCGAATTTCCGTATAACCTTACTTTTCATGAAACTAGCTGTTGTCTGCAATTCCGACCGCGTAGTAGGTATTTTCTATCTTCATTTGTGATTTGTATGTTTATTTATTCCATTGGGACTGCATTATACACCAATTATACTAATAAAGAAGAATTTAATACAAAAACATAAAAATTAAACGAACAAACACACACGACGAAACAAACCAATCAATAATAATAAAAATAAATGGATTAATGTATAATTGTAACATAAAATTTAAATGAATATACCTAACTAGTGGTTCGCCCCGAACTGAGATCTCGCGAATCTTCTAAAATAAATATTATTCTTAGGGGGACTTTCACAACGATGCCTAAACATATTTAGTGGCTAAATATGATTTAAGGAGTTGTAAAATTATACAAATACTTCAAATATAAACATGTTTAATCGCTAAATACGTTTAGTGATCTTTATGCATGCCGGCTTTAATCTTTGAGTAATAAATTGGTGACACGAAATGAATAACCAACCTACTTGACCTACAGTTTCATTCAAATTAGATGTAACGGGGGTTCTTGTTAGTGGGTTTTGTGTGCAGCCGGGTGCTGTTGGCTGGCTCGTCGAGGTTGAGGTTGATAATAAAGACTTGAGCACCATTTAATCACGTTTATTCAGAGCACACATAGTTCGCTACCACGAGTCCGGGTTGACATCTTTGCCATCGACATCTTAGAACTGACCGGAAAGGCCCGAGTCTTTCATAGATAATTTAATTTTACAATAATGTTGCCATCTGTGTTGGCCAGGGATGCCAACATGCTGGGGGCGGGAGATAATTTTTAAGAAACAAGAATTTAAATTAACCTGAAAAACCATAGGTAGTTTATATACCATCCAGCATATTGGTATTACAATATTTAAATGAATAAAGACTCTCATTAAAAAAAATACAGTCTGTTTTCTTTGTTACACCTTTTAAAAGAATATGCTTTGTGTATTTATCTTTGTGATTCTGTAGGTAAGTAATAAAGCTTACTTTTACATTAATTTGATAGCACATAGGTACTTTATTTACTTAATCTAGAAATTGCATACAGGTATACTAAACCATTTTATTTATTCTAAGTAGCTAACATAGATGTATACTACATTTTCTTATGCTAGATTCTTATTATTAAATTTCTTAATCTAGAGGCAATATACATATACCGCTCAATGATCTTTTATAGATCTTTTTGTTGGGTGTGATAACATCCACAACTCGAACTTTGTCATCTAGGCCTGGATAGACCTTTACAATTCTGGCCATGGGCCATGTTAGGGGCGGGGAGTTAGGCTCCCTTAGTATGACTAAACCTCCAACCTTGGCATTGAGTACACTGTCACGCCACTTTGGACGAGACTGAAGAACATTCAGGTAATATTTATGCCAAATATTCCAAAAATGAGTTTTAACTTTATTACATAGTTCCCAAAACTTGAGCTTATTCGTAGGGATATCTATAACACATTTTTCAGGGAAAGAAGTTAATGCAGTTCCTACTAGCCAGTGCCCTGGAGTAAGGTAACTGAAATCGTTTATATCTTGCGCTGTTACAGGTAATATAGGCCTTGAATTTAAGACAGCTTCTATCTGACATAAAATAGTATTTAGCTGTTCGTATGTGAGTACATAGTTTTGAATTATGCGCTTAAGATGAAACTTCATACTTTTTACAGCTGCCTCAGCAAGGCCAGCAAACACAGGTGAGTAACTAGGAGTAAAATGGAAGGATATACCTTGTTGCGTTACATAATTCAGCACTTGTGTCTGATGATCTTGAGAAGCCTGAAGCTCATACAAACGAACTAATTCGTTCCTTGCACCTTTGAAGCAACCACCGTTATCGCAGAACACGTCTGTGGGTAAGCCACGTCGCGCTATAAAGCGTTTGAAGCACGCCAGGAAACAGTCTGTACTTATATCTGATGAAAGCTCGAGATGGACGGCTTTGGTGACGAAGCAGACAAATACACATATGTATCCTTTGGTCTGTATAGCTCGTCGCACGCGCGAATTTTTGACAGTTATGGGACCCGCGAAATCTATGCCAATTTTTTGAAACGGACGGCATGCTGTTACTCTTTCAGGTGGCAAGGAACCCATTAGCTGTCTCGCGCAGTCAGCTTTCATTCTAAAACAAAGTAAACATTTATGTATCAACATTTTTACATGTTTGTAACCATTTATAATCCAGTATTTCTGATTCAAGCTAGATAACAATAACCTAGGTGCTGCATGTAGCAATCTAATATGCTCATGGGTTACAATAAGATCAGTGATTCGAGATTCTTTAGGAAGTACGATAGGGTGTTTTTGCGAGAATGATACCTTTGCATGCTCGATTCTACCACCTACCCTTAGCATACCTTTGCCGTCTAAAAACGGGTGCAAAGGTTTCAATGAACCTTTGACATTTTCGCCTTTATAAGATAAACTATTTATCTCATCCTTGAAGTAAATACTCTGCTCATGATGAATGATTTTGTGTAGAGAGGTTTGTAATTCGAGAGATGATAGCGAAGTACCCATAATTCGCGCAGTTTTGCTTTTTATATTATGACAAAACCTCAGAACGTATGCCATAATACGCGTCATTTTATTAAGATCCGAATAATTTTTGAGAAAGTTATAGAAATCGACTTTCGGTTGAGCGATAAGAGATACCTTAGCGTCAGAGATCGTGAGGCTCTTCTTCACTTCAGGCAAGTCATCTTTGGAAAATGGTGGGGTGACATTTTCAAAGTTATATTTACAGTCCCGTAGAAACTGTGGACCCATCCACCACAACTCACAGTTTATCAGCTCATCTGGATCAGCTCCTCTGCTCACATAGTCAGCAGGGTTCTCTTTCGTGGACACGTAGAGCCAGCGCCATCTAGGGGTCTGCTCTCGAATCAACCTTACTCTGTTTGCAACATAAGCATTGAGTTTCATGGGCTCAGTGGCTATCCATGCAAGCGAGATTTGTGAATCGGAAAATAAATAGACATTATCAATCTTTATTTTGAGGCTCAGAGTATCATAGACTCGGTTCGTGAGCTTCGTTAGCAGAAGCATAGCATTTAATTCTAATCGCGGTATGGTGAGTGACTTTTTATCGCGGGGGTTGATTCGAGACTTAGAGCAGAGTAAAGAAATTAAAGCTTTACCTGAGTCGTCTACCACCCGAAGGTAGACACAGCAGCCGTAACCAGTAGTGCTCGAAGCATCAGCGAAGCCAATCAGTTGCACAGCAGCATTGTTAGGTATTTTTATATTTCTATCTATAGAAAGAGGTTGCATAACAGACAATTTCATAGCAAAGGAAAGCCATTCAGATTGTAGTGATTGCGGGAGGACATTATTCCAACCGAGTTTTTCGCACCATAGCTTTTGCATGAAAGCCTTTGCTTTCATGATGACCGGAGACATGAAACCAAGAGGGTCATAAAATTTTGAGATATAGCTCAGTACTTGTCTCTTGGTAGGAGACTCAATTTGGAAAGGTTCTGGGCATGAAAACACAAAGCAGTCTTTAGAAACATTGAGTGTAAGACCTAATGTTTTCATGTACAAATTATTCTTTTGTAAATCCAAATCATCAAACTGTTGTTTGTCTGGGGATATGTCCTTTAAAATTTCTTGACAATTCGATGCCCACTTATGGGTATAAAAACTACCTTTACCCAGTAATTCACATAATTGCCGTTTTGCCTCAATAACCATTTGGATATCAGAATGAGAATAGCAAGCGTCATCAATATACATACAGTTTCTTATTATATAACAGGCTAATGGAAACTCATCCTTATATTTGGTAGCAAGCTCATATAAACAGCGTGTGGCTAGAAAACTTGAACTTTTTTGACCATATGTGACTGTATCTAACTGTATACACTTAATATTGTCGTTTACACTGCTTCTCCACAGTATGTTTTGCAAGCTACCGTGCGAAGGATTAATGCTCACGCAGCGAAACATGCGGCGTATATCCGTGGAAATAGTGTATTCACCCAAGCGAAATAAAAGCATAATGTCAAACAGCTCTTTTTGCACAATAGGACCATTTAGCAATAGATCATTCAGAGAAACTTTCTTATCAGTTTGCATAGAAGCATCAAAAACCACGCGCGTCTTTGTAGTAATGCTATTTTCGTTAATGACAGCATGATGGGGCATGAAATACCAAGGTTCGTTTTGAAAATCTATAGAATTTATATCAATATAGTGGCCATGTCCTAAGTCAGTGTATTCATTTATGAATTTTTCATATTCCGAAAGCAAGTTAGGACTTTTATGTAACCTTCGTTCAAGACTGAGGAATCTATAGTAAGCAAACTCAAATGAATTACCAAGAGAATCGTTTATTTCGCTCATTGGTAATTTTAGTGGCAAATTCACTTGAAATTTGTTATTTTCTAGCACAGTTGTGCTTTGGAAAATGTTTTCACATAAATCATTTTCTGATATTTTTTCAGAATAAGTTTCAGGAACCTTTTCAGTTTCAAAAAATTGTTGTAAAGTTTCATCAAGATCTGACTTACAATCTAAACATAAAAGTGAGACCTTACTTGTGTTCCTATTTGTAGGCTGTGGCAAAGCCCCAGCAATGACGTGACCAAACCTTGTGTTGATGAAGCATGGTTGCGGGCTCTGCTGCTTAGATTGCAAAGCTCGTTGCTGTATAGTGGCTTGTTGCTCCGGAAGCAGCACCTGGAAAAATATATCGGCTCCAATCAGCATATTGATCTCAGACGGGATGTGAAAATCAGCATCAGCTAGCGTCAATTGAGATGGAATGGTCATAGACGTCATGTCCACTTTAAATTGTGGGATTTTGCATGTTATTTTGTCTAGCACATGACAATTTATGGTCACCCTATAAGGGGATGACAGTGAGAAAACTTCTAGGGGTACAGAATATTTAGCAATATTATTTTTGTTGCTGACCCCCACAATGGTTGTACTGTCTTTGTTTGGAGTTATACCTAAAACATCTATCACCTTACTTGTTACCAAGGATACCTGGGATGCGGAGTCCAAGATCGCCTTTACATGTACTTCAGTTCCATTCTGAGAATAAAGTTTTATTTTTACAGTGGGTAACAAAACCTTGTCAGTCTGTGTGTTCGACATCAGTGTGACCGGCCTTGGTGATGGCTCATCATGCAGTAATGTGTTGTGAGCTTGTTTGCAAATATTGCATCGAAAATGAAATTTACATTTGCCGGAGTGAGTGTTGAGACACACATTGCACAGATTTTTCTCCTTGGAAAACTTTACTCTTTCTCCAGAAGGCAGCGCTTTGAATTTATTGCATGCAAATAATTTATGGTCGTTGGACTTACATTGTACACAAGAAGTTGCTCGTGCTGCTGCAACGATGTTCACTACTGTCCTGGTAGGCTTGCTCGACGTCACCGGCTCAGCATTCTCCAACGCTAAGGCTCTCTTCTCCATGAACAACAAAAAATCCAACACTGTTGGATCGGAGTCAGTGCTTCGCTCAAGTTGGTATGCCCGGGACGTATATGCATCTAATTTGCGGAACAAAATGGACAATATAATAGGATCCCAAGTTTCCGTGTTTACTTGAAGATTTTTAAGGCTCGCTAAACATTGTTTAACAAGTGATACAAAACCTCTCAAAAGAATCGGAGTAGATTTGACCAGAGCATTTATATCAAGCAGTGAGTTTATGTGTTCATTTACAATTTTAAATCTATGATTGTATCTTTCATCAAGAAGCCTCAACGCTTCATCGTAACTACCAGGCTCAAAAGGGAGATCTTTGATTATATCAAAAGGTTCTTTTTGCAGAAAGGATCTTAAATAATATAGCTTCTGAATATTGTCGATCGACCTGTCTTTATGGATAATTGCCCTAAACAAGTTAATAAATGGGGTGTACTCACTGTATTTACTGCCGTCAAAACATTTGATCTCAATTTTAGGTAACTTTGTACGAAATGCTGAGTTTCCCGTATCCGAACTCGGAGT
Organism: Philereme transversata; assembly: GCA_963924445.1. Taxonomy (NCBI): domain Eukaryota; kingdom Metazoa; phylum Arthropoda; class Insecta; order Lepidoptera; family Geometridae; genus Philereme; species Philereme transversata. Next base: position 33,095,979 of record OZ004339.1, on the reverse strand, counting down.
TGACTTTGCCTTTATTGCCTCGTTTAGCGCAGACAACACAGTGAAATACTTTGTTTCGCAATCTGCGACATCTTCGTTGTCCTGATCAACAAATGCCAGGATTTGTTTATTATACCCCTCGTATTCACTAAAGATCTCTAAAACCCTTGATCTTTTTGCCTGCAATGATGCTAGCGTACTTAATTCTAAATCACGCTCGGTCTGTACAAATTGGTGAAGCCTTGTAAGGGACGCCTTGGCATAGCCACGAGACGCCCTCAAATGTTTGAGAGTTTTATCGTCAGACATTATAATACAACTTGCTTTCTCACTATAGTTTCTAATCTAAAATACAATTTGTTACTTATTAATATGGTTAAAGCACTTATTTTCACAATAAAAATCTATTTGGTGAATTGAACTGAACTTGTCTTTGAATAAACAACACGGAATAAAATGGCGGCTGCTTGCGTGGTTTAAACCACGAATCACAAACCCTCGTTTGGTTGCTTGAAATAATTCCGGAAGTTAGACATTGTCCAATCACGTTGCAGCGTTGACAGCTGTCACTCGATGACAGGGAAGCTGATTGGTTCGCAGCTATTTGCGCCTACGCTGATGAAGACGCGTCAAAGTGGCGCGGAACTTTAAAATTTTTGTTGATGGCTTGCGTCTCGTTCTGTTTCCTCGCTTGCACGTATTTTCTTCTTTGTCTTGCTACACACGGGAAATATTGCGTGTATGAAAAATGGCGATTTGACGTAGCAAGAATTTGGTAATTTGGTTTGAGAACGATGACGATACGTATGGACGTAATTTCTTCGACTCTTTGTTGCAAAATATTGCAAATTGCTTGTAGAAATTGTGTGCTTGATGTAGCTGAATAAACAATTGATGGTTTACACTTACGATGATGGTGTCAAACCTGAGCCTCGCCTCGCCACTGGAGAAGAAAGTCGATATTGCGATTTCTCCTCTTTTTGCAGGACGATTGTAGAAAGCTTGTAGCAGGTTCTTTCCAGTCTTGATCGCAGTACTCGTGCGTGGAAGACTTTTTTCGCAGGTTAGGTACGTATGTAACCTGAGTCTCACCACGTGTCGCTGTTCTTGATTATCGCGCCCAATCCTTTTTTAAGAAGCTCGAAGGACCAATGTGTGCAGCCGGGTGCTGTTGGCTGGCTCGTCGAGGTTGAGGTTGATAATAAAGACTTGAGCACCATTTAATCACGTTTATTCAGAGCACACATAGTTCGCTACCACGAGTCCGGGTTGACATCTTTGCCATCGACATCTTAGAACTGACCGGAAAGGCCCGAGTCTTTCATAGATAATTTAATTTTACAATAATGTTGCCATCTGTGTTGGCCAGGGATGCCAACAGGTTTAATTTATTTGGGGTACAAATGGCAGTTATTCCGGATTTCAGACTTTTTCCTATATTTGTGTCACTAAAGCTACACGAATAACAAATTTCAGTGTTGTGGGGTCACTGGTCTACCCTGTGAATTTTTTCAAAGTTTTGTTTTTATTATGGCTAATAACTCAAAAACTAAAAAAATTAAACTAAAAATAAAAACGGGGTTCAAATTTACTAATAAACACCTTTCATTTGACGTCCCATTTGTCATAATAGTCCCATTTTCATTTTTTTTTTACCCCTCTTGAACCCCAACATCTCAACAACCCCCCAATATTATTAGCTCATTTAGTCACACTAAAATTGTGTCATCACTACCTACATATATACCAAATTTCATGATGATCGGATAAACGCTACGAAAGTTATCCTCGGACAAACAAACATACATACAATGCCGATTTGCCCAAGTTGATTTGGAGATCTCGCTTCGCTCGATCAATAATAAAAGTAAATAAAAAAACTTATAAAGTGATGCACTTACAAAGGAAGATAAATTTTTTTTGCCTTAGTAAACAAAAAGTGCCCACCTGAATGGTAATGAGCATTTTCTTCCAATAAACTATTTTGTTTTTTTTTTAATTTTTCATTTTGTTTATGAAATTTGAGACTATGTTAAATTAATTTTTGATTAATCTGTAGCAACATCAACAGCACCACAATCAGGTTTTCGAAAAAAAATGACGTTATACTTTAACTTGGCGACAAAATAATGGATGTGCCGATGATTGTGAGTTTCAATCATCATGGTAACGATTACAAATTGTAAGCTCTCCTAGTTCGTAGAGCTCTAAAATGCATAAATTTTCCAAAATTTGTTTCTTTAATGACTATTTTGTAAGAAATTACGTCTGTTATAGTTAAATACAATACGGAACAGTTAGTAACACTCCATTGTTCTTTGCTAACTGCCGATAAAAAAACAAAATTAAGAAAAATCGAAAAACAAATAAACAAATTAAAAATCATTTAATTTTCGTTTATCACTATTTTATCAGTAAATTGGTTCCTATAGTACAAGATTTGCTTAGTTTAGGGCTAGATAGCGCTTTGTGAAATGTCCAGCAGTATTTATTTTATCTATAATATTAAATTATACATTCGTATTTTTGGTTTTAGGACAAATGTATCCAAATCAAATAACATTAACGTATAACCGGCACAATGTAGCAGAACGATAGCTTTTCCGACAAGAAACACATAACGGGAATTTTATCACTTACAAGATGTTTTACAGTGCCATTCGAACCTAGTACAGTCAGATGTAGAGATTTGTATTAATATTTATTTATTTATATCATGTTTGTTTTACAATAGGCAATGCTTATAAATTGTAGGTCCAAAACATGAGCCCGACACGAAACAAATATCTGTAGATCATACAAAGTCGTAGTCTATTATTTTTTTATTATACCTAATGTACTATGTAGTTATGTGTGTGTATTAAGTATGTACCTATAATTATGTGGGACCAAATAAATGTATTTTCTTTATAAAAAAAGAAACCCTTATAAGATCACTCTGTTGTCCGTCTGTCCGTGTGTCACCACCAATTTTCTCAGGAACGGGTGGACCTAGCAAGTTGAAATTCATACCAGATACTGAAGTTTATAGTCCCTATTAGGTGTATAAAAATCAAGGTCCTGAATCAACACGATAAAAAGATATGGGCCAATTTAGATTCTCGTGAAAACTTGTAAGTACCAAAATTTACCTTAATTTTCAACTGTTTTTATATTTCGGAATTGTCCCTTTACCTATGCTGTAAGGCCTTGCTTATAACCAAAATTGACAATTCTAAGTCAACCGGAAGCACCCTATAGGTTTTGGGTCTAAAACCTATATAGTAGTTCCCGTTGACCCAGAATCACGAAATTTGGCAAAAATCATGGTCTTACAACACAAATAAAGGAAAAATATATATAAAAAAAAAATTGAAGGATGTCCCCATACATACATAGTTGACGCCAATTAAGATAGTCCTGAGTTGGTCTGGGCGCTCATACAATTCAGAGGAGTAGCTTAATCTGCACCAACCTCAAATAAGCTAAATAAATAAACACGTGTGCTTCGCAATCTAAACGAACTACACGTTAGCAACTCAACCATTACAACACACATACACACATACACACACACAAACTTAAAACTTAGCCACCATTAAAAATGATACCAATTTTATCATGGCGTTATAATGGGCAGGTACGGGTACGGAACCCTCGGCACGAGTTCGACTCGCACTTGACCGGTTTTTTTATAGCTAAGCTCTACTTGCCGAATACCTTTGACCTAATAGTCTCATTTAAATTTTGTTTTTACCTCTCTTGATCCCCAATATTTCAACAACCCCCCAATATTTTTAGCACATTTAGTGACACCAGGATTGGGCCATCACTACCTACCTATGTATCAAATTTCGCTAAATTAAAAAAAAAATTAAAAAAGATTAACGCTTCGAAAGTCATCCTCGGACAAACAAACATACATACATACAACGCCAATTTGCCCAAGTTGATTAGGAGATTCAATTAATCTCTAAATACGACCCTGTGTTGACTTTGGGCACGTTCTAGAGTCGTGAGTCAACGTAAGAAGTTATTTAATATACGAAGCATGGGAAATATAATGGAAAATTGTTTGCTGCTGTTTCATGCAATTCTGTTATCAATACAGTCAATTTTGAGATAGATAGCTATATATATTCTTTACTAGCTGAGCCGAACCGGTTTCGCACGGATTTCAAAATAAAATATAGACTTACTAGCTTCCGCCAGCGGCTTTGCACGCACAATCATCCAAAATGTAACATTTATAATATTAGTGTGATATAGTCTTGAGCTCATTTGTTCTGTGACTTTGGTGGTCCTTCCAGTTTTACCAATATTGCTTTGGATGGTGTATCCCTACCAGTCTGCTCCGACTTTCGGTACTTTGGGTCATTGATCCAAAACGAGGGCGACATAGGCCGGGACGTTAAAAAAAGAATTAATGCAGTATGGTTGAAATGGCGACAGGTTACAAGAACAACTTGCGATCCTCAAATGCCCCTTAATCTTAAGGGGAAAATTTACAAGACGACCATACGACCTGTCGTAATGTATGGTTCTGAGTGTTGGGCCACGAAAGGGACGGATGAAAGAAGTGTGCACGCGGCGGAAATGCGAATGTTGAGATGGATGTGTGGGGATATGAATATGGAATGAGTATATTAGAGGAAGCTGATAGAGAGATGTGGAGGGCAGGAAGAAGAAGAAGGCTTGAGCTCATCAAATCCCATAGAACGAACAGCACGTTCAGTTTTTCAGGAAATATAAGATTTTCCGGACAAGAAGCATTTTTTTTATAGACTTATAAATTGTATATCTCATTTTATTCGACTGTCAAAAATAAAATCCGGCAATGGCGACGTAATTGATTGAATTGACGTAATTCCTAATAGTCATTGAAAATATCAAAAAACCACGGTTCAAACTATAATTCAATTCAATTTTATTTCAGATATATTCATAATTTATTAGTAAAAAATAAAATCTTAAAACTATGTTAATACAATTGGTAATTTATAATAAATTAATTAATTAATTAGGGTCCAAATAATCAACAATGTAAAATTAATAATTAAGGGAAAAACAACATTTAAAAGATAAATCATTTTTGCGCTACGAGTTGGATGGGCTGGTGTACCTTCACTCGGTGCCTTATAATGCTTTTGGGCAGCAATTTTATACACCTTTGCTACCTGTTTCCTCTCAAAGCCACCGCGACTCAAGGTTCCTATAAATTATAATTACAGTAGCCAATCAATCTGCTATAATGTACTTGCGCAGAAACATTTTCAGTCCATATACAATGACGGATAGGTATAGTTGGATGGATTTGGGGGAGACCTTTGGCCAGAAAAGGGACGAAAGAGGTTAGTTAAAAAAAAAATACAACGACGTAGGTCTGGCGTTCACGTGATCTTGCTCTATTATATGTTTTTGTAGCAATCAAATAATTAACAATTGATTTTGGGTTTCTGATTTCTAGCGACCACAAATTGTTAACCCATTTTATGTTACCCAATTTAAAAGTAGAGGATAATTATTATAAGTAATATCCGTGAATCTCCATAGCATCTCACTCCGGAAACCATAGATCATGTAAAACGACGTCCTCATTTACAAATCGTTATCCAACTATCGATTTTAATTGCGCCTCCCTAATGAAGTTTATCGATTAACGGTCACAACACTCCCGCTAGCTATTAGAAGATTTAGGGTCTCTTTTAATGCGGAAATCTAGTTACAGACGTTATTTCGTTGAGATAATTATTATGTTCAATCGAAATAACATTCTTCATCTGAAAGCTGTCTGGAAGAGATCGCTTTCTTTAACGATAAGACCGCCTATTATATATTAACCTGTTTTCTATTGTTGTATTTAGCTTGTAAGGTAGGAATAACATATAAATTATTGTCAAGGGTAATAGAAGAAGTAAAACATGAATATAGATGTTCCCATAGGTAAGCCAGCTGCATAACGATCCCTAAACATATTTAGCGGCTAAACATGTTTAAATTTGACGTATTTGTACGATTTGATAGCTACTTATATCATATTTAGCCATTTAATAAGTTTAGGCATCGTTGCGCAAGTCGTCGTTAGTCACACTAATATTATAAATGCAAAAGTTTGGATGTGTGTTTATTTATTTGTTTGTTACTCAATCATGTCGAAATGGATGAACCGATTTCAATGAAATTTAGTATGTACGTAGATTATACCTGGGATTATTAGATATAACACCTTTTATCACATAAATCAGCTCCCATGGGATAAAAATGGGATGTCTAAATTTCTATATGTATTTTTGCACCCCAGAGCAATACGGGCGAAGCCGCTGGCAACAGCTATTAATAAATAATTAATAGACAAGCATTTATGTCTACCATAGCACAAATATTATTAAAAAATATTATAACAACATTGTTAAACAAAAAAAAACAGTTTATGGATAAAATCTTTACATAATATAAAATGAAGTCGCTTCCGCTTTCCTTAGATCTTTTAAACTACACAACAGATTTGAAAGTAATTCTGTCTCTCTGTCGGTTTGTTACATTTTCACGACTTAACGGCTCGACCGATTTCGATGGAATTTGGTACCTATATACCTGCCGTTGGGTGCAGATCGCACAAGATCGTTCGCTCTGAAAATCTATGGGGGAGGCCTACGTCCAGCAGTGAATGACCTATGATGATAATGAAGCTTTTGTGTTTGTGTGCGTTTGTGCTATCGGTGAATGGTATTAATGTTTTCTTAGAAAATTAACTACCATTATACAGTCGGCGATATTAGTTACCTAATCTCTATATATACTATATACTATGTTATAGTAATGTACATTCTTAAATGTATATATCTTTAGTAAAATCCCATTGTTAATCCCAGTTCAAATAATAAATGTTTTTGATCTGATTTCCGATTAGTAAATTATCTAGTGATATTTATGAAAATTGTATTTTGGTTCGGTAAAGTACACGATTTAATTAAAGCTTTTGGTTTTCCTAAAATTAAATAAATAAACTCTATATAATTAGCTTTGCCATCGTATAAACTTATGTATCTACGTCGTAAGCACCGTCGTTTTTATATGTATAAGTTGTTTTCGTATGGACTAAATCGATAAATTTCCGCTATTTTTTTTTGTTTATAACTTGGAGATAGAGTAAGCAAATAGCCCAAAAAATGTGTATTTAACAAGTAAAAAAAGAATTCAAACTTAACGATCAACAAAATCCGTGCTTATGATAATCGTCAGCATTGCTCAGAATAGTACCTACACTACTCGAATATTGCGACCTCCGTGGCGCAGTGGGTGTATAACCGGCTGAAACACAGGGGGTAGCGGGTTCGATTTCCCGCCGCTGAACAAATGTTTCCATGATCTACAGATATTTATTCCGTATTTGGGTATTTTTCTATATATTATAAGTAGGTGTATATATTTACAAAAAAACTATATAAGTATTCTATCAGATGCTTGTACTAATGGGAACCAAATGGTTCCCATTAGTACAAGCTCCGCTTAGTTTTGGGGCTAGATAGCGCTGTGTGAAATATCCAGCAAAATGTATTATTATTATTATTATTCATCTGACTGTACTTACCATTGGCATCCATTAACTGTTCAATAAGTAATATGCAATCAATGGATTTACGACTGAAGGCTTCAAGATCCGACTTATTTACGGACATGTGCTTTTACTCATTTTATACATATTCAGCTTTCTAATGATAGGTAAGTAATCAATGTCAAGGAGGCTCATAAATATGCTTACCCTACATGATAATCGTTTTAATAAACCCGGGTACCTACTGTTCTAAGAAGAAATCAGATTTGGCTTGGCGAAAACATATGTACATTGTATTGTATTGTATTTATTCATCCATAGACATATTCATTATGTACTTAGACTAGTTATACCAACAGAAATATAAATTATCTAAATTAACAAATTATTACATAACATAGATAAACATCTAAGGATAAATAATATATTCAGTATATATAAAATTAATTGGTTGCAGCAAAAGCATCGTTAGATTTTATAAATTAAAATATTTAATATTAATAAAGTATTTAATCGTTCAACAAACAGCGTCGCTAACTGGTAGTTGGTCTGCATATTTCAAGATTTAAATTAAAACTTGTTGATGATTTCCAAAAAGCTTTAATTATACGTCGTGTGTTTAGATAAAATCTATATTTTTATAAACAAACTTTTTTGGAAATTTCCTTCTAGAAGTATTATTTCAATATTTAAGCATGTAGGGGGTTACTAACGCTTTTTTGAATAGGGCCGTTAGGGCCGACTTGCCAACGATACCTAAAAGTATTTAGTGGTTAAATTTGATTTAGAGATTTGTCAAATCATGGTGATCATGGTGTTCAGATTAGGTTATCAGATCTTGACCAAATTATATGGGGCCCTTTCTAACAAAAAATAATTGGACAAAGTGTACAAGAATTTTCGATAAAATAAAAAAAAAGATTTGCCTCTGATTACCTCCTAGTGTGGTCTATATTCACGGGTGTACATGTTTAGTTGAAATCTAAGGATAAGAATCTAAGGATCTAGGGAGGTTAATTATACAAATATATTAGTTTTTTTATTTGTAAATTAGTACCATCTACAAGACCTGAAAAACACCAAATAACAAAACGACCCATAACAACCCGATGCAAATAAATTGATCAACTGCAGAAATCTAGGGAAAAACAATAAAAGTGTTACAATTTCGTGACTAAGCAAAGCATAGCTAACCTAATCTAGCATTAACTACTATTTTAACCATAACTCATTTCGGACATGGGAAAATCGTTCAACCTCTATATATCACTTTCTAGATAATTTGAGTAAAATAAATAAATAATATTCTACAAAATTAGGTACTGACTTATCTTACATCTAAGTAGAATTACAAATCGCAAAATGTACGAATTTTATTGACAATCTCTATCTATATGTACTTATATTTAAGAGAGGTAAATGTGAGTGTGTTTATTTGGATGTAATGTATAATTTCCTGAACTACCGAACAAATTTTGAAAATTCATTCACAGATAGAAAGCTTAACCATTCCTGAGTGCTATATGCTATATTTTATTTTGATAACAATCCGTGCGAAGCTGGGGCGGGTCAGCTAGTAATTTATAGAGAAACAAACCTGTAGATCATTTGTTCCGCGGCGGGAACTGAATATGCAACCTCCTACGTCCTTATCTACTTGGCAGTATTTATCGGGACGAAAATTGACTTTCTCTATGAACAGAAGCATCGATAAAACCGACAGTGAACAATACAGTAACGACAGTGAACAAAAAACACTTCACTTGAATGCCAATAAACAAATTCTATTCATCTCAGATACCAATTGAACATGACTGTATCAAGCTCTCTGCGGGGTTTCGTGGTATAATTTAGTTATCTGAGCGCACCGTTACCGCTTTGAGCGCTTCTGCCAGAGTATCATTGGAACTGCAAATGCACGTATTTGTGCTATTAATGATTATAAAGCTTCTGATTGTGTAGAGCTGGAGGACATGAGTTTCAACATAAAATTCTGATTTTATTTACAATCAAATTAGTACTATTATAAATATGAAAGTTTGGATGTTTGTTTATTTATTTGTTTGTTACTCAATCACGTCGTAACGGCTGAACTGATTTCGATAAAATTTGGTAAATACGTAGATTATAACCTGGATTACCACATAGGCTACATTTTATCCCATAAATCAGGTCCCATGGGATAAAAATGGGGTGTCAAATCAAGTTGCAACAGCGAGTTTAGCTATATTTCTAAGTTACCTACACATTTAGTAGTGTAACGCGTACGAAGTCGCGGGCAACAGCTAGTTTACAATAATACCATGTGCTCCGAAATAAAAGTATTTTTTGAATCAAATACCTACTAAAATAAATAAATGAATAGGCGCTTATAGATCTCACTTATGAGAACATTGTTTGTTAAACAACTTTTCAAAATTCGATCTTTACGAAGAATCACTTGATAAAAATCTGCTGACTTCCATAAAAAATTATTAACATAATTATTAATATAATAATTAACAGCTGTTTTAGCCGAATGAACTAGAGGGTGACTAGCGCAACGATACCTAATCGTATTTAGTGCCTAAATATGTTTAGGGGGTTGTCAAATCATACGAATACGTCAAATTTCAACATGTTTAGTCGCTACGTTTAGGGATCGCTACGCAAGCCGCGCTAAGTCAGACATTTTGTTACTGTAATGTAAGTGTACCTATTAGAGAAGGTCTAAAAACAAAATTAAACTGAATTATTTGTCTACGAAAAGTTGTTTATTTTCATGATCAGGATATATAAACGGATAACGGATATTCCGGGATAATATAAACCGCCATTTTGCCATGTCAAGTAGCCCCATTCCAAATCAAAACTCATAACTCACCGTTATACGTCACACGATCACATGTTTTCACAAATCGAGAGCTTATCTAACTTCCCATCCGATTTTACATAATCGGTTTGGATAATCGATTCACGCTTGAGAAGTTAAAAACTCGGAATTAACTACCATAAGGAAACGTCGTTTTGACCCCAGTTTTCTAGGAAATGCCCTACTGTGTGGTAATAAGTGCAAATAAGGGCTAATGGGTCAATAAAGTCATTTGTTAGAATTAGTTTTGAAGGGCTTGCGTAGGGTAGATTAATTTGAATTGATTTGTATATTTTGATGAAAATAACACAATAATTGTTTATGCACACTTTATAGTTATGACAGAGATTAATAAAATTATAAAATAGCTGTTGTCCGCGACTTCGTACGCGTTACACTACTAAATGTGTAAGTTACCTAGAAATAAAGCTAAACTCCCTGTTGCAACTTGACTTAACACCCTATTTTTATCCCATGGGACCTGATTTATGGAATAAAAAGTAGCCTATGTGTAAATCCAGGTTATAATCTACGTACATACTAAATTTCATCAAAATTGGTTAAGTCGTTACGACGTGATTGAGTAACAAACAAATAAATAAATAAACAAACATCCAAATTTTCATATTTATAATATTAAGTGTGATTACACATTTAATTTATCGTCAGAAAATGTTACATACCTAACTACCTATACCTGTTAGATAGATACCTATCTAATTACAAAATACAAAAAAAAACAATTCATAATTATCTATTTATCAATAAAGTTGGTAGGTACATAGTAAAGTTTTTTCTGTTAATCCTCACATGCCACGTGTATCTTGGTACAAGCTAGATACAACAAAATGAAAACCCTCTTAATGTATAATGGACGGTCTTATTGCTAAATAAAATCATCTCTTCTAGACAACTTATAGTTTCAGATGAGTATTTTAGTTGGCCATTAGTTAAAATACATAAAAACAAGAACCTCGTATGTTGGAGAATGTACAGAAACTTTCTGTAAGCACATTTATTGATTTCCACAGAATTTGATTCCCGAGAATGCATTCAACCAAAATGTTCCATATTCTCGATTGACATTGAATACTGAAATCGAGGCCAAATAATTTATATCTAGTAAATCCTGGTCCGATGACAAGACGTTGATATCAGCGATTATTTTCAATTGCCGTGCTTAGCCTACTTTCGACAGCCTTACCATTAGACGAATCGCCCGCGGAAAATACAATTTTCTATTATTTGAGGAAACTTTGGATTGGTAATCTTTCCGATAGAGTGGGTATTTTGCAAGGTATTTTAATGGTTGATTGTTAAAAGCAGTTTCTAATGAAGTTAAGTAAGTCATACCTAACAATAAATTCTCTATAAAGATTAATTTACGTTAATTCCTTTGAATAGTTAACTAAATCACTTCGCTAAGTCATGATTTTTTTCACCAAACGCAATGATATTGAAAAAATATGAAGTAAAAGTTTGCAACATGACGTTCAAAAGAAATTGAAAAAATAATTGGTTTCAAAAGCCAAATATGTAGGTACTGATTTTCTGATGTTGGTATCTGGCAGTGATCGATGCTCAGATCATTTTTGGATATCACTTTAAACAGTCTAATTCCAGATACCATTTTGAGGCGTCAAGTCTCTAGCAATCAAATCTAGAAAATACATTCCAGCATCATGAGCATCATCAGCTTGACATAAGCCTCTACCAACCCGCATCATTGAGCCTGGTCTTCGGCTTTTTTCATCCACTTTCTGTCTGTTGCCTTTTTAAAGCTTGACGCAAACAGAGATATATTTTATAAGATTGACGCCTACGTCTGTCTGTGTCGTTGCTCTCAAACGGATGGACCGATTTGGACGCGGTTGATTCAATAGAAAACTAGTTTTACGGGGGTGGTTCTTAGCTATGTCAGTTTTAATCCCAACGAAAAAAGAGGTCAGGTATTTTTTTTAAATTTTGTACTAATTAAAACAATATTGGAGTCGTCGCTCCACCTAAATTTCCCAAGATGTGGCCTCCCCTCAAGAACTCGTTTACCCCAACAGTTGATGAAAAAGAAGTCACCTATGTAGATCTCTAGATGGTATATTCGTTCCTAATAACAAAATTTTTATTGTTGCAGTGAGCTGACGCTGGTGGACGGCATGGCGGGCTGCGGCGGAGGGTGGAGCGAGGAGCCTGTCTCCAAGGTATGTATCACTACCCCTCACACCCCATTCACCCTTGAGTGTATAAGTTACTTTGAGGCAAACGTGTTGTTTAACTTCAATCACACATATGTTACCACCTCGCAGTGAACGAATTATTGTTTAGTTGAAAAAAAAACATTCATATACCATCTCAGCACCCTCGCTTTCTAGCTGGGCTAGCATGCGCGCCGTAAGATACGTCACGCGTGACACGAATAATTTTGTCGATGTCGACTAATTTCTTGTTTACGCTACATCACGCTACATCGTATCTCGGTATCACGTCCTAAATGAACGATACAAATAATTCGCGCAGCAGCGTCAAACTTCGTCTAAATTATGGTGCGCATGTTAGTACAGGTAGAGATACAGATATATCTCTAATATGCACGTGAAACCGAGTCGAAAAAAATTAATCAAGTTACGCATGTAAGCTCAACGTAAGTAAGTTCTTCTGGTAGGATAAATTAGGTTAAGCAACGCCCCGCGTAATCATCACTTAGATGATAGTGTAATTTATATGCGTGCTTGTATTTAGTACTTTCGAAAGCACGTACAGATGTCATTCTTGGGTTTCCTAACACAATATTATGTTATAAGCCTTGGAACGGTTCGTTAATGCCGACACCAAGCCTAATATTCCCTGAAAATTGTAACAAACTCATTTGACAACTCTGAATAGCAAGTTAAGTATTTTACTAGCCAGATGTTGGCCCTTATAATAATTTATTTAAAACTTTCTAAATTTTTTGTATTAAATAATAGAGGTACATAAATGGCAAAATTGATCTACTCTACAATATGTAGAGAGATAAACGCCTGTGGGATAATCCTTTCGAGACAATACATTCATTTCTTTTCAATTTAGCGAGCCAATTGAAATGCACACCATTTCTCATCATCAATCCACGGTAGTTCACAGCCATTAGTTGTACTGTGAATAGCTCTGAATCTAATAGACAGATCGTGTGTTGAAACTATAGAGTAATAAGCGATAGTATAGGACGCCGATCGTTTTGGAAAACGATGGCACTAAGGGCTATGAACACTTTAGGTACGGTCACTGATGAGTGCGGCCAAAAAGGTAGATAGATAGATTTATATCAACTGCACATTATTAAAACTTCACAAACAGTACAATGGTGGTCTCGTCGCTAAACTTTTTCCAGGCAACATATAAATATATATGAAACCTGTGACCTGGAATTAAAAATATATAACATAAAGAGTGCTTATAACTAAAAAAAAATGGTGGCTTAGCATTAAAATCAAGGGCATAGACTCTTGCCCTCTACGTCCTTCCATCTGCACTCGGGAACAACTCAATGAGGCAGCTGATGAGGCTACAGCCTCTGTAGAGTAGCTGTACAGCAGCTGTAGAGGTGGCCAAGTTCTGACCTAAATTGATTTTATTTTGTTGATATGAGATTCATTGAAACGAGAAGAAGAAACCGTCCTGCCATCATTTTGGTATTTATACGGGCCTAGACAATTGTCTTTTGAGCCTTACATCTACCGATTATATACAAAAGCATAGATTTTTGTGATTAATTGTTAATATTATGCCAAAGTATCTATAACACACTATGAACGCTCGAATAATGCTTAAGCAGTTCTAATATGGGGTCTGCCTGTAATGTAAAATTACCTATCTTACTGGCTTTAAATCAAATAATGTGATGATAAAATTTAATTCTTGAAAATTGGCACGTCTCAACCGTTCTTCTAGCAAATTGTCAGTACACAGTATGAACACTTTACTGCCCTCTTTTTAACCGACTTCAAAAAAGGAGGAGGTTTTCAGTTCGGCGGAATCTTTTTTAGTAGCAATAAGTAATACGTTCTAGCATTAGCCCCACATCTACCATTACTCTAAGATTCTAAGCCGAAGAAAAAGTTTATGAAAACGAGAGCGTGTGACCAATGTGTGTTTAATTGTTATAATGACGGAATTTCGTGCAGTTGCTATCGCTTGCGTAAGAAATAAGACCATTGAATGAGGTCTATCGATTGAAGAGATTACTAGTTAGATCGAAGATGGAGTCACGATATTTCACGGATTGTTTTGCTGTATGTAATTACTCGTACACCTTTCATATCAGCAGTTATTCATCTGATCATGTGCGGCCTGTACCCTTTATCAGGTTTTCTTTCTATCTAGTGGGGGGCTGTCCTACGCTGCGCTTTCCAATGCGTGGTCTCCACTTGAGAACCTTTCTGCCCCAACGACCGTCAGTTCTTCGAGCTATGTGCCCCGCCCACTGCCACTTCAGCTGGCTAATCCCTTGTGCTATGACGGTGACTTTGGTTTGTCTACGAATCTCCTTATTTTTGATTAGATCTCGTGGAGAAACACCAAGCAAAGCCTTCTCCATAGCACGCTAAACAACCTTGATCCTTTTCATGAGGCACATAGTGAAAGCCCACGTTTCTGTACAATACGTTATCACTGGTAAAACACACTGATTAAGGACTTTCGTCTTAAGACACTGAGGTATTTTAGACGAGAAGACGTCGTGAAGTTTCCCGAACGCTGTCCAGCCGAGTTGAAGTCGTCGACCGACCTATTTCTTGAAGTTGGACCTACCTAACTGGACTGTTTGTCCTAGTTAGACGTACTCGTCAACAACATCGAAATTAGAGTTCCCAACTGATAAGTAAAGGGTTGGGCGCCACATGGACATTCGACATGATCATGTTGATTTTAAGGCTTACCTGTTGGAAGACTCTATCGAGGTCATTGAGCATCTTATCTACCTTTGTTGATGCCTAATGACGTGCGTGACCTATGTGCTATTAGCATCTGTGAAATGTCTAAACCAGAATAAAGAGATAATTCCACGAGGCCAACGCGGTAATAAAATAAAATTCATTAAACACTGAGAACAAGCTTATGATACCTGCTCCCCGACTCAAACTGCACTCTTCAAGCCCTTACGTAATGTCTATCAAAATATTTAACAAACTTCTTGACGCGTTGATAAATGAGACTAACAATATAAAATTTATAAACAATTAAAATACTTACTAACCACTAAAACTTACTATACAATTTACGAATATTTTAATGACAAATTTAATGAAAAATTACAAATTTTAGATGCTTACTTACTGTCTACTTTGACATTGGATTTTAATGTTTTTTTTAAAATAAATATAACCTAACAAAGAACGATGACGTCGTCCCCTCTCCATAATATTGTTGTGCCCAACAGGGTCCATAATGATCATGTACTTATTATTACATTGTGGAATACAATACACGATTGAGTATTGAGAACTCAAAATGTTAATTTAGTAAATAAATATAAGTTTTTTGTTGATGTATTTTAGGATCTTTAAAGGCCGTAGAATAAGTTCATTGCTATGCTGTAACTATCTTATTGTTGCCTGAATTAAATGATTTATTATTAAAATACAATAAACACACTAAAATGAGCCTAGTCATAGCAATTATAAAGGTCCCAATTCTGCTTGAACGCATTTTTAGTATGTGCTTTAAGAATAGACGAGGTACTCTGAAACCCGTTATTCAATAGTCAAAGTAAGCTCTAAACTACCACATGTCTTAATACGATTCCGAGCGTGATAACTAAGCACAAAGTTCAGAGCATCATCAATCACTCCAAATCTAATTAGCCAAAACCAAAAATATGCAATCAAAACACTAGATAACGATCACCTTTCTCTTTTACACAACCAACGCTCTCGTTCTAATACTGTTATTATTACAATTACCTATCTTATGTTTCCGGCAAAAATGTTGCATCTGACGACAGATAAGATCGTGTAACAAAACACAAAAGATGTGTTTTCGTCATAAAACAAAATTAACTAAATTGCTGTGGTTCGAGAAGCAGGCGAAAGCGAAAATCTATTACCTTCCTGCTTTTAAATATCAAGCCATTTTAAATATTGATAGATAAATAGATAGATAATTTTTTATTGTTACACCAAATTACAATAATTTAACCTAGAAAAATTAAAGACTAATACATGGTGGTACAATGGGCGGCCTTATCGCTCAAAGCGATCTCTTCCAGGCAACCTTTGGATCGACTAGATTGAAAAAACGTGTGAGGAGGCGGTGTTACAATAAATACCTATTTATGTAGGATAAAAATAAATAAATAACTAAACTTAAAATATACCTACATATATGTACTTACATAAATAAATATAAAATACATACATGTATATACTTTAACAATATATATCGAAAGGAAATACAGTCTTTACTCTAAAGAAGCTGCTAAGTACAGTTTGTAGACCTCACTTTTAAAAATTGATCCACAAACTAATAGTACAGTTTGTAGACCTCACTTTTAAAAATTGATCGACAAACTAATAGTACAGTAATTAGTACATAAAACAGTAAATATTTATGTACATTCATATCTGAAACTTAGGAATAATCTTGTTATAAATGACACTGGCTGAAAATAATTTACGTTTGCATTTTTAAGAAACTTTTGATTCCAATTATGAAAAACATGACACAACATTTGGCGCCAAATGACGCTACTATTTTGCTAAAGAAACGTCATGATATACGTTTATACAGCCAGTACATCTTTAACAAGCCGCCATAACGGACTCATCATATTCGTTCCGTTCGTCAACCTCGAAAATAGAGCCCTTACTTTCTTTTGCTCTGCAATTAATTCGATGATTTGTGGTTTAGTATCTTTACGTAACTCTAATTGAGGAGGAAATTATGTATTTTTATGACTGCGGTAAACATGGCTTGCTGGTTTTTATTGTAATGACAGTAAACGATTGTCGACTCCATTCTTTTTTAATTAACAAGAGCTGAGTAGGCAGAGGTCTTTAACATACAGAAAATATTTTTATGATCCATTCAACCATAAATTCAACTTCAACAATTCTGTCTACGCTGTTTACATTGTAATTACATAAGTATGTGAAAAAAGTAGAAATCCTCTGACGAAACTTGTAACTTAGAAAAAACTTCCGTAGAGCCGTAGACCTGGCGCACCATCGGAGAGACCTAAGTCCAGCAGTTGACTGCGCAGTAGGTAGAAGGTGATGATAAAGATTAGATGGATTGACATTTTGAGCTAGATCGTATTTCAAAAACTTGTGTACACAATATGATAATTTATTGCACGCATAATGGACATGGCATTCAATCTAACTCTTAGTTTGGTAGATATATTTAATAATGTAAATAAACTAAGACAAAAATAAAGATATTCTTCGAGCTTCACTTACTAAGTCACGCACAGGAATGGGTAAGCGAGGAGGCTTATACAGGGTGTCCCAGAACTAGTATGTTATCCCGAGGGGGGGGCGATTCTGGACACTTAGGAGAACAACAATAGTTCTACGACTTTTGTAAATTCGATGATTTTCATTGAAGTACAGTGCAGCAAAGTTTGCTTGAAAACTGAACGTACGACAAGTTTGACAACCCTAAAATCAGCTGATTTTAGAGTTTATTGTACTCTGAGCTTGACCTGAAGATGAAGCATCGTTTGAGTTCACTGGACTGGTAGGCTCCGCCCACAAAATCTTTATGAAATAAGTTACATATTTCATATTTAAAGGGTTCCGTACAAAATATTTTGTACTTTTTTTATGGTGGTGTTCAGTCATTTATTCATATTCATATTCATTTATTCTGCTTACATGTACCTATATATACATTTTTATGCTTAGATGGTAGGTAGCTTAGAAGTATGTACATATACCCTGTAAGGGCACTGCGAGATGGTTTTGCGCCTTTTCAAAAGTACGGCAATTAAACCTAGAATTAAACATGTCAAATCAATTAAATTAAAATAGTAAGCGGCATATGTCAAATAATACAGTAGAAGAACCAAGGTATGTCAAACTATCGGGTAATAATAATAATGTCAAGTGAAAATAATTATGAACATAATGTCAAGTGGAACATAATAATAATCATAATGTCAAGTAATTTCAAGGTATAAAACTATATCAACGCATGCTTACATACTTCCTACCTGTTAATGTTCGCTAGGGTCGCCACTTTGTTTGTTAATTAGGTTGTCCGATAGGTATTCCTCAACTGAATAGTATGCTTTTTTAATTAATAATGATTTGAAACTCCTATAAAATATTTTATTTGCTTCCTCGTTTTTTAAATAGTCAGGCATTTTATTATATATTTTAATCATTCGGAATTTAGGGCTTCTGCCTACGGATTGTAGTGTAGTGATGGGAAGGATAAGTTTATTTTTGTTCCGTCTGTTGTACTTTTCATGTACGTCCGCTTTAGATTTAAAAAGATCTCGGTATTTTCTGACAAATAACGAAGCCTGAAGAATGTAGATAGATGGCAATGTCAATATTTTATTTTTTGTGAAGTACGGTTTACAGCCGGTATTCATAATGTCATTGGTTCTTTCTTGGTCACTCTAGGTTGAATTCTTTCGTCCTACCACTGGTTATTTCTTGGTTACTCTGCGTTAGGTCAGTGATCAAGTCGGCGTATGAGGGTCGTGAATCGTGTCTGATGGTGAAAAAACCAGTGTGGTGAAAAGTTTCTGTGACCAAAAATCCGTGTCCAAGGTCATGGTGGTTTCTTACGATGTTTGACGAATGAGTGACCAGGAAAACCCAGTGCTGCAGTGACATGACAACCAAAATAAACTACCTAATTAGGTAACTAAGAACCAAACTAGTAAGAACCTACCTACAAACAAGAGTGTCGTCAAGTAGTCCGGTCCAATTAGCCCTAAAAATTGAAGTGAAGCTATAAAAGTTCGCATAGAGAATGCTGAAAAGTCCCCATCGATCCCATACCTGGTTTTTTTATTCAAGG
Source organism: Philereme transversata (assembly GCA_963924445.1). NCBI lineage: Eukaryota > Metazoa > Arthropoda > Insecta > Lepidoptera > Geometridae > Philereme > Philereme transversata. The sequence goes on along the minus strand of OZ004339.1, from coordinate 33,076,606 downwards.
TCTCGAAAATTGATTTTTCGCGTTTTTCAGCAAAACGGTAAGTTTTATCATAAAATTAAACCGATCAAAATTATTGTAGATCATGTTATTATTTATTAAAAATGTCTTTTTTTCCTAAGAGCCACGGTTTCTGAGATAAAACGAAAAACTAATTTTAGAGACCTTTGACCTTGAATAAAAAAAAATTCAGGTACGGGATCGATGGGGACTTTTTAGCATTCATATGGTGTTCCGAACATTCATACCAATTTTTAGCTCTATGCGAAATTTGTACCCTTGCATGTCTAAATTGACCGGACTAATGATGGTTTTTAATTTTCACATCAAAAATGAACCCTAAAATATGACGGCTATTTCAATGATGGATTATCCCGAACAATGGGTTTTACCCATTTTTTGCGCTGTTCGCCGGCCCTTCGCCTACAATGTTCCGTATGCCCTTGCGTATACGGTTGATTATTGTGGCTTGGCGCTTGGTGCCCCAAAGACCTAACGGGATTTTTGGACGCCAGGTAAAGGTAAGATTGCTAAAAAGACCTCCGCACGGAAACGGTTCATTTGTTTTTTGATTTTCACTTCAGTCACTTGTTCGCGTTGGCTTTGATAACTTAATTGATTCAGAGTTCCGGTTCCTTCTGACAATGAGTTCCGATCCAAGCGAGAATGTCGAGTTACACAACATGATTTAGTGTGTTGGTGCCGCACGAATCCGCACGCGTTCCGCCAGTCCAGATTCCAGCACCGTTGGTCCATAAACGTTTGGGCCGCTATCATCGGAGACAGGATTATTGGTCCTCTGTTCCTGCCCGACCGGCTGAACGGAGAGAACTACTTAGAGTTCCTGAGGGGGGAGGTAGAGGATCGACTGGAGGAATTCCCGTTGCGCGTGTACCGGGACATGGTGTTCCAGCAGGACGGAGCCCCAGCACACTGCGCACGCGCCGTGCGCGACTACCTAAATAGGCGCTTCACTTCGTGGATAGGCCACGGCGGCCCAGTGGCCTGGCCGTCTCGCTCTCTAGACCTGACTCCACTCGACTTCTTCTTGTGGAGCAGCTGTTCCTCCGTGATTTTTAACTTAAGTGATTGTTACCTACGTACCTACGTGATACCTATGTAATTTTTCTGTTCTGACTTCAAAAACAGACTAAAAATAGTTTAAGTAGGTAGTTATCTACCTACCTGCTTACCGTGTTATGTGATTTTTGTTAAGTGCCGTGATAAACTTAAAAACTCTACGGAGCTACCTACCTAAGATTTTTAAAACCATCTCAAAAATCGTCAAACCGGACGGGGCTACCTACACCTAACTAGGTATTTAGCATTGCACAAAATTTGAATTAATGAATGAATGAAAATACTTTATTGTACACCACACAAGAAACAAAAAGATAAAAATACACAAAGCATCAAGTACAATGGTGGTTGGTAACAATGGGTGAAGTCGCGCGGATTTATGTAGGTAGATAACTACTTACTTACTTAGAACATTGTTGACAAATTAGGGTTGTCAAGTTTATTTTTTAAAATAAAATAAAAAGTTTTGTATGGAAATGTGAAAATAAGAATTTTCAGGCATTGTACCTTCACAACTGTTCATTTTCATGGTCCAAATCACCCCGTTCAGGCTTAACATACTAGTTCCGGGACACCCTGTATAGCCAGCAATAGGTGGGTAAGCTTTTGTTTAGTTTATACTATACATTATGTTTATTCTATATACTGCATTAAAATGATTATAGTATTTTATGTAGGTCATCATTAAAACTCCTTGGGAGTATCCTTGACTTATAAAGTGTATCATTATCTGCAGGTGATTCTACTGCGTACAAATGACCGCAAGATAGGGGAGTGCGCTGATGCGTTGCTGACCCATTATTCACGGTGGGACTCCTTAGAGCTCACAAAAAAGTTTGAACGCATTCTTCTTTGTTCAGAATTCCAACCTATTTCAATTAAACTCTGTGGTGCGAGTTGATGTTCTCATTTTAAAATGTTTTCTTTTATTTTTAAATACTGGCCACGAACTCTTTGATGGATTGAATTTGTATTAATTAAAAAAAAAATCAGTCTTTTGTTTATTTTAATTTATTGGATTTTTGTTGGATTGAATTAGTGATGCAAAATTAATAAGTAGGTACATAAAAGTTCTTAAATAAAATTATATGTTCTCGAGTAAAACATAAATTACTCATCATCAAGGAAAACATATCTTTTTTTATTAGAAGATTGATTTCTTAGTAGCATTGTGCAAATACTATAATATTTACCAATTCCTAGATTCCTTTGATTAACTATGTGAAAACATGAAATTTAAACAGACATTGTGTTGGCTTTCTAAAGTCGATGTTTAGAAGTTGTCATAACGAAGCTATTGTTAGAAACGTGAGTGAGGATTGTGCGGAATTACGTTCTCAGTAAATTGAACTAGCAATATTTAGAACTAGTAGTCGTTCGTGGGTTTATTTGCATTATTCTTACAAACTGAAATGCAGGCTAGGTAATGAATAAGCACTTAAATGATTTCCTTCATCAGTTTGACACAAGAACTGACAAGGTGGGCCATGAGTATGGTAAGGAGGGTGTCCGTTTCAATTCAAAAATTAATTGCTTCTAGGCCGGGATTCGAACCCACTAGGTACTTCCGGATCGGAAGTCGGGAAACATCCCACTAGGCCAACATGGTAACGCCTGGTAATAATTTACAGTATTAGCTGTGTGATTGGCACAGGCGCTGTAGTCCTGGGACTGTGACAGACTTTTACATAAAATTACCTGAATGAGCTATTATTAGGTACGAGTATCATTATATCTTTTCAGGACAAGCAGCGTCCTCCAATATACAACCCTGAAGACTATGCTTCATCCCTCAAGAAATGGGGCAAGAAGACAGGAGCAGCGAGTCTATACGAGCTGGACCCAGGCCAGGACTCTGGGAAGGCCAGAACTCTGCCCATCCAGGGTAGCAAGGACTTTAGGTAAGTAAGACTCGTAACCCGTAACTACTCGTAAAAACCAATTCCTGGAATGGAATTCTAGCACAAAGATTGAAATAGATCTAATAACTCGGTTGTTGGACGTAGGTCGTGTAACATTATCTATTTTGCAGAAATCCTTGCGTGACCGTGGGAGAAGAAATGAGTCTGCGTCAGTTTGGGACGCCCAGCGAGCTGCTGACCAAGCTCCGAGCTGATCTCCGGCTGTCTTTCCCAAGGTATGAATCGACTTCAAACTTAGTCATAAGAGATTATCACAACTTATAGGTTTGACAAAAGGAGGTAGGATAAGGTAGTTTTTATTGGTGTTATCCGACACTTATAAGCCGTATAAAGAAGGATCATAGTAAATTCGCGCTAGACGACCAGTGAGCCGGTGGCGAAATTGGTATCGTGTCCCCGTATCAGCGGATTCAAGTAATTTTTCATTTTGTGTGTAAACAATATTGAAACATAGTATAATAAACTTCTTTCAAAGACTCCCCGCATACGGGTCACGCGCCACAGCCACAACACGTCACCGAGCTGCGGACTATTTACGAATTCGCCATACACGGTTGATGACAGTGGTTGCTACAAGCCACGCGACGCCTTTTCTCGCTTCGTGAGGTCGTATGGCCGCCATCAACCGAAAGCGAAGGTAAAAACGAAAAAGTGGCTGTCACGCGCTTCCGTTTCTATCTAGCCGCTCCAGCTTCAGGTGGTGACGTTTTGTGGCTGTAGCGCATGGCTCATGTGCGGGTAAGCTAACAGCAAAATCAATCTAGTAGTCATTGCAATATATCCAGCATTAACTTCGTAGAACTAAAGTCACAATGTAAGATTTCAAAAACAAAAACCAAAATCGCTTATTTCCCCACAGCCAAGGGTGAGCGGAGGTGTTAATTACATTTTATCGTCTCGTTAAGGTATAATGGGCTAAATATTACAAAGTTCATCACATCGACGATTTATTTCATTAACAATATATGGACTTAATATGTCTGAAATAAATTATTGAATTGAATTGAATTGAATTAATGGAGAACATATGAAATTTATTAAGCCTTGGTATTTCTGCTTGCTTTTAAAAGACCATAAAATTACGGGTTTTAAGTAAGTAGCATAAAAATATTGAAATGACCTGTACTAAACTACTATAGCCATAAAAATGGGCGTAAAACAGTCAGCGAGCAAGTTTTTATTGCAACTCAAGTTTGCTCCATAAAAATATTCATAATAGAATTGAACTGATTGTTTTTTTTTATATTTATATTGTTAGGTATCTGCTTTGTTTCGTCACTATATACCGAGTCCCTAGTCAACTCAATAATTTTTAAAATTATTTTCAAGTTAAATGATTCATGCAAAATTATTAAGAAAGCCTACCAAAGCAATGCTTAATTACGTTGCATTTTATTTTTATAAGTTAATAGGTAAAAGCATCTAACATTCACATACTTACGTAGTCGTTACCCCACACCTTGTATTTGCATAGGTGTGCAAATATTTGGTCATAGAGGTCGCCAGTTTAGTGTAAACAAACAAACTTGAAACAGCACATACGTTATGGAGTGTAGTGATTCCCATGTAGTTACGGAATGCATAATCCTAGTAATAGGACATCCTTGTGCCATTGAATTATAGTGTGGTTATGTGCGCAAGCGTTAGCGAATAAAGTTTTTCACAAAGGTAACAGTTTCTCATAACGCGATAACGGTGGATAGATACTACAATTTCAACTTAAAGCCGTCGTGTCATACCGACCTAGGTACTTAATTATTTTAACTCCTTAATTTCTGGTAACTTATGTTGTGTCCCTGCACCCATATGTCTCCCCTTCCGCTTTGACTTTATTTTATTTTTTATCTTATTTGGGTATAGGGTTCGTGATGATCTAACTTCGGTTCTATTTGTGGATATACAAATACAAAATCAATATCAAAAAGTGGATTAATAATTGCTGTACCAATGATCATTACTCAGAGATAACTATGTACGAAAGGTAGTCGGTGGCCAACTACCTTATCACGAAGTATGGTATCTCTGAAAAAGGGACGCTAGTCGATAAGTCCGAAAATGTATGAAATTGACACATGCTATGAAAATATCACGTGATCTATCGACAACGAACTTATGTAGAAAACGAATCGATTCAAAGCGAATGCTTTTTTGCTAAGCCACATGTACAAGCTTCGCTCTTGTCAGTGCAACTGATTCAATTCCCTGAATGTATCTTACTTACCCAAATCGGTCTCTTTTAGCTGTTTACGACAAGGCTCTCATGTTCTTCGACTCCTTCGATTATTGTTTTTATAACTTTCTTCGTCGTATAAGATGACAAATCTTTCTCCTTCTATTTCGAGTACATTTATTTATTTAAGCCTTTTTCTTTACCAACATTAATATTATTTTACATTCATAAATTTACAAGGATATTTTTGTAGTGAAAGTAAAACTTCTTTAGGTAAGTTGTACATTTTTTGAGATGGGGAAAAAACCATTTAACTCTTGAGACTGTTACCGTTACCGACACCTCTGTATATAAGTATCTGTAGTGTAGTCTGCTTTTATTCAAGTTTTCACTTCTGTCGGCACTCCCGGAGTGCCCCTTTTTTGTGATTGTGTTTGTTGTATTTATTGTAGGGATACCCATGTTTGAGTAAAGGCCCCCTCCAACCCTTTACATTCGCATACATAGTACTTAATCATTAATTAACACCCTTACTAATATTATAAATTCTAAAGTAACTCTGTCTATCTGTTTGTAATGTTTTCACGACTAAACGGCTAGACCGATTTCGATGAAATTTGGTTTTAGATAGTTTATGACTGGAATTAAGATATAGGCTACTTTTTACCCGACTGGACAGTAAGGTAATGTTTTAATATAAAAACCACACGTGCGAAGCCGCGGGCGGGCTAGTTCATAATAATGCATAAAAACCATCAGTGTGGTTATATAATTATTTCAAACTAATAGTTTTTCTGCCCATGAAAAGTTCCCATAAATTAATAAATATTTTTATCCTCGCTCACTCATTTTACAACCACAGCTAAAACCTTTATCCCATTCCAAACCGCTAAGATGTTTTTAGAATCCATTCTGTAATTGCGAACGCAATTTTATTTATGTCGTCAAATAACACGGCGCAGTTTATTGCAAGTCTGCTCTCGTGTAATAAGGATTTTTTTATTTCTAGTATTTTGTAATTTTGTGCTTAATAATGGTTATAAAATGTAGGTAAAATATTTTTAGTGCTTCGAGATAATGCATTTGGCATTCAAAAGTCTGCTCACTTAAAAACTAATTTGCGGTTCGCTTTGCTCGTCATAAAAGCTTCAGGGCTCGCTTAAAAATTGAGAAGTAAACAATATATAGAAGGTTTTCTGGTATCAATTGACATTTGGTACTGGATTATTACGTACAATCTCATTTTTTTACCACATACCATTTATCATTGTCAAAACCAATCAATTAACTTTTTAACAAAAAAATGTAACCGACTTCAGAAAACTAAATTAAAAAAAGTTCGGAAACTTAAATCTACAATGAAGAGTGGTTCCTCTACGTCTAATTCATTTATCCTATCATTTCTGTCATTTTCCAGCTTTCCCGCTTTAAAAATAAAACAAATATTCAAGATCAATCTCTTTTCTTTTATTATTATAAATACGGGATTTATCACGTACCGTCTTATCGGTGTTGTGACGATAAATCGACGATGAGACGACGTGATAAATCCCGTATTTATAATAATGACTGAAAATAATCACGAAAGTTTTCTAAGTAAAATCAATCTCTTTTATTTACGCTCTAGGGTTATAAATATACCATAATACATCACCGGTCGGTAGGTGCCTTAATTTTGTTTCCTCTTATTTTCAGTTTCGTTCAAGAATTTGCCTGTGAGCCGCTAGATGGCGTAACTCTACTACTGGAACTTCTACGCAACGTGCAACTCAGTCAGTCGGGAGAGGGGGCTAGAGGGCCTCCTGCAGTCAGAAGAAGGCCTTTGCTGGATGAATTAGCTTGTTTGTAAGTCTGTTAGTAGCCTTAGTGATAATTTAATATAAAACTTTTTTTAAAGCTTTGGTATTTCTGTAGTTACAACATAGTGACTAGATGGCGTTACTTGTGTTATGTCAACTCGTATATTTTTATGTAGGTAAGCATCGCTTTTATCATTAATATAAGCTTTTATTTATCAGAAACGTCGTAGAATCGCCATAGATATGTATGTTTTTATATATTTTATTTGTTGTAGGTATATTATTGTGAATGTAGGTATATTCACTTATGTATATTGTTTTATTTTATTGTAGGTGATCAGAGCTCTCCTAAAATTTAGTTTTTGTTTTGTTAATAAACACCCCCCTCAATTATTGTAATGTTACAAAAATTATCTCCATCTAAAGGCTATCTGGAAGAAATCACTTCTAAGCAATAAGACGGCCCATTGTACTTGTTGCTTTGTGAACTTTTATTTTTATGTTTGTTTCATTTGTGGTGTTTAATAAAGTATTTTCACTTATTTATTTTGAGGCAACAGCTGTTACCTAGGTATATCGATGATAGAGGATGCGTATGATGTTCTTGTCCCTTCATAAGCGTTTTTTACATCGTACTATTTTTAGTTTACCTATATCTTAAACCTGTTTAGGTATACCTATCCCGCCTTTTCATCTTGTTGTTTATAAGTCATATCATATTTTGCCAAAGAAAATGTTACAATTTTTATTTTCATTTTCAAATAAAATCGGTAAAGCTTGTTATTATTGAAACTGCTGATCCACTGATGACGAAAAACACCATCTTCCAGACAATGTCTGTGGAGCTGCTGCAGCCGGTACCCGGAGTGCGTGCGGCGGCTGGTGTCTGGCTCCACCGGGATCTACACGCTCACCGTCTGCATCATGTCGACTGTCAACAAGTCAAGAGTGATAGCGTTGCAGGTAACCACTCATTTATACGTATATGTACGACATTAAATGAAAACACGGCTAGGGCCAATGGCTAGTATTTTTGTAAAATAGGTTTTTTTCAAATTCATTACCATAGAAAATTTTAAATTTTCAAACCGCCATAATATCAAATCCTAAAATATCAATGAAACACACTGTATAAAATAGGTAAACAAATCATATTCAGTCATTATGTAAGTAGGTACCTATTAAACTGACTAAGCGACATCGTTGCAAAGGCGCAGCCGACTTACGTAATTTTTTTTTATCGGAAATGTATCGATTACCAACTGGATAAAAATTCAAGCTACCGGTATTAAGCCCACCTCTAAAATTGGTAAATATGATTCCGGATGTGTGTTTAAATTAATGTCGTACATAAAAAAATAGGTTGAATATTTTATGATCTTTTTTTGCATACAACGTGGAGATAGTACAAGCAAATGGCCCATATAATGTTATGCGGTAACCATCGCCTACAAAGCATTGTTTCGTAGGCCATACACAATATGAACGTGGCCAACTTCAGGCATACAGGTGTGAAATCTAAAGTGGCTGTAATTTTATCCCATGTGTGATCTATTTGTACTTATATTTATTTACAAGTTTTATATTTACATATATTTGGGTATATTCTTGTATTTATAAAGTATTTAGACATTAGTTGCACTCCCTTTGTTCGTAGTTAAGACTTAAATGTGCACCTTGAACATTATCTTAGTCATAACAAAAATCCTCTCCATCCCAAGGTTGTTGGGAAAAAATCGCTTCAAAGCGATACGACCAATTGTACAAACTGCTTTGTGTCATCTAGGTATTTTGTTTGTAATTTTTCTTCTGATCACATTCCGATATTTGGTTCCAAGTTCAGTGTTACGGTTAATTTATTTGATTCTTTCTAAAATCATGATTTCCAATTCAGTTTGAGTTTTGAAATACATTATTAAGTCCCAAGTGTGAACCCAAGTCAGCTACTGCAGACTTAGTCGCTGTTAATTTAGAATGCTTGACTCCTTACCTGACTGCCTCAATGCGACTGCGGCGCCATTTATCCCATGACCCACGAGCTCTCTTTTCCCATGTGTCCTGTTCAAGTGATGACTAATATGGTAAAACATAAATGTCCTTAACTTATAGACTAAGACCAACCTGTTGCATTTACTATGTTCTAGCAAATTAACATCCTCTTATCTTATGATATGACCTCAACAAGGCCACACCCAATACTTTAGAAGTTCCAAAATACTATTCGAAAACAGCTAAGGTTTGTCTTGATACGGCAGAAGAAGGATCAATCTCAATTTAACGTATCTACTTCCAGCTCCTAACAAAGGCCTGCTACCCGCCCGCAAGTGGCCACAACCACGTCTCTGAAGCACTATCCACTCTCCGTCTCCGCTACGGCGAGCCAGTCCGCTTCAGATTCCTGGTCGGCATGCTCCAGAGCTCAGGAGGCTCCGGGGATCTACAGGCAGCAGGACTTGCCTTTATAAACGCACTGCTGATCAGTGCGCCTTCCCCGCAGCGGAAGTTGTATATACAGGCAGAGTTGGAACAGGCAGCGATTGATATCAATACTTTAAAAAAGGTGAGGATTTTAAACCTTATTAAATAACATAAATTCAAAGTGAATTATATAAGTCTTAAATTATATCGGATCTAAAATTGCCCCTTGAGAGACTCCTATGCCTTTTTTTATTATTTTTTTGAATTTCCAGATGGTGGCTAAGTTGCCGACTGTGAACACTCAAGTTATGAAAGAGATAGAAAACTACGAGAAGCAGCTGATTGACATCGACACACTGAGTGAGACGGCAACAGAGGCACTGAGGGAGAAAGACGATCTTAGAAACAAACTCGATCTACTTGAGAAAAGAGTTAAGGTACAAAACAAAACTAATAGGGTAATCCAGTTTAGATAAGTTGAAACAAATTTTACCGAAGGTTATTTTATAGGATCAAATTGTTAAATAGCACCATACATTTTGTAAAATCCAAAATTAAAAGAAACTTGTATGTAAAATTCGTTAAACAAAAAATTTTTTATATTTTCAGATTCTACAAGAAGAGAAAGGTATTTTATTGTCATTAGAAAAATGCTTGAAGGAAAAGTGTTGTGAATTGCAAGAGGAAGTGTCCACGCTGAGGTCCGAACATGGCAGTTCCAATAGAAAGAAGAACTTAGTAAAGAAAAAAAACACTGTTCATAAAAATAGAGGTAAGAATTTCTAAGCACTATCACGATCAAAAAGCATCATAAATTATTTATTACTGTATGTGTACTTATTTTTTCTCTTTTTATAGACGAGTCATCGCCCCCAGAAGATGAAGGAATAAGTTCTTCTGAGAGATCTCTAAGCCCGGAAGGGGATCCCCAAAGAGAATCTATGGTCTACGAAGTATTCAACGTTAAGAACGAAACATACGACCTGATGCGAAACAAACGCATACACAAGAAAATAGAACTCAAAAACGATAAGAAATCATCGGACGAAGAAGAAGAAACTACAATAGATGAAGTTATACAAGAACTTAGGAATATAGTTAATCATGCTGAATCTGAACAATATAAAGAAACTTTTGATGATAGATCTTCTAGATGTAACCAGACTTCTGAAATCAATGTGTCTATCAACGCGTTAGAATGCCAGAAACATTGCGAAACAGACAAAGAAGATTCAATTACTAGCACAAGACACAGCATACAGATCAAAAGCAACGGCGACTATCCCGACGATAGTATGGAAGATGACGATGAAGCTGAAATTGTACCTATTAGAATCCTACCACATCCGCCTAGAAAAGCTAAGAGCCTAGTGCATTTATTCGTCCCACCAGTTGACCAAGGAATATACAATAAGCCGTCAGAAATATACGATGATAATTTTTTCTTTGATGAAAGCGATGAAGGATCAGACTCGCTGCTAAGTGCATCGCATATTAACAACCAACTTACTAGAAAGCCCTCGATTACTAGTTTCGATTTCAATGAAACCAGAGCAGTGTTCAACTCAACTGAAATAGAAGAACGCAAAAGATCGAAGACTAGATCAAGAGAGGAAAGCAGAAGGTCATCCATAAAACGAAGTGAATCTTTTCAAAATTCTGAAAAAGGGTCTCGTCAAAGAGAATACATAGATAGCATGTTTTATACTGAATCCCAAATGTCGTCAACGCAAAGATCAAACTCTAAATGCAGCCGCGTAGATGAAATTATCAACTTAATCGAATCTAAAAAGCTAACGAAAAGCCTGGATCGAATCGACGAAGGACTCAACTCTATGGTTGATATTGTAGTCCTGTCTGAACCTAAGAAACCCGCCTGGCCTTACGAAAAGCGACAAAGATCTTGCTCAAGGACCAGTAGCGACGCAGGCAAAGAATCTCCATTAATTCCCGTCTCAAGAACAAGACCTCCTATGAAATACGAAAGGTCGATTGAAGAGTCTCCGAGTAAAACCGATCAACCTAAATTCTTCTTAGCGAACTCAAAAATGGGATCTTCGTTCGAGAATCCTTCAGGCTTTAATAGTTCTACGTTTTTAGTGAAACGTGGACATTCCAACGCTGGATTTTATTCTGGTTCTTTGTTGAGAGATGCACCAGCCAGTATGACAAGTTTGGTGATGACCGGGACACATTCTCATGCTGATTTAAAGAGAACTCTTTCGCCGATGGGGACTTCTAGCGGTTTTGGGGTCCATAAAGTCACGGATATGCCTTCAGGGTTATATTGATAAGTGCTTCTAACATTGTTCTTGTACAAAACACAATTTTGATTCCAGTTGAAGCAACTAAGGCTATATCAGCCTATACGATTAGAATGGAATTTGAGATATATATACCTACTTAATTCATGAACTAAAACACTATATAGTTTACATTTTAAACACAGTTGAAGAAACTAGTGCTGTATAAAAATGCCGTCATAAGTCAACTCACATAAACCACTCAAAAGATTTTTGGGAATGGGAAGCAGAGTAAGTTAGTGAAGACAGAACACCTAAGATTTTCCAAAAATATACCTACATATTATGTATGTACAAGAACAAAAAGCGTATGAATTGAAAACCAACGACTAGTTTTAGTATTTTGTACCTAATTATTATGACTAGTGCAATATAGCCCTTTAGGATATTCGATTAAGAATGTACTACTGTTTCTGGAATTAAAATAAATATCAAGAAAGTATCTTTTCAAAAGTATTCACGTATTTATGCAAATACAATCAAAATGAAAAAGATTTCGTCAGTTAAAACTGACAATGTTTTTAATCTGACATTAGAGTGGTCTGTTTTGGCTTATCTCAATTTGAAAATTGTGTAGAATGTTCCAGAAACATATTTACCCTTTTTGCTCAAGTCATTGGGACTGTCAACGATATCTTAGTAATTTTGTTATGTGCAAAATTGTACTTAAGATTGCGTATCATTTAGATTTTCCACTCTATTTATTATATGCTAAGGTCTTTATTCTCTTTTGCATGCTCTAAATTTATTCACGAAACCCTCTTAGTTCGTTAAGTTTATTTCCTTCCTTTAGGTATTCAAGTTTTACTTACTATGTTTTTTTTTAATAAAGCATATTATTTACGATTTAAATGTTTCATTTTATTATCCAGTGAGAACGTATTTATTATAATGAGGACTAGCTGTTGCACGCGACTTCGTACGCGTTACACGTCTAAATGTGTACCATAATAGAATTAAGGCTAATATTTCAAAGTTCTGTATTCTTGTTTTTTGCTGTAATAAACATTTTTCATTTTTTTTAACCTAGAAATAGAGCTAAACCCGCTGTTGCAACTTGACACCCCATTTTTATCCCATGGGAACTGATTTATGGGATAACAAGTAACTTATGTGGTAATCCAGGTTATAATCTACGTATATACCAAATTTCATCAAATCGGTTCCGCCGTTACGACGTGATTGAGTAACAAATAAACAAACATCCAAACTTTCACATTTATCATATTAGTGTAATGTAAAAAAATTGCACAAAACAATACAAACTAAATTAAACTTGAAAACTATTTTCTTCTGACCAAAATGTTCTACTCGTAGTCCATACCATTTCAAATTTCGAACTCTACGTCCATAATTATGAGGCCGTGTCCTAAAAGTGCATAACCTCTAAGCTTAGAAACCTTCAAATGAGGTACTCATATAGTACGGTGACTTTCAAGACATTCTAATTTTAAAGAGTATTTGCTTATGTTTTTCAGTGAGTTCAACCTTTTTTGAATAAAATCGGATTGAGTTTTCAAACATGTGTCAAAATAAAATGTAATTTAAATCAAAAGCACTAAGGAGTATTGATATCAACTTCGAAGCAAATCACCGCCAAAATAACTTTCTACCCCTTATTAACCCCGTTAGGGGATGAATTTCAATAAAACACGAAACACGTATTCGATCAATTCTGTTAAAAAAAGTTTATGCAAAATTTGAAGTAGATTGGACCAAGTAATCACGTTGCCCTATACAAGCTTTGTCCCCCTTTTTACCCCCTTAGGGGTAGAATTTCAGAAAATCCTTTCTTATCGGATGCTTACGTCATACAAAGAACACATCCTCCAAGTTTCAGGTTTCTACGATCAGCGGTTTAGGCTGTGAGTTGATCCGTCAGTCAGTCATTCAGGACAAACCAATTTATATGTAAAGATTAAAAGTTCTAGGTATATGTACTTTTCATGAAAATCTTAGATACGGCGTTCGTCAAGGCAGTATATTTGGATCAATGTTATGTTTAGTCTTTAACGATGATGATCTTTTAATCTAAATAGTGAAATATGTATTTAAATTAGGGGTAGGTAATAACTGAATATAAATAAATGATATGTGCATTGCAGAAAATGTTTATTCAAATAAATTGTACTATGAAAAACATTAGGCTAGCCAATCTCATACGGCCAATTTAACCTTTAAAAGTCTATAAAATCAATCCAGATTTAACCCCAAAGGCAGGGTCTAAAAACCCGTTTCAATGACCGGCAAACCTATACTAAACTAATTAGGTACTTATAAAATAATTGCTGAATACCGTTAATTCTGTTCAGCGTGTTTCATTGAGGCCAATACCTCATCATAAATCAATTCTTTCACGTCTATAGCCCAGAGGAAGTCGAAATGGTTGAAAGTTTCTCTTTCAGCTTGGTGCACTCTCTTAACATTGGGTAGAGTATTAGCTAATTTCAACAGATCTCTGTAGTCGACCTGGATGTCGGCTAAGCCGTAGTGTAGGTAGGAAGGAGCAGTAACTTTAGAGAGGTCGTATTCTGGAGGGGTGATGCTCCCATATTGTAATAGGTTGGTGACCGAGTTGTAGCTGTACCGACGGAAGGCCTTGTATTTGATGACTTGACCGTAGTGGGCGACTTGGCGGACGGCAGCGCCAGCAGGCGTGTGACCGAAAATAACGGGGAGCATTGTCTGTGGAGAAAAGATGAAGTTATCACTATTTACCCATAGTCTCACCTCTAAGAAAGAAAATTAGTTTAAACAAATCATAGATGGCTTTACAGGTCTCGATATGTTATTGACCTCTTTATAAAACTAAGAAATTAATAAAAGTACGTCCAAAAATTGTAGTCCTCAATTAAAAAACAGTATATCACAAGCACTTAAAAGTCAAATAATGGGCTCATAGATAAAATTTTAATATTTTTCACAATGCAATTCATTCATCGTTCTTTTGGTGGCTTAAAAGTTTGTACGGGGCGTATTAAATAGAGAGCGCAACCACATAATATATAATATAGCTATTAGTTACGGTAAAAGCGTTTAATAATAGGAGCGCCATCTAGCGCCTTTACAAGCCAAACAAATAGCCCGCTAGCGATAGTCGAGCTTCGTTGTATGAGGTGAGGCATCTCTACTAGTATATATTATAATGTGCTATTACTGAGCAATATGTTTAGCATAATTCAATTCAATTCAATGCAAGAATTTCTTTTCAGCGGTATATAATGTCCATGCATGGTTAGTTTATTTATATGTTAGTAATTCTAATAACAGTTTAATAATTCTAAAATTAAAACAATAAAAAATTAAAATAAATAAAGCTTAAATAACTTAGTTGAATAACAATCAAAATAAATTATTCATAGTGAAATAATGTAAAATAAATTTAAATAATGCTGAGCCATACACCTTTTTCGGCACAGTGCTCATAGTAACTAGGTACGTAATTTTCTTCATTTTCTGTTTAAGTTAACGTGTCTGTATTATCCACTGATGTAGGGAGTTTCTGTGTGTTAGGTACTTGTGTCGAAATAAATGAAATTAATGTAAACTATATATCTATTTCAATTTTAATTTCAATAACAATTTCTTCAACTTCAATTTCTTTATTAACTATGAAAGATTCTTGTTATAATGAAGATACAAAAACTCAACGCAAAATTATCTGTATTTTAAACTGTTTTTTTGGGTTCTGTGTTCTCTATCTAACTAACTCGGTATATCTGTCAGTCTGTAAATCTATCATGGCATTCGTTTCTGATACTTACAGGATATATTGTATTGTTATCTCACTAGCATTCTACTAATTATAACTTTAACATGCTTTTAGCATTATACCCACCGATGGTTAGATTAAAATCAAGCGATTTAAAGCAAAGCTGTACTACAGTAAAAAGATAATTTTATCTAAGATACAAGTAATAACGATGATAATAATATTATGATAACAATACAAGATATTGCCAACGGAGATTGGAATCTTAGATATTAAAAAAAACGCGGATATATAAAACTGACTATGAAGCAAGAACTTGAATTTAAAATAAATTATAATTATGCATCAGTTTATAAAAAATACAGGATACATATTTATTGTATTACTAGCTAACCCGCCTGCGGCTTCGCACGCGTGGTTTATCAATAAAGACATTACCACCTCCTTCGGCGTAGTCGATTACAAAGTAGCCTATGTCCCAATTCCGGTCATAATATATCTGTATAAGTACGAAATTCGGTCGAGCCATTTAGTCATGAAAACGTAATAAACAGACAGAGAGACAGAGTTACTTTCGAATTTATAACATTAGTAGGATTGCTTCAGTCAAATCGATAATTCTCATGAAGATCCAAAGAAGTCAACTATAGGCCTCATTCTTGGAACTGTTTAAGGACTTACCTTGTTGTAAAACTCTCTGTTGTAAAGTCCTGAAATGGCACTCTGACATAAGCTGTTTAAGATGGAGCCCGCGACGCAGTGTCTATTCATGAAATCCTGGTTTCCAAAGATCTCCTGGGCATTGATCGCGAAGGCAGCGGTCTATAATAACACAAAGATATTTTTAGAATACGGTTCATGTTAAATGTAATAACGAGTTATGAAAAAAACAAGTATTTAAAAGCTTGCTCACTACCACACTGAATTAACAAGTTAATTATATTCTATTCACTACTAGCTGAGGCGCCCCGCCGTGGTCGCACGGATTTCAAGTCTTGAGTTTTCCAGAATCCTAAAATTTTCCGGGCAACTTTTCAATTATTTACTCCATAAAACCATATTCGGTCCTTAAAACACATTTAAAAGAAAATTGTCAACTCTGACCATCCGTTCTTAAGTGATGCGCTTACCAACAAACAATATTAAATTTTTATTTATATAGATTACTAGCTACCCGCCCGCGGCTTCGCACCCGTGCTTGGTCAATAAATTATACCCTCCTTCTGCACAGTCAAGTAAAAAGTAGTATATGTCATAATCTATATATGTACCAAATTTATTACCTTATTTTTTATTATATTTTATTATTCTTATTTATTTATTTTTTAATTTATTTATTATTTATATTACAAACAGACATAGATAGGTACAGAGAGGCAGAGTTACTTTCGAATTTATAATAATGAATATGGATATCTTATAAAGGTTTTACTTTGTATAACTGGTATATAGAAAGATTATGACCAGGATTGAGATGAATGCTCACTTTTGTCACCTATCGTTTATACCAACTCTATAGTAGACTCACCTCAAGTGTGCTCTCAAAACTAGCCAAGGTAGTGTACATAGAGTTTTCGTTGTTATCGAAGTAACAAGCTGGAGCCAGTCCTTGGAAAGAGTAAAACTTCTCATTGTATTCCGGCCTCAGCGAGTTAAGAACCAAGAAGGAAGTTCCTCCTTGCGAGTGGCCGATGTAGTGGATTTTCTTTTGTCCGGTTGTTGCGAGAATAAGGTCGATAGTTGCTGGTAGGTCGTAGTTTCCGATCTGGTCCCAGCTGAAGCGCCAGAAATCCTTGTTGAGGATGCTGTTGGGGTTGAGACTGATGTGGTGGCGGGAGTAATAATTTCCGCGGGCATTGCCGAGCCACACGTCGTATCCGGCGTCGGCGAGGATGTAGCCTGTAATGCATAAATAAAAAATATGTATTATACCTTACAAGTTAGACACAATAACACTAAAATGAAATAAAAAACACATGTACCTGAGCATAATGGGCGGTCTTATCGCTAAACAAAGCGGTCTCTTCCAGACAACCTATCCAGAAGACAAATGAAGACCAGGGTTTCAGTCAATGTTAAGTCCAAACCTTAACTGAATATAAAATATGAATATATAAAGTTATATGCCATTATATGCTATTGTCTTAGTGTGTTAATCTTTATAACAGATCTTCAAAATTTTACATCGCACGCGTCTCTAATTATACTTTTATAAAAGCGGCTATCAAAATCAAAGTTTATTTATTCATTACAATCACAAGGATCACTTTGAAAGGTCAATTTCACTGCCTGTTTCTCGGCGAACAAGCCAGGAAAGAAAGGCAAGAAACAAGGCTGATTGTTTTAATTATCCTTTTATAGTTACTACCTAACAATAAAGAATATAAATAACGTCTAAATTATAACATATTTGACTGAGTTGGAGCAATTTCAACCGCAAGCTTTTCTGTCATCTGAATAATTCCATATTCTATAAAGATTTAGTTTAATTACGTTTATAAAACGCTGACATAATTATTTATGAAACTTTTGAAAACTGGAGATAAATTGTGATTAGGGTCATTCAATTGTTAATAATACAGGCACGTAGAAGATGTAGTCCTGTAGGATCAGGTAATAACATATGAGGAAAGTGTGTCGTCTGTTTAATTAAGGCTCGTTATGACAACTAAAACAAGATCGGGCCAGAGCGTGCGAGTGAGGCTCTAGCGCCGACGGTTCCGTACCTACATAGATTTATATATTGATTACTAGTTGCTAAGACCATCAACTGAATAAAATAGACAAAGTCGCACCCCCTTTTTACCATTTTGATCAGGAACCATATACTGAACAATTTATTGACTTGTAATTATTATCCAGTTAGTTGATCTCAATGACAATTTGTTATTTATATACCTACATATTGAATAACTGAAAAGATTAAAGTTATTAATTATCGTGATAAGTGACGTGCTATCAAATGTCACCTTACTCATTAAGCGGAGTAAATTAAACGTAAACGTACTCGTACCTTAGAATTGTCATGTATTTGTAAAACATCGATTATCATTATCAAGTTCTGATAAATCAATGTATCCAAGATAAGCGTGGCGCCTTTTTTTTTAGAACCTATTAGTACCTTCCTAATGATAATCAGTTCGTAAAAATTAAAATCGGTGTGTCATATGATAACTTTTTTTTATGAATTACCTACTAGCCTGCGGCCTCACACACGTGATTTGCCAATATAAACATTACTCTCCTTCTGCGCAGTTAGGGGCATTTATTAATTACGTAAGTCATAAATAATAATTATATATTAGTGAATTCTTTGATTTACGTCGAAGTTTTAGTGCAACTGATCCTTTTCTGACAACGTTTTATTATTCAAAAAAACGAGATTGAATCTTACATAAGAAGGGGGTTCGAGAAATCTTATGTATCCTTACATGGGGCTAGGAGGGTCAAAAATCGTCTAAATCATCCTTACGTAATTAATGATTGGCCCTTTAGGTAAAAAGTGTGTCTTAATTCCGGTCATAAATCCATATACCTAATTACCTATACTAAATTTCATACAAATCATTCCAGCCGTTTAGTCGTTAAAACGTAATAAACAGACAGACAGAGAGAAAGAGTTATGTTTGTTTATTTAATTCTAATTATTCATTCTTAAAAAAGTTATGTAGGTAGAACAGATCAGAAAAGTTTGTAGATGGTAATGAGATTTTTAGTGTAAAACAATTTGGTTTCCGTAAGCATATGTGCACAACTGACGCTATTGCCGACATGACTAAGCATATTCTCAAACAAATTGACTCTAAAATGGTATTTTTTGTGATTTATCTAAGGCGTTCGAGTACTGTATCAACCATGAAATCCTCCTTTCGGAACTCGAACTATATGGCATCAATAAAATAAATAAAATAAAATAATGCTGGACATTTCACACAGCGCTATCTAGTCCCAAACTAAGCAGAGCTTGTACTATGGGAACCAGATAACTGATAGAATACTTATATACCTACTTTTTTTTTGTAAATATGTATACACATAAAAGAAAATGGAACTGACCTACAATTATGCCGTTCTTATCTGTCAGCCAGAATGCAGGTGGTGAAGGTTAATGGGACAAAATCTAAAAAGGAGGCCATAAAATGTGGGGTCCCACAGGGATCTATTCTCGGCCCACTGTTCTTCCTGTTATACGTTAACGATATAAACGTTAGTGTTACAAACGATGTGGACATCTACATGTTCGCAGATGACTTATCCATTATACATTAAAAAAAACATTATTCTTAAAATAAATCAGGCAATACAAGACATAATGACATGGTTTGAATGTTACACCTACAACTGAACATTAGCAAAAAAAATTTAATTAATTTCTACTTAAACTAAATAATTATGCGTTACCTGATGGCAATGTCCTATTAATTCAACCCACTAACTGTATTACTTTTCTAGGTTTAAAACTAGATGATAAATTAAGGTGGAATAAACATATTGACGCAATGGCTGGTAGATTAAGTTCGACATACTATGCTATTAAAAAGATAAAGGAATTGTGCGGGTCGAAGGCTGCCAAAACCGTGTACTTTTCCCACTTTTATAGCATCATGCCATATAATATTCTAGTGTGGGGGAACGCGACGAAATTCAACAGTTTTCATTTTAATTCATTTAAGTTACATACTATAGGTCTAAAACCAAAAGAAACATGCCGAAATGCATTTTCCCAACTAGAGGTAATGACTTTGACTGGTGCGTAGACTTACCAGTGCCTCTTGTGTATTAAAAAAACATTATTAAGATTTTCCAACTCTGAATTCTACCCATTCCTACCAAAAAAGGCACGGTGGCAACATTCAACACCCAACTATTAGGTTAACTAAACTGTCAAAGAGTCTCTTTAATCGAGTCAAAATATTTAATAAATTAGATGTAGATTTGCATGACACATACAGAAAATTAAATTAATGTTAATTAAGAAAAGCTACTATAGCATGACAGAAACTCTCAAGGATGACTCCATTTCACAGGAAATTAATTGATAGTAGGTATGTATTATTTTAAATTACTGGTTATTTCTGTAGTAAGGTATATTAAGCATAATTTTTTGTTATTCATTATTAATAACATTAGGTAAGATGACAATGCCCTTTTACAGCAGCTACGATTTGGCATTATAAAATGCATTTTCTGTTACTCATAATTTATTTTGACATCTTTTTTATTGCAATATAATTTCTCGATATTGCAATTTAGATCATAGATTATCTTAACATTAATTTATGAGACAATTTACCAATATCACTTCTTTGACAATGCCGTTGCACAGCAGCTACGATCTGACATTTAATTTATTTATCTAAAGTTCCTATTTCTTTACATTCTTCAATATGTATTGTCTAATTCAATTCAGTGTTTATAATTGTTATATACCTACATGACTTGACATACTTACATAACAATTTAGTAACTAAATTATAATAAGTTATATGACAATGCTCATCTACAGCAGCTATAATCTTATGTACTTACTTATTAATTAGTGTTTTAATATATATTATGAAATGCTTATCTGTATCCAGTACTTTTAAAATTATGATACAATGATATAATTACATGGGCTTTATCTATAAAGCCCATGTAATTATTTAAGTATTATTGACGTGACCAAGTGTTTTATTGTGTCCCTACAGTTCAAATATACGAGTATGATTATTTACTTATTTATTTGTTACTCAATTACATCGTAACAGCTGAACCGATGAAATTTAGTATGTACATGAAGACCAGCGCTGCGGCATATTAACATGCCGTAGCATCATGCTGAGCTGAGTACCAATTCATCCCCACACAGAGCTCTTTAATTTGTTAGTTTGTTAGTCTTAGTTTCGGTTTTATTGTTGTTGTGTTTATTTTTTTTTATTTTATTTTTTTTATTTTTTATTTTTTTTCTTTATGACTGTGTGGATTTATGAATAAAATGTTTTCTTTCTTTTACATAGATTATAGATGGGCTACTTTTTATTTCATAAATCAGATCCCATGGGATAAAAATGGGGTGTCCAGTCAAGTTGCAACAGCGAGTATAGCTTTAATTCTAGGTTACTTACACATTTAGTAAGTAGTATGACGCGTACAAAGTCGCGGGCAACAGCTAGTTTATAATATAGTAAAGATAGGCTAGCGTTTGAGTACGATCTCGCATGATGGTAAGCGATAATGCAGTCTGCGAACACGCTTGCCTAGAAGAAACCTTCATTCGCGACTTGAAGACTCCTAGATTGTAGTTACCAGGAAACACAGACTCAGGCAAGGAGTTCACCTTTTGGTGGTGTAACTTTTTGGAAGTGCCTGAAAGTTCTGCGCATGATGCTAGACTTGATAAAGAATTTAGACTTTGTCATAAGATAGATATATGGAAGAAATTGACTGATTGACACAATTAAAGTTCCTCTATACTAGCCAAGAGTCCGAGGCTCACATAGAAAAAGTATATCTAAGACCATATTTTAATACCTACTACTTACCTACTCACAACATTTGAAATTAAAATATTTAAACAAAACTCAGTGACATGTTATTTGGCATCGTATTAGAATCTATTAATTTAAGAACTCTATCTATTCAGGGCACTTCGGAATAGCTACCTATGTTAACCCAAAAAGGGGTGATTGACCCATGATACCTAATAAATTAACATTTTTAACAGCTAAATGTTTATTAACAATTTTTTCGGCGCCTTCAAATCAGCTGTTTCTAGAATCGTGTGCACACTCACTGTTTTTAAAACCTCAAGGCTTATTGTAAACATTACAAGATGATGGGTTTTGAACCGAAACCAGCTGATATACATATTTTTTCCCCAGAAAATATCATCTATGAAAATATTGTACCCCCCCGGATCTAGAAAAGCTCCCCCTCTCATTCAGCGTTTGAAGGGGAAAATTGAAATTGCCCCCTGAAATTGCCCTGGTTTGCATCGGGCTGTCAATAAGGCATATTAGGGAAAGACGTCTGGGCAACGACTAGTCGGCAGTCCCAGGTACCACTGGATAAACGAAGTAGAAGCTGATCTGCACGAACCCGATGCTATTTGCTAACGGGAGACGGCACAGAACCAAGAAGCTTGGAGAAGTATTGTATCAGAGGTCAAGATCCACTTAAGGTCGCTGAACCAGTAAAGTAAGTATAAGTACCTATATTTTAATACTATTAAATGCAACGTCAAACATACCTAAGGCACTCCCAGGTCCCATAGTCACGAAGTCAGCAGATGAAGATAGAAGCCCGTGCATAATGAGCACAGCTGGCCTTTTCCCAGGCGTGCAGTCTCTGCCATGAGGAATGCGGTGTATTTCCAAGATGTACCCATCAGATGTCACCACATTGTGGGTTTCGACTGGGTAACCATATTTTGCAATAAGGCTAGGCTGAAAAGAATGTAAGGGTATATGAAAGTGGGTATATATGGTATTAGTTAGCATTACGCTGTCTTGAAAAGAGAGTTTTTTTTAGTTATAGGTGTTTCTTTATCAACAAGGTCTTGAGACCAAGAAGGAAGCAGTGGCAAGAAAAGAAATCCTTTAACTTAGTACAAAATACCTAAACTCTTCCAATGGAACTAGCGAAATCATCTTGCCAGAACCAGTTCAAACAATTTCAAGGTAAGTACCAGATTTAATTTTAAAAGAGCAGGGTTTATGTTGATAAACTTGACAGAAATGCGGCCAATTGAATGTTTTTTATTTTGGTTAAAATCACATATAAAAACATTTAAGTTTCGATGTACATTTTAGATTATTTTTGCTGTTTCTTCACGAAAAGTATAAACAAGCAGCAATATTCTTAGCAACATTTTTTATAAAGCTGTCAAAGTTACTTTTTCCAACAGTACCTTATCAGCACTGTATTATCGAAAAACAATTAAGGAATTGTAGGAATTGTCATAAAGTTATCAATTACCCTTTCTGCATTGCCCTTGAAACGGAACGAACGGTTCATCGTACTTTATCAGTTATACAGATGTAATTGAACTTACTTCCATGGTTTCTTAATCGGTAGCTAATGTAGTCTATTGATAATATGAATTAGGGATTAAAACAATCGTTCTTGCGTTCGCTATTAACTAATAGCAAAGCAAAATTCTAGTTGCTATCTGACAAAAGGGTCGCAGGAGAAAACCCCTTCCCTATTATATCAGGCTGCACTATTCGTAGAGAAGAATTTTCGTTTTTGCCGCTCCTCTATTCTAAACAGTTCTCTTTCTTTCCAGCGGTCTGCATGCAAAGTTTAATCGGTCTATCTTGCTGGTGAACTGCCGGTATTACGATTGACTTCCCCCATTGTTGGGCATTAGGCCTCCCCAACTTTGTGCCATCCTCTACGATCCTGCGCTAGTCTCACCCATTGACGGACCGCGATGATGTCGATATCCTTTGCTATCTCTATCAAAAATTATTGATGAAGAGTTGCAGTTCAGCACTGGTATAAGAGACAGATTTAAAAAATCACTAACATTTTAACACAAACATCATCCTAAAGATGGAAAAAATGGCTAAACGACTTACCACATCAAGGAGAGCATCTTCCTCAACATTGTTGGAGAACCTAGATCCCTCAGGGGACTTCATTAGTTCTTCGACATAGTCAGCGTTGGGCGATCTTCTGGCCCACGCAACCACAATACACGCGGCCAAAATCGTCACAAATCGGAACATCCCGAAACTCAGTTGAGTATTGGCGCTCTCCACCAGAATTATATTCTTTTGTATGCTACTTTATCTTGATAACTGTCGTAGACTGATTTGTGCGATACAAAATCTGTGATAGACAATACTAATTACGATTACGATAGAGTGTATATTGCAGGTGTGTCGATTCAAACCGAAAACCAAACTGAGGAATTTTTCAGTTGAGTTACAATTTTACTATATTACCTTTTTTGCGCGCTTATTTAGTAACTACCATAACGGTACTAAAGGATTAAGTGCTTCGATTTTGGCCAAAATATGATTTACAACTTAACTATACTAATTGATCGATCGAAGCGAGATCTCCAAATCAACTTGGACGAATCGGCGTTGTATGTAGGTATGTTTGTTTGTCCGAGGATAACTTTCTAAGCGTTGTTCCGATCATCGTAAAATTTTGTTTATTAAAAAAAAATTTAAATTTTGTTATTTTTTTTATTTATTTTATTTTTTAGTTAAACATATTCAATATTTTTTTTATTAGCTTTTTTGGTTCGGGGCGAATCACTAGTATTATGTCTGTCTGTTACGTTTTCACGACTAAACGGCTAAACCGATTTCGATGAGATTTAGTATACATATAGATTATGACCGGGGATAGGACATAGGCTACTTTTTACACGACTTCGCAGAAGGAGGGTAATGTTTCTATGGACAAAAGACGCGTGCGAA
Organism: Philereme transversata; assembly: GCA_963924445.1. NCBI lineage: Eukaryota > Metazoa > Arthropoda > Insecta > Lepidoptera > Geometridae > Philereme > Philereme transversata. The sequence continues at coordinate 33,051,786 of OZ004339.1, read as the reverse complement.
GCCGCGGACGACAGCTAGTTTTCTATACAGTAATGCGTAGATAATATTTTATTTTATTTCGAACAAAATCAACAGCTGTTAGGTACATATTATAGGTGTAACTTATGATAAAACTCACAGCCTATAAAGGATTTACATTTTATAATTTAAATACCTATAGACTAGTGGTTCGCCCCGGACTCAGATCTCGCGAGTCTCCCATAAAAACAAAAAAATATTATTCGTAATCTTTGACTACCAAAATAGTGCCACAAAAATATAACCAAATAACTTGACCTACAGCTTCATTCAAATTAGAGGTAACAGGAGTTCATATAAAGTGGTTTTTTTTGGGGTACAAATGCCAGTTATTCTGGATTTCAGACTTTTGCCTATATTTGTGTTACTTAAGCTACACTATTACCAAATTTCAGCATTGTGGGGTCACTGGTGTACCCTGTGAATTTTGTCAAAGTTTTGTTTTTATAATGGCTAATAACGGAAAACGACAAGGATTAAACTAAAAATAAAAACAGGGATGAAATGTACTAATGTACTTTCATTTGACGTCCCACTTTTCCTAATAGTCTCATTTTCATTTTTTTTTACCCCTCTTGAACCCCAATACCTCAACAACCCCCTAATATTTTTAGCTCATTTAGTCATACCAAAATTGTGCCATCACTCGATCACGCCGAAAGTTATCCTCGAACAAACATACTTACATACAACGCCGATTTGCCCAAGTTGATTTGGAGATCTCGCTTCGCTCGATCAATTAACGACGGAAATCACTAATAATATAAATAGTTATGTAGGCACTTACACCATGGGGACCACGGGGACGGAGGTTAACGGTTGCTGGGAGCCGTTGGGTGCAGGCCGCACAAGATCAGTCGCTCTTGTAATCTGGGGAGGCCTATGTTCAAAAGTGGACGTCCGGTGGCTGATATGATGATATACTTACCTATATATGATCAGGAAATAAAATTATACAAGTTAACATTTAAGTTCTGGGTTGTATAAGTATGTAAAAGTATGCAGTAAAATGAAAATACCATACATTTATTTACATAATTATCAAGTATTTATAACATTGTGCTCATGAAACATGACTTGATATTAAGATTAACATCGTATTAAATGACGTATGTTTTGTAAATTTTTACAAAACTACAGGTTAAAACGATGTTATATAATATAATTATGTTTGTCTGTTGTTTAATCTCGTGGCAGCATGATGATGCAGCTAATTTTGCTTCACCGTTGAAACCTCTGCAGCAAACTAAATTTATTTTTGTATACACCAATCCATTTATGTTAGTGATTCATCATCATCATCCACAACCCAACTTTACCCACTACTGGGTATAGGCCTCCCCAAGTTTGTATCGCCACGATCCTGCGCTAGTCTCACCCATTGACGGCCCGTGACTCTAACGATGGCGTCCACCCATCTCGCTGCCGGACGTCCTACCCTTCCACAGTGCTTAATTAAATTAAATAACTTACATCTAATTGTTACATTAAATCGAGTAAAGAGTATCGAGTATTGTTTACAATTTGCAACAGGGAAAGACTATATCACTCTCTGCAAAGCAGGCGAAGGCCGACTAGAGACCGCAGATTCGATTCCTGCCATGCTATAATCGTTGCCTTCCGAACACGAAGCAATCCCTGAAAACAGTGAAACAGGATGCCAGAGACTGTACAGAATAATTTTAACGCGCGGTGCAATTTGATAAAGGCTTATTGTATAGCAGAATGCCTTGCCCGCCAACCGGCGCAATACCGCCGTTTCTATTTACATAACAATAATAAAACTCTCGCGTACTGTGCGCAATAGTGAGTCTGTTTTTTTACGCCAGAAGGCATCAAAGATCGGCGCGTGCTTTGGCGAACATCCTTGAGGCACTATAGAAGCGCGGGAGCTGCAACTGCACCCTGAACGCATTATTAAATTGGACTCGCAGAGCATTGTAAGCCCTTTGCGTATATTGAAACCTAAGATTCGCGGAGTACAGCGATGTACAGTAGGTACGCTTTAAAAGGACAATGCACACGGAAAGCGGTTTAGGGCGGTGTTTAACCGCGCCGCGCCCCTCTAAACGCGTTCAGTATTCTCCTTAGTAATTCTTATCTCTCATGTAAATTTATAAATCAAAATAACAAAATATAATCGATATGACTGTAATATACCTAGGTTTGGCCAAAGCCAAATACCTACTGAGGATATATTTATTTAAATCTAAGAACTTTAATTTATGGTAGGATTAGACAAGGTTTATCGGTAAGCAACTAATTTCAGTGTCAACATTGTTTATCTTTTATTGCTTAGGTACCTAACTACTATACTATCGGACATTTTTGCACACGCCTTTACTTACTCTTTTAGTGTCAAACAATTTTGAAAAAACAAAAGTTTTTATAATCATCATCATCCACAGCTCGACTTCACCCACTGCTGGGTATAGGCCTCCCCAAGTTTGTGTCATCCGCCATGATCCTGCACTAGTCTCACCCATTGAAGACCCGCGACTCTAACGATGTCGTCCACCCATCTCGCTGCCGGACGTCCTACCCTTCTACAGCCATTCCTCTCCCACCATTCAGTCGCTACCCTGCTCCAACCGTCATCACCACGTCTTGCCAAATGTCCCGCCCAAGACCATTCAAGCTCCATAACTCGATTTCAAGGTCATGAACCTTCGTTCTTCTAGGATCTCGACGTTTGGAACTCGATCTAAGAGTTTGATGCCGAACATGGTACGCTCCATGGCTCTCTATGCAACTCGTGAGCGTCCATGTCTCGGCACCGTAAGTCATGGTGGGCAGAACACATAAGCGGTTCTTCAGACTCTGTGGAGTTTTAGGTGACTTAAGGATGTCGTCCAGCTTGCCATCCCAATTGGATCCTTGTAGATACCTCCTTTTGTTTATGCTCTTTACCAAAGGATAGAATATGTCCAAGATAAATATACTGTTCAACTATCTACAGCTCCTCATTTCCCACTGTTACCGCAGGATTTGCCAGGGACATTCGACAGCACCTTCGTCTTGGATATATTCATCCTCAAGCCTACTCTCAAAGAAGCGTCGTAAAGGTGTTTTAGCATTACTTGGAGATCATCACAATTTTCGGCAAATAGTACGAGATCGTCAGCGAATCTTAGATTTTAGTTGACAACATTGATGTTTATTCCGTGATATTCCCAGTCAAGCGTTATAAAATATTTTTAAGAAATACTACTTTTGTGTAACAAACAGATTTAATTTAGGTAGGTATTCTAAAATTTACGTATGAGACAGAATCCGAACCTGAACCATTCTTGTAGGAACTTATCTACGACATGAATGAAATTATTTAATACGATTAAATTAAGAAATAACTCACCATAATTACGAGTACTAATCTAATTTAAAATTAAATATCTAATCCGTAATATCTACGATATATTTTGTAATCGCCTGTAAAAAATCGAATGAAATAGTCGTACCAAGTAGATAATGTTATGTTTCGATAGCAATGTCGAATTTATATATGACGGATTGGGATTAGTTTGAATTAGGATTAGGGTAAAATATTATGATGAAAAATGCCTACGAATCGTGAAATAATGAGTAGGATTATGGCACAAAATAAAGAAAAACTTTTAAATGTGATGCAAAAAAAATAATTAAGTTAGTATACGCATGAATACATACATTTTTGTTCTTCAGGAATAAAAAATAGTGTAAAAGTGGACAGACTTCAGTATTAGCTCGAAGAGAAGCTTGACAGAAATTCGATATTTTTTAATATAAGTCTTTATAATAAAAATACGGGATTTATCACGTACCGCTTTATCATTGTTACGACTGATAATGTTTCGATTCAATTCGTGAACCTTCATCAGGGTGAGTGCGATAAAACGGTAGATACTTAGGTACGTGATAAATCCCGTACTTATAGTAATTCAATTCAATTCATTTATTTCAGCATTATTACGAATTACGATTTACAGCCATATTATTATACTAGCTGTTGCCCGCGACTTCGTACGCGTTACACTTCTAAATGTGTAGGTAACCATAATATACCTAATTAAGGCTAATTTTTCAAAGTTCTGTATTCTTGTTTTTTGTTGTAGTAAATATATATTTTTTTAATCAAGAACCCCGCTGTTGGAACTTGACACCCCATTTTTATCCCATGGGAACTGATTTATGGGATAAAAAGTAACTTATGTGGTAATCCAGGTTATAATTTACGTATATACCAAATTTCATCGAAAGCGGTTTCGCCGTTACGACGTGGTTGAGTAACAAATAAACAAACATCCAAAATTTCACATCTATCATAATTATAGGTGTAATGTAAAAAAATTGCACAAAACAATACACACTAAATTAAACTTCTCAGACAAACTAAAAGAAAACTATTTTCTACTGACCAAAATAAATATAAGTAAATAAATAAATATTGCTGGACATTTCATACAGCGCTATCTACCCCCAAACTAAGCAGAGCTTGTACTATGGGAACCAAGTAACTGATATAATACTTATATATTATTTTTTTGTATATACATACTTATAATATAGGTATAGAAAAACATCCAGACTCGGAACAAATATCTGTAGATCATGCAAACATTTGTTCCACAGTGGGAATCGAACCCGCTACCTCCTGCGTCAGTGGGCGAATAGCAGGCTGAGACGCCCCTGCGTCTCAGGAGGTCGTCAAAATGTTCTACTCGTAGTACTTACAATTTCAAATTTCGAACTCTACGTCCCTATGAGACCGTGTCCTAAAAGTGCATAACCTCTTTAAGCTTAGAAACCTTCAAATGAGGTACTCATATCGTACGGTGACTTTCGAGATATTCCAATTTTAAAGAGTATTTGCTTATGTTTTAAGTGAGTTCAACCTTTTTTGAATAAAATCAGATTGAGTTTTTAAACATGTGTCATAATAAAATGTAATTTAAATCAAAAGCACTAAGGAGTATTGATATCAACTTCGAAGCAAATCACCGCCAAAATAACTTTCTACCCCTTATTAACCCCGTTAGGGGATGAATTTCAATAAAACACGAAACACGTACTCCATCAATTCTATTAAAAAAGGTTTATGCAAAATTTGAAGTAGATTGGACCAAGGAATCACATTGTCCCATACAACTTTGCCCCCGTTTTTCACCCCTTTAGGGGTAAAATTTCGGAAAATCCTTTCTTATCGGATTACAAAGAACACACCCTCCAAGTTTCTGGTATCTACGATCAGCGGTGTAGGCTGTGCGTTGATTCGTCAATCAGTCATTCAGGACAAAACATTTTATAGGTAAGTAGGATAAAAATTAAACAAAAAAAACAAAATGAAACACAAATACAAAATCAAAATGGATACAAAAAAATAGAGACAGTGAAATTGCTCTGGGTCAAAGTGCACTTTTTTTGAAGTGAAAACTTCTTTAGCATCTTTGTGATTTGAAAGTCGATGAAACGAAAAAGCCATTGCGCGATGAAGCCAAAAAGCGACTGTAAAAGGACACAAACATAAATTAATAAGATTTAACGTGGGAGAAAATGAGATAGGAAACATTATACAGTGTTTCTTATGGTCGTGGTTCTCTTTGTGCTTTGCTTCGTACTCCCTCCACTCGTGTTAATAATTATCTAACTTTGCACCACTATCATCATTACTAAAACCTACAATTATCATCTTCCCGAAATTTTACATTCGTCTCATTATCTTGAAACCAACATTTTTGAAGGTTTCTCTTCTACCACGTGTGAATTGCACACATGCTATTTTTTGACCTAAAATCACAATCGCTGTATTTCCTTCGCTGTAACTGTGAGGTATTGCTATTGGCTATTGGCGCTGATTAATCCCACTAATATTATATACTTTCACGTCGGAACGGCTGAACCGAATGCGATGAAATTTGGTACCTACATAGATCATAACCTGGATTAACACATATGCTACTTTTTATTGGCAAACCACGCGTGCTAAGCCACGGGCGGAAGCTTGTGATTGAAATAAATCACGAGTGTTGTCTGTTACAGAATAATTAAGTAAGACGGCACCATAAGACCCCAAGTGCAAAAAACCAAGAACTTAAGAGTGAGGTACAAAACACATAGGTAGGTAACCTACCTACTTCATTCCTTAATTTTTAAATTCGATGGTATTTTTAAGAATAGTTCGTGGTTCGAACATCCCTTTATATTATATCCTGTAGACCCATAGCTACGCAGGCTGATGATTCGTTCCTATCATATCACTGGTTGTGTCCTAGTCTCGCCAAAACCCCGCCATAAATTTCTATTTACAGCTGAGATTCCTTCACCAAAAAGGAAAAGTTGTTGATAATCTTCGAATCGACTGACCTGATCTTCATCGTGTGATGCTGCGAGCTTAGCTGCGAATACGAACTACCCCAATTAAAAAGATTTTTATTAAAAAAACCGCATCCGAATCGGTTCATCCGTTTTTTTATATTACTTAATTTTCTTTACAAACAGTTATGTATAAAATAGCATTTAAAACCACTAAGGTGTGTAGGGATAATGCTATCATATTATGGGTCTACATCGTAAAAAACCGAAGCTATGAAGCGCTCAGACCAAAACAAAATAATATCACTACTAGGTATTTAGGTAGTATAAAATGAGTGGCTATTTGATACGACTGATAAAGGGTTAGCTCTTTTGGCCGGTTCCTATATAAACGTTGGTAACCGATAACACGTTCACAAAGAGTAACAATCGTTTATAGGAACCGGCTATACATTATTCCTATTATTTCCTTTAACTGAACAAATATTTTTATTCCAGCAAAGTTATAAATCAAATCAGTTAGGCTTAATAAAAAATAGGTTTGCTGTTAGAGGAGTTAATTTTTTTTTAATATCCTTATGTATTCGTGTAGTAGATAAGGAATAGAATAGAATAAAAAAGTATTTGCAACATTAAGAGGAAATTCGGGAAGCAAGACATTTGGAAAATAGGTATTTAACAAATCTATTTCTGTCGCGCTGTGCCCTATATGCCCTATGTGCGTGCGATAGAGACAACTGCAGGTCGGACTGATTATACATATTTAAAATAGACGAAATCAGTTTCGTAGTCCCCTGTTTACTCCTCCAAAACTGGACCGATTTTCATTTTTTTTTCAAATATGTAATAAAAAAGGCTTTGGCTATGTTTGTACGTTTCGTTTTTTTTATTTATTTTCGTCAAATTTGTTTGCTGGATGTCTGAAAAGAGGCAGAAAAATTTGCAATTTCTGTGACTATAGAAGGTTCCTAGTTCTTATAATAATTAATTTATGGAGAAAAACTAAACGTAGGGACATGACCGTGGTACTTGTAGATTGTATGGTAAAAAAATATTTGCCCTAGTATCACTATCCAGAGAGGAAACCGGGGACTACGTTTGTATGGGCGAAACGCAGCCCAGATTTCCTTTTAAAGAATACACAGAAAAAAGAATGAGGTAAAAAAATATAAGGCAAGAAAGTGGTCTTGGTGTGAGCCTTGAATGAACAACTCAACGCGTCTGTAACTGGCCGGAAAGACACACAGACGGACGGACGAAACGCGAAACTATAACGGTTCCTAATTCAACTACAGAACCCTAAAAAATGAAGGAAGGGTATATTGTATCAGACTCATAATATTGGTAATTTTTTATTAAAAACACAATCATTGAATAAATAAGCTTTATTTTTGGCAAAACTATTACATTGCATAAAACTTTACTTATATATCAATTAAAAATAATTACATTCAAGAAATAATTTCATTAAAATATGACTGCATACTGACCAAATCGATTGACAAAATGAGAAAAAATGGCTATTAATTACTTTGTATGACAAGATGTGATATAAAGGTAGGTAAATCTACATTATACATTTCCTCTTATTTATACTAGAAAAATATAACTATATTTTTCCTTTCCAATACTCGCTTAAATAACTTCTCGACTTGATAGTCAAAACTGGGCCTCATTACTGTAAAATGCATTAAATTTTATGAATTTTCGAAAAAGTTTATCCTAAATTATACAGAGCAAAAGACAGTCCCGAATAAAAGTGCAGCTACATAGAACAGTTATCTGAGCCGATGCACATTAAAAATAAAATAGCTTTTCACACCACCTGCTCAACAATGTCAAATTATATATCATGTAAACTGCACCGAAAGCAGGTGATTAAATTCCTACGGCTGAGCCGGGAGTAAAGTTGTACTGAATTTCATAATGTGATTTAAATACGGTACCTCGTCTGTATTAAAATTTGAACTAAAGAGAACTTATTCGTAAATCGAACTAACCTCTGCACATAATGCACCAACCTAGATTTGGTTTTTATTGTCTCGCAGAAAGTGTGAAAAGTAGAGTATTCTCCTCGTGGATAAAGCTGTCTGCATCTTGAGCGTGCTTATATCCCTCTCTGCACTCAGGATTTTAGTAACTCCTTCGCTCCGCTCGTGAGTTAACACTAGAATCCTTCGTTACGTTTGGGATTCAATATAGCGCCCCCCGTGACGCAAGACACTGCTTTATCCCCTCGTTTAATAATCTACTATTATCAGATTTTTAGAATAGTTATTATGCACTGTTACAGTTTTCGAGTAGTCTAGTTACTCTTAGGGCGTTATCACACTGGCGAATTGCGAATGTGTTCGCGAGGCAATTTGTAAACGTGCTTGCCGCGAATTCGCTCTACAGATGCGCTCGCGCACAATTCAGCGAATCGTACCGTATAATATATACCAGATATGAACGAGATACCTCATAAAAAGTATCTGGAATGCAAGTTATAAGATACTTTTAAGTAAAACATTTGAGATATTAGATACAAGATACTTCAGAAATGGTATTTAAAATACTAGATACAATATAGGTATATTCTAAATACTTTTTTTTATAAAATACTTTCGTATTTTTTGAACGTTACCATAAAGTTACCTGATAAACGTAAAGGTTAAAATTTTAAGGGTGCGTTCAGATTAGTCTGTATAATAGGAGGCCGTAATGTTAAAAAATGCTTAGTATTTACAAAATACTAAGATGTTCAAATAGAGTATCTAAATAGAAGACACAAAATTAAAATAAAAAAAGTATTTCACATATAAAATGAAAATACGTATTTTTTGACTGTATTACAAAAAAATTATACAATTCATATCTCTGCCAAGCACACGCAGCGAGCACGTTGATTGATCGCTTCGCTCAAAACACGCTCGCAAATCGCCAGTGTGATAACGCCCTAAGTATATAATGAAGCCTTATTAATATTTAGAGGAGCACCAGTGACAACAGCAACCGAAGCACCTTTCTTTTTTTCATCCTCTAGGCACAAGCAATCTCCTCTATTCTACCCAACCTTATAAATGCTATATTTTTTAATGAACATTGAGTATTCAGCCGGGAATTTTAATGTACTTTATTGCAAACGCTTAACTCTATTTATTTCTAAAGGGAACCGCAGTGCTCCATACACCGATAATACTTCAATTATTGCCATTGAGACTGGCACGTTATATTAGAAGTATAATGTGTATATTAAAAATATATTTTCTTTGTTTTGGTGCACCGATACCCTTACGTTTAATACTATGTTTTGGTACTTACACATTGACTTTATAGTAAACTGTGCGACCAATACACTAAATACATTTTCCATATTTTAAACATATAGGGTTTTACCACAAAAAAAAATAACACTGTTTAGCGCGTGTTTTAAAACTTGCCGTACAAAAATTGGTAAGGATTTTTTTTAACACGCGCTAAACAGTTGTTTAACTTAATTGTGGTAACAAGAATGATTTTCAACAATTCCCAATGGTTTCTAGCTATCTTAATACTTTTATACACACAGAGTGTAACTATTAGGAATTAGGATTGTGAAGAAATAGAAAGAGCCTGATGTAGTGACGAAAAATGGCAATATAACAAAAATATACAAATTACGATAGCCTTAAACCATTGGAAAAAATCAATGTATCTACTTAAGCCCGACCTCCGTTAACATAGCTTGGCTCAAAATGCTCTAGGAATGCTCATCAAAGCATAATAGTGTCGAATTTAACAGTTGGCTGACGTTGTGACAAAAGTCTATTATGAGAAACAATGCTGACAACATTTAGATAATTTATTTTTAGCAGAGGTAGAAAGACGTCTTACAATAATATTGCATGGTTTATAAGTCTTATGCTATTTACAGACACCCAATTTGGCTGGACCCAACCATAAACAGTAAAATGTATAACATAATTGGCCCGATTAACTACTTATAGTCAGGGGTGGGTAGTATTGGAATTACTTGTAATTAAAATACGTAATTGAAATACAAATACGTGTTTTGTATTTGTAATTCAATTACTTCGTAAAAATGTAATTTGTAATTGGTATTTCAAATACCTAACGCTGAGGTATTTTGCAGTTAATATTTAAAAACTTATAGTTCAAAATACATCTGAACATAAATACATTTAGCGATCTTTGTACTTTGTATTTTAATTAAAAATAGTTAAAATACTGTATTTTGTATTTTATATTTAAAACACGACACACAAATATTTTGTATTACGTATGAGATAGATTTTATAATTTGTATTTTAATTAACGCAAAACATGTATTTTGCCCAGCTCTGCTTATAGTACACAGAAAAACACCCCGACCCGGAACAAATATCTGTAGGTCATGCAAATATTTGTTCCGCGGCGGGTATTGAATCCGCAACCTCCTGCGTCTCAGCCGGCTAGTCGACCACTGCGCCACTGAGGTCGTCACATCGGTCGGGTCCAGCCAAACCGGGTCGCCTATCAATGCGTTTAGTAAACGAATACTGTTCACTTAAAATATGATCTAAAAAGAATCTCATAAAACATTGAAATTCCTAAAACACTATTTCCACAATATCAAAGTTAAAGGAAGAACAAGTTAGAAATACTTGGAAATATCAAAAGTCTCAGTCAGCCATCCTCGACACGGACCTAGCTGGATTGGACCTTACCTTACCTTGTAAGGCCTCGTTATCTGTGCGTTCAAATTAATCCAAAAATCTTTGTAAATATGGCACAGATGTGTACAGCCATTGTAAGGCGAAGGCAAGCCTAGGTCACACACGTGATCAATCAGGGCTTTTCATTTTAGATTTAAAAAGAACTAGTTCCAACTATCGTAATAGATGGCGCTGGAGATAAGCCCCAAAAAAGATGGTTTATATGCCCAATTGTCACAGCCTCAAAGAAATCTCACTTCGTCAGGTTAGTAAACAAAACCAAACGGAGTTGATTTCATTTTAAGTCACTTGGGAAATAATGTTGGCACGGCAATTGACATTGACAACCCACTTTCTTTAACATAGCAGCGCCATCTGTTCGCAGTTCTAAAACATTACCGTCAAAGAATCAAAAGTCAATTGACGAACTTAACCACCAGAATATATTTCAATGATTATAAGCTCTTGGTATATTCAATATCGCGTGCGCAGATGTTTTGTTATGAGTACGGTATCCGGTGACCACGGTTAGCTTCAGCCACGTCCAACCCAGCAATTAAAAAGCCAAACCTAGTCCTTCCAGTCCTTTTTGATTTCAAAGCTCCACTCCCACTGAAGATGTATGTTCTTATCATCGTCCGTGAAGAGGCTGTTGACGGTGTACGACCCTCTGGCCATCAGGCCTGACGGGGCGTCTTCCGGAGGAGTGGTGTACGACTGGATCTCGGTTTTAGGTGGGTATGATCCAACCATATGGGTCATTTTGTCCACTGAAACGTAGAATTTAATGTTTGAGTATAGTGTTGGATAGAGTTGCCGAAATTTCTAAATCACACTAATATTATAAATGCAAAAGTTTGGATGTTTGTATATTTATTTGTTTGTTGTTACTCAGTGACGTCGTAACGGCTGAACAAATTTCAATTAAATTTGGTATGTACGTAGATTATAACCTGGATTAATACATAGGCTAATTTTTATCCCATAAATCAGGTCCCATGTGATAAAAATGGGATGTCAAGTCAAGATGCAACAGCTAGTTTAGCTTTATTTCTAGGTTACCTACACATTTAGTAGTGTAACGCGTACGAAGTCGCGGGCAACAGCTAGTAGCTGATACATATCCTAAAAATAATTCAATTCATATTTTTGGCGTTCAGCGGGTTGCCACTTTTAGAAAAATAGTGACGTGATAATCTGTCAACTCAGTGGCTTAATGAGTTGATGAGAGTTTAAAGCACTGAAACTGAGTTAATTTAATGAAAATTAAATTATAATAGAGTTGAATTGAATCACAAGTTTCATTCAAATCTGTGCTATACCAAAACTAGCGGTTGGGTTGTTGGCAACATTATTATTCATTTTGGTATCACACTAATATTATAAATGCGAAAGTTTGGATGCTTGTTTATTTGCTTGTTACTCAATCACGTCGTAACGGCTGAACCGATTTCGATGGAATATAGTACGTACGTACATTGTATAAACTGGATTAACACATAGGCTACTTTGAATTGACAAACCACGCGTGCGAAGCCGCGGGCGGAAGCTAGTGTGATAATAAACGTCAAAATTATGAATTATATTATTTATGGGAGTTTAATTTTTACCATAAATATTATTGAATTTTACTTATAAAACCTTCGTGATTTATTTCATTTTTTCATTATTATAAATATGGGATTTATCAGGTACCGTTTTATCGGTTTATTCGTGAACCTTCGTGCGATCCGCTCCCCACTGCACCGAATTGAAGCGAAACATTGTCGATCGTAACACCGATAAAACAGTATCTGATAAATCACATATATATATATATATATATATATATATATATACTAGCTTCCGCCAGCGGCTTCGCACGCGTTGTTTGGCAACAAAAAGTAGCCAATGCGTTAATCCAGATTATAATCCACGTGCATACCAAATTTCATCCAAATCGCTTCAGCCGTTACGACGTGATTGAGTAACAAACAAACATCGAAGCTTCCGCCCGCGGCCTCGCACGCGTGTTTTGTCAATAAAAAGTAGCCCTTTATTATTATTATTTATTAGTTTAATCAGATAACAATGGATCTACTTTGTTAGTAAAAAGCTTAAATCTAGGGGAGTTAGTAATAAATTACTAATTGCGATTTAGTCCTCTGCGTGAGCTTCCACATCAGAGGACATTCGAATTTATTGGCAATGACGTTCAGGATGGTGTTGCTGCTCTCGCGCACCGTGCGCAGGAGTGAGGCTGTTTTTTACGCCAGATGGCATCAAAGTTGTCTGCGCGTGCTTCGGCAAACATTGCCTGAGGCACTACAGAAGCGCGGAAGCCAGAACAGCGCCCTGAACGCATTATTAAATTGGCCTCGCAGAGCATTGTAAGCCCATTGCGTACACTGAAACCACAAACTCGCGGAGTACAGCGATGTACAGTACGCTTTAAAAAGAGTCACTTTGACCGCGTCTGTAAATCGCGCGAATCTGCGGGCGGACTGACAATGCTCTGCGTTCCCTCTCTATATCGGTGTCATCTCGAAAGTCTAACTATGCGTTAATCCAGGTTATAATCTACGTACATACCATGTTTCATCGAAATCGGTTCAGCCGTTACGACGTGATTGAGTATCAAACAAACATCCAAACTTTCGCATTTATAATATTAGTGTGTTTTCTTAATTTTGAAATCGCATATACGAGGCATGCCTTTTAAGTTCTGTCGTTTCCATATTTTCCGGCAATTTTGAATTTGGAACTGTTCTATATTCGAATGTGTTTACATTTTGAATCTCAAAACAGTTGAAAGTATTAGGATTAATGCTATTGTTTAGTCACAGTTTCGATTTGAATCTTTCAGGTCACGTACGAAAATGAATCTTTCTAAGGAAAATGTTCGTGCAATAATTTTCTACAACTTTAGAAGAGGCCTGACACGGCTTCAGTGTTTAGAAGAGCTAACATCTGTGTTCAGTGATGTAGCCCCATGTCTGCGGACTGTCGAACGCTGGTATTTAGAATTCCAGCGTGGACATACTAGTGTTAGTGACAGATATCGCGAAGGACGCCCAAAATCCGCCTTCACTGAAGATAACATCATTGCTGTGAGACAACTAATTCTCGAAGATCGTCATGTGACGTATCGAGAGATAGAGGCTCTATTAGGCATCTCAGGGACAACCATTCAGAAGATCTTGCATGAAGCGCTTGGTGTGAGAAAGGTAGTTTGCCGTTGGATACCGCATCTGCTTTCCGACGATCACAAGGCGGCCCGCGTCAGATGGTGTAAGAAAACTCTGCAAAGGTTCAACCGAGGGGAGTCAAATCACGTCTACGACATCATAAGTGGTGACGAATCTTGGATCTATGCCTACGATCCTGATTCCAAACAACAATCTACAATCTGGGTCTTTCAAGACGAGCCAAAGCCGACTAAAGTTGTTCGTTCTCGAAGCACTTCAAAGAAGATGGTGGCCACGTTCGTTGGAAAAACCGGCCATGTTGCGACTATTGCACTTGAAGATCGTAGAACGGTTAACGCAGAGTGGTATACTACAGTTTGTTTACCACAAGTCATCGCCGAACTTCGAAAATCTAACTCAAAGCGACGCATCATCCTGCACCACGACAACGCAAGCTCACACAGCGCTCGTCAAACGATTGAGTATTTGAAGCAGGAAAAAGTAGAAATTCTTGACCATCCTCCATACAGTCCTGACCTAAGCCCTAACGATTTCTTTACATTTCCTAAAATTAAGAAAAGTCTTCGTGGTCAAAGGTTCCAGTCCGGTGAAGAAGCAGTCGACGCTTTCAAGTCAGCCATTTTGAACACCCCCACTTTAGAGTGGAATAAATGTTATAATAACTGGTTTGAGCGAATGGAAAAGTGTATTAAAAACTCCATATACATGTCATAAATCTTTATTACTGTTTAAAATTATAAAAACTAATTATTTGCTAAGTTTTCATGCAGAATCTAGAAAACTAACACTTCTTACCTGCCATAAAGTGTTATCCAATCTCTATCTCAATTCTACCATTTTTTCTACACTTTTATCACTTTTGACTGTTACACTTCGCACTTGACAAAATGGAAGATATTAAAAATACAATGTTGGAGATGGTCCAGTCCTTCACCCAGCGGATGCACTCCTTCGAAACCGGTCTGCAGAGGAGCATTGCGCCTTCAACCATCGCAGGATTGGCAGCGGAGTATGCTGACTTCAAAATGTTTGTCACCGGGGCACTTCGGACTCTTCAGCTGCAAATTGAGTTCATGGCCAAGGAGATTGATGGTCTTGAGATGCGAGGAAGGCGCAAGATCCTGCTAATTCATGGTGTGCCTGAGCAGCCCAAAGAAGAAGTTGCACAGGTTGTGGCAGAGACTGTAGCAGAGCGTCTCAAGCTAAGTGAATTTGTAGCAAGCGATCTCAGTCGATGCCACAGAATGGGTCGCACTACAACGGCAGGCCGCCCTAGGCCAATCTTGTTCAAGCTCCGAGACGTGTCAATGCGTAGCAAGATCTGGTCAGCCAAAACCAACCTGAAAGGCTCGGGCATAACAATGTCTGAGTTTCTCACAAAGACAAGGCACGACGCTTTCTTGGCGGCACGTGAACGCTTCGGTATATCGAAGTGTTGGACGACGGACGGCATCGTATATGTTCTGGGAGATGATGGAGTGCGTCACAGGGTACGATGCGTCGAAGATCTGAACACCGTCAAGCCCGTCGCCGTCGTGAGCCGACAAGCAGAGGCCGCAGTGCCGGCTGTAGTGAAGGACACTGCTAAGCCAAAGCGCGCTGCAGCATCCAAGAGAGTGTAGTGTGTGATAAGTTGTTCCATGCATTGCAACCAGTTACATCCGACCAGGTAACCATGAGGTAGTCAAGTCACCGCCAAATTTTATTTATTTTATTTTATGTAACCTGCCCCCATATTTATTTAATAAAGTATTTTCTTTTACCCGCCCGCTCACTAATAATTATACGTTTCTTTTTATTTGTTGACTTTGTTGTAGGTACCTAATTTGGTTGGTGAGTGTGACTGACATTGATTGACTTTCATAGACTGACAGTCGGCACAATGACACCTGGCGGCTTGATATTGATACCGTATTACGTTCCATTCCACAATTTGTTATTATTATTTCTTTTTTAAATCTTTTTGGGTAAATTTTAACTTATTTTCTGTTAATTAATGTTTAGTATTTTTAGGTATAAAAATCTGGTTGGATGAGCTGTCCATTTCACATTTTGTTAGGTTTTTGTGTTGTAGTTTAGCAACATTATGTATTTTTTTTTATTATTAATTATAATTTTTCACAATCCTGTAAAGCACAACTGGCAGGTGGATATTTATAGTTGGACAAAAGTTATAAAGTAGTTATTTATTAGGTTTTTATTATTATCTTCACTTTATATATTTAGATAATTATTTAAATATTGTTGTTTATTACATTATACTATGTCTCTTGGCGAAAATGATTCGGATAGTGATGAATACCTTTCCTTCTCTGATGGTGAGTCTGGCAGTGATGATAGTTTCAGTAGCATACCTTCTTTATCGTGCTCAATAGGTTCATTCCTTTCTGACGTTCCAAAAAATCTCAATATTCTACATATAAATGCACAGAGTATTCCGGCACACTTTCCTGATTTGTTAGCGTCTTTTGAACATAAAAATATTCATGCAATTCTAGTGTCTGAATCCTGGTTTAAGCCATGCCTTCCTTCCACTTCTTATTCTCTCCCTGGTTTTAAGCTCATCCGAAACGACCGCACTGGAGTGGTTGGTGGGGGTGTCGCCATATATCTCCGTTCGCACATTCCTTTCTCCATAATTAGTACGTCGGCACAACCGCCGCCTTCCAATGCGGGTGAACACCTTTTTATAGAAATTAGCCTCTTCCATATTAAAGTTTTGCTAGGGGTATATTATTGTCCTTCCTCTAATATAAATTATTTTCTATCTCTTGAAACACTCTTAGAAAATTTAGTTGCATCTTATGACCATACTATTTTAATGGGTGATTTCAATACGTGTTTGCTTAAACAAGACTCTCGATCAGCTTCATTAAAATCTCTTGCAAGTGCTTGTAATTTATCCATTCTGCCTCTTACTGCAACTCATTTTTATCCTAACTCAATCCCATCTCTTCTAGATCTCATTATTGTATCTTCTCCTGCGCATGTTGCCAAGCATGGACAATGTGCAGCGGGAGCCTTTTCCTACCATGACCTATTGTATCTCTCGTATAAAATACGACCTCCTAAAGACAAGCCCAAAATTATTCTTCAGCGAAATTTTAGTGGCATGAAGCTAGAAGATCTGCAACGTGATGCCGATTCTGTAGACTGGTCGCCAGTTTACGATGAATTAACAGTCGATGGCAAAGTGGAAGCTTTTAATGCACTAATTACCAAACTGTTTGACCAACATGCACCACTTAGGGAGATTAAGCTCAAGCACCTACCAGCTCCTTGGATTACACCTGAACTAAGAGCCGTCATGCATAAAAAGCTAGTAGCAAAGGCAAAGCTCAAAAGCCGGAATTCCGATATTAATAAGGAAAAATATATCGAATGTCGTAATCGCTGCAATAGAGTGTGTAGGGACGCGCAACGCCGTTATATTCATAAATCAGTCGAGGACTCTGATCCTGCTAAGGTTTGGAAGTTCCTCCGGTCATTGGGAATTGGAAAGTCACGTCAACAAGATAAAATTCCTCAACATATTAATTTAGATTCATTAAATCAGCACTTCACATCATCTTCTAATTTCGACGTACAGGCGAAATCACAAACATTGCAACATCTTTCTTCTATTCCAACTCCTGACTATTCATCTTTCAATTTAAATCAATTCACTGATTGTGATGTTAAGAAGAGCATTGCATCTATTTCGTCTAATGCCATCGGCAACGACAGTATAAGTCGGAATATGATTATTCCTATCCTCGATCAAATTGTCCCAATAATCTGTCACATCCTTAACTCCTCTATTACCAACTGTGTTTTCCCTACTTTCTGGAAAGAAGCTCAAGTCACTCCTCTCCCGAAAAAGAATAATCCAGCTTCTTTCTCAGATTTCCGTCCAATCTCTATTCTTCCTTTCCTATCCAAAGTCCTGGAACGTCTTGTTCATAAGCAACTGAGCACTTTTCTTTCCAGGAATAATCTTCTAAATCCTTTCCAATCCGGTTTCCGTCCAGGCCATAGTACTGTTTCAGCATTAGTTAAAATAACTGATGATATACGAGATGGCATGGACAATGGAAAAGTAACAGTACTATCACTTTTAGATTTTAGCAACGCTTTCAACAACGTTGACTTCGAAATTCTTCTTGGTACCCTACGCTCTCTTAACGTATCTCCAACAGTGATTGAGTGGTTTCACAGTTATCTGAACGGGCGCCGTCAGCGTATACGCATTGATGATAGTTACTCATCGTGGTGCACGATATCAGCTGGTGTCCCTCAGGGTGGCGTTTTATCACCTCTTCTATTTGCAATTTTCATAAACTCAATATCCCAACAATTAACTTCATCCTACCACCTCTATGCAGACGATCTTCAAATTTACACACAAGATACAGTAGAGCGGCTGCCTGAAGCTATATATAGAATAAACCTTGACCTAGACCGTATTCTGGACTGGAGCAAGGCACATGGTCTTAGAGTTAACCCACTCAAAACTCAAGTAATCGTCGTTGGGGGTTCTAGGATGATATCGAGGATAGACTGGTCTTGCCTTCCACAAATTATATTTGATGGCACCTACGTTAAGCAGAGTGAGACGGTGAAAAATTTAGGCGTTCTCATAGACAGGCAACTGTCATGGGGACCTCAGATATCTGAAGTCAGCCGTAAGATGTTTGCCTCGGCGGGTTCTCTTAGGAGATTGCGTAACTTCCTTCCGACTGCCACTAAAATTTCGCTCGCGCAGTCTCTTCTTCTCCCGATACTAGACTATGCTGATGCTTCTTATCTAGATCTCACTGAACAGCAACTAGATAAACTTGAGCGCTTGCAAAACTTTGGCATCCGGTTCATCTTCGGCTTGCGGAAGTATGACCATGTGTCCGAATTTCGCAGTAAGCTCAAGTGGTTACCCATACGCCTTCGCCGGGATACTCACATCCTTCAGCATTTATATAACATCCTGTTCAACCCTTCCTCACCTTCCTATCTTAAAGAACGCTTCCATTTCCTCTATCAATCCAATCCTCGATCCTTGCGTTCATCTGACACACTCCAACTCAGGACACCTGTACACTCCTCCTCCTACTTTGATAAGTCTTTTACAGTGCAGGCTGTCCGGTTATGGAACGCGCTGCCGGTGGCTATCAGATGTGCCAAGTCACTTGCCATTTTTAAACGTATGCTCAGAGAACACTATCTGAGTATTTGTCGCTAAATATATATGTATTTATTATTAATTATTTGTTTCTTAAATAAGTCTAAGTATGTATCTATGAATTATTATGAGTAGTTATTATTTAGATTCATGTAGTTTTCATTTATGGAAGTTTTATATTTTTTTTTTATTTTTATATAATTAGTATTAGTATGTAAGTACATGTAGTATGTCAGGTACACCCCAGGTAATGTCTACACAGTCCATTCCATCCAAAGGTTGTCTGGTAGAGATCGCTAATTAGCGATAAGACCGCCAATTGTATCCATAGATTTACGTAGTTGTTTTTTTTATATGTATTTGTTTCGTGGTGTGCAATAAAGTATTATCTATCTATCTATCTATCTATTAAGCTACGCGGTGAATACTTTGAAAAACAATAAAAAGTACTATAAGGTTCTAGTTGTGTTTTTTTCTTCAAACGACAAAACTTAAAAGGCATGCCTCGTATATACTTACATGTTTTCATCTTTTACATTTTAAATCATGTTTTGTAAATGTATTATGTGTGCTATTTAGCAAATAAATCATTGTATATGTCTATGTCTAATATCATAAAGAGGAAAGAATTTGATTGTTTGTTTGTTTGCATTGATTAGGCTCCGAAACTATTGGACCGATTTAAACAATTCTTTCACCGTTGGGAAGCTACACTATCCCCGGGTGATATAGGTTACTTTTTACCCAACGGCGCAGAAGGAGGGTAATATTTTTATTAAAACTAAAAAACTACGCGTGCGAAGCTGCAGATTGGTCAGCTAGTAATAAGATAATATAGGATTTAGCAGAGAAAATAGAGTGCACAGTTACGTGAAATTTATCCATCTGGTAATTTTTTTGTGCAGTGTAGCCTTTACAAATACTTTGCATTCGTTTCAAGTGCACATGGTGCCTCTTAGCTCAATGCCACAAGGTTCATATTTGGTGCGTCCTATCGACGCTTTAATTTCAAATCAGTCTGATATTGTTAACATTCTCAACTGTATCACATCGAGATAAGGTTTATAATAAGTGTGCTCAGATATTGCATACAATACAACAATTACAAGGCAAGTGCGAGTTATGGCTAGGACACCTCACTTGAATACTGAGTACGTACCGGGCACTTCGGGAGCGCGTGAAAAAATACAATTTGATATTAGAATATAATGAAATAGTTCTTATTTACTGGTATAAAATATTTACTTTGTAATACATTTAATAACATAAAGAATTAAAAAACTAATTAATAATAAACTTATAATAAAGACAATTATTTACAAAACTATAAAATACGTAAGAAACAGTAAATCATCTGACTGGTACTTTTCTATACTGCGTGTCACCACATTTACGACATTAACTTAAATCACGGGTAGGGCTGATGGCTAATATTGTTGTAAAATAGTTTTTTTTTAATTCATTACCATGATTTTTTTTTTAATTTTCAATCTACCTTAATTTCAAGACCCACACATCAATGAAACAGCCTGTATAGAATAGGTAAATAAACCATATTTATTCATCATGTAACTAAATACCTGTTAAACTGACTAAGCGGCATCGGCACAAAGGCGCCGCCGAATTACGTTAAAATTGTTTATTGGAAATATATCGATTATTGAATAAATATTCAAGCTACCGGTATTAAAGCAATCCAAAATCAGTTACTATGATTCTGCATATGTGTTTTTAATGTCGTGAATGCGGTGACAGACTGTATATTATAAGTATGAATTGACAAAAAACAAAGTATGTAAGTATTCTATCAGTTCTCTGGTTCCTATAGATAGTACAAACCTTGCTTAGTTTGGGGCCAGATAGCGCTGTGTGAAATGTCCAGCATTATTTATTATTTATAGATAGCTCAACTGCTCCAGATCACTACCAGGTGGAAGTGTCCACAAGACACTGCTTTGCCCCGCTGTATTGCGCAGCTTATGCGTTGACCCAGATAAGCGCCAGCTCTCGGATCACACGTCGCATAGACCAGATGCCCAGAAAAAAATTTACTACTAAACTACTAACCTATAGCCTCTTTTATTTAGAAATAAGGATTTGTCATGGAGCTCGTATTTCATTATAGCATATTATGAATGTAGCCTCTTTTATATTTAAATAGAAATAAGGATTTGTCGTGGAGATTGTATTTCATTTTAGTATATTATTAATGCAATGAGCCTCATTCTAAACTTGAGAGCAAAAAAATCGCACATTCATGATTTTTTGACATAACTAAAAAAAAACAAAAAATATTATGTTTCTGTAATGCAGATTCATAGTCTATTTTAATACCTATCCAGTGGTATCTGATTTGTCTTTCAATCATTACATAAAAATGCTTTTGTGGATCAATAACAAAAATGCATGTTTAGTAAAAAATTCTTTATTCAAGTATTGGTGTCAAAGTTATGAAATTAAAAGATAAAATTAATTTAAAGTTTGTTATTAATACCGAGTGTTCCCTCCCCTAGCCTGAATCACTGACTCCATCCGTGTTTTCATTGATGTTACTAGACTTTTGATAAAGTCTTGAGGAATAGCCTCCCATTCCTCTGCGATCGCCTGTTGCAGCTCCTGTAGAGTTGATGGAGGAGCATCTCGGCCTCGAACTCTTCTTTTCAGCTCGTCCCATAGATGTTCGATGGGATTGAGGTCTGGGCTTCGAGCTGGCCACTCCATAACGGTCACATCCACCTCTTGAAGGTACTCGATCACTATGCCAGCAGTATGCGGTCTTGCATTATCTTGCATAAACAGAAAGTTTTCGCCGATAAACCCAGCAAAAGGTACGACGTGGCTCTCGAGTACTTCCTCAATGTATCGTATGGAAGTCAATCCTCTTGATTGGCGACCAGTATTCGGTCCGGTGATGAAGGCAAGCTCGGTTTTTGCTTCCATAGACATGCCTCCCCAAAACATGATTGATCCACCGCCATAGGCGACACGTTCTGTTATGCAGCATTGGGCAAATCGCTCTCCCGATCTTCTATACACCTTCCCCCGTCCGTCGTTGCCATGCAAGCACATCCTGCACTCATCAGAGAACAGGACTGCACTCCACTGCTCTTCGGTCCAATTCAAATGGTCTCGAGCGAACTGAAGGCGGGCTTCTCGGTGGGCTGGGGTCAATTTCGGCCCGTTTGCTGGCCTGTGTGCAGTCAGGCCACCTTCTCTCAATCGTCTTCTGACTGTCCACTGGCTAACTTCTATTTCACGAACTTCTTGAAGTCGTTGGCCCAGTTGAACTGCGTTCAAACGACGATTTCTTAAAGATGTCGTTATAAGAAAGCGGTTATCACGCTCTGTTGTAGCACGGGGACGGCCCGATCCTTGTCGCCGTTGGTAGCCACCAGTCTCTTGATACCTCTGGTATACACGCCGAACGGTAAATCGGCTCAAACTCAATTGTCGAGCCACTTGACTTTGCTTAAGCCCCGATTCAACAAGGGCAACCACTTGAGCGGCTACTTCTGGTGTAGTATCCATTTTCGTGTTCCGTTTGAAGCCAATATCAATAGAGAACCTTTCACACTGTACGTTGGTATGCAAATGATGACCATTCCCTCAATATGCACTCTTTTATACCTGCGATAAATCCCGCCGCCGGCCTTACCTGGATCGAGCGACATAAGGGGGTCTATTGTTTTGTTGCTAATGAGTTGTTTTTAAAGGTAAATGTCAACCCTTTATCAGTTCTGCGAATGCCTAGATTATGCACTTTAATTTAATTTGATTTTAATTTGCTGTAAGCTCCAAATAAAAAAAAATTTAACTTTTAAGTAAAAATGTGCGGATGTGCGATTTTATTGCTCTCAAGTGTATTTTCAAATTTACTTACGTTCCTATGGGCGTAAGTTTCATGTACGCATCTCGAGCTAACAATGATCAACTTTCAGAGGATGAGTGATGAAAAATGTACATTACGTAAGGGCTTGAAAGGGCAATTAGATGGTTGTATACTGAGTAATTATAAAAATATGTTAAATTAGTAGTTTACCTGGCATCCCCAGTCGATAAGTCTTCTGCACGTACTTGAGTCCGTGCACAATCTCGCGCTGGACAATAAAGTCGATTCTTATCTTGTATTGCACGCCTTCCTTGATCACGAACACCTGGAAACCAATGGAACAATGTATTACAATCATTTACATTTCATAACATTAGTTATAATGGGATTGGGCGGGTCATGTGTCCCGTATGCTATCTGAGATGAGCTAGGGTCACGAGTTAGAACCCCACAAACGGGAAACCACGCCAAGGCCGAAATAACACAGGAGCGATTGGGACGTCTTCCGGAGAGATTGGCACCCTTAGAAACGTGCCTTACGATGCACTGCCCTGCGTCCATCAACAGGTGAGAAGCCTCGTGTGCCTGCCATTTCACCGGCACCCTTCAAACATAAACACAGCAATGCTGCTTGGCGGCAGAAATAGGTATAATGGCAGTACTTCTCCGGGTGAGCCCTTTCTAAAAGGGCTCTCGTACTCTGCAATTCTACCCTTGGTTAAAACAAAGCCATATTTTTTATCAATTCCGTCATTGCATCACTGATCGGTCAGTACAAACTTGCGAAGGCTGTGACGTCATTAACCGTTTCGTCATTGCAAATAAACGTTCGCAAAATTCACGAATATTATTTAGCTCGTACTATACTCGGCGGCGTAAATCATAGCGTGACGGCCTGTTACAGTGTGATGCGCTTTGTTTTCTAACTATTTTCGTATTACAGACCATATTTTAGAGAGTTTTCTCTATTTCTGGAGTATTATATACTATGAGATGATAAGACTTTATACCTCATCATCGTTATCATCCACAGCCTGACTTCACCCATTGTTGGGTATAGGCCTCCCCAAGTTTGTGCCATCCACCGCGATCCTGCACTAGTCTCACCCACTGACGGCCCGCGACCTTTACGATGTCGTCCACCCATCTCGCTGCCGGACGCCCTACCCTCCTATACCCGCTCTTCGGCCACCATTCAGTCACTGCCCTGCTCCATCTGTGATCACCACGTCTAGTCGAGTCTCCCGCCCAAGACCATTTGAGCTCCATAACTCGAATCCCAACGTCATGCACCTTCGTTCGTTTACGGATCTTGACGTTTGGAACTCGATCTAACAGTCTAATGCCGAGCAAGGTACGTTCCATGGCTCTCTGTGCAACTCTTAACCTGTACACAGCCTCCTGCGTGAGCGTCCATGTCTCGGCACCGTAAGTCATGGTGGCAGAACACATCAGTCGAATAAGCGGGTCTTCAGACACTGTGGAGTTTAAGAGTGACTCAAGGATGCCGTCCAGCTTAGACTTCGCCTGAGCCGTGTTAATGTACGCTTTTATTTTCTGTCTGACATTTGAGGAAGGAAAGAGTAAGAGAACATAAACCAAAGGGAGGGAAAAATCGGTTTTTTGATAAACTCCTATAATATCGAAATTAATTTTACTTACGTGGCACTATTGCTTGGAACTATCAATAAGTACTAAGTAAATGACAGTAGTGATTTTCTCGCAGATTGTCCAGCGAACGATGTTTGAATAGGATTATGTTATTCATGATCTTAGTATGATATTATGTATTTAAATATTTAGGTAAAACCAAGGAGTAATCTAATAGGCTAACAGATCAAAATATTCAATGGGAAATATTGTGATTCCCAAATGGAACTGTTGGTTCTTGTAAATGACATAATATTTCAAACACAGAGTATGTCGAGTTCCTAATCTGACCAGTTGTGAGTCAGTCGTGAGTCCAGATGCTCCGGAGAGATATATTTTTATTCATTACATTTAAACCACATGTTGGTACGCCAGATTCAACTGCAGTAATCGTGCAAAAAATCCTAATCAATAAGTTTAAACAAACACGCGATGCTACATAATACGTTACTGAAACGATGCTCGATTCGTGAACTATTTTTCATCGACAAAAGCTCAAAATGGAATATCTTTTTGTATTGATTGCGTATAACAACATCCTGTATCGAGCCAGATGTTGGATTCGAGCCAAGCGCGGTTCAGACAGTGACAGAACGAAATAAGGCGCTGTGCAGTGTGAGAGCCGATACTAAACTGATGTGCGTGCATCAGTTAGAAGACCAGTAACTTTTTAACAACAAAAAAATATAACAGATTTCAGAAAACAGAAATCGAAACCAGTTACTTTGATTTAAAACCCAAATTTCGATGAAAATTCTATGGGACCAAACTGAAAGTATATCCTATCAAATAAAAAATAATTTTTCAAATCAGTTGATAAATGACGGAGCTCTGAGATAGCAAACAAAAAATAATAAAACAAAAAAATACTACCAAATTGAGCACCCTCCTTTTTTTGAAGTTGGAAATTAGCCACTTAACTTTTGTTGCTACACGTGCTACTATGAAGCTGAGGTGTTATCAACATTATTTTCAAAAACGGTATATTTACCCTGTCATCAATGACCACATTTTATTTCGGCACAGTTGGTCCACGCAACCCAGCTATCGGGGCACTCATAAACAAACAAATCACAATAAATATCCTGTTTTTGTGAAAGTATTACTCATAGCTTTCTCAGCTGACACACTAAGAGCCGTATGACAATTTTGATAATCTATTGTGATGTAATCCTGGGTTTTGAAATCTAAATGAAACCATGAGTGATCTGTATCTCCTGTTTTCGCCAACTGTTTTGCCAACGAAAGTATGTGCAACGGAACAGCCCCTTATAATGACGGCGTTTGCACCTGTCACTCGGGTGATTAACTGTCTAATTGTAACAAACAGGTGAGGTGGGACTTTGCTTGACGAATGGCGTTTGTTATGGACTACATCTGACAAGAACTCAATAGCAAGATTCATTTAACATTTAGCTTTTCAGATGATAAATCTGTTTGAGAAACTGACAGCTATTACAATTAGCAAGTTGAAGTGCTGTCTGCACTACAACGCTGGGAATAAAGTTGCTAGAGTGGCGCCATTCAAGAATTCAGTTCGGATTTACACGAATCGGAGGACTTAGGCTAGTACGCCCATCACTCATGTAATCATGACCTTGGTAGACGGCTCGTCCAGAGTATCAGAGATCAGTTTACATAATGGGCCCATAGGCCTACAACAGGGTTCCGGAGAAGATTAGAGATGCAGCTTCCACACCCGGTTTTAAAAGGAAACTCTAAAAATGGCTTCTGGAAACGACTTTCTATGAATTTTACGAACTGCCTGTATTGTAAAATTTATTTATTGTTTAATTAATCAATTTAAGAATGTATTATATAATTTGATGAATCATTATGTTTCGTGTTCCTTATATTGAAGATTTGTGGCAGTTTATAACTGTTTGTATTTTATTTTATCTTGCTGTACCTGTGTATTTTTGTATGTGCTATGGACGTAATTGTCTAAAATAAAGATTATTTTATTACTAGTGGTTCGCCCCGAACTGAGATCTCGCGAGTCTTCTATAAAACCAAAAGAAATATTATCTGTAATCTTTGACTATCAAAAAATAGTGCCACAAAATGCACAACCTTCTTGACATACAGGTTCATTCAAATTACACGTAACGGGAGTTCATGTTGTGTTTATCTTTTTTAAGGGTAGAAATTGCAGTTATTCTAGATTTCAAACTTTTCCTTATTTGTGTCATTAAAGCTACACGAATATCAAATTTTAGCACTGTGTGATCATTGATGTACCCTGTGAATTTCGTCAAAGTTCAGTTTTTATTATGGCTAATAACTCGAAAACTACAATGATTAAACCAAAAATAAAAACGGGTCGAAATGTACTAAAAAAGAGTACATTAGACGTCCCATTTGACTTAATAGTCACATTTTGGTTTTTTTTACCCCTCTTGAACCCCAAAATCTCCATAACCCCACCACATTTTTAGCTCAAATGAGCTAACATGTGGTGTGAAAGCCTGGTGTGCAGGATTGTGCCAACACTACCTACCTATATGTATATCAAATTTCACGATGATCGTATCAACGCTTCGAAAGTTATCCTCCAAACATACATAATATACATACAACGTCGATTTGGCCAAGTTGATTTGGGGATCTCGCTCGATCAAATAATAGTATGAATTTATTTGATATGCGAGTAGAGTATGTAACAATGGTGTTATTAATAATTTATTGTGTTGTATCGTTCGTCAAGGAATGGACGACTATTAGTGAAACTAATATAAAAGAGTTCATCATGATTTTACCCACATCGCCATTCTACAATCATGCACGTTCACCGACACAAGTCTATGACGACGTCTAGTCATTATTTCCCCTCACCATTTTAACGACGGTCAAATTGCGTAATCTGACAACCAGTAATTTAATTACCCATAGTTTTAACTTCGGTCTAATGTTTATACCAATGACATGTCATCGACCGATCTATAAATATTGATGAAAATCTAAGCCGGTTTATGAAATCATAGTGTTCATAAATCAGTAATAATAGCAAATTAGGTCGGTAATTTGGTATTAAATATTTCTGAGAATATGATATTCAGCCTGACGGTATATTTCTGTACCATTCAGACGCGTATTATGTTGAGTTGATGCACATGTTGCTTAGAAAATTAGGTTAATAAATGTTATTTACTGTCACTGGTTTCTTCTTGGTCACACTGAAGGGACTTGGCTGTGACGGATGCAGATCCTTAGAATGCGGATTTTGATTGTTAGAAGTTAATTGCGTCCATTATACAAATAACAAGCCGTTTTATTCAGAGTTAATTTCTTTACGGAATTCCAATTATTTTGAAATGGTACAAAACACACACACACACACCTATCTATCACGAGCAAGCATAAATCAGTTCATGATAGACACAACTTACAAATTAGACGTTTATGAAGAATATAAGCTTGTGTTTTGGGCACCACGGCTAAATATAACGTCGGAAAACCGAATGAGTCTGCCTGGCTTGATAGCTGTTAGGATACCTATATCTTGTCGTCATTGAGCACTAGATGACTCGCCGCGGCTTCGCACGCGTGGTGTCAATAAAAACATTACCCACCTTTTGCAATCGGGTGAAAAGTATGTCTCAACCCCGGTCATAATCCATCTACTACGTGTTTTATTATGTACGACATTAAATGAAAACACGGCTAATAAATAAATAGTTGTAAATAACGGTTGTAAATAGGATTTTTTAAATTCCTTACCATGTAAGTAATGACTACATTCAACATGGAAGAAGGTACTTTGTACCTGTTAAACTGACTAAGCGCCATCGTCGCAAAGGCGCTGATTTACGTTAAAAATTGTTTATTGGAAATGTATCGATTATCGCTATTAAACCCACCTCTATAATCATTCAATACGATTCCGAATGTGTGTTTTAAATTAATGTCGTACATAATAAAACAGGTTGTATATGTATACCAAATTTCAACGATATCGGTACAGCCGTTTAGTCGTGAATACGTAACAGAGAGACAGTTACTTTCCAATTTATACTAATAGTATAAATAAAGATATTCACTGACCCTTAGTTAACTAGTGTTGAAGCTTGAGGTTCCGACTGAATTTAATAAAAGCTTCTTTTGAAAAAGTAATTTTTCAACAATAAGACTCGAGGGAGAGGACCCAAGGGCGGATTACAGGCACGTTCCGAATGTGTCTCCAGAGACTGGAGTCCAGTAGGACTACTAATTTCAAGTCCTACACTCATGTATAAGGATGTACTTCTTAATCCAGATTTCTGGCCAGTCGGCATCGTTTACAGACGCTAAAGGGAAGCGGCTACGAATCAAAATTATTAGGTATTTATTGATTATAGGTCTAATAATCATATTTTTAACCGACTTCAAAAAAAGGAGGAGGTTCTCAATTCGTCAGAATCTTTTCTTTTTATGTTTATGTATGTTCCCCAATTACTCGAAGACGCCTGGACCGATTCGATAAATTATTTTTTTGTTTAAAAGGGTATTATACCTACTTCCCAGGTGTTGGTCTGATGATGGGATCCCATTTTTTCAAATCAAATTTTATAGGGACGCAATTCGGTATTATGTTTTTACCTCAGAATTCCGTCATTTATCAATCGATTTGGAAAATTCTTTTTTTTTTATTTGAAAGGATATACTTTCATATTATTCTCATAGAAATTTCATCAAAGTCAGTTCAGTAGTTTGGTTAGTCGGTTAGATATATTTTAAAAAAAGTTACTTGTGTATGTGCACATTGTTGTCTGATATATAAAAGTTACATTATATTATTATTATTATATTGATAGGCTACTTTTTATTGACAGACCACACGTGCGAAGCCGCGGGCGGAAGCTTGTTCTATAAATGTTGCCTAGGGTACTATTTCAAGATCTTTGGTAAGCAGCCAGACCAATCTGAAGGACCAAACATCCCGCCAGACACGATAAAAGTTTACCACTAATGATAATGGTGTTCTTTCGCTATGGGCCTTATAAGAAAGCTCGAGGTCTCTCAGCGTGTTATGGAGAAGGCTATGCTTGGTGTTTCTCTACGAGATCCAATCAGAAATGAGGAGATCTGTAGACGAACCAAAGTCACCGACATAGCACAAAGGATTAGCAAACTGAAGTGGCATTGATCAGGGCACATAATTCGAACTAACGGCCGTTGGGGCAGAAAGGTTCTCGAGTGACCACGCACTGGAAAGCGCAGCGTAGGACGGCCCCCCACTAGATAGAAAGAAGACCTAATAAAGTTTGGTGTGAGCCGTTGGGCGCAGGCCACAAAAGATCGGTCGCTCTGGAAATCTATGGGGGAGGCTTATGTTCAGCAGTGGACGTTCTGTGGGTGATATGATG
This sequence comes from Philereme transversata, assembly GCA_963924445.1. Classification (NCBI taxonomy): domain Eukaryota; kingdom Metazoa; phylum Arthropoda; class Insecta; order Lepidoptera; family Geometridae; genus Philereme; species Philereme transversata. Next base: position 33,021,637 of record OZ004339.1, on the reverse strand, counting down.
ATGATGGATAATGATAATACGTCACTTTATACCTTGGGAGTTGAGTGAGACGTACAACAATCTAATATATAAAAATCTCGTGTCGCGGTGTTTATTGCCAAACTCCTCCGAAATGGCTCGACCAATTTTCATGAAATTTTGTGTGCATATCGGGTAGAGCTGAGACTCGGTCAACATCGGTTTTCATACCCCTAAATGTTAAGAGTGGTCCATTCCTTAATTTTTTTAAAATTACAAATTACAAAAAATGTTGTCTAAAACAACATTTTTTGTTTTTATTTTTTTTTGCATTCAAAAATACATACAACGCTAAATTTTTACCCTTCTACTACCAACCCCTATTTCAGCTTAGCAACACAACATTTATTGATTCTAAGGCGGTACGAAGTTCGCGGGGTCAGCTAGTCTAACATATAAAATTCTCGTGTCAGTGTTTGTAACAAAAATCCTCCAAAACGGCTTGACCAATTCTTATGAAATTGTTTGTGTAGTATATTCGATAAGTATGAGAATAGGTCGTAAAGTGTCAAATTGACGCGACACTTCACGTAAATGACTTACGTCAATGAACGACGGTTAAATTATATGGATATTGTTCGGACAAACATACTAACATCGCGATTAAAATATGGGGGGTGGGGTTAGGAGGGTGAAAAATACTTTACGACATACATATTCTCATACCTATCGAATTTACACAAACAATTTCATAAGAATCGCAATTAAAATATGAGGGGTGGGGTTAGGAAGGTGAAAAATATCATTCTGCATTTGATTTCTTTAATAATTTATATGGCAGAACGTTTGCGGGGTCAGCTAGTGAAAAATATATAAACAGGAAAACTCAACAGGAAAATAACGCTCTAGGACGGGTAGATAAGACCTGCTACCCTATAACTATTTTCAGAGGAAATATTAATTATCAAATGAGGAAACTATATTCTAAAACTACAAATGAGAAGATATTATTTATAACTAGCCTGTCCGCGGCATCGCACGTCTCATTTTTCCATAAAAACATTACCATCTTGCGCAGTCGGGTAAAAAGTAGCCTATGTCCCAATCCTGGTCATAATCTATCTCTATACTAAATTTCATCGAAATCGGCCAAGCCGTTTAGGCGTGAAACCATTACAGAGAGACAAGAGTTACTTTCAAATTTGTAATATTATTAGTATGGGCAATTACCCACTGAACCCAGACCCGGAACAAATACCTGTAGATCATGCAAACATTAGTACCGCTGCATGAATTGAACCCGCAACCTCCTGCGTCGCAGCCGGCTAGTCGCCCACTGTGCCACAGAGAAATAGAATAGAGAACAGTCAGAAGTAAGGTACCTGTTTCTTGAGATCAGTGAGATCGCCAGTCAGGTCCAGTTCGAGGTCATCACGCCCCGCCACACAGAGAGCAAGCTTCTTCACGATCACCTTCCGTGGATCCCCCGCATCTGTACCAGAAGAGCATACTATATTTTCTGTATCTTAATCATTTGATTATCTAACGACGACGGTGGAATAGGTTGCCTGCGGCCTGCTATAAATTGACTTAAGATCAAAAAATTGTTATACAATTATTTTTGTCAGCTCGTAAAGCGCACCAAACATAAGCATTAATTGAAATTGCCTGCAGTTTTATCATAGCATTACTATCAGCTGACTATCCGGTTGGTATCATTGCCACTGTGAAGCGTTATAAGTATTTAATTCACTCACTGGCTTCCGTCCATTTCCGTGTTTAACCGACGAGGGGCAGTTATACCATTTTCCCCCTTTTTACGTATACCTATTAGGTTTGCATGTCTGCATGTTTCTTACTGTTATACTTATTTTGCATTAGAAAGTGGCGTTTGATATTGAGTGCGAGATTAAACGTCTACTAAACCTGTCAGTAGATACGTAATCTGAGAGCTGATCATGAAAATTTACATTAGAATGATGGATTGATATTTTTAACTTAGAAAACTTTCGTGATTTATTTCAATGATTATTATAAATAGGGATTTATCACGTACCGTTTTATCGGTGTTACAACCGACAATTTCGAATGTCGGTATTTATAATAAGGATTTAAATAAATCCTGTATTTATAATAATTAATATATTTAGCATTTACGATATCATAGCACAGCCCTCAGTCGGACATGTTGGGGCGATAGGCAATTCCATGTTTTATTAAAACGTGAAGAAAAAACTTTTTAACCATTTTTAAGCATATTGGGCGCACGGCGGGGTGAGATTAAGTTTAGGAGTGCAGAAAGCTAAAATTAATAAAAAAAACTGATGAATTACGGTCGAATTACAACCACAGTGCTTGGCCACTTGATAAGCGTAATTTTTCTTGCTTGTAAAGACCATTTAATTCCTGAATACCTAAATAAATTTCCTAAAATACAACTTACAATAATAACATTACCTATGTTATTATTGTAAGTTATATTTTATTTTTTTTCTTTGGAAGTCATTTAGTTTGACTAAAAATATAGAAAACAGTATAATGAATAAAAAAAATACCAACGTGCTCCGACACAAATTACTCTTTCGAGTGTACAATGTTACTATATTACCTATCCATTTTTAATTAATAAAATAACTGAATTTTAATTACAAGTGCATAAAAACAATAGTTTAACATTACTATAAAATATAAGATTTAGAAGAATAACCTATAAGATGATAAGAGTATAAGATGCCTACATAAATTTAATTAAACTCTTCAGTTGTCAACACCAAACGTTTACTAACAAGCCTCTGATAAGATAATCCACATAAAAAGATACCCTTGCACTATCAGCCGATAACATGATAAACTAATGTCAACTTTTCGAGAAATTGATATCGTCGGGGACGGAGCAAAATCGCGTAACTAGCATGTCACGATGCCGCTTATCTAGAAAACTAGCCAAACTTCAATTTTGCTGAACGTGCATGTAGTGTCGACGACTTTTTGATTTGAATAGGAAGCGGAAGCGAATATAGTGTAAGATTCCGCGGCGTTGTGATATATCCATATTAATATTATAAATTGGAACTCTTTTCATTTTATTCCATTTCATTGGAGTTTGTTACGTTTTCACGACTAAACGGCTGGACCGATTTTGATGAAATTTGGCATATAGATATATTATGACCGGGATTGGGCATAGGCTATTTTTTACCCGACTGCGCAGAAAGAGTCATGTTTTAATTGATTAACAACGCGATACCATCCTCTCAGTATAATCAGTCTAATCCACAGAAAAGACATGTTCATATTTAAGGTGTAAAGTAGTTGTTGATTTCCAAATGGTGTTATTGTTCACCATTAAATACATTTAAATGGCCACATCATATTTATTTACAAACTTTTATAGCAGTCATCAATGCTAGGAAAATCTGGTACCTAATTTAATAATAGAATAATGCTTTAGTGTACACTAGGAATACTGATTTCTATACAAATGTTCAGTGGTGATTCACTATATAACTGAAATGAAAAAATGTCTAAACATATGCATATTGAATTACAATGTCACCCATCAACATCAACTTGTGTACTTTAAGTGTGATAAAAAAAACATACCAACAATAACAAGCCCTGTCTGTGCCTGTCCTAGCAGAGCTTCCTTGTACTTCCGGAGTGACTCATCCTCCTGGTCTGCAGCCAGGATCTCCTCAATGCTCTTCTCCGGAGGTGGCTTGTAGGAGGACTTGATTTCTTCCTCCTCATTCTCATCGGGAGTGTGGGCTACTTCAGGGTCTTTGGACATTTTCTAGCAACAAAAAAAGAATTAAAACATCTCATTATTACAGACACATAAGTTGTTAAACCTGTCTGTCTCAAGTTGATAACAATTCATACTAATATTATAAATGTGAAACTGTCTTTGTCTGTTTGTTACGTAATTTGATATATAAATATATTATTTCTGGGATTGGGATGGCTACTTTTTACCCGACTGTGCAGAAGGAGAGTAATGTTTTTATTGACAAACACATGTGTGAAGACGCAGGCGGGTCAGCTAGTAAATCATAATAACAATTCATTTATTTTCTCTCTACAAAAAGGTTTACAAATATCACTTATATCTAAGGGTGATGCAGAAGTTTTTAGGTACATTATGCATAGGGGTCAATAGGGAGTCTTATTTCAGTGGGGTCATGATACCTTCTGTTTCTTTGTAGTTTAGAGATGGATCATAGGGCACATTCCTAAGGTGCATGCCTTATGTGGCAATACTTTGTTAAAGGCAATAGTTACCACTTAACAAAAGGTGGGTTATTTACTTGTTCTATCCCTATACTTAGGACTTCATACTAAGGAACTATGAGTACAGTGGTACCAAAACAAGAATTGTGTGTATGTCGTAACAATATCTAGATCTATCTAGTTTACTATGTGTGTGAAGAGTACAGAAAAGTTAATTATTACTATTGTGCATGCCAAAAGGTTAGTGAGCCAACAATAATTTGTTTATTTTACAAGTTGGTTAGATGGTTCATTTATTTCACTAGCACCATGAAATGGGGTTGGATATTGTTTGAAAATCAAAGAACAATGACAGGCAGTGTTAAGTCACATTTATAAAAATATTACATGAGAATGGGTATCTAAGATGAAGATGCCCCAGAGTGTAAGATTACCATTATAAAATCTCTACGTATCTCATTTTAAGTGAACCATGTAGTTCTTATGAGAAATAAAGTTCTTTAAACCTAAGATGACCTACCCACTATATCCTCTTGTAATTTTACAAAAATCTAGTGTTTTCCAGAATATCCTCTAAATGCTGATGTCATACTAACCATATTTTTTTTATTATAAGTTTAGTGAAAACCTATTTCTTATAAGGATAAAGATAAATTAGGATTAGGTAGGTAGGTATATTCTATTCTAGACCAGTTTTATAGTAACATGTACCTAGGTACCTACCTATGACCTAACACTAATTTTATTAGTTCTCAGGGCTCAACGAGTGAGGTGCTTTTTGAATTGATTTTTGTTTACCGTGTGAAGTTACGCGATATTCAGCCGCGCTCCATAGAGATTCGGTATGAATCATACAATACATAAATATGCATAACCAATAATACAGTGTATTGATGACACTTTTGACTATTCTTGAATGGTAAACCGTCCGAAATTTGAATTGAAGTCGTGAAGTAAAAAAAGACATTGCAAAGCAGGAAAATGGATGAGGGAGCGTCGTCATTCATTGATTTTATTGTGAAGCTTACGAAGTAGGTACTGGGGCCACCCAAGATGTGTGGCGTTTGGACAAACGAACTCATATTACTTGAGGGTCACTTCTACTGTTTTTATGGAAAAGGATGGGAAAATAAATAAAACAGAAATTAGCGGCTTCGTCATTGCGGTGCCGTAATTGGCAAACGCTATCAGACAACTCGAAACCGTTTCGTAAATTGCATGTTCTACTCACGTTTTAAAGCTCTTCTTTTGAAAAATCGACAAGCTTTAATAATTTACGGAACACGCAGTTCGTGGCACTACAAAATATATTATTTTATTGGGATAAATCCTGAAAAATCGATCAAAAATGACTGACAAAATGCTTCCGTCCGACCGTTCATCGAACTTTTTTTATCTTTTTTTTTTTACCACAGACCAAATTAATTTATCGAAGTTCACATTGCAACAATTTTGAAAATTGTCTATGGTACATACAAGTCAGCTCCTCGCGATACTGCTTTTTAATACTAAATATTTGTAAAAGATTTATTTTTTTGATTAGATACTTCCAGAGAAAGTTTGACGGTCTTCCAGAGAAAGAAGGTTTGACGTAAAGTTTTTTGTCGTCATGATCATCATAATAAACCCTTTTGGCAGTACAAAAACACGAAAAACGGATAGTAGTATAATTTTAGACAAGTTAGTCTATTTGTAACTTCCAAAATATTTTTTGGAGGGTCTGAATCCAACCCTGCACCCAAACCTAAACCTAGAGCGTTGCTCCGGCAGACACCTACTTGCCTTAGTGACTATAGTTCCGGACAATCAAGCACACCTTGTGACTTATAGTCAACATTTGATATGCAACACGTTTCGTGAGAATTAAAAAATGTGCCTTGCAAGAATTTCATTAGGTACATAAATGGCTAATATCCATAACTTTCGAAATGAATATGAAAGTCAAGAGGTTTTATGTAGCAATAATTGCCATAATATTAGATAGATCAAACGTTGTAGTGTAAACTTACTATTCAAACTTCCGGTTATCAATGTCAAAATTGTCAAAAAGACAAACGACATGCTCTCTTCTAAAATAAATTATGGTACGCTGGGTTGCACTGGTGTCTCAGTCTTTCGCGTTTAGGTTGATGCAAATTAAAAAGAGACAACATTACTATGTTTTGATTCGCTAGATTTTACTACATTACGTAACCTAAAACAATAAATAAATAAGAAATTAAACGCCTTAGTTAGATTACTTTAGATAAATAGAAATAGGGTTTCCTGCTTGTTCCATAATGATTGTAAGTACTTACATTTACAGAGTATTATTACGTTATTAATTCTGACTGACTTGAGCAAATGTTTGATTTATTTAGATATGTAGCTCTAACCTTAGAATGTATGATTTCAGAAATCTCGTATCTTGCCGCTTCAAACGATTGCGCGGCAAAGCTACAATATCCATTGTAGACTTTGTACCAAGTCCGATATTGACGATGAGAAAGAGAAGGAGCTCGAGAGAATTGCTAGAGAGGTACCTATGAATCAAGACTAAGAGATTTTCTTGATTCGAAGACTTTTACCGGTATCATGAGTCCACTTTTACTTCATACTAGGCTTCTCAGTCCTCCTCTGGGGGGAAATAAGATCTGCATTGTCATTCCGCACGTTTTACTATCCCGTTTTTAACCTGCCTAACTGCAACCATTCTTATTAATAAATAAGTACTTAATGAAGGACTTCGGGGTGTTGACAACAGATAGAGAAACACATTTAATACTTGCCTACCTTACTAGATACTTTTTTAGATGTCTGACTTGCTTTATCACATATTAGTTTACCAAAGTAATCACATACCTATTTAAATCAATTCTAATACCTACCTAATAAAACTTCACCCATTTTCCAGGCCTCCATTGACGAGCCTCCTACAGCATGTTGCCGCTCTGGTTGTGCGAACTGTGTATTCATTGTCTGGGCTGAAGCGATCACTGCCAAGATGAAAGATGCTGGCCCTGAGGTGTGTCAGAAAATTCTAGAGAGTGTTGACGACCCTTCAATGAAAGCATACTTAGAGATGGAGCTTAGGTTTCGAGGTTTGAATAAGTAAGTTGCAGTCTAATACTAATTCTAGAATGAGGGATAAGATTTGCACTGATGTCTCATAGACATGTTCTGCCCTATTTTAGAATAATTTGTTCTGTGATCATAGTTTTCATATTGTAAAATTGGAACATGTAAATATCTTGTAGCTGTAATGTAATGTGGATAGTTAAGTAATTGCCTATTTTTTTGTTTAAAATTGGGTATAGGTATAATTACTCAGTACTTGAACAAACTATTGGTTATTAGTACATGCGCAGACCATTGTTTATGATCTGTATAATCCAATCCAATATTGTAGTAGAAAATCCACCTTGTCATACATTGCAACAATATTTGACAATGTCTTGTATGGAATGTTAGATTTTTAACTTTAGTTTTAGAAATCAACACAAATTATTGTTTTAGATAGATAGATAGATAACTCTTTATTGAATTACCACACAAACAGAAATAATAAAAAAATAAATATAAGGCTTGAATAAATAAGGCAATACAATGGGCGGCCTTATCGCTGAAAGCGATCTCTTCCAGGCAACCTTTGGATGGAGCGAAATTTATATATGGAGTGCGGTGTACTTTGTAAGATATATTTACACAAATATTCTTGGGTATACTAAAAAATATGATAGGGTTCCAATCCTAATACTTAAAATAATTATAAAATAGACTAATATATAGATATATGCAAATAGATAACTATACTAACAGATAAAATGTTTAAATAATAAATAAATAACGCTAGGAAGATGACATAGTTAGGTAATGTTGCTTCACCTTCAGCTTGAATGTGTGTAAGGAGGATGACCGTCTTATTTCTTCGGGCAGAGCATTCCACAGCCGAACAGCCTGGACAGTAAAAGAAGCACTGTAAAAGGAAGTGCTGTGTGAAGGAATTCTGAGTATCAAGTTTTCTGATGACCTAAGAGTGTAGTTGTTTGAAGAATGAAGAAATTGAAATCTATCTTTCAGATAGTGAGGAGTGAAAGGATTGAAAAGAATAGAATAGAGAAGAGAGGATATGCGTATTCCGACGAAGACGAATTGGAAGCCACTTAAGCTTTGAACAGAAGGGAGACACATGATCATATTTATATATGTTTTGGGCAGAGCTGTTTCTCAATTTGTTTACTTATATAGAATGTAGTGAATATATTATTTATAAAGGTGTCTTAGTTAGTGCTAGATAGTTTAATAAAATGATTAGTTCCAAAAATCCTAGAGATGTATTCCTAGAAATACTAGATGTATATAGTTGTGTATACATAAAAAAAGGTAATGAAACAAAACATTATTAAAAAAAAAACTTTTATAACAACAGACAACATTGTGTAAGTACATTTAATTTAGACATACAAATATGTAGATAATAGATTTGTATCATACCTCTAATAATATACCTAAGTAGGTATATTTTATAATTATATCTAGTTTATTTAATACCTACTAACATACATAAATACAGACATTTATCTTACTTTATGGGGTTTTAACCAGACGGACCTCTAACAGGTACACAGTTTAAAAAAATATTGTTTTTCTGCTAAATAGGAAGGTAGGGTACATTACACACAACAGCACTACAGTATGATCTTAAACGAACTGACACGTTAGAAACTCGCTGAATGATCCTGAGAGCCTCGAAATTGTAGAGTTTAAAATAAGTGAGTTTCACACAGTCCCGACCAGTCGCCGGTTTCTCTGGGTTGGAGATTCATAAAATCATGCCACATGTCATGTTCCAAGGACGTATCTAACGATCTAGTTCGCGGCATCAGTTACACTACAAAGCGCATTTCCGCTAACAAAATTGGGCCCACATTTTTGTCCCAAGCTTGAAATGCTACACTACACATCTTTATCCTATGAAAAACCTGCTTTCACATACATTACATACCATTCTTAAGAGTCCACTATACCTCAGAGAGCTTCATATGATCCCATATTTTTATAAGTATGAAGTAATACTGCATCATTTACTTTGTTAGATTATTATTGAGTTACTCTACTTCTCTGGTATAAAATGAGGGTATTTTTTATACGTTTAAGCAGTGGTTCCCAAACTAGATTGGGCTCCGACCCACCTAACAAAAACTGCCATATTCGGGACACCTCTTGGCAGTCTTAAAAAGGGGGCATAAAATATTGGTAACGCTTAGATTCCCTAGTCACTGTGGTCAGAGGGAAGAAAATATTCGCCAACGCGAAGCCTCACGACGCGCGACGTAGACCGACTGAGAGTTAGTTTCAAAGTACTTACCTATTGTTTTTTCATTTGACATTAATTTGTTATCATCACAGACAACATTTATATATTCTACATATTTTAGTCTTTAAGGTATTTTTCTAATTAGTACTTTAAGGCTTAACGTAAGAGTGACTCAATAAACATTTCTCAAACTTTGTGAGAAAATCAGTTTTTTGTTGCTCCTGTAAAATTTGCCATCACGAATTATGATAATTAGGCCGACGATATGTAAAAGTTGAGGTTATAAGCTAAACACTATGTGTAGCGAAAACACGATACCTTAAAATTTACTCGATATATATTAATGCCAAAGTCACGCCGAAAACTTACGCGTGGTATTCAATACTATACAGGTGGTTTCGTAATATATTGACGATGTTCAAGTGACGGTTTCTCAAAACATAAAAAAACTTCTAGTTATATTATTAAATTTTAAAGAAAATCGACTAAGTTTAGGTGATTAATTCGATATAAAACTTACTGTCTACTCTTGCAATCGACATCCAAAAATAGAGGCCGATTTGATATCTCTTTCGGAAATGGCTGCGGGTTATGGGTTAGAAAGGGAACACAAGAGATATCTCGAGACATCACCAATACAGCTGGTGGTTAGATGGCAAGTATTATGCAATATCACAACATAAGTTTAATAAAGTGTTTGTTTTTACATGCCAAAATAAATTTTACATTTATATGGTAAACATTTCACAAATTTATTTATTATGTTCATCAAAATAACATTTTTACTCACAATTTCATTTTTGTGCGTATATTACCTAACACCCTTTATATATGAGCTCGTGAAACTTTCTATATTTACGAATAGCACCTGTGTTTCGATTTTACACATTAACAAATACTTTTGTTATTATGTATATCATTATTTTATGCAATTTTATAGAATTAGCCCTTCTTGCAGTGCGGATATTTACGCATGGCACTTCAGTCACTACTGAGACAGTTGCGCAAAGTATAGTGGACTCTTATACATAAGTTTTCAAAAATATAAAAAGCGGCAGGTATAAAAAAGATTATGGCTGTAGATCATCTAAAGCAATATTTCTAAGATGTATGATCCGAGAGCTTATCTGGGTCAACGTTTATGCATTGCAATTCAGGCATTGTCTTGGGGACACTTCATTCCGCCGGTAGTAAAAGAACTAATTTGACGAAAATGAAATTATATCTATAATAATATTATTAAGAGGAAAGATTTGAATGTTTGTAACGAATAAACTCAAAAACTTTAGAATGCTACATTATCCCGGAGTAACATGGGCTACTTTTTACCCAACTGCGCAGGAGGGTAATGTTTTTATTGAAAAATTACGCGTGCGAAGCTGCGGATTGGTCAGCTATTAGTAAATAAGTTGCAAGCTGTATTATGTTGCATAAAAATTGTATTGACATTGTTTATATCCTTAATTATTTGACTACATCATTCTAATTTTGCACACCAACTATATTTGGTAAACTTTTACTGAATGAATTTGATTTTTAAACATATTTAGGTAACTTCTTTTGTATTCATAAATCAATAATAAATAATGCTGGATATTTCACACAGCGCTATCTAGCCCCAAACTAAGCAAAGCTTGTACCATGGGAACCAGATAACTGATAGAATACTTATATACATATTTTTTTTGTAAATACAAACTTATAACTCAGAAAAATACCCAAACCCGGAACAAATATTTGAGTCCATGCAAACATTTGTCCCGCAGTGGGAATCGAACCCGCAACCTCCTGCGTCTCAGCCGGTTATTCGCCCACTGCACCACGAAGGTCGTCAAATCATAATTATTCATATTCAGTAAATATTCATTTGTAAATGAACCTAGATTGCTACCGCATGAGATGCCGAGTAGGAAGTATAGCGATAAAACAAAAGGTAGGTAATCTCCATAACTAAGTATAAGTTTGATTATTAGAAGTTGCTCAATGTGGTTGATACGCTCAAATTTCTGTGGCCCGTGATCCTCTACAAACATGTAGATATTAATGCAAAAGCACGTAGCTGAGTTCTCGCTTAAATATCGAGGATTCAATTATTTTCGCAGCTTGAGTTTGTTGAGTCATATCTCCAGCTGAGAGTCTGATCACAGTGTTTCAGTAACCATATGCCATCAAGTACTTCATGATTTACTAGCTTTAATCATTTTGTAAGTAATGGAATTATCACGAGCCATTTTACGGTGTCCCGGCCAACTATAGTTTTGGTTTAATTCGTAAACTTTCGAGGTGAGTGCGGTACATTACGCGCTGGTTCTCAAACTCGGAATTGTTTATTTTCCCAATAGAATAGATTAAAATGTAGAAGACACCTTAGTTACCTTGAATAATGTAATACCTCCGTGGCGCAGTGGGGGAATAGCCGGCTAAAATGCAGGAGGTAGCGGGTTCGATCCCCGCCGTGAAACAAATGTTTACATGATCTACAGATATTTGTTTCGGGTCTGGATGTTTTTCTATATATTACAAGTATGTATTTACAAAAAAAAGTGTATAAGTATACTATCAGTTATCTGGTTCCCATAGTACACGCTCTGCTTAGTTTGGGGCTAGATAGCACTGTGTGAAATGTCCAGCAATATTTATTTATTTACCTTAGTATAGTAGGTATGACTGATACGATTCAAAGATCACCAACGAATCAGAATTGTATTTGAATAGAATCTGAAGCGTGTCAGACTTGTATTACACGTATAGATTGAAGATACATTACTTAGGGCGACTTGCGTAACGATGCCTAAACGTATTTAGTGGTTAAATATGATTTAAGCAGTTGTCAAATCATACAGATAAGAACGTCATATGTTTAGTCGCTAAATACGTTTAGGAATCGTAGTGTAAGTCAGGTTTAAAATATTATTTCTAAAGCTATACATTATAGAAAGCTATCTCTTACCACTAGACATTAATATAACTAATTATTAATATGTATAATATAACATAATAGTCACATTTCATAAATTCTCGATACGTTCATTCTGAGTACCTTTTACAATTTAAGTTTCTGAGATCAAGGTTTGCTTCAAAATACTTAGCCTAAAATACGTTTGTCTATAAAAATACCATTCACGTAACAAATATGAAAGTCTCCATGCGTTAAAATGCGTCCCATGCGTCTCTTAACGTGATATTAATTTATTTTGCAATAAGTACATATATCCCTTCTTCTCCTTTCTATCTTGGAGCGTTTTGAGTTTCTCCACCAGGCAGAATCGCAATTTGCGTTCTTCATTTCCCTCCAACTTAAAACTCCTGTCCATAAGACAGAGTTTTATGGTCGACCCTTCACTGTAACAGCCATACGATTGTGGAACGATTTGTCCTGCTCTATAAGAACACCCAAGTTTATTATTATTATTTTAGGCTTATAGTATGTAGTATGTTTTTAATATTATATACATGCACCGCCGTCATGTGATCAATTATTATCCTGTCCTTACAAAGGTTGTCTGGAAGAGATCGCTTTTAGCGATAAGATCGCCCATTGTACTAAATCTATTTGTAAAAATTATGTTCTGTATTTTACTTCGGTGTACAATAAAAATGTATCTTAACTTATAGTTAAATATGTAGTAAAAAATAACGACTTTTTTACTCATTAACAGCGATAGCATGTAAATAAGTGTAGTCTATTTATTCTAAATTTGGTATAAAGTAGATACATATGCAGTTCATAATACAGCTCGGGGTTTTTTAACATTTCTTAAAATCTAATCATGTAAATTGTAAAGTATAATTTCTTCTTAAATCTTATTTTCTTACAACCAATTACTATAAAAATCAGCACTGTACAGCCTTTGGAAAGCTGCTAACTTCCTAGCTCTGTTAACAGCATCATTTTCACATTCGTATACGACTTTATAATCTTTATATCTTTCCTCTACATATACACATGGTCTATTATTATTATTGTTGTTAATATTGGTAACTTTTTTATCGATGAATTCGTTTTTGACTGTAGAAGTTTTCTTATCAACATTTTCATCCAGATAAAATTCATTGTCTAAGCTATTACCTGGTATATAATCAGTACTAATATCTTCACCTTCTTTTTTAGTAACATAAATAGCGCTGGCACGATTTTCTAAATCATTTTTAAAAAATACGCTACTACTCGTTTTTTCTTTCTCTATGATATCACGGTTTTCATGTCCACTTTTAAGATACATCGTATTTAGTGTGCTAACATTTTCAAAATATTCGATTCCTTCTTCAGTTTCAAAATTGACCCGTTTGTTCTTACTTTTAGAATTACGATAATTTTGTCGTTTTCTTATCACACTTTTAATTTCTCGTTGATTGTTCTTACCATATATCTCTACAGTTTTAACATCACGATTTCCTAAATATATTTTACGATCTCCGCCATTTCCTATGTCACATTTAACATCGCTCTTCTTATAACCTGGTTCAATTTCTTTACGATCACAATCTTGTAAAATCATTTGACTTGGCCCTTTATTTCCACTTTTTTCACCATCTCCAAAATCTTTACTTTTAATGACACTTTTCTCTCCACAGAGTTCAAGTTCATCACTTTTAACGCCCCCATCAAGTCCCATAGTTGCTTCACAATCGTCCGTATAAATTTCCTTGTCTACTTTAACTTCCCTATCAAGTCTTACACCTTTAACGTCGCCTCTTCTGACGTTTGGTTCTGTTTGTTAGCGTCAGTCGTCACAGAACATCACGACTGGCGCAGAGTGGTGGTCGCGAGGGGGTATGAAGCAGTTGCAGGCTGGGGGCCCTGGAGAAGAAAGAGCGGAGCCGAGGGCTAGAGAGGAGCCGGGGCCAAGGGAGCCTCCGCAAGACAGTAGGGCTCGGTCGCGGATGTTGATAATGGAGCGCTCGGGGTCCCACCACGGCTCGTCGATCTCTTGACTTTGGGCCGGATCTATTTCTATAGAAAAAGAATCATTATGTTATGACTAATTATAACTAAACTCATGTCGAAAGAATTAGCTTTAACGTAATAATAATAAATAATTGATCAAGCGAAGCGAGATCTCCAAATCAATTTGAGCAAATCGGCGTTGTATATATGTTTGTTTGTCCGAGGATAAAGTTCGAAGTGTTGATTCGATCATCGTGAAATTTGGTATATAGGTGTTAAAAGTGATGGCACAATTCTGGTGTGACCTAACGAGCTAAAAATGTGGGGGGGGGGGGGGTTAAGATATTTGGGTAAACAAAAACCAAAATGGGACCATCCGGTCAAATGGCATGTCTAATGAAAGGTATTCTTTGACGAAATTCACAGGGTAGGTATACCAGTAACCCCACAGTACTGAAATTTGGTATGCGTGTAGCTTTAGTTACACAAATATATGGAGAAGTCTGAAATCCAGAATAACTGCAATTTCTACAGCAAAAAAAAAATATAACCAAAATACATGAACTCCTGTTACCTGTAATTTGAATGAAACTGGGTCAAATTTACGGTTATGCATTTCATGGCACTATTTTGATGGTCGGAGATTACAAATAATATTATTTTTTGTAATATATAATAATATTATATGGGAGAATCGCGAGATCTCAGTTCGGGGCGAACCACGAGTATTCAAACGTTTATTTTCCCATCACAAATAGGTTTTACAAAAAATAAAAGTAGGTAAGTTAAGATAACGTAGGTAGGAAGGAAGTTATGTCTTAACGGCGGCTCAAACACTTTATGTGGTTTTTTCTTAACAGTATCGGAAAATCCGAAACTATAGCAGATACAAAAAAAAACTATATTAGGAACCATTTAGTCTTTTAATATGGAAAAAACTACTCAGTTATCTTTTTGGTCTAGCGTGAGTTTTACATGAAAGTTAATATAGTAGGTACACAATATTTTTAATGCAAATCGACTTAGTTTCATGTTACTATTATTTATTACCACTGCAGTAGCCGCGTGTGCATTTCGTTGTATTTTTAACGCAAGTTGAAGGTCACTCACGCATACAGTCTTAGTATTCCTCTATTACTAGGCAAGGTAACATATTCAGAGGCATTCTGGGCAGCAAAAGTTGGTCAGATTAAAAATAAACTTTTTCATACAATGCTTACCTACTGTAAAGAGATATATTCTTAGACAAAGCAAAGCCACTGACATAGCCTAGCTAGAGGATAGGACAAATATACCAATTACCCTGACACTTCAATTATGTACCTATAGACAAGGAATTGGTTATGTAAAGTTGTAGCCTCGACCTAACTTCTTTAAAAACAGCTTAGTGTAATTGTTTTTGAATGTTTTTGCTTTACAATGTAAGGATAAGCATAGGTGTAGGTAAATACCTAAATAAGTAAGTACTTATAATAAATTTGATGAGACTTACGATATCTGTAGAAAGAGTTTTTCCTCCTCTCGTGAGATTCTCCGACGAGCCACCACGTCCGCATCTCACCTTTGCCCTGTTCAATTCGAATTATTTCAATTATTATTTGTCTTAGGAATATTACGAGAAAGCTGTGAAGGTCTTGCTTGTCGTTTTATACGCTGTACATAATTAACAAAGAACCAACGTATCGTAAAAATCCTGTAAAATATTTTGAATTAGCAGGAGCCAGCAGGGCTACCATGAACACCATAGAGAAAGTTTATTTCTACGGAAGAAAAGAGTGTTCCTAATGACTAGTCTTGAGTTCAGATTGGTTACAAGATTAAAAGTTTTATGGATACGGTAATTTTACAAGATATATGGTATAACTGGTAATATGGTTATAATAATAATAAATCATTTAATTCAGGCAACAATTAAGTTACAGGATAGTAATTAACTTATTCTACGGGCCATAAAGATATTTAGCCTGAAATATGGTATGAATGAGTAACTACGTGCCTACTGGAGTCAGATCAAAAGTCAAGGTAAGTAACGTCATTCAACTCGTTTCAATTTAACCAATTCTGTAAAGTATCTAATCAATAACTTTTCTAGTGCAACTCCGCATCTTTCATTTTTCTCTAGGTAGGTACATATTAGATTAGAATCACTAGTCACTTGTAGGCTCCATAAAGTTAGAGCAAATTGTACGCTATTATTACAATCTCACAAGTGATATACAAAAATTGACATTTAACAAATTTTAAAACGTAAGTAAACAAACACTTATCCAAAAGCTTAATAAAACATATCGCTTTATTAAAGAATAAAAAAGCTTGGGACTGAATTTTCTCCAACTCTGTCCAAACAAATGTGTCAAGTTAGTGATATAGATATTACTAACAACCCTTTGTAAATCAGCCGGATTCCATGCCTGAGTCGTCCCTTGACTGATCGCGAGGAAAATACGTAAATTAAGAGGAAATCCGGGAAGCAAGACATTTGGAAAATAGGTATTTAACAAATCTATTGCTGTTGCGCTGTGCCCTATATGCCATATGTGCGTGCGATAGAGACAACTGCAGGTCGGACTGATTATACCTACCTATATAAAATAGACGAAATCACTATTTCGTAGTCCCCTGTTTCCTCCTCCAAAACTGGACCGATTTTGGCTATGTTTGTACGTTTCGTTTTTTTTATTTATATTCGTCAAATTTGTTTGCTGGATGTCTGAAAAGGGGCAGTAAAAATTAGCAATTTCTGTGACTTTAGAAGGTTCCTAGTTCTTATAATAATTAATTTATGGAGAAAAACTAAACGTAGGGACATGACCGTGGTACTTGTAGATTGTATGGTAAAAAAATATTTACTCTAGTATTACTATCCAGATAGGAAACAGGGGACTACGTTTGTATGGGCGAAACGCAGCCCAGATTTCCTCTTAACGATTTAAAATGATCTAAAACATTTAATTTAATAATTAAATTATGATTACTCAATTTGATACTTTCGTAGTTTCTCGACGTAGCGTAGGTTTTCTATTTATTATCCTATGTTAGCGTTTACTACGCCTACCTTACCGACTGAACACTGAAAAATAGGATAAATAAGTTTTTCATGTTTTCAAAAGCATTGACAGTTTATTGACTGCTTATTTTGAATATTAATCAAATAATTCCAACGGCTTCACCACAAAATCATAATTCTTCATAGGAAATTATCGAAATAACATATGCGTAAAAAAACTATTTGCCAAAATAACGCCACTAAAATCCCCCACTTCATAGGCCAGTACTAAGTACCCCATCTTCATATCGCATACCTACCTCTCTCTCACTCTACCTCATCGGTATGTACCTTGATATTGATAATGCCCCTCTCCTTGAAGTGGTACCCCCCATGCTGCTTCAGCAGGGTGTAGGTGTTGTGGCTCACGTGGATCCTCTGTGGCTCTCCGCTGGACTCCATCCTGGCTGCCGTGTTCACTGTGTCTCCGAACAAGCAGTAGCGCGGCATTTTTACTCCTACCACGCCAGCAGCGCACTGTCCGCTGTGGATTCCTAAGAATTACAATTTAATTAGGTATCACTTTTTTCCAAACACTAAGCTCCAGTTGCACAACATCCCTAAACGTAATTAGCAACTAAACATGTTTAAATTTGACGTACTTGTATGATTTGATAACTCTCTAAATCATATTTAGGCGCTAAATACGTATAGTCATCGTTGCGCCATTCGCCCTAAATATCAAGTAGGTAGGTACCGAACACCTGCACAATGGAAGACTTAAAAATGGCTTTTCCTAACGCCGTCAATGTAGCCTATCTAACACAATATAAGTAGAGCTATTAACGCGCTAAGAAGAAGAAGAAGGTAGCGAATATTATTTTGGTTACCGAGTGTAGGTTGATATAAAACAAAATATCATTCACAAAAACAAGTGAATTGCTTCAAAAATTATGTACGTTCAATTAAATTCCTTTATTTTCAGATGCCAAATATCCATATTTGTTAGTAAAAACTGTAATTATTATTTTTTACTTGCAATAGAGGAAGGTCAGTTAAACCCCAAATTTCAAGCCGTTAATGTTCAGTAGCTGCTGAGACAATCAGCTGTGACTGTGACAGACGGACGGACGAACCAAGTCGCACCATAAGGGTTCCGCTTTTACCATTTTGATCCGAAACCCTAAAAAGTTGAGATGTCAAAGTGTTCACGCGTGCGATATATGATTGAAATCTACGAATCAGAAGCTTAGAAGAGCTTTCTACATCAAACGCATTTCCAGATGCATTGGATCTTCTTGCGATATTCATAGCGAAAAGCTATTTTCGCGAGTAAACCATATGTATTGCTAGTTTCGCATCGATAATCGTAAAACTGCATCCGCCACGGCCCAGAGGCGTCAATGTGTTTGATTTACCTACAACTATTTGTTGGAAATGAAATTAAATACCGGATTTAGCTTGGATTTACCCAAAATGTGTACCTACCTACATTATGCTATCCTGAATCCTGATCGTAATATAGATGGTATACAAATCAGTACCAAAAAAAATTATTTTATCATAATAATTTCTGGTCAAAACTATTGTGCCAAATATGGTTGATTCGGATGGACAATGTCTTCATTTTGTTGAATTTTAGGCTTGATATCACACTGTGAAGGCAATGGTAGTAAACTCTTATTAGGGTTAAGCTCGCCTTTGTAAATGTCCATTTTGTACAATAAAGAATAAAGAAAGAAAGAATAGTAGATATACAATATTCTTTGCTTATACCGACGACTCAATGTCGTAATAATATGTACCATCATTATCATCATCATTAACAGCCTGACATCACCCATTGTTGGGTATAAGCCTCTCCAAGTTTGTGCCATCCACCACGATCCTGCGCTAGTCTCACCCACTGACGGCCCGCGACCTTTACGATGTCATCCACCCATCTCGCTGCCGGATGTCCTACCCTTCTATACCCGCTCCTCGGCCACCATTCAGTCGTTGCACTGCTCCATCTGTCATCACCACGTCTAGCCAAGTGTCCCACCCAAGAACATTTGAGTTTCGTAACTCGAATCCCAACGTCATGAACCTTCGTTCGTCTTCGGATCTCGAAGTATGAAACAATATGTATAGCAATATGAAATTGCAGACGTACTTATAATGCAGGGTAATAATGCCGCCGGGCTGTGACGCTGGGTTGGTGGCTTTGGTGTATAGATTGCTATTATAAAGGTCCAGCAAAACAAAGTAGGTACATTTAAAAAAATGGTAGATTTCCGGCGTTGTGATTTGCGGTCAGTTGACGCATACTACATAGATAGATATAAATAGAGAGACCAACTGTTTATAACCATCAGTTTCTAAACAGGAAAAACTTTAATAACAATAAACAACAGAATTGTACGATAGACGGTCTTATCGCTTAAAGCTTCATGGGGTAAAATGTGGACTTACCAATCCTTATATTCAGTCTCGCGGTCCGTATCTTGGGCACTGCATCCAAGACGTGCAGCGCCAAGGAAGCCACTTCAGCCGCATGTCGGGAGCACCGCTCAGGTAGCCCGCCCACTACCATGTATGCATCGCCAATCGTTTCCACCTAGGAGAAAAAATCTGACCATCACGGGACGCTCGCAGATGTCATATCAGTCAAAGGGCATCCACTACTGAACATAGGCCTCCCCCATAGATTTCCAGAGCAGAATTTCCTCAGGCGAACCCTTTCACCTCTAAAATGGTATGTATATTTTAGGTGCTCGCACGTGTTCGTAGGTACACTAAAAACTTTTCACTAAATAGTATAATAGCCTAGAACGTCTAGTTCACGAGCTGATTAAAGTTAAGACAGTTGCCATCCCAAATATAGATCTCATGAATACCTTACCCATTTGTGTGCTGTGATGATATTAATAAAACAAATCATTAAAAAATATTTTAGAGAGGACAAATGCTACCAAAAAATCCCACTAGCCCCCACTGGGGGTAGACAGGGGACCAGCGAGAATACCTTATTTTCTCTCTACAATCTAAAAACAGTCTCTCTGCGTACCTTAATCGCTTTCACCCAACTGTTGTGTGGTGCAATATTAAACACAATTTGTTTCGATTTCAATAAATACCTAGATTGCTTTCCGAGGAAGATTTACGAGAAGGTACAGTCAGACTATACACAAAAAACAAAAACTCTAAATGTTTAGTAACATAGTTTAAAACTAGATGTCGCTAGTAAAAAGAGTAGGATACTAGATCGCACTATCGAAGCGTTTTTGGTTCTATCATATAATAAAGTTGAGGTGTGTTGAGTAAATGACCCCTTTCCTTTGGTACATAAATACCATACCGGACTATCCGATAGATCCACCCGCGAACAAAACCCTCCGTCGACCGAGACACGTTATCGAAGATACGAATGACGAAATCACCTTCGCTGACGCGGAGGAGATTTCTGAGTCATCTACATTAGACAGAGGCACTTCACAGATACACCGACCTCGCCGGCGAGGTCGACGAGTTCAGTCGCGGCCTATACGAGGTACAAACATGTACCCGGGCGTTTATCTCCTATCCCCATCCCGGCAACAGCCCAAGCCGAGATTCGTACCTAAGTGGTGCCCTTGCGCTAGTTGCCTGATTAAAACTTTAAACTTACTAAACTTTAACTTAAAAGCTCGGTTAAGCTGCAACGGCCTCAGAGGCCAACAGCGAGAAAAGTCCATCCGAAAAAAAGTAGGTAAATGAGTTATAAATACACTGAATGCAAGTGTTTCATTTCTTTTGAGTGATTCCCGAGTAAGTCCATTACGCGAGTGAACACTAATTACATTAAATCTAAATAGGTTGCCAAATTCGATGGAGCATACGTTCATCTCATGGCTAATGATGCTTGCTAAAATAAAAAATATGTTCCTGTTAGCTTAAAATCAAACCTTCTGGAAATGTATGGGGGAGGCCTATGTACAGCAGTGGACGTACTATAGCTTGTATGATGGTGATGATTAATCAAACTCTAAAGTGCTGTTTGCTGTTCAGTATTCATTTATTCACCATTTCATTTATTGCATAGTATTGGTATGTCAAAAATATATTACAAACTAGCTTCCACCCGCGGCGTCGCGCGCGTGGTTTGCCAATAAAAAGTAGCCTATGTGTTAATCCAGGTTATAATCTACGTACATACTAATTTCATCGAAATCGGTTCAGCCGTTACGACGTGATTAAGTAACAAACAAACATCTAAACTTTCGCATTTTTTATATTAGTGTGATGTCAGATTATAATAGAAATAAATTAAAATAAACAAATTGCATTTATACAGAGCATTGGAAAACACAATAGTGTTTGTGTAATTTATGTTAATCCGCCTAAATACTTATCTCTCCAGCTAACTGTACTACCCACGCAGGTGTATATGTAATTTAATGTTCGGCCGAACGCTGGAAAAAACGCTAACAAACCCATTAATTTATTCGATAGATCGGTCGAGCGTGATTGATCAGCCCGTAAATAATCTGAACTTCATGTAACTACGGACATATGCACACGACTTATTTTAAATGCACAGACGACGCGCTTTTTCGATGCCGCCGTAGAGGCCCAAAAAGCAGATTGCACCATTTTTATCGATTAAAACGCGCGTACAAAGTTCGTACGTGAGTTTTCAGGTTTTTTCAATAATTGCCAATTTCTTTCTTCTTTTTCTTATAACACACACAAAATATTGCTAGACATTTCACACAGAGCTATCTAGCCCCAAACTAAGCAGAGCTTGTACTATGGGAACCAGATAACTGGTAAAATACTTACCTATGTAATTTTTTTTCATAAATATATACTTATAATAAATAGAAAAAATCCAGACCCGGAACAAATATCTGTAGATCATGCAAACATTGTTCGCGGCGGGAATAGAACCCGCTACCTCCTGCGTCTCAGCCGGCTATTCGCTCACTGCACCGGAGGTTGTCAAAAGGGTATTTGATACTGTAAGTGACGTCCACTTAAAATTTATCGCCCTAGCTCGCTGACCCGCCTTCAAAATAGATCTAACCAGGGAATTCCTAGTACAGTTTGACCTATTTAGAGGTGAATGCAACGACAAAAATCAGATATATTCGTGTGGCAGTGTACTATGTCAGGGTTTTATCGAGCTTTTCACTTCATTTAGAATATTGTAGAATAGAAAATATTTATTTTGCGCCACAAATAAAACTTAAAAATAGGTACACAATTAAAATTAAAAACAATCAAAGAGGTAATCAAATTGGTGACCACTCAGCCATGTGCTAACATCATCAGTGGAAACACTGAAGTAGCGCTGGTATTCTGTGGGGCCGTACAGACGCACGAGCCAACAAAACTATGTCTGGACCTAATCTGATTATTACAGACTAGTACATGCATTTTCAGTGTAAAGTTATTTGACAGTGTTGTTGTATTTTGTTTAGATATCAAATGGAATTTGACTCCTGAAGGAGGTAAAACATTCGACAGCTAGATTATTCTGTGATGATGACGAGTGATGCTTCCTGCTCATAATTAACTATCTCTTATCTATCTCTTAGTTTTTTATATATAAAAAACTATTTTCTGCTTCTATTTCGCGCTACGTTATTTTCCAGGATATTTTAAAAACAGGATATGCTAGGGTATCTCTTACGAGTAAAATAATCCCACAAAAAATGTTTAACATTAAATAAATAAAATAAATATAAATATTGCTGGACATTTCACACAGCGCTGTCTAGCCCCAAACTAAGCAGAGCTTGTACTATGGGAACCAGATAACTGATAGAATACTTATATCCTTTTTTTTTGTTTTTTTAATTGTTACATATAATATATAGAAAAACACGCAGACACGGAAGAAATATCTGTAGATCATGCAGACATTTGTTCCGCGGTGGGAATCGAACCCGCTACCTCCTGCGTCTCAGCCGGCTATACACCCACTGCTCCACGGAGCAGTCACAAAATATAATTATAAACATAATTGTTATTTTTGTTTTTCTTGAGAATTGAAAATAATATTTTAAGTGATAAGTGCGAGTCTGGCTTGCGCACCGAGGATTCCGTAAGAATATTTAATTTATGTGATATAACTGCAAGTTAACAGTTTTCGGATTTTTTCCTTTACTTGTGCCGTGAGACTTTGCTTCTTGCCAAATTTCATGATTCTAGGTCAACGGGAACTACCTTATAGGTTTTGAAAATGCGGTAAAAATTGTCCTCTTTTTGCATTGGAGACTTAGAATCCCTCACCTTAACTAACATAAATAAATCTATCTAGGTTCGGAACCCTCGATGCGCGAGTCCTACTCCGCACCTGAGCTGACCCACCCGCAGCTTGACATGCTTGAAATTTCCCGTTCCTACGGGAACTTCGGGATAAAAACTATATAAAACACTCTTGTCAAAGTGACGCGTCATGTAAATGACTTCACGTCAATGAACGACGGATATTGTTCATACAAAAATACTAAAATCGCGACAAAAAAATGGGGGATTCGGGTAGGAGGGTGAAAAATACGTTACGACCTATACTGATACCTACCAAATATACGAAAAAAAAATCATGACAATCGGTCAACCCGCCTCGGAGGAGTGCGACCACAAACACCGTGACACGAGATTTTTATTAGATGTGTCTTGATCGATGAACACACGTTTTAACGTAACTACTTTTAATGTTTTACTCGTTTTACTAAACTAGCCGTAAATATACCAATTATAGCTAAGAACACTCTCGATCAAGTCACATATCAAACGAAAAGAAACTAAATCAATATCGGTTCATTCGTGTGGGAGCTACGATGCTAGACAGATAGTCACATAACACCCCTGTTCCGTTTGCGGTAGGCGTTATTAATTAGAGCTTCCTTCCTAGTAGTGACCATAATTTCAAGCTTCAATTCATCGCTATAATTTCTACGGCTCCAGTGACTTTACACCGAAGGCTTGAGGTACTATTTATAGCAAATAAATGTTTTGATTTGATTTGTGTCAAGGCAGGATTTAATCGAGGAGATGCCTGTTTATCTATAGCTACTAATATTATAAAGAGGAAAGATTTTATTGTTTGTTTGTTTGCATTGAATAGGCTCCGAAACTACTGGACCGATTTAAAAAAATATTTCACCGTTGGGAAGCTACACTATCCCCGGGTGACATAGGCAACTTTTTACCCAACTGCGCAGAAGGAGGGTAATGTTTTTATTGAAAAACTACGCGTGCGAAGCTGCGGATTGGTCAACTAGTTAGATATCATTTTAGTCGTGTAAAAATAATTTAAATTAGGGCGAATGTCTTTAAAGTTTAAATAGTTTGGTAGTATTTTGTATGAAACGTATATTTTCAATACTAATAATATAAGAGAATAAAATTTTGAGTTTGTTTGTTTGGGTGTTATGGTTAATCTCCGGAATTTCTGAATTGATTTTGAAAATTATTGAACTTATAGCAAGCTGTATTTTGTTTTGATAAAAATCTGAGCAAAGCCGGAGCGGGTCAGCTAATATTGAAGTGTTATGTAAGCTTCGGTAGATAATCAGTGTCACTAACATAGCCCAGTTGATTAGAAAGCTGAAGTGGCTTGGTTTGGACCATAGACGGAAGAACTGATGGCCGTAGGGGCAGAAATGTTTACGAGTGACCACGCACTGGAAAGCGCAGCGTAGAACGGCGCCACGGAAGAACGCTCTAATAAAGGTTTCTAGTAATCAAATTAACTAAAATAAATACCTTAGTCTGAATTGTATTTTATTAAAATACTATAAAACAAAATGTAACTATAATCAAACACCTAATGATTCGATGGAGAGCGCTGAAGGTCGGGAAACAGATATATTTTTAGTCGGAACTTCAATTTGAAACAATAAATAAAAATTTAGTGCTGGCCGCACAAGATTTGTCACTATGGAAATCTATGGGGGAGGCAGTTCAGGGTTCAGAGTGGACATCCTACGGCTTATATGGATATTTTTCTATAGTTTATAAGTATATATTTATAAAAAAAAAGTATACTTATAAGTATTCTATCAGTTGTCTGGTTCCCATAGCTCACAAGACATTCCCAAAGACAAGGTCTGCCTAGTTTGGGGCTGTATAGCGCTGTGTGAAATGTTCAGCCATATTTATTTATATATATATA
Source organism: Philereme transversata (assembly GCA_963924445.1). Lineage (NCBI taxonomy): Eukaryota > Metazoa > Arthropoda > Insecta > Lepidoptera > Geometridae > Philereme > Philereme transversata. The sequence continues at coordinate 32,996,133 of OZ004339.1, read as the reverse complement.
TATTATGTATAATCGATGTGGATATATAATCGATATATAGTCCTCCACATCGATTTCGATGACGGCGACCCTAGCTACTCGTAATTAAGAAACACTAACCTAAAATTAATAAAGTGACGATAAACAAAATTAATCATAAACTAAGACATTATTTACATTTTTATCATCATCATCATCAGCCCACATTAGTCCACTGCTGGACATAGGCCTCTCCCAAAATGCGCCACTGAGCCCGGTCTTCGGCTCTTCTCATCCAGTCACATTTTTATAAAACTAATTAATATACAAAGATCAGAAACTAACCAGAAGTTATTTACATATTTTTAGCGTGAGCCCTAATATGGGTGGCAAGACCGAACTTAGCTTTAAAAATTATAATTATAATAGCTGCTGTTGCTTTAATTTATTTATATGATGTTAATGAAACAATTAGGTACTACAACAATATGCTTACATTTATTTGATTTATTTTTTATTTTTATATCTGTAGTGTTTAGCTTGTAAGGTATAATAAAGAATTTTCATTCATTCATTCAATAATGCTATTATCACTGCAACTACAGGAGAACGTTCCTGACCTCAATTCAATGCATTCACCGCACTTGTAGTGATGCGACTATGAATAACTTAACCTGACCTAAATAAGTACGCTCACAAGTTGGGTACGATCCTGTGTAAAGTCAGCTGTTGTGTGATACTTGATTACTTTTGTTTTACTAGTCTATGCTGTCCTACTGTTGGGCAAAAGCATGCCCCTCATCTCTCCACTTATCTCGATTCTGTATCAAAATTGTGCCGCGAGGCCTTATGAAGCGTTGGCGCGATGACTTGGACGACTTATTTATTTATTTATTATATTAGGGTTTCCCCTAATTAAGATTATGCACATAATAATAAAGTAATAAACAATACATACAAAATTAAACAGTTCGTCTTTGAGATTTTTAATTTAACCACCATTTTTGGTAGTTTCTCTATTTATCATAATCGATTGTTTAAGGTGACTGCCTATTTATAAGATGTAAACTAATGTTGATTAATTTAGTCTTGATACCATCATCATCATCATAACCTTTCAATTGACGACCTCAGTGGCGCAGTGGGCGAATGCCTGAGGCGTAGGAGGTTGCGGATTTGATTCGCGCCACGGAACAAATGTTTGCATGATCTACAGTTATTTGTTCCGGGTCTGGTTGTTTCTCCATGTATTATAAGGATGTATTTACAAAATAAAAAGTACATAAGTATTCCCTCAGTTACCTGGTTTCCATAGTACAAGATTTGCTTAGTTTTGGGCTAGACCCGATTTTTTTTTAAATTTATAATTGAAGTCATTAATACCGACCCTGTATTTATCAAGATGTCATCATCCACGTTTAGTGCCACCAACTTACCTATTTAAATAACATCATGAAAAAATTCATAAATCATTATTGTTTGTGAATCTGGGTTAAAATTTAGGTACAAGATATTCGTGTTTATATTTTTAAGACAGCTCCAGATCCTGCCTTACACCAAATAAACAGAACAGAGGCAAAACATATTATAAGCCACACACTACAAATCTATTTAAATTCAACTTTTTTGCTGAACAAACTTGGAACTAAATGCGACGAGTACAAAAATAGATGCAAATGCGGTTGTTCAGTAGACACTAGCGACGCTGTCCACTGAACAGACAGATGGTGGGGCTGTACAATCCACGGTCTATACAATGGCATCGACTTATCTTAGATACCAATATATATAAAATAAAATATGTAAATGACATCAACGCAATACATCGAACTGCCCTTTAAACACGTACCTTATAAACGTTGTAGTGGGATATAATCGCATCACAGCACGTGTACAGATCATTGAGTAACTCCACCACCTGTAAAAAATAACAAAAATAATTATGTATTACCATCCTTTCTTCTTTGTTGTAGATACAGAGAATCCTTACAAAAAAAAAGGATGAATACCGAGCTCAACCCGCACAAAAATTACTGAATCTTACTTAGACAATTTGCTACGAATTCGTAGAAGTGCTACAATTCCGTAGAAGCTCTACGAAAAAAAAAATTATTAAAATTTCTGTCAGTTTCTCGATCGTTAACCGTCATAATTGTCATCCACAGCTTCACTGCTGGGGACGTGCCGCTGCTAAACAAAGGCTTTCCTTATAGATTTCCAGAGCCACCGGTCTTGTGCGGCCTGCACCCAACGGCTCCCAGCATTCTTTATTAGGTCGTATTTCCATCTAGAGAGTCATCCTACGCTGTGCTTTGCAGTGCTTGGTCTACACTCAAGAACTTTTTTGCCCCAACGGCCGTCAGTTTGTGCCTGACCCACTACCACTTTAGCCTGCTACTTCTCTGGGCTATGTCAGTGACTTTGGTTAGTCTACGTTTTATTAATGCGACCTTGAGATGGAACAAGTATATGACCCACTTGATGTTAAGTGGCAAATATCGCTTATAACAAAGAATAGCCACGTAGGTCACACAACATAGAAACGTGTCCTACGATGCACTGCCCTGCGTCCTTCAACTTGAGGCTTACATCTGTAAGCCTGTTGTTTCACCGGCATACATACCCTTCATACCAAAACACAGCAATGCTGCTTGGCGACAGAAACAAATACAAATTAAAAAAAAATTAAAAAATTATTTTTTTCTCTGTCATGCTTTACAATAAATGGCGCCCTTCTTGCCAAACTAAGTTTGTGAAAACTTGTATCTTGGCAATTAGTGCTCTTCCTTTTGATTAACACTACTTACAGAGATGTGAACTAAAAACAAATTAAATGAACTAAAAAATAAATTACATTACATTATGTACATAAATTACTTATTAAAATTAATTATTGTCTTTACATAAGACTTAGGATCCACACTATTCCTATTTAAATAATAGTGGTGTGTGTGTGTGTTTGTGTGTGTTCGTGTATTACCTTAGATAATTATTTTTAAAAGATCCTCGGTTTCAGTATAGGATAAAACCTTCAGCCAATTAGTTAATGTATCTTTACAATTTCTTGCGGAAAGATCGTAAATCTGCAACTTCTCATAGCTAGATTGTAGAGGCGGCAGTTTAATATCCCATAATGTCTCGCAGCTAGCGCAGTTCTGTGTCGCTCAATAGTGCACACTTGATATTTCCTCCGTTTATTTACGTTGATGTCAGAGTTATAAGGGGATTCCGCATGCTTTCGAATTATTACATGAAGGACAAAAATCTGGCTGGTTGTAAGTACAGAAGTATCAGCATAGAGTTTGGTTGTAGGGTATCTGTAAGGTTTATTGGTCATAACTTTTAGAACAGCTCTTTGTGCCCTTTTTAAGCGAAACATGTGCGTTAGATGTGCATTAAACAGGTATGGTGGGTGGTAGCACTTCCCCGGGCAAGTCCTTTCACAAGGAACTCTACTACTACTGAACTGATTCTGAAAATTATTGCACTAATAGAAAGCTACACTATGACTGAGGCTATATTTTGTTTTGATAAAAATCCGTGCAAAGCTGGGATAGGTCAGCTAGTCACATCATCACACTAATATTATAAATGCGAAAGGTTGGATGTTTGTTTTTTTGTTTGTTACTCAATCACGTCGAAACAGCTAACCCGATTTCGATGAAATTTGGTATGTACGTAGATTATAACCTGGATTAACACATAGGCTCCTTTTTCCCCATAAATCAGTTTCCATGGGATAACAATGGGATATCAAAGTTTCTATATGTATTTTTACACCCCAGAACAACGCGGGCGAAGCCACTGGCAACAGCTATTATAATATAAAGTAACAATTATTAATTCTTGTAATAATGTGTGCAGCAGCCGGTGTCAAGGAAAACCGGCACTGCAGCAGCAACCATGCTCCTGCAGGAAATGACGAGTGATGGCCGATATATGGTGACACAACTTTTTGCTTATGTCTTTTTAGTATTATCTGTGAGCCCAAGTGTCAGGAATCTATTTCTAATTTTTATTTTTCTTTCTTAGGCACTTGTCTCACCGCCTGCGAGTAAGCGATTAGCTATCAACTAATTTCTCGCTCAAGAAACGAACAAAAGATATAGATTCCGTGTCAGTAAAAGAGACACGTAGGTATATTAACAGTTGATCGCTGGCCGTTCATACTGCCGGCGAGAACTCGCTCTCCACTATTTTGTCACAGCGACTACAACACTTGCTCAGCGATCCTCGCTTGGCGGTCAGAACACACGCGGTGAGATGAACCAGCGGTAATTTCTCTACGAGTGTGGATATGAGCCCACGCATTGTTATGAATTTAGAGCAATCACTAAAACTATCATTATTGTCTGGTTCAGACGACGATGATGATGTATTTTATGATAGCATTTGTGTAGTGGTATCGTCCATCACTACGCACGCGCCACGCGCTCAACGAGCGGCGCGAGTATCGGCCGCCGCACTCGCTCACTCTCATGCTTTATAGCCGAGCGAGACAACTATAGGAACTACACACTCGCTTCTCGCTGCTCGCCAACTCCTTTCTAATTTCTAGCTCTACTCGCTTCTCGCTCATCGCCAGCAGTGAGACAAGTGCCTTAAATTATTATTCCTAATTTCTTAATCTATTTAATTTTTATTCTATATCCAAAGGTTGCCTGGAAGAGGTCGCTTTGAGTGATAAGGCCACCCATTGTACCACCATGTATTAGTTTATGTTTTCTAGGTTATGTTATTGTAATTTGGTGTAACAATAAAGTATTATCTATTTATCTAAACCACGTTACTCCGCGCGTACGGTCTCGTACGCCCCTCATTTTTACCCGACTACTGCAAAGCCAAAAGTAAGGGTGATGTTTTATCAGTATGTAAGTATATATGTATGTATATTTTTATTTATTAATTTACACCGTAGTGCTTAAACTACGCATTCGATTTTGATGAATGAGGTGTCAATCGATTCGTTATCATGGTCCGGGTGACATACTACCATCGACACAGGTATTATGTAGTCGAGTTTCAGTTTTTAAACTTGTGTAGCTTGTATAATGAGTGTTATATGAAGGGTAGGTACGTTATACATCTGATAAGAAACAGAAGAGAAGCAGGTAGATAAACTTGTTTATAAATGCGCAATTAGTTCCTTGTGTCGTAATGTACTTAGTTTCCAAGCAAACGTACATAATTCACGAGAACTCTCGCACTGCACTTTGTTACCTAAGTAAACACAAACGTAATTATTGAATGAGTTATGTTCCGAGTAACTGCACGAGTATGTACTAGTAGGTAATTCTTAAAGAACGTTTTTCTATTCTTTCTCCACCTGATCGTCCTTCTCGTTCGTCTCAACATGTTTTACTCAAGATACCTGAGCATAAAACTTCTTCCTTCACTAACTCTTTCACCGTGTCTGCTATCCGCTTGTGGAACCCTCTTCCTCGCTTTAATTAGTCAAGTGTTTCTGGGACCACGTAAAGTAGTAAAGAGTACCGTAGTCAAAACGGCTGTATCTCATCATTATCATTTCGTTCATTGCTGAACATAGACCTCCTCCGGAGATTTCCAGAGGGATCTTGTGTGGTTGGCACCCCAGAAATCTTAGCCAAGTAACAGTCAATTAGCGATGACGCTAATCAATAAGTCCGAAAATGTATGGGATTGACACATGCTATGGAAATATCACGTGATTTATCAAGAACAAACCTATGTAGAAAACGAATCGATTCGAAGCGACTGTAACTTGGCTAAGCCCTCTGGGCTCCCAGGAACCTTTAACAGATCGTCTTTCCATCTAGTGGCCGTCCTACACAGCACTTTGCAGTGCGTGGTTTTTACTCCAGAACCATTCTGACCCGACGGCCGTCAGCTCTTCTAGCTAATATATTATGTGTAATCTTAAGCGTCGTGTCGCGTAGCATGGATTTAATGTAGCTAAACTAGTCACCAGCATAAAACACTTTTGAAACATTTCGGTTGGTTGTTAGGATATTGGGGTAAAAGAGGGTTAAAAAAATGAGACTATCTGGTCAAGTGGCACCTCTAACAAAAGGTCTTTGTGAGTACATTTCGACTTCATTTTTATTTTTAGTTTCAACGTTGTAGTTTTTAAGTTATTAGCCATAGTAAATAACTGAAATTTGGCATAATTAACAGGGTACACCAGTGACCCCACAGTGCTGTAATTTGGTATGCGTGTAGCTTAAGTGACACAAATATACGCAAAAGTCTGAAATCCAGAATGACTGCAATTTGTACCCCAAAAAAGAGGAACCAATTAACATGAACTCCCGTTACCTGTAATTTGAAAGAAACTGTAGGTCAAGTTAAGAGTTTATGCATTTCGTGGCACTATTTTGATAGTCAAAAATTTCAAATAATATTTGTTGTTTCTATGGGAGACTCGCAACATCTCAGTTCGGGGTGAACCACTAGTTATATTAATTTAGCAGTACCATCTAGTTATTCGACTCGACCCAAGTAAACTTCAAAGGCGCAGATGCCTACAAAACTTAGAACTTGTTCTACTCAGACAAAGACTTTATGATAAAGACAGGTGGCCATTTGTATGTTCCCCCTTCAAATTGTATAAACAAACTTAATTTGTGTGACGACCGCGTACAGTCTGTCAAAAGCGCTCTTTAGTGTGACATTGTACTAAACTTCTCACATCGGTATTGAGCTAAGGTTTGTTAAGTTCTCGGAGTTTGAAAAGACTAGTCTACTTATGCATTCAACTAACTTACGAAGTTGAACAAGTCTTCTCTGTAATTCAATTATAGTGTTTGTTAATTAACAAAGTTATCGAAATGGTTCATCAACTCAAGAACTCTTGTCGATAAGCTTACGAATTCATGTCAAGTTCAAGGGGGTGGAGGTGGGTAGGTGGAGGAGGGAGGGGGGGGGCTTTGGAACTCAACAATGTCAGAAAAAAATCATCAATTCCCACTGTGTGTGAACCAAGCCATAGATTCATTCTATGCAAACGTGCTCCATCTTCAACAACACCGTGACTTACCACCTAGTTTAAATAAATCTTGACATATTTCCTTTCAAAAATAGAAAGAATATAATTCCCGCGAAGCGCGCTTCAGTTTTAAATTGATTTTTTAAATATATTTCTGTGTTGTTTTCTGAGCGAGGGGGAGGGTAAATGACAACCCTGCCGCAGCGTGGCTACCCCCATGATTCAAGATATCCGAATTTACTTATAAGGACACGGACTTTTAAAACGACCTGGAGGTTACCTTCGCCTATAAAAAAGTATTGCCTCGTAGGTCACGCTTCTTAGAAACTTGCCCTATGCATTGCCTTGTGTCCATCAACTTGTGGCATACAGAACTGATAGTCATTATTAACTAAGGTAGTTAACAAGTCTCCATAGTTTGGTTCTATTGTAGTAACATACAATGGAATAATTATCTCTACGTAGATCTGTTATAACTTATTCAAAAGGTACTCGTGAAGTCATAGGTAATGTATCTGTTACCGCGGCAAGTTCGGCTTAAAATCTCAAGCAGCGCAACGATCTCTAAACGTATTTAGCGACTGAACATGTTTAAATTTTACGTATTTGTACGATTTGACAACTCCTTAAATCACATTTAGCCACTAAATACGTTTAGGCATCGTTGCGCAAGTGGCCCTTAGTGTTTTATGTTTAAACGTAGTTATTTTTTAAATAATAGTGAAATAGGTAGGTGAAGTTCATGTTAATATATTTAAAAAAGTAGTAAAAATAAAGGCTTATTTTTCAGTGAATTTACTGGTTATTCAAAAAAACTATTAGGAATATGTTATATTGTTATTTGTGTTAGTTTGTACATGCAAAGTCAGCTAGTTTCAAAAATTTAACCAAAATAATCTATCTTACCTGCATAGGAGTGTTTGTAGCAGCAAGTTTGGTGAACCCGACGATGTCACTGAAGTAAACGGTCACGCAATCGAAACTCTCCGCTTGCACCCTTTCACCCCTCTTCAGAGCTTCAGCTACAGTCCTGTTCAAAAACATAATTAATTACAATTTAATAAAGAAATCGCGGGATCATTGAGTTTTTTATTAGGGTTCCAGACCAAAATAGTAAAACAGATCACAGCTGATTATCTCAGCTACTAGACAGATAGAGAGATACATAATTTATTTATACATGATTAAAATAAAGGCACAATAGGCGGCCTTGTCGCTAAAAGTGATCTCTTCCAGGCAACCTTTGTATATTCAATTCATTTATTCAATTTTCGGATGTCAAAGATCTGTTAGTAAAAAAAACTTAATTCTAACAAGTCTCATGGGTTAGTACAATGTATAGGCCTAATTAAACAAACAAAATTCTAATAGTAATAACAAAAGTTTAAGTTAAAGTTCCTCACTAAAGTCCTGAGCCAATATATCTCACAAAGACTATTCGATCAGAAACCGTTTGAAGGACTTCATAATCGGTGAGTCGTATTTGTCAGCTATGCCCTGCAGGATGGTGTTGGTGCTGCCTCTGCCTCGCACTCTACTGAGCAGTGAGCCAGTCTTTTTGCGGATGATGGCAACTACTATATCAACTAGTCAAGTCGATAAAGATTTGAAATTTTAACTGAAATGTTTGTTTATTTCCGAGTAGACTCCAAGGTACAGTACTCCCAGGCACGAAAAAAATCACTGCGGGAATAGAACCTGCACCGCAAATGTGCTTCTCATCCGACTCGCTACAGAGCTTTGTAGCGAGAAAAATATTTAACGTATTTACCTCTGCAAAAGTAAATTTGACTATAACATTTTCTCTAACAATACTCATACAATGAACACCTGTCAAATACATCATAATATTAAATGATGTATTTGACAGGTGTCAAAATACGACCAACGAACAGCAGAACCAAATGATATAACATTAGAATATCGTCCTCTCGAAATATTGATCAGGATTAACTAGTGTTTCTGAGTGGTTATTGTACAATATTAATTGAAACTTGGTACTTAATAATTATATTAACGGCTGAGACGCAGGAGGTAGCGGGTTCGATTCCCGCCGCGGAACAAATGTTTACATGATCTACAGATATTTGTTCCGTGTCTGGGTGTTTCTCTATATATTATAAGTATGTATTTACAAAAAAAAAAGTATATAAGTATTCTATCAGTTATATGGTTCCCATAGTACAAGCTCTGCTTAGTTTGGGGCTAGATAGCGCTGTGTAAAATGTCCAGCAATATTCATTTTATTTTAAATCTATTTCCTGTGAAAATAAAAGACGTATATATATTAGATCCGTCGGATAGCGTCACTGCGATGATGTATTTACAAAGAAAAAGTATATAAGTATTCTATTAGTTATCTGGTTCCCATAGTACAAGCTCTGCTTAGTTTGGGGCTAGATAGCGCTGTGTGAAATGTCCGTGTTTATGTATCATGTATTAGCGATATATATATATATATATTCATTGTTATTCTTAGTAGTATGGATCACATAATAATTATCGGGCCTTATGTTGTCCTTACCTATGGTTCAAAAACGTGGTTTTTAACCAAGGCTCAAAAATCCAAACTCAAGGTTTGTCAAAGAGCAATGGAGCGCAGGGTGCTAGGAGTAAAGAGGGTTGACAGAATCTGTAACACCACGCTGCGTTTAAAGACCGCCATTGCTGATGCAGAAAATAAGGCTGCTAGGCTAAAATGGGATTGGGTGGGCTATATAAGACGAATGCACCCGGACAGGTGAGCAACGATCGTCACGCAGTGGGTGCCTGAAGACGCGCGACGGCGCCGAGGAAGGCCTAGTAGACGCTGGCGTGACGATCTCGATGCCTTCGAGACAGATTGGTGGGATTTGGCACGCGGGCGAAAGTCCTAGAAGTCAGTGGGGGAGACCTTTGCCCAGCAGTGGGATGACATAGGTTGAAAAAAAATGTTTATTTTTCGATTTCTTGTGTAGATATTCGTACAAAGTTATCACGATGCAAAATGATAGACGTCGAACCGGACCTATAAGCATTATTAGATTCCCATTAGTTTAAATGACACTTATCTATACTAATATTAAAAAGGGGAAAGATTTGTATTTTTGTATGTTTGTTACGAATGAACTCAAAAACTACGGGTTCGATTTCATAAAATATTTTACTATTAGAATACTACATTATTCTTGAGTAACATAGGAGTACTTTTTACCCAACTGCCCAGAAGGAGGGTAATGTTTTATTGAAAAACTACGCGTGCGATGCTGCGGATTGGTCAGCTAGTTTATAATAAATAAATGAATAATGCTGAATATTTCACACAGCAGATACATTGCAGATGTATAGAAGAGATCGGCTGGACTTACATGGGACTGGGCGAGCCACGTTGGCCGAATGCATTCCGAGAAATGCGACCATATTGTAACACCATGGACGCCTGAAGACGTGACTGAGGACGCCGACGGTGACGTTGGGGTCAGCCGAGAAAGCCACCTTCGAAAGAGTATGGTGGGAGATATCGACGAAAAGGGATGCTTGGAGGGACTTGAGGGAGACTTTTGCCCATCAGTGGGACGAGATAAAATAGAATAAAAAAAAATCACACAGCTCCATCTAGCCCCAAACTAAGCAAAGCTTGTACATATGGAGACTAGATAACGTATAGAATAATTATTTATATATTACGTTTTTTTTATAAATACTTAGATCTATATTATAAAACAAAGTCGGGTTAGTTACACCATTTATAACTCAAGAACGGCGGACCGATTATCTTTGATTTGTTGGATTTGTCTCCGCACCGAATAACATAATAACTATTAAAATATCGGAATAATTCACGCAAGAAAAATTATGAAGAAAATTTATTTTCTCATACATAGATACAGCTAATGATGGACGATTGACAATTCTACCTGTGACGTACATTTGCAGCCCGCATGATATGCATGTCAAGGTGGTATGAAGTTTGCCGGGTCGACTAGTACAATATATAGGAAAATAACCAATTTATATAACCGCTTCAAGCATGGCACACTGCGTGTTGAATTGATTTAATCTGTCAATTTGTTTAGTGTTCCGTAAATAAAAATAGAACTAAATTGACATGGGTATTGTGACAAAGCATCGTAAATCGACGGGTTTAGACCATTCTAAACACATCTCATTAAACACATAAACATTCTGTAACAGACAAATCAAAAATAATATTTATATTATTTACTAGCTGACCCGACAGACTTCGTCCTGTCAAAAAGATTTGTAATGTGGCAGTTTTTGTGCCTACGTATTTTAAAAAATTCTCCTGAACAGAACCGTCACCCTGGTGATAGGGCGTTGTGAATAAAAAATAATTAAATAAAACATATATAAGGATTTAAAAGTAAGTAATCGCTTTATTGTTAATCATGTGAATCATAATTATTATTATTATCATTGTAGTGCTTTGTGGTATACGATGTTTTTTGTTTGATTACCTGGCGCATAGATAAACAAATCTGATGGTTTTCCAACACGGGAACAGGCAACATACAATTGACCATGTGAGAAACATGGGTTTTCTAGATTAATACCACAAACACTTAATGATTGCCCCTGGGACTTGTTTATAGTCATAGCAAAAGCAAGCCGCACTGGAAACTGTAGTCGTTTAAACTCAAATGGCACATCAGTCGGAATCATTGGGATGCGCGGTATGAGAACATCTTCTCCTTTATACTTTCCTTTGAGTATAGTTGCTTCTATCACATTGTTTAGTAATTTTTTTACCGCTAACCGTGTACCGTTGCAAAGACGCGGTTGGTTGATATTTCGCAACATTATAACCACCGATCCAACCTTTAATTGAAGATTGTGAGGTGGCAATCCTGGCAAATCCAGCGAGTTTAAAAATTCCGGTGGATAGTTGACTACATCATCTTGATTAGTAGCCGAATCAACTGATTTATATATCCTCAATTCGCCTGTAATTTGTTCTTGAATTTTGAAATTTAATTCATTTACATCTATGTTTTTTGCAGCCAGTATAGCTCGTTCGCTCAACCAATCATGGTTTCTGTAATTTTGAGAAACATCTGGAAACACCTTCTGAATAAGTTCATCTTTTGATCGAGTTAACTGACAAAAACTTTGAGGAAAGTTAATGCAGCCAGTCAACATGTCTATAGGAAATTTGCCATTACCAATGTCAATCAGTTGTTTAGAGAATATGTTTCCAGATTGGTCATTTTGCAACTCGACACGCATATTCTTGCTTAAATGAAGTACTTTGACATGTTTCCACAAATTGGAGGACTTTAGATATGCATTGAGTTCATCAGCTGGCGTTGATCGTGGAATCACTGGCAATGTTTGACGAAAATCTCCTGCTAATAAAATCATTGCACCACCAAATCGGTTATTATTGCTCCGTAGATCTTTTAAGGTTCTGTCTAAAGCCTCCAAAGATTTTTTATGTGCCATCGTGCATTCATCCCAAACAATCAATTTACATTGCTGCAAAACCTTTGCCATTGCAGAGTTCTTCGAAACGTTGCAGGTTGGAGTTTCATTGCTTTGCATATTTAATGGCAATTTTAGTGCTGAATGGGCTGTTCGACCACCTTCAAGCAAAGTTGCTGCGATTCCCGACGAAGCGAGTGCAAGTGCAATTTTATTTTGTGAGCAAATTGTTGCTAATATTAATGAAATCAAAAAAGTTTTTCCTGTACCACCAGGTGCATCTAAGAAGTAAATCCCTCCAGTTTCATCATTTGTTACTTTCATAAGAGTTTCAAATACATACTTCTGTTGTTCATTTAACAGTGGAAGATTTGTTTGAATTAATTCTTTCAAAGCGTTGAGATCATACAGTCTTTCTCGATGCAACTCTTGGTTAAAAGCGTCATGCATTGGACGATTGGGCGCGGTCAGGCCTAATTGAATTAATAGTTTGTTTGACATTATCAAGCACATGTCCTCAATTGAAATCAATGCTTCATTGTAAATTTCTTCACTGATTTGTATATTTGGATTTCCCATTCTATTCCGTATTTGATACAAAATATCATCACACATATAATCTTTGTACTTGATCCACAAATCAATTGGGTTTGATGGGAAGCATGTAGATATGATTATAGAAAACAATGTTCGTATTTGATGAGCGTGTGATGATATTACAGCATCATTGAGAGTTTGATCCCAATGAGCGTCATTTTCAAGCAATTGCAAACGTTGACAGGCTTCTCTGTAGGATCCACACAATTCACCATCAACAGTTCGTAACTGTTGGAATGATGTTGGGCCACGTACATTGACTAATAGCAGTCGTAAATAAAAACATTCATCATTGCTTGGATGTACTGAATAAATCCGGCCAATTGCATCGGTGGAATATACATCTGTATATCCTGGAACTGGTTTTCCTTGTTTCCGTCGTATAAATCTCCTTGAGGATTGATTCCAGGTATAATATTTTGGCATTTCAGAATATAGCAATGTTTGTGCGAAATCATCGTTTTGGCATGTCTCAAAAAAACTGGTTAATGTAGTAGATGGTGGCTGAGCAGCTCTTTGTACTGCGTTCTGTGCTGTAAAATACACTCTTTGTCCATTTTCTAAATGCGCAGCTAAGTGAACAACAGAAGGGTGTCTCTCATGAATAGGAAAAGAAAATATTCGCCAAACTGCTTCATTACTACTGACATAGCGGCCCATTTGGTATTGGGTAACTTCATCATTGGAATTCTCTGCACCAATTCCAATCACAGCCATATCACTCCCTTTGGTTACATATTTGCAAATGTATTTTATAGATTTCACTGAATGGCAAGATTCAACGTTGATGTGTGCTTTGAATGTCTTTGATAAAATGGGTGAATATGGAACAATCCAACGATTATCTATTTCAATATCTTGTTGATTTAATTTGACAATTGTTGATTTTCCATTGTCTGCTGTCGATCTGCGACGATACAATGGATAACCGTCATTACCAGTAATTGTTTCCGATATTAATGTCCGTGGATATCGTTTTGAACATTTACCATCCATTATACACGGTGAATTTTGATTAAGAGTTCCACAGGGACCATGTATCATGTTTTTGATAACTACCTCATGCAATCCAGGATCTACTTGTACATTAGGGATTTCAGCTGATATCACTGCATCAACTTCATTTGGCCTTATCTTTTCAACCAACCAAATCAAAATGTGTGCATGTGGCAATCCTCGTTTCTGCCACTCCACAGAATACATCCAGCAGCGTGTCTCACCAAACACATTATGTTTTACGATGAAATCCATTAAAGATTTCAACTTTTGTCTAAAGACTCTGGCTGTAATATCATGACGATCAATGGGTGATTGCCCAGAGAATAACTCCTGCTTGATTTCTATCCATTGCGGATTGCATGTAAATGTGATGAACAAATCTGCTGTACCATAATGACGAACATACGACATGGCATCTTGAGCATATTCGTGCATATGCCGAGGGCTTCCGATGTATGTTGCTGGAAGAATAGTCATCCGACCGACATTCTGTGCATTTCCATCAGTATTAATCGCATCTCGAAGGTGAATATACTCTTCAGATCGGAGTTTGGTTTGATTCAACCTGATGAATGTTAATCTCTCCGTTTCAATTTTAACATACATGTCAACAACATATTTGTGATATAATCGCCGACATTTCAATATGTGATTATCTTCATTTTCCCGAATCATTAGGCGGTATGAATAATAGTTCATTGAACTTACTTTTTTGTTGGTTTCAGAACCTGTAAATAGATTTTGTTTTAATAACATTCAAATATAAAATTAAAATACATAATATAATGACTGAGATATTATCGCCATAGCTAAACTAATATTTTAGTTACCTGTAATGGGATTTATCATTTTTATTGAGAAATCGTAGCCATCTTCACCTTGCCAAAATATAATGGGATATTGCAGTGCATCATATGAGCGGTGTGTTTCCTTTATACGTTGTAATTGATCATTCCGACGATGTAAAACAATATCACGGGATTCCAAGTTTTCTCCAACTACAACGATAGCAACTTCATCAATAGTTGGTGCATTAAAACGTCTTGTATGTTGACCTGCAGGTGTTTTATCAGCTCTGATTACAATTTTGTGATTATCGGATGGTATCAGATCCAGGGCAGTTTTAAACAATATAATCAATTGATTGTGTTGATGAAATAAAGTTTGTAATTGTTCTACAATAGACCTCTTTACTAAATTGTTATGTGCACAACGCAGATCAATTTCTTGTTGTGAATTGCCCATAAAATAAATTTGCAGGAATTTGTTGTCGCTATCTGACACTGGTAACAGTGAACCTGCTCTGTGATATATTTGCCCTTGTATCTGTAAATAAAAAAAAAATATTATGGTGTGGTATAAATTAATGGATTGTCAGTGATCAAACTTAAATAATATTTGATCTTAAAAAGTATATATTTAGTTTTAACTAATATCTATCAAATATAATAAAATATAATAAAAGTGTCACTGAAACTGAATCACCATATAATATGATGACTAAGTGATATATTTCGTAATGATTAAGAAATTGAAGATTAGTGACACATCTTAACTTTGGTGACAGAAAATTTTGTTCGCTAAAATAATTATGAGTAACTGCTATAATACATACCTTGAAAGTTGGCATAAAATTTTCCCGAACTACATTTGTTGCCCCAAATGAAGTCATTTGAAAGCAATTGTTATATTGTTGGATATGTGTCAAAAAGTGTATATAATCTGTTCCTATTCCTGAAACCAATGAGTACAATGTTTCTGGTGGTGGATCCAATGGTATCAATTTCACTTTACCATTTGCGCAACACAATCCATTGGCTTCGTTTTTGTATTTTAATGCCTTACAGTGTGAGCAAACCGAGTTCATAGAACCAATAACAACACATTGGTAGTTACTGTAGTCAATTGACACATCGTAACTGAAAGCAGCTCGATTCAAACTTGCACGATTATTAGTTGAATGTCGCGCTCGCGCTTCACGCGTTTGTGATATCCGAATTCTTTCACGTTCATTTCCGTCGTCACGTTCTTGTGCAGTACGATTAGATCGGTAATTAGCTTGGTTTGTAGCATTTCTGGTTCTTCTACCTAAATTGCTTCGTCTTATAGGAGGCATATCAAATATAAATTATTTTTTCACTAATCACGAACTAAACAAACACTAACTAACTAAACACTCTGCACAAAACACGATATACGAATTTGTTTCGTGTATCAGTTGACAAAAGCAAACTCAGTAGATTAGGTAACAGACAACTTTTTTTTTTTTAAATTTGATATGACTTGAAGTCAAATCCTTTTAAGCCGTACGAATTGTTTTATTTATTTAAAATTTGTATATTAAAAATAATAAAACACTGTTGGTAACGCGATTTTTGTTTGACTGATGTAATGACGTGGAAACTGATGCATTTTATCTCGCGTGCCGAAACTAATACAAAAGAAACGCGAGTTTCGGAACGCGACATTAAACTCCTCCAACTATGTATTCTGTGCTCCAACGCACACACGCACATTGTTTTGATAGATATGATCTTTGACGTTAGGAACACACCTACATTGCTTAGACAACAGTGAGTGCTTGTAATTTAATATGAACTTTATACCATAGCAATAAAGCTCAAATTGACTACGTTTTAGTTAGAAATCATTTGTATGGGAAAAAGAAAAGGGCTATTTTTAGGGGGTTTCCAGCAATAATTCTAATTTTTCTCGCCGTAAAAACCATCCTTGAACTTCAACGAACATTTTAAAAAAAGATTTGGCCAAATTGGTCCAGGCGTTGTTGAGTTATGCGCTTACCAACACATTTTGCGATTCATTTTTATATTATAGATTTTTAGATGAATGAAAATTCTTTACTTACCTTGCAGAAATGAACAGAAATAAGAAACAAGTAAATGTATAATGGGCGGTCTTATTTGTAATGTTTAGAAAGAGAAAATTCTTTGGTAAAATTATATTTAGGAATGTTCCGGGGTATTATTTTGTATTCAAAATTATTCAGTAAAACATTTTCTGTTAGTAAATCCTATCAACAAATAAGATACCACTACTTCAAGGACTTTGACATGGAAAATAATGAGGAGACGTAACGTTAGAAGACGAAATAACTTAAGCACGTACTTAAATGTATAATTAATTTAATTAATACTTAAGGTGCCTTTTGATCTACTTCTGCTAACGTATTAACTGTATTTACTATGTTCTAGCAAATAAACGTTATCTTATCTTAACGATGAATAAGTAAGAGGTATACTTTTGATTATAAATAAGAAAATAACTTGTTACTAGGAGCCAGTTCGATTGCCACTTCACAAACAATGGCTGACCTGCTCTCTCCTATGGTTTAATTCACTTTGTTAGTGAAATAAGTGGTTTTTTTGTTATCCTTACATTAACCTCGGAATTTATACGTGGACAAAGTGAAGATTTTTGGTGTCCTCATATTACCTTGGAATCCGCACACGGTATGACTTGAACCAGGCAATAGAGAGTGGTATGCAAGTCACTCAATAACGCAAATAAATAAAGATAAACGAGCTGTTTTCGCGCGACTTCGTTCGCCTGGACTTAATTTATTATAACATTAAGGCGACGTGTGTTTGAGGTTTTGGGCATGCAGGACGCGTCTATCCGAGGATGCCGCAGCGCCGACTCGCTCTTACAGCTCATACCATAACAGCTTGTCCATTCCAAAAATGCGTTTGTGCTTCTTTCAACAATGAACTATCTATCAATAATCATCATCATTATATCAGCCATTGGATATCCACTACTAAACATAGGCCATCGACAATTCCGGACTCTGTGGATATCCGCAACCAAGAATTTGGAAAAACTAATCATATCGAGCAGTTAAGTAATATTCTTTTATCTGTGATGCAGTCCAAGCTTTAGCGAATGATTGATTTTCTTACGCAAAATAAAATTAATTTTCATAAAAAACAATCCTATGTTCTTTCTTATGATACATTAGTATTTCTTTGTTAAGTTTCATCAAGATTGGTCCAGCAGTTCTGAAAACATAACAAACAGACAGACAGACTAAACGACGAGTTAATGCGAGTAAGTCCATACTTACACCGAAGAAGAATTTTATTTAGTACCTAGAAGAAGAGCTTATTGTAAAAGACTTGTTGGGAGAAGTACTAACACTATAGCTATTTCTGCCTTCTATAAGGCTGCTTTCCCAGCAGAGATTTGCAAGGAAGTGAGGAAAAAAACAACGAATAATATCATTAAATTCTCCTTCGCTCGAAAGATTCTCGTTCTCCAAGTCAGAGTGGCAGGAACTGGCGCAGAATAGGGACCAGTGGCATCTTTTAGTGTCGGAGGCCAATACCTTATTTTGAATTTTGAAAAATTATCAGCAAAGAATAAATTACTTATAATTTATGACAAAATTACTCTTGTAAACTCCATTCTACTCCCTACTATATTATGCAGATGTGTGCTATCCCGACGCTACCGAGGAGCTACTTAATAAGCTGGAGCGGTTGTTACACCTCTGCATCAGGTATGTATACGGGCTGCGCAAGTACGATCACATCTCACAGTACCGCTCGCAGCTAAAGTGGCTCAGAATCCGGTTTCGTCGGGATACTCACATACTCTGTCTTCTTTATCCTTCAAAATCCTCTGTCTCTATGCTATCTTAAAGAATGTTTTTCTCTTCTTTTTCGACCTGATCGTCCTTCACGTTCTTCTCAACATCTTTTACTCAAGACGTCTGAGCATAAAACTTCTTTCTTCACTAACTCTTTCACTGTGATGGCTATCCGCTTGTGGAATTTCCAGTGGAAATCCGCAGGGCAGCCTCTATGGGTGTCTTCAAATCCAAACTCTTTAAACACTTCATCTCTCTTCAAGATACCCAACAAAATTGAGTACTTTATGTAGATATTTTATGTATTTCGTTTATATAAGTGTATTATTATTATTATTAATTTTTGTAAGTTTTTTTTTAAACCTATGCTAAAATTGTGTTACCTCTCTATTTTCTATTCTATCTCTATTTTATGGTACTACCACTTTCTCCACACTACATAAAGGTTAGCTGGTAGAAAATGCTAATTAGCATTAAGCTCGCCTATGTATTATTTTTTTAGTGCAATAAAGAATTTTCTAATCTAATCTAATCTAGGGATGGTACCTTCTTACTGAGGGTAATATTAGAACTGTTTGAACACAATAACGCCTGATGGTAAGCGATGATATCCACGGTTTCCTAGAAGAAACCTGTTGACTCGTGACATGAAGACATCAAGGTTGTAATTATCAGGAACACGAAGGCGTTCCACTCTTTGGCGGTATGTTATGTACTATGAAGGTGTTCTGTTGCACTCTCTCCAATTCAAAATCGGGAGACTTACAACCTTGCAGAGCGACGCTGCAGCTGCCGTGTTTGGAACGTCAACTGTCATAGAAATACATACAAACCAGTTGAGCCGCTGCGGCCGACTGCGTGCAGCCGCGGCACTTGCAGTCAGCAGCATCACTCGGAATAGTACCTTTTATTATCCCTCGAAACACCTGTACACTCTAGTTCCTTCTACGGGAAATCATTCACTGTCGAAGAAGTGCGCCTGTGGAATGCTTTGCCAGTAGAAATTAGACGGGCTCCGTCACAGTACTCTTGTAAGCTGAGAATAAAGCAGCATAACCCTTTCTTGTCATTTGAGTTACCTATATATTTATTTATTATTTATTTGAATGGTCTCCGTTTTAGAAGATTTGTAAGTATATGATATAGGTTTATTAGTTGGGTATAAATTAGTCTCTATCTTTAGGTATTTATTTATGTATTAGGATTATAAAGATAGTTTTTTTTGTTATTATTTTTTTATTACTTTTCATTTGTAATTATGTGCACAGCTGTCCATTACTGCTTCGCTCATTACTTGCCATCAAAAGGTTGCCTGGGAGAAATCGCTTGCAGCGATAAGGCCACCCATTGTACTTTATTTAGAATTAATTAGTTTTGTTAAGTATTCCTGGTGTACAATAAAGCATTATTCTATTCTATTCGTCAGGCTGTGAAGGCCTTCGACTTACCTTGGCAACATTCTATTGAGAAGGTCATCAGTTTTGCGTTTCTCTAGCAGCAGTTGGTCGGTCCTGGCTGCCACCAGCGACTCCAGGTTGGAAGCGTACTTCTCCATCATAGCAAGCATGTTGTCGAAGATATTTGTTTTCCTGTGATATAAAATCTATTGTACTTTCAACCTTAAGGCGTATAGGAAGGAGACAACACGAAAACGAGATGTTTTTAGGTATGTTTTCTGGGGAAAACATAACAAGTGGAGCTTTGAAAGTCTGTTCGTTTCAAATGCATTCTGTTAGCGATAGTTAGTACTCACAACAGTTTTGAAATACTAATAAAATTTTGGTATAATATACATTTTTTATGGGTGTTCCAATTCGTTTTACTATAAAACTCGGCATAGTTATTCCTATAATTCTTACTTTTTTTCTACTGGTCCATTAGTTTGGAACAGAATTAAAATAAGGATTTTAAGCAACCGATCCTAGAACCTCGAAGAAACACGGAAATTTAAATCCGCATATCTTCTAGAAAAATGTGAATAAATGAACAAATGCACTCACATCCCAGCATGCATATCCTTCAGCCTCAGTCTCACAAGCCGCAGGTCAGGTCTCCGGTCCGCCCTCTCGCTCCAGCACGAGTTCAGAACAGCCAGTACTGATGGACGCGCCACCAGCCCGCCTAGTGGAGGCCTGAAGAGTACCCCTCCTATTGGGTGACGCACTCGACCTATGATTTCTAGAACAAGAAACTCATGATTTATTTTCGCCTATCTTGCTAAGCGAGGTCGGCACAGGATGTATTTTGTGCAAAGTGGGGTCGGCACAGCTTTTGTACACATATAACACTGCAGGTCAACTCTGTTGCCATACTTGTGACATATATATATAGTTTAGAGCTCACGCTATAATGTAAATAGTAGATAATAATAATTTAAGTTAATCAAATTAGTTTAGATTTTATTTTAGTTTCATTTAGTTAAGTTTAATTTTGTTAAATATTAATTTTAAAACAATTATAGTTAGGGTGGTCGTCGCGTCGTCGAAACCGATGAGGAGGACTATATATATATAAATAATTTTTTGTTCTAAGCGGGGTCGGTACAGCATGTATTTTGTGTCACTTACACATGCATTTTTCTTTCACTATCCTCTATCTTTGTTTATACTACAGTGATTATTATGACTTATACTACGAGCACCAGTGTTTGACTTTAATATTATAATGTAAATACTTATTATAAACTAGCTTGAACTCTGATCTAAAGGTTCAGGTTTATAAGAAATCAAAAACTTTTTACTTTACTATTAATATTATAGTATTTCTCTATAAGGTATCTATCTATCTATCTTTAAGGTAAGTATAAGTAGTAAACTAATAAAATATTTTTAATCATTAAAATCACAAGGATCACTTTGAAACGTCAATTTTCCTGCCTGTTCCTTCGTGACCAAGCAAGGAAACAAGGCTGGTTGTTGTTTTTAATGATCCTTATAGAATACATAACAATAAGGAAAATAAATTACGTCTAAATTGTAATATTTTTGAATGAGTTGGAGCAATTTTCAATCCCAAGCTTCGCTATCATCTCAATAATCCGATATTTTATATTAGACTTTTTTATAAAGATTTTGTTTAATTACGTTTTTAAATTTGTTAATTGTCAATTTTTGTACATCCCTTGGGAGTTTGTTATAAAAGCATACACCTTGCCCTTTAAACGATTTACTAACTTTATGGAGGCTACAAGAGGCAACAGCGAGTTTATCTTTATTTCGTTTATTAAAATTATGATTATCGCTATTTTTCTTAAACAAATTAATATTTTTGTGTACATACATCAGATTTTCATAGATGTGTTGACAAGGGAATGTCATTATATTTATTTTTTTATCTTATTGCGTAATGGCATAATGCTGTGGAAGTAGCTGAAGCAAACTAGTCTAGCTGTGTCTACGCCTGAAAAAAACGGATCTTTTTTACATTTTTAGAAAAAAAATGTCTGTTGGCCTCAGTTATGATGAACTACTCATAAAACATGTGTATTAAATAGTGCGAAAATATAATTTTCTTTATAACTTATTAATCTACTAATATTATTAAAGTAAAGATTTGTATTTTTGTATGTTTGTAATGAATAAACTAAAAAAACTACAGGTCCGAACTGTATAATTCTTTCACCTTTGCATGCTACATTAACCCTAAGTAACTTAGGCTACTTTTTACCCAACTGCGCGGAAGGAGGGTTCGCTATTTATTTATTATTTATTTTAATTGTCCTCGTTTTAGATTATTAGTTACTAATACATACATTAGTCTATCTTTAGGTATTTATTTATGTATTCGGATTATAAGTACCGTTTTTATAAGATATCATTTTATATTTTTTTATTTCTTTCATTTGTAAATATATTCTGTGCACCGCTGTCCATTACTACTTCGCTAATTACTTTACATCCAAAGGTTGCCTGGAAGAAATCGCTTTCATCGATAAGGCCACCCGTTGTACTTTATTTAGCTTTTAAGTATTCCTGGTGTACAATAAAGAATTATTTATTCTTTTCTATTCTGAGGAGGGTAATGTTTTTATTGAATAACGGTGGAATGCGGATTGGTCAGCTAGTGGTGGGGAACAACTGCCTCATATCGTTTCTGTGCGAATCTAGTTTTTACAGACGGGATGCGAACTTTAGAAAAATGGCTTGTTATTTTTTACTGGCTGTTGTAAGGAAGATGGAGAAATACACCTTATCATAAGATACCTACCTTTTATTCATAAATCTGTTATTAGAGCCAGATTCTCTTGAAATTCTCGCGTGTAACATGAACCTTCTCCAAATTTTATTAAATAAATAATGACAAAAGTATTTTATGTAAATTGATTGATGATTATTTGATTCGTTGCTCCAAAAGCTAATTAGCAGATGATAGTTAATTAAATTTGTGTGTCATAGTTAATTAATTTAATGAATTCTTGTCCGTCTTCAGATACCTACGATAAACAAGTTAGGTATTTCCATTTCCATATTATATACAATTAAACTATTTCTAATATATTTTTATTTGGAGGGTGATCATTGACCTCACTTATAAAAACAATGTCAGTTCTAAAACTTTTCAAAATTTTAGTCATCATAACCTGATTTTAAACGACTTCAGAGTTAAAAAAGGAATAAAATTAATAAAAACATCTGATTTTAAGGTGAACCAACAAAAGTTTAAAAGAAAAAGGAAAATGAAATTATACTTTATTTTTAGGATACGTTCTATATTTTCATAGGTGGGATCATCCACTTTTGAAATGTCTGTCAATCTAAAATTCAAGTGTATCAATCAATCTATTGATTGATCACCTGGGTTTCTTAAAAGAACTAGTAGTTATATGTAACATGAACTTAGTGCAATGGGCGGCCTTATCGCTGAAAGTGACACTGCCTATAATAATAAATATTTAACTGTGGACAATTTCGAAGCAGTCTAAGCTAAGAGTCAGTAGTCTGTAAATTTAATTAATCTAATTAAAAGTTTCCGGCGAATGAAGACGAATACTGTCATCCTTTAAAAACATTCCTGAAATGTTATGACGCGGAAACATCTGAAAAGTTGGACACTTCTACAACCCGCAGAAATCAACTTGGCACCTGCGTGGAATGTGCTTCCCTTCCCACCACATCCCACCGCCTACCGCTCTCGCCCTCGACGCGTCAGTACGGTCAGTAAATTAAATACTTCCGTTACGCGCACGCGTCCTTTGTGTTTTTTTTTTCGTTTTTATTATTGTTGGCCAGATTGTTGAGTGATTATAAACATATAAATAACATATACATTATAAACATTATCTTGAAAGTGATGCAGTTTTTTGAAAATGAAAAAAAGAATAAACGTGTCGCCCTTCGTGTCGATCAAGCTTCAAACGAACTTGTTTGGCTACTGGTCGTTCGAAAAGAACTTTGATGCGAATAAAAAACGAGGCTGCCCCAAAAATTGCCAGGAAAGATGCATCTTTTGAAACAGCGAGCACTTCTTCGGATAACATCGTTATGCAACAATCGTCTTCGCCAGGCCCTTCGTCGCATGAGGTTAAATTATCTACACCGGATAAAAAGAGGAAATCGAGTGCCAGAAAAATAAATTTGGATAACTTTGACCTTTATGCTATTAGAAATATTATAAATAGCTTTTACACTGTAAAAAAGGAAATTCCAACAATGAGAAAAATTCTGGCTGTTGCTAAAGCGGATTTGAATTTTCCTGGAGGATCGACTTGGCAACAAATTTGAAAAATGTAAAAATGCACGCGTATATAACACAAAAATCTGACATTGTGGATTTTTATGCAGTTAGTACATCAGTATGACGTCATTACAGCGAGGTGCCTAGTTAACTTCTGCGTGTTATAATAATAATGGGATTGAAACTATTTTCGAGTATTTAGTGTAATTCATACTACGTTGATTCTAGTATGAACATTAGAATTTATTGATGGTTTACTAGATTTCACAGCAGTTTTTGTACTTTTGTAGGAAATGTATGATGCACCGTGTACCCACCCCAGAGATCTTTCAGTATCAAACTGCGAGTCTCTCTACCACGTATACTCGAAGTTTACTCGCAGTATGTTTCAAAATGATCCTTACACGAGCGTCGAGACACACGCCGCGCTTTACAAATCAGTTGACAGATCCGTCATCCCCCACACATTACACGAGCGTTTAGTGCGGCACGCCGCTTTTCTTCGGCCTCGTATGAAACCGGAGGTTCGGAACCAGTTACGGTAGGAGCAAAAATCTTTATACGATGATGATGATGATGATATATCCTTGCTGATTTCAACCACGGCGACTGTATTCATCCTGGACAGGCATATTTAACTCTGTTAAAGGGGTCGTCAATACAATTTTTAATGAGGACCTCACTGGTCCGGTCCACTCCTGGATGCGCTCTATCGTGGCTAATATAACCGATTTCTTCTGAAAAAGTCCGACCGCATTTTCGGCATGTCAGGACCCCACCGACGTAGTTGTATGCGATGGCCGCTGGTGGTCGGGCCTTAAGATCGTCTGGCTTTTTATCGAGATCGAGACGACGCTCTTCTTCATACTCGTTTACCAGTAGGTGGACTCGCTGTCCCCACTGTGCTGCATTCTCTTCCCACCCACCACCAGTTTGTACGATACTAGTTAGTAAGGAATGGAACGCCGTGTCAGACGGCGAGCGCCAGATTTATCCACGAGCCGTATGTCGAACTGCGAACCATAACATTGACACGCAGATTTGTCCGCGGTCTTGTCGCCAGTGACAAACCGGCCGAACGGCGCGCGTGTAAATGGGGATTTGGCTTTGACGTGATGAAGAACATTGAAAGATATTTTCTACCAAATGGGACCCCTATTATAGGCGCCGTTAATACAGTACGTTTTTATTAACTAAAACAGTAAGGGGAAATCCTAAACTGTCAAACATATAGAAAAACTGTTTTGGGTACCATTAGGTAATTTTATATGGAAATAATTTTGGCATAGTTACATTTTTGGTCAACCGTGGGGTTCCCATAACAATTAATAAAGTTAGCAAAAAAATCACGTGAATCGAATCAATTTAATGTAATTATTAGTTCATTGTATCGGAGCAAAAAAATCGTAGACCTTACCCAAATAGTTAAAGAGTGACCGATCTTGTGCGCCGAACGGTTTTCAGCAACCTTTATTAGGTCGTGTTTCCATCTAGCGTCCTAAGCTGCACTTTTCAACGCATTGTATCCAATCGAATAGAATACTCGTAGAATATATTTATTTGACACACACAAAGAAACATAGAACGGATCACAAACAAAATAGTAGATAGACAGGAAAAATACAGTATAATGAGATATCATAACATGGGTAGAACACAGGTACCTAGCCAGCCATTAGGTAGATGTACTAACTAGTCCCGCTCCGTGCCACGCATGCCCAAACAGGTCCCGCCTCAGCTTTAAGCTAAATGCCAATTTATGCCAATCGGTAACCTTTCTGCTCAAACGGCCGCAAGTTTTTCGAGCTATGCTATAAAACTCACCAGCATTTGTCAAATTGGTAGCTCCCCAAGGTCCGTTTCTTCCCAGGATCTCGTACAGTAAGATGCCGAAGGAGTAGACGTCTCCTCGTTGTGAGCCTCTGGCTGGAGGAGTGGGATCTCTCAGCAGTTCTGGTGCCCGCCACAGCATGCGCCTTTCCATGCGTAAACCATCTTCTGCATCTGCGCAGCCACCTAGAGAACATATGGTATCTTTCGTTTTCCTCTTCATAGAAATAAAAAGCAAAAGTTAATCTTCTAGCTAAAATTTTGAGTGGAATATTGAATCCCTTGTCGCAATACATCACCTCGACATAACCAAACAATCTATCTATAGGTATATATAAAACAAAGTCTTAACAAAGAAATTAGTTACACCATTTATAACTCAAGAACGGCTGGACAGATTTTGATTTTTTGTGTTTGTCTCCGCCCCGAATAGCAGAATAACTATTAAAATATCGGAAAAGTACACGCAAAAAGAAATTATGAAGAAAATTCATTTTCTCATGCATAGATGCAGCTAATGATAGCCGATTGACAATTCTACCGGGGTGACGTTCATTGGCAGCCCGCATCATATGCATGTCAAGGCGGAATGAAGTACAGCGGGTCAGTTAGTCTTTTATAATTTGTTTATTTTTTATTTAATTTAAATTAATTTCAAAACATTATGAAGACCATAATTCATATATGAGATTGCTCGCTTGAAAAATAAATGGAAAACGTAAATATACATGCACGTAGTTTTATCCAACAACATACCTACTTATAAAAGCTTTGAAATAAAATACACCCTTTGGTTTTACTGTATAAACATTCCGCCTAAAAAAGGCGCGTATTTTATTTGTTAAAGTACGTAATACGAGACTGATTGGATGCTGATTGAGTGCTCGCTCTCCAGTGTTTGTATTACAAAGTTTTTGTATATAAAAATCACAATATACAAAGTATATTGTGATAAACTCACTCTTCAAATTGTGCAGTCCATAGTCAGCTATCTGCAAAACCCATCGGCTGTCCACCAAACAGTTGCTCGAAGTCAGATTCCCATGAGAGATAAGGGGGGACTCATGGAGATAGGTTAGGCCCCTCAGCAGGTCAGCTACTAAACTGGCCACGAACATATCGTCTAGATGAAGGTCCCTATCTGCCAGGACCCTGGCGAGGGAGCCTCGCGAGCAGTACGAGGAGACGATGCAGGAGTTACCACTTTCTACGCATACTCCGACGAAGGCCGTCAGGTTTTCATGGCGGAGTTCCCGGATCTGTGGAGCGGAGGCTGATTTTAGACCAATTATAATTATTTAGGACAACATTTTTGAACTTGCCCCCTGGATATCTGGATCTAGATCTGGATCTCCGTACTGTGAAAGAGTTCTAAGAATATCCAGCATGGGGATTCATTTAGACGTGAGCCATTTTTTATGACCTCATTGTAAATGAGATCTTAGACGTGTTAGAGCTCTTGTCCTACATACAAGCTAAACATCTACAGGTCATTTTGAATAACAAACGGTTTTATTATAAACCAGATGGAACGTAGGTAGACCCATATTTAGGAGTATCATTTATTTTGGCTCCATCTGGCTTACTAATTACATCAACATGGGCCAGCTCAAGCACAAGCTCACCAGAGACCTAGTGTGAGAAACAAAGCTACGTCAATTACTCCGTTCAAGACTTATGTACCACTTAAAATTGTCACTTAATCGTTGTAACCTGTTAATTTAGGCTAATATTTCATGTAACCTACATACTAGACAATACTACCAAACAATTTTATGAACTCCATAAATTATTCTATAAATTCTATTCTATTATAAAACTGTTTGTCGGCTAAAAACCACTCAAACATTTTCACAGTACAGTACCACATGCTATGTAATCCATGCTGAGTATTTAATACGTAGACATGGCTTAACCCCACGCAACGCTTTTAATGCCTTTTAGTTTTAACACATCCTCATAAATAGGTACAGCTTTTATGTGGCTTACATCAGTCACATCTAAAACTTTTATAATTGAAAGTTGTCCAAAGTTAATTATGTTTTCAGGAGTAAACTTAATTAGTTTTTTTGGCTTATTAAAACTATTATTTGTTGAAATAGAAATGGTTTTATCTCAATGAGAACGCCCTCTCACTTCGATCAGTATTCGGATAAACACAATGTTTTTACCTACGTCATAATCGACAGCTACGAGATACTATTCCGTAGAGCCCCCGGAATAAAAAGATTCGTTCATTCATTCATTAATTTTATTTATATCTCAGACATTTTTTATATTTCTCAACTAAATGGATGACCCATTTTTTTAGTAAACAATAATAAAATCTTAGAATTATGTTAGTAGACAGGTAATTGCAATTAAATAAACTAAAATAACATCTTTGGATATTTAATTTTTTAGCGTTCATAAATTATTACAAATGTTATTTAAAATTTGTTGCTCTATCCCCA
Organism: Philereme transversata; assembly: GCA_963924445.1. Classification (NCBI taxonomy): domain Eukaryota; kingdom Metazoa; phylum Arthropoda; class Insecta; order Lepidoptera; family Geometridae; genus Philereme; species Philereme transversata. The sequence continues at coordinate 32,967,626 of OZ004339.1, read as the reverse complement.
CGGGGTCATAATTATATTCGGAGCAATGCGAAGCGCTCCGAATATATTAGCTAATTATTCAGTCATACCTATGCACTGTGGTTGCCAACCGTACTGTTTATTAGAATATTTTATTTGTAATTGAATTGCAAAATTTACTTTATTTTGACCGACACGTTTAAGTAGGTAGGTAACATAAACGAAAAATAAATTATTTTTCTTATAAAACGCAATTATTCCTACAAAATACAGAGCCAGAAACTGAAACACGATTGAAACGATCTAAAGATCAGATAAATAAACTGCGCTTTTTAGTTCAAGCATATCATTTTGTAATAAAATAGGTACTTTTTTCAGCGTCAGTACCTTATTTTCCAGTCTCTGGAGCCAGAAATACATTAATTTAAAAAAAAGTTAGCAACCCTTATCACACCCGACTCTTAAACTATTAACAATTGAAAATCGTGAACATATTCGTTTATCGAAAGCATTTACACTGTACTTTACTTTTCACTCGTGATGTAAGAGTAACGATATTGTTTGTCAAAGGAATATAAAATATATTTTTTTTCTAACCTGTATTGTCTGGCAAAGGTCTCCCCCAACTCTTTCCGCCCCTCTCGATCGAAAAATAAATCAATAATAAATATTGCTGGACATTTCAAACAGCGCTATCTAGCCCCATACTAAGCAGAGCTTGTACTATGAGAACCAGATAATTGATAGAATACTTATATACCTTCTTTTTTTTTGTAAATAAGTACATACTTATTATATATAGAAAAACACCCAGACCAGGAACAAATATCTGTAGATCATGCAAACATTTGTTGCGCGGCGGGACTCGAGCCTGCTACCTCCTGCGTCTCAGCCGGCTATTCAGCCACTGCACCACGGAAGTGTCTTAAAGTTCGTTTCTTCTTATACTTAGAGTACGACACGATTACTATCGCTACACATCGTTTATCGTTATTAGCTCTACGTAGCGTCTAGCCTACCCACATTTTCAAATATCAACAAATCTTACCGAAAAGTAGATATCATAGTAATATTAACAAAAAAATATTGGAGGTACTTATGCGGGCCCGTTTAGTAAACGGCCTGTCACTACCTGCCTATTACAGAATTGGCAGGTGCCGTATCTCATTTCTTCATAGCCAATAATCATATTATATTATATACAATATCATAAACACTACTAATCAATTACAAGCAAAACACTACCATCTGTACCTACCTCTTTCAATATTCATAATGTATTTTATAAGATTATGCAGGCTTCTACTAGTTGGCTTCGGCCCCGGTAATGCCTTTGTAAAGGTCCAGACTTAAAACCTGAGTTATGAACTAAATGTAGCTCACAACTACATATAGAAGAGGGGCGAATACTTTATTATCATTATTATTATCAGCCATTCGTGTCCCACTGCTGGGCAAAGGCCTCCCCCCATTCTTTCCAGACTTCGCGGTACTGAGCTGATTGTGGCCAATCCGTTAGGAATTTATCCAGCTCGTCCCGCCATCTACGTTTCGGTCTGCCGCGTCGCCTTCTCGCTGGATCAGGACGCCACTCGGTGGCTATCCTTGCCCACAGCTCACTTGGCATGCGACAGACATGCCCTGCCCAGTTCCACTTCAGCTGAGCGGCTTTGGTGGCTACGTCAACGGTCTTTGAGCGCAGTTCAGTGTTCCGGACTCTGTCCGTTCGCTTGACACCCAAGATGCTGCGTTCCATCGCACGCTGACAAACTTTGAGCTTGGACTTTAAAATGTTAGTCAGTGACCAGTTCTGCGCACCATATGTCAAAACGGGGAGGATGTATACGTCCATTAGCTTTCTCTTGAGCGTTAAAGGAAAATCTCCTTTCATCATATCTCCCATGGCCCAATAACTCCTCCAGGCATTTTCGGTTCGCCGAGCAATTTCCTTATAGCTAATTAGTATTCGCTCGGGGCGAATACTAATTAAACAAAATTAATTACGGTTGAATTTCCACCACTGTTCACTGCAGCTAGCTCTTCATAAATAAAAAAATATTGCTGGACATTTTACACAGTGCTATCGAACCCCAAACTCCGCAGAGCTTGTACTATGGGAACCAGATAACTGATAGAATTTATATCATATAGATAGAGAGCTATACTCCTCATTGCACACCAAACCAAATTAATAAAACACTAAACGGTCTTATATACTTTTTTTTTTGTAAATATAGACTTATAATATATAGACAAACATCCAGACCCGGAAAATTACAGATAAATACAATCAAACGTGTTCAAAATACTTACATGTATTAAGATTAGATCGAGAAATTACGGGAACTAACTTTCAGATTGTACTGTTTACCTGTTTCAGTTCCTTTTTAACAGCTCGGGTGACGTCGATATTTTTCTTCTGCATTCTTTTAATAGCGACGATGTTCCCTCGGTATAACGCAATGGTAGTGTGCGCCCGACGCGGCTCTACGTCTTGACCTATCGTATTCTGTGGGAAAGATAAATTAAAAATATCCTGTAAATTCATCATCTCAGTTATAGGATATCGGATTTTTTTTTAATTAAGTAAATATATTTTATTAAAATACTAGCTGACGCACCCGCTGCTTCACACGCTTGAAATTACCCGTACCCGTGGGAACTTCGGGATAAAAACTTCACTTCACGTCAATGAACGACGGACGGCGACGACGGTTAAATTATATGCATATTGTTCATACAAAAATACTAAAATTGCGATTAAAAAATGGGGAGGGTGGGTATAGAAGGGTGAAAAATACTTTACGACCTATTCTCATACCTACCAAACATACAAAAAATCCATTAAAATCGGTCGACCCGTTTCGAAGGAGTGCGACCACAAACACCGTGACACGAAATTTATAAATATTAGAGAAGAAGATTATTACTTAATACTTACTTGTATTTCTGTGTGTATTTTTATTTGTTTTTTATATTGTTTTATAACTTAGTGTGGTGTACAATAAAGCGTTATCTATCTATCTATTATAAATTCAACAGTTATTTTTTTCTGTCAGCAAGAAAATATTTGTTTCAATATTTAATGAGACCACTATATATAAATAAGTTTTTGTGTTATGTACGTTAGTCTTTAAGGTACTTATAGATATGGACCTTGTAATCATTTTTTGTATGTGCACATTGTTTCCTGAAATAAACGTTATATTACTATTATTTTATTCTTGGTTTAATGCAATTTACTATCATTCAAGACAATACGTCCTTTTTATCCATGAAGATAGGCCTGCATAGTTTTAAAACGCGATCGATCGTGTGTGCCCTCCACCTGCCCAACGGGGAGAAGTGGAAAGCGCCCGGAAATAATCTGTCGTAGACACGTACTCGTATCTTATGACAAAACAAAACTTCGCCCTCCTTATGGTGATGCGTATGTGCGTAAAACCGTCATTTTAGAAGTCTATCTTCTCTTTCATCATCATTATATTGTCCAAAGGACGACCGCTGCTCAACATAGGCCTCCTCCACAGATATCTAGAGCGACCGATCTTGTGCGGCCTACACCCAACGGCTCCCAGCAAACTTTATCAGGTCGTGTTTCCATCTAGTCATCCATCCTACGTTGCGTTTTCCAGTGCGTGGTCTCCACTCGAGAACCTTTCTACCCACAACGGTAGTAAATTTTTTGCGCTATGTGCTAAACTGAAGTGACAGTCCACTTCAGCTTGCTAATCCTTCGTGCCGTGTCGGTGACTTTGGTGTTAATTACTGACCTTTTATCTTAATTATAGCATTCATATTGTATCTACTTTACCATTGTACCACCATGTATTAGTCTTTAAGCTTTCTATTGTATTTCTGATGGAATTTCAAATTTATTTATTTTTTGTATGATATCAACGTTTTTATAGTGATTTACATTGGCTCGAGAGTTGGGAATTATTTATTGACATAAAGCTGCGATTGTTCTAGGAAGAAGTTCAGTGCTATGCAGTAAAGTGCAAGTACAGTAATATATGTAACTAAGTGCAGTACTATAAGTATAATATAAGTTCAATGCTATATTTAAACATACGATGATATTAATGTGAATTTTAGTATTAATAAATAAAATCAATAAAAAAAACGTGGCACTCCGGGAGTGCCAACAGAAGTGAAAACTTAAACAATTACGTTTGTATTTTTGAATCGTTAGGAACGGTGTTGGTAACGGTAACAGTGTCGCGAGTTCAATGGTTTTTTCCCATCTCTAACAATGCCCAACGAGTCTAAAGAAGTTTTCACTTCAAAAAAAATTTGGATGTTGCAAAATGATCACGATGGATGTCGCATGAACGTGAAAATTTACTAAGGATGGTGTCTCATGCCCCTCAACAAACTAAAAAAATAATAAAAAATATTGATGTTATTAAATGATCATGATGGGTGTGTGCATGACAATTTACTAAGGAAGTTGTCTTATGCCCCTCCACAAACAAAAAAATAATAATTTGGATGTTGCAAAATGATCAAGGTGGATGTCGTATAAACATGAAAATTTAGTAATAAAGTTGTCTTGTTTGTACTAAAAACAGGATATTTACCATGATTTCTATCAATCAATAATATCGGGATACTCAAAAACTCAAAAATGTTCAACGTGCCTAAAGAAGTTTTCACTTAAATAAAAGGGACGGCCTGACCAGCGACAGCGACGCGACAGCAATCGGTATTAAGGCGACCGATATATCGGTACGTTGCATGCGCGATCACGTAATATTTGTAACATAATAACAATGTAGACATGTTACGCAGCAAACATCGTACACTATAACAAATGTTACATGTAATCTACACTCACCTTAAGTAGGCACTTTAGTTTAAAGAGGAAACTTGTTTACAGGCGTAAACAAGTTTCCTCTTCAAACTAAAGTGAAGCCCGGGGCTATCTACAATTAATCTAGACTAGATAATCAGTAGGTACCTGGAAGCGCTAAGTTATCCAATACGCCCCAGTTGCAGCTAACCCAAGTTAGTGTTCATAATTAGAGTAAAGGCCGCGATACACATCCTGCGGTTTACCAGGCACTAACAGAGAACTGGGATCCTGCCGAATGTAATTCCGAAGGATCATAAACAACCCGACCATCTGAGAGATGATGTGTGTTAGAGGCGATAAAAAACACTCTTGGTTGAGACTGGCTCATCTTTATCTGGATCCGGCCTAAGATCGAATCATTGAAACGTTTCATTTCTATCATTCGAATGACTGGCTCTGACGTACGAGTACATGTGAAGCAATCGCAGCACAGAACCAGATCTAAATTGTATGTTTAGATCTGACACATTATGATATCACTTAATAGTTTTACGAGTAAGTAGGTATTATAATTATATATGTTAGTCACTTCATCTTCCTGCCCTTTTCCCACATTACGCGTATATAATATGTCAAAGTCAAAAAATGTTATCCATTAAAATCACGAGGATCACTTTGAAACGTCAATGTTCCTACGCGACCAAGCCAGAAAAGAAAGGCAAGAAACAAGGCTGGTTGATCTTTTTAATGATCTTTTTAGAATACGTAACAATACAGAAAATAAATTACGTCTAAATTGTAACATTTTGACGAGTTGGAGCAATTTCAATCCCAAGCTTCTCTATCATCTAAATAATCCGATATTTTATAGCAGGCTCTTTTATAAAGATTTTGTTTAATTACGTTTTTAAATTTGGTTCTTGTCAATTTTTGTACATCACTTGGGAATTTGTTATAAAAGCGTACACCTTGCCTTTTAAACGATTTACTAACTTTATGGAGTCTACAAGTGGCAACAGCGAGTTGATCTTTATTTCTAGTATTAAAATTATGATTATAGCTATTTTTCTTAAACATATTAATGTTTTTGTGAACATACATCAGATTTTCATATGTATGTTAGTTACTAAGATATATATTTATAAGGGCCGTAGAATTAAGTTTTAACATCTTGTTCCATTGTTGCCTGAAATAACGATTTATTGTTTGTTTTTAGCATTTATCAGATCCATTTGCATCCCTTTTACCCTTACGCAACTCCTACTGGTTGTCTCGTTCACAAGCATAGCAAAACTGAAAAGTTAAATACGTTTTTTACTCACGCACCCGATGGATTATCGTTGAATAGCTCTTTCCAAAACAGTTATACTGTTTTGGTTTTCTCAACACTATTTTGATACAAGTATCCTTCTGCAAAATATAAAGCTTTTACGAAAATGGCTTCAAAATAGGCATTTTCATAATAGTCGAGTGTGTCTCAGATATTTGGGAAGGTAAGTGTTCCTGTGGGCTCCACTCTTTCCTTAAGTCTTTTTGTTGTGCTATTTTGGGCCAACCCTCATCGAAGGAGCCCAACGCCGTAACCTTCACGAGACCGTCGTAAAAATAAACATTATATCTACTTGCCAGAGAGTTAATGCCCTATTTTAAGATTCGCCTTGAGCTCTTTGATATCAGCTCAAACATAGCTTTATAAGAAATAACATTTGTCAGAACGTATCAAAGCTTTATCTCACTTTGTAGTGTTACAGAGGGCACGACCTAATGCGACATGTTTGCCGCGATATCCCGCGTTCGCTTAGTATAAAGATGGATAATAGTAGATTATTAAACGAGGGGATAAAGCAGTGTCTTGCGTCACGGGCACTATATTGATATAAGCATGCCCAAGACGCAGACAACTTAAATTCACGAGAAAAATACAATACTTTTCACAATCTCTGCGAAACAAATTTTGTCTTTGCAACAGCGTTTCGCCGCATTTGTTTTGTAAGACGTAAGACATAAAAAGAAATAAAAGCACATAAAATAACTTAAAAAGACACAAGGAGACATAAAAACACCTAAGAAGACACCTAAGAATACATATTTTGCGTTCTGTACAGAGAGAGCCTAGTTCGATTAATAAATAGGTTATTATTGTGTGGGCCTCTTTGATTAAAATTTTAATACAAATGAGGTTCCAAATTCAAATAACATTATGCCCGCGTGGGCATAATGAAATTCAGTACAGCTTTACTCCCAGGTCAGCCGTAGCCGGTGAGGTTTACATGACATGTAATTTAACATTGTCGAGCCCGTGGTGTGAAATAGGAGATTATTTATTGAACTCACGAGTGGAGCGAGGGATTTACTAGAATCCTGAGCGCAGAGAGGGATATAAGCACGCCCAAGATGCAGAAAGCTTTATCTACGAGGAGAATGTTCTACTTTTCACACCTTTTGCGAGACAATAAAAACCAAATCTAGGTAGGTGCATTATTCGATTTACGCATAAGTTCTTATTGTGTGGGTCTCTTTGGCTTACATTTTAATACAGATGAGGTTCCAAATTCAAAATTCATTATGTCCTAGCGGGCATAATGAAATTCAATACAACTTTACTCCCAGCTCAGTCGTATTGATTTAATCACCTGCTTTCGGTGACGTAAAAACGTGCCCTACGATGCACTGCTCTGTATCCATTAACTTAAGGCAAGTGTAAAGCCTAATGTGCCTGTAATTTCACCAGCAACCATACACTTCAAACCGAAACACTACAATGCTGCTTGGTGGCAGAAATAGGAATGGTGGTAGTGTGGTAGTACTTCCCCGGGCGAGTCCGTTCACTAGGAACTTTACTACTCTTAAATTAGAGGAAAGTAGCATTGATTAACTGTCATCTATGCGTAAGTTTCGATTCAGTTTTGAGTTATAAATACAAACCTCAGGTATAATTTCATATAAGAAAACCAATCGTAACTAGATTTGATCCATTGATTAATTTCTTTAATTCGATTTGAACCTTCGGACCAAATGTAATCGGTCTAAATCGAAGGCGAACAATCGAATCCTTAAGACTCGTAATAACGTCGCGTTGGTCGAGGCGTTTCATAAGTGTCCGTAATCTTGGCAACCCTACTGAGATCGTTTTAGACGGACAACACTATCGTACGTGCAATTTTTCTCTTTTAGAAGCATTTTCGTGTAATTTTTTAGAGATTTGGAACTGAATGATCGGTATCCCGTTACGTCATGTCCGTCCGTCCGGTCGTACAGGGTATATTTGTCAAGCATATCTGTATAAGAGTAACAACTTTTATAAACTCAGGCAAAACAGTGTTGTCAAAAGAATCGTTGAACCCTCGGGAGATACGGTCATCACTGGTAATACTAATCAAAGACTTTCGTCTTAAGATCTTTAGGGGGTACAACCACGGTGGACTTTTTACACCCGAAGGTGTATTAATTCGTATCTTGCCAAATATAATATAGAGTTTGGTGTGGGTAGATCTAGTAGTCTCAGTACAGTTCCAGTACAGTCCATTTATTGATATTTAACCCGACAGGGATCACGCCAAAACATTTTTGTATGGTTGCGGTGCCTGATCGATTTATTTATTTTTTGTAAACCCTATAAAATCAAATATTTTGTAACTTTCTGAGACTTGATTATGAGGATGAGAATTGATTATATCCAATTATTATTCTGTAGGAGGGTTAAGTTTATACCCAACATTATTATTATAAGATGACATTGCTACGTACACCAACCAACTCTACTTGTAGGCTTTAATTAAACAAATATTATGACAGTCAAAACAAATTCGCAAGCTTTTGCTTGGTGCGTAGTAATTTAGAATTTAAATTAGGTATATAATAAATTCTTTGACAATTTTAAATCTCTGCAGTTAAAATTGGCTAATATTAACGAGAAGCGAAGACGTCACCAAATTTCCCGAACGTTGCCCAGCCGAGTTGGATTCGTCAACTGATCTCTATCTCGAAATTGAACCTACCTAACCGGACTGTTTGTCCTAGGTCTCGTCAACTCGTCAACAACATTGAGATTAGAGTTACCAACTGAGACCAGGGTGGGCGCCACATCGGGTGAGAGTCTTCTCGTCTAAAATACCTCATTGTATTCTTTGATCAGTGTGTGTTACCAGTGTACCAGAAGTATATACTTATAAGAAGGCACAAGGTCACTCAGCGTGCTATGAATAGGGATATGCTTAGTGCTTCTCCTCGAGATCGAATCAGAAATGAGGAGATTCGTAGACAAAGTCACCGAATAATATAAAGGATTAGCAAGCTGAAGTGGCAGTAGGCAGAGCACATAGCTCGAAGGGGTGACGGCCGTTGGGGTAGAAAGGTTCTCGAGTGAAACCACGACTGAATGGAAAGAAGACCTGATAAAGGTTGCAGGAGCCATTGGCTGCAGGCCGCACAAGATTGGTTGCTCTGGAAATCTATGGGGAGGCCTGTGTTCAGCAGTGGACGTCCAGTATCTGATATGATGATGATGAATATGAACAGGTATTATAGTTGTATACAAGTCCATTTTACAGTGCATACACGTGCATATCGCTTCATTATTCCATTTAAAGCATACACGTTTGAATACAACTAACAAACTATTTAAACTCTCCGAAACTCTCCAAAACGCGTCGGTGCAGCAGTTTACATCAGGGCTGAGTAAATATTCCGGGATAATATCCTGGAATATAGGATAATTAGTACTCAGACAATGTAGAGTTATTTTCGGGGTAAGTGAGCGCAGTGTGTGTATCTCCCGAATGGGGAGCGGGGGGGGGGGGTGTTAGGGTCTATCAAAGGTGCTAGAGTACCCAACTAGTCGTGCCCTATCACAGTGGCGTGTGGTTGACGAATGGGTAAATTTGTTTTAAATTTATTTTATAAGCATCCATTTACAATGTTTCTCATCACCATGCCGTTTAATTATATAAGAAAAAGACCTGAACTTGCACTAGTCACTGAGAACAAATAGTGTACACAATAGTAATAGTACCACCTAATTAGTAAATAACGAATAATAATATGAAACACACTTAATAATAACAATAATATCGTTTTCATTAATTTATAACATCTAACATGGCACCAATAAAAAGTAAAAAGAAACGTAAATAAAACGCATCAAAAAATACACATAATCTGAGAGATAACGCTCGATCATAAAATTGATGGGCGCGGCCGAGCGGCCCCGCGCCTCGAACGAGTTCGCTTTGTTTTTGTGGTGCCCGTATCACTTTATTTTATTTAGTTACAGTTCTCAACGACTAAATTTCAATTTAATTGTTGATTTTTTAAAGCAAATATTTTGTTTTGAGCAGATATTAATGTACAGTATTCATGTTTTGCTAAATCAGCTCATTGTATTATTAATTGTGTACTTACTTATGTAAGTAGATTAGAATTGCATGTTTTCTTAGTAACCGATTTATTATGTAAATTTATGAGAAATAAATAATCTTAAGCCGTAAATCTTTAAGCACTCCTTAAGCGTGGGAAGAGCAAATGTAAATTAATGAACTACATTAGATACACAATTATGTTCACTAATTGTACCTAAAACGGGATATATACAATGTTCAAAAGTTAAAACACAAATAATAGGTATTTACTTATGAAATTGCCGTTCTTCAGTACATTTCAAATAGAAAAAAGTTTGGAATGGCTTTATATTCTAAATTCAAATTAATTTTGTTTTAAAAACATGTCATTCTTTTTACAAATTCAGTCTTTTGTTTATTGATTAGGGTTATATTTTCATTACATTTGAACATTTTTCGTCATAATGGATACTTTAAAAATTCGTGTAATTATGTAACATGAGTTCCGCCGTGGCACCAACGCGACACAAACGGCACATAACATCAAAAACGTTTACGGAGAGAACTGTACAAACGAACGCACAACCCGTTATTGGTTTTCCCGGTTCCATTCTGGAAATTTTGACTTGAAAAATGAAGCTCGTGGTCGTCCGGAGACTTTGGTCAACAATGATGAATTAAAGGCGATTTTGGAAGCTGACGAAATTCAATCTACAGCTGAGCTAACAGCAGCTTTTGATGTTAGCATCAAAACAATTTTGATCCATTTGCGATAAATAGGCAAGGTAAAAAAACTTGATAGATGGGTGCCCCACAAACTTAACGATCGCCAGCGTAACGTACGCGTCGAGACCTGCCTCGCTCTGCTCAATAGGCAAAGAAATGAAGGAATTTTGAACCGAATTGTTACTGCGATGAAAAATGGATTCTGTTCGACAATTGAAAGCGCTCAGCAAGTTGGTTAGATCCTGGTTCAGCACCAAAGCAATGCCCTAAACCAAAAATGATCCCTAAAAAGGTGATGGTCACACCACCAAACGGTGGTCTAGTGCGGGTGTGATTCACCACAGCTTTTTACAAAACGGCATGAGCATTACTGCAGATGTGTACTATGAAGAACTGGAGACAATGATGGAGAAGCTTGCACATCGGCAACCAGCTTTGGTCAATCGGTCGTCCCCACTGCTCCTTCACGACAACGCGCGACCCCATACTGCACAACACACAGTCTCCAAGCTGCAAGAGCTGGGGTTGCAAGCTCTCCCTCATCCGCTATACTCACCAGACCTTGCACCTACCGACTATTACTTTTTCCAAAATTTAGACAACTTTTTAGTGGGTAAAAAATTCAATTCCCGAGAGGCAGTACAAAATGCCTTTGAAGAGTTTGTTGCCTCCCGTCCAGCTATTTTTTACAAGAAGGGCATCAATAAACTGCCAATGCGTTGGCAAAGATGCGTCGATTGCATGGGTGATTACTTTGAAGAACAGAAATAAAAAAGTTAAAAAAAATAAGTACTTTCACTTATTCCATACAAAACGGCAATTTCATAGGTATAGACCTAATATGTTGATCGCTAAATATTAATAAAAAAAAAATCTTAGTGGATTTACAATAAAGAACCTTTTTTCTTGGATACTATTTGTACTAAAAACGGGATATTTACCATGATTTGTAGTTCTTGAGTGCCTCGATATTTCGACGCAGTTGCATGCGCCACGATCACGGGTAAACTGAAGTCTTTGCGAGTGGATAGTTATTGGCAGATATAAAGATCTACCCTCTTTCTTAGTCTCTTGCTAGGAATGAATTCACTAATACTATCACTACTACCGGTTTCGTTCTCGATCATAACTCGATTCCGACAGACAACACTCACGGTATCAGGATGCGTTATTGACACTACATTTCTTCGGTTCCTACACATTCTCATCACAGGATTCCAGGCTCCAGATAGTTAAAAACCATCTTCACGATTGAAATTCTTCTATTTGGTAATCTCAATTGCCTCTTGAACCAGTCTGGGGCTGTAATGTTGCTCAGTTGAGATTATTTGTGGGTTGTGTAGCTCGATCCAGTGGTTTGAGCCTGAGTCCAGCAGATGTTCTGCTACGGCATACTTTGGTCTGTCAACATTCTTCACCGCCCTGATATGTTCCTTCACCCGACAAGCTATTGTGCGTTTGGTTTGACCAATATAAGAACTCCCACAGCTACAGTCTATTTTATACACTCCTGGTTTTTCTAGAGGAAAGTAATATTTTGGTGAACGCAAAAAAGATTGCTTTCCAAAAAAGATGTTTTATATCTGCCAATAACTACCCACTCGCAAATACTTTAGTTTACTCGTAATCATGGCGCATGCAACTGCGTCGAAATATCGGGACACTCAAGAACTCGCAAATCATGGTAAATATCCCGTTTTTAGTACAAATATTGTACATAACCATGATAGTTTCAAAAGTTATTTTTTATTGGATGTTGTGTTTGTTTTGATTAATGCAAGGAATGTGCTTTCTTACCCCATACGGGTGCGCACAGTTACCCGCATCGTGGGTCAAGTGAGCGCATTCCGGTTTCATGTAATTAAATGCTTACAGAAAAAAAATAACCAGATTTTTGTTGTTGTTTTTATTTCAATAAATGGTTTATCTCAGAGCCGTTTTTATATACATATCCTAACTCTTTTATTTTATGCGTAGTGAACCATTACTAACCAAACTGTGCACACTTGATCCGAATGACTCTATTGATAATGCTACGTGCTTACAAAAGTGTTACACTTGTAAGTTGATGGTTCAGAAATAGCTATTTATTGAAATACGTTTTCCGAGTGATAATATCTGTAGAACTACATCAAAAGCGCAAATAACGAGGAAAACCGTTCGTATCAAACGTTTTATTGGAAATATTTCTTTTCAACTAAATTGTGTAGAAAAGAAATTGAAAAATATCGTTTATGGTACCAGCATGTCTTGCAACCAAGCGGGATTTCTGGGAATTATAAATACATTCCAATTATTCCAGTTAATGGCACCTTTGGGACAAGAAAACTCCCAACAATCCCGTCACGTGACAACTAATAGAACCTCTTGGAAGAGACCTCTGAGAAGAAAGTGCCCATCATGGGACAACTTTAACGGGAATACATTTTGTTGTAGCTACATACAAAGGTTCTATTAATTGCTTTTATACAATCAATACTTTCCACCCTCTTTATTTACAAAGTCTATCAAATATCACTCTATCGCTCAATGTATCAAGTAAGAATAGTAGAGTTTCTTGTGAAAGGGCTCTCCTGGGGAATTACTTCCACCATACCTATTTCTGTTGCCAAGTAGCATTGATGTCTTTCGGTTTGAAGGTTGCCTATGAAATTACAGACACATGAGGCCTTACGCCTGTATGTCTCAAGTTGATGAACGCAAGGCAGTGCATCATAGGGCACATTTCTGAGGTGCGTGACCTACGAGGCATACTTTGTTAAAAGCAATGGTTACCACTTAACATCAGGTGGGCTGTATGCTTGTTCCATCTCCAAGCAGTATAAAAAAAGTTCAATTTTCAAAGTAAATTCTAAAGCTAGTGAAATAAAACAAAAAACCTATAGATGATGATAACCAATAAAAATTTAGGTTGAAGTTTTTCGTCAGAAAAATATTTTAAATAGGACTTTCAAAACTTCTAGAAAAATTCTGCCCAATATTATTATATCTTTTAAATTAAAAATATAAAGTCTTTTCATAACCAAAACCCCCAGATACTGATACCAGCTTAGACTAAATATCGAGACTTTTGTTTGATAAGAAAAGTATTTTTCTTCTTACTTTAAGTATTAAATCACTACTCAATATAAAGCTCTATCATTACTTACCAGAATAAAGTTCAAATGTTTTTTGTTAGAATCGCCAAGTTCAACAAATCCTATTGAATGGTTTCCCCTTAGAATCAAGTGTCGCGTGCCTTTAAAGCTTCGTGAAGATTTTTTATTTAGATCACCAAATCTTTACTAAATTTAAATACATTTATAACACATAAATAAAAACAGTTACATAGCCCACTGGTAGAAGCCGCCAACCAAACACGATTATACGATCATTATTCGATTTAGTGCATTTCATATTGAGGTATTTCAGCCTACGGCCTCGTTTAACAGATATTTTTTCAACTTTTTAATTACGCTTGCACCGCATATACAACCCGTTTTGCTATGTACAAAATTAATTTAAAACACACATTCGGAGTCGTATTAACTGATTTTAAAGGTGGGTTAATACCGGTAGCTTGAATATGAATCCAGTAATCGATACAGTTTCAATAAACAATTTTTAACGTAAATCGGCGGCGCCTTTGCAACAATACCTCTTAGTCAGTTTAACAGGTACCTACTTACATGATGAATGAATATAATTTGTTTACCTATTTTATGCAGGCTGTTTTATTGATATTTTAGGATTTGAAGGGCTAGATTGATTGAAAATTTTTGAAATTTTCTATGGTTATGAATTTGAAAAATCCTATCTTACAAAAATACTAGCCATTAGCTCTACCCCTGTATTCATTTACAAAACACGCAGTATATATTACATCTGACACAGGAACTTCGAGAGAAGCAAAAGCAAGGAGAGGCCAGCAATAGGTGAAGTTAGACTGGAGGACGATGATATACACTAAGGCAGTGTCACTTATGCAAAAGGCAACTAAAATATAACTAGTAATATCACTGGCAGATTACTACCGTAGCACCACCGGTCGCGTAACCGTGGTGTCATGAGGACAAGCAGGCACACGGTTCAGCACCATCCGTACCTAGTCATATACCACCCATTCGCACACACCGTTTTGGTTCTACGTTCTTAATGCATACAGCTAAGGTATGGAACACCTTACCGTTGTCTGTTTGTTCCAAAGAATACAATCCGGGCCTCTTTAAGGTAAAAGTAAATAGGTTTCTTCTAGATCTTTCTGCTTCATCTTAGACCACATCAACGCTTACCATCAGGTGAGATTGTGGTCAAACGAAGATCAAACAAGATTTTAAAAAAAGTCTTTAAGCTACCAAAGAAGACAGCAGAATCGTTACGAGTTTAAAAAGGTTCGAGTTCACTTGTGAATGACGCGTCATGAGGAAAGAAAGGAGAAAAGCGGGGTGAAAGGGGTGCCACTGGCAGCGCAACTGGTGCCTGTGTGAGTGAGACTCCATACGGCGCTATATCAGTGGTTGCGCTTTCAGCATGGTGGAGCAGCCAGTAATATTCCGTGCACGCGTCGATGCTGATTGTGCCACCAAACGGTTTGTGTAAGTAAGCGGATACCAGAGGGCTTAGCCAAGTTACATTCGCTTCGAATCGATTCGTTTTGCTCATCATAAGCTATGACTAACCTTATCATTATTGCAAGGTATGAACTTGAGATCCCTGGCTTCAATCCTCCACAGCACCGACGCAAGTTTCTGTTCGTATCGGTAATGCCGCACTAGTAAAGCTGCAGCAAGTATTGCTGCAGCGGCAACGGCTGCCGCAGCTGATAATACTCCAGGGTCGTGAGGTAGAGAGCATTTTACACCGTCGAAGCCACAAGCTGGTTCTGCGGCGGGAGGCTTTCCTCCTATCCAGGCGATGTTGTTGGCCCCGACTAGCTCCTGATGAAAGAGAGAGGTAAGTTTATATTTTATCATAGCCTTAATTGAAATGTAGGATATTTAAAATCATTATAAATATTTGAAAATAAGGGATCGTAGAGAGGCGCGATGGCAACATCACAACAGTAAGTAATTCACGTAGTAATATAATTTCAATAATTGGAATGATTTATGTCCCGTACTATTTTTATAAAATAGTATGGATATACGTCCTGCTTAAATACAAACAATGTACATTGTACGTACATCTGATTTGTTTGTGGTTTGCTTAATCCACGCTACGTGCCTATACTAATATTTTTAGGCATATATTGTATTATACAGATATAGCAACAAATATTCGTAGAAAAATGAGTAAACAATACTCACATTGTTATATTATTCAGAATATCTATTGTGATCACGGGCCATATAAATTTTACACAAAGGGAAATTATTCAATGGCTTTATACAATTAAACTATGCGGATGTTTTTGCAAATGAAAGCTCTTCCTTTTACAGGTAAACATTAGAAAAAATACAATGAAAAAGTATTTTATAAACAGCAGAATCACGTACACCTTATTATTTCGGCAGTATAGTGTTATGTTATGACGACTTCTGTGGCGCAGTGGGCGAGTATTTTATTCCCACTGCGGAACAAATGTTTGCATGATCTACAGATATTTATTCCAGGTCTGAATGTTTTTCTATATATTATAAGTAAGTATTTACAAAAAAAAGGATATAAGTATTATATCAGTTATCTGGTTCCCATAATACAAGCTCTACTTAGTTTGGGGCTAGATAGCGCTGTGCAAACTGTCCAGCAATATTTTTTTATTTATGTGCAAAACTAAGATCTTATATTATTATTATGTTAGATCAGCGATCCTCGCACCTGCTAGGCCAAGCCTTATCGAGAGGATATACGGGCATGGTGTATATTATTTATTGAAATAATATATATATCTTTCTCATTTATCTACAAATTAAACGCAAGACTAAGTTTTCACTAAATTAATTCTGATTATTCCTTATTTGTATTGGCATGTTAGCTCAAACCAGCGTAATTCTACCCTAATGTAAAGTAAAGTTGGTGAGTTCATTCTCCGTAAATAATGTATTGATTATAGATAGAATCTTACACTATCCCTAAATGCTATAAGGGTATGTATTCATTTGAAAAAATCCGTGAAGTCGGGCGTATCAGCCGATTAAAAGTAATGCATTCACGAATTCAAGAGCCCGCTTCAAACTCAGCTGTTTATAATACTCAGAAGCTTACTGGCAGTAGAACAGAGCTGTTGGCATATCTGAAGGTGGCGACAGGCTGGGCGCTCCAACCTCCAGGAGCCGCCTTGTCAGCCACCAGACCGATCACCGTGAAATTACCCTCGGCGTCGCCTGCCGCGTCCATGTTTACCTGGTGAACAGAATCGTCATAATCGCCGCGCAAACATAGACATTTTGGTTTTTCAGTGTCAGATACATACCAGTGAATATTTTATTTTCATTCAGTCAATCACACCACACTAATATTATAAATGTGAAAGTTTGGATGTTTGTTTGTTACTCAATCACATCGTAACGGCTGAACTGATTTCGATGAAATTTGGTACATACGTAGATTATAATCTAAATTACCACATATGCTACCTTTTATCCCATAGTTCATCCCAAGTTGCAACAGCGAGTTCAGCTTTATTTCTAGGTTACCTACGCGTAAGAAGTCGCGGGCAACAGCTAGTTTGTAATATATTTTTGAAATACCAATATTATACAAGGTAATTAAATGGTGAATAAATAAATACTGAATACTAGTTTTCATATCCCGGTAGTAGACCATTGCCTGAACAACGTTTGTTCTGGAAAACAGTGATTTTTTCTCCGTGTATGTCAACTTACGTTAAACCCTTGGACCGATCGGTAGGTGGTAGGCCTCAGTAGCTTCATTAAAGTGGCTCCGTCTGTTGGCGGCAGCCCTGACCTCATAACAGCGGTGGCTGCTCGAGCCCAGAGGGTCACAGCATCGTATAGATGAGCTGCTTCGATCGGCACCTGACAAAAAGTTGCTAGTTAATTGATTATTCATTCGGCTTTGCTCGAGTATTTTTCCGACGTACCTGACAAATTACCAGGAGTTGAAGAAGATAATAATGTAAATCCTTACTCCTTACTAATATTATGAATTCTTTTTTCTATCTGTTTGTTACTACCCCGCTGAATTGCAATGCTTAAGGGACACGTCACTTCGACCAGGTGACATAAAATAATTTTGAAAACGCTACCGTGATCTATTTAACTAGGTAAAAAAATGGTACAAGATCTTCCAACAATTTTTTTTTATCTATTGAATACCATTGTTGTATACCATAATACCATATTTTTTTACGCAATCTTGCCAAAATGTTTTTGTATCGAGAAACAATACCTACAATAAATTATGTTTAGAAATCTTTCACGAAAAACATAGAGAACCAAAGAGGTAATCTTTCCACAAAAATATGTTATGTCCAAAAATGTATTTCCAATAAAACGTGCCCGAATGTTTATCCTCCTTCAAGGTCTCGACCAAACTAGGTACTAATATAAAAATAAAATGAAGCCGCGAGCGCGTCGCAATGAAAATGTGGACAACATATTCATAATATTGACCTATTTTCAAGATAATTTTGTAAAGGTATACATCCGCAAAATTAACCGAATATTTTTACCACAAATTAATATTGAATTTTCCTAGTTGGGAATTTAAGCGTATTTTGTGTTTATTTCAAATTAATTCGTCAATTGTCAGATTAATAAGTATGTTGATTGATTAAAGAGAGAATAAATAAAGGAGGTAGTGGGTTCGATTCCCGCTGCGGAACAAATGTTTGCATGATCTACAGATATTTGTTCCAGGTCTGAATGTTTTTCTATATATTATAAGTATGTATTTACAAAAAAAAGTATATAAGTATTCTATCAGTTATCTGGTTCCCATAGTACAAGCTCTGCTTAGTTTGGGGCTAGATAGCGCTGCGTGAAACGTCCAGCAATATTTTTTTTTATTTTAAAATGTATACTTATATTAAGTCCTAATTCAATATTATAAAATCTTGTTATATTCAAATTGTAATATTAAAGCTATTTCTGGGTTATTAAGATAACGTTGGTAATTAAATTAAAATGTAACACTTCCTGTGTAAAACGGTATGATGTTGTCGTCGACTGGAAACGAACGACAACAGTCGTAGTCGGCCTATTATGTAGGAAACTGTTTTACACTAGAAGGCGATGAGTTTGACACAATGAATTTCTTTTTGTTCAGTCTTCGTTTAGTCGTCAAGAAGTGAACTAGTGTGAAGTGAAAATGATAAAATATGTTCAGCTAAGTAGTTGCCGTGTTTTATTTGTCCGTGAGGGCACAATTTATACGAAATTACCGGATTACGCAATGATTCTACAGAATGTAAGCAATGGAAGTTTTGCCTGTAAGCTGTAATTTTTCGTCAGAATGGATTTGCAGCATGTTCTAGGGAAGTATGTAACGCTGTAACGTATGTAACGGGTGAGGGTAGCCACCGTGCTAATGTTGATATCGGCTCAGTTACAATTTTGCGAATTAAAAATATAAAAGATAGTGCATAAAGTTTATAGAAGTGATTATACGGTGAAGAGACCTGTGAAAAACCTGGACAATTGTTATCAGCTCCGAATTGTCTCTACTTGGAGAGTAATCTTCAAAAAACTGCTTCAAAAAACTGCTCAACGTATCCTGCCGAAATAGCGAAACAGTACAAAATATAAACAAGAAAAGATCCCAAGAACATCTTAAAATAAGGTCAGTCGATATTGATACGAGATCAAAAGTAGTAGAAGAATACTAGAAACATTATCTCGAAAACATACAACCTCAAAATAACAAATCGTATTAGTAGTCATCATACTCATCAAAACTACCTACAAATCGAGACCAGCACCATCTAGCGGCGAGTAGACCATAGACACAGATAATTGTGCGAAACCTAAGAAAAACGCCATCTTTCGGGAAGTAGGAGAACCGGAATAAATTTGAACCCCAATCGAACGGCCATCTTAGTTCCACTACCTACTTCATAGAGGTCACCTGTAGTGACAAAACAATGGAAGAAATTATGAAAGCTCTGCAAAATATACAAGGCGAACTGGCACAACAAAAACATGACATGAAAATTATGGAAGAAAGTATTAAGGAAGCCATTATTAAAAACATGGATGAAAAATTCAACCTGATCGAAAACAGAACCAACATTTTAGAGAGGAAAGTAGAAAGTCAACAAAGGACAATAGAGTTTCTAGATAAGCAAGTAAGAAAGAAAAATTTGGTTTTCTTTGGGATCGAGGAAACAGAGAAAAATTATGAAGGTTTGTTAAAGTTAATCCTTGATATCATAAACATTAAAATGGGAATATCCTGTGAAAAGTTTGAAGTTGAAACAGTAACTAGAATCGGAAAAAATAACGGAAGAATAAGACCTATAATAGTAACAACGACAACTACACTAAGGAAAATAGAGCTCCTGCGCAATAAAAAAACTTTAAATGACACCGGTATCTATATCAAGGAGGACTACTCTCCCGCGGTACTACAGAAGCGAAAAGAACTTCAGGAGGAGCTAAAAAGAGAGAAGGAAGCTGGAAAAAAGGTAGCTCTACGTTACGATAAGATAGTTAGGCTTGACCAAAATCACCAACCAACAAACCGAACTTTCAGCAACAAGAGATTCCTATCAGAGTCACCCGAAGCAGCAGGAGGCAGCAAGATGGATGAAAATACAGGAAACATTAAACAAGTACCAAAAAAGAACAAACCTCAGAACATAACAAGCTTCTTACGTCCATCACAGCTGAACACTGCGCGGGCCTCAATAAATAGCGCTCCCCAGGAAAATCAACAAAACAAAAAAAACTAGGTGACGTCCCTCCACCTCTTCCAAGCCGGCCGGTCACCGTGGAAGAGTCAGACCAAAACCCCCTAAATCATCAAAATAAAACAAATATAGAAACAAACACGAATTTAAAGAAGACGGAACAAGAAAATAACTGTCTATATATAGCAAGTATCAACGTGAAGACCTTATTGTCAAATACCAGAATTACAGAGCTCACTTATGCTATACAATCTCTCAAATGGGACATTTTAGGCTTGTGTGAAATAAGAAGAGAAAAAGAGACTATAGAGGAATACTCAGAATTCATACTGTACCATACCGCAACCCTCAACGGGAGAAACGGTGTCGGATTCCTAGTGAAAAAACACTTGAAACATAAAATCATAAGTTTTAGATCATTTTCTGACAGAGTGGCCACTCTTGAAATCCAAACATCAGACAGTTCTATCTGGTCCTTTGTACAGGCATACGCCCCTACAGAAGCCTACTCAAACGATGATATGGATCTTTTTTACCAATCAATGGAAATCGCACTCGACTCATTGCACCCTAAGAATATAATGTTACTCGGGGATTTTAATGCAAGAGTGGGAAAAATGCAAAGAGGTGAAGAACATGTTTTTGGTAAATTCTCAAACGGAAAAAGGAGTAAGCATGGACAGAAAGTAGTAGAGTTTGCACTGGAAAATCATTTTAAAATTATAAATAGCATGTTTAAACAAAGGGTAAATCAAAAATGGACTTGGCGACACCCGAATGGAAGGAACTTCAACGAAATTGATTACATGCTAACAAATCAACCAACCCATGTCCACCAATTCGACATTATAAGAAACTTAAATTTTAATACAGACCACAGGATGATTCGATGCAAGTTATTGGTGCAAATAAACCGAACCAGAAGACACATCAAACCTAGTATCAATTACACAAGAGATTTACCAGTAGTCACAGGAGAGGGTGCTAAATACTGGGAAAGTAAGTTCATGGGATCAATAAAATCATCAAGCGAGGTACAACAACAATACGACCATCTAGAGCAGGGGTCGGCAACCTTATGCTATAGCCGGGCCACATATGTTGCCAGAGTATCAGTGCGGGCCGCACTTATATTTATATGTTCGGGCATGTATTTTTAATATTTGAAATAAAACGCATATATATTCATACAATTATCTCTTTTTTAATTGAACTACTATACTAACATAAAAGTAAGAACTAGTGAGATTTTTGAGGCTGCATTTGACTTGCAAGTTTTTTAACGTCTGCTTTCATTTTAGTAGTAGACACGCGCAGTATCGCGTCTAAATGTTCATCCGTTAACCGCGAACAATTCTTATTTTTGCGGTAGTTGAGAATTGAAAAAGTCTGCTCACACAAATATGTACTACCAAACATAGTTATTATCTGCTGAGCAAACTTTTTCAATTCTTTGAAGTTTTCAGAACTCAAACCTCCGTAGAACTGTATCAAGTCAGTGCTTTCCTTAAATGCCGTTTTAAGTGTGCTATTACTTTGCAAATCTACTATGTTCATTTGCAAATTGCTTGGTATCTCACTAATATCAATTGCAAAAGGGTTTTGGAATATTTCCATGTTAAGGGAGCTCTTTTTAAAGTCGGTGAATCGATTTACAAACTCAGTTTGTAGTTGTGTTAACACGTTTCTCATTGTAATATTTTGCCACACAAAATTATCTCCAGCTTCTTCCACGGCTTTCTTGCAATTAGGAAAATGGTCAAGCTTTTTTTCATCAATATGCTTGATAAACAGTTTCAGTTTCATTTCAAATGACTTTACATCTGTATACATATCGCAAATCAATTTATTTTTTCCCTGCAAGCGTTTGTTGAGCTGATTCAGGTCCTTAGTCAAATCAGTCAAAAAACCAAGATCGATAATCCACTGTTTGTTAGTAAGCTCTTCTACTGGCTTTCCTTTCATCTCCATGAAGTTGCCAATTTCTTTCCTCAAATCAAAAAACCGTTCCAAAACGGCACCTCGACTGAGCCACCTCACTTCACAGTAGTAAACCACGTCACCATGTTCAGCTTCCAGATCTTCCAAAAACTTTTGGAACTGACGGTGTGTGAGCCCATTTCTTCTTATAAAATTAACAGTGGATGTTACAGTATCCATTATTTCTTTCCAGGATATAACTTTGGAGCACAATGCCTCTTGATGGACAATACAGTGAAAAATCAATGACACAGTAGATCCAGAATCTTTCACTTTGCTGATGATTCTCCCAACAACACCTTTGTTTTGACCGCTCATGTTCTTGCCTCCATCGGTAGTGACACTTGTTAACTTTTCCCAGCTTAATTGCAATGAATCCAGAGCTTGTTCCACATGGTGAAATAAATCTTCTCCCGTAGTTGTACCTTTCAAACTGCACATTTTCACAAGCTCTTCGTAAACAGTAAAGTTTTCGTCAATGCCGCGTACAAATATGAGTAACTGTGCTGTATCCGACACGTCCGTACTTTCATCCATCGCTAAAGAGAAGCAGTCGAAAGACTGCGCCTTATCCCTGAGTTGTTCACACAAATTAGCACCCAAGTCTTCAGTACGTCGGGTGCAAGTTCTTGCAGAGAGACTAAGACTTTCAAACATTTTTTTCTGCTCTGGGCATATTTCTTCTGCGATAGCTAAGACACACTCTTTTACTAATTCACTATCGGTAAACGGACGTCCACTTTTTGCAAGAATCTCTGCTACCCTGTAACTGGCCCGAACATTCGATTCGCTGTTGTCTGCCACAACCTTAAATATGTTTTGTTGATTTTGTAATGACGATTTCAAAGTGGAAATTTTCCTTTTCCGTATTTCTCCTTCAAGACAGTCAAATTTAGCTTTGTGCTCGGTGTCGTAATGTCGCTTCAGGTTATATTCCTTTACTACAGAAATACTCTTTTGACAAATCAAGCATAACGGTTTTCCTTTCAACTCGATAAAAAAGTATAATTCTGTCCATAATTCGTTAAAAACTCTTTTTTCTTCTTCTATCTTCCTTTTTCTTGAAGCCATGTTTATATAATTATTCTGTAACAATAATGAAAAAAATTAAATTCGTTGTAAAATTATATGTTCCAGTTAGCACCTACAAATTCAACTCCACATTCAAATAATAATTAAAACATGACACACTCGTAACTAACTTCATGTCATATAACTACTATCCCCGTCCTTATAACATTTACCCATCAATCTGAAGGTTCACATTAACAAGCAGTAAATAAAATAAAACAAAATGCTCGCGAGTGCATACAACTTACCTCATACGTCGTGCGTGAGAAGCTATCAGCGAAGGGAAGAAAGGTGAAACGAAACGCGTAGCTAGCAACCAGATGAGACGTGAGTTTCCGGCGAATTTCCACAACCGAATGTGGCGAGAGCTGCGCGCGGCTGTGATTTTAACTAAAACCGGTCGCTTTGAATTTTTTCGCCGCCGCACACCTGCGTCTAATCAAAGACTGCCGCCCCGCCTATTGTCTCAAAGGAGCCGCCCGCCGCCGCACGTGCGGCGGATAAACGCAAAAGAAATTGCCAAGAATTGAATAAGTACAGCAAATATTTATTTTCGGTAGAAACAATACATAACATCACAGTCTTGATAAACAGTTCTTAAGAAATGAAATAGAGGTACATTTTTATCACCCCGCGTGGGAGCGAGCTTTCAAGAATACTCTCATGGCCCAGCAGCATGGCCGTATAAATTCTAGTGAATTTATATGGCCTTTTGCTTCGGTATTTTTTTCTTACGGACCTCAGGGTTGCGGGCCGCACCGAGATAGTCTACGGGCCGCATGCGGCCCGCGGGCCGCCGGTTGCCGACCCCTGATCTAGAGCAAGAATTTAAGCGTCTATTAAAACAACTACCGGAAAGGAAAAAAGAAGAGAAAGGATACATAAACCAAGAAACAAAAGCGCTGTTGGAAGAAAGGAAGTTACTGTATACAGGAAAAAGAACAAAAGAAATACAATCAAAAATAACAAGAATAAGTAAAAAAATTAACAAAAATATAAAGCATGAAAAGAAAAGGAAAAGACAAGAAATATTCGGAAAATACATAAAAAAATCAGGAGCCCTACAAAAAGCCTATAAGATGCTGAGCGACAAGTCGGAGTGGGCAGCGAATCTAAAAAATAAACGGGGGAGAGTACTAGCTAAACGTCCGGAGATAATAAAGGAGGCAACATGTTTTTATAAAAAGCTCTACGCTAAAGATCATAAGGCAAAACAATATGATACTGATCCTGACGAACCTACTTTACTACCAGTCTCTACTATGGAACCGAAACCACAGAGTATACTAATATCCGAAATAGAACTGGCTATAAAAACGCAAAAGAATGACAAGACTCCAGGAGACGACAACATCGCAAACGAAGTCCTAAAGTCTCTATGCCTACCGCTACTAAAACCACTACAATTACTGTATAACAATATTTTAGAGACTGAAACTATTCCAGTACAATGGTCAAAATCAACCATAACTCTAATCCACAAGAAGGGAGATCGGTCTGACTTAAGTAATTATAGACCGATTAGTCTTATGACGAACATGTACAAAATATTTTCGAAAATTATGCTCCAAAGAATCACAAAAGCTCTAGATGAAAACCAACCTCGCGAACAAGCTGGTTTTCGGAAAAGATATTCCACGATGGATCATATCCAGGTCGTCACGCAAATAGTAGAAAAGACAAACGAAT
The DNA here is from genome assembly GCA_963924445.1 of Philereme transversata. Classification (NCBI taxonomy): domain Eukaryota; kingdom Metazoa; phylum Arthropoda; class Insecta; order Lepidoptera; family Geometridae; genus Philereme; species Philereme transversata. The sequence goes on along the minus strand of OZ004339.1, from coordinate 32,942,278 downwards.
ATGGCAGCACTTTGTACATGTGCTTCATCGACTTTAAAAAGGCCTTTGATTCGTTAAACCATGAAGCAATATGGACCGCACTTGCATGCCAAGGCGTCGAAAGAAAGTACATAAATCTGATCCAAAGCATCTACTCGATGTGCTATGCTAGAGTACGGTTAGAACGTGAAGGCACGGAGTTTCCAATACGAAGGGGAGTTCGACAAGGCGATCCGTTATCTCCAAAAATCTTCTCAGCAGTGCTCGAGTTCGTCTTTAGGCAACTTAATTGGGAAAGTAAGGGAATAACGATTGATGGTGAAGTACTGAGTCACCTTCGCTTTGCGGATGACATCGTTGTGTTTGCCGAAAGTGCACCAGAACTAGAGATGATGGTGGACGAACTAGCAAGAGAGAGTAGAAAGGTGGGGTTGGCACTAAACGCATCTAAGACGAAGATTGTAACGAATGGAGGCCATGAAGATATAATTATAGAGGGCGGAAAAATTGAATACGTGAAGGAATATGTCTATCTTGGACAATTAATTTCGTTTGAAGGCTCTACCGAAAAAGATGTTCAACGAAGAATCGCTCTGGCGTGGAAGAAATACTGGGGACTAAAGGAAATAATGAAGAATAGAGCTATAGAGGCAAATATAAAGAAAAAGGTTTTTGACATAGCGATACTTCCATGTCTCACGTACGGCTGTCAAACTTGGTCACTAAGGAAAAAAGATGAAGAAAAATTAGCTGTTTGCCAGAGAAAAATGGAGCGGAGCATGTTAGGACTAAAAGTATCTGATCAAATAAAGAACAGAGCTATAAGGGAAAGAACAAAGCTAATAGAAATAAGAAAACGCATAAGGCAGTTAAAATGGCAGTGGGCAGGACACATCTGTAGATTAGAAAACGATAGGTGGACAAAACTGGTGACAGAGTGGATCCCACTGGAAGGAAAAAGGAGACATGGTAGACCAAAAAAGAGATGGAGAGACATCTTTACCCAACGTTGTGGACCGGTTTGGATGAGAACAGCGAGAGAGAGGGATGTATGGAGAGATTTAGGGGAGGCCTACGCCGTGGAGGCGACTATTGCGGAAGAAGTAGATAAATAAGACCACAATAGTTATAGTATAATTAATATGTAAATATAGGTGATTAAGTAAGGAATGTAAAAATACGCAGTAGAAATAAAGGCTTTTTATTTTATTTTATTTATTATTTATTTATTATGTAACGCTAAGAGTTAGTTTATTCGGTCTGAAGTTATCAAGTAGCACACAAATGAAGCGCAGGCGCAACCTCTTTGCAGCAAATTACATTCAGGGACCATTTTTGTTTTTAGTATATATTAATGATCTTCCCCATCTTGTAAGGAACGATCATGAGGTTGTATTCTTTGCAGTAACACGTCACTTTAATTTAAATTAAAGCGACGACAAACCGATTTTGACGATGTAAACAATGCAATCTCTAAGGTGGTAAAATGGTTCAATGTAAACAATCTACTTCTAAATGAAAAGAAAACAAAGTGTATTCGATTTATACTACCTAATGTTACACAAGTTAAAGCAGTTATAAAAATCAGACGAGGAGTTGGCTCTTGTGGATTCGATGGGGCCCTCACATTGATAAGTTGTCGAAGAGACTTAGCTCTGCGGCATACGCAGTCAAAAAGATCCGTTTTTTTTTCAGGCGTAGACACAGCTAGACTAGTTTACTTCAGCTACTTCCACCGCATTATGCCATTACGCAATAAGTTTAAAGAAATAAATATTATGACATTCCCTTGTCAATACATCTATGAAAATCTGATGTATGTTCACAAAAATATTAATTATATTCAAGAAAAATAGCGATAATCATAATTTTAATACTAGAAATAAAAATAAACTCGTTGTTACCACTTGTAGACTCCATAAAGTAAGTAAATCGTTTAAAGGGCAAGGTATGTTTATAACAAACTCCCAAGGGATGTACAAAAATTAACAATTAACAAATTTAAAAAAGTAGTTAAACAAAATCTTTATAAAAAAGCCTACTATAAAATATCGGATTATTGTGAAGATCAAAATGTTACAATTTAGATGTAATTTATTTTCTGTATTGTTATGTATTCCAAAAGGATCATAAAAAAACCACCAGCATTGTTTCTTGCCTTTCTTTCCTGGCTTGGTCGCGAAGGAAAAGGCAATTGACGTTTCAAAGTGATCCTTGTGATTTTAATGATTTTGACTTTGACATAATACTTTTTACTCAAGTAGAATATAATTGACACTTACCTACTTATTATTAAGCCAGGAAAGAAAGGCAAGAAACTCATAATAGATAAAACACCAGAAGACGCATTCAACTATGATTGCAAGCCGTACACTGTGTCCATAAAACAAAACCCGTGTCCCACGCCCACCTCACCCCCACCCCCGTAATTTTGCTAGCTTATTTATTATATACCCAATTTGGGATAAATGTTTTTGGTTAGATACAACTAATGTAACTATGGTACTATTTTATTAATCAAATATCAAGGCCGGTTTGCAAAATGATCCCTAAACGTATTTAGCGACTAAACATGTTTAAGTTTGACATATTTGTATGATTTAAGAACTACTTTAATTATATTTAGCCACTAAATACGTTTAGGCATCGTTGCGCAAATCGCTTTAATATTTTTTTTTTGAGATTTGCGAGATCTCAGTGCGGGACGAACCACTAGTAAAATTTAAAACTGCAACTAATCAAAGTGTTTATTCTCAGAATTCTAGAGTAGGGAAAATAATAATACTCGATATTTGGCAACATCAGCAAAATGGAGGATCATTATTTACGACGATTGCAAACCGAACAATTTGTTCAATAAACAAATAACACAACATCTAAATGCGCTACTTACGCATGAAATGTGATCCCATCTTGCTTTTTTTGAGCCCAGCCGAATTTTTACACGTTAGGATGACACGAGAAGGCTTAAATTAATCAAATAGAACACTGTAAAACACGCCACGCGTGACGACGGTCACAGAGTAACTAATGGCGTTCGCGTACAACCACTCTATTTAGAGTAGATATTGATGCTTCAGTATTAGGCGCGTTCACTTTTTCTCGTGTTTTATATATTTTGTGGCAAGAAACCAGGTTGGTTGATTTTTTTAACTGTAGCATTTTTGAATAAGTTGGAGCAATTTCGATCTCCTTCTCTATCATCTAAGTAATCCGATATGTTACAGTAGACTTTTTTATAAAGATTTGGTTTAATTACGTTTTTAAATTTGCTAATTGTCGTCGAGCCGTCATGCGTATTTTTATTGCGTATGATAAGAGAAGATAACATGGTTATAAACGGTTTACTTTAATTATAAATTCTATCATTAACCATCAATTTAGATTAAACACGCTCCAAAACAACCTTTATTTCTTATGTAAAATTTACCTGTGTTTTAATATTTGCCGCTTCAAATTATTCTTTGAAAAATCCAAAGTTTAAAGAACTTACCGAAGCGTCTTCGAATATCTTGTGGTAGTTAGGAACACAGAACGGAGGTGCCGCCGACAGTGCACGGATCATTTGGCAAAGCACTCTGTCGACAAAGGCATAGTCATTTAAATTTTACAAAAAAATCACGAGACAGAGTGATTTAAATTACCTACAATTTATAAGTGGGCGACTTGCGCAACGATACCTAAACGTATTTAGTGTCGTCAAATCATACAAATACATCAATCATAAACCTGTTTAGTCGCTAAATACGTTTATGGATCATTTTGCCAGGCAGGCTTTAGTAAGTAAGTAATACGTTTATTTACAAAAAAAAATACAGCACAGACAAAAATAAAGTTTACAATAGAAAAATAGAAAATAAGTAGGAAAGAAACAATAACATAACAAGGTAAAAATGTTTGTTTGTTACTCAATAACGTCGTAATGGCTGAACAGATTTCGACTAAATTTGGTATGTTGATAGACTGTGATTTGGATTCAAACATAGCCTACTTTTTGTTGGCAAACAACGTGTAAAAAGCCGCTGGCGGAAGCTAGTAATAAATAAAAGTTATTCTTATTCTATTAATACTATCACAAATGTCTACAGAAATAGGCACCTATTACCTACCTATAAGACTTCTTCCAAAAACTTAGGCGAATCAAGTACCTATTCAATAATATAAAAAAATACATAAATCAATCAAATAAATCTTTCTGAACATTTCACACTGCGCTATCTAACCCCAAACGAAGCAGAGCTTGTACTATGGGAACCAGAACACCGATAGAATATTTATATACCTACTTTTTTGTAAATACATACTTATATATATAGAAAAACAGACCCGTAACAAATATATGTAGATCAAACAAACATTATAATTACAAATTACAGTTTCAATGGACCCAGACAAACGTAAAATTTGCAATTTGCGGTGATAAATATTTAGTTCCTAGGAAATCCATCGCGCGGCAAACGGCTCAGTTCAGCAAGTAAGTTCGGTAAGTGTTTTCGGTCGGGGAATGCATCATCGCTTACCATCAGGTGAGATTGTAGTCTAACGCAAGCCTATTACTTATTATTTATTTATTTGGAGCCTGTACTGTCCTTCTGCAAGGCAAAGGCCTCCCATCCTTCCTTCCACTCCACTCTATTGTGAGCACGTGTGGTCTAGCCTTCCTTATACAAGTCAAGTTGATCTTTCCATCGGCGTCGTGGTCTGCCACCTACAACTTTAATAAAAAAACTAACTTTAGGCCTGTCAAAGCCCAAATGGCCATACTGTAACAGTGGGGAGAGAAAAACAATATAGTACTTTTACGACCTGAATTTTTCGGGATTAGACTTTTTAAACCCACCATAAATATAAAAAACTCGACCCGTGCGGATTTCTGTAATCCTAAAAAGACCATCGTATAAGGACAAAGTGTGTAGAAACGTTATACATCAGAGGGGCGCTAAAAGCGTAGAAGTGCTACGAGTATACGAATGCTACGAGTGTAGAAGTGCTACGAGTGTAGAAGTTCGACGTGCTACGTGATAGTAGCTTCTACCGAGTAGAAGTATTTCATGCGTTGAGGTTCTACTTATAGCAGTGCTCCATGCGTAGAATTGCTACCAGTGTTGAAATTCTACGCCTTAAATTAATAGCGCTATTTTCACAGATGAACTAGGCTAGGCTACATTCCACGCGGTCACTACTTGGATGGATGACCGTTAATGACATTTTCGCGCTTCCATTTTGGAAAGAAAACAAATTATTCGCTACCAATTCCAGGTATAGCCTCACAAAAACATAGGTTCATAGGCCTCATAGGTTTGGATTCCAGCTCATAAAAACTTCATAAATTTAGTCTGAGTGAATCTTACACACGGAATTTGACCTCAGTATAGAATTCCAAATAACTTTAGTTATACGTTAGCAACTTATATTGCTTAGGGACGTAGGAAGTAGTCCATCAATAACTTTCGATATCTAAAGGGAACGTATAAAGTTACGTCAACAATTTCCGGTGTAAATTACAAAATTTTTGATTGGCATTCAATGGTTAATAACTTAGTAGATTGCCTTTTAAATAATTAGTAGGTACGGTGCTAATGGATCGAGCACTGTTTACAGTTTAGAAAGTTGTGATAGGCCACAAGCTACTGGAATCGAAATACAAGTACAGATATAAGAAAACGCTCGTATAATAACTAACTCTTCGAGAAACTTTTGTGCATTTAAATGTATATTTTTAAATATATGAATCTAGAGATCAATTACTGTAAATATGCCGTTTTGTACCTGAAAAGGCTGTTTTATTTGCAATTTATCCCTTTCTGTGTTAAAATAAACGTAGAAAATGGTGTAGTTTGGCCCGTGAAACAAGATCATAATATTTTTTTTTTGAAGTGAAAACTTCTTTAGGCGCGTTGGGCATTTTTGAGATGAGAAAAAACCATTGTACTCGCGACACTGTTATCGTTACCGTTACCAACACCTGTGTATATGAAGTGAAAACTTTTTCAGGCGAGTTGGACATTTTTTGAGATGAAAAAAAAAACCATTAAACTCGCGACACTGTTACCATTACCGACACCTCTGTATATAAGTATCTCGTAATTTTTCAACGTACGAGTTGCACAAAGAGCCATGGAGTGCGCCATGCTTGGCATCAACCTGCTGGATCGAGTTCTCAATACCAAAATCCGACGCCAGACGAAAGTCCAAGACGTCGGAACAAGGGTGGTGGAACTCAAGTCGAACTGGGCAGGACACTTGGCTAGACGAGGTGATGGCAGGTAGAGTAAAGTTTGACCGAATGGTGGCCAAGAACAGACCTAAGAAGTCCAGGACATCCGACGGCACGGTGGGTCGACGATATAAAGAAAGTCGCGGGCAACTCGTGCATGCGCGCAGCACAGGACCGGGAAGGATGGCGTTTACAAAAGGAGGCCTACACCCAGCAGTGGGTACTTATGAGCTGTAAATGATGATGATGAATTGTTCAAATTTTCCCTTGTGTCTGAACTCCCGGAGTACCACTTTTTTTATAAAAAATTTGTTTATATCATGCCATTGCTCCAATTCAATTCTCTTGCTAATGACGGAAAAAGTCTCCAAGGGATCTCAACTTTTCACCCTGTATGAGTATACAATTTTTAACTTCCGACTGGGCTGTTGTAAGTTTGATGCCTAGGTATGTCTGTCTGTCTGTATGACGCGTTTTTTTAATAGACACCTAGTTTAATGGCGGTAGTCCTTAGCAATATCAATTTATAAGCTCCGACACAAAAAAGAAGAGACCGGGGTTTTATTTGTCTCTTGTATAAATTATCTTGTACGTAAATCTATCTGCGATAAATGCAGATAGATCTTCGACTACAAGAGACTATAATTTCACCTGATAAGCGATGATGTAGTCTTAGATAAAGCACCATGATATAAAAACATCTATCTTACCTAAAAATAGCCAGACTGTTTAGTAGATTTAGTTTTTCTATTGCATTTCATGATTGAAGGTCTTATTTGTCGTAACTAGCTCTTTCCTGTTAAACCAATTTTTAACCGACTCCAAAAAAATAAGGAGGTTCTTAATGCATCTGTTTTTTAAATATTCAGCGGTAATTCTATACCACGGTACGTTGTCCGATTTCAACGAGTTTATGTGAGAAATTATACCTCAGAGTTGGTCCGATATAAATTTGGTCAAGATCTGATAATGGAATCCATGATAAAATTATCAAACTCTTCAATATACAAAGGCACCTGGATATTTTTTTAGTTTTTATTTTATACTACCTACAAATCGAACAAGCATACCACACCTGATGGTGGTAGCAATCACCTATAACAATGTATTGTGTCGTAGGTCACGCACTTTTCTACATGCCCTACAATGCACTGCCCTATGTTCATCAACTTGAGGCATACAGGTGTTAAGCCTCATGTGCCTGTAATTTCACCGCCAACCATACCCTTCAAACCAAAACACAGCAATGCTACTTAGCGGCAGAAATAGTTATGTGGAGATTTTCTGAAGTTGGTTATATTTTTTTTAGAAAGTTATACTTAGTCTATACATATATACTTATTACTTATATATAATATTAAAAGAGGAAAGATTTGTATGTTGTATGTTTGTAAAGAATAAACTCAAAAACTACTGGGCCCGTAGCCAAGTTACATTCGCTTCGAATCGATTTGATTTCCACATAGGTTTGTTGTCGATATATCACGTGATATTTCCAGAGCATGTATCAAATCTCATATATTTTCGGACTTATCGACTAGCGTCTTTGGCTAAGCCCTCAGGTCTGATTTCTAAAATTCGTTCACCATTAGAATGCTACATGATCCCTGAGTAACATAAGCTATATGTATTTATAAATAGAAAAAATTAGGGATCCCTACTAAAACTTCAATAATGTGACCCAAGGAGTAAAAAAAAGGAAATCAAAAATGTTTAAAAAATAAATGTCCACCCATGCAAAGCCGGAACGGGCCACTAGTAATAAACAGAGTGTTGTAAGAAGTTCGTACTTACGCGTAGAGAGGGTTCGTCGGGAATGACGGAGTCAGCTTCAGCACAGCTCTGAACGCCAGGATATCAGTGCTTGTGTTCTGGCCCAGGTGTTCTGCCAAACAATACAACAATAAGCCCGGCTCTAAACGTATTTAGCGACGAAACATGTATAAATTTGACGTGTTCGTATAGTTTGACGACTCCTTAAATCATAGTTAGGTTATTACGTTTAGGTATCGTTGCGCAAGTCGCCTTAAGATTATGAAGCAGTAACTAGTGATAAACTTCGACTTGTTATTTATTTTAAAGTGCGTACCTATGTATATATGGTCGCACAGCTATTTAGTCCTAACGCAATATAGTCATATTGCAATCTATATAAATATAAAACAAAGTCGGGTTAGTTACATCATTCATAACCCAAGAACGGCTGGACCGATTTTGATGATCTTTGATTTGTTGGATTTGTATCCGCCCCGAATAGCAGAATAAATATTAACATATCGGAAAATTCACACAAAAAGAAATTATGAATAAAATTCATTTTCTCATACATAGATGCAGCTAATGATGGCCGATTGACAATTCTACTGGCGACGGACATTGGCAGCCCGCGTCATATGCATGTCAAGGCGGTGCGAAGTTCGGCGGGTCAGCTAGTTAGTCATAAAACGGACTAGTCATACCGACTATAAGTTAAATCGAGATATAGTCATAAAGCCGTGTTAATCAACACTTTTAGGAATCCAAAGTACATTATAGATACTCTTTTATTCCCATAGTACATTATATCAGTGCTGTAAAGCTGAAATTATTAATGATGATACAATTCGGTGACTTTCTAGTAAGTACATAGTTCTAGTAGCGTACATCTCCTATAATATAAGGAGGCGATTTTTTTTTCGCGCACCCCATCGTGTAATCCAATAGTTGTATAGTTTTTAAAATAATTATGATATGTAGGTATCTACACTTTGCCGATATACGAGTCCGTTTCTGAGAAACACTTCGAAGAAGTCGTGCGTGTGTGTCTCTATCAGGGAATCCACTATACTTATATACTTTAAAAGTATTTAAAGTACTAGCCCATAGTTAGAAGAAGAATTATCAAAGACAGAGACATGAGTAAACTAGAATTTACGAGCAGGAGTCGACCGACCTATATGCCTGTATTCTAATAACAGTTCTAATAATAGTAGGAATTACGAGTATAAGCTAACGGACCTCTTCATGGTGAGTCCGTTGATAACGAACGCTTGTAATACTAGTGGTACTGCAGACGACGTGTTAACACCCCCTCCTGAAGGCGTCATATTACACTGACATAAAATCTTAATGGGTAGCGATTGTATTCTGTATCAATTAAATCACATGCTCAAAATATGTCCCGCAGCGGGTATCTAACCTGCAAACTCTCGCGCCTCAGTCGGCTATTAGCCCGCTCTCCCACCATATTTAAACGACCAAATTATCCGAGAAGATACATCGATATTTAAATGATATTTTTTACCGTACAGAAATCTAAAGAAGATGTATGGACTGTGTAAAAGATGATATGGGTAAGAAAGAAGACTACTTAGATGACGGCTGATAGAGAGGTATGGAAGAAAAATACATATTCTACCGACCCCACGTAATGTAGGAAAAGGCCGGCAGATAATGATGATGATTATGGCTTTTTTTACTTCGTCCAACTCATTTTATTTAAGTCAACAGTATTTTAATTAACGTACGAGGGAAACCTTGCCAGTAAACTTTCATTAATAAATATCAACAAGCATTTCGGAAAAGCTTTGCATAACAGTGATTTATGATTTTTAAGAGAAAGAATAATGATAAATTATTTTATATAATACAAAAAAAAACATAAATAAGAATAACAAAAATAGGGGGGCTTACTTGTCATGAGAACGTACCTGCGTGAGTGATGGAAGAGGAGCTAGGGTCGAAGATCTCATCATCGATGGCCACTACAGCATACTCGCCTCTCGCGAGCAAGCCCCGACGTTGTAGTACCTTTACGAAGTCCACCAACGCTATGTGCTCCCCCAGGAACACGTAAACTAGGGGAAACAAAATAAATATTACATACAAGCTTCCGCCCGCGGCTTCGCACGCGTCGGGTTACTTTTATTGTGCGCGTCGTTCGCACAATAAAAGTAGGTATCCTAAGTCTCATATTAATTTATACAAATAATACAAATACAAATGTTTTATTTCGATAACTTGTGTTTACAATATCTTAACTAGTAGTTGAAACCTCCTTTTAAGTAAATAATACCTGTATTAGGAGGTTTCGCTCTTCCGTAATATAAAAAATAGACGTAGCTTAAGAAAAACATTTTACGTTTACAAAATCAAATACATATTCTAAAAAGCAATGAACTTCAAACCGTAGGGACACAATTGAACACCTTGGTTACGTCATATTTAAATAATTACATAGGCTTTTGGGTACCTCTACCACTTAATCCAGGCCATAATCTATCTTTTTATGTTATGGAGAGGGGTATGCTTGGTGTTTCTCTACGAGATCGAATTAGAAATGAGGAGATTGGTAGACGAACCAAAGTCACTGACATAGCACAAAGAATTAGCAGGCGGGCAGGGATTTCGTTCTGGAAATCTATAGGGGAGGCCTATGCTGAATGAAGTTGAATCTATCTTTATACTAAATTCATTGCAAACGAAACAGCTGTTGTTTATTAGTACGTTTTGTTGTACGTAGTAGAAGACAGCTAGTGCTGCACCGACACAGATTAAAACAATTATTAAAAATAATCCACTTGTCTATTAAATCTAAGGCTTTCCGGTCATTTTAGTTATCTATGATTACGACTTCTAAAATTACCACTTTTGTACTCTAAATAAAATAAGTACAGTGTGTTCAATAAGTGTTATTATTAAACGCATCCATATCAATCCAATCAGCTCATCACTATCCAGGCAAATACACTTTTGACCTTAGACGGTCATTACTTTCGAATATCAAAGATATTCAGGACTCCTATTTTGATTACTTTTTGCTCATAATATTAAATTAATTCAGTCTTCTCAGAAGCCAGTTATTTGAACTGGTTGCTAGTGTGTAATAGTCACAATTCTTATTCATAATTATTATTTTTTTAGCTTAGTTTTAGCTTTTGATTGATTGTTGAAAAAACTTTATTGCACTTATAAAACTAGTACAAAGGTGAACTTAATGCTAAATAGCATTCTCTCCCAGATAACCTTTGTGTATTGTAGATAAAGAGGTATAGGTAGTGCATGTAAAAGGGCATTGCCCCTCCTTTACTACATAATCTTCAACTATGCCACATCTCACACGCCTCCGTGCGTGCAATCAGCTTAAAAAGGGGTACATAGTTTTCTCTTCACGTGACTTATATAAGATAAAATAATCTGCATATGTAAACGAGTATGTATTATGTCACGTTCAGGTTCCAGAGACTACAAAAAGGTTCATAAAGAGGATGTTTTAATCTTATTCATATGCATATTCATGTATTTTACAACATATACATATACAATTGTACATCCTTATTTGTTCAAATAGATCCTGTCCATCCAACGGTTGCCTGGAAGTGATCGTTCTTAGCAATAAAGCCACCTATTGTTTAAAAGTGTATATTTTATATCTTTATATTTAATACAATAAATAAATTATCTTTATCTAGCGGGTATCGGGTTCAATTCCCGCCGCGGATAAAAAGTTTGCATGATGTACAGACATTTGTTCCGGGTCTGGTTGTTTATCTGTATATTATAAGTATGTATTTGCAAAAAAAATATATAAGTATTCTATCAGTTATTTGGTTCCCATAGTACAAGCTCTGCTTAGTTTGAGGCTAGATAGCAGTGTGAAATGTCCAGCAATATTTATTTATCTTAACTCTTTATCTTAGTGGACGGATGTATAATGTTCACTTAAATAAAAGGTATGTACGAGTGCCCTTTTAGGGCGTATCTTTTCAGGATTACGGACCAAAATGATAAAAAAGGAACTATATGGTACGGCTATGTCGGTCTGTCCGTCCATCTATCACGGCTGATTATCTCAGCAAGTACTGAATACATATAGGTACGTCGATATACATAGAAGTATTCTAAGCATACTATCACTGTATAAAGACATAATATAGTATATATGTCGGCGCAAGACGATTAGAATTATGAATTATGAAAGCTTGTAAATTAAATCATTGAATATCAAATCAAATTACGAATTACGTTTCGGTTCTCAATGTAAGTTTCAGCTTTCTCCGTTAAAAGGAACGTAATTGTTTGTCGTTGTATTCAACGTTAATCAATTAAGTACTCATCATTGCTTTGAGATGATTTCTAGACCTGGAAATGAGTGCTAAATTAAAATCCTGATTTATAAAAGGTAAGCGATGGATCTCACGGGTGTTTGCATTAAGATAAACTTAAAGCAAACACTCGCTTGAAGCCTTGAACATCGCATGGATTTAAAAAAAAAGATTGATTACCAACGGATGTTGATTGCTTAAATTTAAAACAAAATTAATCTGTAAGTTCTAAATACGTTTAAAAATTGATTCATTAATTTATGGACTCAATTTGTAACTGTAACAATTTATTTGAAGTTTTGTGAGTAATAGTTTCTTAAATTGACTTAGTACCGTACGACGCCAGTTTTATGATAAAGGGGTTCTGGAAAAAAGCAACCTGGCGACGGACGGACGACACTTGGTTCGGGGGTGAGCCGTCGAGACAAGTGTCCTGTGAGTACCTACCACCTAATACTTTGTTTAAAAATTATCTGTTAAGTTAATTATTGTAAATATTAATAAAAGCTGTTTCATAATTTGCAATGAGTGTTTCTAATGGTGGAAATAGTGATGTCAGCTTGGCTGACGTCACTGTTCAAAAAAACCCTGTTGGTCAAGATATTCCGTTATATATATTCTTTGCTGATAATGGAAATGTCTACGCCAAGCAATTGCATAAGAGCTTAGGAAACTTCGTGCCTTTCTGAGATGTTTTTGTACTACGTAAATAAACAAGAAGGAACTGAGATTATTTAAGCCTTGTATTCACTGGAGGAAAAATGTTTTACAACAAGTCCGGCAACATTGCGTGACTTGTTGCTTGTCGCCGCGTGTCGCTTCAGTTGAGGAACAAATGTCACCGAGTATAGACGTGAATTGTGTGTATGATGTCGAGCCTAATTGACCTTTATCGGTCAAACGAATATTTAAAAATTTTAAAACCATCTCAAGAATATTCAAGCCTAGACGGGACTTGAACCCGCAACCTTCTTCTTGATACGAGGATGCACTGCCACTTGTGCTACGGACTCTTGTCACGTCAGGGTCGAAATTAGTGTGATGATTCAGATGCTGAAGACTCAAAGTGCCGTCAGAAAGAGTGTTACATCTAACATTCGACTGAAGAAAATGACTCAACGTGCAAATAAAGGTCAATTTAGATAACTTCTAGCATCTTGAGACCTTTGGTTGTCATAAATGAGTTCGTATACGTCATATAATATAGAAACTAATTATAAAAAATACGTTCCTCAGAAAGCACACAACTTTTTGAAAACAAGAAATAGGTCCATCTTATTTTTTTTTAATTTGAGCCCATTGCTCTCTATGACCTATATATTCAGAATCTCCTCATACTGGCTAGAAAAAAGGTTCAACCCGTGTACTGCGCGTCACTGCATTTACGACATTAATTTAAATCACGGGTAGAGTTGATGCGATAGTATTGTTGTAAAATAGTTTTTGTAAATTTGTAACAGGAAACTGGGGAAGTGCGCGCTATTTGATTTGACGAATGAGCAAGCGTGGTGGGCAGATGTTAGGTACGTAGTTTTTTTTTCAAATTTATTACCATTTTTTTTTTTAATTTTCAAGCTACCTTAATTTCAAGTCCTAAAATATCAATGAAACAGCCTGTATAAAATAGGCAAACATTTCATATTCATTCGTCATGTAAGTAGGTAGGTACCTGTTATACTGACTAAGCGCAAAGGCGCAAAGGTGCCGCTCATTTACGTTAAAAATTGTTTATTGGAAATGTATCGATTACTGGATAAATATTCAAGCTACTGGTATTAAACCAATCTCGAAAATCAGTTAATACGATTTTGCATATGTGTTTTAAATTAATGTTGTGAATGCGGTGACAGACTGTATACTGAGTGCTATTATAATCAATACTAATATTATAAAGAGGAAAGATTTGTATTTGTTTATGTCTGTAACGAATAAAGTCAAAAATTATGGGTCCAATTTCAAAATGTCTTTCCCTATTAGAATGCTACATTATCCCTGAGTAACATAGACTACTTTTTACTCAACTGCGCAGAAGGAGGATAAATTTGTTTTGTATCGTATTAGTCAGCTAGTTTATTTTATTTTGACAAAAATCAGTGCAAACCGTGTGCTCAGTCACCTAGTGTTATACTAGTGGTTCGCCCCGAACTGAGATCTCGCGAGTCTCACAAAACAAAAAAAAGATTTGACTCGCGCAACGATGCCTAAACGTATTTAGTGGCTAAATATGATTTTAGAAGTTATCAAATCATTCAAATACGTACAATTAAAACATGTTTAGTCGTTAAATACGTTTAGGGATCGTTGATCAAGTGTGATAACCAACAACTTGACCTACAGTTTCATTCAAATTACAGGTAACGGGAGTTCATGTTATGTGGTTCATGTTTTTTGGGGTACAAATTGCAGTTATTCCCTATTTCAGACTTTTGCCTTTATTTGTGTCAATTAAGTTACATGCATACCTAACTACAGCACTGTGGGGTCAATGGTATCCTGTGAATTTTGTCAAAGTTCAGTTTTTATTATTGGTAATAACTCAAAAACTACAAAAACTTTACTAAAAATAAAAACGGAGTCTAAATGTACTAATAAAGACCTTTCATTTGACGCCCCATTTGACCTAATAGTCTCATTTTATATTTTTTTTACCCCTCTTAAACCCCAACATCTCAACAACCCCCCCACATTTTTAGTTCATTTAGTCACACCAAAATTGTGCTATCATTACGTACTTATGTATAATATTTCACGATGATCGGATCAACGTCTCGAAAGTTATCCTCTCATACATACATACGTACATACATACAACGCCAATTTGCCCAAGTTGATTTGGAGATCTCGGTTCGCTCGATCAATAAAGGAAATATGTTATAGCGCTGCAGTCTAAGCCAGGCTACGAATTAATTGAGTTTCTAACATCCACACAGATCGTATTTTAAATTCCAATCACATTGGATTGCATAAAAGCGTCGCAATAACTCGCACGATGATACGATATTCATAATTCATTTATTTGCTTTATATGTGGTGTATAAAGATCTTAATTATGTCACATTATTGCTACACACATCCCACATCTGGATGCAAATAATATATATACATTAAAAAACAATGACGTTCTTTTTTTTTGTTAAGTTATTCATACACAAAAAAAACATTTAATTACACATTGAAAATTACACATAAATTAAAAAGCCAAAATACAATTATGTCATGAAAATTAAAATTATGTCAATGAGTTAATTAATCACTATAAAATGTCAAATTTTGGTTACTGAATTCATTTAAGGTGTAAAAGCTATTACTTAATTATTGATTAAAACGGGTATTTATCGCGTATGTAGCTTTTTTATTTGTCATCCCGACGTTTCGACTGTGTTGCAACAGTCGTGGTCACGGGTTGATCATATCAGCCAAGGTGGGTATCCATTACGCGCCGTTTACGCAGCCAAGTGGTTACGTCCGCGAACATAGAGTCAATTTTTAGCCGTCTACTGCTGCACATAGGCATCCCCATAGATTTGACCATCCCCAAGTAATCGATCTTGTGCGGTCTGTACCCAACGGCTTCTAGCAACCCTTATCAAGTTGTCTTTCCATACTAATGTTTTTTTTTCCGAATTAGACATATCCAACCTGAATCATTATTTTCTATTAATTAATTATTAATTAATATCTAGATTTATTAAGATTATGTATTGCCTTAAGCATTTGCATACCAATATTGGTTGAATTAGTGGAACGATAAAAAGTGAATAACAAGTACTGCACTCCAGGCCATCCTACACTGCGCTTTTCAGTGCGTGGTATCCACTCGAGAACCTTACTGCCCCAACGGCTTGTTTGTTTTTTAAAGGTCTTTATTATCAGATTTAGATAAGTTACCAAATATCGCTTAAAACAGTCCAGGTATTTTAAACCATTAATAATCCACTGATTCGACAGGCTAAAGCGCCACTAAATGTATTTTGACAAAATTGTTATTTATAACTATTTCACGTTTTAAATCTAGAATTTGTTTATAATGCTTTTTATGCACTTAGCTTATTGAACATAATTGTATGTGCACTTTGTCTAGCCCACATTAAAAAGGCCCCCACGGCTATCAGCTCTTCAAGCTATGTGTCCTATGATGACATATGGAACAAAAACGTGGTCTCTCACTATGGGCCTGTTAACAAGGCTAAGCGTGCTATGGAGAGGACTATGCTTGATATTTCCTTTATTCTTTCTTTTTTGTACACAAATAGCTTACAAAAATAACATGTACAAGAGTGAGATTAACCCTAATAAAAGTTCTCTGCGAGATCGAATCCGATAAAAGGAAATTTGTACACAAACCATAGTCACTGACATAGCTCAGAGGATTCACAACCTGAAGTGGCAGTGGGCGGGGCAATTAGTTTCTTATATAGGTAACAGGAAAATATTGTTTTATGAAAATCCTTACGTTACTTACTGTTTTATAATAGGTAATCCAACAGTAGCGAGCACATACGGTGGGTGTACATGGGTAGGATGTGTACGTATGTGTGTGTATGTATGTTTGTGGGTGCGTCTGTGTGTGTGTGTTTTGAGTGTTCGTGTGTGTTTTCATCTATGTGTGTGTATGCAATAGGGGGTGTGTTTGTGTTTGTGTGTCAGGGTAAGATACTTCATGAAAGATGCCCAATAAATGTCATTAAGAAAAATTGAAGTTAGAAACTTTTACAAAAATGATCATGTTGATGGTAGGTACATACTAAGTATTTATACGTCGCGACGAGGTGGACATAAAATTAAAAACGTTACCGATTCTGTTATGTAGATTAAGCGTAGGGGGGCTATATCTTGGCTCAGGCTTCTAAAAAGTTTGTCTATGCATAGATTTGATCTTAACACACGACCTGTAATAAAAACTATTTGGAAATCCTCCTTCTAAATGTTTTTATAGGGGATTACCAGTTAGCGACGCTGTTTGTACGTCATAATTACGATGAATATTGAGTTTGGCTTACTTCTGGTCTTGTCATAAGTCTGGTCCACGATGCTCTCCATCTTGGATATGTACCGCGGGATGTAGTCTGCGAATCGATGCTCGGTGGTAATCGTCATGCCGTTCTGTTGGGCCAGCTCCTGTTGTAATAAAAAAATATGCAAGTTCATCCTGAATGGGTGAAATTAAAAAATAAAAATCACTCATTTGTGACGGACATCGGTTCAATTCGTTGATTAAGGCGAGTGCGATGCCCTCGCCCATATCTTATAATCACTTATAGTTCTCCATAATAATATATTTACATTTAATTATATAATATAAAAATTATAAAAAAATAATGAGTATATTATAATAATGGTTTTATTAATTATATATTTTTTATTTTAGACTACAATGAAAATATACTATTTTCATAAAAATACCTGTAATAATAAACTGACTAAATAAGACTTGTGACTTTATAAATGTTAGGTCTAATTTCAGCAATGCTGGTTTAAATAAAATGATTTCTATGAAATTTGGTATAAAGATAGATTTTGTTCGGAATTGAAACATACTAGTTTTTACTCAACAGCGCAGAAGGAGGTATGGTAAAACCAGGCGTGCAAAGCCACGGGCGGGTCAGCTAGTATTACATTTCATGAAAAACTTTAAATTTCAAAAATTCGTACAGATACAAAAATCTGTTTCACTTCATGCTTTTTTTTAAATTTTGCTATAACCTTGGTTCAACTTGAGATGGACTTGAGAACAATCTCTGAACTCGGACATACGAGCTTGAAAAACTTAATACAATGATGTTTGTTCGTAAATAACAACCAACATTCAAGATGGCTCAAGTATAATATAAAAAAATTCAACCGTAACATGTAACGTTTTTCCCCATAATGCAAATCCCTAAAAAGTCGTGTTCTTTGTGCCCTCGTCAAGGAGATAAATCGTTTGGCCACAAATGATGTATCTCATAGAGGACAGGATGGATGACATCATACTATCTGCCTCTATTTTTATATCCTCTCAGACCCTGTCAATAACATAATATAATGACATAATGAGACACTGGGTGAAGGTACACAAGCCCACCCAACTTGTAAAACAGTAGTATCTTTCTAATTTTATTAGTTTTTATTATTTTATTTTTCTAAATTATTAATTTTAAATTGTTAAATTATTTTTAATCTGTATTTGAATTGTTTATTTAATTAATTAATATGAATTATTACCAACTGCATTAACATAGTGTTACGAGCTGAGGGTTCGGAATAAAATAATTAAAATCAGTCTAACTAAAATAACACTTTTATTTAACACTCAAACGATAAATAGACGATCTTAATCACAAGTAATCACAACACACTAATTCACGCCACTGTTGCAAAATAAAACACTAAGCCACCGAAATGTTCGCAAGTATAGCCAAAACCAGACTCCCTCCTCCGGCCGTCTCTCTGGCCTATTTATACCGCGCACATTTCATAACACTCGAACGTTCTCGATCGTTCCACTAGCAACTAGAAACGTGTAGGTATTTCAACAGAGTAACTATTCCTTATTCTGTGCACCTGTAGGTAAAAACGTAGCACGTAGGTATATTCCTTACCAAGTATTTCCTATTCTGTGACACAGTAGGTAAGCCGAAAGCCATCGAGAAATTCCGGCTATTACTTGTTCTGTAACAGCCTCGGCGTGACAATAGTTTTAAGATTTCATTTTTTACTATAACCATTTATGGATGTAACATCTGAAATAAATAATTTGAATTTGAATAACTTTTGTTAATAATGTAAGCAAATCAATCAAACAGTTTTATCTCGTAAAATCGGAATATATTATTCCACAAATGTTATAAGTACTTTCTTACACAATACACTTGCTAATAATAATAATAATAAGACTGTATGCTGGCGTTTTGCAGTATATAAGTAAATTTACACTTAAGTCATATCACTTATGAACTGCATGTTCAAGGTTAAAATAACTTTTTATTTAAAGTATAACAACAAAAGCCTCATTAAACACTGTCCTGCATAAAATCAACTTTGTATAATTACTAATTAATTCATCACACACTAAACATACATTGTAAAAATAATTAGCTTTAGCAAGACTAACAACATACAATAGTATCTACTCAGTTACGAAAATGATCACTTAGAAGCTTTACATTTCGTAAACGGTCTCGTGTTTTAAAAAAAATGTTTGGACGATACGACTTTTTCCTTCCAGTGGGATCTACTCTGTCACCAGTTTTGTCCACCTATCGTTTTCTAATCTACACATGTGTCCTGCCCACTGCCATTTTAACTGCCGTATGCGTTTTCTTATTTCTATTAGCTTTGTTTTTTTCCTTATAGCTCTGTTCTTTATTTGATCAGATATTTTTAGTCCTAACAGGCTCCTTTCCATTTTTCTCTGGCAAACAACAAATTTTTCCTCGTCTTTTCTCCTTAGTGACCAAGTTTGGCAGCCGTACGTGAGACATGGAAGTATCGCTATTTCAAAAACCTTTTTCTTTATATTTGTCTCTATAGCTTTATTCTTCATTATTTCCTTTAGTCCCCAGTACTTCTTCCACGCCCGAGCGATTCTTCGTTGAACATCTTTTTCGATAGAGCCTTCAAACGAAACTAATTGTCCAAGATAGATATATTCCTTCACGTATTCAATTTTTCCGTCTTCTATAGTTATATCTTCATGGCCTCCATTTGTTATAATCTTCGTCTTAGATGCGTTTAGTGCCAACCCCACCTTTCTACTCTCTCTTGCTAGTTTGTCCACCATCATCTCTAGTTCTGGCGCACTTTTGGCAAACACAACGATGTCATCCGCAAAGCGAAGGTGACTTAATACTTCACGATCAATCGTTATTCCCTTACTCTCCCAATTAAGTTGCCTAAAGACGAACTCGAGCACTGCTGAGAAGATTTTTGGAGATAACGGATCGCCTTGTCGAACTCCCCTTCGTATTGGAAACTCCGTGCCTTCACGTCCTAGACGTACTCTAGCATGGCACATCGAGTAGACGCTTTGGATCAGATTTATGTACTTTCTTTCGACGCCTTGGCATGCAAGTGCGGTCCATATTGCTTCATGGTTTAACGAATCAAAGGCATTTTTAAAGTCGATGAAGCACATGTACAAAGTGCTGCCATATTCGTTTGTCTTTTCTATTATTTGCGTGACGACCTGGTGATCCATTGTAGAATATCTTTTTCGAAAACCAGCTTGTTCGCGAGGTTGGTTTTCATCTAGAGCTTTTGTGATTCTTTGGAGCATAATTTTAGAAAATATTCGGTCTTACATCTAGCTTAAATAGGTACATGCACCCTGCGGGCGCTGCAATTATTCTCAATTTTGGATTTATATAATAAAAGTATGTCAATGTTAAGTATAATTAAGTTAATATACTGTTAATAGCAGTTATAACAATAAAGATATGAAAAATGTATTCAAGTCAACTATCAACAAATCGTAAAGCATAAGAATCAAATAGGGAGGCAAAAAGTTAATGTCAGAATTTTATAGTCGGAAGTAAAATTAATGTCATTAGGTATGTCAATAAATCCGTGCCAAAATATTATTATGGCAATGTTTTATCCCATAGGAATTCGTCAACAAAGTAATATAATACATTCATTTATAAGTAGTTTTTTTTAATTACTAAGGAAAATTTTACCGTTTGTTTCATGTTAATAATGTTCGTGACTGTAGATACGATTTACCTTGATAGCCTCCATCTGCTGTTGTGCCGCGGTGTGGTCGTCTCCAGCGACGACGGCGAACTTGTTCCATCCAAAAGCCTTGAGCAGTGCCACCACTGACTTGCTGACCTTGTAAGCGGGCGGCAGGGTCCGTGCGAAGGTCCCGCCCAGGCCTGACTTATCGCGCGTGTTGTGAGCGCCCGCACATTTCTACGAAAAGAATGAATGGACAATTCATAGAAAAATAAATTGGAAATAGACATAAAACAACACAGAACCAGACATATTAGATAAATAACGCTGGACATTTCAAACAGCGACATCTGACCCCAAACTAAGCAAAGCTTGTACTATAGGAATCAGATAACTGATAGAAGTATCTATACGTGTTTTTTGTAAATAATAGGTTGGGGAAAAGTCTTTTCGCATTATAGTATGTATGAACTTGTAATAAAATATCTTTAGCTATACTATTTGTATCTGGCTGGTTTTAGTATCATTCAAAGTTTAAATTTTAAAGAAGATAATTCCAAATTAAAATTAGGAAAATGTGTGATTTTTATTTGTTTTTCGTACTGTAAAGATGAGTGAATCTAATGAAGAAATTCGATACATTTTAAAATTTTACTACAAAAAAGGTAAAAATGCAACGCAAGCCGCGAAAAAAATTTGCGATATTTATGGACCTAGTGCAGTGTCTGTGAGGGTAGCACAAATTTGGTTTAAGCGTTTTCAATCCGGAAATTTTGATGTCAAAGATGTACGTCGCTCTGGTCGCCCTATTACGGATAAAATTGATGCCATTTTTGAAACAGTGGAGCAAGATCGGCATATCAGCAGTTACGACGTAGCTGAAGAACTGGGAATTGACCACAAAACAGTTTTGGCGCATTTGAAAAAAACTGGGTACACAAAAAAGCTCGATATTTGGGTACCCCACGAGCTCACTGAAAGAAACCTAATGAACCGTGTACTCATTTGTGATTCCTTAGTACGACGTAATAAAACCGAACCATTTTTGAAGAAGCTGATAACTGGTGATGAAAAGTGGATCACGTACGACAAGAACGTGCGAAAAAGGACGTGGTCAAAGGCCGGTCAGGCTTCACAGACTGTGGCGAAACCCGGGTTAACTCGCAACAAGGTGATGCTGTGTGTGTGGTGGGATTGGAAGGGCATTATTCATTATGAACTGTTACCACCAGGCAGGACCATCGATTCTGAACTCTACTGCGAACAACTGATGAGATTAAAGCAAGAAATTGAGAGAAAGCGGCCGGAATTAATCAAGAGAAGGGGTGTGGTTTTTCATCATGATAACGCTTAGACCTCACACATCTTTAGCCACTCAGCAAAA
The DNA here is from genome assembly GCA_963924445.1 of Philereme transversata. NCBI lineage: Eukaryota > Metazoa > Arthropoda > Insecta > Lepidoptera > Geometridae > Philereme > Philereme transversata. The sequence goes on along the minus strand of OZ004339.1, from coordinate 32,919,960 downwards.
ATTAAGAGAGTTTGGCTGGGAGGTGTTAATGCATCCGTCGTATAGTCCTGACCTTGCACCTTCAGATTTCCACCTGTTTCGGTCTCTTCAGAATTCTTTAGGCAGTGTCAAGTTAACATCACGAGAGGGTTGCCAAAACCACTTGTCGCGGTATTTTGATCAGAAGCCAGACCCGAAATAAATACCTGTAAATCATGCATAATAATATGTTCCGCGGCGCGAATCGAGCCCGCAACCTCCTGCGTCTCAGCCGGCTATTCGCCACGGAGCTCGTCGCCACAAAAAGTTTTATCTAATATATATATATATACAAGGCAAAAGTAATGGACTGATGTATCAATGCACAGGCCAAACCCTTAAGGCTAGAAAATTTAAATTTCTCACACGTATTCCTCATATGACGAAGGCATCTACTAATGAAGATTTTTTTTAATTCAACCCCCAAGGGGGTGAAATAGGGGATAAAAGTTTGTATGAAACTTTTTATTCCTTGGACATATTTGCATGAAATTTCGTATGAATTGAGTACGGCAAAAATATTGAGTTATATATTTCAGCGTTTTCCAAAATTCAACCCCTAAGACGGTAAAATATGGGATGAAAGCTTTAAATAAACGCACGGGCCAAACCCTCAGGGCTAGAAACTTAGAATTTTGCACACGTATTCCTCTTATGACGTAGGCATCCACAAAGAAAGGATTTTTCAAAATTATATAATACAAATACAAAATATGCCCAATGCACTTGATAGTTTCTGCCTCTTTGCCCAGCAAAACAGCTGGGCGAAGAGGCAGAAACTTCAAGTAGTCAGTTATTACCTGTTTCTTCTGACGAAACTCGTGTGAAAAGAGTGTTTTATAGTTTTTATCCCGAAGTTTCAACAAGGAAATTTCACGCGTGCAAAGCCGCGGGCGGTTCAGCTAGTCGCTAAATAAAGCAAAAACTAATAACTCTTTAAAAGTAATACCGTAAATGTAACCTATCTTTAATAAATGTAATACAATCTAAATGATAATTGGCACGTTCGTATGAATATTATCGGTCGTAACACCGATAAAACGGTACCTAGTCCATCCCGTATGATTTGTATGTCCAAATGTAGTAGCTGAATAGTCCGTTCTCCTAGCAAAGGAACTATCACTGAACCAAATGATTTCCATGCAAGATGTTTATTCGAACCAGCCGTTGTAACAAATGCATTGGAATTTATCATAAAAGCTATTCCTAGGAATCTAGGAATAAATTCACACTTTATTCCAGGAAATATTTCTGAGCTTAACCATATTTCAATCAGTTTGTATTCGGTATTGAAATATTTTGCAATTGTAAGTCCCTTTTGTATCTAAGAAATTCTGTTTAACAATGTCGCTTTGAATCCAGCGATTTTTTAAGAATTTTAACATTAATTTACTTCTATTGTCGTTAAGTTCCTGAGCTCAGACCCGTCATCATCATCATTGGCATCTAACATCTGACCGACTGGCGTCCGTGGTACAGCAGGCTATTCGATTCCCGACTAAATAAATAAATAAATATTGCTGGACTTTTCACACAGCGCTATCTAGCCCCAAACTAAGCAGAGCTTACTATATTGAACCAGATAGCTGATAGAATACTTATATACTGTTTTTTGTAAATACATACTTATAATATACATTAAAACAATACAAAATAAAATAATATATACAAAAATGTTTGCATGATCTACAATTCTGGGTCAGAGTGTTCTATATAATAATATATATTTTTTAAAAAATGTATTTTTTAAGAATATGCTACCTGTTATCTGGTTCCCATAATACAAGCAAGGTGCGATAGCGCTGTGTGAAATATCCAGCATTAATATTTATTTAAGAGAGATGATTAAGTGACGCCAGTTGTTAGGTAAGTAAGTACTATGTCTTGTATGTCAAACTGTGGGTAATCCAGTAATAAACCAGCCTCGAAGTAAGACGGTCGTTTTATCCGACATACCATCTGGCAACGAAGATATACGGGAGCAACAGTTACAACCACTTTTTCTGCAAATGAATTTTAGCGTGCTATAGAGAGGGCTATGCTTGGTGTTTCTCTACGAGATCGAATCAGAAACGAAGAGATTCGTAGACGAACCAAAGACACTGACAAAGCACAAAGGAGCAAGCAAGGATTAGATGGCAGTGGGCACGGCACATAGCCCGAAGAACTGGAAAGCGCAACGTTGGATGACCTCCCACTAGATGGTAAAGACCTGATAAAGATTGTGTTTTTTTATTTTTGAGTTGGCAGGAGTTTGGTGTCTTAAAATACGCGTCTGAGCAAAAAAAAATCCATTCTAGATCGGTCATGAGCAATAACTCCGTAAGAAATTTTCCTCCTACTAACCTCAGACCTAAGACTACAAGAAAAGCATAACAAATAACTACCAGAGATGTTGCGAGTATTCGCATCTCCATCCGTAAATGCGGAGCCTCCGCATTTTGAACATCTGCATCCGCATCCGCAATTATCGATGCGGATGTTCGTACGATGATACCATACGAGATACATTGCAGGTCACGACAAGAAATAAATTGGGTGGGGCTTGCGAGTGGAGCGTGCCGTGGGCACGTGCTGATTGAACAATAGGAGAGAGACAAGATCCGACGCGCTTGTTAATGTTTATCATTTGTATCTCGTATACCAATCATAACGTGTTTGCTTGCGCTTATCGTATGAACATTGCAGTTTTTGAGTGTTACGAGTATTGTAAGTATACAGTGAGTATTGTATGTTAAGTGACTTTTCTGCAGTTAATAGTATATATTTTTGTTATATTTCTGCACCATAACGAAGTTTTCTAAAAAAAATTAAGATCCGCATCCTCATCCGAGGATGTGAGCCTTAAAAAATTCGCATCCGCATCGGAGTCCCAGATGTCAAAAAATCTGCATCCGCAACATCCCAGATCATTACGTATAAAAAATAAAGGAAAAAATATGGTTTGTAAAGTTTTCCCATTTTGTACGAAAACTTATTACTCTATTTTTTTTAAGCCTTTATTGACTGTTCTCTTTAGTCACGGTGGTTCTAACAAATGTGGCCTTCAGAGTCACGGGGCGCCCGGCCCGGCAGATTTGAAACATCTATCTAAATAAAAAAAACCGTTGAAGTGACGTCTGCCGAGTGGTGAGTGTCGAGTTTTGCGTGGGAAGTGGCGAAGGGTGAGCGGCGTGGGGCGAGCGGTGAGCGACTAGTGGAAAGTTGTGAGTGGCGAGTGACGAATGGCGCAACGGCTTTGAATTTTATTGATATTTTATTGATAGGTGATGATATTATCCCTTGGCATCGGCTCTAACACCATGATGACTTACGAGTCGGTCTTACCCAAGGCGCGCCACATCAAAAGTGACACAATGATGTAAATATACTTACATGTGAGATCAGCGGCAGGTTCCACGCTGAGGCCAGGCGGGCTTCAGTGTGGCAAGTACCGTCGGGTCCGAAGAACGCAACCACCCCGAGGTCACGCATCTGAGTCATCACCCTGTGTAATAATATCTCATATTTATCTAATTTATCTACAGAAAGATAATAAGAAGAGAAGGTGCAGGAAAAATCTGTGTAGATTAGAAATGCGGGACCCTACATTAACTGGCTGCATCAAAGCAAGGTCCACATGCTTATATGTCCTCTATGCCTTACCACCATATACAAATACATACATACAAAAGACGACTTAAACCTAGCCACTGACAACGCAATAGCACTTTTATGTTCTTTTATATTCAATAGCAAATTTTTATTCATCCATAATGTGATTGTGAAGTGAAAAAGCTACCGTCCTATAACGTTCTCGTGAAATCCAGTCCATCCAAAGGTTGTCTGGAAGAGATCACGTTTAGCGATAAGACCGCCACTTGTATTTCTGCGTGTATTGTTGTTTGTTTTTTATATTGTTGTTTATTTTAAGTGTGATTTACAATAAAGCGTTTTCTATCTATGTATTTTTGCCTCGAAAATGTAGAAGAAAAAGAAGAAGAATTTACCCACATTTGATAAAGTTACCTAAAGCCATCATCATCATTATTTCAGCCGTTTGCACCTAACTTGTGGAAAGCTAATTGATTGGATTTGACAGTCGTCAAAATACTACCAACGAATAACAGATCCAATTGACATTAACAGAAACCTTGACATATGTAATAGTAATTTTCTTGTCATAGGTAATTGTAATTATCTGTCATTGTAATTTTATTTCTTGCATGTGCTTTTTTAATAATATATTTTGTAAGATTTTTAGGACTGTTTTGTTTTGTTTTTATTGTGTACATTTGTATCTCGGTTGGAAAATGTGAGCCACTGTAATAATATTTAATAATCTGTACCTAAAGCATGCACTACACAGTTTGAAACGATGGTTTAAAACAGTTGTTTTAAACCGTGTAGATAAATAAATAATAAATAAATAAATATTGCTTGACATTTCACACAGCGCTATCTAGCCCCAAACTAAGCTACCTCCTGCGTCTCAGCCGGGTATTCGCCCACTGCACCACGGAGGTCGTCAAGTAGATAGTGGTATCATACCGAATTTCCCATGACCTTTAAACGCCCTTGGTAGACAGGCGTGCCCAGCAAACGACTAGCAGAACCGGTGGTTTAAAACTTGTTTCAACCCGACTAGCTGCTTGCTTAAAACCACGCGTACCACAATCGCGCCGCTGCGCGCAGTAAGCGCGTGTTGCGATTTGTACGTATTGCGCGCACGCACGGAATTATGGAGAAAGAACGTGAGGGTATCAATGAATTTATCGAGTTATTTAGAGACCTGCCCTGTCTCTGGGGCTTAACGTGTAAGGAGTACAAAGACTCCTCAGCCACCGCTTCATCCAGATTCTTTTTCTTTTTTGTTTTTTTTCTTCAAATGCATACAGAAGTACAATTTTGTATTGTATCGACAAACTTTCGAAATTTTGATAAATAAGGAGCCATGGCGTCTTTGTTATAGTGTAACACAAGCGTTCTACATATGTCTATTCAGAGCGAGCATTTCAAACACACTGAATTTTGAGGTTTGTTTTAAACCGTGTAAACAGAAGCGTTCTACCAAGATCACCTTGGCCGAAACTGTGGTTTCAAACCGTGTAGCGCATGCTTAAACCACATTGATGCAAATAAATGAATAACAATGATTATAATTAATTGATACAATATTGAAATATCGTTCTGTGGAATATCGTTATTAAATAGTGTTTACTTCTGAGTATATTTCAATATAAAGTGAAACTTGGTAGCCATTAATTATCCTCATTGTTATACTGTATCGATATAATAATCATTTGGTTAGTACAAAAAAAGTGTCCGTTCGTATAAAGTTATCACGGCATGCAAAATGATAGACGTCAAAACGGACCTATATATTTCCTTTAGTATAATGCTGGTTATAATAGACCTCTTCCGCCATTCTCTCCGTCCCGTTGCAAATCCCATCCATTAGCAAACAGCTACGTGTACCGTCGGGCGGGCGGTCTGTCTTTATATCTCTATAGCTCTCTGAATCCATAATCTGAATTCCGCCACCTTGCCTCACACACATTTTAAAAATAGTTTATTCTCGAAATCCCTAAGTGGGGACGTAGGGATTTCGAGAATAAACTACAAACATACATGCCATAACACGGGTAATTTCTTATCAAATTATTTGAAAATGTAATGCCCGTGTTAAAGCATGTATGTTTGTAGTAATTGTTTAGCTACGCGGCCTCTACGCAGCAGTGGGACGTAACGCCCCACCATTTTGAGAATAAACCTTAAAAATTCAAATTGTTCAGTATTCTCGTGTTGTTCGGCTCTTGTAACACGTACAGCCAATCAGCCATAACCGCTTGCAGTGTCAACTGAAATAATTCATAAACTTATTTCTGTGTGTGTGTGCCGCTCTATTCAAATGTATGAAAAAACTTAAATATTCCGATCCGAAATTCAAACTCTTGTCAGTATCATTCTTATAGAACGATCTGAAAAAATCATAATCGAGAAAAATAAAAAAAATATTAGAAAAAAGAGAGATAAATTAAGAAGAGAAGAAAAATAAAAAGAGAGTTTTTGTCATAATAAAATAGAGAGTATGTGGAATTGTGTACAGTTCTGAACTTTCTGAATTAATAATATATATTCAGAGAGACATTACGGCTATATGAGGCCAGTGTTAGACTCAGTTTACATTTCCGCGGAAAGGCATGGAAGTGATTTTTTATAACGCAATAATGCATAACATAATGACCTTTATGTCTATTGTGTAACGTACAAACTAAATACGAGTTAAAAAACAGGTCGAGCATCTTCCGGAGAATTCTCCTCCATTTTATACGATACACAATTGGCATAAAGTTCAGTATGCTATGCACAATTACGTTACAAAAATGTACTTTCGTTACTTGCGGCGGCAGCACCTTTTAAATTAAATACGCACCTACTGTGCGTAGTATATTATTTCTCTATGGTACTAGCTGTTCTCATTTCTATTCTGTAAACTTCTTAATTAATTAGTTTACGTAATTAATTCGTTTTAGCTCAGCCTTATTGACACGTAGGGCAAGCTGTGGCGTTCTCTAAAGTTCGGAAAACGTCGACTTATTTTTATTGGAATAATACTGATAACATGATCGCAAATTTTCTGGTGATTTGTTTGTTCGATATCTAAATTAAATTACAAAAATACTCTTATTGTTGTGTGAGAAATAAGATATGCAATAAATAAAAATAAAATAAATATTGCTGGACATTTCACACAGCGCTATCTAGACGCAAACTAAGTAGAGCAAGTACTATGGGAACCAGATAACTGATATAATACTTATATACTTTTTTTTTGTAAATACTTAAAATATATAGTAAAACACCCAGACATGGAACAAATATCTATAGATCATGCAAACATTTGTTCCGTGGCGGGAATCGAACCCACTACCTCCTGCGTCGCAATGGCGATGATGTCGCAATGGGGTGTATTGTGTATTATCCTTTTCTAACCTGACTGTTGTATCAATATTTCGCGCTCAAAAGGTATAAGATTTGTCGTATTAAAATAATCCGTATTTACCAATATAAATTCGAAAGTAATTCTGTCTCTCTATCCGTTTTTTATATTTTCAGGACAAAACGGATTACCTGATTTTGATGAAATTTGGTATATAGATAGGTCAAGACTGGGATTAAGACATATGCTACTTTTTACCCAACTGCGCAAAAGGAGGGTAATGTTTTTATTGATATACTACGCGTTCGAAGCAGCGGTTGGGTCAGCTAGTATTTAAAAAATACTTCTGGTACAAAATACTGAGGTAAATATAAAAATTCTACTGCCAACTTCATACATGTTCCAAAACATACTGTATATATGTAATTTTCTGTGACAAACATTCTCCATTTCTGCCTATACAAATTTATCTACAAACCTAACTGGAAAATAACCACTGATAAGATAGACCAACAACACTGATGCTTGTGCAAATTGACTGGAATCGACCTAAGTCAATAACGCTGAATGATCCGCAGCTTCAGGGATGTGATTACGACCTTCTATCAGACCCATAACAGGACTTACATGGAGACTATATATGTATACGTAAAATATAGAACTAAAAAATATAGAAGAAATAAATTAACTGAGAAGAAATATTCAAATATGAACTAAAAAATCAGCCTACTGATTTCTTTAGGGTTCTGTATCCGAAGGGACTCTGTTACTAATCGGTGTGTCACACATACGTGTGAAAGCTAACGTACACGGCCATATACTTCGCCAGTCCGGCAACCGGGACGTGTGAAAAGGCACTAATTGTACTTATACATATATAACCTCCATGTAAGTCCTTTTTACAGACCCATTTACAGAAACACGCGGCTACGAAGAGAACTCTATCGACTGGCAGCTAAAACATTGGCACTTTTATCTCAAAATAAGTTATAAATTATTTGTTTTATAATTTCGCAATATTTTTTGTTAACCCTATTCTAATCTGACCATGAAAATAAAAACGCAAATTTAAAGAATATTTGCGGTTTATTGGACTTATATTTAACATACACAAGACGTTGAACAACCGATTATTGCACCTTAATAACACGTAGTAGATTATAAAATGAACCATTACCTCTAACAAATGTTATGATCTACAGATATTTAGTCCGGGTCTGGGTGTTTTGCTATACAACCTGTTTTGCTATGTACGACATTAATTTAAAACACACATCTAAGATCGTATCAACTGTTTTTTGAGGTGGGTTTAGTACCGGTAGCTTGAATATTTATCCAGTAATCGATACATTTCTAATAAACCATTTTTAACGTAAATTGGCGAAGCCATTGCTACGATGCCGCTTAGTCTGTTTAAGAGGTACCTACTTACATCATGAATGAATATGATTTGTTACTATTTTTAGGACTTGAAATCAAGGTTGTTTGAAAATTTAAATTTTTTTATGGTAATGAATTTGAAAAAAACCAATTTTACAATAATATCTATTAGCCTACCCGTCTTTTCATTTTATGTCATACATAACAAAACACTTAGTATATTATAAATACGTATTTACTAGAAAAAAAATGGCATAAAAAAACGTTATAATATATTATAAAAATTCGTAGCCATAGCATGTGAAGGGATTGAAGTTGAATTTGCAAAGAGTGTCAAATTTTTAGTTCATATCGACCAGTTCCTGAACTGGAAAGCTAAGATGTATTATATTGTTAATGCTATCAGCACAGCATGTTACACTCTTAGAAGCCTTAGAAAAGAGATGGGGATCTTACAACTTAAAATGTCTTTGTTCACAATGCCAAGGAAACGGGCGGGTCGATAGTGAGAGAAATAGCTCGTATTATAAAACTGACATCTTCGAAACGTCAAAAAAACAACTTACCGCAAAGACAAGCTCTCCTTGTCCATCATGATAGGAAGGTGCGAGGGTCCGATGTCGGCAGCCACAAACCGCAGCTTTAGGCCAGGTAGCAGGCTCGACTCGCGATTTACAGCCGCCACTGCTAGAGGCATGGCACCCAGCACCGTCTGCAAAAAAATGGTATAGGTACTACTTGTTTTGTACGACATTAAATGAAAACACGGGTAAAAGCTAATCGCTAGTATTGTTATAAAAGAGTTTGTTTCAAAATCATTACCATAGATAATTTTAAATTTTTAGACCAACCTTATATCAAGTCCTAAAATATCAATTAAACTGCCTGTATAAAATACGTGAACAAATCATATTCATTCATCATGTAAGTAGGTACCTCTTAAACAGACTAAGCGGCGTCGTCAAAAGCTGCCGCCGATTTAAACCCAATAAAAATTTGTTTATTCGAAATGTATCGATTACTTGATAAATATTCAAGCTACCGGTATTAAACCCTAAAATCAGTTAATACAATTCCGGATGTATGTTTTAAATTAATATCGTACATAACAAAACAGGTTGTATAAATTTAAAATTGATGAATGTACTAATAAATTACAAAATATTGTATATATATGTAAAACAAAGAACCAATTGTTTAGTTGTTTTTCGAACTGAGTCAATAGTCACCTCGCCCGCTTAAAACCTGCCCGGTTAGGCGAGATAGCGATTTCAATTGTGAAAATCAGAAATAAGAGGAAGACTGTCTTTTTCCTAGTTTCCGGCCTACATAAAAACAAAAGAATAGGTTATTATTGTAACGTATTTTGACCTAAATATACCATAATATATACTCATATAATCTATTACTCATATAGCTTTGCTTCTACGTGGTCAGTTAGACCGGACGGTTATTAAAGTACCTGAATAGACATGATTAATAATTAGTCGCTAATTACGTTTAGGTATCGATAAGCAAGCAAGGCTTAATCATATTTAGGCACTAAATACGCTTATCGATGCGCAAGTCGCCCCTACAAAATAAAGATATTTGTATGTGTTAATACATTAAGTTAATGTTATGATTATCCCGAGCCATAAACATTTGAATTTTATCGCATCATTTTGTCTACTTATTATCATCGAAAATAATTCATAACAAATTTGTGTTACGATTGTTTTTGTCCACTAGAATAAAAAATACTCATACTCAATAACACTATCCTTTATACCCAAATCTAATATTGTACCGCAAACAAACATAGAAATGGATTATAATTTAGTACGTAGTAGTGCGTATAATTTAGTAATTTAGTAGTATACGTGGACTCCGAAGGTAATATATATATATAGGGTGTTTAATATACGCACAAAATGAAAGGGATAACCCCTTTCATTTTTGTGCGTATATTAGATGAGATACTTCACACCAGGACAGCTTCTTAGTATTTACAAAGTACAAGTCCGGTCTGGTATGGAATACCGCTGCCACCTTTGGGATGATTCGCCCAAATACCAGCCACCTTGGACTCGATAGAACGTAGGGCTTTTAGACTTATAGGTGAGCAATATATGGCGGAGACTAAGACCCAAAGTCTCGAACACCGCCGTAAAGTTGCAAGCCTATCGATCTTTTACAGAATACATTTCGGGGAATGTGCCCAGGAACTTTACGATCTGATTCCGCCATCTCCTTTCCACCAAAGGACAAGCAGGCGCACGACTCAGTACCATCTGTACCTAGTTGATATACCACCCATTCGCACACACCGTTTTTGGTTCTACGTTCTTGATGCACACAGCTAAGGTATGGAACACTTTACCGTCGTCTGTTTTTTCTAAAGAATACAATCCGGGTCTCTTTAAGGTAAGAGTGAATAGGTTTCTTCTAGATCTTCGTGCTTCATCTTAGACAACATCATCGCTTACCATCAGGTGAGATTTTGGTCAAACGAAGATCGACGACGAAGTTTAAAAAAAAGGAATAGAATGTTATGCGGATCCAATATAAAAAGGTGTTATGGGTGCTTTTGCGACTTCCACGTTTCTGCAGCGCGTCAAGTATGTTTGCCATTTGACGCCATCTGGCGTTAGAACAGCCTCATCGCTTAACAGTCTTCGTGCCAGCAGCAACAGCATCTTAGGATGCGCATAGCCAATAAATACGATTGTCTCTAAACATTCTCTATGAGATTGTTTGCCAATTTTGAACATAAATGAGAACATACATTTGTAATTGTTTAACCTAAGTAAGGTATTAGACACTGACCTGGCTCCGTCGATAAGCGCCTAGGAATCCAATGGTAATAGTGTTATCATTCATCCGGTTCTCTCTCAGGTTAGGACAGATCTTCGCCCCACCACACTCCCGTCCCACGACATCATACAAATCCAGTCCGTCCAACTCCATTAAATCTTTAGACATATCCTCTTCTATTAGATTTGTGGAAACGCTTGAATACATATTGTTCAAGTACACTGAATCAAGTTTTTTAACATCAGGTTCCTCTTCAAACGTTACGTTCGTTTCGCATCTACTATTGTCTATTAGTTTATTGATATCAACGGTAGTATCCGTGGTATTGAATGTATCTGTTTTATAATTTTTTAAGGTTTTGTTCTCCATTTTGTCAGGGTCATCGTGGGGCCTGGCTTGTATTGCCGCGGAAGCGATGAGTATCAGATAAAGAAGTTTGGTTCTATTCGCCATTGTGGTTCACATTATTGACGTTAATGTTCATTCATTGAGGCATTGCATCTGGAAAAGAGGGAAAACTAATAAACACGCAAAATTCTTTACTGTTGTTAGATTTTGTTGTTCTAGTTCCATTAGATTTCATATGCCATATTTTTTCAAACATGTTTTATAATAAGATTTTAAACCATTTCAAAAATTTCAAGCCTAGACGGGACTTGAACCCACAACCTTTCTCTTGATACGAGGATGCACTATCCAACTGTACTACCAGGCCATGTTACGTCAGGGCCGAAATTAGTGAGATGATTCAGATTACGACTAAAGCGCCGTTAGCTCCATCTACAGGAAAACTTTATACAGTTTTTGACCTGCTCAATGCCAAATGTTACAGTTTAGTAGATTGACAAGAGATGTCGCGTTGCTTATTTCAAATAGTATTTGAAATATATTATTTTTATAGTGTTATCCGAATTCATACGGAAAATCCAAGATTTTTAAAACCTTCTTAAAATTTTTAAATGTTTTATTTCACTTATCTATTTTAATAAATCTATTTAAATTTAGACTTTATTTTTAACCATCATCTTTCAGCCCATCTGCAGCCACTGCTATACAGATATGCATAAATTTTAATTTATTAATATGCATTCTTGTATCACAACTGTCTTTCACTATCCACACATCTTAATATGTTTAAACCATTTATAAAATTTGTGTATTATTCGCTGGAAAGCCTCAACAAAATATAAATATAAAAGTCCCGTTTTCATCCGAACCCCACACTCTGATTACTCGGTTACGTAAGTAACTTCGAGTACCATGGTAACAAATTCACACTGAAATAAATATTTGCAGATTCTGCAAACACTTACAGCGCTGGGTATCAAACCCCTACCTCTTGAAAATAACGTTTATCAACCTGAGGGCTAAGCCAAGTTACATTCGATTAGCGATGACGCTAGTCGATAAGTCCGAAAATGTATGGGATTTGACACATGCTATGGAAATATCACGTGATATATCGACAACAAACCTACGTAGAAATCTAATCGATTCGAAACTTGGCTACGGGCCCCGGCCTGGCAAAAAATATCTGCCTCCACCCGGTGACTATATTTTGACAATTAAAATGCTTATTAACTTTTTTCCAAGTTTTTTATATTAGTAGCAAGTATTTAGTATTCGTTATTAGTATTTATCTATGATAACTAGCCAAAGCAAGTTAATTTCGTTGATTTATACCAACCGAACTATTGACACCAAAAAGTATCAGGTATTCGTATTTCGCTGATATTTTCATGAAAACCTATTTTGGCTGTTGCGTTTAATCTATTAGTTATAGAATTGTGTTTTTTTCTTAGTTCCATAGTCGGCCTTTTATGCCACTTTCCTGCTGTGCGTAGCAGCTTTAGAAAGTCGAAGAAAACTCTTCTTCTGTATCAAACTTTTGAGACATAAAACATTTTCAAAAAAGTATATTTACGTAAATTCACCCGTACTTACTCGAAACTACTCGGATTATTAGAACCTGGAAGATACCTGGATTGAGACATAGACAACTTTTGATTGACAAACCACGCGTGCGAAGCCGCGGGCGGAAGCTTGTAATCGAGAGAAATATCCAATATTACACAGCAATTAAAGCTGAACTTATTATTGCCTTCCATTTCGAAGTAATAAACATAGTGCTAAACCTGTGATTTAGACACGCGAAAGGTAAATCATTTTATTTGCGATATTTTTTATTCGCAACTCAATTTTGCGATTCGCAAGCAATTTACATTATTTGAAAACAGAGGATATATTAACAATTTGGAATTTTACCTTTATTTGAATGTTTTACCGTCTTTTATTTTTATCTATTCGTAGAAACTCAATATTCAAATTAAATCCACCCTCTTGAGACTGTCACGAAGGAACGCTTGAGTCCTTTTACCACACTTCTTATTTTACTACCTACCTGTTTAAACCTACCGCTTTTTTCTGAGCTTATACTTAGTTTTGAAAGTTTTTACATTCTTAATATGCTGGGCCTTTGCCCAGCAGTGGGACAGTACGGGCTAGAAAAAAGTAAAAAACCAGCCAAGTGTGCGTCGGACTCGCACACGACGGGTTCCGTTCCATTATCTATAAAAATCGGGCTCAAAAAATTGGGAAGTGCATAGTGTAACAATCGCTTTAGTCTTTACTGTAAAATATTCTGCGCACACTACCATAATATTGCAATAAATATTTACTTTTATTTTCTTTCACACAATAGTACAATTTTATTTATTTACCTTATTTGAGGTTGGTGCCGATTAAGCTAGTCCTCTAAATAATTGTATGAGCGCCCATACTACTCAGAAGACTATCTTAATTGGCGGCAACTATGTATGTATGGAAACACCCTTTAATTTACAACATTTTTTTTGTTATTTTTTCTTTATTCATGCTTGCTTGCTTTTTGCCAAATTTCGTGATTCTAGGTCTTCGGAACTACCATATAGGTTTTCGACCTATAAAGTACTTCAGGTTGACCTAGAATTGTCAATTTTGGTTGAAAACAAGGTAAAGCAAGTAAAGGGACATTCCGAAAAATAAAAATAGTTGGTAATTAAGGTAATTTTTGGAACTTATAAGTTTTTGCAAAAATCGAAATTTGCCCATATCTTTTTATAGTGTAGACACAGGAACTTGATTTTTATACACCTAGTAGGGACTATAAACCTCAGTATTTGGTATCAATTTCAATTTGCTAGGTCTACCCGTTCCTGAGAATTTCGGTGGTGACACACGGACAGACAGTCGGAGAGACGGACAAGAGAGTGATCTTATAAGGGTTCCTTTTTTTACCTTTTGAGGTACTAAACCCTAAAAAACATAATTTTTGTTTGTTTATCTAACAAATTGAGATTTTTTAGGCTAATGCTTCTTGGTACGAAGCATTTAACTAGGGCTCCAAGATTTTTCTCACTATTAACTCGCACGACCTCTGGGTGTTTTGGTTGGAAGTTGGAAGCTATAATTACGGTTATAAATTAGTACGTAACCCTAAAAAGAAAAAAAAATACAAATCAAATGAACTCTAATCAGTGACAGTAATCACCAACGCATTTTAAATAATTTAATAATTTTTTGGTATGAGGCTGGCACACTGACAATTCATTACAAGTTAATGTCGAAACCATTCTTTAGTTACTAGTATTGTATAAAGATGAATTTAGCTTTTTGCGAAAAGATGAATTGATTACAAACCTTCGGTTTCTATGAACTCAGGCAGATGGAGAGATGGGCAAAGTTGCACCAGTACCATAGGGCTTGGTCGAAATTTTGGTCCAGAAACCTAAAGAAGATCCGGCCTTTCATTAATGAGGCTGAGGCGTAACAGAAAACAAAAATGCTATACAGATGTGCTACTGCAGTGTGAGTCCAACTGAGGCAATAAGATGATTAAAACAATTGAGTTACCTATACCCCAATCAGTAGCGGCGTGTTTGCGGATTGCGGTGCGGTTGGGCGCCAGACATGAAAAGGCGACGAGGCGCCACTTCGTGTATAAGTGTAATTACTCACGCAAGTTATGCGCTTACATATTCGCGCGAACGACTATACGAGTAACGCGCCAAATAGCGAGCGCGCATTAGTAATCGGCACGCTTGTCCCTCGTATGTAAATGTAGTATAACAGTCGCTCGCGTCGACTCATCTACGCGAATATTTTGACAATTGTGAAAACACACAACCTCCGTGACGCAGTGGGCTAAAAGCCGGCTAAAATAAATGTTTGCATGTTTTGCAGATATTTGTTCCGGACCTGGGTGTTGCTCGATATAGGGTGGCGATGTAAGCAGTCTCAGTTTTAAGGAGGTAATATGCAAGTGACATAAAACACGAATCAATAATAAATAATAAAAAAATAATAAATAAATAATAAATGGGAATTAGTTTCAGTACTTCTTATGATACCTAGCTAAATAACTTATTCAACGCGCGACTTGAAGGTGAGCGCGGTGGTATCGATTTACATAAGGGTATCCATTTTCTCATAATTACCTTGCAAGTGTAATGACATTTTAATGGATGTTTTATGTTACTGATATGGATTTTGAATTCTTCCTGTATTTTATAAGAACCCAGTATGAAATTGTCTTCGAATGTACCACGGTTCATTTATAAGTATATATCTGCAAAGAAAACTTTCGTGATTTATCTCAATCATTATTATAAATACGTTATTTATGCGATCCGCTCCGAATAACATAACGTGGGTGATGAAGGTTCACGAATTGAACCGAAACATTGTCGGTTGAAACCCCGATAAGACGGTACGTGATAAATACCGTATTTATAATAACAATTAACTTGTTCCATAGTTTGTCTAGTTTGGGGCTAAATAGTGCAGTGTGAAATGTCCAGAATTATTTGTTTATTTATCTCTAAGCCATGTCGGAGGCCTTCAAGTGACCTAAAAACCTTCAAAAGCAAGAACTATCAGCTTATACGAAATGACTTAACGAGACAAAATATAATAATTTTGAGAGCTGCAAAAACTAATTTATTCCGTCTTTGATCTTCACCAGACGCCATTATTATCCTATAAGTAAAAATAATTGGTAATTGAAAATCCTACGAATGACCTTTCGAATTTCAAAAGCCTAAGGGTTTTGCGGGTTATTGGCATTTAGTCCAATGATAACAAAGGGATTAATTAGGGAATCAATCTACTTAAGGCCAACAAACAAACCAAGGCGCCACTCTGAGACGACTGAAGAGGCAGTGGGTAGGGTAAATAGCTCAAAAAAGCCATTGAGCCATAGGTATAGAGGCAAATAATGTCTCGAGTGGAGACCACGCACTAGAACCTAAGAATTTTAACTACACTTGAGAGCAATTAAATCGCACATCCGCACATTTTTACTTAAAAGTTAAATTTTTTTTTATTTGGAGCTTACAGCAAATTAAAATCAAATTAAATTAAAGTGCATAATCTAGGCATTCGCAGAACTGATAAAGGGTTGACATTTACCTTTAAAAACAACTCATTAGCAACAAAACAATAGACCCCCTTATGTCGCTCGATCCAGGTAAGGCCGGCGGCGGGATTTATCGCAGGTATAAAAGAGTGCATATTGAGGGAATGGTCATCATTTGCATACCAACGTACAGTGTGAAAGGTTCTCTATTGATATTGGCTTCAAACGGAACACGAAAATGGATACTACACCAGAAGTAGCCGCTCAAGTGGTTGCCCTTGTTGAATCGGGGCTTAAGCAAAGTCAAGTGGCTCGACAATTGAGTTTGAGCCGATTTACCGTTCGGCGTGTATACCAGAGGTATCAAGAGACTGGTGGCTACCAACGGCGACAAGGATCGGGCCGTCCCCGTGCTACAACAGAGCGTGATAACCGCTTTCTTATAACGACATCTTTAAGAAATCGTCGTTTGAACGCAGTTCAACTGGGCCAACGACTTCAAGAAGTTCGTGAAGTAGAAGTTAGCCGGTGGACAGTCAGAAGACGATTGAGAGAAGGTGGCCTGACTGCACACAGGCCAGCAAACGGGCCGAAATTGACCCCAGCCCACCGAGAAGCCCGCCTTCAGTTCGCTCGAGACCATTTGAATTGGACCGAAGAGCAGTGGAGTGCAGTCCTGTTCTCTGATGAGTGCAGGATGTGCTTGCATGGCAACGACGGACGGGGGAAGGTGTATAGAAGATCGGGAGAGCGATTTGCCCAATGCTGCATAACAGAACGTGTCGCCTATGGCGGTGGATCAATCATGTTTTGGGGAGGCATGTCTATGGAAGCAAAAACCGAGCTTGCCTTCATCACCGGACCGAATACTGGTCGCCAATCAAGAGGATTGACTTCCATACGATACATTGAGGAAGTACTCGAGAGCCACGTCGTACCTTTTGCTGGGTTTATCGGCGAAAACTTTCTGTTTATGCAAGATAATGCAAGACCGCATACTGCTGGCATAGTGATCGAGTACCTTCAAGAGGTGGATGTGACCGTTATGGAGTGGCCAGCTCGAAGCCCAGACCTCAATCCCATCGAACATCTATGGGACGAGCTGAAAAGAAGAGTTCGAGGCCGAGATGCTCCTCCATCGACTCTACAGGAGCTGCAACAGGCGATCGCAGAGGAATGGGAGGCTATTCCTCAAGACTTTATCAAAAGTCTAGTAACATCAATGAAAACACGGATGGAGTCAGTGATTCAGGCTAGGGGAGGGAACACTCGGTATTAATAACAAACTTTAAATTAATTTTATCTTTTAGTTTCATAACTTTGACACCAATACTTGAATAAAGAATTTTTTACTAAACATGCATTTTTGTTATTGATCCACAAAAGCATTTTTATGTAATGATTGAAAGACAAATCAGATACCACTGGATAGGTATTAAAATAGACTATGAATCTGCATTACAGAAACATAATATTTTTTGTTTTTTTTTTAGTTATGTCAAAAAATCATGAATGTGCGATTTTTTTGCTCTCAAGTTTATTATTACTTTTAGAAGCATAATTCCCATCCACTTCCCTCTCTCTCATTGACTCACGCAACGTAGCACGTAGGCCTGGCAGTAATGCCGTGCTGTGTCTGACATCGCTGCTTGCTGCATCACATATAATTTTCAATTAATATAGTTTTTGCGAATAAATAACGATATAATAAAATATATAATAAATTAATGAGTAAAATAAAACAAGGGCACCTATCTTCCAAAATTAAGTTAAAAAAACATGAAAACTGGATAATCACCGAAACTAGGCACATTAAAAGTTATGAAAAAAAAATTACAGAGACACATAAACTATGTTGCTTTCGTATAGTGTTGTCCCTGCCCCGCTCGATTAGCTTAGCTGAGACCTACAGTAAATTCACTGAGCCGTGTGCAGCCAGGCCGCTGGCTGCGATAATTCCTTTATCAGTGTCAGCGGAGCCTGGTAGGAATGTCACTAGATGGATACAATACAATACTTCATTTATAACTCCATACTTACACGAATATCACAATATAGTTATATAATTTAATTAGGTATAATAAAATTCATTTTAGTACTATAATTTAAATTAGTCCTGGTGCGATATTCTACAGTGTAGGTAGTTCACAAAACTCATCTACAGTATAGAATATCCCACTCAACAATAACTTTTTAAGCCTACTCTTAAATATAGGCACGGACGCTGCTGACCTTATCGATTCTGGCAATCTATTGAAAACCGATGGGCCCATAATGTATACGGACCTCTCGGATTTGGTCAATTTGTGCGGCGGAGTTACAAGGTGATAATGAAATTTGTTACTGCGTAGGGCACGGGATTGGTTAACGCCCCGACGCTGAAACAAGTCCAAATTTGTAAAGGTCAACAAGGCCACCTGGTATAGAAGCTCACATGGCAGAGGTAGGATTTTTAATTCTTTAAAAATGTCCCTACATGAGACGTCGTCGATATCACTAGGTATAGAGGTGGACGTCCTATATGTATAGCTTGTGACTATAGATCACGTGGTGCGCAATTTAAAAGTAAATCAAGTCTCAAGCAATGCAAGTTCCTTTATTGAAAACTGATAAAAATTTGCCTAAGGTTAAGAAAAACAAATGGAATCGGAAATTGAAAATCTAAACAGCCTGCGTTCGAGAATGATGCATTGAAGAACAAATATTTAGCAATCTCAATTTTCTATGAATATAAACTACAGTAGCAGATAACTGAATAGAAAATCTACCTGAGTGACAGTTTTATAAAAGAACAAGCTATTTATAAGCTGCTTCATGTATTGGCTAAGCGCGTGTTGGAACGCGCACAGTGAACGTTTCCGTATCTGTGTGGTGGTACCGTTCGCGTTGCAAGTGATCTATTGATAGCTCAACTGCTATAGCTCAACTGCTATAATAGCTGTATTATAGGTAGGTAAGTTAAATGTAAATTTTACTTTTGCCTTGTTAATTAGTATAGGTACATGAATGAAATGAATGAATGAAAATACTTTATTGTACACTTCAAAATAAACAGACATAAAAATAAAAATTAACAGAGCAACAAGTACAATGGGCGGTCTTATCGCTTAGAAGCTATTTCTTTCAGACAACCTTTGGATGGAGAGAACTTTTGTAACATTACAATAATGGAGAGGGGTGGGGGGGGGGGGTGTACCAACAGTAACAAATCAAAAACTAAATTTAAGGAGAGCGCTGATCACTTACAATAAAATAAAACAATATACATAAGAAAAAATACCTACAACAAATAAAATAAAAAACATACACAAACATACATACATACATATCTATAACGATACTACGACGTTTCTGAGAGATAAAATCTCATACAAATGTACATATGTAATAAGTGCAGTAAGGGGGCTCATGTTTTAGACCAAAATTTTGTACATATAACACCTATTGTAAAAACAAACATGAAACAAAGTATAAATATACATATTGCTGGATATTTCACAAACTAGGCCCAAACTAAACAGAGCTTGTACTATGGCAACCAACATCCAGACCCGGAACAAATATTGTAGATCATAAAATTTTTTGTGCGAAGGGAATTAAACCCGCTACCTGCGTCTCAGCCGGATATCGCCCACTGCGCCACAGAGGTCGTCATATGACCTATAACATTATGGGAATTCATAGAGAAATCACAATAATAGAGCAATGACTACACATATCCGAGAAAATTAGATTACCGGAGAAACACCAAGGAAATCTGAGAAATATACACAATTAGGATGTATTGTTGATTGATGTACAGTCTGTCACCGCATTCAAGACATTAATTTAAAACACATATGCAGAATCGTATTAACTGATTTTAAAGATTGGTTTAATACCGGTAGCTTGAATATTTATCCAGTAATCGACACATTTCCAATAAACAATTTTTCACGTAAACCGGCGGCGCCTTTGCGCTGATGCCGGTTAGTCAGTTTAACAGGTATCACATACATAATGATTAAATATGATTTGTTTAACTAATTTATTACAGGTCATTAATATTTTAGGATTTGAAATTAAAAAAAAACTACGAGCCTTACGGTAGTCGCATATGATGTGTAACATCTGGCCACCACGCGCGCTTTTTAGTCAAATCAAATAGCGCGTTCTTCTCCGGTTTCCTGTTACACATTTCCGTCCCTTTTGCCAAAATCACTCCCACAAACTGAGTGGAAAGATGTTACACATCAAAAATTCATGGAAATTAATTTGAAAAAAAAACTGTTTTACAACAATACTAGTCATCAGCCCTACCCGTGATTTAAATTAATGTCGTAAATGCGGCGACACGCAGTATAGACTGAGGTAAATAGTCGTGACTAAATACAAATACGTAAATAATTATTTTGAGTACCAAATACAAGACAACAAAATAGGTCATCACTCAGCGGTGTTCCACTGTAACATAAAAGTTTACAAGACTCACAAAAAACAAAATATAAAATTTAAATAAAATATTATTACATAATAACTACTATTATTACTAATAACTGAACTAGTGTTTTAATTATTACCCCCTTCTGATCAACAGTACCTATGTAGATTCAAGGGCTGAAAGGGAATAAAATACATTATTGATCGCTTACACCCTAGTATAAGCACATAATTTTTCATCCTGATTGCAAGGAAATTTATCCAACTCGAGGAATTAGTCTTTTTTTTAATATTAAAACAAAATGTTTGTTCCTAGTGTTTATTGTAATTAATAATAAATAAATGTTGCTGGACATTTCACACAGCGTTATCTAGCCCCAACCCAAGCAGAGCTTATAATATGGAAACCAGATAACTGATAAAAAACTTATATACTTTTTTTATTGTTTTTAATATTTTTCCCAACTGGACTGTGGTCAGTCCATTTTAAAGTATAAATAGGGATTAGTCCAGGAAGTTATATTTCTTTAAAGTGTTATTATGAATGTATTTAGCCTCGTTCTTTTTTCGTATTTGCTTTTGACTCTTGGGCAAGAAATCGCATTTTGAAGCAGTTTTCTAGTTAACAATGACCTACTTTCAAAGCATGAGTTACGAGTATTATATTTTCATCACTTTTACATGCCATATCTGAATGAGTGAATCAGATATATTGGGCGGGCCATGTAAGATGCATGCACCCAGACAGATGGGCTACGATCGTCACGCAGTGGGTGCCTGAAGACGGGCAACGGTGCCGAGGAAAGCCTAATAGACTCTG
The DNA here is from genome assembly GCA_963924445.1 of Philereme transversata. Taxonomy (NCBI): domain Eukaryota; kingdom Metazoa; phylum Arthropoda; class Insecta; order Lepidoptera; family Geometridae; genus Philereme; species Philereme transversata. Next base: position 32,898,210 of record OZ004339.1, on the reverse strand, counting down.
GCGTGACAATCTCGATGCCTTTGAGACAGATTGATGAGATTTGGCAGGAGAGCGAGTAGGATGACATGACGCAGGTTAAACAAAAAAAAATTAATTAGGGGATAGACAACTGGCGTTACCTCGCACGGTTATGTATTAAGAGTAGTAGAGTACCTTGTGAAAGGGATCGCCCTTTGAAGAACTACCATCATACCTATTTCTGCTGCGAATTAGCATTGCTGTATTTCGGTTCGAAAGGTATGGTTTGTGTGAAAACTTTACAAGCTAGTTGCACGCTCCTGAGTGGGGTAGAGTATAAATTAAATTTAATCTGACATTTTTCTGTATTACTGTTCTGGCAATACATTATTATGTATATATTATATTATATATTATTCTGTATATGTTCTGTTTTCAATAGTCTGTCCTGTGTGTGTGTCAAATAAATGTATTTTCTTTCTTTCTATAACATTTTACGGTCCTTGAATGAAAAACCTAAAAGAAAAAAACTTATCTGTCGATTTTTCCCACCATCTCAAATGTGTCGAGATCGTCTACGTACTTACATACCAAATTTCATCGAAATCGGTTGAGCCGTTACGACGTGATTGAGTAATGAACAAGAAACCTCCAAATATTAGTGTGATATTAACTTTGGACAGTTGATAAGCGTTTAAACTTGTTATCTAAGTTGTCAAATGTTACCGGGTGATTTCTACGATACAGATTAGATGTGTCTATTCACAATATACTCATTGCGATACAGATTAACACTATTAAGTGCATGGCTTGTTTTCGGTCAGATGTGGGAGACAATATTTTTTTTTCAAAAAAGACTGATCTACCTCATTGCTTCCAATGTAAGTACAAGTAGAACCTAAAACTACCTACATAAACATTAAAAATGCAATAATGGCAGTAAAAATATATAACAAAATACCAGAACAAATTAAACCACAAGAAAACGACATCTTTGAATATAGATTAAAACATATACTAATGGAAAGAGTCACACTAGACTACTTTTTTAAAGACAAGATACGTAAATAATTTTCTAAATTAATTATTTAATTAACCAATAAAATTCAAAACGTAGAATTGCTCAACTTCCACTAGACCATTAGATTAGTTAGCTTTAATATTGCTACACCCTTACAGGGTACATATGAAGTGATGGTCTCTTGACTAGTCAATAAGATTTGACTTACAACATTTTAATCCATTTTTTATGAACGCAATAAAATACTGAATACTGACAAGAAGTTGCAGGTTCGATTCCAGCTTAGCTCTCCACTCCAGCTAATGTATGGCTTAGCTCTTAGCCTCTTTGCTTAGTTGTAATTAATTTTTAAAAATCTTGTAATTCATTTATTTTTATTTATTCTATAGTTAGCTGACATTTGTAATATACTTTTGAGATACCAATAATAAGAAATGTAATGAAATGGTGAATAAATGAATACTGAATAATATGCAAATATTTGTCCCCAGTCAACCGGTGGCACTGTGGCGCGATGGTACTCATAGTTCCGGATACCTACAGTATTGGATTTTCAAGGCTTGCAAAATAAAATGTGTTTATTAACTTAAACCTAACTTAGTGTATCTTAAATATAACTAACCTAATGCATAATAATCAACAAAGCTAGACACAAGTGTTAAGAATATTAGTCAATATATAAAAAAAACACTTGCATCTATTTTGTATATTTCTGCACTTAACTCGTCAAGGAATACGGATACATTTTTGTATGTTTGTGGTGCCGGACCGATTATTACAAAACCAATTTTGTTGTACTCATTTGTTAATAAATAAATTGTATATTAACGGATATTTATATAACACTATTAATCGACCTATGTCACTGACGTACCTTGTTAAATTTAATTTTTATTTTAACAAGTGCAATTTTAATTACTGTGCGTCCATGATTTTAAGATTTATGAAATGTAGCAAAAATTGACAATTTTATGACTATTCTTACCTACTCATTCTAAAACAGCACACCACTTTTAAAGCACTTATAAAATCCAAAGTTACTCTCACGAGCCTATAAATACAACGTAATATTCACTGTTTACATTCACAACATCGCACGCGGAGTGATACTTGCGAAATAAACGCGGTGTTTCGCTTCGAGTACTCGCGAAAGACTGAATCTATTCCTATGTAACCTTACTCTTTGGACTGAACCCTGAATAATTTCGCTACGAACTGAATTTAACTTGATTGTTAGTAGAGAATTTTTAATCTGAAAAGCGGCGTTTTATTTTAAAACTCCATTGGCTGAAAAACTCTACCATTTCTGCAGAAATATTAAAAAAGATTTATTTTCCAACTACTTTTTCGGCTTCTATCTTTTTTTGAAATATTTAATTTTCGAACTTTTAGTTACTTCGGTTACTCTATGCATAGAAGTTACAATTAAATAAAATAGAAAAGTGTTTATTGCCGAAGGGCTTTTAGCTGCGTGGGATAGCGTACAAGAAGTGAAAAAACTTCAAATGGGGGCCACCAGGTATAATTGTGAATTCCATGTAAACTTTTTCTTACAAATATAGCAATAGGGAACCAACAAATCAAGATCTCAATGTAAAGAATGGGATGATATCAGAATCAGACAGAGTATAGGCCTCCACAAGTTTGTGCCATCCGCCAGGATCCTGCGCTAGTCTCAACAATTGACGACCCGCGACTTTAACAATATCGTCTACCCATCTCGCTGCCGGACATCCTACCCTTCTACTCCCTTCCTTATGACTGCCTCCGTGGCGCAGTGGGCGTACTGCCGGCTGAGACGCAGAAGGTAGCGGGTTCGATTCCCGCCGCGGAACAAATGTTTGCATGATCTACAGATATTTGTTCCGTGTCTGGGTGTTTTTCTATATATTATAAGTATGCATTTACAAAAAAAAAAGTATATAAGTATTTTAACAGTTATCTGGTTTCCATAGTACAAGCTCTGCTTAGTTTGGGGCTAGATAGCGCTGTGTGAAATGTCCAGCAATATTTATTTATTTATTTATTATTCTACAGCCATTTCTCGGCCACCATTCAGTCGCTACCCTGCCCCACCCGTCATCACCACGTCTTGCCAAGTGTCCCGCCCAAGAACATTTGAGCTCCATAACTCGATTCCCAACGTCATGAACCTTTGTTCGTCTACGGATCTCGAAGTTAAACTTTACCATGGGAATATGAGTTGAAAAAATAATCCATTAAGGTTTTTGTTTTCCTAACGCTTTGGCCAGAAGCGTAACTGCGTAGCACATTTTGCATTGAGATTTAAGCCGTCGTTTTAAATGGGAAACACGTAGTGAAATAAATTAAGAAGCAAAGGTTCGGTTAATACACGAAACATACTTACTACGAACATACTGACGATGTCATCTTCCTAGCGTTATTTATTTACTATTTAAACATTTTATCTGTTAGTATAGTTAGCTATTTGCATATACCTATATATAAGTCTATGTTATAAGTATTTTAAGTATTAGGATTGGAACTTTTTCATATTTTTTAGTATACCTAAGAATGTTTGTGTAAATGTTCCTACAAAGTACACCGCACTCCATATTGTAAATTTCGCTCCATCCAAAGGTTGTCTGGAAGAGATCGCTGTCAGCGATAAGGCCACCCATTGTATTGCCTTATTTATTCTAGCCTTATACTTATTTTTGTATTATTTCTGTTTGTGTGGTAATTCAATAAAGAGTTATCTATCTATCTAACATTTGTCACGTAGGTATTCCTAACTGTTGATTCCCTATGAATTTTGAAAAGACCTTCTTTAGTGGATGCCTACTTCATAAGAGAAATACGTGTGCAAAATTTTAATTTTCTAGCTCTAAGGGCCTGTGCGTTTATTTAAAACTTTCATCCCCTATTTTACCCTCTTAAAGGTTGAATTTTGGAAAATACTGAAATACGTAACTCATTATTTTTGCCTTAGTCAATTCATACGAAATTTCATGCAAATATGTCCAAAAAACCAAAATTTCATACAAACTTTTATCCCATATTTCACCCTTTTGGGGGTTGAAGTTTGAAAATTCCTTTCTTAATGGATGCCTACGTCATAAGAGGAGTACGTGTGCGAAATTTTAAGTTTCTAGCCCTAAGGGTTTGGCCTGTGCGTTGATACATCAGTCAATCACTTTTGCCTTTTATATATGTAGATATAATGGGGAATGTTTTGAAGAGCTATTCGATCTGCTCCCATCGTCGAGATTTTACCACCGCACTTCTCGACAACGTAATAAAGCTCATCCACATATCATCGGCAATTGGATGTCGCGCACCACACGCTTCACGCAATCTTTTCTACCCCATACTTGCAAGATGTGGAATGAGCTACCATCTGAGGTTTTCCCGTTAGGCTACGTCATAGCACGCTTCAAGAGAAATGTTAAAAGGTTTCTACAGGGTAGGGAATGCATCGACAATACCCCGGGTGTTGCCGGTGTTAATAGGCGACGGTGACCGCTTACCATCAGGTGGGCCGTCAGCCTGTTTCCCTACAAATAACATATAAAAAAAGATAGATGTACAGAAATGGCAGTGGTACCTTACTGCTAAGAAAAGTATCTAATAATAATAATAAATGTAAACCCTAGGCTAGTCCCGTTGCTTAAATACACTCGAGCCCTTATTACTTATTGTAACTTATAGATAACTAGCTGAATGTCCGCGACTTTGTTCGCGTGTCCACTTTCCAAACTGATTGGTTATTATACCAAAAAGTATCCTGTGTTCGTTCTGTTCATAATCTGTGCTTATACCTAAGTTACTATCTACGGCTTATTACTTAATCCAGTAGGCATCACAGTAAGCTGGTAATTTAGAACAGAGCATGCTTGTACATCGGAGGATAGGTGAGGTAGTGGTATCGTAGGGGTGAAAAACTCGCGGGACAGGTTATCGCCATAACAATAGCTTACTCTTGTAGGTTTTAACTGTAAATTGACTATGACACCAGGGCAAAGTTAATTCAATCCAATTTCTTTATTTCAGACTAGCAGTAACACACAAGGTTTAGTCCATATTAAATACAATACAACAATATAAAATAACCAATGAAATAAAAAATTAACAATATAAACATTAAATACACATCAAAATAACAAACAGGATCAGTGGAGTATGGAAACACTATACGTGCATAGTGTGCGCTCTCGTCTAGTGTTCCATGAAGTGACAATCAAAGTCTAGCCTCCCTGCAATGAGTTTCAGGGAGCTGTTGGGGCTACCGCGCACCCAAAGCATCAGGGACGCTGTTCTCTTGCACAGAACTGCTGTGAACCCGTCAACTCGCGCCTCCAGACCAATGCGCTACAGAAGCGCAGCAGCCCCAACGACGCCCTGAACGCATTATTATATTGTACGCGCAGGGCGTTAAAAGCCTCTTGCGTATGCTTCACCCATAAGCTGCACGTATAAAACGACTGGCAGTACGCTCTGAACAGTGTCGTTTTTACCTGCGTGCTGCACCGTGCAAACCTACGGGCCAGCATATTAGATCTGACTTAACTTACCAATAATTGTTAAAATCTGGATGAATGTTGAGCAGATTTTAAACTGTATACCACTTCTGTAGAATGATCTAACGGCGTCATGAGCCGTAAAATTAATCAAAAAACTAATTTCACGCTCAGCACACGCCCGTGGTGAAACTGGTAACGCATTATTGTATCAAGAGGAAGGTTGCGGGTTTGAATCCCGTCTTGTTCATATTTTTTTATATGATTTAAGATTCTTAAATTCAGGGTGTAAATATATCGTTTTCTTCTTGGCACCTAATTTTTTTCTAAATCTGTAAATACAAAAGTGGTTTGCTTATATTTTAGGGTTTGCCGCAAGTTTTCTTATATCAATAAACGGTTCTAGCAACGTCCTTTGTACCATATCACAGCTGTCCACCCTATATAGGTATTAGATATATTATTTCTCAGTGCCTACACCTACTTAGGTACTGTCATGAATAGTCTCTAACGACCCCAAACTATGATTTTGTTTCTCTAATATAAATATCGAACCTTACCCAATTAGTATTGTTTATACTGAATTATAAAGAGTTAATTTATGAGCTTGTTTGTTTGTTTAGATGTATATAGTTTATATTATACCACTTATATTTACTTAAGATTAGTTAAGAACATGTATATCATAGCATACGATATTTAATTAATTACTTAAATAACAAATATTGCTGGACATTTGACACAGCGCTATCTAGCCTCAAACTAACCAGAGCTTGTACAATGGGAACCAGATAACTGATGGATTACTAATATACTTTTTATTTTGTAAATACATACTTTTAGTATATAGAATAATAATAATAATAAATAATAATAATAAATATTGCTGAACATTTCACACAGCGCTATCTAGCCCCAAACTAAGCAAACTAATAGAAAAACAACTAGACCCGGAAAAAATATCTGTAGATCATGCAAACATTTATTACGGGGCGGGAATCGATCCCGCTACCTCCTACGTCACAGCCGGCTATTCGCCCACTGCGCCTCGGAGGTCGTCTTGTATATTTATTCTTGGTAACTAGATAACAAAAGATTACTAGCCGTGTGTCAATAGTAAAAGATCACTGGATAACACTGTTCATGTAGCTGGCTGTCGCGAGTTTTTTTGAAAAAGCGGGGTAGTTTTTCAGGAAAGGAGTGAAATAAAATATTTCCCAACAACAGTTCCGCTGATTGCAACTACCTTTACGATATTTTACGATAGGTCATGTGGGTCATAATTATGGAATTTTGCATTCATAAAATATTTATTCTATCCTTTTGGGAACAAATGCTTAATTATTATGTTTATTCTAAGATATAAACCGATATTGTTTCACATGAGGATTTAAAGCCATAAAACCAATTGGGAATTGAATACTAAAAATGTCAGTCACCACAAAAATACCATCGTTTCTTTTTTAGAGGTCTACTATACCCAAAGGTTGTCTAGAAGAGATCGCTTTCAGTGATTACACCAACGTTTTTATTTCCGCGAGTCTATTTTGTTAGTTGTATGTGGTGTGTGTAGCACTGCTACAACGTAGCAAAGATCTACAACGTAGCAAAGAGCTACAACGTAGCAAAGAGCTACAACGTAGCAAAGAGCTACGTCGTGTCGTAGCATATAAATTCAGTTTGTGATAATAATACGCGTGATAAAGATTACACTCCTTCGGCTTCAGTGGGAGTTTTAAGAGGAAATCCGGGAAGCAAGACATTTGGAAAATAGGTATTTAACAAATCTATTGCTGTCGCGCTGTGCCCTATATGCCCTATGTGCGTGCGATAGAGACAACTGCAGGTCGGACTGATAATACCTATTTGAAATAGACGAAATCACTGTTTCGTAGTCCCCTGTTTCCTCCTCCAAAACTGGACCGATTTTAATTTTTTTTCAAATATGTAATAAAAAGGGCTTTGGCTATGTTTGTACGTTACGTTTTTTTATTTATATCCGTCAAATTTGTTTGCTGGATGTCTGAAAAGGGGCAGTAAAAATTAGCAATTTCTGTGACTTTAGAAGGTTCCTAGTTCTTATAATAATTAATTTATGGAGAAAAACTAAACGTAGGGACATGACCGTGGTACTTGTAGATTGTATGGTAAAAAAATATTTACTCTAGTATCACTATCCAGAGAGGAAACAGGGGACTACGTTTGTATGGGCAAAACGCTGACCAGATTTCCTCTTATAGTATAAAATAAATTCTCTATTGTGAACTTCAAGTTTCACACTTTTCATTGTTTATTGTAAAAACTCTCGAGAAAACAGCTCGTAATTAACGTGAAAAGCTTTTGTATTTGTTTTATTTTGATTTTCGGAAGCGGATAACTCTTGTTTCAACGTTTAAAACTTAAAGAAAACAAAGCTTTTCTAAAAACTTTAGAAAGGTTTAGAAACATTATCATCATCTGTTTTGACTTATAGGACGTCCACTGCTGATCATAGGGTTTCCCCTTAGATTTACAAAACGACCAATTTGTGCGTTATCCATCTGCTCAGCGCACATCCATCCGCTGCTGGGTTATTACTCCACACAGAAGGTACCTTTTCGTTGTCACACCACTCTACATCCGTGGCGCAGTGGGCGAATAGCCGTATGAAACGCACGAGCTTGCGAGTTCAATTCCCACCGCTAAACAAATATTTGCATTATATACAGTAATTTGTTCCGGGTTTGTGTGTTTCTCTATATATTATAAGTATTTATTTACAAAAAAAGTATATAAGTTATCTGGTTCCCACAGTACAAACGTTGCTAAGTTTGGGGTTAGATAGCGCTATGTGATATGTCCAGCAATAATAATTTATATTTATTTACTTTTTCCGGTCTTTCACCAAGCCACAGATGCTAAGCGCATACATTGCCTTCCCACAACTCGCGCAATATCGTCCGACCATGTGGCTTTTAAATGTCTAGTGGTCTACCAACTGGCCCGTCTTTAACACGGCCACCACTAATTCATCTTCCAACTGAAAGACGAAACTTAAATCTAGAAAGAAAAGAAAGAAAGAAAATACATTTATTTGACACACACATAAGACAGACAATTCAGAACAGAACAAACATACATACTTACATATAGATTATAAATTATTAAAAAGAAGAGAAAAATTATATAAACAGGAAAAAACACAAGATAAAAATTGAGTACATAGGTATACATAGGTAGGTACATACGATATGATCTTCCGTGATATGTGAGCCAAACAGGCCCCATCTCAGCGTATTGCTGCCAACCATCCAAGTAAAGTAAGCAGCGCTGGTTTTCAGATGGGACTTATGGGTCGAACGAATGCAGAAAAAACTAAGTAAACAGGTAGATAGACATAAATTGATACATATACGTAAATAATAAAACAATCTTGAAAGAATAAAATACATAATAGTAAGGTGGAGTAACTATTCACTATTCACTATTGGTAGAATGGCCTCTGTGGCTAGTTGTTGCCACAATTATGCCAATGTCAAGTCGACAGGTATAAAACGGTAAAACGAAGGAGTTCCGAGTATTGAAATGGTTGGCCAGTGTTTACAGAGGGAGACTCAACCTGAATTTTGAAGGTGGAGTAAATTAATGTACACACAGGTGGGTGACAAATGGATGACAATTGACAGTGACATATTTGCTGAATAAATTGCTCACGATAAAGCCTAGCAGGAGTTACCTTCAAGATAAATATACAGAAGGCAACAAGCGGAACCAGAAAACGAGTGAGCAGAGAGTGTGGAGTAGTGTTGCGGGCAGTGCAACAAGAAGGATAAAAAACTACATGGTTTCTTGCATGACAGAAAGCCAGCCCTCTTTGCTCACGACATGAACTATGAGCGCTTTTGTACTGATAGAAGTCCCTCTTCAGTGCAAATTTTAAAGAAATTACTGTTTTCAGGGCACGTAAAGGTGGCGGCAGGTCGTTCCAGCACCGAGAAACTGCAAACCTAAAGGACCCACGAAATGCGACAGACTTGTGTCTAGGCGTCAAAAACACGTGAGTACAGGATCGCCTTTGGTAGCAAGACCAGTCTTGAACCCATTTGAGCTTATCGTAAAGGTAAACGGGTATTTTATTAGCAACGGTACCAAAAAGCAGAAATGCTACAAGTGCCTGCGAGCTTTCATTTTTAGCATGTTTAAAGAATTTAAGTCAGGAGTGACATGTGTGCGGGATGGAATGTGGAAACGAAAACTCGCACAGGCGTTTTGAATCCGCTGTATTAACCTTTCAGTCCAAGCCAACAAGCACGTCCCATAAACCACGTCACAATAATTCAATCTAGACAGCACTAAAGACTCACATAAGGTGATCCTAACATCCTCACTTAAATAGGGTCGTATTTTGTAGAGAAGCTTTAATCTGTAAAAACTATTACGAACCCCATCAGCCACATGAATTTCGAAACGGAGATGATTGTCAAGAGTCAGTCGAAGACTTGTTTCTTCAAAATAAATAGTTAAATTAAATTATTAATAATAATAATAATTTAATTAATAATTAAATCTCTTTGAAAAAACTTCCTTAATCTATTTATTTTAAAGACAGTATCTAACTTTTGTTTTTTTTACTTTTCGGCGGTAACAATTAGGCAGCCTAGATAGGAAAAAAAACATTTAGCAGGATTATATGCAAAAAAATATTTGATTGCAAATGCAAACAGGCATTCTCGTGACGATGACTCAGTGTTATCGCTAGCGAGACTTGAGCGAGACCATAATGAAATGCTAATAGCAGCAACGTTCATTTTTTAAACGCCAATGTCATTAGCATTTTAGCCAATGAAAACAACGTTTGTAACGCTAGAGTCTAACGCAAATACTTTAGACCTCTCAGCATTAGTATTGTTTGCTCTAAGCGTAAGACTTTTGTAGTGTATACAGAATGTAGCGAGAGCATTCTCTGAGGTGGTACTAGTTCTTTTGTAGCTAAAATGTCTTAATCATAGAAAACAGTTTATTTTAATGATAATTGAGGGCATTATGGGTCATCACACTATCACACTAATATTATAAATTCGAAATTACTTAATCGCATTGCAACAGCTGAACCAATTTCAATGAAATTTGGTATAAAGAGACTATGACCTGGGTTAAAACTTAGACTACTTTTTATTGACCAGTCAGTCACGCGTACGAAGCCGCGAGTGGAAGTTAGTTTTAAAATAAATTGGTTAAATGCATGTTGGACCACGCACAGTATTTAGTCACTAAGACTCGGTCACAGCCGACTATGGCTGTCATTTTAAGATGCAAAGCGAAAATTGTAGTAGATTTTGGTTATTTTTAATAAACCTGGTAGGGGCATAGTGTTGTGTGTTTGCCTGTACCGAGAACTACCGAAGAGAACAGCAGGGATGATAATGATGATGACGCAGCCTGTCAACACGATGGGCCACCGTTGACGCAACCCCCACCACCACGCTCGTCTACTCGCGAGAGGGCTGCGGCGCGTAGTGCGAGGCGAGACTCAGTCCGGAGCGGATCGTACTCACCCCGGTTCACGAATTGATCCGAAACATTGTAGGTCGCAACACCTATAAAACGGTACGTGATATATCCCGTACTTTTAACATTGATTGAAATAAATAACGAACGTTTTCTAAGTAACTATTAGTGTATTAACTTTAGATACCACGCTACAGATATAAGTTGCTCGACTAATATTCATAACCACGTAGAGCCTGCTCAGCTTTGATTGTTATTTTTATTACCACTACAGTTTCCTGATAACTACAACTTAGAAGTCTTCAAGTCGCGAGTGAATATATATAGGTTTCTTCTAGGCAAGTGTGTACCATCGTAGACTGCATCGCTTAACATCAGGCGAGATCGCGGTCAAACGCTAGCCTACAAATTTTATAAAAAAAGAATGTGCTACTATTGTGGATACTTTTTTAGATATGTGATAGTAGCGGTTTGGCTGATAGAGGGAGAATACACACAACTATTAAGAAAATGACCAATTTGAAGCTTAATATCTCGCAAACGGACTCTTAAATCATATCTTTATAAAAATCTTTATAAAAGAGCCTATTATAAAATATCGGATTATTTAGATGATAGAGAAGCTTGGGATTGAAATTGCTCCAACTCGTTTAAAATGTTACAATTTAGCCGTAATTTATTTTCTGTTTATGTGTTGTAAAAGGATCATTAAAAAAACAATCAGCCTTGTTTCTTGCCTTTCTTTCCTGGCTTGGTCGCGATGGAACAGGCAGTAAAATTGACGTTTCAAAGTGATCCTTGTGATTTTAATGAATAAAAATATTTGACTTTGACATAAAAGTATTCAGGAAATTTAGGTTACTGTGTTTTGGAAGAACTATTCAATAACATCTCATACGATAGGGTGCGTGAGTAAAAAAAAATGTTCATACTACGTGTTTTGTTATGTACGATATTAAATGAAAACACGGGTACTGGCTAGTATTGTTGTAAAATACGTTTTTTTTCAAATTTATTACCATAGAAAATTAAAATTTTCATACAACCTTAATATCAAGTTCTAAAATATCAATGAAACAGCCTGTATAAAATAGATAGAAATAGAAATATATTTATTGTGACCATAAAAGTTACATAAAAGATACATGAGTTGGTCCCTGTTTCCCAGAAAAGCGTAAGCTGTGGCCTAGGAACAGTTCACTCCTGAATGACATGCTATAAATATTACAGTCTAGTACATGAAAACGAAATGACAAAACAATCAAAGAAATGTGATGTCGGAGCGCACATGCTTACATGTATGCGAATGCACCAGTGTATAAGTGAGTATATACGTGGATCATGTGCGTGTGTATGTGGGTGTTTTGTTTACGTACAATACATGATATACAAATCATATTTATTCATTATGTCAGTAGGTACCTTTGAAACTGACTAAGCGGCATCGTCGCAAAGGCGCCGCCAATTTACGTAAAAAATTGGTTAATGGAAATGTATCGATTACTGGATAAATATTCAAGCTACCGGTATTAAATTCACCTGTAAAATCAGTTAATGCGATTCCGGACGTTTGTTTTAAATGAATGTTGGACATATAAAAAAAAATTATACAAAGGAGCAACCCTTAAAAAACTATTTTTCTTTAATATTTATTTTATAACATAATATACTAGTCGCCTTAAAACGGATCATCATGCTAAAAGCTTTATTGCATTTATAGTCTACGAATGAAGCGGTAGTAATTCTTACCTTATCTGGATAGACCACGCATATAGCCAGGAGGCTGCGGACTGGAGGCTTAAAGACCACGCACGTACCCATGTCGCCTCTGCTTTGGGTCTAAAGAACACGCACGTAGCCAGGAGGCCACTGCCTGGGATCTTAATCAAGACCTTTTTCAAATCAAGACTTTGTGAGTGAACCTCCCTTTTTTTGAAGTCGGTAAATAATACCCAAAATTGACTATGGTTGTTATATCTATAGGATATACATCATATACGTACGAGTAACGTAGGAATTATATAGTTGGCCGTGACCTCAACACAATAGGTGTTTTGGCAGACTTCCAAGCGACAAACTTTACGTCTTTACTAATGTAAGTATAAAAACAGCCTGCATGTATACTAATAAACGTTTTTAAACATACTTTAACACTAGCTGACCGCCCGCGGCACGCGTGGTTGTCAATAAAAACATAACCTTCGACACAGTCAGGTAAAAAGTAGCCAATAACAGTCATAATCTATATACCATTTTCATTGAAATCGGTCTAGCCGTTTAGTCGTGAAAAACGCAATAGACAGACAGACAGAGTTACTTTCAAATTTATAATATTAGTAAAGATGTATTATAGATATGTAAATGGTAATAAGTGTATAAAGTTGTTTCTTTTTAGATATATGTACTGTTTGTTTCCCGAATAAAATAAAATAAATAAAATAAAATAAATAAAATGTTTGTGGTTGTTATTAGTCAAAGAGGCTGTTTGGTACAGATGTTCAAATCAAACAAAAGAATCACTTTTGAGTTCTAACAGCAATATTATTATCTTGACTCCGAGCGCTAATGGACTTACCAGTAAAAATGTGATTACTTATTTTATTCAAATACTAGAATTTTCCCTACGGTTTTTCTCGGCAATTGTATTTGTCGTAGTATTAACCTAGTTAAAAATTAAGAAGTCTCTTGAATTCGTAGAAGCGGTAGTTGCGTATCTACTCTCTGATTTGTAATTGTTTTTTTGTAGTGAACGCAGAGTGGTGGCGCTGGGATCGCTTCCTGGCCACCTTTCGAGGACAGAGTCGATTGCTGGGCACTTTACTTTCCCTTGGAGCGCCGGTACGAAAGCACCTTCACTGAGCATCAAAACTGTCACGTTCGCCGTATCTACCTAGCTATCAAGAGTATTGTACCTGCCAAGCTGAAACCCTAATAAAAGTAAGCATACTGAATTTTACTGGTTTGGCTGAGTACCTTGCACCATGGACCTCATACCCCAGGACTGCAATGAGCCACCTTCTAACACAACGCCCACTTCCAGCCGCCATATTTATGTATGTATCTATTTTTGTATCTGGCCGAGGTAAATATTAGTTAGAGTTAGTACATGATAAGCTAAACTGCTTATTTAATCGGGACATCTGAGCCCATAATTTTAATAGGAGCCTATATTGTCCACGATAAAACTTTCAATATTTTCCCGCAATATTCTGTTTGGCTACTGTAGACCAATCCTCGTGAAAAATGATCATCAATTTTGTCATACGTATTTTATGTAAGTAGTAAATGTATAGTTTATGTTAAAGTATAAAAAGTTTATTCGAAGTAACAAATGCAAACTTACAAAATTACAATAAGTAACAAAATATGTTCTTAATTATAACATAGGAGTCGGTAAACAATTTATTTGTAAATAAGCGTGCTAGCTCCCACCCTAGGAAAACCTGTGTTGCTTCTTTCGATCAATGTCTCCGTAAACATCCCAAAAAGAACAAAAATGAGACAGAAATACATAATAAATATAGTATGAATATACGTTTAGAGTAAGGCAAAGTATGTACAGGCCATTTCCCATTACTCACTAGACATGGGGTTTTAGCTGATCGCAAAGATTTTTTGTCTCAGCCTTTGTTTGTTTTGGTTACGATTTATATATAAAAGAATGGTTACCTACATTGTTTTAAATAACCACACATTTTGCACAAAGCTGGTGCTTGCAAAACGGCTTTTACGGACCAAATACCACAGGCAAACAACCTCACAAACATTCACAATTCACGAGTATGTTAGGAAACAAGATTTATGTCGTCAAAGGAAACTTGAAACCCATCCTTGGGAATATCTCTGTTTATTGAGTCAGCAAGCGCGCTCCCTCGCTCGGTTTGCTCACAAAGAACACTGGACTGCCTTTGTACTGCGAAAGGATCCGCCTCTTCACGTTATCAACCTCCGACTTCTGAATCTGTAAAGATATTAATAAATGCTTCTTTAATAAAATGCATATGAAAAACGTGTCCGTAAACTGAGGCCGGATCGACGAGAATCATTGAAGATGATATAAATAGTGCCTCGTGGCAAGCTGAAGTATTCTCTGCATATTCATGTATATTCGATGCAATGCAAGCCTTTTGCAAGCCTCTGTTGGAAGAATTAGTTCAAATTTCAAGGCATGTGCAGGTTTTGTGCAAGAAATTGTTGATGTGTGTGGCCAGTATAAAGAATGCAACCTAGTCCGGGACAGGATTTTTATACGGCTTGCTAAAGCTAGAAACATATCGAACTCGACTTCTGTATCTGGCCAATAACATTACTAGATATGTGCAAACAGTCAGCAATAAGTCGCGGAAGTTACTACGCTCTCACTCGAACGTCCGATGAGAATCTGACTCCTCAGATGTTTATAAGTCGACACGACGTCCGACACGCAGTGTAGATTAGTAAGTCGCGTCGCTAGTGGAATAAACATTTTATTTAAGTACATCTCCCAGTTTTAAAGTGTGTAATAAACTCTGATGGTCGAAGCATTCCGGTACTGATTTTCGACTCGGTAGAAAAAATAGGTAGAAACGACACGACCTTTATGACCGTATGTTGATTAAAAAATGGTTTATTTTATTAGGCCTATGAATGAATGAATGAAATACTCTTTATTGCACACCAAACAAAAATACAGTAACAAAGGAAATAAATAATAAATAATGGTAAAATGGGCGGTCTTATCGCTGCAAGCGATCTCTTCCAGACCACCTTTGGATAGACAGGATAAACAAAAATCAAAAGACGGCGGTGTAAGAGTACCTTTATGTGTATATAAACCATACATAAACAGAACCCATAAAATAATACCTATTGATTATGTATAATAATAAACTTAAATACATACAAATAATATATAAATAAACTACACTACATATAATGGAGGTTAAATAGTATAAACACTAACTAGCAATTACGAGACAACGAAAGAAAATGGTTGTATAGCTTGACTTTGAAAATAGGAAGAGATTTGGACGATCTTATAGACAAAGGTAAGGCGTTCCACAGTCGCACAGCTTGTACTGTGAAAGAGTCAGAGACACAGAGAGAGTACAGAGAGTATAAAATTGTGAACTATGGACGGGAGTGTGCCTGATACAGAAACTTGAAACGTTTCTTTGGATAAAAAGGTGAAGTAAGAATAAAGATAATGTTATAAAGATGATAATGAATGAAGTTATTAAGAAGATGATCAACTCAAAGAATGTCTCCTAGTATTATCACTATTTTGAACAAAGTATAGAAAAGTAAAAGTAAGTATTTTACCATCAATCAATTATGGAGAACACCTCCAAAACAAGACCTCAAGTTTGTCACTAGCTAACAAGACCAAATTATTTTTTAACCCCTAATATTTTCCATTTTACAGCTGAGATCACTTCACCAAAAAGGATATGTGCTTATAATCTTCGGATCGCTAACCTGATCCTTATCATAAATAGCTAAGAACCACCCCAATTAAATTAGCTTTCTATTAAAAAAACCACGTCCAAACCGGACCATTTGTTTGGGAATAACGATGCCATAGACAGACAGAGAAAAAGATAGACAGATATGGGTTAAACATACTACGTGCTTTGTTATGTACGACATTAAATTAAAACACGGGTAGGGATAATGTCTAGTATTGTTATAAAATAGGTTTTTTCAAATTCATTACCACAGAAAGTTTAAATTTTCATACAACCTTATCATCCCAAAATATGAATGAAACAGCCTGTATACAATAGGTAAACAAATCATATTCATTTATCATGTAAGCAGGTACCTGTTAAACTGACTAAACGGCATCGTCGCAAAGGCGCCCAAGCGTCGCCGATTTCCGTTAAAAATTCTTATAAGTATGTATCGATTACTGGATAAATACTCAAGCTACCGGTATTAAGCCCACCTCTAAAATCAGTTACCACGATTCCAAATGTGTGTTTTAAATTAATGTCATACATAACAAAACAGATTGTTTAACACCCCTCTTTTTGCGTCGTCCGGGTTAAAAGTAATCACTGACACGTTCTTTCAAAGACTTACCAGTGAAATAACGCAGCCTCCGAAACCACCACCTGTCATACGAGCTCCGTACACTCCGGGCGCTCCACGCTGTATATCCACGATCTGGTCCAGCTCTGGGCATGACACTTGCATTAGCTTACTGAGAGAATCGTGCGATTGATAGAACAACTCGCCCACCTGTGACCAAACGACACATTGAAATTAAATATGTTTATTCGAAATACACCCCCAGAAACGTGGTGGCCTATTGCCACAATTTAATTTAATTCATTTATTTCTTAGACATGTCATCCATTTTGTTAATAAACAATAATAAAATCTTAGAATTATGTTGTAGATAGGTAATTGTAATTAAATAAACTAAAATAACATAAAAATCGGTACATTACACTAATATTATAAATGCGAAAGTTTGGGTGTTTGTTTATTTATTTGTTTGTTTGTTACTCAATCATGTAGTAACGGCTGAACCGATTTTGTTGAAATTTGGTATATACGTAGATTATAACCTGGATCACCACATAGGCTACCATTTATTCCATACATCAGTTAAAAAATGGGGTACCAAATCAAGTTACAACAGCGAGTTTAGCTTTATTTATAGGTTACCCACTCATTTAGTAGTGTAACGCGTACGAAGTTGCGGGCAACAGCTTGTAGAATATAACTTCTCTAACCTTCTCAGATCAATTTCAGGGTTATTTTTATATTTTATTCTTCAAGTTTTAATTAAGTACTTATTTTGATGTGAACAGTAACAAACATTGGGATACGTATTTTATCTAGTAATTGCAATTTACGAGTTTAAAGGTTCAGTTGAACCTTAAAATTAATACCAGCTTGCTAACAGATGACGTATAAAGGGCGCCAGATGTAAAGTTTATTGGGCCGAATCATCGTGATTAACAGAAAATATTTACACATCAAAGCACTTTCAGTACCTACTGGTTTTGCGGGTGGAAAGGTTCAAACATACTCGTATTATGATGACAAAAAAGACGTCCCGTATTGAAATACGTAACACCATATTTCACGGGATCTTACTTTGAGATTAGCGCGTGTTTGCTGAAAAAATTGCTAACATGCCAAATCGTTAAGAAAATGTGTCGTAGAAATGCCAAATTTAGCCATAAAAATGCTAAAATAGCCACACTGAGCACCAAAGTGTACCGGTGTCAATCTATGTTACCAGTGTCCAGAAGAAACCACCTGAGACTGTGTCCGGTTGCCGATACTGCGTGATTGAGTAACAATTAAACAAATAAGCATCCAAACTTTCGCATTTATAATAATTTTGCAAGCTTTATTGGGTCGTCTTTCCATTTAGTAGGGGGCAGGTCTCCACTCGAGAAACTTTCTGCCCTTACAGTCGTAAATTTTCGCGTCTCTGTCTTCATAAAGTAAAGACAATGCATACAATATACATATTTCAAAACACTACCGGTAAAATTAGATCACTGTCAAATAACTTTTTCCAGAATAAACATTTGAACAATGATTGTTATAGCATCAAATAAAAAATAAAACTACAAGCCTTACAGTAGTCGCATATGATGTGCAACATCTGACCACCGCGCACGCTCATTGGTCAAATCAAATAGCGCGCGCTTCCCCGGTTTTCTGTTACACATTTTCGTCCCTTTTGCTAAAATCACTCTCACAAACCGAGAGGAATATCAAAAAGAAGAGTGTTTGTAAAACATAAAAGATACGAAACTGAATAGCGTTACACACACGAAATAATACTCGCCACAGAAGAAACAATAGTACCAACGCTACCGAGGTGAGTGAAATTTATGATACGGTTAATGTTTGAGCAACAGAGATATTTTTTTTATGACTATTGGGAAAAATACATGTAATGATAACCTAGACATTTAAGTTCATTTACCTACTAACACAAATGGACTTGAAAAGTTTCTATTTGTCTGAATTAATAAACGAATTAAATTTAATTACATATTTGAGAACGCCCAGTATTTTTTATATCTGTAGTAGTCTGAACATCGTTTGTTCTGGAGTGAAGTGATTTCAATTTCACCGTGTATAGTTCAAGAGCTTTTACCCGTTTTAAGTCCTTTTGCTTGAGTCTCTTGGCTGCTTCTTCAGTTCTGGAGATTTCTTCTATCACGTGTTCCGCCCTCATCAGCACGAGCTCATCGCAGTTTTGCTTTCTCAGTGCTGAAATTAAAAGTACATTAGGTACTCGTATAACAGCTTTACCAACTCCGGAGGATTTTTCGAAAGGCATTTTTTCGACATTTATACTCAATATGTAGAATAAAATCCATTGATGGATTACAGTGGAACAAAATGTGAAATTAAATCCATCCAATGGATCTATTTACTGGATATAGTGGAATAGGGTAGGTACGGCTTCGAGAGTGGTGTTAAAATCGCTTTTTATGATAGACAACGTCTGCAGTACCACGAAAGCTACATGCCATTTCTTATAAAAAAAATTGTCAGTTATCCGGTTCGTTTATTGCAAACTTTGCTTAGTTTGGGGCTAGATAGTGCTGTGTAAAATTTCCAGCATTATTTATTTATAGGTGTTGGCAACCACTTAAAATCTGGAGGTTTATGTCCTATTAGATAATTTAAAAAGTAAAAAGAACCGTTTTGAAAAATAAACATCAACGAATTTTAATAATCACTTGAAACCAAATCAGGATTGAGCACCAACGTTAATGTCAATATCCAATCGACCGAACGTAGTGCTTTTAGGCTAGACCCAGTCTCGAACACCGCCGTAAAGTTAAATACATTTTGGGGCACGTGCCCTAGAACTACATGATCGGATCTTGCCATCTCCTTTCCATCATAGGACAAGCAAACCCACGGCTTGGTACTCATATACTTCAGTCTACCATTCAAATCAAAATGTACTCGTAATAAAATAAGTATACAAGTCCGTTATTACACATTACATTTTTCAAGATAACTCAAATTCGGTACAAAATAAAAAAAATGGTTTTGGAATGTGTAAATCAATCTATTTCATGATAATGATACCTCTTGACCATTTCGACCCCATTTATGCTCTTTGGCCATCAAAATGAAAATAATATGGGGTTTTTACTTGCAATAGAGGAAGGTCGGTATTATTACTATTTCCAAGCCGCTAGGTTCAGCAGTTGCTGAGATAATCAGCTGTGACAGACGGACGGACGGACATAGTCGCACCGTAAGGGTTCCGTTTTTACTATTTTGGTACGGAATCCTAAAAAGGTTTGTTGGAAAAGCCCAATAAATAATCCTTAATTGAAATTTCAGTAAATATTTGCTGGTTGGTAACCAAATGTTGCGGTTTATTATTAAATTGCTTGTGTAGGTGCAAACCCCGCAGTTACATGTTATACACATGTATATTATACTATATACTACATTAGTATACGTGTATATTAGCACTTTATACAGAATGCTTCCGGAAAAGTTTACGCAAAAAGTGTATGTATGTACGCTTCAAGAAATGTAAGGATATGGGACGCATCAACAATACCCCGGGTGTTGCCGATGTCAATAGGTGACGGTGATCACTTACCATCAGGTGGGACCGTAAGCATGTTTCCCTACAAATAACATTAAAAAAAACGCGACTACTCAACCGGCGCTCGCGCGCGTTAATTACTTTGTACAAGAGTTCTAATATGTTGACATATTTTACAATAGTATTAGTTATAATATACTCGTATTTATGTGGCCCTTAGGATATATTTAAGTTTTGTATAAGTTTTTTGGTCGTGTTAATTTTAAGGCAGTTTGAGCTTTTGTTAAAACTGTAAGTAACTGTTTAATTGAATAAATAAACCATTAAATCTTTTTGGAGATCTGACTTCGCTCGATCAATAAACCTCAATAGGGTACATTAGTCCCGCAAAAGCTCGAAAAGGGTTCGACTTATTTGATTTTTTTTTTATTATGTTCGTAATTTTGAATGTAAGAACATTTTTTAAGTGGCTTAGGATATTTGAAAATTCTGGAAAAACTGAAAGTGGTGGAATGTTCTATGGGATTTTTGTATTAACTCAATATATATATTTTATTTCGAAATCCGTGTGAAGCCGGAGCGGGTCTAGTTGACCCGCCCCGGCTTCACTCAGAAGCATCGCAGTCGTAGAACATTGGCAATAAAATTGCAATAACCCCCTTTCAAATACATATTTCGAAGCGCCCTGTACCATTACTTTACTGTGACTTCGAAATAATTGCAACCATATAGTTTAATTACACGGTAATGCTACGCATAGCCATTGAGTCACGAACTAGACGACCTCCGTGGCGCAGTGGGCGAATAGCCGGCTGAGACGCAGGAGGTGGTGGTAGTGGGTTCGATTCCCGCCGCAGAACAAATGTTTGCATGATCTACAGATATTTGTTCCGGCTCTGGTTATTTTTCTATATATTATAAGTATGTATTTACAAAAAAAATGTATATAAGTATTCTATCAGTTATCTAGTTCCCATAGTACAAGCTCTGCTTAGTTTGGGGCTAAATAGCTCTGTGTGAAATGTCCAGCAATATTTTTTTTATTTTTTTTTTATTTATTGAGTACGAACGAAATTTGACAAAGAGGATATTGAATACATCCTCTCTCATCATCATTAGGGCGCCTTTCTACTAGAGATATGCAAGGTAGCTAAACGGTGAGCGAGATTACGAAACTGTGTCTATTTCCAGCAAAGCTAAGCTGTGTAGCGATGAAGATACGTTTTTCGCAAGGTAGGTAAGAGGCGGTTAAATTGACGTTTCAGATCATCCTTGTAATTCTAATGTTTTTAGAATATTGAATTTATATTAGTGTATCAACGTATTTGGAAAAGTAGAACTTGATCATAATTGTTTCATTTATTCTTTTTCCAATTCTCTAATAAATGAAATAATTCATTTATTAACAGACATACAATTCTTTATAAGACTATACAATACATAAGAAACAGTTGAAGCATCTAACGATTGTTGCACACGGTCTTTAGATGATCGACTACTCCAGATCACTACCAGGCGGAAGTGTCCCCAAGACACTGGCTGCATTGTTCCGCTTAATTGGAATGGTCATGCGTTGACCCAGATAAGAGCCAGCTCTCAGATCACACGTCGCTTTGACCAGACGGCCAGAAATAATTTTGAAAACGCCTATCTAATAAATAGCAATAAAAAACTTTTTACACCACCTGTTCGACAATGTCAAATTATATCTCATGTAAACCTCACCGAAAGCACTTGATTATATCCCCACGGCTGAGCCGGGAGTAAAGTTGCACTGAATTACATTGAACTTCAATGATTTGAATTTGGAACCTCATCTGTATTAAAATTAGAACCAAAGAGAACTTATACAATAACATAATAAAAACTTATTCGTAAATCTAACTAACCTCTGTACAGAATGCACCAACCTAGATTTAGTTTTTATTGTCTCACAGAAAGTGTGAAAAGTAGAGTATTCTCCTCGTGGATAAAGCTGTCTGAATCTTGGGCGTGCTTATATCCCTCTGCACTCAGGATTCTAGTTACTCCCTCGCTCCGCTCGTGAGTTAACTCTAGAAACCTTCGTTTCTGCCCGCGACGCAAAACACTGATTTATCACCTTTTTTAATAATCTACTATTATACTCACTACCATGAGATGTTTATCTGCATGAAGTGTCGTAATTTACGTTATTGATTAAAATTTATGATCAGAAATTACATTATTTCGTTTAATTAAACCTTTTCATTCCTGTTTAATTTTTACACAGGAATCTCAAAACAAAATACAAAAAAAATTTTTGAGCCATCTAAAGCCCATCACAAACAATTTTTAGATAGCAAACTACTTCAGACAACAGGCGGAATGTTCATAAAATCATTTCTGTAAGCCATTTAAACTTGGTTCTAAGAATAATGCCTATATTCGAGGACAGATAAAAGTCAAAGTTATATTATTAGATATTTTAAAAGTAAAGGCATACTCAAGTAGCCAACTTATTTATTTTAATCCCACAAAGAAGAGCCAACTATCTCCTTTTGAGGCCCTTATAAATTCAATAATCGGGTAGAATTTTCAATGTAAATCACTATGAAATTTTCAAGCTTTTTTTATAGGTAATTTTGTTTCAAACAAAGAGCTTTACTAAGTCCCTACTTATTATTTTAATACCACACCTCTACATTTTAATGAGGCTGACTAAACGTAGAGAATGGTAGATATAGTTTTTTGTTAACGGTAACGTTAGTGGTTTAACTTACTAATTGATCGAGCGAAGCGAGATCTCCAAATCAACTTGGGAAAATCGGCGTTGTATGTATGTATGTTTGTTTGTCCGAGGATTACTTTCGAAGCGTTTATCCAATCATCCTGACATTTAGTATATAGGTGCCATTACTACCTGATGACACAGTTTTAGTGTGACTAAATCAGCTAAAAATGGGGGGGGGGGGGTTGTTGAGATATTAGGGTTCAAGTGCAACATCTCCGTTCGGGGCGAACCACTAGATTAATAACATATTATTATTATGCTGGATAATTGTTTTGTTTTGTTGCTAAAAAGTTTCTATACGTGAAAACCTATAATTGGTTTTCTGTTTTGTACTAGTTAATAATTAAGTTAATATAGCTGTTGGCTTTCCATAAAATAAACAATAAATAAATAGTCGCTGGCTGGGTAAGCGTACCTTATCCTATCCCAAACACTAGTTGTCACATCCGACTTGCGCTATATAATTTGATGTCTAATCAAAATGCATTTGTTAGGTCAGTTTATATAACTTGCCACCCTCCAATTTACCACACCCATGGCTTTAGCAGCCATATACTCGTATATAATTTCTTAAAAATACCACGGCGTAAATACTTGGTTAGTTTTACTGCTTGAATTACGGCATTGACAAAAAAGAACCCCTACAACCTAGGGGTCTTCAAGTCGCGAGTAGGCAAGCGTGTACCATCGTAGACTGCATCATCACTTACCACCAGGCGAGATCGTGGTCAAACGCTAGCCTATAATTTATAAAAAAAAGGACTATGAACAATAATTATCAATTTATATGGCACCCACGCGAGGAGACAACTCCGGCCAGGCAGCGCTTTCCATCAGCATATTAACTTAACCCCTGCACACATATTCACTGGCCTCTAACAGAATGACGGTAAAATAAATGTGTCATGATCAAACCTGCTAGATCCTCGATGTTGGCGCCCCTGAGCGAAGGCAGGCCAAGCCTATCCGCCGCTTGCTGGCATTGCGCGCGCCGCTGTGGATACTCGCTGCCCGTCAGCTGGTGCTTCACATTGGAGTTGGTCACCAGGATTACCGCGTCTCCTGTCTCCATTGGCACTTGAGCTGCTTCGAACGATCTATGGAAAAAGCACACACGAAAGGCATGGACTATAGTCTTTATCTATTAGTCTATACTTAATCATGTATTCTCCATGTTCATTCCTAAGAGCATAATGGATTTTATTTTTTTAATTCTCTGTTATGTTTATTGATGATGATGATGATGATGTCATCCAAGCCTATTTCGGATACGGCGCCATCATTTCTGCTGACATTATCCAACGCAAACCATTATTGTAGGTAGTTCAAGAACGCTTAGCAAAATTGACTGGTCCACCCTCCCACAAGTGGTTTTTGACGGAATAGCAATCCCATACAGCGAAAGCGTTAAGAATTTAGGTATCATCATTGACCGCAACTTTTCATGGAAGGCTCAGCTTGAATTAACCAGCCGGAAGTTGTTTGCGTCAGCCGGTTCACTAAGAAGACTACGCAACTTTTTGCCCACGTCCACCAAGACTGCGCTTGCACAATCGCTTTTACATCCCGTTTTAGATTATGCCGATGCTTGTTATCTGGACCTCACTGAAGAACAGCTTAACAAGCTCGAGCGCCTACAAAATTTTTGTATCAGATTCATATTTGGCCTCCGAAAATATGATCATGTGTCTCCCTTCCGTTCACAGCTTAAGTGGCTTCCAATTCGTCTTCGTCGGAATACGCATATCCTCTCTCTTCTCTATTCTATTCTTTTCAATCCTTTCACTCCTCACTATCTGAAAGATAGATTTCAATTTCTTCATTCTTCAAACAACTACACTCTTAGGTCATCAGAAAACTTGATACTCAGAACTCCTTCGCACAGCACTTCCTTTTACAGCGCTTCTTTTACTGTCCAGGCTGTTCGGCTGTGGAATGCTCTGCCCGAAGAAATAAGACGGTCATCCTCCTTACACACATTCAAGCTGAAGGTGAAGCAACATTACCTAACGATGTCATCTTCCTAGCGTTATTTATTTACTATATAAACATTTTATCTGTTAGTTTAGTTAGCTATTTGCATATATCTATATATTAGTCTATTTTATAAGTATTTTAAGTATTAGGATTGGAACATTATCATATTTTTTTTTTTATTATACTTAAGAATATTTGTGTACTTAAATATATCCTACAAATTACACCGCACTCCATATTGTAAATTTCGCTCCATCCAAAGGTTGCCTGGAAGAGATCGCTTTCAGCGATAAGGCCGCCCATTGTATTGCCTTATTTATTCTAGCCTTATATTTATTTTTGTATTATTTCTGTTTGTGTGGTAATTCAATAAAGAGTTATCAATCAATCAATCAATTATCTAGAGCGACCATGAGTAGATCGATGCTATTATTATGTTTATTATATTATGTGTAAAGTGTATAATGTTTTGTACAAAATTGTATGTAATGTATTATGCAGTGAAACATGAATCTTGAAACTTGAAATTAAATTTATGAACGATTTTAATGGTACTGTCTGAGTTTATTGGCCGCCACCGGAGAGCGGAACAGAACAGAAACTAATATTAAAGTGCTGTAAAAATTATTACTTTGAGAAAACATTTGATGGAGTTGGTAGTTGGAGGGTTTTATTAAGTATTAGCTGCCCTGCCCGGCTCCGCACGGATTTAAAAATAAAACAAGTTCATATAAAAATCACATAGAATAAAGATCTTTAAGTTTTTAGTTAGTAATTTTTAAATTTTCCTATAAAATCCTTATTATATCACCAATATTTAATAAAAATAGCCAAAACTGTCCAACCGTTCTCAAGTGATGCGTTTACCATCGAACACCATTATATTTTTATTTGTGACAGTGTTATACTTTCTAACACATTTGTCATAGATTTTTCCATGTTTTGCAAAGTTTAAAATCTACGAAATATTCTTGAAAGCAGTAACCAAGAGTAATTACTGGCGGTAAGGAAATAGCCACGGTGGTAAATTTACAGTCAGGTTTACCACTCTAAAGCCACATTTTATTCGCAAATAAATAATTACAAGTTTTTTATTGAGCATAAAAAAGAACATAATATTTTTGCCGATTTACGGGTTATACGATCACCTACAACCCGTTTACAAGAATCTCTGCTATTTTATGGCGTAGTTTTACCTGCAGTCAATAAGCAGGGCGTGGTCCTTCCTGGCCATCGTGACGATGTACTGGTCCATGATGCCGCACGGCATACCAGGGAAGTCATGCTCTGCCTTCTGACACAGTTTTGCTTTTTCCACGAGACTGGGAAGAGAAACCAAATTAATAAATCGAAGGAAAGTATGTAATAGATAAGAGTGCCTGATAAAACGATCATCATCGTATCAGTCACGTCCACTGCTCAACATAGGCCTATCAATCAGGTCGACCGACCTTGTGCGGCGTGCAACCACAGTCTCCCAGCAACCTTTATCAGATCGTCTTTCCATTTAATGGGGGGCCGTCCTACGTTGTAAAAAAAAAAAAAATAAAAAAAAAATAAAAATAAAAAAAAAGTTGTGCTTTCCAGTGCGTGGTCTCCACTTGAGAACCTTTCTGCCCTAACGGGCAGTTCTTCGAGCTACGTGCAATGCCCACAGCCACTTCAGCTTGGTAATCCTTTGTGTTATGTCAGTGACTTTAGTATGACTATGAATCTCCTCATTTCTGATTGTATCTCGTAGTGAACGCCAAGCGTAGCCCTCTCCATAGCACGCTGAGCGACCGCAAGCCTTCTTAGACGTGTCTTCTTCTCACAGTGCAGTGCCGGGCTTTTTGGCCCTTTCCTGCAGAGTTCTTTCCGCCCCCCGTTTCAACGGGGGGGTCATCGGGTCGGCTCGCGGAGCCTCAGGTTTGTTACTCACGCGTTACTGGCCGCCCGATGCTCACTCCGCAGGGAGGATCGTCGGACGGTCGCCGCGCAGGTACCTTTGTTGGGAGGAAGGTAGGGGGAAGGGATGAGGGAGGGATGTCCCCGTCTGACGATGCCTGGTCCTCATCGTCAGTTTCTGTGATCAGCTCCCGCGGATACGGCTTACTCTTAGGGGGCCTTTCTGTGAGAGGAGCTAGTTCTCTTAGATGTTTGTAAGAGGAGGTGTCGAGGCGCGCAAACATCCTGGTTGCTAGGCGGCCTATAAATTGGTCTAAGCTCTCAATTTCTAGGTCTCGCTGAATGGTGGCATTCCGTACGTACCGTGGTGCGTCTACGATCGTCCGGAGGCATTGGCTTTGCTGACTTCGCAGTGTCTTTCTGTGGCCTTCGGCTAACAAAGCATACCACGCGGGGGCCGCGTATGTGAGACGCGGGCGGACGTAAGTCTTGTACAGTCCAACCTTCATTCTGAGTGGAATGTTGGACCGGAGGACGGGCTTCAGTAGCGCTCTAGTAGTACTCGCTAGGCCACGGACGTTCCTGGCGTGTTTACTCATCGTGAGGTTCCGGTCTAAAGTAACCCCCAGGTACTTAGCCGTGTGCGACCAGGCCACCGGTTGTTCCTCCAGGGTGAGTTTTGGCGGTAGTGTGAGCCTCTTCGAGAATGCCACCGCCTGTGTTTTACCCACGTTGACACTCAGTCTCCATTTTGTCAGCCAGGCGGGGAGCTCTGCTAGGATCCTTTGCATTTTGGTGGCGGCGTGATTGAGGTTCATGGATTTTGTGATATATGCTGCGTCGTCCGCGTAAAGGGCTAACAGAGCATCTTCTGAGTTGGGTATGTCATCGGTGTATCGTGAGTAACACACAGGGGAGAGGCAGCTGCCTTGTGGTACTCCCGCCTCTATGGGTCGTCTGGAGGAGAGCGCTTGCTCCACACGCACTGAGAAGCTGCGGCCTTTAAGAAACGACGCTATTACCTTCACCACCTTCTGCGGTATTGGTGAGGTAGCCATCTTATAGAGGAGTCCCGCGTGCCAGACTCGGTCGAACGCTTTTTCCATGTCCAGGAATACTGCGACTGAGTGTTCTCGCCTGTTGTGGGCGGTAGTGAGGTGATGCAGTACCCTACACAGTTGTAGCGTTGTGCTGTGTTCCGACCTGAATCCGTACTGTTCTGGACGCGGGGGGATGTGGGGATTAATGTGGGTGAGGAGGAGCTTTTCAAATAATTTTGATAGGCTAGGAAGCAGGGTAATTGGGCGGTAGCTCTCTGGGAGCAGGATGTTTTTGCCGGGTTTCGGTATCATGATAACCCGGCCGGACTTCCAGGGAGAGGGGAAGTGACCGCTTCTCATGATCCCGTTGAAGAGTCGGGTCACGGAGGCGATCATTTTGTAGGGGAAGTGGCGGATGGCAGCGTTCGTTATATTATCTTCACCGGGTGCCTTCCTTGGCTTTGTCCGGCGTATGGCCCGTTGGACTTGCCCGGGAGACAAGAATATACCTTCTGCGGTGTTTGCCTCCTGGGTATCGGCCTTGAGGTAGTTTTCGACAAAGGTTTCCACTTCTGTTGTGTGTACCGGATCTTTGTCTGGGTTGTTCTTGAACTGAGCCTCAAGGCTGTCTGCGAAGATCTCCGCTCTGTCTTCAGCTCGGTATCTTGGGTTACCATCTTGGTGCTTGAGAGGTCGAATAGGAGTTGGGGTGTTCCTCAGCTGTCGACAGAGCTTGTGGAGCGATGCCCAGTCTTCTGTGGCGTCTTCTATCCTGCTCTCCCATTTCTTGGCGTTGTCCTCCTGTATCTCTGCTTTCACCTCGTCGCAGAGGGCGTTCAGCTTGGTCTTTAGACGTGGATCTCTTGTTCTCTGCCATTGTTTCCTCAGCCTACGTTTCTCTGATAGGAGTTTGGTCAGGTGTGCTGGTGCTCTCGCTAGTCTGTTGTTGCGAGGTGGTAGTGAGGCTTCGGAAAGTGCCCCTTGTATTGCGCTCGTAATCTCCGCGGCCAGTTGGTCCACTTCTGCGGGGTTTTCCACTGGTCGCGTGGGGGCTGTGTTTTGTAGGGTCTCCGAGAACAAGGTCCAGTCGATTCCGGGTCTTGGTCTTGGTGGTTTGAGAGCAGCCGGGCTGGTTTCCAGAGTCAACAGGACTGGTTGGTGGTCGGACTGTAGCTCGTCGAGCAGTACCTCCAGCTTCGGGTGGTTTGGTAGGTTGGTGTGGACTGCGAGGTCGATGACGTCAGGTGTTTGGTTCACCTGGGTAGGGTAGTGGGTGGGCGTCTCTGGGCCTGCGACCTCGTAGCCATGGGTTTCCGCGTACTTCTGGAGGATACCGCCGTCCCTGTTCCTTATGAAAGCCTTCTTATGAGTTCTTGAGTCGCCTATAAACTTACTCAATATTCTTTCCAGCCAATCCTTCCAACAGCGTGAAGACGGCAACCTCTACCGACGCACTGCTCGACAAGCCAGAGCCCATGGGCACGTCAGACACTATCACAGCATCGAAGCCTTTTACTGGACCTGCAAGAAACCATTATTGAATTATTTTTGTACTTATGTGGTCACCTCGATGGTTTTACTTATAGTTTTTAAAAATTGATCCGAAAATAAAATAATAATTTGGATCTTGACAACACTGCCGAGTCCTTATCTAAGAAATAGGATTTTTTTTAGTCATTTAGGAGTTATTTCGGTCTAGCCATTTAGGAGAAAAATTACGAACACACGCACACCGGAATTTTATATACAAAGAAGATTATGTTAAAAAGGATTCTCGTTTTAAAACTTAGTTCAGGCTAGCACAGGATCGGGACGAGTGACAAAAACAATGAATGGCCTATGCCCAGCAGTGGGTTGACACGGGCTAAAAATGATGATGAAGAAACAAACAATTATTATTTAGGTACCTACATTATTAAGTTATAATCTTAAACTATTTAGAGACAATTATAAAAGCTCCACCAAAGTGGATTGGATTTCTGGGAAAATTCTTCCAAACATTATAATTAGAAAATAACAAGATAATCCAACTTTTACGGCAATCTATCAAAATGTAATCCTTTAAAAACCGGCCAAGTGCGAGTCGGACTCGCGCACGAAGGTGTACCATTATTTATAAAAACGGCAAATAAATCATGTCTGTTGTATGAGAGCCCTTAAATATTTGTTTTATTTTAATTTAATTATTTATTTTTGAAGTGAATATATAATTAAATATTCTTTGAATATTTCAAGCGTCTACCTGTTGTCGTTATCAATATACGTCATCAATATTCAATATATAGCAAAAACGAGTAAAAAATCACGTTTGTTGTAGTGAGCCCCCTTAAACATTTGTTTTATTCTGTTTTTAGTATTTGTTATTATAGCGGCAACAGAAATACATCATCTGTGAAAATGTCAACTGTCTAACTATCACGGTTCATGAAATACAGCCTAGTGACAGACGGACAGACTATCTGTCTGTCCGTCTAATCTGTCCGCGGAGTCGTAGTAATAAGGTCCCGTTTTACCCTTTGGGGGGAACCCTAAGAACTAAGTATTTTTTATTGAAGGATTCAACTTGAAGAGGTTTTACGAGGGTTCTAAACGCCGCACCGCCAGCGAAGATAATCATTGTTAGAGGACCAATTTCAGTATAGTAAGCGGATATGAGGGTATTTTTATTTTGGCCATTTGCTTGTTCCCACTTGGAGATGGAACAAGCAAATGGCCCACCTGTTGGTAAGCGGTTACCGTAGCCTGGACGTTAGGTACCCACGAGTACCAATATAATCCCGAAGTCATCAAGTCCAGAGTGGACAGGTTCTTTTTAGGCAAGCGAGCTCCATCTTCGATCACACCATCACTTACCATCAGGTGAGATAGTGGTCAAGCACTTGTCTATGAAAAAAAGGGAGTGTGTTGCTGACCCTAAGGATCTCATTCGTTATCTGAAAATAACTTCAGTCGAGGACCACTCCTCCTGAGTGTTCATGGGAGGAAATTCTTCTGGAACCTCACGACGCGCGACCACATCGTCTCCAAGGTGTGAGGATGGATTTCAGAGCAAGTATGAATGGATTACATTTTTATTTACAATTTGACGATGCTTTTGCAGACCTTAAACTTATTATTTGGAACTGTTTCACTCGTTCTTTTTATAAATTGTAATAACTACATATAAGTATGTATATGTTGTTTAGGTATGTAATTAAGTGACATATTTAAATTGTTTGATCTGACTTGTCCAAGCACATGTAATTTGTCAAAGGATATGAATAAATGAAATGAAATTAATCTCGTTGAATTCATGTTTCGATCGAAATTCAACTGTCAACGCAACATTTGACGTAATGTATGTAACTGCAGGCACAGCCGGTTGAGACGTAGGAAATTGCGGGTTCAATTCCCGCCGCGAAACGAATGTTTGCATGATCTACAGATATTTTTGATTTAGGTCTGGGCGTTTGGCTACACATTATAACTATGTATCAAAAATATGTATTCTATCAGTTATCTGGTTCCCATAGTACAATCTTTACTTAGTTTGGGGCTAGGTAGCGCTGTGTGAAATGTCCAGTACTATTTTTTAGCTGAATGCGACCGAAAGTTATCCGAAGTCAAAATTATGCTAATCTGGGTGGGACCAATGATTTGACCAGTGGCGGCCATCTTACCTGGGAAGTTAGCCACCACCCCCTTTACATAGTTCGCCCAGGCAGGTATCCCAGGCTTCAGCGGTGAAGAGGCAGGTGTGGGGAAGCTTGTCTCCAACTCCTCACCTGTTGCCAGGATGGATATGATTCGGCATTGGTCGGTTCTGTTCGGGGCTCCCACGATAATGGTGAGGAATGGAAGGGCCTGGTATTAAAATATACAATAATAAAATTAAAATTCAAAAACCCCCTAATACATATTTTTAACCATTATATATTTCCAAAAACACCTTATAAAAAACACGTCCTTTGATATGATAACTCTAATACCTGCATGCCAGAACTGAAATCAAAACTGAATCAGGCGGGACTCAAGCATAGCTTTTTGAATAGGTTGACTCCGTGATTTAATTAAAAAGGTTTCAGTGCGTTTGGTTGAATGCAGAGGTCGGATCTTTGCCATTACTTTGTGATGAATGACGTCTGTACTTTCTCAATCAAATGGCATTACTGACAGTGACGGAGTCTGAATGAAAAAATACCGCCAAGGTGATTTATCTGTGGAAGAATCTTAGAACTTTAGATAGAGGCAAGAAAGAATAGAACGGGTGGCAAAATGGTTCAGGATCAGATTCTGTCATGCTGTTTATACACTCACTCACGAGCAATATAAAACAGCCACTAACTTATCATGAAATATTTCCGAAGCCACGCAAGATTCTTGAAGTACCTAATATGCAACTTTCAAGTGTATCTAATAACGCATAAAGAACACCTAAGTAATGGAAACAAAACAAATATAATATTCGTGTGTGTAATATTCAAATGTAGTACCAAATTTTATTCCTTATTCTATTTATGACTTCAAACAGGCCAGTATGTAAAAAGGTTTTAATGTGCAATATAAAATTCTAACCAAAAATGTTTTTACTTCATAAAACGTACTGTGAGGTTTAGGAGATATTTAGATTTTGTACGCACTTAGCACACTCGAGCTAGTTGATGCAAGGCTCCTCAGCCTGGAGCATCGACGAAAGGTTGCTAGCCTCTCGGTTTTTTATCGAGTACATTTCGGAGAGTGTGCGGCGGAACTTTTCAACCTAATCCCACCATCTCCATTCTATCATCGGACAACCAGGCGCTCTGCGGTGCGCCACCGCTATATGGTAGGAGTACCTCCCATTCGCACAAAGCGGTTCTCTTCGACCTTAATTATGCGCACCGCCAAAGAGTGGAACGCCTTGCCAGAGTCTGTGATTTCTGATAGCTACAACCTGGGTATCTTTAAGTCGCAAGTGAATAGGTTTCTTCTAGGCAAGCGTTTACAATCGTAGACTGCATCATCGCTTACCACCAGGCGAAATAGTGGTCAAACGCAAGCCTATATAAAAAAATTAAAAAAAAAAAAAAAAAAAAACTTAGCAAGTGACTTTTTTTATTGCTCGCCAGCTTATACACAAGTAAATAAAAATATTAAAAAAAATTGCGTCGCGGGTTCAAAACTAAGCTAAGCTAAGGGTAGCTAAGAATCACCGCAGATTAGCTTTCTATTAAAAAAAACCGCGTCAGACTCGGTCTATCAGTTTGGGAGTTAGGTACATTACCACAGACAGATATACAGATAGTTAAAGACGCCAAACTTATTACACCCCTTATTTTGTATCGGGGTTAAAGAGAAAAATGTATAGTCGTAAAACAAAATAGATTTTTCTTTTTAACCTGAGATGTGTGATTATAAAAATCACACAAAAAGTCTAGAATACCGATCTAACTAATGAAAGTTTTAAGAACCCAGCCAACTGTTGTTAGACTAATTGGATTGATAATATTAGAATTAGATCAATCTTACAAGAACAAGCTTTGATTATGTATTCCCAAATTTAATCCAATTGAAATTCAATTATTCTCCATTAAAGACTTTGATTTATTTTCCTAATCAGCCGAAAACTTTATAATAGAAAAATTGGTTAGCCATTTTGTTTACGACATTTTTTTACGGGCACGCTTAGATACATGTAATTCGTATTTTTGGCGCCTGTTGGGGTTTTATCATATACGAGTACGTGGCAGTTAACTTCTCCCGCGCCTGTTGCAGCAGTGTAACCCCATCTTTAGTGGCCGAAAAACCTCACGTGATTAAAGGACGACCCCTTACCAGGCAGTAAGCACTTTTATGTACACATATAGTAGAGGTGCAAACCACAGGTAGAACGAATCCCTCGCAGTAGTCGATATGCTCTCCAATGAGGTTCACGCGACCGGGCGCCGCCGCTGCGACTGTTGGCGCTCCATTGTACCTGGCCGTAAACTTCTCTCTAGCCTGTTTCAGCAGTGTGGCCTCACCTTTAGGTACAGCCTCTGTCATCTGGAAATCATCATCCAGTAAGGTAAGTAAGTAAGGTGCTCCGAAATAGGTATGTTAATTCGAAGGGGTTGATTCAGTCCATGAAAATAACCAACATTTCATAAAAAGACGTGTGGCACTCGGAGACTATTGCATAGCTGTTTTTATCAACTTATGCAATTATAATTATTTATTTATGCAGTATTTTTTTTCCTTTGTTGTTTTTTCTTACTTTTATTACGTATTCGTCCGATTTCGGAGCAGCTCGTCTCGATTCGTGCGAGCTTCCTAGAGTCGTACCATGAAGTAAATACAAAGAGGAGGTGCCCTAACGCCGAAACTCTAAGCGGCATGAGTCACCAGATTGCGGGGTGAAGAGGGGGATTACGCATGCGCAGTAACGCCGATACAACCAATGCCACCTAGAGGCGAGTTGCTGAACTAAAGAGACAAGCGTGATATTTCAAATAGTCATTAAAAGTTCTGCTATTCATCGATAGATGGCAAAACTAAAAAGTATCACCGCTGTGCCGGTCGGAGTGTTAGGTTTTTTCGTTACGGAATTTCTGGATTCGGTCTCCACGCTCAAGGCCCGCGATAGAAGCTATGCAATAGCTTAAAAAAACATTCGGTCACCCGCGTTTTTCCTAAGCAGAAAATTAAGGTCCGTACTACACGAGCGGTTCTCCCGTCGCGGAAATCCGCATGTAAACCGCAGCGGACACAATTTACGATTAACGTTGTATGACGCACTGAGCAGCTTCCCGCTGCGGCCGCTCGCGGTGCACAGGCAGTGTAGATTGCGTGAACCACGCAGTGAGTGGCGATCTACATCACTAGTACATCCCTATCCCTAGGTGAGATGATCGATCTGCCACTGTCAGTTTACGCGCCTTGCGACAAAGATTTTATTTTACATGACCAGAATTTGCTCATCCAAGATTTATGTTCCCTAGCGCTAATTCACTTATGTATCTAGGATAGAACATTCATAATACCGTGTTGTTAACATTTATACAGTCGTTTCAATTGTTAGACTTGGGACGTCGCAAAACTCCCACAAGTGTAGTTTGCGACATACAACTTCATAATAAACTTTCCGCTGCGGGAGAACCGCTCTTGTAGTATGGGCCAAAATATTCTCTTTAAAACAAACATCCGCCGTCTCACTGCCAGAAAGGTCTTTTTTCTTTTGTATTTTTGATGTATATTTCTAAACCACAAAATAGATAGACACAGAAGTTGAGCTTGGTACAACTAGTGATAACAGGCGCACGCACACAACCAACTTATGCGATCTTGGATCAAATCAGTCGACCGCCAACCGCGTGGAGAATATTAGGTAATTAAAATAAATATAGGCCTAAACTTCACTTCTGTACTGTAACTTTGTTTCTATTTTGTGTTAAAACTCTGGGAGCTCTTAATATTTTCTTATACTGTGTCAAAGCCAGAGATCTGTATTGAATAGATTACGCCAGTTCACCTACTTTGCGTGCCTTTTAGTTGGAGCAAAGCTATTCGGTAACCACTCCGAACTTGGATGGCTTGTCAGTAGCATGTAGCAGCGGCGCGGTTTTTCATTTCATTTCAAATTACTCTCGGGACGTCATATACTAATTGACGCACTTGCGTTATGTATTCAATATAGATTTGTGGTCACAGCTAATTATTTTGTTATTTTACGATCCATCTTCAGCTATTCCTTATCATTGCGATAACGTTCCATGCTAGTTTACTGTTCATGAGAAATATTTGCAAAGGTCATGTTACGTACATAGGGCGACTTGCGCTGCGCAACGTTGCCTAATCGTATTTAGTGCAAGTCGCCATTAGTGTACAAAAAAGTAAATTATTTTACACAAATACATACCTAATAGATTTCACAATAGAACTTGATAACGTCAAATTGTAGCTCAAATAAGTATTTATTGTAATAAAGAATTATGGTCCTTCCTATCAGTAATATCTAAAATACCGACTTACATTTTCTACCTTCAATCTAGCATAATAAAATAAAAAACAAGATAGCCCTGCCTAGGTGGGTAACTAATACATAATTATGACAAGGATAATTTATCATCATCATCATCGCCTGCAGTCTGTCTTCACCTACTGGGTTGTACCTAACTATGTGCAACACTTTCTAATGTAAAATTATGTTTTTCTTTATGGAAAAACTAGAAAGTTCGAGAAATTCGTTAAATCCATCCATACTAATTGATCGACTGAAGCGAGATCTCCAAATCAACTTGGGCAAATCGGCGTTGTATGTATGTATGTTTGTTTGTCCGAGGATAACTTTCGAAGCGTTAATCCGATCATCGTGAAATTTGGTATAGGTATAGGTAAGTAGTGATGGCACAACTTTGGTATGACTAAATGAGATAAAAATGTTGGGGGGCTGTTGAGATATTAGGGTTCAAGAGGGGTAAAAAAAAACAAAATGAGACGATTAGGTCAAATGGTACGCCTAATAAAAGGTCTTTGTGAGTACATTTCGAACCCGTTTTTATTTTTAGTTTAAACTTTGCAGTTTTTAAGTTATTAGCCATTATAAAAACTAAATTTCGACAAATTTCACATGGTACACCAGTGATCCCACAGAACTGAAATTTGGTATGCGTGTAGCTTTAATGACACAAATATAGGGAAAAGTCTGAAATCTAGAATAACTGCAATTTATAAACCCAAAAAAGGGTAACCAAGTAAAATGAACTCCTGTTACCTCTAATTTGAATTAAACTATAGGTTAAGTTAGTTATTAGGTATGCATTTCGTGGCACTATTTTGATAGTCAAAGATTACAAATAATATTTTTTTGTTTTTATGGGACACTCGCGAGATCTCAGTTCGGGGCGAACTACTAGTATTATAAATTGGAAAATAACTTTCTCTGTCTGCCTATCTGTAGGCATGTTTGTCGGCGACGATGAAACGGCTGGACCGATTTCGAAGAAATTTGGTTTAGAGTTCTATTATGACCGGGGTTGAGACATACAATCTAGATATATAATTAGAAATTAAGTTAACTAAACTACTAATTGTAATAAGTTAGTCCTGTAAAAATAGATGTAAGTGGAAATAAATAAATACCTACTAAATAAGTAGGTATGTAGGTTTATTTTTTAACCGACTTCACAAAAGGAGGGTAATGTTTTTATTGACAAACCACGCTTGCGAAGCCGCGTCCGGGAGAGTTAGTATTTTATACATATTTATTTGTCAGATAAAACATAGCAAACCAAACATCTGCCCGATTACTACTATTTAACCACGGTGCTGGGTTGAGTAAGTTTTGTAGTGACGGTAATGAAAGCCTCTCGCTCCTACCAGCCTCTATATCCCAGTAATATAGTCTACAATCGTTTAGCACTCACGTTTGTTCGGAGATCCGTTTGAACTATATAGACAGAAAACAGCGATGAACACGCTCGGCCGCGCACTGAGATGCGATACCCGACGTTGTTACGATTGTATTAATTGTTAGGTATGGTACCCACTGTCAAGTTGCTTATTTTACGACTCAATGGTGGCGATTCTGTTGTTCACGGTGACTAACTAAAATTGTGTTAAATACGAACGGTGATATCTTGTTTGCCTCTGATACACTAGGTGACATTTTGTCGCGCAACACAACGCGCAACACTCAATCTACGTGTCGCTGCAACGTTGCAAAGTGTCCCGCAACAA
Organism: Philereme transversata; assembly: GCA_963924445.1. NCBI lineage: Eukaryota > Metazoa > Arthropoda > Insecta > Lepidoptera > Geometridae > Philereme > Philereme transversata. The sequence goes on along the minus strand of OZ004339.1, from coordinate 32,860,397 downwards.
GATCCGCAAGATTTGACGTGACGCGGGACATGTTGCTTGCTCCCGCTCCGAGAGCAAGCGCACGCGTGTTGCCAACCTCAAGAAACAAAAAAATAACGGCTCACCAATACAAAACCAGGAGAAAACAATAAGTAAAGTAAAAAAGGCAGATTTCATACTTTCCTCATATAATTAAAACAATCACGTACTTTTATTAGTTAACAAGACTCACATATGTACATTGTTATATTATAATATTGATCACAATATAATAAAAAACAAAAATCACAGTAAAATTATTTTCCACTTTCATCATCAATTCTCATCTTCAGTATTTTTAGACTCATTTTCCTTTTGTATAATTTTATTATACATATTTTTGTTAAATTTCTTCATGTGCTGGCTTCAAATGAGTAGCAATCAGTTATTTCGGATTTAGTGTATAATGCTCCTTTAATAGTTGTAATCGACGTATGTTGCATATATCTGTTATTATATTACATAGTGGTTATCAAAAAATATTTACATAGGTGGCGCTGAACGCTAATGAAAACAGTAAAAATTAGGAATGAAACAGAAAACAGGAGCATCAATGTGAAAACAGCAAATCTACTAATCTACTGTTAAAACAGTAGGGTCGGTCCCACGTCAGTGCTGCGCCATTTGTTACCGAGTGTAGTCGTGTGCGCAACGTGCCCCTCAACATGTCTGTAGTGTGGGGAAATGAAACCGTGCTTTCGCTTACGTTTCACTCTTGAAATAAGTATGTACGCAGCACTAATCGTCACAACCTCCTCGGGCGACATTTCTATAAACACAGTCAGTGTAGCCTGCAAAATGTTCCATGTCTCTCGGGACGTTCACGTTTTTGTCGAGCGACATGTTCCGCAATATGTCGCTCCGTTTGTCCCTAAGTGTATTCGAGCCTTAATGATCAATAGTAGGTACATTGTTTAAGGGTCCTAAGCGCACCCTCGACTTATTGGCGTCCTCGCCGTAATCCAACGTATTCTAGTTTCTGATTTAGATAATAATTTATGCGCATATCAAAATTAATCAGTTGTTATTTTTATTTGATGAGAGCACGAAGCGAATCAGTGCAATCCTCACAACACTGGCTCGCCAGAGACCCGGATGGCCTTACAGTTACAGGCAGCGTTGCCAGATTTATTTTTTCAAATCGTGATTTTGAAACTTTTTGAGTGAACAAAGCGGGATTCTTTCGTCGAAAGCGAGACATAGTAAAAAAAATCATAATTGTTTAAATATTTAGGTCTTGCCACTAAAATAGCTCGTGTTTTAAAAATTCCCATACAAAAATTGATAAGGAAGTTTTTAAACACTCGTTATACATTTGTTTCGTTTTTTTGTGGTAACAAGGTTATCGTTTTATTTGAGTTTTAAATTACGTTTACGCGACAATAGATAGCAAAAATAACCATAGAAAATGTATTTTAATAAAAATATGATACTTTAAATCCGGTTTGCCTTATCGTTAGGTAGTTCAGTCTTCTTCGTCGTCTGAATAAAAAAAAAATAAAAAAGAAAATCAAATAAAAATGTTTTATTTATTTGAAAAATGTGGTGTTTCTAACAATAGTCTGAGAAGTGAGCGTTACAATTTGTAACTTACAATATGAGAATAATTTATTTATAAGAAGTACTTATTCATGATATTTCTGTGATCATTTATCTTCTTTTAAAGTTTCCTCGGCACACTGCACGCACGGTCGAGTTACGAGTATCCCCGAAAAGCGGGACTGAACCCTGTCCCGAGCGGGACATTTATATTTTGATTTAAAAATCGGGACGTGCCGCCAAAATCGACACCTCTAGCAACGCTGGTAGTAATGTATTAAGGTCATTAAAAATTCTCACTTGATCATTGCAATGTGCTAATGTTAATATTTATTGTAACATACCTACTAGTACCAAACATATAATTTAAATGGCGCTTAGCTTAAGCGAAATGTATTGGACCTAAACTAAACTTGTCATCTTGTAATTTACCCATAACATTTCATTTAATTTAAAACAATTTTAGACCTCACTCTCGAGTGTGCACTCCTCCTTATACCCAGTGGTACACTATCTACATTATTCTTTATTGCCCCTTGACTCTGATAACAATAGTAACTGTTGCATTATCTATGGCAAATATTCGTATAAACTGTCACGTATGCTGTGGCAATGTCGGGCTTAGTTGTAAACTGACGAAGTGAGGATTACGACCGGCGCTCTAACGACTTTATTAGTGCGTATAGTGTTAGACATCGGCTTCGTTTGAAAAAAAAATTATGTCTGTGTTATTCTTATACTTACAGTCAGCATCTGTGCTAGATGACTTATACTTACAGTCAGCATCTGTGGTAGATGACTTATACTTACAGGCAGCATCTGTGGTAGATGACTAATACTTACAGTCAGCATCTGTGGTAGATGACTTATACTACAGTCAGCATTTGTGGTAGATAACTTATACTTACAGTCAGCATCTGTGGTAGATGACTTATACTTACAGTCAGCATTTTTGGTAGATATCTTATACTTACAGTCAGCATCTGTGGTAGACGACTTATACTTACAGTCAGCATCTGTGGTAGATGACTTGTACTTACAGTCAGCATCTGTGGTAGATAACTTATACTTACAGTCAGCATTTGTGTAGATAACTTATACTTGTCTTACAGTCAGCATCTGTGGTAGATGATTTTTCGGAATTCAGAAATTATTTAAAGAAGCTAATGAGACTTTTTTTATTAGACTTATCAACAACTACGTCCACTACTTTAAGTACTGTAACTAGTTGTTCTGTAAGAACAGTAGACCCCTTGCGTTCCCTTGGTTCTAGGAGATCGAATCTGGTGTTCGTCTCCTGAAGGCGGAGAGGACTGCGTAGTCTGATTGTTATAGATAGGTATAATTATCCGAAAAAATTCATAAATTTAAATTTGTCTATTATAACGCAAACTACAGCAAACTTCCCCCTTCCCCCCCCCCCCCCCCTACACTCCCCCTTTTGAATGTTTTTCACAACATCTTGTGTAGAATGAAGTCCTTAGTGTGCCTCTCTTTGTTTGAAATCCGTCGATAAATAACAATACAGGAAACTTCCCCTCCTATTTTCCCCCCAATCAAAAATTGCGATGGTTTAAAAAATGTAAATAAATCAAGGTACCTACTTATGTGCCAATTTTCGTCAAAATTGGTTGAAAAATGCGACCTGTAAGCGAGAACAGACTGACAGACAGACGGACAAAACCATTTTTTGGTCAATCTCGAAACTGTCTTAGTTTCGAGCATTCAAAAAATGTTTTTGTGCTTTGCTCGCTTGGTCAACTATATAGAATAGTAGGTATTATGTTTTCTGTTTCGTGAAGCAACAAACACCAAAACTGTCGTATTTATTAGTATTATTAATTGGATTAGTAGGACTGTTGCATCTGTAGTTGCCGATAGTGATAACCGCATTGTATGTTTCTTAGATAAGGCATTAGTATTCGAGATAATTACGTGATCTGCTTTTGATTATATATTAGGAAAATGCTGCATTCATTTGAATAGTGAATTCCTTGTGAAAGAGCTTACCCGGGGAAGTACTACCACCAAGCCACCAAGCAGTATTGCTATGTTTCGGTTTGAAGAGTTGCCAGTGAAATAAATGGTTTACTTTTGTATGCCTCACGTACGGACGCCGGGCATGCATCGTAGGGTACCTACGTTTGTAAGGTGCGTTACCTACGAAGCAATACTTTGTTATATACGACGCTTGTTGCATCTTCAGTTCGAAGAAAAATTCAGAACCAATGCGAAAGGCAGCTTCGCATTTGTTAAAAAAAGATCGACTATTTACCGCCACCCACATCACCAGACTCCAGCCAGACTATAATCTAGTCTAGGCATTTATTCTGCACCTAGGTACAATCAGTCTAATAGTTTGGGTTATGTTGACCTAGTCCCGTAAAATGTTCGTTATAAAAATTGCAACGTATCGAAATCGAGGCACAGAATACTAAAATAGCTAATTGAAAAATCCTTATTAATTTTCAAACGCTAATGTAAATTATTTAGCATAGCCGCATGTTTTGACTTGAGAGTTTAGTGGCCGATTCAAGGCACGAATAAGTCACTTAATATAAGTGGCTACTCTTTATTACACAGGTTCATTTAATGTGGTCGCTACTTTTGAACTTATTATCCATTTTTAGGGTTCCAGACCAAAATTGTAAAAACGGAATCCTTATGGTGCGACTTTGTTTGTCAAGACAGAGCTGATTATCTCAGCAACTACTGAAGCACTGAACCTATCGATTTGAAGTTTTTAATAGTTATAAATAATACTAACCAGCCCCTATAGCGAGTAAAACAATTAGGCAGGGTAGGCTGGCTTTTACGTAGCAGATGAGATACGCCTCGCTTACGGTTGTAAGTATGTAGGACTATTTCCTAAGGACTATTTCAGGCGAACTGCCTTTTACGCCACCTACCTTTTAACGTGGATTATTGATGCATTCAGCCGTCACTCCTTTCTAATTTCGATTCGATTAAGCATGGCTGAGCTGAGCTGTTATGACAGTTTGACAGGAGTGAACGACCGCAGGGTTGCTGACGGAGACCATATTTTTAGGGTTCCGGATCAAAGTGATAAAAACGGAACCTTAAGGTGTCCGTCTGTCAGTCCGACGGTCACAGCTGATTATCTCAGCAACTATGATGTTATCGACTTAAAATGAAGACCTACTTGCACAACGATCCCTAAACGTATTTAGCGACTATATTTAAATTTGACATATTTATATTATTTCAAAACTCCTTAAATCATATTTAGCCACTAAATACGTCCCCCTAAGAATAGTTATAAATAATAACGACCCGACTCTATTGTAATATTTGCAAGTAAAAAAATCACATCACTCAAATGGGCCAAAATGGTGGGGGTTAAAATTTAAGTAGTGTTAGGGAACGTACTACGTGATCCGTTCAGGGGGGAACACCCCCCGATCTTCAAAATACCACGTTTGGTCACAGGGGCTTAGGTTTTCGTCACGTAGTCCTCTAGAAAAATATCGCGCTTTTTCGAGCTATATTCAAATATGGCGCGCAGCGTTTAGAGCCGTAGTAATTAGTAAATAAATAGAAAACGTTTATTTCAGACCAGACAGATCCATAATTTTTGTTAGTTATAAACACAATTATTTTTTTACCTTCCTGTTTGCAAAAATTATTTAAAACTATATAAATTACTACGTGAAACTAAAGAGAGGAAGGGGGAGGGGCCTTGGCATATACAGGTGGTCACCGAAGGGGGGGGGGTGTACAAAATGGGTCACGTAGTATGGGTGCGTTGGTACACAGGTGCATTAATATTAACATTAGGCATACACAATTACTTAGGCATGCACTATTATCATATTTAGTACATGATAGTAATTACATAATTAATTATTCTTATTATTGTTGTAGGTACTCCCATAGTTTTGAAGTTTTTTAAAGAAATATTGATAAAAATACGGTTCGCCACGATTACTTGGTTTTCGAAAGGTGTCGCTGCTGCTAAATTAACTTAGATACAGTACCTTCTGTGTGTAAGTCTAACTCGTACCTGACCGGTCTTGTTTATAAGTACCTTGAGTGTCTATTAAATAATTAAATTCATAAGGTGTTTGAAATTTTGAATTATTGACTTGTACTAAAACAGAATAGAAGATGGTATCATCATCATCATTGGCAGCATAATAGCAACCCAATGCACGGTCGTCTACTCACCAGGTGGATGGGCTGCCACGGCCTATTACATTAGCTCACCCCAATATACCTATTCCCCCCGCGCCGGAAGTACATAGTTTTTTTTTAATTGAATGGTGTTTTAAAGTTAATTCATTTAGAAAGATTTCCGTTCACCTTCCCATTCAGTTATTTCTTTTTGCTATGAAAAGTTGCTAATTTTCTTGGTCGGCAATCGGCATCACCTTGCTAAGTATACAAAAATACTAGTTCCGGGAAACCCTGTAGACACTAAGTCAAAAATACAACTTATTTGCCCTCAAAGTTACGGGTTAGGTACACGGGTTGGGATCTCCATCTCCTTTGTTGTCCTTTACCCTGTAGGTTCCCGTTTTCCGTTACGGTAATCTATCAGTCATTCATAATAGATAATGTTGTTGATAGTATTGGTAGTTATAAATACGAGTTGTTTACACGTTATCTCGTTTGATTGTCATAAATTATAAATCGCATACCTACGTCCCAAAACGTCGTCTGCATAATTCGGTCGAAAGGTGGGAGTCAATTCCCGTAACATTCAACTAACGTTGTTTTTGTTTGTTGTTGTCGAATATTTTATATCCGCTACTTCCCTCCAGACGCAGCGGTGCCGTATTGACTAGCATTCTGTTTTCACCATCTCGTTTCCATCGTTACTAGCGACAGAGGAACGAATAGTACAAATCCTTGATGCAACCACTATCATTCATCCACGCTCAAAGTGCACATACGTAGATTGAAACGTAAACGTCAGGGCGGGTGCACCGCAATGACTGACATTGCATAACACATGTGACAGTGACTGTCAATGTTAAATAATTAAAACGTCAATGTCAGTCAATTGGCAGGCAGGCAAGCTCGCTCATTTTGTAAAAATACAACATTGTTTTGACACGGTTTTGCCTAAGTTTTCCAACGAGAATTCCAAATTCAATGGCTTTTACTACAAAAGATGTGGTCCTCAAAGAGGACAGACCAAAAACTCTTTTACTCCAAAAGCATTCCGACTATTTAGCAGGATATGGCTTGAACAAGGATGACTACGAATATTGCATGACCGAATATCTACGAATGTCTGGTATTTACTGGACTTTGACTGCGATGGAGCTCATGGGGCAGTCATCCAGGTATCATTGATTCTCCTGTACAAACTATAATCCACTCCGAGGTTCATAGAATCACTTATAACATTCGCATAGTCATACCACTATTTCATCAGATAATCATTATTTACATTTAAGCTCGATCTTAAAACGTCAAGTAGTTATTGCTAAGCTTATAGACATCTTGTAGTACTGTATTTGTTTCTTAGGTAAGATTTTTTTAGTATTTATCCATACTAAAACAAGCCTTAGAAAAACTAATCGATAACAAGCCAATATAAATTTTATTTTACTGAATAAAAGTCTTACATCACAATGTAAAATATATATATTTATGTACTTACTTAAATGGTTCATACACTTAGATAACACTTTCGAGGATAGCCCTGATGTAGAAGTTGCTTTTGCTTAACTTCAGGGGTGCACCTGCCATAGCATTTGATCTTAGTTCCTTATTTTGTGATGCAAATTAATTAGCAGTGTTCATTCCTTGAGAAAATTTGATACATACACTTTTTCTATCCAATGGACTACCTAGTTTGAATGAGGAAGAGATAACACACTAAATGTTATTTGGTTTCAGAATGCCAAAAGAGGAAATCATACAGTTCATAACATCCTGCCAGGACAGTGAGAGTGGTGGCATATCAGCCAGTATAGGACATGACCCTCATATGCTGTACACATTGAGTGCTATTCAGGTAATACCAACAAGAATACAACTAGATCGGTTCAATAAATAAATAATCCTGGACATTTCACGCAGCGCTACCTAGCCCTAAACTAAGCAAACCTTGTACTATGGGAATAGATAAGTGATACACTACTTATATAAGTACTAACATTTAGAAAAATTCCCAAACCTGGAACAAATATCTGTAGACCATGCAAACATTTGTCTCGCAGCAGGAATCGAACCTACAACTTCCCCATCTCTGCTAGCTATTCACCCACTGCGCCACAGTGATCAGGTTTAATTGCCACACTGGAAAATGCAGTAGGGTTGTCCCTAAATATTTTATGATGGAATTATAGGCACATGAAGCTTTACATCTGTATGAATGGTCCCTACGAGGCAATACTTTGTGATGATTACCACGTAACACCATGTGGGCTATTTGCTAGTTCCATCTCAAAGTAGTATAAAAAAAATTATGATACAACCACTTAATGTAGTGGAAGAAGTATCTTGTCCATACTGCCAGTCTCCACTATATTTTGAAAGAAATAAAGAAAGTAAAAACATTAATTTGTGATAAAAACAATATACAAAACGACAGTTTTTGGATCAGTTTTGTAAGAGACCAGTTTACTGTACTGTTGATCAAAGGTTTATTCATCCATAATTCTAATTCTAGGGTGGGGGGGATAAGATCTGCACTGACGTCCCACATTGGGATGTATTGTGCATTACCCCCCTTATTCATCCATAGTTGACATTAGATTTTGTAATTTCTTATTTTGTTTTATATTGTATGATTATTGATTAATGTGTTTTCATTTTGTTTTGTTTTTTACTTTATCTCGAGATAACAAGAGCAGATTGTTGATATTTGATAAATGTGTCTTTTTTGATCAATAAAGTCATTAAAACAGACAAACATAATATAACAAAATTTATACAACTAATAAAAATACCAAAAAAATGTGTCTTGTGTTTGACACAATAAAATAACAGTAAGTAAAGTATCCCATATAATTCTAATACATAAATTACTACATTTTCTAGGTGCTGGCAATGTATGACCGCTTGGATGCCATTGATGTTGAAGGAGTCATCAGATTTGTGAAGTCCATGCAACAAGAGGATGGCAGCTTTTTCGGTAAGGCAAGACTAACTTTACTTAGGTCACTATAACTTAGCCTGTATCAGAAGACCAGATTAAAATAACAATTACACATGTTATTTACAGGGAAAACTAATTTTAGAACCAAATTTTATGATGCCAGGTCAACGGGTTTTAGGTTTTAATTTATTTGCGAGTGTCAAAATATTCGCCTCAAATGGCCGTATTTATTGCGTTGACTTAGAAGCTTGATTTTTTACAGCTTCAAGGGATGGTAGACCTAAGTATTTGATATTAATTTCAACTTGACACCTGCCCCCGTTCCTGAGAAAAAAGATTTTGATAGACAGACAACGAGCTGATCTTATAAGGGTTTATTTTTTCCTTTTGAGATACGAACCCATAAAAATAGACGCAATAAAAAAGTAAGAAGGATAGTGCGTGTGTGAGTTTGTTTCCTATATGAATCATACAATACGTTTTTGTTTTGACAGGCGACAAATGGGGCGAGGTGGACACTCGGTTCTCGTTCTGCGCCGTGATGTGCCTGTCGCTACTGCAGCGACTGGACGCTGTTGACGTCAGCAAGGCGGTGGACTTCGTGCTCAGCTGTATGAACTTCGACGGAGGATTCGGCTCCAAACCTGGCTCAGAAAGTCATGCAGGTACATCTAGACCAAGTCACAGCTATAACCTTTTTATTTTTTGGTACTTGGAGATGAAACAAGGCCTTATCTTAAGTGGTAACAAAATTGCCTCGTACGTCACGCACCTCAGAAATGTGCCCTACTTCAACTTGAGGCATACAGGTGTAAAGCCTCATGTGCCGTATAGCACTATAGCAATGTAGTAGGTAGGAAGCAAGTCTCAATCATGGACACCCTTAAGGATTTACGTTTCAGATTGTAAGCCCTTTCAAATATGCTGAACATAAATAACAATGGTATTTCAGGTCTTATCTACTGCTGCGTGGGCACCCTGTCGATATGCAAGCGAATGGACGCGCTGAAGGCGGACGAGCTGGCGTGGTGGCTGTGCGAGCGTCAGCTGCCCTCAGGTGGCCTCAACGGCAGACCGGAGAAACTACCAGACTTGTGCTACTCATGGTAATATTAATAACAATATTTATTTATCAACTCTAAAACACCCAAAAAATTTAAAGTTACCAATATATGTTCAAAACTGAAACTTGTTTACGTAATATCTACGTCGCTGGTAGCCTATGTCACCCGCACCATATTAACGAATCAATTGACAGCTCATTTATCAAAATCGGATGAGTAGTTTAGGCGCTAAGGTGGAACATACATTTATAGACTGCTAAAAACATAACTCTTCCTTTTGTCTTTGCCGTAATCGGGTAAAAATGTAGCCTATGTCACCCGGAACATAATAACGAATCGATTGACACCTCATTCATCAAATTGGATGAGTAGTTTAGGCGCTACGGTGGAATATAGGATTATACTAACATACATGCATACTAGACTGCAGGCAGGGGCTGAAAGTTCCGATTTTCAAATAACATGGAATTTTATGAAGGAAATTTTATATATATTTTTGATATTTGTATCTATTAAAAGATCTTTATCGGTCTTTGTAATAGTATAGTCATTTCCGCCAGCATCGCAATAGTTCTTTTTTTACAGGCAATTCTTTGCAAAATTTCGGAAGGGAACATTCAGCCCCACTTTGGGGCGAGTTGTTCCATGTGTGGAGCAAATTGTTCCGCTTGGATAATAGAAAATAATATATAAGAATAACAGAATTTTTTAATTAAAACAATCGTTTATATAGTTCCATTTATTGTGTGTTAATGCAATGCTATAAACTAAAAAAAACAATAACAAAACACTACTGGATACCTCCAGATTAACTTTTTTTTGTATTGGTAAACTAAAATTGAGATCTATTAGCTTACAAATCTTACTAGATGCTTAATTAAACTTTAAAATACAAAAAAATATAACTGGAAAAGGTACTCGAAAAAAAACAGTTTTTTCATCTGTAATTATTATTTATATTAACTAAGAAATATTTTCAGATCCATAACAGAACTTATAAAAAACAACAAAACATAACTGGTAACCTTCAGTTAACCGTTTCTTTTATCATGTAAATTATAATAGAGATTCATCAATTTAAAAATCTTATTAAATTCGTAACAAACTACATAACATAACCAGCTCTCAATTTTTTAACAAATCGATGTAATGGCATATGGCTTCCCTCTTTTATGACAGCATTTGCAGCTTGACGCAATAACGATTCGGAGGTTTCCCCTCTATCAGTTTTTCGTTTGTAGGTATGCATACTAAAAAAAAGAAAAATTACTTTAAACATTTATGGTAAAATTTAAGGTCAATTGGGGTAAGTTGTTCCGAGGAACAGTCAGCCCCTTTGGGAGGGAACTTGTAGCCCCAAATTACATTTTATATGAAGACTGTCATGCTAGCAAATTAATGAAATCAATTTAAAAAACACTCAAACAATAAGATACCTAACTAATGCCACTACAAAATAGAAAAGTTACACATGAATCGGTCACTGATAATTAAAAATAGATCAAAAAGTTTACATACGAAAAAATTTACTCACGCGGTGTTTTAATAGCACGGTGCGCACAGCCACTCGTCCGCCGCCGTCAGAGCAACTAACTAAGATGACCGCCAGCGCGGCGTGTCACCTGATGCTTAAACAACGCACTTCGCGTGTATTGCTATCTCTTTTCTTTACAAAGTTATTACTGTCGGAACATCTTACCCCAGGAACTTTTAGCCCCGGCCTCCCTAGTTTAGGTACAGTGGAATAAACGAAAATACGAACATCACCACAAACATACATATACACTTACTTACAATTTACATAAATAGACTGCTAAAACATAACCCATCCTTTTGGCTTTGCCGTAGTAGGGTAAAGTAAGCATTTTAATTTTATATCATACGAAACATTTTAGTGTTGCCAACATATTTGTAATTCTTCTAAAATGGTACCTAGTGAAAATAAATTAACCATATTGCAGGTGGGTGATGTCATCATTATCAATGCTGAATAGAATACACTGGGTGGACAAGAAGACGTTAGAAGAATTCGTCCTAGCCTGCCAAGACACTGAAACAGGGGGATTTAGTGACCGACCAGGCGATATTACAGACCCATTCCATACATTATTTGGCTTAGCTGGACTATCTCTGCTTGGAAATTCTACAATAAAACATGTAAATCCAACATACTGCATGCCTCAAGAAACTATAGATAGACTCAAACTGGAACCTCAGATTTTACAAATATGATTAGGTGATTATTACTCACAGTATTTATTTATGACACATTATGTTAAGCAAAGATGAATTTTATAATACAATATAATTTATTTAAAGTATTGCGTATGTTTCATTACATTAAACGGTATAAAAAAATAAGTATTAAGCGGTATAAAGTATTAAATAGGTTTATTTATGTAGTATGTACCTATATCATGCTATTTTTATTAGCCCTGTGCAAATTTTCATTTTTTCCCTTTTCTGTGCACTACCTACACATCTTTATCTACAATACACAAAGGTTATCTGGAAGAGAATGCTCTTTAGCATTAAGTTCGCCTTTGTACTAGTTTTATAAGTGCAATAAAGTATTTTCAATCAATAAAACTATACGATGAACTGGTTATGAAGAGAGGATTTCTAGGCCATTTGTGATGAAGCTAATAGATGGCGTTGTTCTTTTGAATAATTTTAAGTTTCATTATTGGTTTGTCGTATTCACAACATAATAAATAGTGTTTGGTCGGAGTTCGTAGACTAGCAAAGTTGGTTACTATTTATAGAGTTAACAATTAACAAACTGAGACAACACAAAAAGACCACCCTATACTCAGTGCCATCTATTTATTCAAATGGAACAATTTTAATGTAAAACCTTTAGTTTTAGTATATTTTGTTTATTTTTATACGGACACCCTAAAATGACATTGAGAGAATGACAGATTACTCACCTGATAAAAATGTAAGTAAACAAACCAAACCATTCTTGTAAGGAAGGAAATGATTATAAAGAAATGTGTTTTTTGCTTTAAAACTATGTGATAATTAAACAAATTCAGTTGAGTCTGAGCTAGAATGTCACCGCTCTATTGTTTCCAGTTCTTTTTGTTTAGTTTTTGCGTTCATTTGTTTACATTATTTAGCTATTTCGTTTACTACAGTGATAGGATAAATTCCCACGGTTTACTTACAGAATATGACTATGTTATCGGTAAGTTAAAATACTAACGAAGCTACGATTTTCTTAAGAAGCCCATATTATTCTGATGATTATGTTATTATATAACCTAAAATAAGTCTAGTAAGTTGAAACCGGTATTTTTTAAATGAATTTTACATATAATTTACTAGGTATGAAATCTATATAAATACTTACCTTGCTATGTAAAGAACATTTAAGGTTTTTTACATCCTTTCTATCTCTAACTAACGAGTTTATGTTATAACGATTTAATATTCTTTAACTTTCTTGTATTTTAGTTGGTTCCGGTACAGCAGGCTCCCTGATCGCCCACCGACTATCCACAGAGACAAACCACACATTCGTAGTGTTAGAAGCGGGTGGTCGAGGCCATGCCTTGCTGGAGATCCCTGTGCTCGGCCCCTTCTTACATCGGTCTGTGTTCGACTGGCAGTATGAGAGTGTGCCGCAGGAAGGTGCCTGTTTGGCTATGGAAAACAATGTAAGTTGGTTTGCATGATCTAGGTCACAACTTCCCAACCGGCCCCTTAGGGGTGGGGGGGGGGGCTTGTATTCGGGTATTTTAATCTACCTACTCATTAATGTTGATGATTTAACACTAACACACAGATTTAGTTGTGCCACCTAGTTCCAATTGAGCAAACTACTGTACTATTTGTTTGATCACTCATTGTACATTGTATTAAATGAGGTACCTAGAACCTTGTAACCCAGGCCTTGTAATCAACAAGGCTGGAAAAAATACAAGGGGCATGAACATATTGTTTATAATCCGGAGAAGGGATGGAGGGGGGATCATCACCTATGTTTCATTAGCAGCTATGTAAGCGGATCGTATGCTGTAAAATTTTTGTAGATGACTTGGAAGAAATAATGTGATTTCTAAATAAATTTATGAACATTTATTGCTATTTCTCTAGTTTTCTCTTATTTTGAGATATCCTCTAATGGAATAAAAATGAAAACCTGAAGTACAACCAATTTCTATCAGTTGGCAGAAAACCTGACCAATTTACAAAGTATTATTGTAATAAGAACAGCTTAAATTATATAAACATACAAACCAATTATAATTAACCGTATCACCCATATGTTCCGATTTCAAATTGAAACTGATACTTCTACGAAAGTAACGTTGTTGCTCCCCTGATGGTCACAAAACTAATTTTGATAGATAAATTGTATTAGTAAGTTTGCTACTGTTGTATAATGAGATTAAATGCCATTATCAACCTTGTAACTTTATTGCAACTGTTCCTCATTAAAACTTACAAAACATCCCCCAAAACTTAGTTATGAGGTAACTTAAAAAAAATACAGATTGAAGTTTGTCAATAACTTCCTATAGAGCTGATAAGTGTTCCCTTTAAAAACTTAGATAACAATGCATGCAATACGATCTTTTAAAGTGTTAAAGTTTATTGGTAAACATTCGTCCATACCTGGATCAGTGGTGGAACATGACATTTAATGACGGGGTCATAAGACATGGGACAAGCTACGATGTTATTGCTATCTCGCTCGCTCTTGCAGCCCTTACGGGAGCCGTAAGTGATGCACCGAGTACCTATCGATAACACTAATTGCCAGTAATTGTATTTAAAAGGAAACAAACATGTTCACCATCTGTTATTGTGTTTCTTTTGTATGTCAGTCATGTCAAATGAATATTTTCATGTTTATTCGTTGGCCCCGTCTGTTACGTGCTTTGATGTATATAGGTATTTCTTATAATTTCAGATATGCAGACTTCCTCAAGGCAAGATAGTTGGAGGCTCGTCAAAACTGAACAACATGATCCATGTACGAGGCAACACATCACATTTTGTAGACTGGTTCAATGGAAAACATAGTAAGGAATATATAGAGAAACAATTTGAGTACATAGAAAATAATATAATTAGTATAGACGAAATTCAGTACCAAAGTAAGCTTTCTGATGCTATTTTAGAAGCAGCCAAAGAACTAGGTTATAGCACGCTGTCTAAAGATTTTAAACAGGGTTTCATGAAGGCAAAAGTCTCCCAAAAATACGGGAAAAGATGGGCAACATCTGACAATTTACTAGTCAAACACGTTGTGTCAAATGCTTTTGTTGAAAGTATTATTTTTAATGGTAACACCGCCACAGGTGTAAATGTAGATTTATTTGAAAAAAAATATAAAATTGTAGCCAAAAACGGTGTTATATTATCAGCAGGTGCAATTAATACACCAAAGATACTTCAACTATCGGGTATAGGACCCAAAAATGTATTGGAAACTTTAAACATTCCAATAATCAAAGTATTGCCAGTGGGGAAAAATTTACAAGACCACGTAGCCACAGGATTGGACTTAGTGCTTTTCAATAAGTCTGTGTCTATTCAAGCCCTTGATATGATTAACCCTCTGAATGCTTTTCAGTACATTTTCTTAGGAAAAGGGCCTATGACAACTTCAGGATGCGAAGATATCGGTTTCGTATCCACTAAAAATGATAATGTCCCTGATATTCAGTTTATGGTGTTGCCAGTAGGTTTATCTTCGGATAGAGGTAGCCTATTCAGCAAAAACTTGGGTATCAAAAAGGAAATATGGTCAAAATACTTTACAAAAACATTTGATAAATATGTGGCGACAATTTTGCCGTTAGTTTTGCATCCTAACAGCAAAGGAGAGGTCTATATCACAAGCACAGATGCAAAACAGCCTCCCACGTTTGATCCTAAGTATTTATCAAAACAAGAAGATATATACACTCTAATAAAAGGTCTAAAAATAATGATAAAATTCCTAAATACAGATGTTATGAAAAATCTTGGGGCATATTTGAACCCTACTCCTTTTCCAGGCTGTGAGGACAAAGTATTATTTAGCAATTCATATTTCGAATGCTATGTAAAGCATTTGACTTTGACAAGTTACCATCCTGTAGGTACTTGCTCTATGGGCTTGCCAGAGTCAAGAAATAGTGTTGTAGATAGTAATTTTAAAGTTTTAGGGGTAAAAAGATTGTATGTCGCTGATGCGTCGGTGTTGCCAACATTGCCGAGTGGTAATATAAACGCTGCTGTGGCTATGATGGCAAGTGTGTTCTTTGATGTTAATATAAGTAAAACCAAAGTAGAATTTAATGAAGCTGTTTGTACAAAGAGTGATTTCTTTAGTGACATTTTATTCCATATGTGTGTTGTAAGATAAGTTTTGGGACTAGTCGGGAATTGATTTTAAATATCTAAATAACATTGTTAATAATATTTTCTACAAATCATTTGATACAGAAGCTTCAAAGGTAGGTATACCTAAAAACTAAAATATAAGTAGGTACCAACATAAGTGAATAAAATATGTAAAAAAACCTAAACCTAACTGTTATTCTAACTGTATTTTTCCTGTCTGTCTACTATTTTGTTTGTGATCCGTTCTGTGTTTCTTTGTTTGTGTCAAATAAATGTATTCAATTCTATTCTATTCTAAACAAATTATTCAGTAATGTGAGTAAGGGCTTTGTGAAATAAAATACTATTATATATTATTAAGTATTTATTTTTAGACATTAATAAGGACACTTCTAGATATTAAGTACTGCAAGTATCTTACAATTTTGAGCTTACCGAACAATAATTAGGCTATCATTTACACCGGATAAAAAAGAACTAAAAAAACCCTTTGCTGATTTTAGTTGGCGACTCTGGCGCGAAAAAATATAAATAATAATTACGTGCAAGTTAAGAGGATGCAAAGTATGAAGCAATTAATTGATCGAGCGAAGCGAGATCTCCAAATCAACTCGGGCAAATCGGCGTTGTATGTATGTATGTATGTTTGTTTGTCCGAGGATAATTTCGAAGCGTTTCTCCGATCATCGTGAAGTTTGGTATATAGATAGGTAATGATGGCACAATTTTGGTGTGACTCAATGTGCTAAAAATTTTGGGGGGTTGTTGAGATATTGGGGTTCAGAGGCGTAAAAAAAATGAAAATGAGACTATTAGGCCAAGTGAGACGTCAAATAAAAGGTCTTCATTAGTACATTTCGACACCGTTTTTATTTTTAGTAAAGTTTTTGTAGTTTTTGAGTTATTACCCATAATAAACACGAAACTTTGACCAAAATCACTTTTATAATGGTAAGGATAAGTGATGAAAACTGTACCGTCAGTAGTAGGGGTGTCCGGGGTGGACCCAGATGATTTGGGGGGAGCTTGATCCCCTTTGCTCCCCCCCCCCCCTGGATCCGCTACATTTCCTGCCTCAACCCAGCTTTAATACTAAGCCAGTTTATTCATAAAATCATTCGAAGTTTAAATTTAAAACTGACTTTAAATCGTAAACAGCTGCACCCAGTGCCCTCAATTTATTTTTTCACTATGAGTACTTATTGAAAGAACAATACTATATCAGAAAATGCACTCATAAATAAATAACTGTATCTATCAAAAACTTAATTACGTAATTTTGTTTTGCCAATTTGAAAATAACCTACTTATTTTAAAATAAAAAATAAACATTTTTCATGAGACCAGCCGGGCTAGCATGGCCTAAAAAAGTTTATCTCTAAGGAAGAATACAGAAAAAGGTCATTTTAGCGTAGACAGTAAAAACATTACTACGCGAGACCAGTGCTCGAAATTTATTTATCATGGCACACAAAATAGAATACAATCAAACAGATGCACAATATAATTATCAACTTTTCGACCTAGATTGTATCCCAAAGGACGTGTACACAGCATGACAATTCTAGAGCAGTTCTGTGTAGACAAGCTGAAATGAACCGAAATAAATACATACATTTCTGTGTAGATACGGACCGGAACGCAATTCCGGTTCTTGTAATCACCGTTCCGTTTCGTAAAAGTTTTCCTTAAATCGTTCTGGTTGGCCGAAAAACCTACCCTTGACTTCTTAGGTGTGCGCGTCGTGATCGGTCGCCTCAGTGTGTCGTAATAAGAACGAGAATATTTCTAATTCTGAAGAGCAATTGAGGGTAGTTGCTGCAGCTGCCATCACTTCTCGACGGTAGCTCCAAGTACTGCAGTCCATCCGTGACCACGGCTGTTGTAACACAGCCGAAACGTCGGGATAAGTAAATACCCGTTTTAATCAGTAATTATGTACAGAGACCACTAAAGTTTGAAAAATACAACCTACCCTCAGTTGGACAATGCTTTTCAGTTTATAAAGCGCGCGAACTCGAAACAAAAATCTGATTATCTCAGAATTTTTTTGTAATAAATAATGGCGTGTTTCATTCAACTTAATTTTTTATTTACGTAATAAACATATCAGAAGGTTTGAAGGGAAATGCGTTCCGGTTCGTAAGTCCTATTCACTCACTGCGAGAGACTGCAAATGTTTCTACTCTCTAACTCTAAAGTGGCATTTTACTCTTGTTCCTTAGAGATAAACTTTTATGGTGGCCATGCTATCCCGGCACCAATAATTCAGTGCACGGTACAATAAGCGACGTATGACGATAAAATTTTTGTCAATTTTGAAATCAAGTTTTCGTAAGTTTTTGACAAATAACTCAAGCTATGTTTTCGCACCATTGTTTAAATTGAAATTGAACGCAATAAAATACTGAATTGACTTTAAAGATATTTGAGTTTAAGTGTCAGATTTATCGGGGTTGAAAAACTTATTCAACTTGTGTCGCTGACTGTACCTACATACATACAATCTTCTAATTAAGAAAACTCACTTAAACTCCTACAACTTTTAAACAAATATGACTAGTTAAAGTAGGATTGAAAACACGACAAGTGTGTAATAAAATTCGTAAATATTTAAAAAAGGACGGAAGATAAACTCTACTTTTTATTTTCATAACATTAAGATCCTTAATTAGTTATATTTTGATGTCAATGTAAAATCTTTTTTAATTTCAGTTTTAATATTGCGCTAATTTATTCACGTACGTCTAAAACTACTTAAATTTTTCTTAATACATATTTCATTAAATACCTACAAAACGCCACACTGAGCATACAAACTGCAGTTCACTGCTCACAATACACACCTATTTATTTATATATAGATTCTGGACGGAATATCTGATAATGCTTCAAAATTCTATGCTACATAACTTCTAAGAGTTTTAAGTATTGCCTCACATTACAATGTATACAAAAACGAATATACAATGTATGCGCTTTTTATTAATACTGCACGGTAAATACGTCATGAATATAATTCTCTACAATAATTTGAATACTAATTTAAATATTATAATCTAAAGGAAATTGTGCCTTTTGGACGGAATTTTTATTCAACATTAGCTCCAATTTATTAATATAATTTTTATTTACAACCACAAGCTAAAAAATCTTTATTTCATAATACTGGTTGTTAATATTTTATTTCGGCGTTTTGTCGAAACCAATGAGCTTTTTTGAGCAAAAAACTGCTTTTTAATAGAGACCAAAACGAAAAGTATTTGATACTTGCGATTTTTTCCTAACATGCTTGTACTTAACTCTAGAATAAATTGTGCAATTTTTATTTAAAACTTAACATGATAGAAAATTACGTAAACCTACCTTACCTAGTTGTAGGTAATCTTTCGCTGCAGCCCTTCATTGACTAGAGAAAAAATATCAAAATTTTTAAATTAAAATCTGACCGATTACAACCCAAACGTTAAATTCTAATTGCTGTATTCACACAACCAATCCAATTCTCCCACCGAGAATTAAAATAAAAACCGAACTTACTTGAAACACCCGTCCAAATAGTTGTCCAACATATCGAGTTGAAGATCGTCCCAATCAGTGGGCGTCATTAGAAGCGAGGACAGTACATCTTCAGGGATCAGAGGAGGCGGCTCGGTCGGTTCCACTATAACATTCGCGCCAACATGCGCTTCCAAATCTATATCTTGAAGCGGATGTATACTCCCCAGATTAAAATCTGGCAGATGTAAGGTCACAGCATTCGCCACATCACTGACAACTTCATCAACATTCACTTGCTGGACAACACTTTCTTTTTCGGCAGCTTTCGGCGCAGATTTTTTCTTCTTTTGGGGCCTATTGGAAATTCGTGAGACCCCTTCTAAATGGCCCAGGTCTAGCTTCCAAAATCCTCCCTTTCCCGGCTCTTGCTTCGATCGGGCCACTTTCACGAACACTTTGTTCAGCGATAGATTGTGGCGGATCGAATTCTAGAACAAAAAAATAACAAAGGCGTTAATTAATGACTACGACATGTGAAACTTATCACCATAATTCATCAATCGGGTACTTGAGAGACCAATCCATCCCCGTGATCCAATTACGCGTAATCTTATCATCTGATTATCCTTTTATTAAATCACACGAATCCCTACTGTGTTGATAACTCACCTGCCACGTGGGGTCTGCCTTCCTGTAGTATTTGAAGTTATCTTTTATCCAGGAATAGATAGCGGAAAGCGTCATTTTGTCGTTGTTGTATCGCATTGCCATGCAAATCATAGTACTATACGAATAAGGCGGCTTCTTCTCACTGTTCGTCTGGTACTCTTCTTTGTTTTCCGTAAAGTCCTTCTGACATTTCGCGATCGTCTTGTTAAACTTCTCAAGCCTCGTGCTTTGTGGTTGCGGCGGTTTGATTGTTGGGCTCGGAGATATCGGGATCGGAAACTGCGGGATTTGCATTATGTTTGTAATATTCTGAAGCCACGTTAGATTCGTCAGGTCGCCTTCCGTTTCGTCGTCCACCGCCATCTTCTGCGGTTTTTGCTTTGTGCGCGTGTTCTTGGAGACATCTTTCTTTTGTGCGTAAGTTTCTGTTATATCAGAGGCTGTGATATCTGTCTGTAGCGTGTAGGTTTCTGGCTGCTCGTAGACGTATTCTATCTCGACAGTGTGGGACGATTCGGGTACGGTGTGGTCAACCGCGAAGTATGCTGTATCGCACTGATCGCCGGCATCTCCGTAGAAGTTGATGGAAGAGTCCAGCAACTCGCCGGATGCTGGAGACAATCCTGATGTTATGTGCATCTTGCTCTACATCGCTCTCCTGAAAATGTTACGACATTATGAGTCACTGATCATGGTCATGACCACCTCTGTGAGACAGACTCCATCATCTCATCGGTTCGTTTGTCATAAGTTAGTTACAAGCTCCAGCTTTTCCAGGGCTCAAGCCTCATGACGTTAACTGATCTCAAGCAAAATTATCAATCAAGAACTAGTGTCACGACGAACGGCAGTTTCAATAGGAATTAAGATATCGAATTTTTTAAACGATTAAAATTTGAAATTAATGTCAGAAATAGTCAAGATTTGGGCTGAATAACGAGACACACTTACCAGAGAATGGTGGTGGGCGGCGGTGACCATCCAAGATGCCGGACAATCGATCGGTCGCAGTGACGTCGCGCTGGTCAACGATCGAAGCTCGTGGTGGCGTGGTGGTGACTGCGCGGTGCGGCGGCGCGTTTGCTAGTGGCAGGTGCGCGGGCCCCATTGTCTACCACCGACTCTATCGTACGCCGTTCATACCCGGTGCCAAAGAAATATTACGCGTACAAAACTGCCACTCCGAACACTGATACTGTTCGAACCTATAGCACGCGCGATAGCGATATTGAATCATAAACTGAACGTGCGACAGCTCAATTCAATTTGATAAAAACAGACGCACAAGTTCACAACTTAGAGCTTGGCCCTGAAGCTTTTTGACTTTCACAATGCTCACTACGATCGCTACTTTGAATCTAAAGGCAGCACCATAAAGCTCATAGTGCATAGCAAGGTGGTTTGAAGTGGCACGGCTACCGGTGTGGGCAGAACAGGTGTGTGTGTGGGTCGATATTTTTCCGCCTGGTGAGGGGCGGCCGGCCGGCCCGCATCGCTGATAGTCCGGACAATTAGTCATGGTTATCGGGCAGGGGTGGAACTAGAAAGCGCCAAGTTAGGACGAGCAATATGCCAGATGTTCGTAACATTGAGTTGGATTGGAGCACTTTCTTGAGAACAAGATCAAACAATCAGAAACTCAGAAGTCAAGATCATAATTATGTGTTTTTTCAATCGACATTTACAAAAGGTTAAAATTTTAGATTAAAACTGACCCGCCCGCGGCTTCGCGTGATTTGTTAATAAAAACATTACCCGCCTGCGCAGTCGGGTAAAAAGTAGCCTGTCTCAATCCCGATCATAATCTATCTATATACCAAATTTCATAGAAATCGATTCTTGAGTTATAATTGGTCTAACTGACCGACTTTGTTTTATATATTTAGATTTACGACGAATGATTTGAGCCGATATCAGCAAATATGCTGGTGCTTTCTCTTAGCAGTTTCAGTTACCAGCGTGCAAATAAACTTATCGCTGAGCTCTGCTTCATTTGTGAAGAATAAAGCACTTACGCTACGCCACAAAGCCATTTGTAATATTTAATTTTGGTAGCTGCTGTTTTGTCTAAGGAATCAGCATAACTGATAGGTATTGTTTAAAAATTATATTAATTTCAATTTGAAAACAATCTTTTGAAAGTTGAATTTAGTAATAGCTCAACCTGAGTTCGGCCCTGTTCATACTTCAGTTGTTTTCTTATCAATTGCTTAGTGGAGCCTTAAAAGGCAAAACTGCGGGTACTTCCTCAATAACCCTATTTGCATCTTCAATCACCTACCTATTCCAAAACTATACTCAAACATCGCGCCTCACGCGCTTTCGCCAGTTTTCAAAGAAAGCGCTGTCAAATCGATACCTTACATATGAGTCCAGCGTTCACTGCTTGAGTCTCGATTTAGATTTAAGAAATCTGGGTCCAGATTTGGATAAAGAAGAAGAAGTCTCGTCTCGTCTAACATTTTTGTAAAATGTAGCATATCCTGAGATTGTCGGGATGACATAGCTTTTATCGATAGGACCTCCGCTTTTATTTCCGCGTGTCTACAGTCTTTTTCAAATAGCTAGTCACCTGTGACATAGTTTATTTTATTTATGTGACAAGTTTATTAAAGTAGTTTTTCTCGTAAGTTTGCTTAATTTTTTCACTGCTAAATAGAAATATTCAAGTTATTAAATTTTTGGTGTGACGTCACATGATGTACATATTTACGTAATATTTTACGTTCTATGGACCTGTCATAACGAGCTATTTGAAAAAGTATTTTATTTTTTCATTTTTGTATATACATATATGTAGTGTAGTTGTAATACATCACACATTTCCGATAACTTACTGTTTTAGGGCTTCGAGATGATAATGTTGCAAGCTCTAATCCTACCTACCTACTTAGAGTTTATGAAAAACCCCTACTGAACAATTCTGATCAATTTCATCACGCATTGGCCTTAAATAATCTACTGAATTTAAATTTAAATTGAAAGGCCGTTTCAACAAAAATATACAGAATCGTATTTTCTTTAAAACTTGACTTCGTTTTTCTTGGTAAATAATGAATACTTCGTAGAAATGACTTGGCGCGATAGGTAGGTATCTATCCTACTGATCGGTGACGTGGCGTAGCAGTACCAAGTTGTTCGTATGAGCCACAAATAAAAATAAATAGGTAAAGCTAGCTTGCTCTACCCAAAGAAATCCACACCTTACTTTCGAATTTATACCTCCATTATACATTCGAAAGTAATTAAATCTGTTAGTTACGTTTTCACGACTAAACGGCTGGATTTTGATGAAATTTGGTATACAGATAGATTATGACTGGGATTGGGACATAGGCTGTTTTTTACCCGACCGCGAAGAAGAAGGTGATGTTTTTATTGACAAACCACGCAAGCGGTCGCCTGCGATACCGCACGCGTATAAAAAATCTAAGCTCGTCTCGTTTGAAAAAACTGAAAATAAAAACATGCTCCCCCATCAAAAGGTCCCTGAAAAGGCCTCTAAGTCCGTCCGTGTCTTTGTATATTTAATTAGTTTTTTTGTGGTGCATCTTTTATGGTAGGTAGGTTTAAATATTTTCATGAATTATTCATTTAAAAATGATCCTGCCTCTTTATTGAGATTAAAATGTAATTCAGTAAGTAATCCAAATGCTGGCTCATTGAAAAACGAACATTAATGAATTAACAAACAGAAACATGCCCTAAGTTAGAGCGACTCTAGATTTTAAGAACCCGTAGTATAAACAAGTCGCCAACCCCACATTAAATTAGCTAAAGGTCATTTCAGAGGTCGTCTACCTCCGCCCTTTCTCCCGAATTTTTATTTGGAGCGTGAGACTACAGTCTATCAGAGTATTAGATTGCAAATATTTGTATTTAACGATGATTTAATTTAAAGTCCCTTCCATTAAATCATCTTCAACTTCAATACAATGTTTAAAGACCTGCATTATGATGAAAAGTCGAATGAGTTACAAGAGATTAACTCGATTCCCGCTGACAATTTTTTGTAATAAATAATAATAATAAATATTTGCTGGACATTTCACACAGCGCTATCTAGCCCGAAACTAAGCAGAGCTTGTACTATAGGAACCAGATAACGGATAGAATACTTATAAACTTTTTTTGTACATACGTACTTATAATATATAGAAAAATACCCAGACACGGATCAAATATCAGTAGATCATGCCAACATTTGTTCCGTGGCGGGAATCGAACCCGCTACCTCCTACGTCTCAGCCGGCTATTCGCCCATTGCGCCACGGAGGTAGTTAAACTTTCTTCCGATTTTGTCTCTGCCTTGCAAGACCTAGACAATAGTTTCACTGATTCTTGTCAGGAAGCTGACCACAGGAGCATTACTGGCAGTGAAGGTCTGCTCGAGATGAGAGTACCTACCTAAATATACCTTATCGCTCAAACCAATCTCTTCAAGGCAATCATTATGCACATAAGAATAAGATTTCGATTGATTTATCTGAGTCATATCTTCCTATTCCTTGTTTTCTTTCTAGGCCTGAGTATTTTGTTCAACTAGCGAGTCTAATCATGCACATTTTATTTGACTGCACCGTTTACGAGCAATCTATCGCATAACTTTACGGCTCACATTATGAGGGTGGGTAATTCTGTAGGGTTCGGGAGTAACTGCTATTTATTCTACAACGTGCTTCGGAATATGTATATATCTAACGAGTGATGCTACCTATAAAAGTGCGCAACAATCCAATAAATAAGTAAAATCAGCAATTTCTTAGACTTTGTGTCAACTTGTGTGAAAAGGACTGATTGATAAGTATCTACGTAGATACTACGTACGTACTTTCAGACTGCATGAACCTCATCTGACCCGACGCGACCAAATTTTTTGTAGCGTTATCATAAGAAACAATCTACGAGCGTGCACACTCCACCTGTCAAAGAGTGGGATCGCTCAAATTAGAGGCCAGAGCCTGACCCTAAGGGAGTCCGCACTGATAAGGGCGCCGCGATCCCTGCTGCCGCCGCCGTGTACTAGCGAGATTGCCTACATACAAATACATATATTTTATTTTGGTAAATCTAGTATACATTTCATGGGTTTACATGAGACTACTCGTCGAAGAAGGTAACAGCGCGGCAGCGGCGCGGTCGCTCGTCCACACCATACATTCATGTATTCGCGGACGTGGTGCGCCGCCACGCCGCGGAACCTAAATAAATCCTAACCGAATTTTCTTTAAAATATCTGCTTTACCTAAATGTTTCTACAATTTAAAGCATCGATGACAGTCATCCTTTAGTTACCAGATTGACCTACATTTTCGAAGCTCCTTGTACCTACAGGGTTTCGGGTGACTGGTACCATACCTGCCGTCACGGGCTGTGAACACTGGCAGGTAGGGGGTGAAAATGGCGGGAGATATGCGTGTAACGAGAATTCGTTACTTCAGAATTATTTACTGTTTTTTAGTTACTAAGTAAGAGGTAGTCAGGTTGTAGATATTTTTGGCGACTGCCGAACATTACGGGATCCTGCGAAAGGGTCCATTCCAGCCATGAGAGCGAACTATTTTTCATAGTTTATAATCCCAATTATAAAGGTAAGTAGTAGGTGCATGCACTAAACAACTCATGTAATATTCACATAGTCCATTCCACCTAAAGGTTGTTTAGAGATCGCTATTAGACGATATTAGCGATAATACCTGTATTGTATCACATTATTTTGTTTTATGGTGTGCCGAATGCGCGAAAGGAGTTTTTCCTAAAGTAGTAGGCACCTAAACAGCTGTTTTACTAAACTAAAAGTAGATACATAAGTAAAATAAGCTTTCCCTCGATAAGTAATTCCTGAGTTTAATTCTATCTCCTTAGCTTGTTAGTATTATTAATGTACTGAGTATCACATAAATTCGATTGAACTTTTGAACGAGGCGTCTAACCATTTTCTGATATTTGTAAATAGCATTATTGGTCACCTATATTAACCGTGCGTTCCATTCGTTCGAGAAAATATCAAAATTGCAGCAGATTTGGTCACTCATTGCTTCACAGGAACACCTATTTGCTGTCACGTGTCACCCCATGACAGGTGGTTTACAGCATGTGATAATACACTCCGTCGTACCCCACAAGTGACGCAATATGTCCACTAAGGGGGTCCTAGGGGTGTTTGCTAAGCGATTTGTATTATTTTCAATCGAACACACATCACTGTAATTGCGGGCACATGAGGCTTTACACATGTATGCCTCAAGTTGATGGACGCAGGGTAGTGCATCGTAGAAGACGTTCTTAAGGTGCGTGACCTACGAAGCAATACTTTGTTAGAATATTTTTATTAAATATAAAATCCCGGGATTGGATGCATATTAATTTAACGTTAAATATTAAGCAGGTACAATTTGCCATCTCACTCAGCCACTTACAAAATGCTTATATTCCCTGAGGTCTAATAGGCCCGATCTGACACTTGTTACAAGGTTGTTTTCGCTTCGTCAAAAATTACTGACATTAAAAGTAGGGAAAAGCAACCATATTACGTTGTAACGAGGCATTAAGTATACCTAATATACCTATTTGTACTAAAAACGGGATATTTACCATGATTTGTGAGTTCTTGAGTGTCCCGATATTTCGACGCAGTTGTTTACCCGTGATCATGGCGCATGCAACTGCGTCGAAATATCGGGACACTCAAGAACTCACAAATCATGGTAAATATCCCGTTTTTAGTACAAATAGTGTTAATAACCATGATAGTTTCAAAAGTTAAAAACTAATATACCTATGTGCCAAAGTGTACGATTTTTCATAGAATGTGAATTTCTTTAGACTATTTGAGAAATTAATGACATACCATAAAAACCTATGCAGCTTTAAGGAATGTCTAGGTTAAGTTGACAAATAAATTAAAAAAAATTAACATTTGATAAATTTGTTGATCACGGAATCACGGATTTTTTTTGATAAAAAAGTGCTATCCATACTAGCCAACTTTTAACTTTAGGTTTATATGCATCCGTTTATCCAATCTCTAGTTATTATTGGATAGTTAGGTATATATAGTACTCTATCTCGGTTTATTAAAATGTGTTGCTACCCATAGTCCCACTAAATTATAAACGCGAAAGTTTGTACGGATGTATGTGTGTTTGTTACTCTTTAACGTCGTAACGGCTGAACCGATTTCGATGAAATTTGGTATGTACGTAGATGTTAACCTGGATTAACACATAGGCTACTTTTTGTTGACTAACCACGCGTGCGAAGCCGCTGATGGAAGCTAGTAAAAAATATCTCACCCCTTAGCGCACAAACCATAGCTACCTACTATAATTAATAAATGATCGACAGCATTGGGTGCAATTGAATAAAGTGCAGGTTCTTTGTTATTTTACTAGTAATTTATTTAATGGACTCTACTTTTGAAGGGGTAGTCGATTCATGTTTATTTCACACTTTTTTCACAATAACAATAGATAGATCGATAGACATAATAGTTTGCAATGGTCTTTAGATGATTCAACTATTTCCTAAGTATAGTCTTGCTGTTAATAAATGTAATTTTTTTCACAGAATTTGAGTTATATTCCTGTTATCAGGTACGTGTAGGAAGAGGGTGGGACTCGCTTTCGACGGATTTTTTTAGATCACTAAAATTTCGGACAGAATATTTCTAGGCAAGCGTATTTCATCTTCGGCCACAGCACTTGTCATGAGTAGCGGTCAAGTGCTTGATTTATTCTCAATACTCTCATGTCTCGGACTGAAAATAGTCGGTTATTTATTTTTATCCTAAGGATCATTTCTAAAAACGTCATGTTTTAAGTAATATTTCTTTTAACGAGTACGTTAAAGCCAAAAGAAAGGGTTGTTTCCCAAGCAGTCTAGTATGCATGTATGTTAGTATAATCCTATATTCCACCGTAGCGCCTAAACTACTCATCCAATTTGATGAATGAGGTGTCAATCGATTCGTTATTATGTTCCGGGTGACATAGGCTACATTTTTACCCGATTACGGCAAAGACAAAAGGAAGAGTTATGTTTTTAGCAGTCTATAAATGTATGTTCCACCTTAGCGCCTAAACTACTCATCCAATTTGATGAATGAGGTGTCAATCGATTCGTTATTATGGTCCGGGTGACATGAGCTACCATCGATATAGGTATTACGTAATCGGGTTTCTTCAGTTTTTTAACCTAAATAGCTTGTTGAGATCTATTGATTTTAGATCTTTTGACCACAATAGCTCGTAATGGTAAGCGATGATATGATCTGAGATGGAGCATGAATGGATGTTTGTTTGTTATTGTTTGTTACTCAATCACGTAGTAACGGCCAAATCGATTCGATGAAATTTGGTATAATGATGGATAATGATCAGGATTGCAGCATAGGCTTTACATTGACAAACTACGCGTGCGAAGCCGTGGGCAGAAACTAGTTCACTATATGTAATGAGTGATATAATAATAATGAGATATCTATTCACTCTTACGTTCATGAGACTCCGGTTCAGATTGTAGTTTTCAGGGTAGACATACGAAAGATTGACCACAATCTCACCTGATGGCAAGCGGTCTAAGATGAAGCTCGAAGATCTAGAAGAAACCTATTTAGCTGTACGATTATGAACGCGGAACCAAAACAGTAATGTAAGCAAAACCGAATACACTATTACAAAGAGGTCGTCCTTTAATCACGTGATGCTTTTCGGCCACTTTTTTACCCCCTCATCCCCCTTGGTGGTATGTCGTGATTTTTAGACTACCTCAGCCCCCCATACTTAATATCACGTGTATTTTTTTATGAAAAAATATCTGAATAATAGAATTAACAATTATCATAAATTCAGATTCTGAAAACCGCACAAGGTCGCATTGTACAGTCTGCTGAACTCTAAATATTGTTGTTAGACATAAATTCGGTCGCTCAGGATTTCACGTGGTCGCACGGAATACGAGTATATACATATGTAGGTAGGTGCACATGATTGTCACAACATCCTCTATCGTGATCAATCAATTGTGATGATATTCTAACCCCCTCCCCCCTGTTTGAACCTCATGTGATTAAAGGATGACCCCAAATTGTGATTTTGCTCTGACGTGATGAATGAATGAAAAACTTTATTGTACACCACAAAAGAAACAAATAAAAACTAGTGGTTCGCCCCGAACTGAGATCTCGCGAGTTTCCCATAAAACAAAACTAAATATTATTCATAATTTTGACAACCTCCGTGGTGCAGTGGGCGAATAGTCGGCTGAGACGCAGGAGGTAGCGGGTTCG
This sequence comes from Philereme transversata, assembly GCA_963924445.1. Classification (NCBI taxonomy): domain Eukaryota; kingdom Metazoa; phylum Arthropoda; class Insecta; order Lepidoptera; family Geometridae; genus Philereme; species Philereme transversata. The sequence continues at coordinate 32,830,897 of OZ004339.1, read as the reverse complement.
ATCCCCGCTGCGGAACAAATGTTTGCATGATCTACAGATATTTGTTCCGGGTCTGGTTGTTTCTCTATGTATTATAAGTATGTATTTACAAAAAAAAAATGTATATAAGTATTCTATCAGTTATCTGGTTCCCATAGTACAAGCTCTGCTTAATTTGGGCTAGATAGCACTGTGTGAAATGTCCAGCAATATTTATTTATTTATAATCATTGACTAAAGCGAATCGATAGAATCCGCAACACTACTCTACGCTCTATGACCGGAATCATCGATGTGGGGTAGAAGGCAGCAAGACTCAAATGGGGCTAGGCGGGTCATGTCACTCGAATGCACCCTGAAAGGTGGACTAAGATCTCCCCCGACTGGCAACCTACAGGACGACGGCAACGAGGCAGACCGCGAAAACGTTGGCGCGACGATCTGGATGGGTTCCACTCTGACTGGCAGGAGATTTCTGAAACGCAAGGAATGGAAGGAAATGAGGGAGACCTTTGCTCAGCAGTGGGACAGTATATGTAAAAAAAGCTCAAGACTGAGATATGGTATAAGTTTTTGGGGAAATGCTGCTAACATCGATCGCGTATTTATTGCTCAAAAGAGCTGTAGGTATTGGAGCAATTCGTGGCTTGAAAAAAATGGATAGCTGCAGGCCGTACTTCACAAAACTTAATTTACTGACTTTAGCATCAATATACATTTATGAGACTATGATATATTTAAAACGTCATTCAAATATACCCCATGTTTCAAGCGCACGAACATGTGACTTTTTGCAATATGGGACTAACGTCTCAGTCTTTTTTTAATAATAGTGTATTTGTAATTTTTTTTTTTTTTATTTTCTCTAACCTATCTCGTCCCACTGCTGGGCAAAGGTCTCCCCCAAGTCCCTCCAAGTATCCCTATCCGTCGCTATCTCCCACCATCTTCTTTGGAAGGTGACCAAATCGTCCCGCCAACGCTTTCTCGGCCGACCCCGACGTCGCCCTCCATCTTCAGGCGTCCATGGTGTCACAATATGGGCCCATTTCTCGGAGTGCATTCGGGCAACGTGGCCCGCCCAGTCCCACTTAAGTCCAGCCGATCTTCTCCCTACATCTGCAATGCCGGTAAGTGAGCGCAGCATGGTGTTACGAACTCGGTCGACACGTTTAAAGGCGAGAATGCTGCGCTCCATTGCCCTTTGACAAATCTTGAGCTTTGACTTCTGGGCTTCAGTCAGAGACCATGTCTGCGCACCATAAGTTAGGATGGGCAGGATACACATGTCGATGAGTTGGCGCTTAAGTGTCAGAGGAAGGTCACCCTTCATGTGCTCCTTCATGGACCAGTAGCTCTTCCAGGCATTCTCGATACGGCGATCGATTTCCTTATCTTGCCTGTTTCCGAAGCTAGCTAACTGGCCCAAGTAAATATACTCATCGACATACTGTATTACCTGTCCATCTACCTCGACCTTACGTTTCGTGCTATTTGACATGATCTTCGTCTTCGACTGGTTCATTCGAAGCCCAACCTCAAGACTTGCCGCGCTCAGATCTTGGAGCATTTGTTGCAGTTCTGGAGGAGTAGGTGCGAAAAGTACTATGTCGTCCGCAAACCGCAAATTTGTCAAGCGTTTGCCTCCGATGACAATTCCCTTTGTGGTCCATGCGTCTGCTAGGGTTTTGAAGATCTCTTCTAAGGTGCTAGTAAAAATTTTGGGAGAAAGCGGGTCTCCTTGCTTCACTCCTTTCTTAATATGAAACAGTGGGCCGATGGAGTTGAGTTTTATGTTGGCGGTACTATTGTGATATATGATTTTAATTAAGTCTATATAAGTTTTGTCTATCTGTTGATTTTCTAATGCTTCGAATATGGCAGAATGCTTTAAACTATCAAAAGCCTTTGTGTAGTCTACAAAGGCTAAATAAAGGGGTTTATTAAATTCAGTGTATTTTTCTATTATTTGATTTAGGGTATGTAAGTGATCCGTGGTTGAGAAACCAGGACGAAAACCTGCCTGCTCGGGTGGTTGATGTTGGTCGAGTTTGAAATTAATGCGATTTTGTATTACTTTGATGAAGGCTTTGTACAGGTGCGATACTAGGCTAATGGGTCTGTAATTGCCGATGTTAGATTTGTCTCCCTTCTTGTGAAGAAGGACAATATTTGAGTGGCACATCTGTTTAGGGAGCTGCCCGGTTTCAAGTATGGAATTAAACATATTCGTTACGTGAGGGAGTAGAGTCGGAGCACCAATCTTCAATGCCTCTGTCGTAATACCATCGTCACCGGGGCTTCTGTCATATTTCATAGTTTTGAAGACGTCATGGACTTCTTTGCCGGTGATGAAGGGTATAGTGTCAGGGCGGTGGTATTCTTGGACATTGGTGTCACTACTCGAATCGTCAGTATAAATATTCTTATAAAAGCTGGTACATATCTCCATTATCTTTCCACGACTGTTATGTTTCACACCGTTGTCATCTTGTAGGCTATTAATCCAAGGTTTAGTTTTCCAAAATCCCTGTTTGGCTGCTCTGAGGGAGGTATGTTTTTCTATCGCAGTCTTAATTAGATGTAAGTTAAATGATCTTATATCCTTTCTTATGCTACGCTTAACCTTTCTATCGAATACTCTATATTAATTGGTGCAAATTTCAAGCTGTTCTCTTTTTATTATAATTTCTTTGGTTTGGGTTGATAATTTTGCTTTATTTTTCTTTACACCTTTAATTTTCTTGCTGCTAAGTTCTATTCCTTTTACTATGGCTTTATACTGATCTTCAACTACTTCTATTTCGTTTAAACCTAGACTAGAGAATTGATTGGAGAGTTCAGTATTAAACTGTTCTGCATTTTTGAATAAGGTTAGTTTAGAATGTGTTTTTATTTTATTCTGGAATACTTTCATTCTATGTATTTTAAAATTAAATTTAATTTTGGCACGTAGCGGTCGATGGTCAGAGCAGTATTTGATTTGATTTATGACACTGACATCCTTTACTATACTCTTGTCGGAACATAGAATATAGTCTATTTCATTTCGGTATGTGCCACCGGGAGACACCCAAGTCCAACGCCTATGAAGTTTCTTGACGAAGAGGGTATTAGCGATGCTCATACTCTGTCCAAAAGCAAATTGGATCAGTCTAGTACCTACCTCGCTCGTTGCGCTCACCGAAACCAAATTGGCCGAGTATGGCATCGCTGTCTGTCAACTGTTTGGTCCCAATTTTTGCGTTGAAATCTCCAAGGACGATGTTCCAAGTTCCTCGGTTTTCCTCGCAAGCTTTATTGAGAAGGTTATAAAAATGTTCTACTTCTTCGTTGGAATATGCGGATGTTGGTGCATATATTTGTATGATCGTTAGGGTAGTCTTAGATGTCAATTGAAGTTTAAGTACGGCAATGCGTTCCGAGATGCCTATAAATTCAATAATGTTGTCTTTCCACTTCTTAGAGACCAGGAACCCCACACCGTGCTGTCCGCTGGTTTCTCCGAAGTGGAAAAACACATTATCTTCGCGCTCTTCTGTGTGCTCCCCATCTCTTCTAGCTTCTGCTAGACCAATAACATCCCATTTTATGTATTTTAGTGCGTTTTCTAATTCAATTAGGCGCTCATCACACATAAGAGTTCTCACATTGTAGGTTAAAACGTTAAGCTGATCGGTGTCCTTTATAGCGTAAGCCGGGGTCGTTTGACGGTAGGATCTCGCCCGGAGATTCTTAGCTCCCCTGACCCCAGGGCTGGCATGGCACCCGTCAACGCCCGCATAGCCGCTGGAGTCACCGGGCACTTGGGGCCTTGGTTGGTTGTGTCTGTTCATAGTTGGGGGGGGTTTGGACCATGACCCACCACGCTGGTCCAGTTCGGGTTGGTGGGTGTTTCGCCAGAGCCTTGTTCGTTAATCAGCAGGGTACACCACGAGCAGGTAAGGTTGGCTTGGGTGCCAAAAGATGTTGTTTGGCGCCCCTTGCACCCCGTTGTATTTGTAATGTCCACCAAAATATATAATAACTTACCAACTGAAATTAGAATGTGCAATGACTTTATGACATTCAAAGCAAAGCTATTTACATATCTAGTAGAGAAGACATTTTATACAATACAGAAATTTTTTGACGCTAAGGATTAATATTTGACATTTTTAACAATTTTTGACATTATTTTCATTTCATTCGTTTCAATATATATTACTTTTATTAGCAATTTAAGGTTTAGCATGATAATAGATTTAACTTTGTAAAATTTGTACGCCTATTGCAGATCACAGCGCACTTAACATTTGTATCTAACATCTCTCTACCTGTGTTTCACAAATAAAGAAATTGAAATTGAAATAGGTTATTAAAAAAATCATTTGGCTAATAAAATAGTGCCACGAAAAACAAACCACATAACTTGACCAACAGTTTCATTCAAATTAGAAGTAACGGGAGTTCATGTTATATGATTAATCTTTTTAGGCGTAGAATTTGCAGTTATTCTGGATTCCAGACTTTTCCCTATATTTATATCACTAAAGCTACACGAATACCACAATTCAGCACTGTGAGATTACTGGTGTACCCTGTGAATTTCGTCAAAGGTCAGTTTTTATTATGGCTAATAACTCAAAAACTACAAAGATTAAACTAAATATAAAAACGGGGTCGACATGAACTAATGAAGACCTTTCATTAAACGCCCCACTTGACCTAATAGTCTCATTATTATTATTTTTTACCCCTATAGAACTCCAATAACTCAACAATCCCCCTACATTTTTAGGTCATTTAGTCAAACCAGAATTGTGCCATCACTACCTACCTATATACTAAATTTCACGATGATCGGAGAAAAGCTTCGAAAGTTATCCTCGGACAAACAAACACACATACATAGATACATACATACATACAACGCCGATTTATCCAAGTTGATTTAGAGATTTCGCTTCGCTCGACCAATAAAGGTTCACAAAGCAACAAGTACAATGGGCGATGGTGGTCTTGAAATGAAATACTTTGATTACTATAATAATAAGACTTTATTTATAAAAAAATATTACAATATTTTTATGTTACATGATACAACTCTGTTTAATTATTTCGATATTATTAATACAGTTGGCAGCCTTATAAGTAAATGCAGAATACCTGTAATTATAAAATATTACTACTATTTAAAAAAATATTTATTTAGTAATTTACAAATAATCACTGATATAAATCCAATGAAAATTATAAATCGGTATATATAGGGCGTTTCATACGCACAAAAATAAATTTGTGAAATGTTTACCATAGAAATGTGTATTTCTTTATTAAGTATACTTATGTTGTGCTATTGCATAATGCTTGCCATCTAACCACAGATACTGTATTGGTGACGTCTCGAGATATCTCTTGTTGTTCCTTTCTAACCCAAAACCCGCAGCCATTTCCGAAGGAGATATCAATCGGCTTTTATTTTTGGATGTCGATTGCAAGAGTAAGCAGTGAGTTTTATATCGAATTAATCACCTAAACTTAGTCTATTTTCTTTAAAATTTGATAATATAACTAGTAGTTTTTTTTTCGAGAAGTCTTTTTTCATGGTTTGAGCAACCGTCACTTGAATATCGTCAGTATATTACCAAATACACTGTATATGTAATTTTAAAATTAATTGTAGAAAAAAAAATATAATTATAGCAATGCGAGAATTGACGGCAAAAATAGGTAAGTCACTTACGTAAATAATAGTGTAGCGTATTACTGCCCTGCTAATTGTACTTGCAGTAATCATTATTTTTGGGATTTTAACTTTTTTACAAAAATGTTACGTATACTGTGCTTAATATTTTTTTAATTTTTTAGGTACACTTCAAAAATTATATAACATAGACTTGTTGTTTAGTTAACAAAAAATAAGTTTCCCGCGTTTATATCCAAACCGCCATTTTGTAAGTACTGCATTTGTAATAAGGATGGGATATACGTTTTAAAGCTGATATGATGATGGTGATAAAAGTGGCCACTTGAGACCTCTAGTCCGCAGCACTTAACATGTATGCACTCACCTAATTAAATAGCTTTGTCTAGTGTCGCAAATGAGAGAGGAACCAATGAGCACCATTGATGAGGTTGTCCATTTCAACTGGCACCGTGGACAACGAGTGGTTGTCGTCGTACATGTATACTCTGCAACAACCATGTATTTTACAAACACAATCCTAATACTACATCCTGTTTTGTTATGTACGATATTAATCTAAAACACAGACATTTTAGGGCTTAATATAAAGGTTGTTTGAATGCGAGCATCAATACGGTGGGCGCTATAACGTCTACCCTTGCGTTACCTGGTCTCGACGCCGTTAGCTCTGAGCCGGCGTACGTACTGCAGGCCCTGGTACCGCGGCACGCGCAGGTCGCCGCTGCCGAGCATCGTGGCGGTGGGCGCTATAACTTCTACCCTTGCGTTACCTGGTCTCGACGCCGTTAGCTCTGAGCCGGCGTACGTACTGCAGGCCCTGGTACCGCGGCACGCGCAGGTCGCCGCTGCCGAGCATCGTGGCGGTGGGCGCTATAACTTCTACCCTTGCGTTACCTGGTCTCGACGCCGTTAGCTCTGAGCCGGCGTACGTACTGCAGGCCCTGGTACCGCGGCACGCGCAGGTCGCCGCTGTCGAGCATCGTGGCGGTGGGCGCTATAACTTCTACCCTTGCGTTACCTGGTCTCGACGCCGTTAGCTCTGAGCCGGCGTACGTACTGCAGGCCCTGGTACCGCGGCACGCGCAGGTCGCCGCTGCCGAGCATCGTGGCGGTGGGCGCTATAACGTCTACCCTTGCGTTACCTGGTCTCGACGCCGTTAGCTCTGAGCCGGCGTACGTACTGCAGGCCCTGGTACCGCGGCACGCGCAGGTCGCCGCTGCCGAGCATCGTGGCGGTGGGCGCTATAACTTCTACCCTTGCGTTACCTGGTCTCGACGCCGTTAGCTCTGAGCCGGCGTACGTACTGCAGGCCCTGGTACCGCGGCACGCGCAGGTCGCCGCTGTCGAGCATCGTGGCGGTGGGCGCTATAACTTCTACCCTTGCGTTACCTGGTCTCGACGCCGTTAGCTCTGAGCCGGCGTACGTACTGCAGGCCCTGGTACCGCGGCACGCGCAGGTCGCCGCTGCCGAGCATCGTGGCGGTGGGCGCTATAACGTCTACCCTTGCGTTACCTGGTCTCGACGCCGTTAGCTCTGAGCCGGCGTACGTACTGCAGGCCCTGGTACCGCGGCACGCGCAGGTCGCCGCTGCCGAGCATCGTGGCGGTGGGCGCTATAACTTCTACCCTTGCGTTACCTGGTCTCGACGCCGTTAGCTCTGAGCCGGCGTACGTACTGCAGGCCCTGGTACCGCGGCACGCGCAGGTCGCCGCTGTCGAGCATCGTGGCGGTGGGCGCTATAACTTCTACCCTTGCGTTACCTGGTCTCGACGCCGTTAGCTCTGAGCCGGCGTACGTACTGCAGGCCCTGGTACCGCGGCACGCGCAGGTCGCCGCTGCCGAGCATCGTGGCGGTGGGCGCTATAACGTCTACCCTTGCGTTACCTGGTCTCGACGCCGTTAGCTCTGAGCCGGCGTACGTACAGCAGGCCCTGGTACCGCGGCACGCGCAGGTCGCCGCTGCCGAGCATCGTGGCGGTGGGCGCTATAACTTCTACCCTTGCGTTACCTGGTCTCGACGCCGTTAGCTCTGAGCCGGCGTACGTACTGCAGGCCCTGGTACCGCGGCACGCGCAGGTCGCCGCTGCCGAGCATCATGGCGGTGGGCGCACGGACGGCGTGCGCGTGCGCGAGCGGCGAGCAGCGTCTCATGGCGACCAACTGCTCCTCAGATATCGCACCCTTCTCTGTGTACTCGAAGCCGGCTTCTACGGCGCACCTGTACACAAACACATAACAGTTCAATACAAGGTGACTTTGTAAACAGGAACAATCTAATTATAAAGCTAAAAATTCACTTTCTTATACTATGCGGTGTCTTTAGACAGTGCTGTTTCTATGGAACGATGGACGACTAAGGCGACTTAATAGTTTTAAATATGTTTTCTACGACAAATGCTAATCTCCTTTAAAAAACGTAATCAATACTAATATTACGAATTCGAAAAATATCTCTCTATTTATTACGTTTTGTCACGACTAATCAGCTGGACCGATTTTGATGGAATTTGGTATACCTATTGGTAGACCATGACTTGGATTGAGACTAAGGCTACTTTTTATTGGCAAACCACTAGTCCGTAGCCGCGGGCGGAAGCTTGTATAATAAGATTAACAAGACCGGTCAAGTTCGAGTGAGACTCACCTGCTGAGGGTTCCGTATGTACCTATCTAGATTTATGTTAATTTAGCAGCGCCCTCTTGTTATGTGAGCGTTAAAGTTGTCAGAAATTAGGTACCTAGACTTCATATTACTGATGACTTGCCGATTTCTAACGGTTTTGGATAAAAACTTCGTTTTATTTTTGCAGTTATCTACGCATATATTTCTCTTTCAACCATAATTATTTCAGAATTTTCGCTTTGCTTACTTTTGAGATAAGGTGGTGGGATGATTTTATTTTTAGACACTTCCGTTCCGTCGTTGGTAAAAATTAAAACTCACCCATCCAAATTATCAGCATAGTGTCCCTTCGTCGCCAAATCTATTAGCGGGTTCCTCATCACCATTGCTTTAAATACGTCATACTTCGCCGCGAGGTGGCCCGCAACTAATCCTCCGTAACTCCCTCCGTACAGCACCACATCTGACGTGCCGTCTCTTTCTAGCACGGTGGTTAGAGCGAGATAGCAGTCGTCTACGTCGTATGAGCCGACGTTGGATATAAGGCAGCGGACGGCGATGTCGCCCTGTCCGATTGAGCCGCGGTAGTTGACTCTTAGTGAGGCGAAACCTGAATAAACGTATTTGTCTCTTGCTAGCATTGTTGATTAGAGCGAGATAGCAAGCTGCGTCTAATAATCGATATCTTCACAAAGTATCTCCCGAAAGTTACAACGTTGATGTTTCTACGTTCATTTACCGCTTTCATTATTTCTTATACGAGTATCTACATTATTATATTTTATACTAATACTTCGAATAACTTTTGGGTCAAGATAATAATATTCTAGTAAAAATATAAATACCTGTAGAAAGTGTTATTAGAAAAATGAAACGAAGTCTTTATCTATAATAATATTTCTAAGTTTGCCGCCCACATAACTAATGGCAATGCTAAATCAACATATATCTAGGTAGGTACAAAACCCGTGGCACGTGAGTCTCACTCACACTTGACCGTTCTTCTTGTTTACATACCAATCATTAATATCCGTATAATTGAACATAGTCGCCACATCCGTCACGGGGTTGCGGCTCACAACAGCTGCGTAGACGTCGGGGTACTGCCCGCTAAGGTGCGTCACTAGGAAGCCCCCGTGCGAGCCGCCAGTGAGGAATACGTTCTTGGGGTCTATCGGGTAGTTCTTTAAAGCGGAGGTGGTGGCGAAGGCGCAGTCTTTGACATCGGCGTCGCCGCAGCGGCCTGGGAGGTAGCGGATAGAAGATTCCCCAGCCCCGGTTGAACCGCGGTAGTTCACTTGTATGATCGCGAACCCTGCAATTTTGATGCATGAGCCAAATGGACTTTTTTGTAAGCATTTATTTAGCTTGCAATGTTTGTCAGTTTGATGGTTTGTTTAGGTCAAAGACGTGGACCATCGAATAAATACAGCCTGGTTGAACTGGCGTATACTGTGACCCTAAAATGGCAGTTAAAACCAAAGGAAAAATATTATATACAAAACAGCCGTCCGACCCGCGATGATGTGAGCAGAGTGCTGGACTACCTCTAAAAAGCACGAATAGAAGCTACATGTAGCCGAAAAAAAATGGTGCGATGGGCGGAAGGTGTGACGCGCCTAGATAAATCCGCAATGAGCACATCAGAGGCTCTTTTAAATTAGCGCCTATTACGGAGAAGCTCAAGGAGAGCAGACTGAGATGGTATGGCTATATAATGCGCAGGGATAGTAGCTACTCCGTCAAAACCGTCCTTAAAATGCCATCAAAGCCCCGGGGTAGAGTACCCCTCTACCTGGTGGGCCAATGTCGAAAGGGACATAAAACCCCTCAACATCTCTCCAACGACAAGCCGGGATCGAATATCCTGGCGCAGAAGTACAAGGAGGCCCAACCCCAAATAAAAGTGAGAAAAGCGGAGGAGAAAGAAGAAGGTTCAGTTCCAATGACCATGCATTATTATGGTAAGCATGACTTGACTCTACACCTTGGATTGGCTCCAGACGAAGGAACTCCTTAACGGTCAACAGCCTTGAGCCAACAGACTCGAAATTGTGTATACGCATTTAATTACGATTAGTCTTTCTAAGTTTCATGACATGACTGCTTCACTCAGAGTTGGCTTCCGAAGTGGGAACTCCTCAACGGTCAACAGCACAGACAAAATTATGTATAATCATAGAGCATTTTTTTTTTAATAAAACACTTACATAAAAGCTTGTTTTTAAAAATGTTTTTTACTATTAATTTATTACACGTCGTATTGGAGCGACGTTCTTTTAACGTGTCCTAAACGTAAACTATTCTAGAGTAGGTAATACTTTTATTGAATGAATGGGAGCTCCGCAGCCGCATTCGAAGAGTCTCGTATAACCCACTTACACATACTTGGAGATGGAGCAAGCATATGGGTGTTAAGTGGTAACCACCGCCTATAACAAAGCATTGTACAGCTGCAACCACTTGACATGTAATAGTACATATTTAGGTTTCAAATTGTTAAGGTCTCTTTACAGCCGCTTCAATTAGTCAATTTTATTTTTAATTATTTTATTTTATATCATTTTGTATCTGACAAAGCCTATAGCTGCAACTTAAATAATATTGTACCTTTACATACCATGAATTATTAGCATTATTTTATGAATATGTACCTACCAGTGAAATTGACGTAATTAAGTTGAATTGCCTCGTAGGTTACGCACTTTAAGAACGTACCCTACGATGCACTGCCCTGCGTCCATCAACTTAAGGCATTCAGGTGTAAAGCCTTATATGCCTGTAATTTCACCGGCAACCATACCCTTCAAACCGAAAAACAGCAATGCTGGTTGAGCTTGAGTTTGTCATGCACGTTGGGGGGCGAACTTTAACAGTTAAATTAGACGGGTTACACATACATATGTATAGATTTATATATTATATGAACTACATAAATTACATTCAATTTCATGGTTATTCATGGTTATATAAAAAATTATTTGTTTATTTCCTTTACAGAGTGAATGAGAAAAGAAAATGTTGATAGTGAAACCTAAGTGTTTGTCGATAAATAACTTTCATATTGAGATACTGTGAGAAGATATTACTATTTAGTAACGCTCATTTACAATCAATTATTTTGGCGTAAATATAATGATTCAAAAATGACTAGAATTTTTCATAGTTCTACGTTTTTTTTAATCTATGGGTATTTAATCCAGGATCTTCATTATCCACAGGCCATAAGTACCCACTTCTAGGTGTAGGCCTCCCTTTGTAAACGCCACCCTTCCCGGTCCTGTGCTGCGCGCATCCAGGAGTTGCCCGCGACTTTCTTTACGTCGTCGACCCACCACGCCGACGGACGTCCTGGAATTCTTAGGTCTTTTCTGGGCCACCATTCGGTCACAGATTTACTTCACCTGCCATCACCTCGTCTAGCCAAGTGTCCTGCCCAGTTCCAATTGAGCTCCACCACCCTATCCTTTATCTAAAATAGGTCTTTTTAATTATGTTACTTATTTGAATGTAATTGTGTCGTAACTAAACCAGTTTCCTAATTTAACAAATAACCTTGTAAATAAGATGTTGCAAATTACACTACAAAAAATTAAAGAGTATATTTTTGAGACTATAAATCTATATATATAAAACAAAGTCGGGTTAGTTACATCATTTATAACTCAAGAACGGCGGCACCGGTTTTGATGATCTTTGATTTGTTTATCCGATCTCTACTAATCACGCACGGATTATATCAACATACAAGTAACGTAATATAATATCATACATTAATATAGTATCAAAATATAATCTATATAACCAACTACTAAAACGTTTTTGATGAAATTTCTATGGTACCAATCTGAGAATATATCCTTTCAAATAAAAAAAGAATTACTGATTTAAATGGGTATTTATCGCGTACTTACTTTTTTATTTGTTATCCCGACGTTTCGAGTGTGTTGCTGTTGCCGTGGTCGCGGACGGACTGGATTACTTGGAGCTACCGTCGAGAAGTGATGACAGATACAGCAACCCTCACTTGCTCTTTACAATTAGAAATATCCTCGTTCGTATTACGAAATACTACACGGGATATTGCAACACAGCCGGAACGTCGGGATAACAAATAAAAAAGGTACATACGCGATAAACACCCGTTTTAATCAGTAATTATGTACAGTGATCGCGAAAGTTTGAAAAATACTAAAAAAAACTTTTCCAAATCGAACCTGCTTGCGTATAAAATGCAAACTCACCCAACATGTTGAAGAGCGCCGCTTCCAGCGAGTAGGAGTCCACGAAGCTGGAATGAGGTCCGCCGTGCGGCCACACTATTAACGGAGCCTTTTTGCCTGCTTCTAGTTTCGGTGCCAAATACAACGCTGTGAACCAATCTGTAAAAGGGAATAATGGTCGAGATTAATAAAATACATTGGTTATACAAGTAGACGAAGGCCGAAGAAGACATGGATGGACTGTGTGAAGATATGGAGCATATGAGTAAGAAAGAAGTGAAAATGACGGCTGATAGAGAGGTATGGAAAAAATACATGTTGTGCCGACCGACCCCGCGTAATGTGGAAAAAGGGCAGGAAGAAGAGAAGATTAATAAAATTAATTTTTCATCATAACTCCAACACTACATCCATACTCCATAGTAATCTACAAATTCGAAAGTAACTCTGACTGTATTTCTCTCTGTCTGTCTGTTTGTTACGTTTTCGCGATTAAATGACTGGGCCGATCTTGATGAAAGTTAATAAAGAAATACTGTGTATCATGAGAATATAGTATTTTTTGGAAAATTAATATTTTTGGCCGTAAAATATTGAAAACTAACTTACTATCCCTTTTCTTTGTCAACCTCAGTGGCGCAGTGGGCGAATAGCCGGCTAAGAGGCAGGAGGTTGCAAGTTCGATTCCCACCGCAAAACAAATGTATGCATGCACTACAGATATTTGTTCCGGGTCTGGTTGTTTCTCTATATATTATAAGTATGTATTTACAAACAAAAAAAACGTAGGTAAGTATTCTATCAGTTATCTTTTCCATAGTGTAAGCTTTGCTTAGTTTGGGGCTAGATGGCGCTATGTGAAATATTCAGCGTTTTTTATGTATTTATTTTTAAATTTTGGCCCCTTTGGCAATCAAAGCTTAGGCGTGCATTATGGTACCTTCAAAGCTGGCTACAAGACAGCGCTATTGGGAATTTACTGGTTCTACAACGAGGCTTGGATTAGTTGTTTCTTAGACATTTATTTTAATAATAATACAATGTTATTATTTTTAAGTACACAGTAGGAGTTTGCCAAAGAGCGATGGAACGCAGCATTTTGGGTGTAAATCGGATCGACCGGATTCCAAACTCCTGGCTGCTCGAAGACGGGCATCTTCGGCGTGCGCATCAAGGCTGCAAAGCTGAAATAAGACTGGGTGGGTTGTGTCTCCCGTATGCAACCCGATAGGTGGGTCAAGGTCACAAGCATATGGATTCCTAAAGACGGAAAGCGACGCCGAGGAAGGCCTAAAAAGCGCTGAGCGACGATTTGGACGTCTTCTAAAGAAACTGGCGGGATCTGGCTCTAGATCGTGATACGTTGAAGGAAGAGGGGAGGTCTTTGCTCAGCACAATGCAGGGCTAGTAAAAAAAACTATATGGTGTTATTACGCCTGACTTTCGTTAATTATAGTTCAACGCTCGCGACAAATGCTCACACAAATGCTTTAGTAGGTAGTTGTTGAGATAATCAACTGTGATAGACGGACGGGTCGACAAAGCCGCACCGGAAGTCGGTTCCGTTACCACCATTTTGTTCCGGAACCCTAAGAACGGTATAAATGAATGGTGTGTTGTGATACTTACTGACGTGATCAGTAGAGTCGTGTGATAGATGCACGTACTGCGCGTCGCTCGCGGCGAGGGAAGGCGGCACCTCGATGGGTTCACTCACTCGCACCCACTCGATGTTTGTCTCGCTACCTTTCGCGGGCAGCCGACCTACGTATATCTACAACAAAATAAAATAAATAATACTACTAATTACACACAGCGCTATCTAGCCCCAAACGGAGCCGGAATTAGGGCATACATTTTACTCTGCGCAGAAGAAGTGTTTTATTAAGGTCGGCTGGTACTATTTAATGATTACATACCTGTCCGGGAGTAGTAAGGTTGGAGAAAGTAGCGAGGATGACGTCAGATCTAACGTCCAGCACAGTCAGCGATCCATTCTGACCTTTTGAGATATCCACTATCCTACCGTCATCTGTTGGCAAAATGGAAAACTATACTTTACGTCTGTTACTGTGGGGTAACTCAGTGGTTCGCCCCGAACTGAGATCTCGCGAGTCTCCCAAAAAAACAGAAAAAAATATTATTCTAACTACGACGTATTTGGAAGCCCTGGTACTTTATTTACAAATACGCCCTATCCCTAGTTGGGCTGTGGACGATGATAACGATTAGTCGGTTTGGATTTTCAAAACATACCAATATCAACAACATAGCTGCTAACCGCGTGCGCCTGCGCCGTAGAAAAGACGACACGACCGTCTTCGCTAAAGCATTTCGACGGAAGGCCGTGGCTGTAGATGCCAGTGAAGGTGCCGTTTGATATATCCATCTCTTTCTGCACTATGTCTATCACGGTTCTCACTTCTTCCTGTGGGAAAGAGACCGCAGTAAGTTATATTTTACACCAGGGATGTTACGGAGCTTCGACGCCGACTCCGTTAAGTCGGAACTTCCGATTGATATTCCACCTCTGGTTCCAACTTCGGCTCCGACACTTAAATCAGAGATTTAAATCAGAGATAAAAGCATAGCCGATAGCGGCGGCGGCGGTCAGCATGTACGAACAGGTTTATACATGTCGCGCGCCCTTTCTCACGCGCATTCTGTCGTCGATACTCTTTCACTTGTTGTTTGTTACGCAATATAGATTATTTGTTTCGTTTTGTGCAGTATTTCAATTGAACCAATTTGTTCCGCTGAAACAACCTCCGTAACATCCCTACTTTACACAGACTACGAAGAGTTCTTATCAATTAGAAATGAATAATCTGTAGAAGTTCTGAAATTGTAATCGTTTTTTTATTAATGTACCAATTGCAAACTGAGAAAGAGTTTTTTTTATGCTGTTTTAAGATTCAGTATTCAGTATTTTATTGCGTTCATACAAAGTGGATTAAAATGTTACATACCAGATCTTATTGACTAGTCAAGAGTCCAATACTTTGTAGCGTTTCAGAACGAAACGCGCAGCAAAAATGACGATGACACTTCGGAGAGTGGATTTTTTAGTAAGAAGAAAATGAGACCAGAAAACCTTTTCTCTGGGAATTGATTACTGGTTCTGGCGCCGAATCTCTGGTTCTTTCAGGCTATTTCATCCTGAATTATCAAGCGCGGCTTCGTAATCACTGATATAAGTTTTTAGTTAGTGGGTGCCTACGCTAGCAACACATAAACAATCGTAAATTTGGTATATTTGTGAACTTTCCATGTGAACTCAATCTTTGTGTAATTAATCGTCAGAGCGCTTTCAAATAAACAGTTATGGGAAAACACTGTGTTTCGTGATCCATATCCTCCTCATGTGTCCTCCCAAAACTTCATATGTACCCTGTAGGTAAAAAGGGTGTGGCAATATTAGAGGTAACTAGGCAGATATAGTAGAATCGAAGTTGACCACAGTATTATTATCGAGTATAACACAAAACTATTCATTATTTGTTCTGCTCAGGAGTGGGACATAAGTAAAACATGCAAATTTGGTTATTTATATAAAGCATAACTTATTGCGAATTTGTGAAACATATTGCGAATAGTTTTTTAACTATTCAGCGCACATCTTTTCGTCATTTCTCACAGAGTATTTTAATTTTTTTTTTATTACAGTTAGCATGTAATTTTTCAAAACGTTTTTCTCAATCGACTCTATTTCTTCAACACTTTTCCAAGGTAACCTTGGGAGGAAAAGGCCTCAATGATGAAAAATTTTGGCCCACCCTGTAACGTAAAGAGAAAACTTTGTACCCCTTTCCAGCTTATTGCGCGCGGAGGAGTGAGACATTTGGCATACTTAAAGCTTACATGGAGAGGCACAATGTGGAGGCACAAGGAACAAATGCTAAAATTAAGGTACAAAAAAGGATGAATACGGTCTAATTTCGATCATTATGCACTGGCAACTAGAACAAGAAAACTTAACAAATAGTGATACATAATACATCAATTATGGTGGGTTCCCAACGAGTCGCACCCAAACGTGTTCAAATTGAAAGTAGTAACAGTGTAACTCGATGGGAAGGAAAAATCCCAACGAGTTCCAATCATATGACTGGTGTAGGAATGTAATGATTTTGAACCTTAAGCCATACTCACAGAGTCGTGTTTCCTGAGTACTAGTTGATGGCAGGCGTGATGCGGTCCGTCGGCGGCGCGCTGCAGCCACACCGAGTCCCCGCGAGCGTTCACTCGCGGGGAGCGCACCGCCACTCCTTCATCTGATAGTTTCTCTGCAAATATACAAAGACTAAATAAGTTGATTGAGTGAAAATTCAATGTTGCACAAATAAAATATATTTTTTCAGATCATATCATCATCATATTATCCACATATCGTCCACTACTGAATATAGGCCTCCCCCATAAATTTCCAGAGTGACCGATCTTGTGCGGGTAGCACACAACGGCTCTCAACAACTTTTATCAGGTCGTCTTTCCATCTAGTGGGGGCCATTCTACGCTGAGCTTTCCAGTATGTGGTCTCCACTCGAGAAGCTTTCTGCACCAACGACCGTCAGTTCTTCGAGCTATGTAACTAGCCCATTGCCACTTCAGCTTGCTAATCCTCTTCGCGTTGTTTGTGACCTTAGTTCGTCTACGGATCTCCTCATTTCTGATTGGATCTCGTAGAGAAACACCAAGCATAGCCTTCTCCATAGCACGCTGAGCCTCGAGCCTTCTTATAAGACCACGTTTTTGTGTCATATGTCATCGGGTAACTTCTTTTTTAGATAACCTTTGTGTAATGTGGAAATATATTTGACGACCTTCGTGGCGCGGTGGGCGAATAACCGTCTGAGATGCAGGAGGTTGTGAGTTCGACTCCCACCACGAAGCAAATGTTTGTATGATCTACAGATATTTGTTCCGGGTCTGGTTGTTTCTCTATATACTACTAGACTAGATAGCGCTGTGTGAAATGTCCAGCATTATTTATTTAGCTATTTTAAAAGTTTTGTTTATTTTACCACCTATTATTACATTGCGGAATACAATAAATGATTGAGTAATAAATATTGAGAATTTTTATGTAATTTTGTTGTGTGTACTATTTTGTTTATTCATTTCCGTCAGTAATAAATATTCTATTTTTCTTTGAAATATTTCTTTACTTAAAATGTATAAGTGTGGGTGTACTTACTCATCTCCCCTGCTAGAGTGAGAGAGAAGATATAGCTGGGTCGGTTGGTGCAGTAGATGAGACCGAGGCGCTGCGGCTCGGACGGCCACGCCACGCCCACCACGCTGCCTTCAGGCGTGAATCTCACCTGAAATGTTATATTCAATCTATAATAATATTGTAACGACCTCGGTGGTGCAGTGGCCGAATAGTCAGCTGAGACGCAGGCGGTAGCGGTTTCGATTTCAAATTTTTGCATGATCTAAGGATATTAGTTTCGAGACTGGATGTTTTTCTATATATTATAAATATGTACATATAAACAAAAAAAAAGTTTATAAGCTGTGTGATCCAGCAATATTTATTTATTATTATGTATTTATTTATTATATGTGATGATGACATATGGTACAGTAACGGGTCTTTCACTATGGGCCTCATAAGAAGGCCCGAGGTCGCTCAACTTGCGATGGAGAGGGCTATGCTTGGTATTTCTCTACGAGATCCAATTAGAATCGAGAAGATTCGTTTTCGATTTGTTACGTTTTCATGACTAAACTGCTGGACCGATTTCGATGAAATATGGTATAAAGATAGATTATGACCGTGATTGGGACAAAGGCTACTTTTAAAACGATTAGAAATGCATAAACACACGCGTTACGGCACCAACACTACGTTTTTACAAGCTTTTATTTAGATTCACTTGTCCCGGTGTCAGTCTGTAAACAAATCACTTTCCTTTACTATCATTACCTCTCACTCGCACAACTTTTTCTTTTTTTTACACTACATGGAAATGAAACAAGCGTATGGGGCCACCTGATGTTAAGTGGTAACCATCGCCTGTAATAGAGAACTGCCTCACAGATTACGCACGTTAGAAATGTGCCCTACGATGCACTTCCCTGCGTCCATCAACTAAGGCATACAGGTGTAAAGCCTCATGTGCCTGTAATTTAAGTTTTATGTTGTTTTATATTGATATATTTTATTTTTTTGTAGGTATTATGTGTTGGAAATAAAAGATTTGATTTAATTTCACCGGCAACCATACCCTTCAAACCGAAACAGCAATGCAGCTTAGCGGCAGAAATATGGTGGTAGTGCTTCCCCAGGCGAGCTCTTTCACAAGGAACTCTACTACTCTAAAATTGCATTCAATAGTGTGCGAGTGAAAGGTATTGATTATCGGCGCCATTTTAGATTAGTTTCTTTAAGCAGATTATATAATCTGACCTGCCCGGGACAGTCTCCGGCCGGCAGATAGTCGAGGACGGACAGGGTCTCGTCCGGGAGGCGACACACGACGATCACCGATGAGATCTTGCCGACCAGCTGCTCCCCCCACTCCTGTCTGTACACGAACTCTTCACCCTGAAACAAAAACCATACAACTTACTAAATAAGCTAACTAATGAATAAGGGCAAACAGTTACATAGCCCACATCCTTAGACACTAATAAATTCGGAAGCAACTGTCTCTGTGTCTGTCTGTTTGTTACGTTTTCACGACTGATTTCGATAATTTTGATGTATAGATAGATAATGAGCGCGATTGAGACTACTTTTTAAACAATCACAGGTACGCACTTCAACAGGTTAGAAATGCATAAACATGTTGGGTCGGTCCACTGACTCCAGAAAATGTTCAGGGTGTAAACAACTTAAATAAAAATAAATTCAAATAATATCTTTTTCTCAAACATTCTTGGAAATTTGAGCATTATTTTGATAACCTTCTTCGAGATAAATCGAAATTACTGTACTGGCCAAATACATGCGAGCAGCGACCGGCAAAAGTTTTATGAAAATCCATATCTGTCGTGCTTTAACGGCCTAATAAATTACATAGTAAACTCATATCTGTCGTGTAGTTTATAAATGGAACGATCATTTACTCTGAAACATGGCAACCAAGGAGGTAACTTATCAAAGGTTTTATTTAAATTTCGAACTGGCTTGCAAATAGAAACATGTTTATTGAAAAAACAAAACAAGTTAACACTTTAACGCGAGAAAAATTATTGCTGTTCGTTGTTCGTCATTGATTTTAAACAGTAATTGTATTTTTTATTTTATAATTTCCACGCATTATTTGAGAAAAGTACTATACAAGCCTTGGCCACAACTAAGCATTGATGGACTTACACGTTCGTCCATCAATGCCTCTTTTGCTGGCCGCTGCAGTAATATACTATATAACACCCTTCTTACAACTCAGCTGGATCAGTACAAATACATCGTTACACCGTTTTAGTTCTACGTTCTTGATGTGTACAGCTAAGGTATGCAACACTTCCGTCGTCTGTTTTTCCTAAAGAATACAATCCGGGCCTCTTTAAGGTAAGAGTGAATAGGTTTCTTCTAGATTTTCGTGCTTCATCTTAGACCACATCATCGCTTACCATCAGGCGAGATAGTGATCAAATGAAGATCTATCCAGTTAAAAAATACATTTTACTAAAAATCTGGTAAAATTAAGAGTTCCTTCGACCTCTGTGGCGCAGTGGACGAATAGCCGGCTGAATCTCATGAGGTAGCGGGTTCGAATCCCGCCGCGGACAAATTTTTGCATGATATACAGATATTTGTTCCAGGTCTGAGTGTTTTTCTGTATATTATAACATATATGCTTTAAAATAAAGAATCGATGTTTTCTTTCGGTTATCTGGTTCCCATAGTACAAGCTTTGCTTAGTTTGGGGCTAGATAGCGCTCTGTGAAATGGCCAGCATTATTACCTTACTCGGCGCTGGCTCCCCGCTACCATCTTTCTTATCGTTATTGTCCGCTTTCCGCTTGATGTAGGGCTCCGCCTTGGCCTGCTTTCTCTCCGCGATGTAAACTATGGCGGTCTCGTCTTGCGCCCAGCCCAGGCTGCCGAACTCAGCTGGAACAAAATATTTCTTTTGATTCACTGCATATAAATGTACTAGCTGGTCCCCCAACCGTCATAGCGACTGGAGGAATGAGGAGGGGTTTTGAGAAGGAATTTTGTAGGTACGCCATTTGAAGAAAGTAAATACTTACAATCAGCGTAAACGTCTCCGTGTAGATCTAAAGCGGTAAGATCGATGCAGTGCTGCAGAGTGCTCTTGCTCCACACCTCCAGATACTGCTTCTTCACGTCTTTGCCGTTCTTCTCTTCGCGAATCAACGCTTTATACGTCTCCTGTGGCGACACTGCTGATAGCAATCTAAAACAAAACAAAAAACGTTGATGAACATAACTATTTTATATTCATACAACATTCCGCCCGCGGCTTTGCACGCGTAGCTTGTCACTAAAAAGTATAGCCTATACGTCTCAATACAGGTCATATCTATCTAAAAGTAAAGCAAATTTTATCGAAATCAGTCCATCCGTTTAGTCGTGAAAACGTAACAAACAGACAGATAGACAGACAGAGAGGCAGAGTTCGTTTAAATGTTTTAATATTAGTAAAGATATTTTATAACAACATGGAAGCTTTTTGTGCAAGTGGATTCAGTCCAGCACTATTGGTTGGTTTTTGTGCTTTGCAGGTGACCTATCCATTTCTATTCACACACACAATTCAATTAATTTATTTATTTGAGTAAAACACAAATACAATTAAAAACCAACACAGATAAAATACAATAATAGTTTATAATAGTGGTCGGCTATTTGGCAATGGCCCCCCACTAGGCTCGGGGCCTGTAGCGTGGGAACCGTTTACATAAACTCAAAATTTAAAAGACCAGAGGGCTTAGCTAAGTTACAGTCGCTTAGCGATGACGCTAGTCGAAAAGTCCGAAAATGTATGGGATTTGACACATGCTATAGAAATACCACGTGATACAGCGACAACAAATGTATGTAGAAATCGAATAGATTCGTAGCGAATGTAATTTGGCTACGAACCCAGGCGTTACATAAACAGCGATAGAGCTGTAGGTATACATAATGTACATACTAGACAAATAATACAAGATATAACTTATGTAAACTGTGCATGGAGTGTGGTAGAGGGCGGGGGAAGGGGGAAGGGGCTCGATTGATAAGTGAGTTAGTGGGGGGGGGGGGGGGGCAGGGCATTGAATGTGTTTTGCGTAGAGGGCATGGAAGGATTGTAGGTACTATGCACTAACACAGAAGCCTCTCAGACTGATCATAAGACATCCCCAGTAACCACTTTCTCACAGTTCTATTAACAGCCCCACAGGAAACGTCTTAATATTGCATTGCACATGCACCAACATACCACATTATTACCTTATGTTTATAAAATTAAAAATCCGAGTAGGTACGTACATCTGTAATTTGTATATAATTATAATTCATAAAAATATTTACCTATGATACTCGTAAATTTTAAAATAAGTTAAGTTATGTATTTCGTTCAATTAGGAAAGACGTTTTCAAAATACAGATTAACCTAATTTGGAAGCCATTATTGTTAAAACTATGTAACCATGCTTTATTCAAATGTGTATTTATTTAAGCCCTTATATAGTAAAGAATAATTTTCTTAAACTCACTCATTACTAACATCCGTGCCAAAGTCGCTCTGCGAGATAACCTTCAGACTACCATCCAGGACATAGGTTGAGGCGTACTTGGCATTCTTGCCCTTATCCAAGGCCCTGACCGACCACTTGACGGAGACCCTGTCGCCGGCTCGGTTCAACTTGCCCCCGGCTATTGACGGTATCTTCGCCAGGGTCTTGTAGGCATTCACTATGGTTTCTATCTGCAAATATAAGAATGAGGAGTTATTATTATAAACTGGCTGAGCCGCTCCGGCTTTGCACGATCTCAAAACTTAGTTTATTATTTTTTTAGTTTTTTCATTAAAATTTAGCCTCTTATCTTGACTTCATACAAAAATCCAATAGAAAAAACACTTCCTATTTTCTATTGTGACGGGCTTACTAACGAACAACATTTAATAATCTATATATATATATATATTGTATATACATATATAAAACAAAGTCGAGTTAGTTACACCATATATAACACAAGAACGGCTGTATCGATTTTGATGATCTTTGATTTGTTGGATTTGTTTCCGTCCCGAATAGGAGAATAACTATAAAATTAAAAATTAATTAAGAAAATTCATTTTCTCATACATAGATGCAGCTAATGATGGCCGATTGACAATTCTACCGGCGACGTACATTGGCAGCCCGCATCATAATATGCATGTCAATGCGGTACGAAGTTCAGCTCGGCAGCTCGGGGGCGGGTCAGCTAGTAATCTATTTATACCTATACTATTGACGTCCCTATCTTTACATAATATAAAATGAAGTCGCTTCCGCTGTCTGTTCGCTTAGATATTTTAAATACTCAAAGGATTTTAATGCAGTTTTCAGCAATAGATAGAGTGGTTCAAGAGGAAGGTTTTTTGTTACCTTTACACGACTAAACGGCTGAACGGATCGTAATGAAATTTTGCAAGGAGATAGATTATATCCTGGGAAAGGACATAAGCTACTTTTTAGCCAACTGCGCAAAATGAGGGTAATGTTTTATTGAAAAACCACCCGTGCGAAGCCGTGGGCGGGTCAGCTAGTTTTAAATAAAAAAAAAATAAGAGTATATAGGGTGTTTGATAATATACGCACAAAAATGAAAGGGGTTATTATGATGAGCATAATACATAAATTTGTGAAATTTATGTTAATATGAAAGATATGAAATCGGCCTTCATTTTTGGATGTCGATTGCAAAAGTAGTCAGTAAGGTTTATATAGAATTAATCACCTAAAATTAGTCGATTTTCTTTAACATTTGACACTATTACTAATAGTTTTTTTTTTCGAGCATTCTTTTTTTTATGTTTGAGAAACCGTCACTTGAATATCGTCATTATATTACCAAATTCAAAGTAAAGAAGTAATTCTTACCTGGGAGGACATCTTCAGCATAATATCAACTGACAACTGAACAATAGAACTTCTTATCTGCAACTGTGAACATACAATTATTTATTTACTATTTTGAAGTTGTTTGTATACAGAGTAAATAAAACCACAATTATCTACACAAATTGTAAACCTTATATTATAGCTTTTAAAGTTTAAAATTAAATAAACATCTCTTATCTACATCAATAGAATATATTAAAATATTTATACATCAGTTCATTACCATTTTGAAGAATTTAAAACTTTTGAAAGAATTTAAAACGGTTGACATATTTTTCAGAAAGGCTCAGCCCATATCCCTAATCTTTGAATCACACTAATATTTTAAATGTGAAAGTGAGTTTCTTTATTTATTACACTTTCGCGTCGAAACGGCTGAACCGATTTTGACAACATTTGGTAGGTATATTGATATATTAGGACCTGAATTGAGACATAGGCTAATTTTTTTAAATATTCCTTGCCTGCGAAGCCGCCGGAAGCTGATATAGAATAATCTCTAAAAATCCATCTTCTCATACATTGCAGCATCTTTAGTCATCGCGGTTTGTATGAAACGTGTTTTATCTTGTGAGTTACCGAGTAGCGCCCTGACGACCCAACGAGAAGGCAACGCGGCAGACGAAACGTGGCGTGAGGAACTGGATAAATTCCTAACGGATTGACCACAAGCGGCTCAGAACTGCAAAATTTGGAAGGAATGACCTTTGTCAATCATTTGTAACGAATTGGCCGCAAAAGGCTCAGAACCGCAAAGTCTGAAAGGAATCGAGGAGGCCTTTGACCAACAGTGGGACACGAATAGCTGATGATTGTAGTAATGTAGGTAGTAATAATAATTTGGATTGAAATATATAGACAAATTTTTAAGGGTTATGGCAGGCCATTCATAAAAATTGTCATCTTTCTACAAACTCACCCTGTACATATAGTGTTTAGAAGATCAGAAGATTGTATTTTAATGAAGTCAATTGAAATGCCTGATAAATAACTGCCACTGTAAAATACCTAACTATATTCTACCTTTTTTCTTATCTATAGCTTTTGAAGTGAAAACTTCTTTAGGCGCGTTTAGCATTTTTTTAGATGGGGGAAAAACCATTGAACTCGCGACAGTGTTATCGTTACCGACACCTCTGTATATAAAGTCTAATCTAATCTAAAGTGAAAACTTCTTTAGGCGCGTTGGGCATTTTTTGAGATGGGAAAAAACCATTGAAATCGCGACACTGTTACTGTTACCGACACCTCTGTATGTAAAGTGAAAACTTCTTTAGGCGCGTTTAGCATTTTTTGAGATGGGAAAAAACCATCGAACTCGCAACAGTGTTATCGTTACCGACACCTCTGTATATAAAGTGAAAACTTCTTTAGACGCGTTGGGCATTTTTTGAGATGGGAAAAAACCGTTGAACTTGCGATACTGTTACCGTTAACGACACCTCTGTATATAAAGTGAAAAGTTCTTTAGGCGCGTTGGGCATTTTTTGAGATCGGAAAAAACCGTTGAAATCGCGACACTGTTAACGTTACCGACATCTCTGTATATGAAGTAAAAACTTCTTTAGGCGCGTTTAGCATTTTTTGAGATGGGAAAAGCCTACTGTTAGTATATAAACTTAAATATCTAAGTTATCATTAACTGTATTTTGTTAAAACTTTCATTCGCATCCCAATCCAATAGTCATAAGGCTATTTGATCAGGATCCGAATGAAAAATTGTATCACAGACAGGTGATAAGTATGACCTGCAGAATGCTGTTGGAGCTAGCCCATACTCTTAGCGATGAGGCCGTTTTCTTACGGATTATGGCATGGGATTATGTAATTTCTTACAAAGTATTTTAGTAGAACAGTCTATAAACATAATAACCAATTTTAATCACCCATTTTTCCAATTTGAAATCAAAACAGTTGGCTACAAAAGTTAAGTAATTGCCGCATCCATAATGTTTGCTATGTTTGTACAATAAGTAAATAATTTTCATATCTATTTAAATATTGTGGTTATATTGACACAATAATAGAAATTAAACACCAAGAGATAATGCTGAGGTTGGTTGATAATATCCTTCAAAATGCACAGTTTGTACAAAGTACTTTATATTATGCCTAGTAAGTACTAACACAATACAAAGTTCAACAAATATCATCAATAGACATCATCATCATAATCAGTTATAGAACTTCATATTCTTAATGCGCACAGCTAAGGTATGGAACAATTTACCATTGTAACTTCTTATACATTGTAATTTTTCCCTAAAGATTACAATCCGGGTCTCTTCAAGGTAAGAGTGAATAGGTGTCTTCTAGATATTCATGCTTCATCTTAGACCACATAATTTTTACCATCAGGTGAGATTGGTCAAACGAAGATCTATTATTGTTAAAAAAAAACATTCACTGCTGGACATAGGCCTCCCCATAGATTTTTAGAGCAACCAATTTTGAGTGGCCTGCACTGGCCCCCAGTAACTTTTATTAGGTCATCTTAGCATCTAGTGGAGAGTACCTGAATCTGTAGCATCTGAGCATTTTTTATTAATTTTATATTATTGGATGGCAACTAAGACAACTTAGGTTAACTCAAGCTCATGTAATCTGGAAAATGTAGGCTAAGGCTCAGATATCAAATCCTTTAAAGTAGGTAGGGTTACCACCCATATTATAATATATAGTATCATACTACATTTTAGTCAATTGTACATGTATTAAGTATAGAAAAATAATATAGTTCCAAAAATATGTATCCAAAAGATGTGGAATGAGCTACCATCTGAAGTTTTCCTGTTAGGCTACGACAGGGCATGCTTCAAGAGAAATGTTAAAAGGTTTCTACAGCGTAGGGAGCGCATCAACAATACCCTGGGTGTTGCAGGTGTCATTAGGCGACGGTGACCGCTTACCATCAGGTGGGCCGTAAGCCTGTTTCCCCACAAATAATATAAAAAAAAGAATACTATATTTTTGGCTAAAATTAAAAATTGCATAAAAAAGTATGACTTCATGGCTAGGAGGATCTGTGACTTATTTTAAACTTATCCTATTTCAACTTTGGGTGGCCTGTATCCATTCTGTTGCTATAGTTTTCTGGGATGGGCTCTCCCCAGAACACTCACATGGTCGTGAGTGTTGCTTTAATTAATTTAAAAATAATAGAGCCTCGATAGCCAAAGTGAATAGTAATAATAAATACACATGGAAAAATAAATAAGGTTCAACTTTCCAATAGGCCCAATGAGCTACAAGTCTCCACACACGGGGACCGATTGGAAAGTTCTTCCATAAATAATATTTAAAAAATAATTTAAATTTCCCAAAAGTATACTACAGATTTACAATTAAAAACAATACAATTTTACTTCAAAATAAAGGTGGAAATCCTAGTTGAAGGTGCACACTAATCTAAAGACACAAACCTAGCCCTATAACAGATTAACTACAGATACGATACCCATAGTCCATATTGGAAAAATTAAAACATACTAATATCTAGTTTTCTTACCGAATAGAATAATAGAAAAACTCGAAATTTTTTATTTTCGTTTCTTCAAAATAATTTCACACCACTCACAGATACTCCACGCAACGAAAATAGCTTTTCCCAGTCAAGTAGTTTGCCTATTGGTCGTGAACAATGGCTTGCACTAAAGCAAGGAAATAAAGGAATCACAAAAAAGCAATTATAATTGATTACCGTATTTACAGTTAAGTAATTACCTAATATGAAATAAAACTTTGTTGTCGACCGGCTAAGCAAGAAAGAAGGGCAAACAACCAAACAGCTGGCTGGGCTCTCAGCTGGAAGATGATGTAGCATGAACTTGACATAAATTAATTTTTGACGTTGACATTTTACAATGACAGTCACGAAGTAAACTTTTAACATTTAGTAGGTACCTTTAAACCAAATTGTAAAATATTTTTTAGATCTTATGAAATCATCTCCGCCTGGCGGAGATGGAGGGATGAACTGGATGCATACCATAAAGAGTGGCCCCAATTAGCCAATAACCGGGATTCATGGAAAGAGGGAAGGGAGGCCTTTAGCCTGCAGTGGGACTCTACGGGCTGATAATAATAATAATAAGAACACATTCCAATGTTAATTTTGTTGATGGTTGCCTACACAAAATGTTGTATAAAACAGTGTTTAATTAATAATAATATTATAGCGGGGAATTTCGGGGAATCCAGCTAACTTTTACGGAGAATCAAGAAATGTATATTGGCAGCACTGCTACCTACTACCGAACCGACCCGGCACGGCACGGTTGGTTTAGTTGTGATGTTTTCTAAAAAGTTTTACACTTTTTGACAAATTAATTCTTTATTCTCCGACTCGCTCCGCTCTCCGAAAGGACAAAAATTGCCAGGTCAAGGTCATTTTGGCATTGTCTTTTCATCAAGGAGTTAGTACTTAGACCCTAGGTAAACAACGTTATTACCTACCAATTAAAGACTTTTGTCTGAAACTAGGTAGGTCCCTAGCTACCTATTTTTCAGATAAAGCAAAGGGCGAAAACAAAAAGGCTCTGGAACGAAGGACGAAAGTTATCTGTGACGACCATCTGAGACCACCCGATATAATCCTATTATCAACCTCCTACCTTCGTAGCGCAGTAGGTAGGAACCCCGTATTATCATAGACAAATGAATAGCTATAGTAAATGAAGTGATATCGTATTCTATCCCTCCGGTTCTACATTTATTCGATTCCCAACCTTACTTCCACTGTAATAAAGCTTCATTTGGGTTGAGTACTTGCCGCAGGGGGTTGCCGCAGCGCCGATTCTGCCGCGCCGCTCGATACGCGCGTCTCGTCCGTCGCCGCACCCTTCTAAAACTCCAGTGTTCTAGAAACATCCGGCAAACGCGTCATCGCAAAAAATATAAGTTAAATCATTAAAATAGGAACAATAATAATTTCTTAGTGCATTTTGTTTTATTGATCGTGATTAATTACCGGAAGAAAATTTGCGATTTTTGAGCAAGCTGCTTGCTGCAATTGCTGTGTGTGAATCGTAAGGATACCCTATTAAAAGTGGAATGTTCGGTATTTAAAGCTTAATTGTGACTTTTTTCGCTCACGAAAAAGTATTCATACGAAGGCTACTAATAAGTACTTATCATAGAAATGAACGAACTCGACCTCATAAAGGAAGTAGAGAAAATGCCAATTTTGTATGACAAGTCTGTGAGTGGTTTCAACAAGACGAAGCTGCGAGATGAGGCGTGGAGGACTGTCACAAACGCACTGAATTCCACTGGTATGTATGTAGCTTACCCCTAACCCCCAAAGTTTATCTCTAAACACGGCTGATATTTTCAAACATTTAAGGTAAGGTGAGGCGGGGTATGGGGTAAGAATAAAAAACTACTTTGTAAGGAGTTCCTATCACAAATAAACAGCAAATCTGCAAACATAAAAATGAAGGAAGCTAACTTGGCACACACGGGGGGGGGGCTACTACTAAAATGACCACTTTAAAGCTTTATATTTCGCAAACGGGTTCATAGATAAGTCTTAGGTTACTAATTTAAGTAATATTAAGTAACTAATTTTAGAAATGTAATTTAATTTTTATCTTTAAGGTACGTATGACGTACAGGGATACCTAGTTAGATTTATATAAGTTTATATAAGTACAATATTTAATTTAGATTACTTAATCTTAAGATGTAACTAATTTCGTGTCGCAAAAATATGAAAATAAATAAATAAAATAAAAATAAATAGATCATAGTATTGAGACAACCTATAGTGTTTGGGTAGACCTATTCAACGAAACACCACACCACGCGATGGGTAAGTAAAATAAAAATCACCTTGAGGGACTTGCGGAATGTCAAATCATACAATATGATGACTTACCTCCGTGGCGCAATGGGCGAAGGCTGAAACGCAGGAGGTAGCGGGTTCGATTCCCGGATCTACAGATATTTGTTCCGGGTCTGGATGTGTTTCTATAGGTATATGTTAAGTATGTATTTACAAAAAAAAGTATATAAGTATTCTATCAGTTATCGGGTTCCCATAGTACAAGCTCTGCTTAGTTTGGGGCTAGATAGCGCTGTGTGACATGTCCAACAATATTTATTTATTGATTTGTACTTAAATACGTCAAATCTAAACATGTTTAGTCGCTAAATATGTTTAGGGTTCGTTGTGCAAACTGGACTGATAGTTTACGAGTAAAACGGCTGTAAATGGGTGGGTCAAGCAGACCGGCCAACGTAGCGAAACAATAAGAGTTCGGAGTTCAACTACGGATCCCTAAAAATCATCCACTCTACCACAAAATAATTCTGTGACTCTACAATAATAGCCTCTACATTACTGTACGTAGTAGGTATGTTTTTTCTCGGTGCCTAATAGTGCCTATACCTTAATCTCGGGGCCATGAAATGGTAAACATAAAAATAAAAACTACCTAGTTAAAAAAAACTACTACTACTACTAGTACTAGTGGTTCGCCCCAAACTGAGATCTTACGAATCTCCCAAAATAAATATTATTCTCGCGGCGACTTGCACAACGATGCCTAAACGTATTTAGTGGCTAAATATGATTAAGGAGTTGTCAAATCATACAAATACGTCATATTTAAACATGTTTATTCGCTAAATAGGTTTAGGGATCCTGCAGGTCAGGCGTAGTGCTCGAACATTGCTCACATTATCTGGTGTCGGAGCAGCAAAACGCTGACGTGTAGGCATTATTAAATAAATTCCATAAAGGTATTTACCTATTTTGTTATGCAATTCATGCAAGCAATTCAGCACTGTTGGCAAAATTTTGCTGTCGTGGTAATACAGCGCTGGATATACATCGAAGACCGTTTTTCTAAGAACTGTTTATTGAAATGCTTGTTTTGATACAGGTACAATTCAATACTACTCGTAGGTCGAGCCGCAATTAAGATCAAATCTGACAGCCACATGATGCCCACTGCTAACATAGGTCTCCCCCATAGATTTAAATAAATAAATAATAAATATTTCTGGATATTTCACACGGCGCTATCTAGCCCCAAACTAAGCAGAGCATGTACTATTTCCAGAGCGACCGATCTTGGCGGCCTGCACTCTACGGCTCAACCTTTGTCAGGACGTGTTTCCATCTAGTGGTTCTACGCTGCGCTTACCAGTGCATTCCACCGTAGACCTTTCTGCCCCAACGGCCGTCAGTTCTTCGAGTTATGTCCCGCTCACTGCAACTTCAGCTTGCTAATCCTCTTGGCTATGTCGTTTAATTTACAATATCATTTGAATCAGGTTCGACGTACGCGACAGAAACGGAATGCAAGAAGCGTTGGCGTTCATTGCGGGATTCGTTCATAAAGCTGCAGCGGACGCATGGGGGGCGCACGCGATGGCCCTACGTCAGCGTGATGAAGTTCCTCAAACCACATATCATCGAGCCTAAGCCTGAAGAGTAAGTCATTACCTAACAGCCCTGCATAAAATAAAATCTAATATTTCTATTCACAACATTTTTAAAATAAAACTTCTTTATAATATTTATTTTGCAAGAAATCAAAAACAATTTTTTTTATTTGCCAAAACCACAAGGATTACTTAGAAACAAGGCTGATTGTTCTTATTAATAATCCTTTTAGAATACATAACAATAAAGAGAGATCAAAATCTTTTAAAAATTTAAAGCATCAAAAGTTGAAAGTTGATATAAGAAGTTCAAAACTTTTATTTGCCTTCTTAAAGTTTGTGAGAATATTAGTTTGTACTAAATAATGCATAAACCAATAAGTAAGGTACAATTTTCTTATAGGACACTAGGTGACCCGCCCGCGACTTCGCACGCGTGATTGGTTTGTCAATAAAAAAAATGACCATCCTTGTGCGCAGTCGGGTGCCTTTGCCTCAATCCCGGTCATCATCTTTTTATATACAAAATTTCATTGAAATCGTTCTAGCCGTTTAGCCGTGAAAACGTAACAAACAGACAGAGAGACTGGGACAGACTAACTTTCAAATTTATAATATTATATTTTACTGAAAATATCAAAGCAAATGTAAGTATTTAAATATTAATTGTCTAATTTGCGTTCCTTTTACCTATGCATTAACAGAACGCCACAAGCAATCTCCGACTCTGATGGAGAAGAAGAGAAAGTGCGCTCGATCCAATGCCTCCCAGACCTGTCTTACATGGGGGACACCACGTATGAGGCCAACTCTTCGCCACCCGAGCCGTCTCCGAAGCGTGCGCGCACCATCTCCAGCGGCGACGAGAACACCACTTGTGCTTGCAACCGGTAAGTCACATAATCAGCCAGAGTATAGAAATCCCGTAGGCTAGGCTAGAATAGAGGCGCGTTCGATTAATGCCTCCCAGGCCTTCCACCTTTAGGCCAAGCGACGAAGCGTACGCACTAAGTAGTTCTATTAGTTTGTCGTTTGGTTTTTTTCGTGGTTGCTCTGCGATAGGTTAACCATGTATAAAAACTGTGACTCTGAACCTTTTCATTCTACGGTAGCTCTACGGGGCTGTACCAAAAAGTGTAACATCGAAATACAACACTTCCAAAATTAAGTCCTGAATAGTAAATGCGTCCTGGTACGTAAGAAATGATGACCTGCACCGGGCCCTTAACATAGAGGTCGACAAAAAACCGTTCAAAAAATATGCAGAAGCTCATGAGCATCACCATGTGAACGTTGAGGCTATCCAGCTCCTCGACAACACGAACATAATGAGAACACTCGAGAGATCTAAGTTTTTTGAGTTAGTGTATTGTAAATTAATAAAGAACACATGAACTCTTCTCTTCTTCTCGTCTTCTCCTTAACTAGAGACAGTAAGAAAATGCTGTTGGACACATTCTTAGTTTAAAATTATACTAAAAAACAAGGTCAAAATGAAATTACTGAATCTGTACAATATATAAAAGGCTTAGTCAAGAATGACTGATTGACGGATCAACGCACAGCCTAAACCGCTGATCGTAGAGACCTAAAACTTGGAGGGTGTGTTCTTTGTATGATGTAGGCATCCGATAAGAAAGGATTTTCCGAAATTCTACCTGAAAAAGGGGGGCAAAGTTTGTATGGGACAACCTGATTCCTTAGCCCAATCTACTTCAAATTTTGCATAAACTTTTTTTAACAGAATTGATAGAAGATATGTTTCGTATTTTATTGAAATTCATCCTCTAATGGTGTTAAAAGGGGTACAAAGTTATTTTGGCAGTGATTTGCTTCGAAGTTGATATCGATACTCCTTAGTGCTTTTGATTTAAATTACATTTTATTTTGAAACATGTTTGAAAACTCAATCCGATTTTATTCAAAAAAGTTTACACTCGCTTAAAAATTTATGCAAATACTCTTTAAAATTGGAATGTCTCGAAAGTCACCGTACTATTATTAGTACCTCACTTGAAGGTTTTTAAGCTTATAGAGGTTATACACTTTTAGGACACGGCCTCATAGAGACGTAGAGTTCGAAATTTGAAATGGTAAGGACTAGAACATTTGTGTGCATTGTGTTTCGCATTTTTTTTTACATTTATAAATTTGTCTGCAGCATTACCGAGTTATGGTGCTGTCTCTGTCACACTTCAGATCCAAATTGACAATCGATTTGAAAATGACGAGGCACAATTCGGTAAATTTACAAAAATCCTCTCCAATTCACCTAAACAATCAGTTAATACGGTTCTGAGTGTGTTTTTTAAATTAATATCGTTTGTAACAAAACAGGTTGTATAAACACATGTGTACAAAACAAAGCATAAAACATAAAGTTATAGTGTAAAAGTACCTACACATGGGTGCAAATTTGGTAGCGCACTAACCCTAGGTAAAAATCTGTGTTGGTGAAAATGATCATTTTTAACCGATGATGGTTAAAAAGTGGTGTTATAAGTTATAAGTCTGTGTCTGTGTGTCTGTCTGTCTGTGGGAACGTAGTTCCCAAACGGATGCATCGATTCAGATGCGGTTTTTTTAATAGTTTATCTATGGTGATTCTTAGCTGTGAGAGGAAAATCAGGACGTGCAAAGATTATCAGAACTTTTGATTTGTGCTGAAGGGATATAATATCAGCTGTAAAATGGAAATTGCCTACTGGTTCTTTTTGTACTAGCTGAACCCGCCTGCGGCATCGCACGCGTGGTTTCTCAATGAAAACATTAACCTCTTTCTGCGCAGTCGGATAAAAAGTAGCCTATGTTTCAATATGTATCTATGTAACCCCCAGATTGAAATAAAAACTTATAGAACGATGACTTCTAAAAAGTTTGTTCATGACATGTGTTGTTTCGTGTAACGACCAGTATAGAGGGCTAAATAAAATAATGACATAAAAAAAAATCTAACACACGACATGTACCGACCTACAAAATACTTTTGGAAATGATATGTACTTTTACAAGTTTTGATTTAAATCTTTAACCAGTTAGCGACGCTGTCTATATCTACACGCCCATGATAGCCCACCTGATTTTAAGCGGTTCATCATCATCCTATCAGCCAACTCCCCCATAAATTTCGAGAGCGATCGATCTTGTACGGCCTGCACCCAATGGCTCCCAGCAACCTTTATCAGGTCGGCTTTCCATCTAGTGGGGGAGCCGTCCTACGCTGCGCTTTCCAGTGCGTGATCTCCACTTGAGAACCTTTCTACCCCAACGGCCGTCAGTTCCTCGAGCTATGTGCTCTGCCCACTGCCACTTCAGCTTGCTAACCCTTTTTGCAATCAGTGCTATGTCGGTTACGCTATGGCAGTTACTACTTTCTATAATAAAATTTACATTACCTCACACTTGTTTTTTTACTTTTCAGAAATGACCCTGATGAGCTATTCCTACTCAGCTGTGCTCCAACGCTGAAGCGACTGAACTCGAAGCAGAACGCCGTGGCTCGTCTGAAGATCCAACAATCTCTGCTGGAGTCAGAGTTCGGATCCCAATAAGCTTGAATAAACAGCTTTAAGAGACCAGCAGGTGGGGCTATTTTCAAACGTCGGAAAGCTGTCGGATCGGACCGACATTTTTTTCGGATTCGATTTCTAATCCAAAATGATATTATTAAAATTCATTACCTCAGATACCTTTCCGACACGGATTTAAAGATTGATAGTTTACAAAATAGCGTTGTCTGGTTCAAAATTGAATCCGAAAAAAAGTGTCGGACCGATACGATAGCTTTCCGACGCGACGTTTATAAATAATCCCGCAGAAATGGCAGTACAGTAGAAACTTTTAAAACACAGTATGTATGAGATTTTAATATTCAATTGAGGAACTTGCTGTGTGTTCGAAAGATTCATTATTTTAATGTAGGTAAGTGATTATTTTAATGTAGGTATGTAACCTTTACGTCGTATCACTCTCTACAGAGAGGGGTAAAATTTTGTATGAAAGAATATAATCGTGCCGGGTTATTTATTTTAAAACATGGTATACACAAAATACTATAAAAGAATAAATAATTACGTGTCATCGTCATCATCATCATCTCAGCCCACATTCACCCACCGCTGGGTACCTATAGGGCTCGTTATCACGCCACTCTCTCCCGTCCTGTGGCAAGCGCATCCATTGCCTTCCCGCAACTCTCGTGATGTCGTCCAACCATCTGGCTGGTGGTCTGCCAACTGGTCTGCGCCCTTCTCGCGGCCACCACTCGGTTGTTGCCCTCGTCCATCTTCCGTCTTTCCTCCTTGCCAAGTGTCCAGCCCATCTCCACTTCAGCTGGTTGATCCTTCTACCCACATCCACGACTTTGGTTCTGCGTTCTGAATTACGTGTAAATACAATAAATTCAAGTGTTTCTATTATAATCCCCCATAAAGGGGTGAAACGGGGTGATAAAGATTATACGGAAAAATACTGCCCAATCTTGGTAGGTACCTTTAAAATCAAATGGCATCACGTCACACATCACAATAGGTATTCTGAGAAGGCATTACTGATCAAGTTCACTCAGACAAAGTCGCGAGCGACGCAGCAGTTTTTAATAATAGAAGATTTCATAAACGTAACTAGATCTTATGAGCATCTTTTTGTTTATTAATTGTTTTTAGCGTAAATCTCCACACCCATTATAAATTTCAGTGCTATATATATATAACCCTGTAGAATTAATCTACATTCTAGATAAGTACTAGTAGGTACTTTCGAATACTAAGCTTAACTTTCATAAGCAACTTATCTCATTAAGTAACTTATTTATTTAAAACTTACCCTCTAGTCACAAGATTATAAATTTATGGAATAAAGTGTTTTTAAAAATAAAATAGTAGTTTTTCTGTCCCTAAAAAGCACTTAGAATGCACATCACACATCACAAATTCAATCAATATATTTACAAAATGGCCCTGGTCTCAAGCCCCCCATCAAGCCCACCGATTTTGAAGAAATTTGGTATACATGATCGATTATTTCCGGTGATCGAAATAGGATGATGGAGACATAGGCTGGCTACTTTTTATTAACAAACTACGCGTGCGAAGCCGCGGCTGCGATACAATAAAGTTTGAATTCCTGGATTTAGTGCCTCGATAGTTTGGTTATGTAAATCTTTATATTTGTTAAACTAAATTTGTTACCAGCTGCAATAGTTGTAAAAAATGACCTAGGTATTTTGTTTAGAACATAATATTTACTGGGGAAATAAGTTAGACAAATTAAGCTTATGTAAAACTCAAAGGTCAAAAAGAGTAATATTTTGCCTTCCTCAGTATTTACAAATTTACAAATTATAAACCTTTACTTAAATAGTACTTTTTTAGGCAAATAAAAAAACGTTTTATGCTTTTGTAATAGAGTTTATTTCTAACTGTGGGTTTGGTTATGAAAACTGAAACTAAATTGATTTACATACAATGGAGCAAGCAGTTTCATTTTCTAAGCGGAATTTCTAATAGCTATTGCCGCTTCGTGCAGTAGGATTGGGAAGAAACAGGCATACCATCTTTCGCTCGTAAGTACCTATACCTTCATTTAATCGAAATCGCTTCAGCCGTATGAGTTGTGTTTTCTCATAATAACAATCAGACAGACTTACTTTCGAATTTATAATATGTTGTCTATTATCCGGAACGTGTAACTACTTCTTCATAGGTATCTAATTAGACTAGTTGCCCGCCCTTTGGTCGACCGCAATACATTTTGAGCTTTCCCTTGGCTTCGCCGTTGCGCGCGCGCATTATGCTATGAGGCCTATGTTCAACAGTTGACATCCTATTGCTGTTAAGATGAGAATAAATGACCATGAAATGTTTTGACCTAAATCCGTAAGCGATTTTGGTTAAAACATCTTTTGTGCGTAAAACAAGCACAAATTTGTGAAAGAACAATCGGTTATTTCCGAAAAATTAATTTGCAAATTGTATCAACTTTTTTCATACACCTGTCTATTTACTTAATATACCTACGTTTAAAATTGATTAAATAACATCTGAATTAATAAACCACATTCTTTTGATATCAGTTTGAATTAAAGTTAATAAACCTACCTACTTACTTATCTAAAAAAAATCAACTCTGTATACTTATTTTGTTGTGCCAGCTATGCTTTTGTTAAAACCTAGCTATAAGTAGATGTTTAACCTCACGGGCGGCGGGTTCAATAGAAAAAGTTTATTTGATACATTAAGAACACATAACGACCATAATTACTTAGAACAATGGAGGACGTGTACAAAGAAGATCGAAACTTGCTTCGGGACAGCTAACCTGTTAACTTATGGAAACGTGTGCCTATATTTCTGATTTATTTTGTCAATCTACAATCCTGTGATTGTATTGTACACACGGCTACACCTCAATCTATACTTTCCAGTATAAGCTGACCTCGCATTGTGTAGGGTTTCCGTACAATGAGAGGTCAGCATAGTCTGGACATGGATAGCTTGATGTGTAGCCGTGTGTACAATACAATCACAGGATTGTAGATTGACAAAATAAATCAGAAATATAGGCACACGTTTCCATAAGTTAACAG
This sequence comes from Philereme transversata, assembly GCA_963924445.1. Taxonomy (NCBI): domain Eukaryota; kingdom Metazoa; phylum Arthropoda; class Insecta; order Lepidoptera; family Geometridae; genus Philereme; species Philereme transversata. The sequence goes on along the minus strand of OZ004339.1, from coordinate 32,793,324 downwards.
GTTAGCTGTCCCGAAGCAAGTTTCGATCTTCTTTGTACACGTCCTCGTAGTAAATAATGACAGCTAACGCTCATGAAGTTTCGTATTAAGTTACGTCATTCTCTTCAAGTATTTTATGATACTTTATGTGTCCTAGTGATTGAAATTAATTATATCGATAATTGCTAATGTTAGATGAGTATGATAAGAAATTAATTATTTACGTTTAATGATAAAATGTACGTTTATGTTCGTAACACTTTAGACATCTGAAAAATATCTTTTTGAAAACAATCTTCTGTTATTGAATTGCACCATTCAATTAGGTTGGTAGAATTTGGTTGTAGTATAATTTACTAATGCTACAAATAATATAATTATTAAAAAAAATTATCGATAGATCGATTGCATTATCTACATCATTGGCCATGAGGCACATATGCCTCATGGACGTACCAGTGCAATCACCCATGAGGCACATGTGCCTCATCGGACAGCTAACCTGTTAAGCAGGTACCTACTATCTAATCCCAATAGTCCCACTCCGTGGTTATTTCAAAAGATCTGGGTAAAAAAATACAATATCGATTGTATGTATAGAAATAAACTTATTATTAGTTATCATCTCTTATCATTAGGTTCTACATTCAAAGCGAAAATATCACATTTATAAAGTAGGTACGTAAGTACATACAAAATACACGTCACATACGCACATAGTTCGCATTTAATTGATCTAACTAGGTACACGATAAACGTTACTACGTCACTGAATTTCCGTTCAATTTAAATAAAATCCATATTTATTTGACTTTTTACTGCACTGGGTCATAGGTGTGGGGTCTTCGCCTCCACTAGAGCCTATTTACATCATAAAATATACTCTAATTGAGCGAGATCTATATCCTACTTCACTTGTCGAACGTAAGCCAAAGACGGTGGTTCTTCGTTCATCGTCAACTCCTTCCCATATCTCTGCAGCAATTCTAAGGCCACTCCATTGGTCCAGCCGAAGCCGTCCTGCACACCATACTCGCCCCCACCACCCTGGTGACCAGGTTGCACTGCGCTGTACTTCTCAAACATTTTCTGCCAATGATTGTACCCGATATAGTTCGCATGCAGCCACACAGACGCCTGTTCCTTAGCCAGCTTTCTTGCTTCTTCATTCCCACTGTTCTCTAAGCCTCCTATAAGGATACTCTGTAGCGGCGGCCAGGCGTTAGGGTAGTCCCATTGTTCGCCCGAATGCAACACTGACGCCGGGACGCCCCCGGGAAAATCCAAAGCGCCGGACGATAGTAAATACTTCACTAATCTCTCTGCGTATTTTGGGGCGTTATATTGCTCAACCGCCCCCGTCCATAAAGGTGTCGCACAGCTCGGGTAGAAATATTTTCTTGACGATCTTGCTTCAGCGTCGTAGTCGTACCAAACGCCGTCTATAGGATCCCACATCACTTGGTCGATGGCGTTCCGCCAGTATTTGGCGAGGCTCCACCATTTCTGTGCTTCGCGCTTGTCCTTTAGGCGGTTGCGGAAGTCTCCTACTAGTTCAAGAGCGCCTGCGAAAATAGCGTTGAGATCGACAGGTAAGATTCTCGTTGCGTGTACGTCGGTCAAGTTTCCCACAGCTTCTCCACCAGCTGTCACGAACCATCTCGTTGAGAAGTCCCATCCACTCTCCGCTGCGCTTTTCATCTCTGAGTAGAAATCTTCTTGCTTGTCCGCAGTTGGCAATGCCTGAGCGCTCGTGTAGTCCTCGAAGTAGGACTCTGGTCGAGGCCCTGTACTATTATTGTCCGATAAGTAGCGGAGTAATACGTAATTCGAGCCTTTTACTTTGACCGTAACCTTCTTTTTATTTAACCAATAGCTTAATTCCTTCTCCACAGTTGCTACGTGCTTTTCTAGCCATCCTAGGTCTCCTGTTGCAGCGAAGTAGCTAGCTACCATCGCCGCGAGTAGAGGCGGCTGACTCCTTCCAAGATAATATGTCCGGCTACCGTTCGGGATGTATCCTACCTTTTCTACGAGGTATAGAAGATTCTCGATCATACCCTTAGCCGTCTGCGTCATGTTGCTGATGAGGAGTCCACGCACCACCCAGAAAGAATCCCAATAATACAGCTCCTTGAATCGACCTCCGGGTACAATAAATCCATTTGGAACATAGAGAAAACTGTATTGGTCGGGGTTTTCAGCGACATCGAGTCCTACTTTTCTGCCCAATTTTGCCCAAATACCCACCACACTCTTCGCGAAAACTTTTAGCTTTGGATCCGTAATCTGATCCAAGAAGGGCGGGTCTGGGTCGAAATCGGGCGGCATCCACTCCTCTAGCTCCTGTCCTTCCACGAAGTGATTATCCACAAACAAGACCAGCTGTTTACGTGTAGGTTTCCTGTTCGTGTCATGCATGAGCTTCTCAAAGTCGGCTAACGTTTCATTTTCCGAGCGAACGAGCTTCAAATCGACGAAGGTCTTGGAATCTGGAAAGATGCGCGCGAGCTGAACCTTTTGGAGTAGCTCACCGGAGCAGTAGATTGAGGACTTGCAGACTGGGACGAAGGATAACGCCTGCGCGCACGCGCCGAGTAACCCCAACAGCGGTACGTACTGCTTTATTCGTAACATTGCTGGGTTGATTACTGAAGTTTGAACCGATAAACATAACCTTTGGACGCGGGTTGCCGTGACGGGCGCCGCGAGCGGAGTAGTGTATGCCTAGGTAGGATAGTGGCCGTGCGACCGTCCCGCCAATCCCACGCACGAGCCATGGCAGACGTCACCGCAGTCGACCGAGTCCCGTTGCGCCCGAGCGATCCATGACAGCCCTACTGCACTCTGTTCACTGGGTGACACGTTTACAACTCGGCACGGCTTTCGTATACACAATGCGTGAAAAATGTAGGCCGCAGACGTTCTCAAGGCCCTGACCTTGTTTACGTAAATTAAACACATAAATCTCTTATCGCACGCACGTGTCCTCTCCTTAGTATCGTGGAAAGAACTGTCATCGTTGCTGTCAACATGACAATGACAGCTATAGCTAGCGATAGCGAGTGTAGATTCCACGCATGCGTGGTTAAGAATTTGCGGATTACCTACGTCATAGCAACATTTATTTACGTATGAAATACCTGGTAATACCGTATTGCACATGAAATGAAAATAAGTGAACTTAATGCTTACACATTGTTGCATCTAATAGAAAAGCCCTTGCCGCTGCAGACTTATTTGCCCCTTATTCATGTTTCACACACGTAAACTATTTATAACAAGTGTGCAAATTTGAACGTATTAATAAGTAGGTAGGTACAGTCAACGCCAAACGTCGCTAACCATTTGCAAACTTCCTAATATCCTATACACCTAAAAGATTAAAAGTCTGTGATCTGCTATGGCCACATTATTCAGTGAACATAGTAACGTTACAAATATTGGTGAACATCATTGGAACAAAAATTACTGAACTGTCCCGAAACGCCGCTAGCCTAGAACGTCTCGTTTCCAACAAATGGCTGTTTGAACTTTGGCAGCTGTCATTTTGTCAAACATATTTTAGGACTTCCAAGTATTAGTTACATTCAAGTAAGTATCTGTTGAGCTTAAAATGCACTCTATATAAGTCTTTAAGTTGTTTGCGCACACAAGAACTCTTATTGCTCGTTTCTGCACTCGCTCACAGGTCGCCGAGTTCCCCACAGTACTATACAGTATGATGACATAATTGAGTGTAATATACGTAGTAAACTTTTAAGTCTTTATGGGATGTTATAGGGCCTAACAATGAACGCCGAGAAGACTAAACTGCTGACAAATAGTAAAAAAGTGGAGATAATAGTCAACCACAAAAAGATAGAATACCAAGACGAATACGTATATCTTGGACAAATTATCTCCACGGAGAACTTAAACGAAAAAGAGGTAAACCGAAGGGTAGCCAACTCTTGGAAACGATACTGGTCCCTGAAAGAAGTAATGAAAAACAAAGATTTCGGTATCAAGCTGAAACGGACACTCTACGAGTCTTGTATTCTGCCTGTACTTACATACGGATGTCAAACTTGGGCTCTCACGAACACACAATTTCGTAAACTTTCGGTCTGCCAACACGCGATGGAGAGAAGCATGTTGGGCGTCAGGAGGAGAGACCGAAAGCGAAACGCAGACATACGGAGCGAGACCAAGGTGACTGACGTGATAACTAAAATAAAAATACTAAAATGGAGATGGGCAGGACACACACTAAGAGGTGTTGACAAGTGGAGTAAGAGAGTTACAGTTTGGTACCCAAGAAATGGAAAAAGAAGTAGAGGAAGGCAATACAAACGCTGGAAAGACGATATTGAAAATACGGGAGGAAAACTATGGACGAGGAGAACAAACTGTGGAGAAAAATGGAAGGAATTGGAGGAGGCCTATGCCAAAGGGCACACAGATGACAACAATTAAAAACCCAATGTACATACCTAAGTATCAAATTGTAAAATCTGATTAAACGGCTTATTTATTTATTTTATTTATTATAGGTCAAAGTTGTTTTAACCGACATCAAAAAAGGAGGAGGATCTCAATTCGAGGGAATATTTTTTTTTATGTATGTTCCCCGATTACTTGAAGACGCCGGGACCGATTTGAGAAATTCTATTTTTGTTTAAAAGGGTATACTTCCCAGGTGGTCCCATTGGCACCAAGTCATGATTAATGATGGGATCCCAAAAATCGAGGGTAACCCTCAATTTAGTAGGGACGCATGATGTGTTTTATATATTTTCTATAAAAAAAACTATTCTAAAGTCGGTTATATTTTTGTTAAAAAGTTACTCGTTTGTTAAACATTTGCAATATCAAAAAATTAAAGTCACGATTAACTAATCCATGGAACGTGAATCATCATTCCTAACTATGTATCTTTAATAGCATATTGTGCATAGTTTATTATTAATTATTATATTCAGCAAAAAGTATTATTCGACTAGGTATATTGCCAACAGATAGTACGAGGAAAAATAGCTAATACATATATTATATAGCTACATAGGTGGAATACCTAGGTATTACCTAACTTACAGATTTAACAATTCATAAATATGAACATCTTTGTAGAATTCCCCGCTTGTTACTTGTTACTTACCTAAGTATTATTTGAAATACACTGTATAATATTGTATTGCATAATAAAACTATTCTCACCAATGCACAGTATGAAAAATGACCGGAAAAAAGGTCATCCACTTTCTTTTTACTGCATTCGATAAATAAAATGATTTCAAATGTATGAGTAGAACACCCGAAGTTCAAGTGTACGTAGATCCAGAGATATGATTTTTTTTTCTAAATAACCTGTAATTTTGTAAAATTGTAAAAATCTACAGTTTAAAAAATTGTGTTTGTATATTTTCTAGTGTCTTCATATAGAGATTTTACGTAGGCATATAATGTATGAAATGGTTATATATATCTCTATATAATATATCTGGATCTACGTATATTTGAACTTTGGGTGTTCTAGTCATGCATTTGAAACCATTTTATTTATGGAATGGAGAAATAAAAAGTGGATGACCGTTTTTTTGGCCATTTTTCATAAAATGTGACAAAAAAGTTTAATTTTCCGTTATATTTTTCCGAACATTTAGTTTTCCTCTGCTTTATGATTTACGTACCTATTGCATCACTCACATACCATTCACACTAATATTATAATGAGAAAGTAGCTCTGTTTGTTTTTTACTTTGTATGTTATCTTTTCACGACTTAACGGCTTAACGGATCGTAATGAAATTTGGCTAGGAGCTAGATTATATCCTGGGGGAGGACATGAGCTACTTTTTACCCGACTGCGCAAAAGGAAGGTAATGATTTTTATTGAAAAACCCAGCGTGTGTGGGTCAGCTAGTTAGTCTATAGGAGCATTATTCAAGCTGTTTGTTTACCTTGCCGCGCCCTTACAGGGTACATACTTCTTTAGATATTGTGATGTATGTTGCATTGAAATATATAAATACTAAATACTAAATACAACCTTTTCAATGTGAATGAAATAGGTAGTAGGTACCTACCTACATAACAAGTATATTTTACTTTCATACATTAATATTATTACAGTAAAAACAAGTTATTTTGAAACACAGCCTTTATTTATTCACATTTTATAGGTAACAAACAATATTAAAAATAAAATTATATTAGATATGTTAGTCAATTCAAATAGTAGGTATAAGGTAGACCGGTAGCCTTAATACGTAAGCCAGTCGGTGTCGCCCGCCTGTCGTTGGGTCAGGCCATCCCTTTCACATCCTTTTAACTATACGTACTCATTATTAATTAGCTTATTTAACTTAATTTCTATTTATTGCTTTACTTTATTTATACTTTGACTTGGTTGCTTATAATTATTTTCTCACTGACATTTTGTTTTCCAAGTTTTATCTGCGATCAGTCTTACAACTATGTGCAAATGATTTGTGGGTTTTGTGTCGGGCCGAGTACACTCCTTTATCTCGCTCTAGTAGGCAGGCATTCTTCATTCTTTTCAGTCATCAAGTAGCATGACGTCTTTTCTTTTCAGTTGCTTCTGCTTTGTGAGTTATAAAAATACCAATGTCTCACTGACATTGGTATTTCTATAATGACAATTTATTCTTGATATTTGTTTATGCATGAATTCGTTTATTTTTTGTTCTTATGTGGTTTTGTTGTGAATGATTGTTATAATTATTTGTATAATTAGTGTAATTGGTTATTGTACCGTTCTAATTATAAATAAATAAATAATATTAAAATATAATCCACAGTGCGTATCTCACTTGTGTGGACGGCTTAACCGGACATCAGGCGGGCAACTGCTACTGGCTTACGTAGGCTCGGATTATTGCAACTATGGGGATAATGTATCGAAACAATTACACCCACTTCTTATTAATTTATCTTGTGAATAAGCACCATTTATGGTTTTGGAGCAAAAACTACAATGAGCGTAGTCAAATGTACGTAGTCAATAATTTTGTTTAAAATTCTTAATTATGTACATTATAAAATTCAAATAATTGATTACGAGCTTAAACTGCATTATCGCGTAAAAATTAAATAACATTTTAATAAATAACACGACTAATAAATGCGTCTGAATTTAAAATACTATTTTGATAAACATTTTGTGAAAGTTGTCCCGGAATGCTGGACGTTTCAATAAATTCCTAGGATTTCAAAACATGGACAGGATCATTCTCTCAAGTCATATTTGACCATTTTTTTTACCATATAGATTATAAGTATTTTCTAATTGTTTTTTAAGGAACTTAAAAATTTACTTAGGACATTACTAAGCTTTAAACGGATTAGCCTCGGTATAGTTAAACAGTCTTTTCCCTACCGATCGTTTAACAAAGAAAAAGAGACAGAAAATTGTATCCGAGGCTTGAATCTCGTTTAAAGTTAAGTTTTACATTAATTGCATTGATTTTGAAATTCATGTAACACAACTTATCTCAGCTAAATTTTCACAACCTTAACTTTGTATAAATACTTGTAGATACCTACTACTGCAGGGTTAACTTATTATATAGGTACTAGATACCTTTCCGCGTAAATTCGTTTTATTTCTGTAGAGATCTGTTATGCTCTTGCCATGTAATTTCCTCCTAAAATCAGCGGCACCACGCTTAGATGCTCCAAATGACTTGCCTTGTTATCTGCTTGTGGCTTCGATTTGTTGTCAAGATACGGAGAAAATGATTCGCTGTCAATATTATTGTCAAAAGATTCGTTGGCCGTCATCACTTCACCGTATCTATCAAGGAATTCCAGAACCACACCATTAGACCAGCCAAATCCAGCCTGCACATTATATTCTCCCCCACCGCCGAATTTTCCAGGAATTTCGGCATCATACTTCTCAAACATTTGCTTGCTTTCATTGAAGCCCTTGTAGCAAATCCTCACCCAATCCTGCGCCAACTTGAATGCCAACTGATTACCATCATTCGTGTATAGGTTCTCCAAACCCTTGACAACAATGCTCACTTCTGGTGGCCAAACGTTAGGGAAATCCCATTGCTCTCCACTTCTCACTAGAGAGGCGGGAATACCACCAGGGAAGTCAAGACCTTGAGAGTTCTTCATATAGCTCAAGACTTTTGCTGCGTGTTTCGTCACCAAATCTGGTGAAACCGCACTTCTCCAAAGAGGAGCCATGTTGCTTGGATAGAAATATGTACGATGTTTTCCATTCTGCATATCGTAATCGTACCAAATTCCGTCAACTTCATGCCATAGAACTTGTTCGATGTTGTCTTTCCACTGGTCAGCTTTGGAGTTCCAAAAGTCGGCCTTAGTGTGATTTTTCAAGATACCGTAGAACATGGCGGTATTATCGAGAGCGTTGGCGAAGATGGAATTCAGGTCTACGGGGATGATATAACGTGTGTGGATATCTGTGAGGTTGCCAGAGTTGTCACCCTGGGGACTGACGAACCAGCGCGTGGAAAAATCCCACCCGCTCTCGGCAGCACTCTTCATATCGATGTAGAACTCTGTGTGATCATTGCTGGTGTCCAACGTTTGCGCATCAGCATAGTCCTCATAGTAAGACTCCGGACGAGGCCCCGAGCTCGGAGCGTAGTATCGGAGAAGAGTGTAATCTTTATTATCTTTCTTAAAGTTTACCGCCTGCGTGTCTAGCCAGTAATTCATTTCCATATCTAAGGAACTAATGTGCTTCGCCAGAAATTCTTTATCTCCGGTTTTAGTGTAGTATAGTCTCATCATCGCCGAAAGAAGGGGCGGCTGACTGCGCTCTTGATAGTACCATCGACTGCCGTTGGGAATTTTTCCAAACTTAATGAGTAGCTCGATCAAATTCTCTATCATTCCTTTGGCGGTATCTTCCATTCCGCTTATAATGAGTCCTTCGATGATCCAATAAGCATCCCAATAGTATATCTCTTTAAATCTTCCTCCGGGGATAATGAAGCCGTGGGTAACGGGAACTAAACTGAACTGATTGGGTTTGTCCAACACTTCAGGCCTCACTTTCCTTCCAAGGGTTGGCCAGATACTGTTTATTGCCTTGGCGTATTGTTTCAGTTGTTTGTCGTTGATTTTATTCAAGAACCCTGGATCGGATTTAAAATCTGGTGGAGTCCAATTAATAAGTTCACCTGCAGATTGTTCGTCGAAATATTCAGAGACAAAAGATCTGAGTTGTTCGTCGGTAGGATTGCGGTCAGTTTTGTTCAGGAGATCTTCGAAGGCCAAGAGTGTGGTGACTTCATCTGTTCGTAGCGGGAAATCTACGAACGTTTTAGAGTCGTTGAAAATGCGTGACATCTGAACGTAGTGGAGGAGGTCGCTGTTGCAGTAGACGGGTCGCTCGCAGGAGGGAGGCAGGTCATCTCCCACCACCGTGGCTGCGGCAGCCAGCAACAGCATTAATAGTTGTTTCATCTGAAAAGGAAAAGATTCACTATGTTCACTCAAGCATATCTTTTGAAGTACGATATAACAGTTTGATAAGTTAAATCTCTCTTTCGGTTCCATTTAATTACCCTAGAAAACGGATTAGTAAAAATTTTCATACCCCTTTTTCGCGTACCAATCTTGCCCTTAATTCACCATTTACTAGAATGTGTAATGGTACAGTTTAATTTCGAAAACTACCAGATTTAGATCCGGTCAGTGACTCATTACAAATTTTTCGAAACAAAAAACTGCACCACTATCCCACTGACCACTTGACTCCTCAATAGACCTGACCTGACAGAAGACTGGATCAGTATTCTCTCTTTGTTTGTTTTCTATTATTAGTTGTAAGTTTTAGAACTGTGTTTTATTTTAATTGGTACTGAAGTAGGTACCTATTGTTTTCTTTTCTTCTGTGTTTTATAAATTACTTAACTACCTAATTTTTGTCTTTTGCATGCCTGTTATTGGCACACATTTTATAGAATTATTTTAATGATGCTTTATAAAACTATATTTACTTTTGTTGGCCTTGCCTAAATAAATAAAATAAAAATAAAATAAAGATAAAAATAAAAATGTTATTAGTATGTTAAGTATACGTTTTGTCTTTGATAATAATGTAAACCCGTTTGTCTGCTCGTTTATTGAATATTATCAAATTATACAGTACATTATACGTACACAACTAGCATAAAATGTTGATTTATTTTACTTAAATTGCGTTCCATAGTCGTACTAGGAACCTTATAGTTCAGTATTCAGTGTTTTATTGCGTTCATTCAAACCAAAATGCATTAAAATACTACAATGTTACATGTCAGATTTTATTGGGTAGGTAAGACACTGCACTTCATATGTTCATAGTTTCGCTATGTGTGTCTGTCCGACCAGTTACAGCCGTTTTATTCCTACTGCTTTAAAGCTGGTGGCTTGATCATAAGTTTTAGTGACACCTAGTAAGTTGTAAAATAAAAACAAAAAATAATTGTATTTTAGGGTTACCTCTCCTTTTTTTACATACACACCCCATCATGTACGGTATCGTGTAATAGGTCTTCCAAAAACATTATAATGTTTTCACAGCACTTTTTTGATATAAGACCCTGTTTACTTTAAATAAAGCAAGCATTTTGGTATAAATAAAATATTCATTTCATTGATTTGTCAAATCTAATAAACTAATAAAAGTAAACACCCTGTGTTGAAGTTGTAACTGCTTGTTAATTTATCATAACCATTTTTTTGTTTGCTAATATTAATAGATAAATATAAATAAGTAAATATTGTTGGGCATTTCACACAGCGCTATCTAGCCCCAAACCAAGCAGAGCTTGTACTATGGGAACCAGATAACTGATATACATATATACTTTTTTGTAAATACCTATATATTTATAATATATTGAAAAACATTATTTATTAAAAAAATATTTATTGTATTTAAAAAATTATGTAATATAAAATAAAATAATAATATATAATATAAAATAATATAAAATAATAATATAAATAATATAAAATTATGTAAATAAAAAGTTATGTATATAAAAAAAAAAAGTATATAAGTATTCTATCAGTTATCTGGTTCCCATAGTACAAGCTCTGCTTAGTTTGGGGCTAGATAGCGCTATGTGAAATGTCCAGCAATATTTTTTTTTATTATTTTTTTTTTATTTTAATATTTGCACTTTTTGCAGTTGATTGAGGTTGTATTTCAAAATGAGTTAGATACAGCGGTACTGACTAGCTAACCCTTCACTGTAGGAGGACCGACACGTGTTTTACGAATAACTTTTTTTAATAAATATTCCAATACAATCTGGGTTTCGTCAATTTAACGAACGATTATAGGACTGAATTATTATTTTTACCGACTTCAAAAAAGGAGGAAGTTCTCAATTCGATTGTATATATATACCTATATGTATATATTTTGTTTGTTACCTCATAACTCCATCATTTATCAACCGATTTGAAAAATTATTTTATTATTTGAAAGGATATACTTTCAAATTGGTCCCATAGAAATTTCATCGAAATCGGTTCTGCAGTTTGTTTTTTCTGTTACCTGAAGTCGGTTATATTTTTGTTAAAAAGTTACTTGTTTGAGGGGGGGGGGGGGGGGGATCTTTAGGCCTTGACCTTATAATTGCAATGCAAGTATTGGCTCGCGCGCGGCCATGAACCGAGCCGTTTAGTGACTGGCCTATAATTATTGATAATAGCACTGCCAGCATCGAATCTCTATACATAGGTACAAGCTTTTGCTCGCGGCTTCGTACACGAGGATTCTCAATAAAAACATTACCCTCATTCTGCGTAGTTGGGTAAAAAATAGCATACGCCTTAATCACGGTCATAATCTATCTATCACACTAATATTATAAATGTGAAAGTTTGGATGTTTGTTTATTTATTTGTTTGTTTGTTACTCAATCACGGTGTAACAGCTGAACCGATTTCGATGAAATTTGATATATACGTATTTTATAACCTGGATGATTTTATCCCATAAATCAGTTCTCATGGGATAAAAATGGAGTGTCAAGTCCAGTTGCAACAGCGAGTTTAGCTTTATTTCTAGGTTACCTACATACATTTAGTAGTGTAGCGCGTACGAAGTCGCGGGCAACAGCTAGTGTACCTAGGGTTGCCAACATTTTTTTGGGGAAATATATTATTTTTCCAAATAAGCTTTAAAAAATCTAGTACACTTCATAAAAATATAGTGTTTTATGGAAAAAGCAAAACATAAATAACGGTATTATTTGTTACTTAATTATTTTCGCTTTTTATTCGGCGTTAGTAGGTACGGAACTTTACGCACTTTCGTTATCGCTACCACTTTCCATAACTAATTTATTTAAGACTTCAACTTCTCATAAGACAGACTACATCAAATTGAAAATAATTATCGAAATCCCAAAACAAAAATAAAGCAAACCAAAAATTAGTTTGACGTTGTCAATTTGACATTACGGACAGGTTCGGAACGCGGAAATTTTTGAATAAGTAACGTATATAGTTTAAAAATTCTTTGATTCGGATACCTACATGCTTTTGCATCAGTTTTAGGTTAATGTAAAGCAGCGTTCATACATTTTTATATGAAGGATTTGTTTGTTGGATTTCGGTGAAAATATAGTATTTTTGCGTACTATATATTTCTTCAACGGTATATAGTACGCAGACTCAATATATAGTACAATACTACTTATATACGGTTGGCAACCCTAAGTGTACCATTTATCATCGAAATCGGTCCAACTGCTTAGTCGAGAATACGTTAAATTACGTTAATAAACAGACATATTGAGTTACTTTAGATATTATAATATTAGTATGGATTTTAGCTAGCCCGTTCTTATTTGCATATTCAATTGCGAAAATGGAATTTGAATGCCAAACTTTTTTTGCATATCTACTTAAATTTTATTATAAAATCTCCTATATTTTATTTGATATAAATATTACCTACGTTTTCATAAAATGCAGCTCATAAATGCATTATAATGAAGGGCAAATTATTTTGTTATTATATCGGTAAAGCAAGCCATGATTATTAGCGACAAAAAACTCATAGATCATGTTCGACCTTTATTTTTTTGCCCCAATTGTATGCAGATACCAGATAATCTTGTTATGATGCTCGATTTGAAGAAAAAATATCCACGATGGCTAAAAAGGTTGTACAATTGCAATGTTATAATATAGGTAACTAGTTGAACCGCCCGCGGCCACGCGTTTGTCAACAAAAACATTACCCACCTGCGCAGTCGGGTAAAAAGGTGTCTACGTCTCGATCCCGGTCATAATCTATGTATATACCAAATTCTATCGAAATCGGTCCAGACGTTTAGTCGCTAAAACGTAACAAACAGACAGACAAAGTTGATTTCGAATTTATAAATTATTAGTAGACAGGTCTCTAAAAAAATCTAAAAAATATTTGAGGTTTTGGCTTCTAAGGGAACTATTAATTTGAATTTTGTATGTTCTTGAGGGGAGACTGCGCACTGGAAAGCAAGTCATAGGACGTCTACTGCAGGTTATAAATATCACACAAACTATCTGACCCCAAACGTATACTATAGGTACTAGGATGTTACGAATATTTGCATTCGCATTCGCTTATGCGAATCATTCGCATTCGCTTATGCGAATCATTCGCATCATTTTAAACATTCGCATTCGCATCAAGCGATGCGAATGTGTACGGCCCCAATTCTACTAAACCTATTGGTTCACTATGACAGTGGTATCGTCGAAAAATCGCCACTATAGATACCTTTTGGTATTCTACTAATACAATCTTTTTTCAATTACCGCCGTTGCTATGACAACCCCATTGAACATTTGGTAGTTTATGACAGGAATAACAATCATAATCGTTTAACAATGGTATGCCTCCATAATAGTTTTTCTTAAAAATTAGCAGAATTGGGCGTGTCGTGTCTCGCCCGGCGGCTGCGCGGTTGGTCGATTCTCGCACGCGCAGAATCACGTGTTTCGTTCGATCAATAAAAAGCGCTTCTTTCTCGCTGCTTGCTTGGTTAATTTGGCTTGTTTTGTTTTAGTTGTCAATCAGTTCTAATCATTATGTAAATAATCAAGTAGTTCGTGAGTTTGTAATTGTGTTGAGCTATTTTGACAGTTTTTCCAATGGCACCAGAAAAAAAAGAGATGGGGTTTTTTTACGTCTATCAATAGAGACCACGCGAAATGTAATGTTAGTGATAAAAGTTATTCCACAATTGGGCGCACTACCACAGCGTTGCGAACCCACTTGAAAACCGTTCATACCATACATTCGCATTCGCACATTCGCATCCCGAAAATTCGCATTCGCGAATGTGATAAATATGACATTCGTAACATCCCTGATGGGTACACACATCGTACTCGTAATTGTGTAGGCTTTCCTTAAATGAAGGTCAGCTAATACTGGAAAGGTATAGCTTGATGCGTAGCTGTCTGTACCATCGTAGGTAAAGTTATAAACAAGTCCATGGTTATAAACGTATGTGCCTATTAAAATGTGATGACAGTAGGCAAAACTAATGACTTCTATCCGTCATTAGACGCTGTAAACCTGTTTACAAATTATTTTATTATTTTATTTTACTACCCAGCGGCTGGTTTGTAGAGGAAAAGATTTAATACTAGTAGTTTTATTAGATTCGTTACATTTGGTAAGATAGATGGATTTACATTTAATTTTTAGTTTTCAATAAGTGATGATGTATTTACCTCTGTACCCTTGAAGGACGTCTTGGCTTGGTCTGAGTAAGAGATCCGAGGATGACTAGTAAGGGGTTGAAAATTATGCGGCGCGGATCTTTATCTATCTAAGCTTGCAGCAGTTAGGCAGAGATAAATCGGTGCTTAGTACGTGCTAAGCAAACTAAACCTGTCACGATATTTATGTAACCGCGGCAGTGGATTAACTAGGCACATCATCATCTGAGGTGCTATGTTATTGTCTTGGATTTTTTTTTCTCCTTTATATAGGCTTTTAGGTCTGGATCCCAGCCCAAACTTGAACTGTAAGGCAAGCCAGAGTTTAGACCTGGGGCCCAATTCTGGTAATTTATAAGAATATATGGAGCCATACTATTATTTAATCATTATTTATTAATATTACCTTCCCACAACACAGGTTTATACCTAAGGAGGGAGATAGTGACCAGTGTTCACATACCGTCTTGTGAATAGCATGTATTTTATACTTCTGTGAAAAATTAAATGATTTGATTTGATACTATTATTTGATGATTATGATTGTTATTCCTGTCATAAGCTGCCAAATTTTTAAATATATTTTTATAGCAACGGCGGCCATTGAAATAAAATTGTGTTAGTAGAATACCGAAAGGTATCTATAGTGGCCATTTTTCGTCGATATCATTGTCATAGTGAAGCGTTTGGTTGGGGCTCTTGCCGCGGGGTCTTCATCCATCAATCGACAAAACTGTTAAAATCCCACGACTAAGTCATTCAAGCACATTCGAAATTGTAAAAATTTTGTACGATTTTAAAGTTTTTATTCGATCGAAGAAGTTCAGTAGTTTGTCGATAGTCTAAGGTTCTCTATTCGCTCCATTAGTTACTTAGATAAGTACCTAGCGATCTTCTAGTCTTGGGTCTGTATGCTAGAACTGAACTCCAGCAGAACATCTGCCCCGAGAGTACGATGTCGGCCGCTGTATAAACTTGGCAAAATAGGGTATAAATGATCCAACTCATGTCCAGTGTGACTGCGGGGCTCACACAACATGCTGCACATGCTTCTCTGCCCCCCAGTGCCCCACATCCGGCACTTGGGAACAGCTCAATGAGGCATCGGATGAGGCTGTAGGCTACTGTTCCAAATCAATTTAATCTCTGACACGAAAAGAAGACCTCAAATTTCAAAGCTAACAAAATATTTTATATTTTTTAATATTTTTTTTTGAAACGTCCATAAAGTACACGTATTTCATTCACATTTTCAAACAATTATCAAACAAATTAGAAATTTCTAGATAAATAGCTAGGGCTTTATCTCCCGCATAGGCCTTGCCCTTGCTTTTTATCTGTTTGTAACAATATTACCATTAACTAGGTAGGACTAAGTTAACTTGCGTGTTTGTAGTTCACGATGGCCTTTCATCTACATTGTTTAAACTTTAACTATTTTCTTCTCAAAAACATTACTTTTAATTACACGAATTTATAAAACCAGAGTCATACCTAAATATTCCACAGAATGTAGAACGAGTTTATAAAATCTACATAGCCTATTTTTTTTGGAAATACAGTTTCAACCAATCGTACAGCAATCAATGTTTTATTTTTGAGGGCTTAGCAAACCGTTCCAGCGAAATCACGGAGAACGATGCCGAAACTAGATAAGACAAAGGAGCAGTTGAGCTATCTATAGATCATTTGCAACGGTTAGATGATTCAACTGTGTATGTATTTTATAGTCTTGTAAATAATTGTATATTCTTTCTGTTAATAAATGTATAAGTAGTTATGACAAATAGATGAAAAATTACGTAGAAGGTCCATAATGATGTACTAAGTACGGTAGTTATCAGAGCCAAACAATGATCGCTAACTGTTCATTGTTTCAAAGCCACGTTCAATTTTTGGTTTAATAGCTGTTTGGTCACATACAGGTAAGGTACCTTCGTAAGGCATTGATGAAATGATGCTTGTCATTTTAATTGAATAATACTTTTTTAATTATTGTAAATTTTCTTTAATTTAGATTTTTTTAATAAATAAAACGCAGAATTAAAATTTGTTGTGAAAATAAAAATCTAATAATCACGTTACCTAGTTACTACTAGTACCATGTTACCATAACACCAAGGCCTGGAACAAATATTTGCAGATTATGCAAACATCTGTCAACAAAACAACAGTGGGAATGGAACCCGCAAACTACTGAGTCCCAGTCGGCCAATCGCCCACTGTGCCACAGAGGTCGTTCCATAGATATCCAAAGAAAAAGGGGAGATTCCTCAACCACAACGGCTCCCTTGAACTTATAATAATTCTAGGTTTTTTTTTATTGTTATAAGCAATACCTTACCTGATGGTAAATGGTGTGGTCGAAGATAATATAATCACACTAGAATGAAAAAGAATAAACTAGTTCCAACTAGCGTAATAGATGAGGTTCCCTGGCGATAAGCCGCCAAAAAAACGGTTTTTAAGCCAAAATATCAAAGACAATATCATCGTTCTTATCATTACGTTATCTAATGCAATCTCACTTCGTCAGATAAACAAATACAAAGATTGTTTTTTTCTAGTTCCACTGAAATTAATGTTGACACGGCAATGACATTGACTTCCTTTGATAACAACCTTATGACAGAGCAACGCCATCTGTTTGGATGGTTAGCAGTTATAAAAACATGATCGTCTGAACCCCTCATTTAAATCAAGAGGCGAATCGATTGTCGAGATTTCGATCAAAAATCGTGCGACTAATGTACCTATCGCCCTGTACTTATGAAAAGTTTCTCACTCCAGAAGAATGCAAAATGATATTTTAGCGTAGAGAGTAGAAATCTTTCTACGCGAGACCATACAAATGTTTCTACTCTACCCTAAAATGTTATTCTCTATCTTCCGCAGAGAAATACTTTTCTATGGCGGTCATGCTATGCGGTTCGTGAGGTGTACTCATAAATAAACAAAGCAATTGAGATACTAAAAGATAATAAATACCACATTAGATAAAATAGATGATGTGTAAAGTAATTCAGATAACATAGTTAAAGTACCTATTCTGATCCTTAGAAATGCTTGTGATAAGAATTGTGAAACACGAGTGTTTAAGTTTTTAATGCGAAAAATTACAAGTAGGTACTTTCTGTATGTACATGTAGTTTAGGTAATTAGGACCAAATTTTATTATTAAAAAATAAAAAGGAATTCGGCAAAATTATATATTCAATAGCGTATATACAGATTGTTTGGTACTGACGATATTCAAGTGACGGTTTCTCAAAACATAAAAAAAAGACTTTAGGAAATAAACTTCTAGTAATATTTTCAAATTTTAAAGAAAATTGACAAGTTTAGGTGATTAATTCGATATAAAACTCTTGCAATCGACATCCAAAAATAAAGGCAGATTTGATATCTCTTTCGGAAATGGCTGCGGATTTTGGGTTAGAAAGGGACAACAAATCTCGAGATGCCACCAATGCAGCTGGTGGTTAGATGGCAAGCATTATGCAATATCACTACATAAGTTTAATAAAGTGGTTGTTTTTACATGCCATAATAAATTTTACATTTTTAGAAAATAAGAATAATAATTTTAAAGAAATTTTTATGCTCCTCAAAATAATCCCTTTCATTTTTGTGCGTATATTATCAAACATCCTATATATGAAAAAACGTAAATATATAAATATATATTTAATTTTATTGTAATTTGAATGTATTTTTTATTTATAAGTACCTATTTTTACCTAATTTTATTTTCTTGAATTTTATTAAGTACCATGCGTACGTACAATTATTGATTTATAAGATTATTACTAAGGCACTATTTTGCCTATTATTATGACTTTAAAGTGTCATAAAACCAGGTAAACCATAATAAATTATAAATGCTAACTGAAGGTGTAAAAACACATATACATTGACCTAAGTAATCACCGTTTGTTTTCTCGCAAAGTATGTGATTCAAACCGCTACCATACCTATAATAAAATGGGTGTGTCGAAATAATGCGTAATAAGAATCCTATTCTATAGGTAAGCTCAAAGTCCTGTTTTCCTGACTTGACTCACGAAATAATGACGTTACTCTACCTATCTAGTCATAAAATAATATAGTGAGGCGTGTCTACAAAATATATATTTTCCTTGCTACATATGGTATATATGCTGATATATATGGATTCCCTGCGTCAACGGTGGCACGTGGTATTTAACTTGGTTATACGCTTCCGAACAGGTAGCCGACGTCGCTCAAAAAGCTGGAAAACTCAAGTGGGATTGGGCCAGACACGTGTGCCGTGTACGTCAGACACAATGTGGGCGAAGAACACCACAGAATGGGTCCCAAACAACGGACGACGCCCGCGTGGAAGGCCCAGGCTAAGGTGGCGGGATGAGCTAAACTTCTACCTCAAGGATTGGCCCTTACTTGTGAACAAAAGAGACGAGTGGAAAAAGGGAAGAAAGGTCTTTGCCCTGCAGTGAGACACAACAGGCTTATAATAATAATTAGCTTAATTTTAGCTGTCTCTATATAATTTTAACTAAGCCAAATATCACACTCCTCCGTGCGCTCAATAAGTTAATAAGCGGGTATAACGCTTTCTCTTCGCGTATTTATTTATAGATAATTGGAAAAAAAATCACGAAAGTTTTCTTAGTAAAATAAAGAGTAATTTCTTTTAAGAAATAACTTAGTATTCTAAGTATACCAATATTATAGCTTGCATAATTGATGTTAAATATCCATAGATACAAAAACAAACTAACAAATAGTCACGAACTAATTGGCTTTTATATGGTGTGAAATATCTTCAGGAGAAGTTACATCTGAATTTCAACTGCTATGTACGTGCTCTATCACAAAATTTTTGTAAGTACAAGAATAACTTGAGCACCTGCTTCATTTTACCCCTAGGAAATTGCGCCTAATGCTAAAACCTAACTAATATTACCACATTAGCATTTATTGTAATAAGCAAAAATTTAAAAGGTACCAATAAAAATCTAAGCATGAGCCTTTCTTTCTGGTGAAACTTTTCCGAATTACTACGTGCGTAGAGGATGCGAAGACGTAGCCGATGTTTAGAGACTAGACGGTCAGTAGGTCAGTAGGACGCAGAGATATGTACGTAACGGGGCATAGAGCGCGCGTAAGAGGGTGTATATAGGACGTAACGGTTGTATAGAGAGACCTGAAGGTACGTAGAGATACGTAACGAGACGTAGAGCGCGCGAACAGGGTATGCAGAGAGACGTAGCAGAGGTGTAAAAATACTTAAAAGTATGTAGAGAGACTAGGAGCCCCACAGTCCGAACGCAAATTATTTAATGTAAATTACGGAACGTAAATTAAACCTAGATTCCGTCTAGTCTAGGTCACATTTTGAGAAAAGTAAAAAAGTGGTCGACTATGGTTCACGCTACGAAAAGACATTGAAATATAAATTATTATTCATCATAGAAACATAGTCCACTGACATTGGTGCAGCTCACGAACAAGGAAAATAATTAAGTTTTCCGTTACATTTGCATCAAATTGTTTGTCATCCCATTGATTAAAGATAATTTTGAATTGGTGCAGATAATAAATAAATCAAAACTAAAACAAAAAGCCTTTCATCTGTCTTTAAAGCTAAGGTATACAACCATTTCCTTTCTTAGTCTATGCACTGCTAGTTTATCGTTATGTTTATCTCCTTTAGTGTAATTTATATATAAGTATATATTTGTGTATATATTTAGTTTATTAGTAAGTATAGGTAGCTTATGTAGGTTTATGAACATACTCGTAGATACACCACCGTCTTTTTTATTTTGTTTTGCCCTGTCCATCCAAAGGTGGTCCGGAAGAGATTGCTTTTAAGGATAAGACCGCCCATTGTACTTATTTTTGTGTATTTCTTTGTATTTTTAATTTTGTTGGTGTGCAATAAAGAGTATTCTATTCTATTCATTTCTTTCTGAGCGTAGCGCAATGCATTTGTTAGGTACTTTTGTTATTTTTCTTATTTTTGTGTGTCGTATTTTGTGTATTTTCTGATATTTAGCATGCTACGCTCCATTGCTTCGCTGGCAGCCGTTAATTTCTTATTTTAGCAGTGTTTTTCCGTGTCTGGCAGGCGTAAGTCAATCACGGTAGAATGCATGAACACGACTTTAGTTTTCAAATATATCGGCATATTGCTTTTAATTGGTGCAGATAACTGGCTAATCATTTAGGCAAGTTTACTCATGTTCTTCCAATTAGGAAGATAAAACGTGTTTTAGCATGTGGATAAAACAATTTAAGAACGTGTATTTAATCAATATCGGTTTGAAAAACAATTTCACATTTTTTGCATTTTTTATGCAGTGAAAGTATTTTCAGAATCAGTTTAATAGCTTCTGAGATTTCCCCTACAAATTTGCAAACAACAAACTGTGCCTCTTAATAATGTAAGTATAGACAGTATAGATTGTTGACAAGTAATAGTCTGATAGCCTTGTAGACTTAAGTTAGGCACGCAAATAAAAATGAAAACCTAGAAGATGACCTCCTTAGTGATCGACAGTACGGTGTTCGTCGTAAACGATCCACTGGAGATCTTCTAGTGTATGCTACTCACATCTGGAGTAAAGCCATCGAAAGCCACGGGGAAGCTCTTGCAGTTTCGCTCGACATTTCAAAAGTCTTCGATAGAGTTTGGCACAACGGTCTCATTAGCAAGCTTTCCTCGTATGGATTACCGTCCAACCTGCTAAAGTAGATAACTGATTTCTTGAGGGAACGATCAATTAGAGTAGTCATTAGTGGTTGCGCGTCTGATCTATTAGCTATCAATGCCGGGGTACCTCGAGGGTCTGTCCTTTCAGCAACTCTATTTCTCCTGCGCATCAACGATCCGTTGAACCCCGGTATCTAAGGGTATGCGGATGAAAGTACAGCTGTTGAAAGGTATTTTTCTAGTTCACGTGCAAGTTCTGATGAAATCTGTAATCTACATACGAATATGGTGGAATGTTGTAACCTTGGCCTGAAGTTTGTGTCTGACTGGAGTGACGCAAATCTGGTCAGGTTCAACGACACTAAAACTCAGGCGTGTGTGTTTTCCGCAAAATGGTATCTCTTTCATCCCATTCCTTTGTGACATCCCACTCCTAATTACAGAAAGTCTGAGCTTGTTCGGCGTTGAGCTCATGCCCAACTTGAACTTCGGCTCACACATCGAATCTAGGGACAAAATTGCTGCTATGAAGCTGGGCATCCTAGCTAAGGTTCAGCGGTACTTTCCACCGGGACAGCTGTTTAGTCTCTACAAAGCACAAGTCCGCTCATGAATGCATTACTGCTGCCTTCTCTGGGATGGCTCGGCCAAGTATCAGCTTGAAGCCCTTGATTCGATTGAGCGACGTGCTGTTAGACTCATTGGTGATGACTCCCTAGTGGAAGCCAATTTACAAAGTCTAGAGCCAGACGCCGAGTAGCCAGACTTTCAGTTTTTTAGAAGATTCATTTTGGTGAATGTGCGCAAGATTTCCATGACCTTGTCCCTTCTTCCTCCTTCTACCACCGGACAAGCAGACGTACCGAGAAGTATCACTCATAAATGGTCGGCATACCACCTTGCCGTACCAAACGATTTGCTTTAACTTTTCTTGTTAGCACAAGTAAGGAGTGGAACTCACTTCCAGCGTATGATTTTCCGAATCAGTATAATCTCGGAGTCTTCAAGTCCAGAGTAAATAGGTTCTTTCTAAACAAGCGTGCTCCATCTTCGATCAAAACATCACTTACCATCAGGTGAGGTAGTGGTCAAGCGCTTGGCTATCATAAATAAAAATAATTTGACCTATTTTTTTATCTTTCATTTCATATAATAACTGTCTGTGAGCAAACTGTGTGTGATGATTTTATCTTATTTTTCATGGTCGTCGCATCTGTGATGCAATTGCAAAGTGTCAAATTAAATAAGATATAAAACTTGCAATCTATCTCAAGCTGGGATTTTATTTGTATCTCTAAAATGAAGATATCACACTAATATTATAAATGTGAAAGTTTGGATGTTTGTTTATTTATTTGTTACTTAATCACGTCGTAATGGTTGAACCGATTTTGATGAAATTTGGTGTGTTGATAGATAATGACCTGGATTAAAACATAGGTTACTTTGTGTTGACAAACAGCGCGTGCAAAGCCGCTGGCGGAAGCTAGTTTGATTTTAATTAACTAAATTATGGTAAACGACAACTACAAACTTCCTGGTGCAGTGGGCTAAAAGCCGGGTGAGACGCAGGCGTTTGTGGGTTCGATCCCCACCGCGGAACAAATGTTTGATCTAAGATATTTGTTTCAGGTCTTGGTGGTCCAAAAAATATGTACCTATATAGGTATTCTATCATTTATCTGGTTCCCATAGCTTTGCTTCGTTTAGGGCTACATAGATTAGATTAGAAAATTCTTTAATGCACTAAAAAATAATATATAGGCGAACTTAATGCTAATTAGCATTTTCTTCCAGCTAACCTTTGTGTAGTGTGGAGAAAGTGGTAGTGCCAGAAAGTAGAGAGGTAAACAAACTTTAGCTTAGGTTTCATAAAATAAACTTACAAAAATTAATATTATTAATAATACACTTACATAAACGAAATACATAAATATATCTACATACCCAATTAGAACAAATGCTCCAAGACCTGAGCAAGGCAAGCCTCGAGGTTGGACTGATGATGAACCAGTCAAAGACCCAAGTTATGACCAATAGCAAGAAACATAGGGTCAAGGTAGATGGGCAAGAGATACACTATGTCGATGAGTATATTTATCTGGGCCAGATAGTCTCTTTCAAGAACAGACAAGATCGAGAAGTAGACCGTCCGTCGTGTCGATAACGCTTGGAAGAGCTACTGGTCCATGAAAGAGCTAATGAAGGGCAACCTTCCACTGTCACTTCATTCACAAGCGAAAACTCATCGACATGTGTATCTTATCCATTCTAACCTACGGTGCTCAGACTTGGTCATTGACGGACTCACAAAAGTTCAAACTCGGGGTATGCCAACGAGCGATGGAGCGTAGCATTTTAGGTGTTAAGCGGACCGATAGAATCCGCAACACTACTCTACGCTCTATGACCGGAATCATCGACGTGGGGTACAAGGCTGCAAGACTCAAATGGGACTGGGCGGGTCATGTCACTCGAATGCACCCTGAAAGGTGGACTAAGATCTCCACCGACTGGCAACCCACAGGACGACGGCAACGAGGCAGACCGCGAAAACGTTGGCGCGACGATCTGGATGGGTTCCATTCTGACTGGCAGGAGATTTCTGGAGGACGCAAGGAATGGAAGGAAATGGGGGAGACCTTTGCCCAGCAGTGGGACAGTATAGGTTATTAAAAAAAATCTACATAAAGTGCTCAATTTTGTTGGGTATCTTGAAGAGAGATGAAGTGTTTAAAGAGTTTGGATTTAAAGATTCCAATAGAGGCTGCCCTGCGGATTTCTACATAACACCATGTGAAATGTCCAGCAGTATTTATTATTTATTATTATACAGTTAGATAAAGAAATAAGTGCCCAGACACGAAAAATAAAAATTCAAATTCAAAGTAGCATGTTTGATCAAACTGTAAAATGGTGGTTTTTTTAATTTTATTTATTATGGAATAACAAACAACTACAATATATATGTAAGGTACATAGTATATCATGTGTGAGCTATTGATACTGTAGTCCACGACGTTATCCACAGGTTAGTTAAATACGTTTCATAAAAAGAAATGTTCCAGCTAGAGGGTCTGTTAGAGGGTAACATAGATTATTAAGGTTGTGTTAACAAAAACAAACAAAGTCCCTCAAAGAAGAAGAAGAATAAACAATATAAAATCGAAGAGTGAAGGTAACTAATATAGGCACTTACAAGAGTTACAAGTCTAAATCTGAATTTACCTAAATCTGCACTAACAAGTGAGATATTTAACATTTTTTTTTTAATATTTTTGTGTTTAATGGTTGTTAAGATAGTGCCTCCAGCCACTTATTTTTTAATCTGACTCATCATTATTATCCACTTATCACTTATGTCCACAGTCCACAGCGTCGTAGATCTCCCGCGGTGCGCCACTGAGCCCCATGCCGCCAAGCAGCATTGCTATCTTTCGGTATGAAGGGTATGGTTTCCGGTGATATTACAGGCACAGGCTTTACACCTGTATGCTTCAAGTTGATGAACGCAGGGCAATACATCGTAGGGCACGTTTCTAAGGTGTGTGATCTACGTGGTGTACTTCACTATAGGCGATTGGGCCATATACCTGTTCCATCTCCAGGTAGTATAAAAAAAATAAAAACTTATGGGGAAGGGTAGAGCATAGGGCGCATCAATGGGTAATTATGGGCTGTGGATGATTACGTCACAGTAAATCCCAGTGTGGAGTCAGGACTATGTCAAATCATCAAGACGTTTACACTTTTACAGGTGCTACAGGGAAGCGGCTACGAAGCAAAATCCCCCAAATAAATAAGTGTTAGTTTTAAGTTTATTGCTTTATGTATGTTATTTTATATGTGCACATTGGTGCCTTAAATAAACCTTATATTATATTATTATTATATACGAGTTATTAAAAAAGCTTGCTAAAAACACCTTGAAATTAGTTATATAAAAACTTTTGCTGTCTGTTTTGCTTTTGTTGTCTAAAGAATATTTTATTAAAGCTTAAACGTTAGGCAACTAATGAACTGACACGAATTTATTGCTCAAATGTTAATGAAGAAACTGTTACAAAAAATGAATCTAAAAATAAATTACATCGATTTATCTCAAGAAAAACTGGTTTTGGTCCGCCGACCTGAAAATTGGTTAGCACATATAAATCCTGCCATCCTTATACTGCAAATGCAAAAGTTTGTCTGTTTCGATATTTGGCATTATTTATTTATTAATAAGAATACATGTACATTGTACAAATGGTGAAACTTAGTGCTACGGAAATGAAATGAAATGAAATTTATTTGCCAGAAGTATGGTGTATAAGTTGATACAGCTATATACTCGTAGACAGGTTTCACATACTTCACCGATTAACAGCGTGCAAATTACAGTTACATAAAATTAATTAATACTCTAATTAAAGATGGCAGACTGAGTAAATTAATTCGATTTTAATACATTATTTGATAATAATATCTGATATCCGTTGAATGAATTCCTATATGATCAAAATATATATAGGTAAGTAATCGTTAGCTATCGAATAAAAGTTTTAGCTTGTTTATATTGGAATTTAGTGTGTACCTAATAATAATTATGTTTTTGCTCTGTTCCGTTTGTTTGCTATAAGGCATCTAGCGAACATATTGTACCTACAATGTAACCCAGATCCACAAGCAATAAATAGTTATTTATTTGATTTATTTTATTGATCAAGAACTTAAAATTACTGTCACAGGGACTTATTGATCGAGCATCTATTTGGGCAAATCGGCGTTGTGTGTATGTATGTTTGTTTGTCCGAGGATAACTTTCGAAGCGTTTATCCGATCATCGTGAAATTTGGTATATAGATAGATAGTGGTGGCACAATTTTGGTGTGACTTAATAAACTAAAAATGTAGAGGGGTTGTTGAGATATTGGGGTTCAAGAGAGGTAAAAAAAAATGAAAATGAGACTATAAGGTCAAGTGGGACGTAAAATTAAAGGTCTTCATTAGTACATTTCAATCCTGTTTTTATTTTTAGTTTAATCCTTGTAGTTTTTGAGTTATTAGCCATAATAAAAATAAAACTTTGACAAAATTTACAGAGTATACCAGTAACGCCACAATGCTGAAATTTAGTATTCGTGTAGCTTTAGTGACACAAATATAGAAAGATCTAAAATCCAGAATAACTGCATTGTGTACCCCAAAAACGATTAACGAAACTGTAGGTCAAGTAAGTTGGTTGATTATTTCGTGGCACTATTTTGATAGTCAAAGAATACGAATAATATATTTTTGTTTTATGGGAGACTCGCGAGATCTCAGTTCAGGGCGAACCACTAGTTTATAAAGCTACCATCCTTTAACGTTCTCGTGAAATACAGTCCATCCAAAGGTTGTCATGTGTAAGAGATCGCTTTTAACGATAAGACCGTCAATTGTACCATCGCCTATTCTAGTTATATGTTTTAAATATGATATGTTAATTTAAGTGTGGTGTACAATAAAGCGTTTTCTATTCTATTCTATTTAGACTGAGGAATATATAGAAAGTCAAATAATTTTTATAAATTAAAAACATTTCAAAAATCATTTCACAAATAATAAAATAATCGTATTGAAATCGGTTAATCAGTCAGAGTGAACCAATGAATGAAAACACTTTATTGTACACAATATAAACAAAAAAAAACACAAACAAAATAAAAAACACAAGCAATGTGCGGTCTTATCGCGAACGTTAACGAAATGGGGTACTAAGAAAAAAAAAGGGCAATTTTGCAAGGAAAAGGAGACCTTTCCCCAAAAGTGGGATAATTCATCTCCGTATAATAATACCGTACGTGAAGTCTACACACCAAAGCCGCTGACCCGCCGACACATCCCGGCAGCGGGCGGCTAGTCGGCGGGACAATCCATAATAATATTATAAACTCTAATGTAACTCTTGTCTCTCTCTTTGTTTGTTTGTTACATTTTCACGACTAAACAGATTTCAATGAAATTTGTATGATACATTATGACCGGGATTGAGAGAGAACACTTTTTATCCGCCTGCGCAAAAGGAGGGTAATATTTTTAATGACAAACCACGCGTGCAAAGCCGCGGGTTATTTTCTTATTTTCATCTTTATTTTCAGGCAACAATAGAAAAGTACAAGATATTAAAACTTAACTCTATGGCCTATAAATACGTTAGTGACTAACATAAATATTAACTAAATATATAAAACAACAAAGTTGGGTTAGTTACACCTTATAACTCAAGAACGACTTGACCGATTTCAATGAAATTTGGTATATAGATAAATTAGACATAGGCTAGTTTTTAGGCGAATGGGCAGGAGGATAATGTTTTTATCAACAAACCACGCGTGCGAAGCCGTAGGCGGGTCAGCTAGTCACACTAATATTATAAATGCGAAAGTTTGGATGTTTGTTTATCTATTTGTTTGTTTGTTACTCAATCACGTCATAACGGCTGCACTGATTTCGATGAAATTTAGTATGTGCTTAGATTATAACCTGGATTAACACATAGGCTACTTTTTATCCCATAAATCAGGTCCCATGGGATAAAACTGGGGTGTCAAGTCAAGTTGGAACAGTGAGTTTAGTTTTATTTCTAGGTTACCTGCACATTTAGTAGTGTAACGCGTACGAAGTCGTGGGCAACAACTAGTAATACATAAAACTATTAGCTAACACGTAAAGTGTGCGAAGTGTGACGCACTTGCAGCGTGTAGTCGCCCGCGAAAACGTCGAATCAACACACTTTTCGGCCAAAACTCTTGTGTCCAATGTAGTATCACTTGGTTCTTTTGTTCGTTGCGTTAATAGTGTTTTGACACCTGCCAAATTCGATCTAATATATTTCCACGAATACATACATAAAGAATAAAATATCTTAAAGTGATGTGTTTCTGAAGGTTTTCGTCCTTGAATTTGCTATAGTTAAATGTATGGTTTTTAAAGCTACAATACATTTGTTTATATTAGACACGCGTTATTATTGACTTCGCTGCGATTCGCCACAAACCGTGACTTCTATTTACTTCATCAAGTTAATTAGTTACGACTTACGACACCTCTTTTAAAACGTTTTTACATCACTCATGCTCTGAAAGTTGGTAATTGTTAATTCGATACCTACATTTTAAAACCTTGAACTTGAACCCGTAACCATCCTCTTGATACGAGGATGCACTATCCAATTGTGCTACCGGCCTACCGGGCTCTGTCACGTCAGGGTCGAAATGCACAATGAGATGCACAGAATAGATAAAAGTGAGATGATTCAGATTACGAATAAAGCGTCGTTAGTTCGATACCTGATGCGTAAATATGATTTACGCCCTTAGGGGCGTAAGTAAATTTTAAAATAGAAAGAGGCTCATTGCATCCATAATATACTAAAATGAAATACAACTTCCATGAATAATCCTTATTTCTATTAAATAAAAGAGGCCATAGTTTAGTAGTGAAAAAAAAAACAATGGTTACCGGGAACGCAAATTTCAACAAACCGTTAAGACTTTTTTATTTCCTCGCATTCGTGATGTCAAGTTATGTGTTAAACCCGAGTGTAAGCGATCAATAGCACCCTCGACTCATCACTTAACTAATTACGAACAAAATGAACCTTATTCGAATTAATGACGACCTCCGTGGTGCAGTGGGCAAATAGCCGACTGAGACGCAGGAGGTGGCGGGTTCGACTCCCGCCGCGGAACAAATGTTTACATGATCTACAGATATTTGTTCCGGGTCTGGATGTTTCGCTATATATTATAAGTATGTATTTACAAAAAATGTATATAAGTATTCAATCAGTTATCTGGTTCCCATAGTACAAGCTCTGCTTAGTTTGGGGCTAGATAGCGCTGTGTGAAATGTCCAGCAATATTTATTTATTTATTTTAATTATAATAAGTTAAATATCACTGTAGTGTTTGCCAACTGGGTTAAGTTTAATGCAAATAAAACCCAGGCGTGTCTGTTTTCCGCGAAACGGAGCCCATTTCATCTGGCTCCTACTTTCCGTAATGTACCCGTGCCGATTTTTGACCACCTCGTGCTTCTTGGTATCTCATTAACACCGACTCTCAATTTCGGCTTCTACATTGAGTCGAAAGCCCAGCTGGCCGCTAAGAAGGTATACTTGCAAAGGTGAAGCAATACTTCACACCGGGATAGTTGCTCAACTTATACCAGGCACAAGTCCGATCATGTCTGGAGTACTGTTCTCACCTCTGGGACGGATCAGCGAAATGCCAGCTACAGGCTCTACATTCAATTGAGAAAAGAGCCAAGAAGCTCATTTGCAATTACGAGTTAACAAATGCAAGGCCACAGCCACAGCCTCGAGCATCGTCATCGTTTGCAAGCCTCTCGGTTTTTTATCGGATACATTTCGGAGAGTGTGCTTTTCAACCTGATCCCACCATCCCCATTCTATCATCGGACAAGCAGACGCTCCGCGATGCGCCACCGCTACATGGTAGACATACCTCCCATACGCACAAAGCGGTACTTTTCCACCTTTATTATGCGCTCCGCCAAGGAGTGGAACGCCTGGCCTGAGTCTGTGTTTCCTGATAACTACAACCTGGGGGTCTTCAAGTGGCGATTGAATAGGTTTCTTCTAGGCAAGCGTGTACCATCGTAGACTGCATCATCGCTTACCATTAGAGCGAGATCGTGGTCAAACGCTAGCCTATAATTTATTCGAAAAAAAATATGTAAAATTAAAAAAAAATTGTAAGTGTGTCTATTTTTACTTTAATGTATCATAGGCACGTATACTTTTATAA
Organism: Philereme transversata; assembly: GCA_963924445.1. Taxonomy (NCBI): domain Eukaryota; kingdom Metazoa; phylum Arthropoda; class Insecta; order Lepidoptera; family Geometridae; genus Philereme; species Philereme transversata. The sequence goes on along the minus strand of OZ004339.1, from coordinate 32,763,141 downwards.
TTACTGCCATGGCTATAAAAGCGCGGTTACATATAATAAATATAATACATATAAATAATACATATAATAAAGTTAAACTCGCTATTGCAACTTAACACCCCATTTTTATCTCATTGGACCTAATTTATAAAAAGTAGCCTATTGTTAGTCCAGGTTATAATCTACGTGCATACCAAATTACATCGAAATCGGTTTTGTCATTACGACGTAATTGAGTAACAAACAAACAAATAAACAAACCTCCAAACTCTCACATTTATAATATTAGTGTTATAAATAAATACATGCATTCATACTATATTCTAAATTAAACTATTTTTTTTTATTATACCTTACCTAAAATTTGCAAAACAATTATGTATATTTAAAAATAACCTAATTTAGTATCAGTTGACCTTTCAAAACAACATTTATATATAATATTATAAATTCGAAATCAACTCTGTCTGACAGTATCTGTCTGTTTGATACATTTTCACGACAAAACGACTGGACCGAATTTAATAAAATTTGGTATAGATAGTTTATGACCGGGATTAAACATAGGCTACTTTTTACCCGACTGCGCAATGTTATTATTGACAAACCACGCGCGCGAAGTCGCGGGCGGAAGCTGGTTCTGAATAATAATAATGTATCTTCGTAAATCTTCGTACAAGATCGGTCGCGATGGAAATCTATGGAAGCCTATGATCAGCAGTGAACGTCCTATGGCTGATGTGATTTAATCTTAATTTTAGGGTTCCGTACCTCGATAGGAAAAAGGAACCCTTGCAGAATCACTTCGTTGTCCGTCTGTCAGTCTATCAAGACCCTTTTTCTCAGGAACGCGTGAAGGTATCAAGTTGAAATAAATATCAAAAACGTAGGTATATGGTCCCTTGAACCTGTATAAAAATCAAGCTTCTATGTCAACGCAATCAAAAAATACGGCCATTGATGCCGTATATTTTGCTCGCAAATAAATCAAAACCTATAACTTCCCGTTGGCCGAGAATCATGAAATTTGGCAAGAAGCAAGGTGAGACCTTGTTTCTTGCATACAATAAAGGCACAATAAATATAAAAAATGCAAAATAATATTTGCAGCACAAATAAAGGAAAGAAATCAGAAAAAGGATAAATTGTAGTTTTATCACATTAAAAAAAATTACGGAACCCTCGGGGCACGCGTCAGATTCGCACTTGTCCGGTTTTTTTGTACCCAGACTTTTTTGTAACCCCGGACCGAGAACAAATATTTGCAGATCATGCAAGTATTTGTTCCGCATCGAGAATCGAACCCGCGACCTCTTGTGTCTCAGTCGGCTACTCGCCCGCCACGCAAGATCCTATTATTTATATTTAAGATTATTCTTATAATATTTACTAGCATGACTCAACAAGTTTGGATGCCTAATGTTTCTTCATAAAAACCAGAATCTTGTAGATATCTGTTGACCTTTCAAAACTTAGCCTTCCTAAATCATAGGTCAACTTTGATATTAGCTTTTTAGTCTAAAAAAAACATCCTCAGTTTTCTTACCCAGTACGCAGACCCGTAAACATAAACAAGATAGATAGAAGATAGAAAACGCTTTATTGTAAATCACACTTAAAATGAAAAACAATATAAAAAACAAACAATACACGTAGAAATACAAGTGGCGGTCTTATCGCTAAAAGCGATCTCTTACAGACAACCTTTGGATGGACTGGATTTCACGAGAACGTTATAGGATGGTAGCTTTTAATAAACAGTGCACTTACATATGCAAAAAATAAATATATATATAAGTATTCATCAATGGATTAGGTACATATTAATATAATTTATTACATAAATATTCCATACTAATAATAAAAAAGGTATAATAAATAAGATAAAATAAGTAGGTATATATAGGTGCATAATAAAAGGGTGAAATAAAACCAGGAGTAGCGATAACGTAACGATAAATGAGAAAATGAGAAATCAGCATTGTAGCGCAGACAGATGTTTAAATAGAACTGTTTTAAAGATGGGAAGGGATTTGGCAGTTCTAATGCGTGGAGGAAGAGAGTTCCATAGACGGATAGCTTGTACAGTGAAGGAGTTATGATAAAAGTTAAAACTCCTGTACACTCTACAGGAGTTTTAAGTGTGGGTGGTTAGAGCCAAGTCCAAACGTTACATTTGATACACAGGGCTTCTACTAACATAATATAAGTTTAAATTAAAAACAGAAACCCGAATACGTAAAACATTATGTCGACGAATCTATTGCCACCTCATTCATTATAATCAGATGTGTAGCTGCTAAAAACTGCTAAAAACAAAACCATTCCTTTTGGCTTTGCCGGAGTCGGGTAAACATTCAAACGTTCGATAAGATACTGAAATTGTGCTTCAACGAAAAAATACAATATTTTGCGTCAAAAACACACATTTTGAGCTTGCCGATAATATCATTTATACTTAGGTAGGTATAATTAAGTAATCCTATGACGTGGTTTTTAGTTATCATTTCAAAATAAAAGTTTTACATCATACCACAGGACGGCCACTGCTGAACATGCCTTCCCCATACACTTCCAGAGCGACCGATCCTATGAATCTTAATAAGATCGTCTTTCTAATAATGAAAAATAATAATACTTGTCGATGGTGATTGTAAATTATTAATTTTTTTATTTTCAGCCGGTATAGTGTAACTGCAGGGCAAAGGCCTTCCATTCAATTTCTTTCACCCTCCCTTCCCTTTTTCCACTTTTCCCTTTCAATGACTGATTACGTACGTATTCAGTATAGAGAAATAAACTGGATTGTAAATAAATATATTTAAAAAAAACTTACCATATAAACTCCAAAACTATCCAACCGGAAAGAAGCGCCTTCTTTTTTCAAACCTTGTAAGCTTCTGCTAAGATCGCGCCACTCTCTCAAACTGGGCCACTCGAGTTATCAATCAACCTGTCTACTTCAATCGATGTTTCAGTCTACGACTGACACTTCGACACGTTCTCCCCACGTCAAGCGGTGAGCTAAACTGTGTCTAAGGTGTGATAGCAGCCGGTTTTGTAACCTCGCCTAAGCCTGCGTAAGCGCACCCTTAAGATTATACCACTACACGATATGAAATTCAGCAGCCTGTCTGTTTATATAAATTACCAAAAAAAAACAATAGGTAAGTCCATTTCACAGAAAAAGTCCCGCATCCGATTAATACTCCGATACTAAGGGCGACTTGCGCAACGACGCCGACGTATTTAGTGGCTAAATATGATTTATGGAGTTCTCAAATAATACAAATACGTCAAAATTAAACATGTTTAGGCGCTAAAAAGGTTTAGGGATAGTTGTGCAAGCCGGCCTAATTATATTTTTATATTTTCGCCTGTAAAATAAATACCTGTGTATTAGACAATAATATTTTTTTTGTTACAGGTTGGATTTTTTGTCAATGGTTTTTGTTTTCTTTTGTCAGAAAAAGAGAAGATATATGTAGCTGACGCTCCCCGGCTTTGCATGGATTTTTGTCAAAATAAAATAAAGCCCTCAGACTACACAGGCTTCTTATCAGTGATAGGATTTTCCAAATCGGTTCAGTAGTTCCAGAAAATCCTGTAAAACTTTACGAATTAATTTCTGACGCAGTGGGAGCCGCCCGAGACGCAGGAGGTTGTGAGATCAATTCCCGTTGCGGGACAAATGTTTGCATGGTCTACAGATATTTATTCCGAGTTTGGGTATTTTTCTATAATAATAAGTATGTATTTACAAATAAAATATGTACATATGTATTTAATCTATCAGTTATTTGGTTCCCATCGTACAAATTTTGCTTATTTTGGGGCTAGTTAGCCCTGTGTAAAATTTCCAGCATTATTTATTGATTTATAATTAAGAGGTGATGCAGGTCACAAAAAATAGATTTCTTTTATAAATCGTACAAACTTTTTAGGTTCATTCGTTATATTGCCTAGACACTGCCTCGCAGGATTTTTATCAGCATTTTCCTTGACGGACAGAACCGTTTGTAGGCCTTAGGTTTTTTACTCAATGAATGAAGTCACGCTGTGGATTATGGTAATAATGAAGAAGTATTTTGTTTTTTCTATCTGCTGACATAGATAGATACATCGCAGGTACCTTCAGAAGGGCACAAGCGAAAGATATCAAGGTAATTGAAACCTACTTATAGAAAGAGTGCCGAACCAGTTAGCGACAAATTTGATTGTCGTTTTACTTGTTTCGGTGCTCGCAACTCGAAATTACATTAAAAATATCCTAATAGATACAATGACAAAAAAAATTCAACAAAATCAAACAATTTAATTTAATCCTATCAGTTATTACACAATACCTTAATAACAGAAATAATATACATACAATATTTTACAATAAAATACAGATGAAACAGTTGAATTATCTAAAGACCGTTGCAAATGATCTATAGATAGCTCAACTGCTCCAGATTACTACCAGGCGGAAGTGCTCCCAAGACACTGGCTGCATTGCACCGCTGAATTGCAATGTTTATACGTTGACCAAGATAAGCGCCAGCTCTCGGAACACACGTCGCTTCGACCAGACGCCCAGAAAGATTTTGAAAACGCGATGGGCCGCGGTACCCCATGGATCCAGGGTCTGGACCCCGAATGGCTCAAATACGTAAGTGCTGTCAAGATTTCCATATTTCCGCCGCTTGAGATCTTCGGATGAATTTGCCGCTGCACCGGCCCCAATTGCTGTACCAAACAGATGAGATGGCGCAAGGGTATCGACGCACGTGGCGTCCCACACCAAAGGCCTACCCTTGTTCCAAGGTACAAAAGTCATACCATCAGGTCTCTTACTATAGTTACGTATCAGACAGTTTGGTTCGAAAACGGCTGGAACGTTGCAAAAAGCCCGGCGTATGATATCATATCATTAAGGCTAGCGCGTGACGGGAAATCCTACTGGCGGATTGTCGCGGCCCTGGAACACGACAATCCACACACTAACACATTACGAGTATATCCTTATAATAAAGACCATATACCAATAGGTGAGATTTAAAAATAATATGTTGTATACAATTTGCATAAGCATTGCAATTCAGCGGGGCAATGCAGCCTTTAGATCGTTTGCAACGGTCTTTAGATAATTCAACTGTTTCTCCTGTATTATAGTCTTGTAAATAATTTGATATTCTTTCTGTTATTAAAGGAACTATGCCCAAAAAAAAAATGTTGAAAGATGTTGTAGGGTACTTGAATTTTTTGAATTTGTTGATGATGGTAGTGACATCCTAGCCGATTTCAGCAATGGCGACTGTATTTATTCTGGGCAGGCATATTGACCTCTACATAAATGTTAAATAGGTATTTGTTTGAATGAGGACTTCGTTGTTCTGCCCTTTGATGCGCTCTATCGTGGCATAAATAACCAATTTTTTTAAAGATAAGAATCAAAGTCCTGACTGACAAATGGACAATACATAACGCACACCCTAAACTGCTGGTCCAACATACTTGAGATTTTGAGGTTATCAGGGTTCCTTGTAGAGTTGTAATAAAACGGATTTTTTAGAAATTCATCCCCTAAGGGGGTGAAAAGGAGTGTTTACGTTTGTGTATACTGCGAGGGATTAGATTAGGACTAATTTAATTTCTGTTTGTGTGGTAATTCAATAAAGAGTTATCTATCTATCTAATCCTTATCTAATTGTTCTAGACATGTATTCCATTATTAATCATTTATAATTATTTGGTATGTAGGTACTTAGTTAATTTTATATAAAACTCACTTTTTATTTCTTATGCTTATTATTAATTTTTTTTTTTTTATATTTTGTAATATTCGTTTTTTTATTGTTTTATGTACTAGTAATAACGCTTTGGTCTTTATAAACTGTTATGTTATTTCGGAAGTATTAAACGAATTAGAATTTGAATGAAAAACCATTGATATATTTCAAGATAATATAAGTAATTGTTGTTTTTGTTTTTCAAAAATTACCCAAAGGTGTGCAAAATGAGTGTTGTGTTTCATATGGCAAATAAATTACAAAATCGCATCAATACTTTTGAAGGTAGGTCCTATCTTCAAAAGTCTTCCCCGTCTTCGGCTACCTTAAATCTTTAGCAAATTCCACACAGAGAATCAATTTCCGGGTTTACTCAAGTGAAACATGAGTGCTAAATACATTGATCTGATGGCTAAATACCTAGTTATTCATTAGTAAACACTCGATATAAGTGTTTGTTCAGCGCGGGTATTTCGCACTCTCCTCTATCAGTTTTAAAGCCAAAAGTATCATAAATAGATTATACTGAAGTGCCAGTCAAATATCTCGGTACTTTATTTGGTTTACAAACCGATTATTATTATTAACTCATTTATTTCAGATTAAAATCCATAATTACTTGACAACTAACACAAAATAAGATACCTAAGTAAAAATTATTAGATAATTAAATTACATTCAAACAAAAATTCAAACATAAATGGTTTTTCTACTAAATTATATTAATTAAGATAAGAATAATGAAATATAGAAATACAAATAATTGAATCTATATAAATGAAACAAAGTCGGGTTAGTTGCACCATTTATAACTCAAGAACGGCTGGACCGATTTTGATGATTTTTTTTTGTACTTATGCGAACTGGGTGGTTCTTAGCTTTTGTTGGACTCGGTAGGTGTCGCTGTTGTTAAGACCTAGTTTTTTCTTTTTTGTTATTAGTGATCGTCAAGCGCTTGACCTTCACTCTGGTCTTGAAGACTCCAAGATTATATTTGGCGGCCGAAGTCGTATACATCCAACTATAGTATATAAACTTCGACATCGTTACTTACCAACAGCAAATACGTTAGATTTATATTTCTCAGAAGATGGCCAATATATTTGGATTTATCCATACTAATTGATCGAGCGAAGCGAGATCTCTAAATCAACTTGGGCAAATCGGTGTTGTATGTATGTATGTATGTATGTTTGTTTGTCCGAGGATAACTTTCGAACTTTCGTTGATCCGATCATCGTGAAATTTGGTATATAGGTAGGTAATGATGGCACAATTTTGGTGTGACTCAAAGAACTAAAAATTTGGGGGGGGGTTTTGTTTGAGTTATTAATCATAATAAAAACTAAACTGACAAAATTCACAGGCTACACCAGTGACCCCACAGTGCTGTAATTTGGTATACGTGTAGCTTAAGTATCACAAATATAGGCAAGTTTGAAATCTAGAATAACTGCAAATTGTACCCCAAAAAAGCTTAACCAATTAACATGAACTCCCGTAACTTGTTATTTGAATGAAACTGTAGGTCAAGTTAGTTGGTTATTTATTTCGTGGCACTATTTTGATAGTCAAAGATTACGAATAATATATTTTTTTATGGTATACTCGCGAGATCTCAGTTCGGGGCGAACCACTAGTAATATGAATTCTAAAGTAACTCTGTGTTAGTTACGTGTTGTCACGACTAAATAGCTGAAACAATTTCGATGAAATTTGGTATAGATTAATTATAACCGGAATTAAGACATAGGCTACTTTTTACTTTTTGCGCAGGAGGTAATGTTTTTATAGAGAAACCACGCGTGTGAAGCTGAGGGCGGAAACTTGTCTATACCTACATAAGGTAAATTAATCTTTAATAATTTTATTCTCCTTGGTAGAGACGGGTCTTTGATCAAATATTTATTTATTCTACAAGAAACCTATACCTTTCTAAGGAAACTTTCTTGGTTTTATCAAGGATTTCCCTGAAGTAAAAACAGTCGATACGCACAGGTATGTAACATTTTTACCTTTTTCAGTCCGAAAAATACTCCCCTACCTACAGCCGGCACCAGCGCCGTTATCTGTTGGTTACTACGAGGATATTTAAGTGCTTGAAGTCATACTGTATTTTATTTTTAGACCATCTTTTTATCAGGTTAGTTTCATATTACCCACTACTCTGCCCCACTAAAGGGGATAATGAAACATGTTAAAAATTGTGCTATCACTACCACTAGTAAAACTATAATTAATTTGCGATTACTTAAATAATTTATAATTAATTAATATAATTAATTTAATTTATAATGTACATATTTGCATATTTTCCGTACGACGTGAATTTCTGAGCGAGATCATTCAAAAAGAAACACTGAACAACAATATTTAGCTCTCAGCAGTTTGTCTTCCCGTGATGTTTGATGTGGGGGGTAGTTTTAAACATCACGACGTATCACCTAGTGTGAGGGGGAGGGGGGGGGGTAAAAAAGTGGTCTAAAAACCTTACGTGATTAAAGGACCGAGGTTTTCCCCAGTGACTACAGTATGGGGTTCTTCAAAAAGGGCGTTTTAACATATTTAAAGGTTCGGCAACGCGCGGGTGATACCTTGGTATTACAAACGTCCATAGGCTACGGTAACCGCTTACCATCAGGTGGACCGCATGCTTGTTTGCTACCTTAGCAGTATAAAAAAAAAGAAAAAAAAATGCCGTCATCCAAGTAAACGAAATTACGTATTTTGCTTTACTGTGACTTTGTATCGATTCTGTTTTCTAGAGTCGGTTATATTTAGTTAAAAAGTAACTTGTTGAATAGAAAGTGGTTTCGCGCGACATGTTGCAAGAACACTAACCCGATAGCAAATGGCGTCGAATTTTTAATTCTAGGACATGCTTCGATCAATAGTTGTTGTTGATCGAAGAGGACCTGTTCCGGTTCTCTCACGATGCATGTTTTAAACTGACTTGAAAAAAACTGGCCAAGTGCGAATCGGACTCGCGAACGAAGGGTTCCGTACCATTATCTATAATAAATTGTATGAGCGCCCGCCCATACAGCTCAGAGGACCATCTTAATGGGCGTCAACTATTTATGTATGGGGGCACCCTTTAATTTACAACTTTTTTTATTTTTTAGAATTTTTCCTGTATTTGTGCTGTAAGACCTTGCTTTTTGCCAAATTTCGTGATTCTAGGTCAACGGGAACTACCATATAGGTTTTCGACCCAAAATCTTCAAGGTACTTCCGGTTGACCTAGAATTGTGAATTTTGGTTAAAAGCAAGATCTTACAGCACAATTAAAGGGAAAGTTCTGAAAAATAAAAAAGTTGAAAAGTAAGGTAAATTTTGGTACTTACAAGTTTTCGCAAAAATCTAAATTTGCCCATATCTTTTTATTGTGTTGACTCAGGACCTTGATTTTTATACACCTAATAGGGGCTAGATACCTCAGTATCTGGTATAAATTTCAACTTGCTAGGTCCACCCGTTCCTGAGAAAATCGGTGGTAACACACGGACAGAGGGACAGACGAACAGACGGACAAGAGAGTGATCTTATAAGGGTTCCTTTTTTACCTTTTGAGGTACAGAACCCTAATAAGGAGGAGGTTCTCAATTCGGTTGTAATTTTTTTTAATGTATGTGACAACATAAACATAACATTGTCATTTTTAACCGATTTGGAAAATTCTTTTTTTATTTGAAATGATGTAGATTTACAGGCCACCACGAACTTGAAAATTAGATTTAAGTATGGGAATTGACCTTCTGCTGTTGATCAAAATACACTGTTAGAGGAAAAAGGGCTTTTCTTCTCAACAAAAATTCCCAACAGGACGTAGCTTCTGCTTATGACGTGAGCTTCTGCTTATGCAAACATTATTACCTAACTGAGATTGCACAGATATCTGAACGGATTAACATGGATGATGCGATTTTCTTTTGGATGATGGCGTGAATCAGAGTGATTTTGCACTAAATAATGATGTGGTTTGTAATCTCAATATAGGTCAGGTTTCATCAACGTGTTTGAAAACAAGATTTCAATGAATGAAAATTTATTTATTATACCTTACAAGCTGCTATGTTATCGAGGGCTATGTTTGCTGTTTCTCTATAACATCGAATCAGAAATGAGGAGATCCGTATACAAACCAAGGTCAGAGACATAGCCAAGAGGATTAGCAAGCTGGGTTGCCGTGGGCGGGGCACATAGCCCGAAATTTGAGGGCCGTTGGAACAGAAAGGTCCTAGAGTAGACCACGCACTGCAAAGTGCAGCCCCCCACTAGATGGAAAGACGACCTTATAAAGGTTGCTGGGTGCAGGCCGTTAGCTGCAGGCCGCACAGGAAATCTATGGGAGAGACCTATGTTCAGCAGTGGATGTCGTATGGGGATGATGATGACCTCATAAGCTAGATTTAACAAAATGAAAAACAACTTTTGGCGACCTCCGTGGCGCAGTGGGCGAATAGCCGGCTATGACACCGGGGGTTGCGGCTTTGATTTCCGCCACGGTACAAATGTTTGCATGATCTACAGATATTTGTTCCTAGTTTAGATATTTTTCTATATATTATTATAAGTATGTACATATTTCAAAAAAAAATAGGTATTCTATCTGTTAACTGGTTCCCATAGTACAAGCGTTGCTTATTAATAAAGTAGATAGCGCTTTGTTAAATATCCAGCATTATTTATTTAACTCACCTGTACGTTTGTGTTTAGAAAAAAGTAAGTAGGTGTTTAAGCATTGTATCAGTTACCTGATTCCCATAGTACAATATCTGCTTCTTGAAAATTACTACTAGGTATGGTCAGGTAGGATAAATACCTACTGGCAAGTTCTTGTGGTGTACTCTGACCTTGTTTGTCACCAAGTTATTGGGAATGCCTGTATTGTAGAAACAACAATTGTGGCACGTGAGGCCTTGCATGGACTTCTTCCTAAATAGCCGGAAAACCTTATGACGCTGACGACGGTACCACGGAATAGAAAATGACATGTTACGTATGAGACCGCATTGCAACGTGCTATAGAAATAACTTATACATTAATTAAGTACCTACTAACTTTAAACAATCCGGGCCTCTTCAAGGTAAGAGTGAATAGGTGTATTCTACGGACATTGAAGACCGGACGGACAGGGGGCTTTGTCGCGGATGTCTTCAGGAAGAAGAGACGGTGGAGCACGTGATGCTTCACTGTACGGCCACGAGCGATGTCAGACTGAGGACGGGTCTGCAGCAGCTCATCGAATCCTCATCCGCTAACACAACTGCATCCACGGGGATTTTGGAAAGCTGTATCCATCAACCCAAAGTCCTGCTCCGTTACTTCAAGGAGCTAGGATGGGTGGGCTCAGGCTAGAAGGGGGTCAATGCACAATACATCTTATTCCCACCCACCCTAGAATTAGAATTAGGTGTCTTCTAGATCTTCGTGTCATCTTAGACCACATCATCTTTTACCATCAGGTGAGAATGTGGTCAAACGAAGATCTATTCGTGATAAAAATAGTAGGTGATCAGTTAAAAAAATCATGATTGTAGTTATATCGTATCATTTTGAATCTGGAATGCTAGTATGGAACTTGTCATGGACAAATGGACGTGCGGTCAGGTTAAAACACGGAGTATTATTACTACATATTAATATCTCAGTGGATTTTCTAACCCACAAAGTAGTGACACTAGTATAACCTGGGGGCACGGCACGCCACGACAGTGCCCACGCCAACATATTTCACTAGCTTACCATAGCATAAAAGTTTAAAAAAACACTTTCATAAAAATGCAAAGTTGTGTAAAAATTGTATGTCAATCCATCAACTTCTTTTCGATTTTCGACAAACATACGTTTGTGGTAAATATTTTCATTGTAATATTGTTATTATGGGGACTATTGATAGTATTAAATGAGGTTATTTTAGTCTATTATTGGAAACCTTCACAGCAGAGTTTAAATGCATCTCGTCATCTTGCAATTAGAACATGCGGGTAATAATGACTGATACTTTAAGTTGATTCTACAACAAGTAAGGTAATTTAGTCGAACTATTCAAGTTAATATTGCGCTCCTCTCCACAGGCTGGTACTAAGCAGTATATTTATTAATAAGTAGTTTAATTTATGAATAGATTTATACAAATAAACAAAACCACAGCACAGACGAAAATAAAGAAATTATTTGGTACACAAATACATATGTTTTTATTTCATTAAGTTGTGTTTACAATAGCTTAACTAGTGGTTGAAACCTCCTTTTAAGTATGTAATACCTGTAATAAGAGATTTCGCTCTTCTGTAACTTAAAATAAAAATTAAAAAACCGGTTAAGTGCGAGTCGAACACGTGCGCCGAGGGTTCCGTACCTACCCATTATAATAGCACAATTTTATTTATTTACCTTATTTGAGGTTGGTGCCGATTAAGCTAGTCTTCTAAATTGTATGAGCGCCCATACAACTCAGAGGAATATCTTAATTGGCGTCAACCATGCATGTATGGGAACGCCCTTTAATTTTCAACTTTTTTTATTTTTTGGAATTGTTCCTTTATTTGTGCGCTGCTTAACTTGCTTTTTGCCAAATTTTGTGATTCTAGGTCAACGGCAACTCCTATATAGGGTTTCGACCCAAAACCTATAGGGTACTTCCGGTTGACCTAGAATTGTCAATTTTGGTTAAAAGCAACAGCACAAGTAAAGGGAAAATTCCGAAAAATAAAAAAGGTGAAAATTAAGTTAAATTTTGGTAATTACAAGTTTTCGCGAAAATCTAAATTTGCCCATATCTTTTTATCATGTTGACTCAGGACCTTGATTTTTATACACCTGATAGGGACTATAGACCTCAGTATCTGGTATAAATTTCAACTTGCTAGGTCCACCCGTTCCTGAGAAAATCGGTGGTGACACACAGACAGACGGACAAGAGAGTGATCTTATAAGGGTTCCTTTTTTTACCTTTTGAGGTACGGAACCCTAAAAACATGTGTAACTTATAAAAAACATTTAAGTTGATATAGTAATAAAAATGCTTATTTACCTTACAATATCTTTTTTTATACTACCTGGAGATGGAACAAGTATATGAGCCACCTGATATTAAGCATTCTGCCCTGCGTCCATCAACTTCAGGCATACATCTGTAAAGCCTCATTTGCCTGTAATTTCACCGGAAACCATACCTTCATACCGAAACACAGCAATGCTGTTTGGCGGCAGAAATAAGTATGGTGGTAGTACTTCAGCGGGTAAGCCCTTTCACAAGGAACTCTACTACTCTTAAAAGCAGTATAAATTAATTCTTATACATAGCCGGTTGGTTATCATAGCCCAGTTTTCTCAAGTCTTTGGACATCATGGAGAGGGACAGTGTGACGCTGCCAAACGATTCTGTTCTTAACACTGAAACAAATTAAAACGATTATCGTTTGCGATGAGATGGTTATTACGAGTATCTTTAAGTAAGGCGTAGTATTATTATTTACTAGTAGCCACACATGCACACTGTGTACAGTAGTCGAAATTCGACGGTAAGTAATATTTTTATTTTTAGCAATCGTCCCAACTTTTCCTTATACAAATACAGTAGGTAGAGTCTCACTAATCCGGCACTATTCTTCTAAAACTACGGGGTGCCGAATTATTGGAATGTTCGGATTATTGGATTGTATAGAAAAAATCATAATATGTAAATAATATAAAGCATTTTGTTAGAGTAGGGAGAGGTGAGGGAGGCGTGAGCGGAGGGTGCCGGATTATTGGACGTACCGGACTACTGAAGTGCCGGATTAGTGAGACTCTACTGTATCTTTATTGAACTAAAATTTACATAAAAGCAACTCAAAAGTATTAGTAGGTAACACGTTGGGTAGGCAGTAGGCACTCAGGTACACAGTCATGAACAAAACTAGGATTCCCTGTGTTGTGGATGCCAGGAATAAGTACCTACATATGTACCCATCCGACATGTCTCGCCAATAATCGTGCTACATGCTAGGATGAAGTTAGATAGTAGAATAGTTATCTAAATTTCAGACTAGCACAACCTGTGTTATGGAGTTTAGTCATTAGTCTCTCTTTTAAAATAACGAGGATTATTTTACATACCTAGGTGGGTACTGTACTGGGTAATATAAACTTCAACTATGCCAAATCTCACACTCCTCAGTGCACGCAATAAGCTCAAAAAGGGGTACAAAGTTTTCTCTTCGCGTATTTATAATACCTACTTATAAAGATTCTGTGATAAGTGGGACAGTGTGAGTTTGTTCGAAATGACTGTAAAGCTAGATCTAAACTTCAAGTTTTTTATCCCCGCAGCCACATTACTCGCCTTGGCGCGAGGAAAGTGGGCCGGGACGTAACGTAATGTGGCCACGTTACTTCTCATGCTCATACCTCTACATTTTGTCGGTTTTTTGTGTATGAGTCAAAGGGCCGGCAAAATGAACGCAAGTAACCGGGCCACACGCCACGCACTTCTCTGTCCTGTCATACCTGTTTTGGAATTTGTAAAAATTATGCCACCTTGCTACGGCAGATGAGTGGTCAAATGAAACTACGTTAAAATGTATAGAATTAATTTATTAGTTAAAACATAAGTTATGTAGGGCCTGTCTAATTTTAGTTTCGTATTACCACTTTTACCAGACGTAACTAGGTAATTCCCTATCTCATTTTTTAAAGTTGATATTGGTAGTCAACAGTTTGTCTCGTAGGTAAGTAGGTATCTAAGTATAGAGAGTTTAATCTTATTTTTATTTATTTAGTAAACAAAACAGGAAAATAACAAAAGGTACATCTAGGTATGTTAATTCTAGTCATGTAAGTGACGAGTAGGTATGAACCTAATACCGTAGTAAGTATATTATTTATCTGTGCTAGTACACCTACCTACCTATTGAAATCTAGTACCTATACCTACCTATGAAGCGAGTAATCGCGCTAGGAGTGATGTATTTGGCCAGCTACGGCATTAATCGCGGTAACATCGCGGCAATGCGAGTAGCAAGAGCAGGAGCATAGTGTAGCCGAGGGGTTAGGGTACCTACTCTATATGGAATTCTCCGGAATACCCCCCGAATATTAAAAAAAACATATATTTTTTTCAGGGCATGCATTAATGGAAAGCAGAGAATTACGGGAATCAAGCACACTTTCGCAGAGAATCATGAAATTTTCATTGTCAGTACTGCCAACTACATAAATCTAATTCATTTTATGCTTATTTATGATTGAATTCCTTGTCAACTAAGAACTTTTGTAATATGCATAGTGGCAAATTGCAGCTGTTTACATTACACGGTTGCTTTCAGCACGAGTATCAAGGACGGCAAAGCACCTAGGCATTGTATTTAAGATCTTATCCTACACGTAGGTGGCTAGGTTCGTTTCGGAATTTTCCATGCAAATTATAACAATCGACATTATTTCAAACATGTTTGTTGGAAACATGTTTCCAAACAATTGGTACTAATCTATCGCTAAAACAATAAGGTTACAAATACCTATCATTGTACATTACCCGCCCACGGCTTCGCACATGTAGTTTGTCAATAAAAACATTACCCTCGCGCAGTCGGGTAAAATGTAGCCTATGTCTCAATCCCGGTCATAATCTTTTTTTCTACCAAATTTCATTGAAATTGGTCCGGCCGTTTAGTCGTGAAAAAGTAACAACAGACAGAGGGGCAGAGTTATTTTCGAATATATAATATTAGTATGGATGTACATATGTTTCATTGGAGAATTGGAGTGTAGAGCGCCCCCCGGCTATGTGGAACGACGACGGCGGCGGGCAGAAAGTGGATGAAAGCAATCGAAGACCGGGCTCAGTGGTGCGTATTGGGAGGCCTAAGCCCAGCAGTGGACTAATGTGGGCTGATGATGATGAGTTGGATGTTTGCACGATCTACAGATATTTGTAACAGGTCTGGATATTTCTCAAATCAATATAAGAATTAATATTAAAAAAAAGTATATACGTATTATACGAGTATCAGTTAAACTGGTTCCCAAAATTCAAGCTTTGCTTAGTTTGGGGCTTGATAGTGTTGTGAGAAATGTCCAGCATTTTTTTTTAAGAATTTAACTGAAGTATGGTTATGCCTAACTCTTTATCACCATGCCGCATGCCCAATCCACCGCGCCGCTGGAAGCACGTGTTCTCTCGTACAGAGCGGCGCGACCAATTAAAACGACGATGCCTAAAAGATAATTATGCTTACAATAATTATCTTTT
Source organism: Philereme transversata (assembly GCA_963924445.1). NCBI lineage: Eukaryota > Metazoa > Arthropoda > Insecta > Lepidoptera > Geometridae > Philereme > Philereme transversata. Next base: position 32,747,147 of record OZ004339.1, on the reverse strand, counting down.
CCACTAGCCAACATCTTAGGGTCCACCAGTTCAGGATACCGGCCAGTTATCCACGCCAGCCATTCTCCGAATGCCGTGGATGCTTGGGGCCGGAGTAAGGAGGAGGTGGTGACGCGGGGGCCTGTGATAGGCGGGAGGAGGGCCAGCGCGTAGCCTCTGAGTGAGTCTCCACTGAGAGGGTTTCGGGCCCTCACTGTCAGCACTAGTTGCGGCCCTGTGAAATGTAGATATCGCAAGTCGATTATTTTTGTTTCATTAACTACGCATCGAGATGCAAATCTAGTCCAAGGTAAAAAAAATCATGGCAGGTAAATAGGTTATACTTTATGAGTACCTACCTAATAGGTAGATAGACCTTATTAACTATTATATAGTATAGGTATTGATGACCTCCGTGGCGCAGTGGGCGTATAGCCGGCTAATACGCAGCAGGTAACGGGTACGATTCCCGCCGCGGAACAAATGTTTGCATGATCTACAGTTATTTGTTCCGGGTCTGGATGTTTTTCTATATATTATAAGTAATTATGTATTTACAAAATAAAAGTACTTATATAAGTATTCTATCAATTATCTGGTTCCCATAGTACGAGCTCTGCTTAGTTTGGGGCTAAATAGCGCTGTGTGAAATGTCCAGCAATATTTATTTATTTAACTTATTTTTTCTTGATCAAAGGGAAGGGAAGGATGTTTTCATTAGGCTCTTCCTTTACTAAGTTAAGTTGTATTTGATTGATCACCGATGAACTGATTTGTACTTTGTACCCATGACCTATAACTGGAGTAGGCATAAACGTCAAATAAGGTTAACTACAACGTACATCATCATGTGCAAGAAATACCTAGGTTCACTGATTCCTACTTTACCTTACGTATCAAGCGAATAATTTTACTCACAGCCGGAAACGTTTGTGCTGCTAAAAACCATTTCGACCGGCATGTTGAAGAATACTTTCTCAGGGTCGCCTCCAGCACGAGCCATCTGGCTAGTTCCTGAGGAAAGCCCTGAAACTGGCTCCCAGTCCGGACCCCATAAAACATCATACTGAACGTACAGGAAGTCATCGAATATACCGCTAGGAAATGTCACATACTCAATTTGACCACTAAACGAAACTAAAAACTTTGTAAGGTCGCCCTCTCTCATTTATATCAGATTTTTTGTCAGAACAGAACAGAAACAGTCAGAAATAACCTCTCTTACCAAAAAACAAAACAAACGTTGCTATGGCGACGGAAAGGAGCGAATCCAACCAATGCTGCCAACTTACAGAATAATAAAGTGGATTCTTTGCAACTTGCCATGTAAATAAAACAAGTCCAGAAATCAATATAAAACATTTCCATGTTCAACTGACTTCCATAGAAAGATAAATAGCTTAGTTCAAGTTTCTTTTTCGGGAGTTACACATAGTAGGCTAGTTATTATTATGAAATTTAGAGGGTACCTATATTAGCAAAATTTTTCACCATAGGTCCGGTCTCACCACACCACCGGTTTTTGTAGCACTATTGGTTGGTTGGACGCACATGTTTGGACCATAGACAATAATATAATTACATCCGCTGTGCTGCTTTACCGACAAAACTAGTATTTGTTTTTCAAAACCATCAAGAGATGTCGCTAAACGAGCTTTCAAAAAATTCAATCGGCCACCATTGTGAAGTCGATTCTGCGGAAAAGTTTTATGGTTTTCTTGTTTTCTGTGATAAATATTGATGAAATAAAACGTTGTATCTCATCAGCTATACTGTCTGATAATCCGTGAATCTAAAACAAAGTGTTATTTTCTGCTAAAGTGTCTATTATCAAACCATGAATGCTCTCAAAATGTCACGCGAAGTGAGCATCAGTTTCGTGAACACCATACCATGCACAAAATAAAATTGGTTTTCTTGTGAAAAAGTGAACCCTGACCGTCTATGAGTAGCGTCACTCGCTCGGCTCAGTATACATGTGGATTGCAGTGAAAATTCGGATTTTGGAAGTGTGCATGTGAAATCGTTTCAGAATTTTATGTACACGTCGTACGGGCGCGCAGTTACGCGGGCGAAGGCATAAAAGTTGCCGGCATCATTATGGTGGACTGAGGGAGAGTTTGCTATCGGGTCGACGCTGAATACGTTTTGTAAACAATCGCATCGTGGACGAGCGCACCATGTCTGGTTCGCAGCACAACCCGAATGGTCGCCAATCGCAGCTGGGTTCCGGGTGGAACCCAGCAATGCAGGTTGTGATTATCTTTCCTTTACTTTGTATATTCATTCGCTTTTCGCAATATCCTGTCAGAAGTGAGCTAGCCACATGTTTCGACATTTACCGCACGAATACTAAATATCCTTGAAATGTGTAGTATGCCCCTAGGCTTGGAAAAAAATACGCGATACATTACACATATTCTTTGTTTGGTTTATATTGCCTCATATTGTGTGAGGAGTGCATAGCTAAACCAATCAGCTGTTTAAGATTGTCAACAATGCAACACTATGCTGATAGGTAGGTAAAGATACACAAGTGGTGTATTGCCCTCAAACAATTATAAAATCTTGTTCATTTCATAATTACTTACAAGTTATTAAATGTAATAAAGTATTTACTTGAATACATAATTATAAGTACTTGTGAGAACTTGAAAAGGGTTTAAAAAAGGTGCACATAGGTATTGTTAGCAATTTTATTTGACTATAGATTTTACTATTATTTGTAACCTAAATCCTCTTTACTTAAGTAGGTATAAGCATAATAAATTACATAGACTCTATATAAATAGGCACCTAATTACAACTTTGGTACAATTTCACAATGTTGTAATTTATGCTCATACCGAGCATAAATTACAACATTGTGAAATTTTAAAAACAATGGTTGTGTTTTGCATGAAACTTAATATTCTGGAGCTTATGCTGTTTTACCTACCTACAATTTATTTTACTTCTTTTGTGTACATAGAAAAATATAATATTGTTATATTGTTGGAGCAATTTATAGTTTATTCGCTGCCACCCGTGGCTTTGCATGCTAGGTTTGTCAATAAAAACATTACCCTACTTTTGCGCAGTCAGGTAAAAAGTAGCCTATGTCCCAATCCCAGTCATAATCTATCTATATACCAAATCAAATAAAAGTAACCAAATCTAGTGGTTTTCCAACTGAGATCTTGCAAGAATACTTTTTTTTGGAGCTCTGCATCGTTTTACGACGATGTGAACTCCATTTAAAATTATAATTAGGTACTCAATAATATCAATAACCTTCGACTATCAAAATAGTGTCTGTGAAGTATCAACAATATGAACGACCAATAATACTTGACCTACAGTTTCATTCTAATTACAACTAACGGGAGTTAATGTTTATTGGATGTTTGTTTTTGGGGTAGTAAGTAATAGCAGTTATTCTGAATTTCAGACTTTTCCCTATATTTGTGTCACTAAAGCTAAAAGCACACCAAATTTCAGCATTGTGGGATTATTTACTGGTGAATGAATTTTGTCATTGAAGTTGTTTTTTATTTTGTTTGGCTAAATAAAACTAAAAGACCCAATTTATAGATATAAATGGAGTATAAATGTACTGACAAAAGGCATATCATTAGACATCCCACTTGACCTGTTTGTCTCAATTTTATTATTTTTGACCCTTGAACCCTAATTTCAACAACTCCCCTCATTAGCTCATGTAGTCATACCAGGATTGTGCCATCACTAAAGGTTGTCCTTGTAACATCTTATTTATTTGACCTAGAAACTAGTAGGGTCACTGTATATATATAAATACATTCAAACATCAAACACTGTAGATGGAAGTTGCATGTGTTCCTGTTATTTTTAATAGATACTAGTTGACCTACCCAGATTCACATGGATTTAAAAAAAATATATACAGGGTTACAGGAAAAATCGTGCTAGATCCGTTAAGGGCGTGGAGTACCCATCATTTCTGACTTATTTCACTATGAAACACCCTACCCTAAACTTAACCCTTTTCGAGATATTCGACTTTTAATTTTTTTATTGAAAATTGCCGATTTTTAGGCTACTAAATTTATTTTTGTTTATTTTGTGTATCTTATATTATTGCATTTTTACATGTGTAATAAGATGCTTTAGGACATCTATCATTAAAATAGTGCATAAGTTAATTGAATAGACCGTAGTAGACAAGTGAAAGTTAAGAAATAAAAAAAAATATTAGAAAGTTTATTTTTCTCTAAGGGATATCTAAAAAAAATATTATGGCAATTGTTCGGCAGATGTTTTTTAAAATATCTACGTTTCATCAGCTATCTAACGAGGTATAATAATCTAGGGTTTTATTCAAATGCATTGAAAAAAATTTAGTTTTATAGGCGACAGTGGAGAAGAAAATTTATACTTAGCCCTAAAAAGTAAAATAAAATAATAGGTAAGCATGAAATGTCATTTATTAAAGATTTTCACACAACTTTTTCTTATTCTACAGTTCATGTTCAACATGGCCGCCTCTATTTCTGATACATTGTCGCATCCTTCTACGGAGACCAGTCTTTACTACTCCAGTGGTTAACGTGGTCCTCATTTTATTGGCTGCATCCACAATCCTTTCTCGTAAGTCTTCCACAGACGAAACTGGATTCGGCTCGCTGTACACAAGACTTTTCATGCACCCCCACACGTGAAAATCCATGGGGGTTAGGTCCGGACTTCTTGCTGGCCATGGCAATGGTCCACCTCGTCCTATCCATTTGTTTGGATAATTTGTGTCCAGCCAGTCTCTGACACTTCTCCTGAAATGGGCAGGGCAGCCATCGTGTTGGAACCACATGTCCCTGATCAGGTTGAGTGGCAGATCATCCAGCAAATCACTTAAGACTGCTCTCAGGAAATTTACGTAGCTTTCCCCATTTAGATTATCCGGGAGAAAGTAAGGTCCAATCAAATGATTGGAGATAATGCCCATCCACACATTCACGCTGAATCTTCGTTGGGACCCCTTCACTCTTTTCTTATTGGGATTCCTTAGCTCTTTTGGGGCCCAGTAATGGGCGTTGTGATAGTTAGTTATGCCATCTTTATCAAATTTGGACTCATCCGTCCACAAGATATTTCTTAGAAAATCTGGGTCTTCTACGACCTAACCCCCATGGATTTTCACGTGTGGGGGTGCATGAAAAGTCTTGTGTACAGCGAGCCGAATCCAGTTTCGTCTGTGGAAGACTTACGAGAAAGGATTGTGGATGCAGCCAATAAAATGAGGACCACGTTAACCACTGGAGTAGTAAAGACTGGTCTCCGTAGAAGGATGCGACAATGTATCAGAAATAGAGGCGGCCATGTTGAACATGAACTGTAGAATAAGAAAAAGTTGTGTGAAAATCTTTAATAAATGACATTTCATGCTTACCTATTATTTGATTTTACTTTTTAGGGCTAAGTATAAATTTTCTTCTCCACTGTCGCCTATAAAACTAAATTTTTTTCAATGCATTTGAATAAAACCCTAGATTATTATACCTCGTTAGATAGCTGATGAAACGTAGATATTTTAAAAGACATCTGCCGAACAATTGCCATAATATTTTTTTTAGATATCCCTTAGAGAAAAATAAACTTTCTAATATATTTTTTTATTTCTTAACTTTCACTTGTCTACTACGGTCTATTCAATTAACTTATGCACTATTTTAATGATAGACGTCCTAAAGCATCTTATTACACATGTAAAAATGCAATAATATAAGATACACAAAATAAACAAAAATAAATTTAGTAGCCTAAAAATCGGCAATTTTCAATAAAAAAATTAAAAGTCGAATATCTCGAAAAGGGTTAAGTTTAGGGTAGGGTGTTTCATAGTGAAATAAGTCAGAAATGATGGGTACTCCACGCCCTTAACGGATCTAGCACGATTTTTCCTGTAACCCTGTATAGGTATTGAGTTCATATAAAAATCCTATAAAAAAAAGCACTTCCAGTTTTTCCAAAATGTTCAAATTTCCTGGGCAACTATTTAACATTTTCTATCGTATAAACAAACTTAGTTGAAAAATAAAAAGAAAATTTAAATTGGTTGAGCCACTATCGAGTTTTAGGTCACTGAATCGGTGTTTATATGTATATTTGTTTATCGAAGGATAATTTTTGAACCATTGTTATATCTTTGTTTAATTTGGCAATTGGTGGTACCAAATGTGTGCGAAGCCTGAGACGGAAGCTTGTTAACTATAAAGAAAGGAAGGAGAAAAAAAAATTGATTCAGAAAACAGACCACTAAGTACAAAAGAACAAAAAACACACAGGTAACACATAAGTAAGTTGGTGATCAGTAAGTTTTTTTCCTTGTGTTGGCCCTGTCTCAGCATATTGCAACCAGTCAATTAAGATAACAACTGAACACCATAATTGAGCAACAATTATCAAAACTTTAATGTTAATAATTTTGTAACTTGACTTCTCGTTCTACTCAATAGCCTAGTTCTATGAGCTGCCAGTTATTTAATTATGTATAAGTATTCATTAAAAACCTATATTTAATGGCACACATGTTTAAAAAAAGATCGCATAAGTACTTAATAATTCAAGATAGTAATATTAATTGTAAAAAAATACTCAAGTCATTATATCGTAATATAATGTACCTACCTAGCTACCTGACATGTAGCTTGGCGTTATTAGTAAATAATTGTATTGAATTTTAAGATTCATTGTAAGAATTCTAATTTAGGTGAGGGGAATAAGATCTACACTGTTCCACATAACTGCTGTCATCAGCCAAAAGTCAGATCTAGGGCTAGGGTCAGATGATAAGGGGGTAATTTATATAGTCATTTAGAATAGAAAAACGTTTATTTTGCATCGCAAGTGTACATTACAGCTAGCAAGCAGCAGCTTCCATTTAGTCATTTATTTATTTATTAATTAGAATGGCGATTGCCAATTACACCAATTAATTATTCTTCAATTACAATTTACATACAAACAATAAAAACAAATAAGATAAAATTACAACTTAAATGCAATGCACAAAACACCCCAATTTTGGAATATCACTAAAGTCAAAAGAGTCCAGAGGGATCAGATAGGCTAGTTAGATTAGAGTTTCTCAGTCCAGCTGAATGCAGGTACCAAAAATATAAATAAAAACAATAAAACAACTCATCCAACTTAATACCTACTCCTTTCAGATGCAGATGGCAAACCTCCTGGCTCGAAGTCAGCAGCTGACGCCTGCCCACCTGAACGATCGGGGGGTGACGTGGCACACTCCCACACCCCCTCCACATATGTACCTGCCAGCCCCGTCGCCACCTGACCCGCTACAGGGTTTGCAGGTATGCTTGCATGGTCTCACTCGCGAACTGAACACATAGGAAAGTCTAAAGTTAATCAGCGGTCTTGGTCACGCAAGACTAAGACAACAACCACGCGCAACACCACTTATCCCCGGCAGAAGGTGTCTTCTGTCTTGCGTGACGGTCTCACCCGCGAACTGAATACATACCTGAATACAAGCCTAAAGTCAAGTAGCGGTCTTAGTATCCCGTCTCGATCTCCTGTATTTGTCTTGACTCGAACCGCCACCATTAAACACAGTTTCGGTACACAACACGTTTGAAACTTACCATCCCCAACAACTTATGATTCAAGGGTCTTGGTTACCATTTGGATTATAAGTATTTGCATCTGTATGTTCATATGAGAAGTCTTTGATATGTTTGAACAACTGGGGAGCGACATCTTGACGTACGGTAGAACGGAAGCAAATCTGTATTAAACAGAAATATTTCTCATGGTTCTAACTTTTATAGTTCACACGCATTTTGGTTACTCCACGAAGCCTGCGAAGACTTCAAGAAACTTGTGCATCTGCCGGCTAGCATGAACATCATATACAAAGTTTATCTCTTTAATAGCAGAGTATAGAGTAAAATGACATTTCAGCGTAGAATGTAGAAACATTTCTTTGGTCCCGAGCGAGGCGGAAAATGAACGGAAAGAAATGTTTCTTCTTCAGTAGACTATACTGGATGCCAACGCTCCTGACAGACGGGGTCATAAAACGTTTGACAAGTGACTTTGATATTGCTGTCTCGCTCGCTCTTGCAGACCTTACGGGAGCCGTTAGTGATGCGCCGAGTACCTATCGATAACACTGATTACCAATAATTGTAATTCAATAATTGTAAAAGAAACAAACATGTTTATCTGTTGGCCCCTTCTGCCACGAGTCTTGGCGTATATTGTAGTCCATATCGTCGGTCCTTCACAACCGATTTTGTCTATTTGTTACAGATTTTGTAGATTATAGTAGAAAATAAATAAATCTGCCACGCTTGTATGGCTGGACGGGGTTAGATACGCTTTATTGTAAATCACACTTAAAATAAAAAACAAACAATACACGCAGAAATACAAGTGGCGGTCTTATCGCTAAAATCAATCTCTTCCAGATAACCTGTGGATGGACTGGATTTCACAAAAAGTTATAGGACAGTAGCTTTTAATAAGAAAATTCTTAAATATTGAATAAACAGTGTACTTACATAAGTAAAAAATAAATATATTATGGTTAGGCTGGTTCCATAGCCAATTCTCATAAACCACATAACAATCTTATTCAAATGCGTAAAGGAGAGTCCACTGTTATAAAGATAAAGATTCATTTATTTGCGATACATGGGTTACATCAGTTGGTAATACAATAGTCTAAGTACAGCCATGACCAGCATACAAGCATGCAAAATTATTTAACCACTATTATGCATTAATTATCAGTTTAATATAAATAAATTAAAAATATGTCAAGTCATTGCAATTTGTCCATTAAATATTCATCTATAGTGTAGTAAGCTTTTTGTAAGAGTACTTTTTGAAGTTTTAATTTAAAGTCATGAATTTGGTCAATTTCTAATATATGTTTGGGTAGGTGATTGAATATCCTAGGTGCCATACAGAACACACTGTTATTATATAATGCTGTACTACTTTTAGGACAACATATTTTGGAGCCATGACGTTGGCTTTTAAAGTTATTAAATAATGACATGTTCTTCTTTACAAATAAAGCTATTTCATATATATACAGTGAGGGTAATGTCAAGATATTAAGGTCAACGAAAAAAGGCTTACAGCTGTCAGTTTGTTTTAATTTACATATTGCCCTCACACATTTTTTCTGCGCTTTGAAAACAGATTCCTTTCCAGTTGAATTACCCCAAAATATGTATAATAGCATACTTGGTTAACAAAAGGCTTAAAAAGGTCATGCGTACGAAAAAGAAGTCTTTATCTCAAGATACTACACAATAAATCAAAATTTCCGAAATCTAAATATCTAATATACAGTAACCTACTAAGAAAATGCATTCAGACGTCTAAACGATTACTGAGCAAAAAATACATAGACAATAACAAAAATAAGTGCAAAGCTGTATGGAAATTGATAAATAATAATATTGGTGACATCAGTAAAAATAATGAAATAGAAAAAGTAAAGTATGATAATAAAAGTTATAGTAATTCTAAGGACATTTCTGACATCTTTAATGAATTTTATATTAATTTGACTAATAACGATTTTATCTATAATAATAATGCAATAAAGAAAACTATGAGTACTATTAATAACATTAAGACAATTTTTCTGAAACCAACAGATGCCCCAGAAATATTTAAAATAATTAGAAATTTAAGCAACACGAATTCTACTGGCATTGATGAAATCACAACCAAAATTATCAAAAGCTGTTCTACTTATATATGTGAGCCATTGTGCCACATAATAAATTTGTCATTTGATGAAGGTACTTTCCCTACAATTTTGAAAAAGTCTATTGTGAAACCTGTGTTTAAGAAAGGGGATAAGTGTGAAATGAATAATTATAGACCGGTAACCTTGATACCTGTTCTATCAAAGATTTTTGAAAAGGCAATGTTACATAGACTATATAACTTTGTTACAACGCACGATCTACTTAAACATGAACAATTTGGGTTCAGAAAAAATAGTACCACATCGCTGGCATGTTTCAATCTGATCAAATATGTTACAGAGGCTTTAAATAACAATGAATCCGTGACTGCTCTTTTTTTAGATATGAGTAAAGCTTTTGACTTTGTGGACCATAAGTTACTTTTATATAAATTGGATAGGTATGGAATCCGAGGAAAAGTTAATGACTGGCTTCGATGCTACCTATATGACAGACAACAATGTGTTGAAATCTCAAAAATAGAATCAAATGAAAAAGCAATATGCAGATCAAAATTCAAAATAAATCGTTCTGGCGTCCCGCAAGGTAGCGTTTTAGGTCCATTTTTATTTCTAGTTTACATTAATGACCTTCCCAACGTTACTAGTCATAAAACAATCTTGTTTGCGGATGACACGACACTAATTATAAAATGTAAAGACAAAGATACATACGAATCCGATATCAATGTCACATTTAATAAGGTAATAACGTGGTTGAAAGACAATAATCTTAATGTAAATCTTAAAAAAACTAACATTATTCAATTTCACAATTACAAACGTAAAAAACATGACATGAATATAAAATTTAATAACATTGACATAGAACAAGTAGAATCTACCAAATTTCTAGGTATCATAGTTGACCAGCATTGTGACTGGAAGGAGCACATATCCTACGTTTGCGATAAATTAGACAAATTTGTTTATGCCATTGGGCGTTTACGTGAAACTGTTTCTAGGGAAGCAGCTATTACCGCATATCACGGATATGTTTCTTCTGTGTTATCGTATGGTTTATTACTGTGGGGTAACTCTGTAGAGGTGAGTAGAGCTTTCAGAGTCCAGAAAAAATGCGTGAGAGCTGTCTTTGGTGCATGGTTCATGGATAGTTGTAAACCACTTTTTAAACAGCTCAATATTTTGCCCTTGGCTTGCATGTACATCAGGGAATTGTGCATTCTTGTTAAAAGATACCCTGGATATTTCAAGAAGCAATCAGAAGTAGTTAAAAAAAAAGCTGCCTCCAGAAATCCACATAAATTATACTTACCTAAAGTCAGACTGGACATTTATAAAAGAAATGTTCATGTGAGTGCCATAAAGGTATATAATAAATTGCCAAATGCATTTAAGGAATTACCATTCAATATCTTCAAAACAAAATTGACAAAATGGTTGGCACACTATTGTTTTTATGACATTAATGAATATTTAACCCATTCCGTTAACTTTTAATTGACTATAACTATGACATTTGTTCTTTTTTTATATTGGATTGTTTGATATTACTAATTTTATTGACATTCGCTTAGTTTAAATTTGATTTATATATTTATATTTGCACACCATCTGTATGGTAGAATATATAAGGATCAACAAATTGTAACATCGAAACATTTACATATATTCGAGCAAATAAACGTTCTGATTTCTGATTTCTGAGTATTGATGCAGCATAACCATGATAGGCAGTGATAACTGTTGATGAGTTTGAAACTTTAGAGAGCATGTACAGGGCATAGGACTGTTGACTTAGTCTATGACACAAACTCTCGACATGTGAGTGCCAGTCAAAATTTGAGTCAATAAATAAGCCTAAAAATTTTGTAGAGTCAATGCGTTTAACTTTTTGTCCTAAATAATTTATGTCAATGTCTTTAATTCTAACAGTTCTATTCCTAAAAATCATTACATTTGTTTTGCTTATATTAATCTTCAAATTTATTGAAGTCAACCATTTTATTATGTCACTAAGAGTATTGTTGATATCACTTTCAAGTACTGATTTGTTATTTCCTGTAAACACAATCGTACTATCATCTGCAAACATAATAGTTTGATGTTTAGATATTTTAGGTAGATTGTTTATATATATTATGAAAAGTAGAGGTCCAAGAATGCTACCCTGAGGCACTCCGACACTCACTCTCCGCAATGATGACACATATTTGGACTCTATTTTGGACTTTGGGCATATTCTAGTGATTTGCGTCATTTGCTTCCTATTACTAAGATATGATTCGATAAGGTTGGACACATTACCCCTTATACCATACGAATTGAGTATTCTTATAAGTATTCTATGATCAACAAAGTCAAACGCTTTCGATAAATCCATGTACAAAGCACATGAAATGGAATTATTGTCAATTGTGCTCATTGCCGCCTCAAGAAAGTTGTATATAGCCTGGTTAATTGATTTATTTTTTCTAAATCCTACTTGTTCTGTAGCGAATAGCTTATGGTTTTCAAAATATTCATATACCCTATCAAATATTACCTTTTCAAATATTTTAGATAAGACTGGGATAAGTGCAATAGGTCTATAACAGGCCATGTCATTTTTATTATCTTTTTTAAAAATGGGTTTTACGATGGTGGTTTTCAGTTTGCTCGGAAATACTCCATTTACAATACACAAGTTAATAATGTGACATAAAACAGAAGATATTTTATTAGCCACTTGTTTCAATATTTTACTTGAAATGTCATCATAGCCTGTACTGTTGGTATTTTTTAGATTAGTAATTATTTTAAGAATGTCATTAGGAATAGTAGGACTCATAAACATTGAGTTATAGTTATTTGCTAGCTTTGCTTTAAAGTCAATATTTTTCAAAGAAGATACTTGATCTATAAAGAAGTCGTTAAATGTAGTCGCAATATTTAAAGGATCCGTTATGATACGGTCATTCATTTTAATTTGTTGTATCTCTGCTTTAGGAAGATTAAGTTTTGTTTGATTAATTATATCCCATGTTGCTTTACACTTATTGCGAGCTGTGTTTATGTAATTTTCGTTTTGTGACTTCTGTGTTAGCCTGATAATACGATTAAGACGCGACGACAGAGCCGTAAAGTTACTTTTGTTAGTTTCATTACGACATTTCCGATATTTCCATAGTAATTGTCTCTTGCGTTTGCAGCATTTTCGTATGCCTTTTGATATCCACTTAGGGCGTCTCTGTGCTGGAATCTTAATCCGAGTAATAGGAAAACATAAATAATAAAATAATGTAAATAGTTCATAGAACATGTCAAATGCATAGTCAGGATTATTACAGTTTAATATGTCACAAAAATATAATGAATTAATGCATTTTTTAAATTTGTCAATATTCTCTTTGCTGTAGTCACGTTTTTCTATGTACCAATACTTTATAACTGAGCTCGGCTTTACAGGACACGTCAGTACCTGGGCTGTGTGGTCGGATAATGCAAATTCAAAGACTTTGCACTTACTCCCTCTAATGTTATAGATAAAATTATCAATGCACTTTCCCGATTTAGGTCTTGTAGGTTCGTTTAGCGCTAAGTTGAGATTGTAAGATGATAGAATTTCCTTGAATGTGGTAGACTCTTTATACTTCAGTAGAACATGTATATTAAAATCACCGCAAATAATTAACTTCTTTTTAACATAAGCAAATGTATCGAGAAGGGAAGAAAAATTGTTAAAGAAAATCGCAAAGTCCTCAGTTATGGTCCTAGGAGGCCGATAAATGCAGAATATGTAGATTCCATGATCTAAAAGCTCAATACCTGAACATTCTATAATGCCTTCTTTATTGTATTTACCTATTTCATCTATATTCTTACATCTGTGTCTATTCCGAACTAAGATACATGAGCCGCCGTGTCTATTCTTACGATGAAAAGATGATCCTATGTAGAAACCAGGTACTCTTACGAGTTTGGAGTCACTGAAGATCATGTTATGCTCAGTTAAACATAGCACATCTATTGGTCTATTTTCGGTCTCAAGAGAATCCAAAGATATTGATAAAAGTTCTGATTTTGATAAAAGCCCATCTAAATTTTGATGCATTATATGAATTTGTTTATAAACGAAAAAATGATTTCAGGCCTTGGTCAGTGTTCGGTGGTACATGATCAGTTTCAGGCTCATCAGTCTGCGTGGATTTATCCACAAGTACAACAACGCTACGTTTTGGGGAGTTCAACTGTTTTTGATACTCATCAAACTTCGTTTTATAGTCTAATCGTAGCATTTCTTTCAATAATAAATGACATTTATGAAGAACAAAAGAAACGCGCTTGGGCACCACAAATGAAGACAAATCCATTTCGACAAAGCTGATATTATCCAGCCTGGAACATACAAATTTAAGTTCGCTATTTAATTTTCTTATGTTTAAGTGATTATTATAAGTTATTCCTGACACAATCACATTTGTATTTGAAGCCTTATTCAGAAAACTTCTAAAAGCAAAAATAAAGTCCATCGGATTCTTGTCATTATTATATTATTATTATAACTAGTTTACCCGTTAACGAACAATACTTGCTTGTCAATAAAAACATTACCCTCCTGCGCAGTCGGGTAAAAAGTATGCTATGTCCCAATCCCGGTCGTAAACTATCTTTATACCAAATTTTATCAAAATAGGTCCAGCTGTTCAGTCGTAAAAACGTAACAAACAGTTACTTTCGGACTTATAATATTAGTATAGATACCCATGCACTTGCATAATAGGAACTATGTAACTGTTCCAGGCTATGAAGAGCGCAGGTGGCAACTCCGTGTTCCGACACACAGCAACACCGCCGGACATGTACCGGCATACGCCTACGCCTCCAGACAAACATATGATGAGGTATAAAATATAATATATAATAGGAGGTTTTTGCCTATCTCATCCTGTTTTGAAAAGGTCTGCCCCAAATCCTTCAAAGCCAAAATGATGGAAGAGGCGATCGGGGTTGGCCAAGAAAGCCTGGGCGAGACGATCTGGATGTCTTTGAAAGGGAATGGTGGAACATAGCGAAGAAAAGAAAAATTAAAACTTAAAAACCCGTAAAACCAAGTAACACTGAAATATAACTTTAGACATTATCATAGTTATAATAAGAATAAATATTGCTGGACGTTCCAAACATCGCTATCTAACCCGATATTTCGACGCAGTTCCGTGATCATGGCGCATGCAACTGCGTCGAAATCATGTAAATATCCCGTTTTAAGTGAAAAAAAAACTGACATAGCTTTCTATTAATAAAAACCGCGTCCGAATCTGTCCGTCCATTTGGAAACTTCGATGCCACAGACAGTCATAGGCGTAGAGACTTATATCACCCCTCTTTTTGCGTCACGGGTTAAAAAATAGGGTTCACGACATTCGGATTATAATTATTATTTAGGTATACAAGTACTCTACTTTTTTCTATGTCGACTGATTCTCATGTAAGTGATAATTATTATGTTTTTGAGAATAAATTATTATTTAACCTATACTTATACTGAAGGGGTCTAAAGAAAGATAAGACATTTTTTTATGCTACTAAGGTAGCAATCAATCAATGCAATGCAATCAAGCATACGGCCCAACTGATGGTAAGCAGTTACCATAGCCTATGGACATTTGTAAAACCAAAGGTCTCTCGCGTATTTTGTACCATCACAAAAGAACAAAAAATATAATCTTAACAATTATTAAACTACCTAATTTTATCATAATCTAATATTTGATCCATCTGAGATACAAGCAGTATTAGGGTTCCATAGTCGAACTAGTCTGTGTGTACTGATTGCGTTGTATATTTTTTTTTATTTAATGTTATATCGTTTGCAGGGGTACTCCGTCGCCGGGCGAAATGAAGGGACCACCAGTGGATATCTACCAACATCTAGGGCAGGGCAGAGGTAAGCTTAAAAATATTCTGAATATCAATTGTGACTAAGTACACCTGTCACAGATCACTTATATCAGAATATGAGTAGTTATGAATATTACTCGCCCACCGCAATTCCAAGTAAAATAATTCAATATTATTGTCAAAGACGAGGAGTTGGCTCTTGTGGACACCACTGTATTCTTAGGTATAACCCTAGATAATAAGCTTCAATGGGGCCCTCACATTGATAGGTTGTCAAAGAGACTTAGTTCTGCAGCATACACAGTCAAAAAGATCCGTCTTTTTACAGACGCACACAGCTAGACTAGTTTACTTCAGCTACTTCCACGGCATTATGTCATACGGTATACTGCTGTGGGGGAGTGCTGCAGATATAAACACCGTTTTTGTGCTGCAGAAGAGGACTGTTCGTGCAATTTATAATATGGCCCCAGAGAATTATTACGCAATAAGTTTAAATAAATAAATATTATGACATTCCCTTGTCAATACATCTATGAAAATCTAATGTATGTTCACAAAAATATTAATTTGTTTAAGAAAAATAGCGATAATCATAATTTTAATACTAGAAATAAAGATAAACTCGCTGTTGCCACTTGTAGACTCCATAAAGTTAGTAAATCGTTTAAAGGGCAAGGTGTACGCTTTTATAACAAACTCCTAAGGGATGTACAAAAATTGACAATTAATAAATTTAAAAACGTAATTAAACAAAATCTGTATAAAAGAGCCTACTATAAAATATCGGATTATTTAGATGATGGAGAAGCTTAGAATTGAAATTGCTCCAACTCGTTCAAAATGTTACAATTTAGAGGTAATTTATTTTCTGTATTGTTATGTATTCTAAAAGGATCATTTAAAAAAAACAACCAGCCTTGTTTTCTTGCCTTTCTATCCTGGCTTGATCGCTAAGGAACAGGCAGTAAAATTGACGTTTCAAAGTGACCCTTGTGATTTTAATGAATAAAAATATTTGACTTTGCCTTGATTGCCAAAGAAGCCAAAATGGCTGTCAACATGCGGCAGACAAGGCTGGCCTAATTTTACTTAACCCGGGTTCATTTTTGCTGACGTCGTAAACTTAAACGTAACTTAATCGTAAACCTTTGTATTTATTTCTCGTAAGTGTACATTTTTGCAAAGTCAAGTTGTATGAATAAAATAATAATAATAACAAGGTTCAGAAACTAGAAATAAAAAAAAATGTAGACTATGTTGTTATATATGTATGCTCTCAGGCCCTTTTGTCATCAAGGTTTTGTTTGTGACCACCGATCTCCGTATTCAGTCTGATTGTCGGACACTAAATACTGCGCCATAATCCGCATGGAACTTTTCACCTCGTGCTTGCAACTTTGCTGAATGTGTTCATTGCTTTTAAGAAAAAAGGTAACTTATCTGAACACTTCGTTGTCCGGCTGTCTGTCAATACCCTTTTCCTCAGGAACGCGTGAAGTTGTCAAGTTGAAATAAATATCAAATACGGTCCCTTGCAGCTGTAAAAAATCAAACTTCTAAGTCAAAGCAATCAAAAAATACGGCCAATTAATGCTGCATATTTTGGCATTCGCAAATAAATCTAAACCTATAGGATACTTCCCATTGACCAAGAATAATGAAACTTGGCAAGAAGCAGGGTCTCACAGCACAAGTAAACGAAAAAAATACGGTGCGCTTGTCAGTCTCGCACTTGTCCGGTTTTTGTTTTCTAATATTGTTCATTATATTTATTTCAGAGACCCGTCTACGACCAGACGACATACTGTCGTTCGCGAGACAAGGTTCCCTGGACCTGTCGCTGGGGTCGCGCGCGAATGGCTCCACCCCTCCCGCCCCGCACCCCGCCTCACCCGCGCTCTCTGTCAGAGATGCACCTACTATAAACAGGTACTTATGCTCTTAATTATGCTTCATGGAGTCTTCCAGACCAGAGTGAACAAGTCATTTTTAGGCAAGCGTGCTCCATCTTCGATCACACCATCCGTTACCATCAGGTAGTGGTCAAGCACTTGACTATCATCAATAAAAAATATATAAATATGTGAGTAGAAAACGTTTTTCTCCTTTTAAGCTTAATACTTATTAGGCTGAGACGTGAGGTTTGCGGGTTCGATGCTCGCCGCGGTACAAAGGTTTGCATGATGTACAAACATTTAATCTGGGTCTGGTTATTTCTCTAGATAAAAAGTAGCCTATGTATTAATCCAGGTTATAATCTTCGTACATACTTAATTTCATCGAAATCGGTTCAGCCGTTAGACGTAATTGAGTAACAAGCAAATAAATCAATCAATTGGTCAATTGAAACGTGTTTTTGGTACATTTCAACTATTAGAGAAGTCATTTTTCGTTTTCCTTTACTCAGTCTTAATTTATCGAATTTATGGTTTTTATTTACTCACAGAATTATATATACATAATCACGTGATATGCTTGCTTACATACACAACATACTTATACTATTTTGATTGTAACTCTGAAATAGGCTAACAACGGTGGCTGTTTTTTTGTTTTGTTTTTGTTCCCAACATCTTTCTTTACAATGTTCAAACGTAGAAACCTGTTATTAGCCTTGCGTTTAGTTCTATAAGTTGTCCAAATAAATTGTATCATCGTGGGTTTCTCTAAATAAATAAATAAAGAAACAAACATCCAGACTTTCGCATTTATAATATTACTGTGATGTAGTTATTGCGCTGTACGTGTCTTAGTTCTTAAATACCTACATTTAAATTTGTTTTTAATCCTAAATTTAGTATGTAAGTTGCAGTTTTTTTGGTAATAAAAACTTTATTGTAATTGTTATTATGGTTGTGTTTCAGTTTGATAGCGCGCGCGGCGCCGCGTCGCGTCGACTCCCTGCTGGAGCGGCTGGTTCCGTCGCCGCACTCCGTCATTGTGCACTCGAGAGCCGCCAATACCCCCTCACCCCCTTCTTCTAATGAGGTAAACACTTGAGGAGTTCCACTACACTACGCTCTAGTTTTGTTTTTGTACGCTCTAATTACAACATGCGTGTGCAGAGATCAGGGGTCCAATTCACGTAATATAATTTTAAAACATATCGGCAGTTGACCCAAATGATATTGGATTATGAATTGAATATATTTTGGCTTTCTGTTCCACTAATATTACAATAAATAAATATTGCTGGACATTTCACACAGCGCTATCTAGACCCAAATAACCAGAGCTTGTACTATGGGAACCAGATAGCTGATAGAATACTTATATACTTTTATTTTGTAAATACATACTTATAATATATAGAAAAACACCCAGACACGGAACAATTATCTATAGATCATGCAAACATTTGTTCCGTGGCGGGAATCGAACCCGCTGCCTCCTACGTCTCAGCCGGCTATACGCCCACTGTGCCACGATGGTAAATAATAATATTAGCTTGATACAAATAAAGTCTATAATCGCATGTCAGTCAATTCATACCATTGTATTGTCAGTTCCGTGAATACCTTATAGGACGTAACATAACGAGACTACGTCGAACCTCGAATTTTTCTATTTTATGTTATAAGAACCACTTTAAAAACCCCCCGTTTTAGGGCAACTTTATAACAATTGGGCTAACCCCAGTTGTTATTTTTAAAAGTGGTCGCATGTTTTGTGGCGACTTTGATTTTCAACGCTTATACTGGTCACACACAGTCGGAATTCCGTTTCGAATTTATATCGAATTGGAATTCTATTGATATTCTTAATTAACTCCTAAACAGTAAAAAATTAAAAAAATGTTTTGACTGTCTAAATTAATCTCATTGATATGATACCCCACTTGACCTAGAACCCTATTTTGAAATTTTGGCCCCACTATTTAGACTCTTTTATATTTATAGTATAAGTATTTAGACTATATAGTATAAGTATTTACAAAAAACAAAGTATATAAGTATTCTATCAGTTATTTTCAATTTTTATTTATTTATTCAGTAACAATCAGATAATCGTTTTGAAATTACGTCATATTTACAAATTACAATATTTAAAAATATCACATACATGTCATAAATAATAAAATAAAACAAAACAAATTTAGTTATAGCTAAAAAATTTTAAAAAAACAATGTTTAAAAAGTTAAATAAAAAATAGCCATCAAAGAATATAAAATAAAAATGATTTAGAATAATACTGCTAAGTATCCACTCGCAAAGACTTCAATTTACCCGTGATCATGGCGCAAGCAACTGCGTCGAAATATCGGGACACTCAAGAACTCGCAAATCATGGTAAATATCCCGTTTTTAGTACAAATAGTGTTCATAACCATAATAGTTTCAAAAGTTAATACTGCTAAGGATAATGTAGTACATACATGTCACGAAATTAATTAAATTGACTATTAACTCAAATACATATGAAAATATAAAAACGACTATTCAATATTATTACAAGTCATAAAATCATTAACTGAATAGAAACATCCTTTCAACAAAAGCTCTTTTAGACTTGAATTTAAAAGGACTCGATAATTTTCATATCAGTAGGCAGTGCGTTAAAATGTCTTACAGCTTGATACCGCGAGCCATGTTTGGCAACATTCAACCTTGGACAAAGAGGTGTCTCAAGATCTTTTCGTCTTGTGTCTATTCTGTTTTTCCTTTGTTCAAAACTTTCATATTTAAGCGGATTTTTAACCACGTCCATTCAAGGGCGGATCCAGGGACGGAGTCATGGGGGTCGTGACACCCCCTGGGCTGGGTCCAGGACCTAGGTGGACCACTAATTAAAATTGTTAAACATAACACATGACATTGACCACGACTATGTGACCCCGCCTGGCACCAAAGCTGGATCCGCTCTTGCGTCCATTAAGACTACATAAATTGAAAATGTCCTTTACATGATTCCCATTGTGGAATACGCACTATAGTTCGAATGGCTCTTTTTTTAATATTTGTTTCCCATAGTACAAGCTTTGCTTAGTTTGGGGCTAGATGGCGCTAGCATTATTTATTTTATTTTTATGCTCTAACAATAAGTTAACACCACCAGGACTCAGCGGACTCCTGCGGAGCGCCCCCCGGCTCGAAGCGCAAGCGCAAACCCGAGCGCACGTTACGCGTAGCCGCCGTCCCCCCCGTGCCGCCACCCCTCGCTCCGCCCCCGCCCGCGTCTGCGCCGCCGCCGTGCGCGCCGCCCCCTCCCCCTGCCGCCGCGCCTGTACCTGACACCGAGAAGACGATAGAGAACGGAGACGCCCACGGGAAGATGAATGGTCCGGAGTTGCCAGTGAGCCCGCCGCCCGCGCTGACCGCGCCGCCCGCGCCGCCGGTCTCTGTGCCCATAGCGGCGCCGGTTGCGACGCCGCTCTCGCCTAGATCCGAGTCGCCGAGAATAAACGAGGAGACGTCGAGGAGAAAAACGCGCTCAGGTAACTTATTGTGTCTTTACACAGATACTGCATCATTTCTGATCAGATTTTTACTGTTGTTTATTACATTTGTGACAAATTAGGTCTTATCTATACTAATATTAAAAAGAGTTAATATTAGCTCAGAAAACTTTAGTAATTCATTTGAATCATTATTATAAATATGGGATTGTCGGTCGTAACACCAATAGTACGGTACGATTTCGTATATAATAATGAGGTTTTTATCAAACATTTTTATGTAATGAGTAGATAATCTGAATACTAAACGTATAGTACGTACAGAACCACCAAACCGATTTTGATATTATTTCACCGATAAAAAGTTACAATATAACCCTCAGTGCTATAGGCTATATTGTATTTTGATAACAATCCATGCGAAGCTGGAACGGATCAGCTAGTATGACAAATAAATAGTCGCAGGTGGCTACAATAACAAAGTATTAAACAATCCAGGTTCAGCAGAGACGATAGCGGATATAGCGGCGATGATAGCGGGCGGAGGCACGGTGCCCCCGCCCGTCGCGCCGCCCGCCCCTCCCCCGCTCTCAGTAGACAAGCTGCAGAGCGTGCTGGCCAGCCCCGAGCCCTGCCCCGACCACTGCCAGCCTGAAGACGAACCGGAACGCGACCCAACACGTGAGTATCATATTAGATGATAGTGGATATACACGAAGCCACAATTGCCAACTTACTAGAAGCGTTTTACCTACCATTAAAACGCATATTAATTTACTTACCTTATTCGAAGCTTATTTAATTTGAGAGAGCAACTACGTTTCCCGCCTAGGTATTGCTTTGACTTCCGGTACTATTCCTGTCTTTGTCTATCCCCACCACGGCAGTGGCGCGCGTTCCGAGCGGCGCCATCTTTATACTTCATTGGCGTCTTGTTTCCCGCCGAGTACGGACGTGTCTGCAAAGTGCAGTCACGTTTTATTGGAAATTATTAGCGGGAAACGTAGTTGCTCTCTCGAATTAAATAGGCTTCGAATAACGGTCAAGTCAAATGAATAGCACTAGCTTGCTACCCTAGCCTCGTGTTACGTTAATGCAAGGTGATCTGTGAATGCATTCACGACACGCGTACACAGCTTTGTTATTGATGTCACGAGTTTGCCTCCTGATTTTAAGCGAATAGTTGCAGGTATAAAGGAAATAAAAATGTCTACAAATAAATACTTTGGCAAACCTTGGTTGAAAAGGTACGTACGTTATCTACGTACCTACATTGTAAAACTTAATACTTACACTCATTAAATTATACAGCAAAACTGTGGAAGGAACTAATACCTATAGTACAGACTCGGCCTAGTTTAGGTATTAGAGTTTATCTCTGTATACATTTATCGTCTCCAGTTCATTCATCAATGTATTTAACAATAAAACCTTTGTGATTAAGTTACTTATTTAGTTGTATTTTAAGGTTAAGTGTACCTACGGTAACATTTTTGCTGAACAATATATTTCAAATACTTCGGTCCATCACATTTAACTATTATTACTGTCTTCCAGCCCCACCACTAGTGGTCCCTGCGGCGGCCCCCCGCCGGAGAAGCGCCCGCGCCAGCTCCGCCACGGAGGCCACCAACGTCCCCGTGGCCTCGCCGTCGGAGGCCAAGCCCGCGGAGCCTGACACCCAGCCCACTGAGCCAGCAGCTGCCAGCTTCGTCGAGGTGGAGAATCAGCTCGAGAAGATGTTTGCGGGGATCGAGGAACCCCAGGAGACTGCAGAGACCACTAAAGGTATACAAGAATACTAACCTCATACTAAATGGTTGTGTTGGTGCAAGATAAAAATAAAATAAATATTGCAGGACATTTCACACAGCGCTATCTAGCCCCAAACTAAGCAGAGCTTGTACTATGGGACCCAGATAACTGATAGAATACTTATATACTTTTTTTTTGTAAATACATGTAATATATAGAAAAACACCCAGACACGGAACAAATATATGTAGATCATGCAACCATTTGTTCCGAGGCGGGAATTGAACCCGCTACCTCTTACGTCTCAGCCGCTATACGCCCACTGCCCCACGGAGGCAGGTTGTTAGGTTTATTCTAACTAAGGGCCCCACCCTTAGTTAAAATATACCTAACATCTTGCAATCAAATTAAAAGTGATACGGGCTTACCACAAAAAAAAATTAACACTGTTGAGCGCGTGTTTAAAAAAATCGTATAGAAAAATTGGTATAGAATTTTTGAAACACGCGTTAAACAGTTGTTTAACTTTTTTATGGTAACAAGGTTATAATTAAGTCGCAACTTATTTTGTTTTTTACAAAACAATAGATTCATTATATCTACTGTATTTTAAAACTGAATGATATATGAATACTTATGTATATAGACCTAGCACCGGTGAGCAAACGGCGGAAATCGTCCGCCGCGCGGGGACGGGCGGAAGCGCACACGCGGCGGAAGGGGCCGCGGAAGAAACCCGACGCCAAGCCGCGAAAGCACAAGGAGCCCGCCGCCAAGGAGGCCAAGGAGTACGACTCGGGGAGCAACGCCAGCTCGGGCAAATCAAGGGGACCTTATATACAAGTGAGTAGAATACATTTTTTTTTAATTATTTGGCCCACTAAACTGTACGTTACACGAAATAATACATAAAAATATACAATTTTACCATAGACGATGTACGTTCTTCTAGAAGTAGGCACAGCATGTAAAAATAGTTTGGAATGGAAGGTACATAACTTAAACTGCAGTTTGAAGCGTAGATATGTCCTGTCCTGACTGAATAACCTAATACAATTTTAAATCATCTGCAAACATTTCGAACCAAGAAGTGATTATTGCAAAGGTCATTGATAAACACTCAGAAGAAAAGGGCCTAACGTGAGAACCTTGCGGAACACCGGATAATACATATTTAGGAGCATATTTATATCCACGGATCATTACAATTTGAGATCGGTTACGAAGATATGATTCACACCATCTTAAAAGCGAACCGCAAATGCCCGCATGACCTAGTTTTTGTATCAGAATACTATGATCGACCACATTGAATGCCTTTGAAAAATCTGTATAGATTGCGTGTACATGCTTCAAGTTTGTTTTCAAAAGCCGAGATAATGTCGCTAGTGTAACTAACTAGATTCGAAGCAGTCGATCTGCCTAGTAGGAAACCGTGCTGTTGCGGAATTAAAAATGACTTTTGGTGGTAATACAGTCGCTTTTGAACCATGGATTCAAAACGTTTGCTGATAGCTGGCAAAATGGAAATAGGCCTGTAGTTTGCTACGTTGCCCTGGTCACCTTTCTTATGGATTGGAGTTACGTGGGCTATTTTCTACAGAGACAGAAAGGTTCCAATAGAAAGAGATTTATTAAAGATGAAAAATAAAGGCTCAGATAGTTCCGGTGCACAGTTTTTTAAGAAAAATGGATGTATTAAGTTGGGCCAGGGCCTTGGTTTGTGTCTACTAGCTTTAGAGACCTGAGTATATCCGATCTGAATGTGTTCAATGATGTGTGTTCAGACTGTTAAATGCCGCATTAGATACGTATGGCAAACTAGTGGAACTGGTGTATATTGAATGAAAATGTTCAGAGAATAGCTCGCAGATTTCCTGTCCACCGCGGACGCTTATGTTTTCAAAAGTAATTTCATCTGGGATTGCGTTACTGTTAGATCTCATCGAATTAATGAACTTCCAGAAGTATTTGGGATTCTATTTTAAATGTGTTTTAGCTTCATTCTTGAATTGTGAAAGACACTCGTGCAACAATTTGTCGCATCGGTCTCGGAGCATTTGATAGGTGATGAGATCTCTAGGGTTAGAGTACTTCTTGAATCTACTATGGAATCTGGCTTTTTCCTTCAGAGCTTTAAGTTTTGAATGATTTTTTTGGTAAGGGGAGTATGTTTAGTAATGACTGGATTGATAACATCTACATTCTCGCACGATTTAAGTACATCGCTCCGATCAACCAGCGTTAAGTCGTGTTTAATGTTTTATTAATTTTTTTAATTTTGAAATGTTTGTTTTGAATTACCATGGTAATGTTCGACAGCAAACAGTCTAGGCGGTCATATTTTGTAGGAGGAGAATTGTAAAGAGTGCAAATATAGAAGTGAGCCGCAGAATTATTATTTGTTAGTTTAATTATAATCCATAGATCCTCATCCAAACATTCCCACTTTCATTTTCTAATAGGACTCAGCTTTTTAAGGACAGCTATAAGGACACCTCCGCCGTCGCTCTTGGTGCTATTAGTAATGGCACGGTCGCGTCTAAATATATGGTATCTGGTATCTAAAATTTCATAGTCGATTACAGAATCGTTCCAAGTTGGTCTCTATTTGCAAAATAATTTCGTATTCACGTTTTAGTGCATTGCTCAGAAAAAAATCAGTTTTGGTCCAAATACCTCTTAAAAATCACAGACAAAACAGAAGACACAACGCAAATAGTACAATGGGTGGTCTTATCGCTATACATATGGACAGTGATGTCATATGGCACAGAACCGGACAGAGGTCCTGGGCATTGCTGGCTACACATTGCCCTATACTTGCGACGTTAGACGTTTTGGTAAGAGATATTTTAAGCCGTAATGGACTTTAAAACTAGGGTATACTGAAGCTTAATTTAGAATCTTTAAAAGATACTCATCTCTTACTACAAAACTCTTGGAGTTCGAGTCTTTTCTCATATAGATGCGGCCATTTCTGACCCAGACGTATTCATATTTCTTGTTCCTAGCGGTCCTTCTTGCGGCCGCATGAAGTTGCTTGTTCGCTGGGGAAAGGTGTTCACATGTATAGATCTGCCTTGTCACCTTGCACGCCCAGGTGAGTGGAGTTAAGGTTGTCACATTGGTGAGCTTAGTTGAAGATTTTGACACTGGTCAATATCCTGTCGCAAACTAGAGGGCTCGGCAACTTAAGATAGATAGATAGATATAGACATTCGACACAAGTAACAAACACACAGAAACTACATACAGTGGATAAGTAAAGACAGACAATTAAATAAACACAATAAAATACAGACAATTAAAAACACGTTACTTAAGCAAAAAATAATAAATAATACTAAAAATACGTACCCAGTCACTATGAGCCCTGTGCCGAAAAAGGGCTCAGCATTATGCGGAACAATAAACCTATTGCTCAGCGCTGGTTTACAGCCATTAAACCTGAATTGGCGTCACGATGGTACTTACGATGATGGTGGCTTAACGATGATAGAGTGAGGTCTTTTGGAGTCCTGGGTTATTTTGGCTACCTGGTGATAGTGGACTAGCTCATGATCAGCCTGTTTGCAGCCTATAACTTCGGTGAACTGAAGGGCAACAGTTTTCAAGTTCTCATTTTTGTTCTCTGGGACACATTGAATTTCTATGTTGTTGTCACGTGACTGTTGCTCTATTTGTTTTAGATGCATGTTTAAGTCAGATACTCGGGTGCGGAGGCCTTCATTCTCAGTCTGAAGTTCATCTATAATCTTGGTCTTGCTCTCCAGAAGTCCATTTAGCTGGTCATACTGAGCAGATAGAAAATTCACACCTTCAGTAAGCTCGGAGAGCTTCTTGCTTGTATTTTTGCTTTCGGTGTTAAAGTCCAGTCTAATATCAGAATGAAGTTTGGAAAGGAAGTCGTCGAATTTTTTATCAATGTACAGCTTTAGCTCATTCAGAGAATCAACAGATGACGGCGAATCGCTTAGTACTTGATAACACGATGGAGGGGTGCTGCTGTTGCCACTCTTATGGACCTGTTTTTCAGCCGCCTTGCACTTTACGCAGTTCCAGGCTTTCGATTCCTTTGAGAAATTTTCCGCAGGTATACCCAAACACTGGCAGTGATAACTGCCCTTGCTGCAATTTTTAAGATCAAGGTTTGTTATTGTTTTATTACATTAATTTTTGAATCTTAAAACCAATTCTCCGTAAATTCGGTAATATCTGCTTAGTTTGGCAACACTGGGGATTGACAGTTTTCCAAGATTGATTGATGTAGTTGTCAAAATGAAAAAAGACGTCAGTTGAAGTTATGGACGTCAAATTGAAGTTTCTAAGTTGAGGGTAGGATATTCAAAATAAACTGACAGATTGTTACTTGCAGTGAGTGTGGGTTGTGGGTTACAAAACTTAAAATAACCAAAAGTTTTCTTCGGTTTAGGCCCCAAATTGCGAAGGATTCAGATTTCACTTGGGTTGGCTATTCAGGTACCAATTTTAACTTGTAAAATACAACCAGGACACTTTACATTTGTTTTCAATTTGTAATTCAATTGATAAAGTTTGGCTGAAAAATGTACTGCGTTCCTGTCCAGGAATACCAGGCAAAAAAGTTTAGTTTAGTTAAAGCTTATATGGAGACGAGGGGAAAATGCTAAAATTTAGCTAAAAAACCACATTTCATTTCGACCACTGTGCATTGGTAACTAGTTAATATTATTATTAAGCCTTTATTGCCAACACAAGAACAATTTCTTTTCTTTTAGAAAGGTTGTCTGGAAGAGATCGCTTTGTTAAGCGATAAGACCGCCCATTATACTTACATTTATTTGTTTTATTTTTATATCTGTTGTGTTTAGCTTGTAAGGTATAATAAAGAATTTTCATTCATTCAATTTCTTTTTTATACATTCCACAGTTAATTTAACATGCTATTCATTATATTTACATAATGTATACATTAAACATTAGATTGACATTAACATTAAATAAATTCATTATTATTATTACAATTCATATTACATTTATCATTAATTTTGGTTGATTTTCTATTATTATATATTATGTCATAGTTATTCGGTGTCGGCGTGTCTTTGCGACACGAAGGCCTCCTCCAGCTCTTGCCAATCTGCTCTTGTTTGAGTTATTCTGTGCCATATTGGACCCGCATGCTTTCTCAATTCATCAGACCAACATTTCCTTTGCCTTCCTCGTTTCCTCTTTGTTTGGAATCTAGGGGTCCATTCTGTTATGTCTTTCGTCCATTTATCTATATTCTCTCTCATCATGTGACCTATCCACCTCCATTACTCAAATGGAGGTGGATAGGCCACATGATTTTTGGTTTTGACTATAACATCTTAAATTTTTGTGATTTGCCTCAAATATACAGCTCTCTTTGGTAACTAGTATTTATTCTTAAATAATGCTGTACATTTCACACAGCACTATCCTAGCAAAGTCATCAAACTAATCAAAGTTGTACTATGAAAACTAGATAACTGATAGAATACTTAAATAATTTAATTATTTGTAAATGCGTACACAAACTGTGGATGATGATGATGAAATGCATACATACTTAAAATAAATAGAGAATAACCCAGACCATAAATATCTGTACATCATGCAAACATTTGTTCCATGGGTAACAGACTAACTCGTATCTCCTTGAAAAAGCGTCTAACTTTTGACACGTTTTAAGGGAGAAACTAGTCGTAGCCGGTTATCGACGGATATTATTATAATTGAATAGTGGCGAACCCGCCATTCTATTCGCCCACTGCGCCACGGACGTAATTATACTCGTACTATCTATAATGTATAATGGTTAACGGTTCAGATCCGCGGCGGTCGTTCAGACGGGTCGCCGGTCTCGGTGTGCGTGATGAACGCGGCGACGGGCGAGGAGGAGGAGTGGGGGCGACGGCGCGAGGCGCGCGGCGCGGCGCGGGGCGGGGAGGGGGCGCGGCGTCGCGGCCTGCACGCCTCCACGCTCGGCCTGCGCTACGACGCGGCCACGCGCGACCTCACCTGGCTGTGCGCCTTCTGCGCGCGTCCGCCGCACGCCAGCGGCCTCGGCGACCTCTTCGGACCCTACGTCGTGGACACGGACACCGACGAGTACAGGTACACAAGATACTTGCGCCAGAGTGAAGACCACACAATGGAGCCACTAGGCGGACAGACCTATTGCTTCACTATGACAATGGTATCGTCGCAAAATGGCCACTAAAGATATCTTTTCTACAAACACAGTCTTTTTTCAATAACTGCCGTTTCTATGACAATACCATTAAAAGTTTGCCAGATTATGGGAACAACAACAATGATCGTTTTTGTTATAAATTAGCAGCATTGGGCCCCTGGTTGCTGGGAGCCGGGGACCTATGTTTAGCAGTGGATGTCCTGTAGCTGATGATTATATCGTTGTGTTGCAGAGCGCTAGACGAGGCAACGCGCCGGCGGGGCGTGGCGGCACTGGGCGCGGGCGGGCGGCTGGAGGCGTGGCTGCACGCGGCGTGCGGCGTGTGGGCGCCCGGCGTGCTGGCGGCCGGCAGCCGCGTGTGGGGGCTCGCGCGCGCCGTGTGGGGCGCCGCCGCCGCGCGCTGCAGTCACTGCGTGCGGCACGCCGCACCTCTCGCTTGCAGGTACCGTACTTACCCAGGTATGGCGGGCGATACTTTTGTAATGTATATATTAAAGTCAGAGCATGTGTGTTTCAGCGCCCGAGCGTGTCCGTCGCGCGCGCACCTGCCCTGCGCGCGCGAGCACGGCTGGCACCTCAGCGAGGAGGAGTTCCGAGCGCTGTGCCCCGCGCACGCGCCGCCCTCCCCCGCGTCCCCCTCGCCTGCGCGTCCCGACCAATGATGAGCGCTCAGCGACCGCGCTCCATACGACTGCACGCGCCAGTCTGCACAGAGAATCTCCGCGGTCGAACGCACCGGGACCTGTTCCAGCAGAGTTTAGTTCGTGATACTTACATTACCTGCCGTTGAACCCGCATCCTTACGTTGTACAGAATGAGTGCATTCAAGAGTTTATCAATAGTGAGTTTGTGCTCGTCCGTGTTTAGCTGCTCGTGTAAATATAGTTGTAGTGTATATAAGGGTCGGACGCGAGGCGCTGTCAATGAGGAACGATAGTCGTGTGACTTAGATGTTACTTCAGTATTCTTAGTGAATTTTGAAATATATACTCGGGAGTGAGTTGGAAAGATGCGTATGTTATGATATGCAGCGAGGCAATCGTACTTTAGCCCGAGAGGTTCGAGCGAGAGGCTGGTTACTTCTAATGAATTTAATATGTTCTTGATCATTTTTCAGTATTTTATTAGCAGTTTTTTTTACAAAAATATTTTTTTTCCTTTTTCTGTCAATTCAGAGGAACATATTTAATTCATCAAGTATTTTATATAATTTCCATGTTGTTATACAATGCAGTTACTCGAGAGTTAGGTGTATCTATGTAAGACGTTGAGTATATATTTTTATGTAAAATACAACTGTTCAGTTGCCATTTTCGTAGAAGGAACTAGTCTAATAAATAGTGTCTTGTGATTTTTAAAATGTATAAATTGTTTGGGATCTATGAAAATTTTACAGTTACAATGTTAGCTTTGTAACGATCAAATGTGACACCTGCATCGTTGATGAATGAATCATTAATCACACAGAGTTGTGTAGATCTTATAATAATGGTTATTTATACCGTCAAATTTACGCTTAAATTTTAAGTGAGATTGTACAAATGTTTTGCGCGCCGCAATGTTGGCAGCCATAGATAATTTTCTAAATGTTTCTAATAATTAGTTAGATATTAGATTGTATTGGATATTTGTAAAGCACCGACGACACTAGCTCGGCTAATCTTAGATAGGCAATCGTTACCGAGGGGTGTTGCGTTACGCGTTAGTAGTGGAATTAACGACAAGATGTTTTGTCTACATCTGATACTCAAATCATGGTCAAAAACGGTGATTATCGGAAAGTATCTGTAAAATTTACATTAAATTGATAGGTATTGGTACTTGTTAGAAGTAAGGTAAAACGATATTAGCATCTCTTTCATGACTGCGAAAAATTAAATTTGTATTTCAGTGTGAAGTTGAGAGGTTTTTTTTAAATTATTTAATGCACAGAAAATAAGACTTAATGCTAAACAGCATTTAAACGTTGCTACTTCTATATGGAATAAAGTTTAAAAATACTGCTTTGTTTATCAGACGTATTGGATAGCTATAGCTGTAATCAAAATCATTTTAATAAATTGACATGATAAACACAGGGGATATATCCCTAAATATATTATAAAAAGATAAACAAGTAGATACAATGATGGATAAATTATCTGTGCTGTGTGAGTCAAACATGCCCGTTTGGCTGCCGACCATCCGAGGCCGGCAACCGGCGCTGGTTTACAGTTTAAAAAGTCCCTAAGCTCCTTTTTATGAATAAAAAAATTTTTCACCACACTGGGTCTTATACCATTAAACAATGGCGACCAAAAGAGAACCGGTGACAGAAAGAGAATAATAAAAAAAATCGCGTCAAACATTTGAACAATTTCACAGAAAGGTAACTATGGAGCTAACTTCATTTGCCCTAAAATACGGTGGCAGAGTATCTTGTAATTTAATTCCAGTGGTTAGGAAAATAGACTTTATTTAGAAAATGTTAAGGTACAAATTTATCTTAGGGAGATTCAGGCCAGTCTGGTGTTTTAAAAAAATATTGGTACGTTGAACTGGACGCAAGGAATCAGATCACAGCAATTCAACGCCTTCGTATTTGTAAAATTGTAACATTTTTTTATCACTTATGGCAAATGATTACTTTATTAAGTATGTAATTGTTATAAATTATATTTATCATGACATTATAAGCAAATTGAAATACAACATGTTTAAAATGAAAAGTCATTTTTTTTATAATTTATTGATATCCAAAACACTAGCCTTGTTACCAAAAAAAAATTTAACAACTATTTAAGGCGTGTTTAAAAAATTCCTTACTGATTTTTGTATGGGATTTTTTTAAGCACGAGCAAAACATTGTTTAATTATTTTCGTGATAAGACCCCAGGCTGCTATAACCATGATAATATGGATTATGTGCATAGAAAATCTAAAGACACGTTTATAGAGACGCGGGCGGCATCGCGACGATTCATATGACGTTTTTCCTCGTGTCTTTTTAACTTTTTAGTCGAAGTGAATTGTCCAACAGCAATAATAAACCTATCACAGCTGCTTGACCACGATGAAAATTATTCCTGTTGGATAAATAAGTTTGACACCGAGGAAGAACCCATAATATAAATATTGCTGGACATTTCACACAACGCTATCTAGCCCCAAACTAAGCAGAACTTGCACTAGGGAACTTATATACTTTTTTTTGTACATACATACTTATAATATATAGATAAACATCCAGATCCGGAACAAATATCTATAGATCATGCAAACGTTTGTTCCGCGGTGGGAATCGAACCCGTAACCCCCTGCGTCTCAGCCGGCTTTTCACCCACTGCGCCACGAAGGTCGTCAAAGTGACCATGTTTATGCGTTCATGCAGAAGCGTTTGTTTGATGAGTTGTTCGTGGCGGATCACGCAGCGTGCATCTCTAGCGCACGCTGCGTTAGTCGCGGTAACACCCCGCTCCGAGTGAACGACCAACATATCGCCGTAGCTGGGGAGGGGCACCTTAAAAATACCAATGCCTTCTTTTTTCTTTCGTTATAAAAAAATACTACTGGCAGCGTAGCGACACCTAAACAATGGCTCAAGCATTTTTTTTTATTCTTCTAAGGTAGCAAACAAGCATACAGCCCACCTGATGGTAAGCGATTACCGTAGCTTGGACGTTTGTAACACCAAAGGCATCAGACGCGCGTTGCTGACCCCTTAAAATTTTTAAAACGCCCTTATTGAAGAACCCCATACTATAGATTAGATAATTCTTTATTGCCCACCACATAACATACTACTAAAAAGAACACCGTAAAACTATGTGATACAATTGACGGTCTTATCGCTGAATAGCGATCTCTACCAGACAACCTTTGGATGGAATGGATTGTGAGGACATTACCTGGGGTGTAATGGTGTACCTAACATAGGTACTACATATACATACTTATACTTATGATACAAAAATTAACAAATGAATGAACCTGAATAATAACTACATAGGTATATAAAAAACATATTAATTAATAATAAATATATAGATATTTAGCGACAAATACTCAAATAGTGTTCAAATACTGTAGTTCCTGGGGAAAACCATTATATACAATTTTTTATTATGGCATGGCAATATGGCATTCGAAGTAAGTGAGGGATCTATGCCCGTATTGCAATGGCACAGGGAGGGAATCCCGCTAAATTGTCCCAGGTTGGTAGGAACAACGATGAAAATCCAGATGAATTTGTACTTCCGCCCTATCTTAAATTCAACTCTAGCTAACTGCCTGGGCACCGCGCCTCCATGAATCGAGAATTGGGTGACGCAATCGCGCGATACGACGCAGCGCGTAACGCATCGCGTCTATATAAACGTGCCCTAATAGCGAGATAGGTAGACGATGTGGGTCGGACTTGAATGAGTCAGGACCGTGGAAATGGCACAAGAAGAGTTTCCTAAACTCAATAATAGTGAAGTTAGGCTAATGATGCCTGTGCTGATGTTTGTAAAATGAAAATTTACGGTAATTTTTGTAACATTTTATTTAGACGTCACGTTTTTCTAGTAGGCCTTGTTTAGTCAATTCAAAGTAAACAAAACATACTTTAAAATAGGTTATCAAAAGCTAACAACGCGTTTTTTGCACAAAATAAGGACTCTTGTATTTTTCTAACTTTGATCACTGTACATAATTACTGATTTAAACGGGTATTTATCGCGTATGTACCTTTTTTATTTGTTATCCCTAAAAGGTACATACGCAATAAATACCCGTTTAAATCAGTAATTATATAAGGACTCTTGTGCTAACACCACAACAGAATCCACGGGGATCTTGGAAAGCTGCATCCATCAACCCAAAGTCCTGCTCCGTTACTTTAAGGAGTTTGAGGAGTTGGCTGGGGTCAGGTTAGAAGGGGGGTAATGTAAATTTTGTACAATACACCCCAATGCGGGGTGTCTTGTAGATCTTATTCCCCCCACCACACTAGAATTATATAAGCACTCTTGTAGAAACATGTACCTATCAATGCAGCTTTTACAAGTGAATTTAGGACACATTAACTTCGCTAACATGAAGCTTACAATCATAAAAGGAGCAAGTGGCCAGGTAATCTCCCTCGTGGCTCCAGTCAGCGCCGTACGCGATGCTATCGTGCTCCCTGTACTCCGCGACGACCGACTCCTGCCTCAGTATCCTGAAGCCGGTGTACATGCACGCGGCTACCACCAGCTCGCCGCGGCTCGGGTGGAACTTGAGGCGCCACACTCCGCCGCCGACGTCGCACTCAGAGACGCAACATTTTAGTTTGCGGGTGTCCCATGTGCGGACTTTTTCGTCGTAACTGGAAGCACAGTTTTATAGTAAATTATGTCACATCACTATGTCCTTCGCCTTATACGACTGCTTAAACTAAGCTTAAAAATATAATGAGGAAAAAAGAAACCGCAATTAAGCTACATGAGCGAGACAGATTATATTTAGAATAGCTAAGCATACACGCCACAGATTTACTCGTCCGGCACGACCCAGATCAGATCCGTGATCCGTGCCACAACCCGTCTCCGGGTATCAGTTCATCTGGCAAATCTGTGCCTGATCTCACCAAAAACCAACAGTTCTGTCCGCCAGGCATTTAATTTACGCAGATCCGTCCGTGTATGCTTAGCTATAGATAGAGATAGATATTATTTAGTAATAAGACTTAGTCGATTTTAATATTGAATGCCTTGAAAGGAATATATCCATTCTATTATTTACTTCTGACTTCTTAATAACATGACATATATTTCAAGCAATAAATACATTTGGATTGATAGAAAATAAATAAATAATATCAGATTTCACACAGCGCTATAGTACAAGTAAGCGCTATAGCGCTACAGTAGACAACCTCCGTGGTGCAGTGGGCGAATAGCCGGCTGAGACGCAGGAGGTAGCGGGTTCGATCCCCGCTGCGGAACAAATGTTTGCATGATCTACAGATATTTGTTCCGGGTCTGGTTGTTTCTCTATATATTATAAGTATGTATTTACAAAAAAAAAATGTATATAAGTATTCATCAGTTATCTGGTTCCCATAGTACAAGCTCTGCTTAATTTGGGGCTAGATAGCGCTGTGTGAAATGTCTAGCAATATTTATTTATTTAGTACAAGCATTTGGGCAAGCATGTTTAATTTGGGGATTTGGGGAACCAGATAACTGAAAGAATGTGAAAACCCGGAACAAATATCATGCCATCTCAGCCGGATATTCGCCCACTGCGCCACAGAGTAGAGAAGAAAGAAGAAGATCCTTTATGTTTAATAAATAAGGTTGAGATCAATAGGCGATACGTAGCCTGAGCGCATGCCAACTCATCACAATTGTCACTTTCACGGGCATACCAATGTCATATTAAGATATTAGTTCTGTTAGAGATTGATAGACTGTTAGAGACAAAGCTGAGTTAACAAGTGGCAAGTAACAACTACTATTTAATTTTAAGTATTGTGCCGAGTCCGAGGTCTTCTTTTTAATAAGGCTTGAACCCTATTAGACTCCAAAGAAAGGAAACATCTTAGCAAAGGGATATAAAACGAAAAAACAACAAAGTAAATAATACCTTCCGGTTAGTAAATGATTCTCCACGTCCAAATGACTGCGCGCGGTGGTGACCCCGGCCTCATGGCTCTTGTTGGTGGCTACCACACCGCCCGCTCTGAGATCATAGCTCTTGAACAAGCAGTCGTCTCCACCTGGAACCAATGGTATTACTAGTCTTCTTCATCATCATCGTCTTTTGACTTAACGCACTGCTAGGTGGGTCTCCCTCAGTTTGTGATCTATTCTATATAAGTAGGTAGGTACTTAGTTGAACTTTTTGCACTGAATTTGTTACTAATTACTAGGTCCTAGCTACTACATTTTTTACTATTATGATATTCATCATATACCTAGATGAAGTACGTATTCTCCATCACATCCTTGGTTATTCCTTGGTTAAACTTAGGTTACTTAACTTTGGTTATTTTTATCAATTCCGAGCTAAATGGAGCATCTGCAGATGCTTTGAGACTTATGGCAATCAAGTTTATTGATGACCGAACTGGCCAAAATAAGGTAAAGCGTAGAAAAATATCGTTTTTTATTTCAATCGTTATTACAAATACCATAAAACCGATAAAGCGGTACGTGATAAATCCCGTATTTATAATAATTAATAATGAAGGTAAAGCGTGATTTGAGCACTTGCAGTTTTTCGGATGTTTTACTATAGTAACCCATAGTATATAGTAGTAGTACATAAGCACGTCTTATCCATTTTTCTAGTACGTCAGCTAGAGATTTGGTCCATGGAAGAAATATTATTGGTGCAACTGTTTGCTATGAGAAGATGTTGGGTATACCTAATATCTCAGGATCTAAAGTGGCTGCATTCTTTCCCTAGCTAGTAGGTATCTAAACTACTCAAAACAAAATAGGGCCCACCCAATAAAATACGATTTAAATTAAAATAAAAAAATACGTACAATTTATTTCACGTTTAATTTTAGAAATAGGTTAACACATTCAGAATCATTAAAAAAAACATTACAATGCCTTATTTTTGCCGAAAAAATCGTCAAGAAATGCGCGTTTTACACATTAACTTAAAATTACACGGTTTTCCAAAACAACACGTTGAAGACACGCGCACATTTTTTAATAAACATGTTCTTAGGGTTGCTTCAATGCCTTATGTTTAGTAACGCGTAGGTCCTCCCCTATTGCGCACACACTCTCTGAGTCGGTTTGGAACACTCTCTATAAGGTGGATGACGTTTTCATCTGGAATTTGCTCCCAACACACTTTTAAAGCAGTTATCAACTCCTGTCGGCTATGAATTTCAGTGTGGTTGTCTTTAAGGCTTCTTTTCAACTGGTCCCAGATATGCTCGATCGGATTCAGGTCCGGACTCATGGCAGGCCAGGGTAGAACTGCGATACCAGCTTCGGAGATTGCACTTTGGGTCACTCTGGCAGTGTGAGGGCGAGCGTTGTCTTGCATCAGAATAAAGTTAGGGCCTACTCGCTGTGAATATGGGATCACATGAGGTCGGATGACATGCTGAACATAGCTGGCGGCCGTTACATTGCCCTCATCCAAAATCACTAGCTCGGTTTTGCCCATTATGCTAATCCCACCCCATACCATAATACTGGGTCCACCAAAGCGGTCAGTTTCACGAATACATGGTTCTGTAAAACGTTCTCCAGGTCGTCGCCAAACTCGTACGCGTCTGTCATCATTAAAAAACTTTACTTTAGATTCATCTGTAAAAAGCACTGTCCTCCAATTATACATGGTCCATTCGAGGTGATCACGTGCAAACCTTAATCGCGCTGCACGGTGGGCTCTGGTCAATTTGAGCCGAATAACTGGCATTCTGGAGCGTTGTTGGTCTTCAAGAAGTCTGTTGCGAACAGTTTGGTCACTTACTCGCGTTCCAGTGGCGTCACGTAAGCGGTTTCTCAATATGCGTGCAGTTACAGTTCGCTCGCGACGTGCAGAGAGTCGGATGTATCGGTCTTCTTGGGAGGTTGTCGCTCGGGTTCTACCTGAACTGCGCCTCCTACTCACACTACCTGTCTCTTGAAAGCGTTCCCATACATTTCGAATAGCTCGTCTTGACACACCTAAGCTTGAAGCTACCGATCTTTGCGAATTTCCCTGCTGAAGCAAAACAATGGTTCTAGTCACGGATTCCGTATCCATGTGATGTCGAGAACCAGGCATTGTTTATGCAAACAGTAATGTAATCGATAATTAAAGGTATGGTTACGATAACTTCTTCGTTAGACACAACAAACCCCAATGAGCAACAATGTAAGGGCACTCACAGATTCTGCGGTATATCGTAAGTTTTTGTTTCTTGTCTACCCACTTAAGAACTACCCTAAACTTGGCGTTTAAGTGTTAATTTATGATCAATAAATATGCCTACTTAACATTTCCATACATCAGTATACCAACAACTCGCAAAAAAAATGTGTCGGGCAAAATATCGAAATATTTCAAGTGGGCCCTATTTTGTTTTGAGTAGTTTACATACTGCAACTTGCCCCCAGGCGCTGCTGTATATAAATCATCTTTATTAGATCAAACGAAAAGGCCTTAGTGGAATAAGCTTACACACCTGAGTAAAACACGTCCGTGTTCCAGTAATTGAAAGCAGCAATCCATGCTTCGAAACCATGAGTCTTCCATTTCCCAATCTCCTCTAAACCTTCAGCTACCTTCAAGACGGTCACAATGCCCGACGAATCACTAATAACTAGTCTCGGCTCTTCCGATTGAGTTTTATTCGTCGACCAATCAAGGGATAGAGCCAAAACTTCTTGACCAATCGTGTACTCTATCCACAACTTTAAACTCAACGTTCCGCTTTCGTCCGAGAGCTGGTAAAGTTGAATGGTTCCTACTGAGGTGACCACTGCTAATGTTGGAAGGTCTTGTATTCTGTGATAGCACCATTTCTGATCCAGTATTCCAGGTGTTTCGATGGTCTGGAGCGGAAACAGTTCTGTGGTGTTTTCGTCGATGGAAAAGAGGTATATTTTGCCAAGCCTCGTCTGTTTCTTTGTTCCTTGATCTAAAAGCATTTAAGTCTTAGATTAGATTAGATACTTAATACATTTATTTGTTTTCTTTGTATTTTTATATCTGTCGTGTCTAGCTTGTAAGGTAAAATAAAGAATTTTCATTCATTGTTGATACATTTGTACATTGTGGCGCAGTGGGCGAATAGTCGGCTGAGACGCAGGAGGTAGCGGGTTCGAGTCCCGCCGCGGAACGATAGTTTGCATGATCTACAGATATTTGTTCCGGATCTGGATGTTTTTCTATTTATGATAAGTATGTATTTACAAAAAAAAAAAGTATACAAGAATTATATCAGTTATCTGGTTCCCATAGTACAAGCTCTGCTTAGTTTGGGGCTAGATAGCGCTGTGTGACATCTCCAGCAATATTATTATTAATATTAATTTATTATTGCACACCATAAACAACAAAAACAATTAAAAGTAACAGTATTCAAATGAATGTAGGTACCTATACAATTAGCGGTATTCTTAACTATACCTCGTATGGCCTAACTTCGCTCACGTAGGTAATATTCAAAAATTCAATTCACAAGATTCAAACCACGACATATTTAGGAATTAATGCATAAACATATTTAGAAGGAAATATTGATTCACCTTCTTCATTCTTATGGAGCTGGTAGGTGCCGGTGACGAGAACCCGACGATAGGGCTCCACGGGACACCACTCCACGGAGTCTGCACTGTAGCCCGTGTCCCAGCGCCATCGGGTGCACCACTGCACTGCCATCTAACGGCGGAAATACAACATTGGAAAAACAGAAATGTAAAACACACCTAATTATTACCTAGTAGTTATGCTCAAAAGCTCAAAAATTCAAATTAGCTTAGATATGTCGGCAAATTCTACGGTACCTACATTTATTCGACGGCTAAAGATGTTTGCTAATATTATGAAGCATTTAATCAATCTGGTAAAGTGCTGTCTGTTGTGATAGCTGGAGTTCATCCAAGAGCAAGGACACTTCATCTGCTTTCATCTATAATGTCAATGTAATTACAAATATCAGATATTATTTTTATTAGGAAAGAACTTGAATTGACATATAATTACTATGAGTAAGTACCTACTTAACGCCAAAAAAAAGGAATTGCATTATGCTACTTTTAGACGCATTTAGTGATTGGCTATACTAAAATGCGTTTAAAGCTCGGACTATATGGCATCCGGGCTTGTCAGGGACCATTTTTTAACGGCCCCTGACCAATCCGTCGCACAACCAAACATTTGAATTTTTTCTGCATCGACTACACACGATCCGACTCCGATTTTTACCTGGAAGCAACCGGGACACGCTCCGGATTCGCAGGATCGAGAAGACCCGGATGCCATATAGTCCAAGCCTAAAAGTAGCATAAAGCGCGCGTACTTAACCTTTGTTGATAGCTGTTATAGCACGCGCGTAAAAGCAGCTTTAGAAATAATAAAATACCTGTAATCAACTACCTGTAATGATGAACTTATAAACGGGGGATAACTAAAAGAGCATTTTAATTAGACCCATTTATTATAATAAAAATATGTCCATACACGAATAATACGGCCGACTAACGCTACGCATTGAACAGTTCAGTAAAATTACAGTAAATACACTTTAAATTACTTTATCTAAAATTTGTACTGTTTTGTGGTTCACATCTTATATTTACTTTGAGACAAGGAGCAAGGGAGAAAAAGCTCGTAACTAGTAGAATGATTTATGTAAAACTGTGCACTTTACTTCAACTATCATGCTGAGACGAAACACTGCCAATTTGCACACATGTACGGTACAATGTTTGTTTTTGTTTTTCAGGAAATATTCTTAATCTTTGTACGACGCCTTTAAATCAAAATGTTTCTAGGACTTCGTTCCTACCTTAGATTGTGCAATCATGACTGAATGTTTAAAACAAAGTAAATTTTACTTAAAATATCGAGTTTTGATAGAACAAATATTGTTCTTGTAATGGAGGGCAACATATGTAATCCAAAGCATCCTGCACATAGATAGTTTAACATTGAATGAGTGCATTTTTACTTAAAACCAGTACAAGTAAGGTCTATAAATTGATGTCTCAGCACTGTCGTACATAATCATCCCTCAGCATAAAACGGACACAAATACAACGATTCCACGATCTTAGCTTTCAAGAATAAGAATGATATTTTAAATCTTAGTAAGTATACCTTCTTTCCAATCGTATACACCACGCTCCGACATGTTAGCATGCCGGGGCGTTTCCACTCTACTAATTAAATTCATAATTATTACAACACCTACGAAGTTGAAAAACAAATGCACCACAGTGCATACGAAACAAGAGTGTTACTACTAGTTTTAAATACATAACTTAAAAGACTCGTTAAAAAATCTCGATATAGTGCAATTATTCAATATAGTATAGCCGCTTATAGACACGTGCTAAATACATGGGAAAAAAACGCGCTATACATTTTAGAACACTGTACATAAATAGCATAACGCGTAAACAATCTATGTGAGCAATAATTAAAAGCGTGGATTCAATGATGAGTTTTGTCAATTATGAAAAATAAAAATCTCTTATAATACACACGCATTTGGGTAAAATTTACATTTAAAATAGAAAACATAAAATAAATATCAAGCTGTGGGCATACAGGAATTAGAATTACAATAACATTTAAGTACGTTTTATCCGTTAATGGTAACTTAACAAAATGTTTAAAACTATTTCGTAAATCTTTTCTTAACAGTTTAACTATTTCTACTGGTATACTTGACAGCAGCGGGACCAATACTAACTATTGATAGCTAGACTGCACATTGGGTTTCCAATCATGATTTTGTTACTGCAATTAGTGCAATTAGTGACAAGGAAATCGACTGCCCCTTTTAATAAATGAGTAATGTGACAAGTCGAATAACAATTACTTTATTTCAGGCAAAATATTATCTTCTTAAAAAAGAAGACTTTTTGAAGGTTGCGAGCGAAGCTTCAATATTGATTCACATGATTTTAATATTTCAAATCATGAGTACTACACACTATTTCAATTTGAAAGTCTTTTCTTTTGATAAAGTATACAATACATTTATATTTGCATTTACGTAATAAATTCAAGAATAAATACGAATATGCTAGAATTTTCTTTAAATTGCAGGTAAATAGCTTTTAATACATATATAAATAATTTCTGAAATAACGCACCAGTTATAAAATATACCAGTATACTACATTGGCCCACTTCATATAATAAAGTATATAAAATTTGCTTTATACTTGAAAACTATTGTCAGTATTTGAACATTTTTGAAAGTATTAAGTATAACTAAACTATGTACAACTTAAAAATAAAATCTATATCAAAAATTACCAATATCAGTGAGCATAATACACATACTTACATGCTATGCACACAAAATGAGGTCAATTTTTTTATGACTTAAATTTGCTTTGAATAACAAATGGTACTTATTTTAAATTAATAATATCAATACAGATATTGCTAAAAGGACTTTTCACTTACTAATTGAGATAAAATTTAATTTGAGGTTTTTTCTGATACACTTGTATTGGGCCGAAACTAGCGTGCAGACTCAATTAAGCCTTCTGCCATAGTTACATATGTAAATTTTATAACAAATAACAAAACGACTGAACTTCTTCAGTTGTTGTGCACCAATAAATCTTATACCATTAAAAACATGAGCTATTGTAAAATGCATCATCGATTATGCCACATTTTATCGTAAAATTGCATAAAAATATTAAATATTAGAATATTCTGTAGTATGAGGTAGATGTTCACAATAAATGTTTTGATCACAGCCTGTTTTCATTCAGGACATAGTCGTAAAACACTTTCAAATTGCTTTAAAAGTTCCAGTTTCTATAGCCATTGTTTGACTTTAATACACTTCATAATTTTACAAGCAGCTCAAATCCTTCCTGTGAAACAATAGTTCCAAAATAATATCTTGGGACTCAGGACCCACAGGTTTTAAACTTTGCTTCTAAAGATCAACGCTAGTTTAGATGTGATGGTATATTACAGTATAGTTTAAAAGGATATTAACAATAATTTGAGGACCCTGTCAATTTAACTATCTTGAATTTCAGTTTGTACATGAGCTTTAACAGAGAACTGGTAACATTAACAAGTGTTCACTCTGAATTACCTAACTTTCAATTTGCCATTATAACTTCTAGGTTTCCTAAAAATTGACTGTGATGTAATATCCTCAGCAGAACTATTGTCGCGCAGACCTCTCGGTTTCAATGAGACACTCTCGAACAAGGATACGAGCATGTACAATACCACGCTTAAGCCGCTCAGCTGAGCTGCGGCTTCCTGAGTAGCTGGGTCTCACTTCCTTACCCATTTCCTCGATAACAGCTAGGAGCTGCGCGTATTTCGACATTCCATTGTCCTTATCTTTACCGACAGACGAGGGAGAGGAAGCTGGTACCGTGGATATAGTTGCATGAGTGTTCCCACCATGGCCTGTATCTTTGTGCATATTTTTACCACTCATTGGTATCGCCGTAACAGTCACGTCACTCAGTTTGGACTCAACAGCCTGGATGTCCATTGCCTCCATCGCTACCTGAAAAGAGTTACAGTGATAAGACAACTATCTGTCATTTTCAACATCACAAATTAAATTATTATTACTGAACACTTACCGGTTATATAAACTAGGGCTTATACATTTCAGGGGTAAAAATTTGTTCCGAAAGCACTACGCGGGCAGTAAGAAAATAAAATACAGTAACATACAAGCATTAAAGGACATACCTAATCCGGTTATTCTTGGGCCTTTCGTAGGTCGTAATAAATGTCTTCTTCGCGGTAATGTAGACTGCTTGAATTAATTTACTGGAAATACGGCGGAATATGTCGATAGACACTAAATGCTAAAGTGTTTCGTAGATAAAACCCGTATTTTTAATGGTATTTTACAAACAACAAACAACTCTACAAATCACCCACATTTGACAAATTGTTTTTTTTTAATTCATAAAAACAACACGCAACACTGTTGGCACGCATCCCATCACAGCCTGGCAATTTCTGCCTTTTGAGTTGCCATGCTTTACTTGTACATAGGTAGCATGCCATGCACCGTACGGTGGTGTCTCCGTAGGTATTATATTCTCTTTGCGGTGGTGGAGTGAGTGCTACTCGTTGTATAGCGTATTTTTAAGTGTGAAGAAGAAAAACATGAGCACGTCTCAATAAATCTGCTATCAACCTACTACATCCTAGCGTCACTACTGAATAATTGTAATATTCCCAGTCCTTCGTATTGTCACAAATGTGCAGAACCAGCCAGCACAAGTCATAAACTGAACACTCGTAGATAGCCTTGCAAAATAGGCGTAGCTAGCCTATTGATAAAGTCAAAATCAAATTTGACAAACGTCATAGCGTACTCAAATCAAATTTTTAATCAATCAAATCGAGAATTCTTACGGATCGACTAGACGGGCTCGGTTTTCTTTCCATTATGTTTTAATTTATTTTGTGTTGAATCTGAAAAGCTTTTTACTATCAATAGAAATTAACTCAGGAAGTTACTCCGTGTAACCCATCTGTAAATCGTTAGTCGGCTGCCGCTGTTACTGACACAACTTGGACACAACACAACACAATCGAACCGATCATGTTTCACACTGGATAATCAAATGAATGTAAATAATAAAACAATAAGCGGTCAAGTGGTATCTCCGCCCACTGCGGCGTCGGGAATCATTATGCGATTAGTGGAATTGTCTGGCTGACCCGTCCCGGGTCGCGGGTGTCTGGTATCGCGGGAAGATGTCGGGGGAAGTTGAGCGCGCGTCGCGGCCGAGCTCCCTTCAGCTCGAAGCCCCGCCGCCGGAACGCGAGCCCCTGCACTTCGACGTGCAGCTGATCGGAGCCCCGCCTGAGGTCGAGCAGCTCGTGAATAACATCAAGCAAGTGGCAGAGGACTTCCTTTACCATTGGAAAACTTTCTCTATTGGTGAGATTA
Source organism: Philereme transversata (assembly GCA_963924445.1). Taxonomy (NCBI): domain Eukaryota; kingdom Metazoa; phylum Arthropoda; class Insecta; order Lepidoptera; family Geometridae; genus Philereme; species Philereme transversata. Next base: position 32,702,619 of record OZ004339.1, on the reverse strand, counting down.
AACTTTCTTTGTTTATTTATTAGCATAGGTTACTATAGATAGACTTAAACATTTTTTATTTTGCTAATAGTGTTGATTTAATAGTGTTGTGTGTGGAATTGTAATAAAACAGTATTCTTTCCTACTAACTGACCTTCTATTGTAGAGATGGTCATTTATGGAAACTTAATTTACAGAAAATTATAAAAAGCTAATTATTATAATATAATATTATTATAATATAATACATAATTATCTCCTTTAAATAAATATCAGAAAACACTAATTTTAAAAATTCAAATAAAGTCACACTCATAAAGTTGCTATAATAATAATTTCAGGCAATAATAAAAAACTCCTTTATAAACAATCATATTTAAGCCCCCTTGTGTCATTATGTTATTAAGAATCTTTATCATAGTCTTGATTTATATTATTTATTGTGCTTATATACTGCTGATGTGTCTACATCACATTGTTGAAAGTCTCACAACATTCTCTTTTGTAGTAATGTCTTATGAGTTCATAACTAAAGTAAAGTAAATCTATATTAGGAACAATAAACATAAGATTAATTACAAAAATGAAACGATGATACCTGCATAAGTAATAATACTGTGTCGTAGATAGCAACACCCTCCTCTACAACAAAGTTAGTTTGAGTTCCAGTGTAAGGTAAAAATTTAGCTTTAGGTATGTAGGTGAGTGTGGGTGAGAAGTGGTAATAATGCTTGTGTTATCGTGAAGGGGTGTGTTTGTGTGTGGGTGTGTGTGACTATTTTGAAACTTCTAGGAGTTTTTCAGTATCTTCATAAGACAGAGACTGCAACCGTTTGACACATTTTCTCTTGCATTTAAGCAGAGTCAGGAGATATATATTTAGCTTGTTGTTAGTACTATTGTATAAGAAGGAGCTAACATAGTAGAAGTGCTGGCTTGCTGCTGCTGTACGTCGAGTATAGATTTTTCAAATTTGATCCTATCTACATTTGGATTTATAATGATCAGCTCGATATCGAGTTTGTTTTTAATGAGTTGACTGAAGTGACCTAAACAACAGCTTCTGGTAGTATGTTCCAATTATAGACCAGGTTGTTACTGAGGCAATTATGTCCTCTCAATGTGTAACAAGGAGTACATTTAAAACAAAAGGGGATCATTAAAGGCAATTTTTAAAATCTTTAATGTAATGTTCTTTTGTACACAGTTCTACCCCCATCCCGGTTCACCGGCCTTGGCAACAAACCCTCGGACATTATCATACCACCTCCGTGCGATGAGCTGGATGCAGCAGCACTTGATGCTGGCATTGAGCCCCAGCCGTTGTCACCCAAACAATTATACTCCATCAGGGATAAAGGGTAAGCACTGTTCAGTATTAATAAAAATAATAAACTCTTTATTGCACACCAAATAATAATATACCTTGTTACCACAAAAAATTAAAACAATTATTTAACGCGTGTTTAAAAAATTGCTTACCAATTTTTGTATGGGATTTTTTTAAACACGCGCTAATCAGTGTTTGTTTATTTTTATGTTAAGTATCAGAGCTATTTTTACAGCTTCAGTTAAATAACAAATTAATAATATTAATAAATAATAATAACATTAAATAATAATAACATTAAATAGAATACAATTTCAAATGATAACAATGAAGAGAAGACTAAGGGAAGATTGTCACAAGAGTGTAAGATTTTTGTCAGAGTTTCCTGTCAGGCACATGTGTCACATCAATGTTCAGTATGATATTTTTCAGAATTTTATCTTTCGACTACTAAAGCAGTTTACCAAATAAAATACTTTGGCACTATAATTTTCATTTTAGAGCTTTTAGGAGAGTTTTTTGTAGTTTTCTTTGAAACATTTCGAGTCTTTTGTCAAAACAAGCCAACCCGCCCGCGGCTTCGCATGCGTTGTTTGACAATAAAAACATTACCCTTCCGCGCAGTCCGGTAAAAAGTAGCCTATGTCCCAATACCGGTCATAATCTATTTGTATACCAAATTTTATCGAAATCAGTCCAGCCGCTTAAGTCGTGAAAGCGTAACTCTTGTCTGTTTGTTACAGACAAGAGTTACTGATTATATTTATTTGGATAAACAAATAGTGACACAGTAGGGATTTTAATTAACACTAGTATCCGCCCGCGGCTTCGCACGCGTGGTTTTCCGATAAAAAGTTGTAGGTATGTAATTTTCTGTTTTCTCTTACTTTATTTTGTGTTTTTCTTTAATGTTATACCATTTTAATGTATTGTGTGTAAATAAATGTCTGTATATGTCTATGTCTAAACAGTTGTCTATGTTTCAATCTAGGTCACCTTATCCCGCCATCACCGCCTGGGCCTTTCTCGTGGCCGCCGTACGTTACGAACCCACTCAGTGGTCCAGGGCGTAGCCAGGTTTTAGTATTGGGTTTAGTGCAACCGATTTTGATGAAATTTCGTATACAGATGGATTAGGACCTGGATTGAGACTTAGGTTACGTTTTATTGATAAACAATCGGAAGCTAGTCGCACTAATATTATAAATGCGAAAGTTTGGATGTCTGTTTTGTTTATTTGTTTGTTTGTTACTCAATCACGTCGTAACGGCTGAACCGATTTCGATGAAATTTAGTATGTACGTACATTATAACCTGGATTAACACATAGGCTACTTTTTATTCCCTAAATCTGGTACCATGGGATAAAAATGGGGTGTCAAGTTGCAACAGCGAGTTGGTTACCTACACATTTAGTAGTGTAACGCGTACGAAGTCTCAGGCAACAGCTAGTTAATCATAAGTCTTCCATCAACCAGATAAATTTACATTGTACCAAGTTATCAACTTCAAATACCCAAAACATTTAACTGCTAAGTTGAACTTGTCACATTTACTGAACAAATTGTAAGCACTTAAACAAAGGAAGTGTCCCTTCCAAACTCATTAATATCATTTAGTGTGTTTGTACAAACTTTTGTGATATAGTAACTTTATATTGGACTATAGTTTATACGCATGACACAAACTGCCGACGGGAGTTCACTGTCTCACGTTTTTATTATATTATTTATTTAATGCACATCTGGAAACTTTTTGTAATGATGCGTAAATCGCATAATATCATAGAATAATGATTAGGGTGACATAGATAGATAATATCTTTATTGCACACCATTAAAAATAAACAAACAAAAAGAGAATTAATTAACAAATCATAGGTACAATGGGCGGTCTTTTCGATAAAAGCTATATCTTCCAGGCAACTTCTTGATGCTTATGGCGCTTAGAACTTGCATTGGTTCATTAAAACTTGCATAAAAAATCATAAAGAAATTTTAAGTAGGATATTTCAATCAGAACGACAATTGACTGATGGCGACGCCATCTAACAAAACGTTAGACGGCGTCGCGGCGTCGCGGCGTCGCATCGCGGGAGAACTCGGCGCCTCGGCGCCTGGACGAGCTCCATTTATATCGTAGTCACTAGCAAACAACAGCCTTGGACCGCGAGGAGTACAAATGAGGAAGGCCTTTGCCCTGCAATAGGCTCCGCGTATCCAAACCCGCCCGTCTCCGTCTGAGCGTAATTTTTTAAGTGAAATTTATTAAGACGTGGTATATTGAATTTACTTAATGTCACAAAAACACCCTTTCCAACTAAGACAAACCACATCAGACAATCGGTAGGTACCCGAGCGAAACTAAAATACAGAATTGAATACGGTAAATGCACAAGTTCTACAAAAAGTCGCTTGTATAATAAATGTATAGAATTTGAATTGGTCCCATAATCGGCGGTTGAGTCTTGTTTTATTTTACCACTTTCTACTTAATAAGTTAATAACCCATAGCAGATCCAGGGCCCCTCGAATCCCTCGATAGAATTTGCTACGGGGCCCGCGCTTGCTTAATCCTGCACTGTATACAGGGTATTTCATTGAGATGGGGCAGTAGGCGGAAATCCTAAACGACATCAAAAAATGCTGAATGGACTCGCGTCACAAATTTTATAAAAATTAAAACTGCATTTAATAATTTTGGAAAAATGTTTGCACCCCGGGAATCGAACCAATTTTTATCGATAAAAAAACCGTTGCTTGTTTTATTACGGGAATCAATAGTGTAAAAAATATTATTTGTAAAGATACCTTATTTGTAAAATTATTGGAAAGCACAAACCCTGTATTAATATTTCGTTTTTATTGAGTATGTTCATGAGATAATCGCCAGCTCTGGTATCGAACTGACTACATGCTAGATAGAATATTTATAAATTTATCAAATAAATGTTTTAATTTCATTTATAAATGATCCGTCATGCGTCTGTATGAATCCATTGGAATGGAATTCACAACTATAAATTGATTTGAATTGTCCGGTCTGATAGAGCGTGGGCGATACCAACGCGGCTCAAATGAATACTATTGTAGTTAGGTTTCTTCTCACTTCGTTATATCATAACTGTCAAAAATGTCTTGAATAACACATATAAACATGCCTTAAATAAAAATGCTGAGCTGTGGAACGGATATTTGCATCACACTACTATTATAAATGCGAAAGTTTGGATGTTTGTTTGATACTCAATCACGTCATAATGGTTGAACCAATTTCGATGAAATTTGGTATGTCGATAGATTGACCTGGATTGACACATAGGCTACTTTTTATTGACAAACCACGCGTGCGAAGCCGCTGGCGGAAGGTAGTGATCTAATATATGTCCCGGATTAGTATTGTAGTATTATGGTTATGGTTCCTGATACCTACCCAAGATTCAAGCAAAAGGTGTTTTCATCACTCACGCTCTGAAAGCTGATAAATTAGCTCTGTTTTAAATTACTAGCTATTATTTTCTGTTTAAAATTAAAATACTAACTTAGTTTCTAAGTTCGTTACTTACAAAATAACGATCGTGTTCTAAACAAAGCCTTTTTATTTTTTTATTTAACGCGGAGGTAAAGTAAGGTCAGCACTGTATATGACGGTTGGGTGTTGTTTAATTAAAAGTACTAACATGATTTATAGGACAAGACATGAAACTAACATCTGAAATATGTATCAAACAGCTGCGCTTTGTAAGTAGATATACCTACCTACTCGTGAGATATCGGATATTCTTACGGATATCTGATACCTCGCCTATTACATTCATGGTAAACCTAGACACAATTCATACATAATATTGGCTTCATGTTTACTCATTTAACCATAAAATGTTCAGTGTTTACTCATACGGTCGAAGTGTTTACGTAGATGAGCCGACTCGTTTATAATGCATTTACACATTCGCTACTCGCGAGCAAGCCGAGTCCATCGGTACCGTATACCTACGTTTCTGTACACAGCAGCGCCTCGAATGTGTACACGTGGATAAAAGGAACTACCTACTGAATGATTTATTCATTATCATATCATTCATTATTGTGTTGTATACTTCGCAATTTTATTGTAAACAAGTAACTTTTTCACTAAAATATAACCGACTTCAGATAACAGTAAAAATCTAACTACTCTACCAATTTTGATGAAATTTCCATGGGATCAATCTAAAGTATATCCTTTCAAATAAAATACTAATTTTCCAAATCGGTTGATATTTATAACAGAGTTCTGAGCTAACAAACGTAACATAACATAAAAATTAAACAAATTTAAAACTTACATGGTTTTCTCATAGATGCCATTGTCAGAACTGGACCAATAAAAAAAGCTTTCAAATAAAAAAGAATCATCAAAATCGGTTCACCCAGTCGAAAGTTCTGGAGTAACAAACATAAAAAAATACAGTCGAATTGAGAACCTCCTCCTTTTTAGTCGGTTAAAAAAATTAAGTGTAACCCGATGTCAGAAAACAGAAAAGCTAAAATAATTCGGAAACGGATTTCTAAAATGAATAGTGGTTAATGAAACGTCCACTTCATTGTTATAATGCTTTCCAATAATACCACATGCACTGGGGAGCAAGCAAATCTTTTTTAGCCCCTCTTTACCTCAATGGAAAGTACATTTAAAATCATTCGGGTTGGAGAATGAACCCAACGCAAAAATAATAATTCTAATCGGTTCGTAAACAAAGAATTTCATACAAAAAGACGACTAGTTGATAATTGATGACCTATAAGTGACACTAACTATAAGCTATGCTTGGCATCACACTTCTTGACCGAGTCCCCAATACCGAAATTCACAAGCGGTCTAAAGTTCAAGACGTTAGCAAGCGTATATTGGGGCTCAAATGGAGTTGGGTAGGACATGTGGCCAGGCGCGGTGATACAGGTGGAGCAGAGTGCTGACTGAGTGGTGGCCCAAAAATGGAACCAGGAACGCAGATCGTCCGCCGGCAAGATGGGTCGACGACATAATAAAAACCGCGGGTCGTATTTTGGTTAGAACAACGCAGGACAGAGGCGAATGGCGACAACGAAGAGAGGGGTATGCCCAGCAGTGGGATGAGAAGGGCTGACGATGATGATGAACCTATAAGTCTGTTAAAAAGTGACATTTCCCAGATTAAGATTTTCGCAAACGGATTAAGATCACGTAAAACATACGGTAGACTAGAAAGGCTAGTGGTGGTAATCCACACCGTACTCGTATCCATCGATAAGCTTCATTGGGCTTCCCTAGATCTCGATTCTTGAGTGTAGTGGTGCGTCACGAGTCGCAAGTAGGGCAAGATACTACAGGCGTGTGTTAATAACGAATGCAACAAAAATTATTTAATTTAGTCATATGTTTTTATGAACTCTATGAAAAATACACCATAACCGAATGCCACGGAAAGTTTTGTTGCAAGAGAGAGTCCATTCATCTTCGTTTTAAGAACAATGTTTGTTATATGACTTTTAAATCCTATGTTTTCTGAAACATGAAGAATATTTCGGTAAAAATTTGTTGTTTTCAGTGTAAATTTTGATCGTCAAACGTCAACGTCAAAAGAAACCAATTTAAAGGGAGTTTAAATTCGCAGCAAAGTTCATGACCTTTAACCTAATTTAGCACAAGTTGTTCATTTCATGGTTATTTCGGGTAAACATACATATTTTTAACAAGTAGAGTCAAGTTCGATTTATTAATACAGTCACTATCAGTATTATAGGGTGTTTGATAATATACGCACAAAAATGAAAGGGGTTATTTTGATGAGCATAATAAATAAATTTGTGAAACGTTTACCATAGAAATGAGAAATTTATTTTGGCATGTAAAAACAAACACTTTATGTTATAACACTTATGTTGTGTTATTGCATAATGCTTACCATCTAACCACACATACTGTATTGGTGACGTCTCGAGAAATCTCTTGTTGTCCCTTTCTAACCCAAAACCCGCAGCCATTTCCAAAAGAGATATCAAATCGGCCTTTATTTTTTGATGTCGATTGCAAGAGTAGGCAGTAAGTTTTTTATCGAATTAATCACCTAAACTTAGTCGATTTTCTTTAAAATTTGGCGGTTTTTAGAAACCGTCACTTGAATATCGTCAGTATATTACCAAACATCCTGTATTTACACTATCATTACCTAGGGGCTACACAAACACAAGTGGCGATCACAACAGGCCTCGTGGCCGCAGTCAAAATAAACCCGCAATACACTATCATTGTAATAAAATGCGACGCACATAATACTTAACCAGATCTAGTAAAATTAAGAAAATCTGTTTTTTCCCTCTCCTACTAAGAGTTACTTATTCCTGGTATTTTTTGAATCTTTACAGTATGTTAGATGATTTTTATTTAATTAATATAATTGGTTCTTACTGTTTTGATTAATATATTAAATTAAATGTTTTGAAAGTTGATAGCAATATACAAAAGTCGTTTTATTTTCACAAAGCTTGCACAAGGAGAAAGCATATAAGCCGAAGATGCTAAATGCTAAGCAATTGGATTGTATACGTGAATGGGGGTATGTTCGGCTTTACCTAAATGTGTATCGTATTTCATGTTGGCGCCTATACTTACTCTATATCTCCAAGTATAATATAAGTGTTTGTATTTTTGGAACCTTGTTTTCATATAAAAAATTATCAAGATCAGCCCCCATATTCTCTATCTCGAAAATCAGAATTGGTCACGTCATTTGAAAATTCTTGATATCTTTTCACAATTCTTGATAGTAAATTTGGTCAGTTGATGGAGCCCAGCAGTACGGGGTCCTTCATAAAGGGTGTTTTAATTTTTTTTAGAGTTCCATAGACTACGGTAACCGCATATCATCAGGTGGGCCATTATGGTTGTTTACCACCTTAGTGGTATAAAAATGACTAGTAAATCAATTGCATAGAGTTGTAAATTGTGTAGCAACTTGTTTTCTACCATAATAGTGTCCTGATCATGGTCTTGGCATGAGTTCGTATAGCGCCAATATGTTTCCCCCCAGCATAGCATGATCGATCACACTAGATAACTTACATTAGTATTTTTATATGTGCTGTACATACCTACTTAGTTCTACTAACCATACCTATCACATATCTAATCTTTTCGTCCGGAATTGTGATCCAAGCATGAATAACCGTCCTAAATGTTTACGTATAACAAATAGCTGTAGTTCTTTTAATAATAAATATGAGAATAGGTTACCTATCCCTTGTAAAAACCTTAAAAGATAATTGTATGTAATAAGTTATTAACCCACGTTATTCTGTGGGCCGTATGCCAAAAGTAAAGGTGAACCGAATGCGTGTGTCTGACCAGAGCGAGCACGCAGCGGTTGTAATGTATGAAACTCTAAAGGAAGATGTCAAATTCAGTTTGGTGTTAGTAAAAAGCAGTTTAGTGCAAACCGAATGCGTGGTGTTATGATGCGCACGCATTCGGCCTTCAACCCAAAACTAAAACAGAGTTTATTTATTCGAAGCTGTCAAAAAATCATTGCTTGTGTTTCGATAAACCCTTGAGCATAGTTTTTGATTACGAGCCTAAACACTGCTTTTACTAAACCGGCTCAACTCTCTCTTTTTATTCTCAAATGTGAGATAGAGAGGAAGAAAGTTAAACCAAAGATATGTACAATCCGGTTTAACGGGAAATGAGTTGTGGGGGTTTTATATTTTTCTCCCTATTACCTACCAAAAAGTTTAGGGTGTACACAAAAGACGCAGAAGTATGGCGAAAGTTCCACGATTCCTATTTACCTTTGTTCTAGGTCTCTTTTGTGTCTGAATCTGTAGATTATAAAGCAACGTGTTGACACAATTAAAGTTCGCTTTGGCAAAGAAGCTTTGAAAAGTTGAGCTCAGTCCAACTCGAGTTACAACAACGAACAAGATTACTCTGATCAGTGCTATCACGATAGAAGTATCGTCTGAGAATTAATAAATGCTTTTGTCCAATCGGACTTCGATTGTGTCAGTGAGCTAGGGAATAACTGATGAAACGCAAGAGGGTTCGATTCCCTCTGCGGGACTAATGTGTGTATAATCTTTAATTTGTTATTGGTTTAGATGTGGTACCGTGCTATTCGTAGTTGACGATTCCCACGATGCAAGGAATCCTAAGGGCCGGTTCCCTCTGAAGCTGAGAGGAAAGAAGATGTGTTAATTCAGCCAGCATCGTGTTACGACATCTATGTGCTTTACTATTGGTTGATTTTACACATCTCTGTGCTCACCGGATACCGGCTCTTATGTGGTGTCAGCCCCCTATTCTCTACCTTGAAAGACCAACAAGAGTTGGTCACTTAGGCATTTGACATTGAAAGTTGTTATTCGTATTACTTGTCAAATGTTAGTCACCGAATGATTTTCAATGTACAAAATAGGGGGCAGGACTATGTATGTGTTACCATTTTGACGCATCTTTCATTAATTAACAGTGAATTCGAAGTACCGTCTCGCCATTTCCCGGGTCAGACGCACGTATGGCGCGTGGCGGGCTGGCTGCAGCGAGGTCGGGCGAGAGCGAGGGAGGAGTTGTACGCACACATAGCTCGCGCCGCGGCTATCATAGTTCTGGTCGCGCGGGACCGCCTGCTGAGAGATGAACCACTGTCAGTGAGGGCCGGCGCCTCCGCCTTGCTTGGAGGACTGCACAGGTACACTGAAAAATGTGTAAAAGTGGCGACACGGAAGTTCCTTGTACGTCACTGCGTAATCTTCCTAAAATGAAAGTTCTCTAATACGTTCTCTGTATGTACTCTTTAACTTTTCAATGTTTTTGATATTTCCGAGTAATTGTTTAAACATTGTAATTTCTTCACAGACTATTGGATCTAATCATCGGAATGCCGTCGATGGAAGCTCGAGACCTCGAAAAGAAAATCAGGGAAGAAAGGTCTCGGTATCTTGTTGCTGAACTAATATGTAAGGTACGCTACATCTTTCAATTTGTAAGACGAGAGTATATTTCTTTGTCTTTTCTATTTCAGAGTTGATAAGCAAAAAAGTTAGTCAAAAATCATCATCTCCGTTTTTGTGTTTAGCCTGAACATCAAGAGGACATATCGGCGCTAGCGGCGTGGGTCAGTCGGGCGATGCGTCGCGCGGCGTCTGAGAAGGCGGACGCGCGCGAGCTGCCGCGCCCCTTGCCTAGGGTCCCCTTCCTCTACACCACGCCGCAGCGGACACAGGTATGTAAGAAGGCTGCATCAGAAGAGGTTCTTGTCTGATGTAAAAGATGCTATCGTTCTGGACACCTTGTGACACCATCTGACTTTGGGCGCTCCTAAGTATTTAATCCTTTTAGGATTGGTCATTCAAGGACAAATTCTTTATAAATTATATATAATCTAACATTTAGTATTATTCTCAGGTTGACTTGCGACTCTACAGGCGCGATATTCTGCGTCGCGCGGCGTCCACACTTCAGAGCATCTTGGAACGCGAGTCGCGCGGATGGTTCCTGCACTTCCGTGAGCGGCACGCCGCCATGCTCGCCAGCCAGAAGATGCCGCTCAAGGACATAGAGGAGGTAATGCCTCCCACGGAGTGAAAGTCGCCTTACATACAGCCCTACTATTTTATTAACTGGTCTAGGAAGATACGATCAGAATTTCTTCTGAGAGTAGCTTTTTAATCGTTCTGTACGTGTGGCTTAAGCATTTATTTTCTCAAAAGATATACAAATTGATTTATAAAAAAAAATACAATTTATCTTAAAAATAAAAGGATGTGTCATTAGGCGTAGCAAATTAATTTGTACACTTTACTGTTTGTAAATGAATAAGATATTCATAAATTACTGATGTTACTGTTTTACAATAATAATATGTGGGTAGTTCTGAATTTGAACAAACAAGAATCGGATCAGTGCGTAGAAGTGTACTGCACCGTACATGCAACGAAAAGAATGTATACTAAGGTCCATGTCACAGTGCAAGAGCGGAGCGTGTCTCAAGCATATTATATTATGCTAGCTGACCCGCCCGCGGCTTCGCACGCTTCGGAGTAAAGACTACATAAAACACTATTGTCAAAGTGACGCGACACTTCATGCAAATGACTTCACGTCAATGAACGACGGTTGAATTTTATGGATATTGTTCTAACAAAAATACTAAAATTGCGATAAAAAAATGGGGGACGGGGGTAAGAAGGTGAAATATACTTTACGATATATTCTCATACCTACCAAAAATACAAATAAAATTTCATTAAAATATGAATTGTACCACCACAAACGCCGTTTCACGAGACTTTTATATATTAGAAAAATATTTTGACATCTGTGAAAAATCCCTTGAAATGTGGTCTTTTCACAGTTTTTTAAATATTTTTAGTGTTTTAACAGATTTTATGTGTTTTGGCAGTTTGTTGTACATAACAGTTGTTATCAGCTAAGAAACGTAACTTTTGGCACGATCACAATTTTCAAGTGCCGCCGTACGGCCTTAATAACACTAGCTTAAACGAAGTTATTGTTGACAGGAGGTTCGCGACGCAGCGCTGCGCGAGTACGTGACGCGCGTGTGTACCGCCGTGCTCGCGAGCGAGCCGCTCGCCGCGCTCGGCGCCGACATCCCCGAGCTGCTCGCTGCGCAGCTCCGCGCCGCCGCCATCGCTGATCGGTAACAAACCACTGTGTATAAACGTGAATTTCCTTCTCCCTTTTCTATAACGGAATCGATCGTAATCCTGGACCAAATTATTTCAATCTTAATTGAACGCAATAAAGTATATTTGTATCGTAGCGCGGAGGAAGGCGTCCGGCGCCGATTGGAGACGGGTCTGAGTGCGGCGGAGGCGCGGCTGCGCGTGGCGCACCCCGTGCTGTCGCGCTGCGGCGCATGGCGGCGCGAGCGGCTAGCGGCGGCCGCGCGGCGGCTGCGCCACGAGCTGCGTTGGGCCGTGCACGAGGACGTCGCGCACAAGCTGGACGCGCACCGCCTGCCCATGCACCGGTATGTACCTACAGCGCCGGCTCGGTGCCGCTGTGGCGCACACGTGACGGACGATATGATCGCAGGTACTTCCTCCTGCGAGACCTGGCGTTCCTCCGCGAGCGCGAGCCGCTGCTGAGCCGGGAGCTGGCGGCGGCACGCGCGCCCACGCGCGGCTTCCAGTGGCACACGCGCATCTGGCAGCCGGCATGCTGGCGCGTGACGCGGCACTTCCGCGGCCGCGCCGAGACCATCCCCACCGTGCTGACGCGCCGGCACACCTCCATAGTGACGCCGCGCTCCGACCCCAGCCAACCGGTATGTATCTCCATTACTTTCAACTCTCATCCAATTGAGTAAAGATGATATTTGATCGTGAGACACTTCACTTCACTTTGATGAACTAGTGTTTGTACGAGTATGTATACAGGAAAATACTTTAGTAGTTTGAATTTCGAAAGTATTCCTTGTATAAACATGCATCCCACCAATTTGTTAAAATTCAAGAACCTGATTTTACTATAAACAACAGGTTAATTTATTTGTAGACTACTTACCATAATTTACAGGTATTCTTACTGCAAACTGATACGACACGGGAAACCACAACGCGTTGGCCCGGCTGGAGACTTGCCAATGCATATCACAGGTGACTTAGTGGCTACTACCACTTTCTTTCTATAGGATCTTATTCTAGACAGTACTTTTAGAATATCAAAGAGTATTGAAAAAAATTTCAACATCGAATCTCAGGAAAGTTTTTGTAATTTATTTTATTATAATAATCACATTTGAACCACTATTTAGTTTTTTATGCAAGTGTGCTTTTGATGTACAGAATGTGGAGTTGGACGTGGAACCTCATGTTTATACTGGGCGTGGTGGTCCCCTGGTGGTCCCCGCTGTCTCTCCGCACGTTGATACGCGCCACGCCGTTCGTGCCGGACTACGAGCTCTCTCAGGTAACTTCTTCTTCCTGCCCTTGTCTCACATTACGCGGGGTCGGCACAACATGTATTGTTCTTCCATATCTATTTATCAGTCGTCATCTCCGTTGTCACTTCTTTCTTACCCATATCATTCTTCAGACAGTCCATCCATTTGTTCTTCGACCTTCCTCTACTTCTATATTCATCCACATTCATATCTAACACTCTCTTCCGTCCTCATGACATGCACATACCGTGGTAGTCTATTGGCAACTTTTCTATCACTGGCGCTACTTTCAAACGTATAGTCATTCCTTATCCATTCTCGTTACGCGCGTGCACACTTTTTATCCGTCTCTTTCGTTACGAGCTCTCTCAGGTAATTGAACCATGCAAATGTAGGTAATTCCGACGACAGTGAAATATTATAGTGACAGTAAGCTGATCAGATGATGGAGTCCGGAGCTGTTCCATAGAACTCCTTAGCAAATTGTCCGATTTAACTGAAATTTGCATGTCGAGTTCAAATGACAAAAAAGTGTTTTTTTATATTTATATTATCTAAAGGTTCCGACATCTAACGTTTTTTTTTCAACTAGTGCTTATTTCGTGAATGGTAACACTTATCTCATATCTGATTTGACAGATAATTAGTTTTATCCTTCCGCTGAATGAATATGGTTGTGTATACGCTTGAACAACGCTGGGAAATATTGCGACATTACTTTGAAAATCATGGTAATGTTGCAGAATGTGTGCGAAAATTGCGTACAGATTTTGGAAGAAGAGAAGCACCGTCAGCTCCGTATGTTCGTTATCTTGTGAAAAAAGTGAAAGAAACTGGCATCCTCATCGATAAACCAAAGCGTGAAAAGCCAAAAACAGTGCGCACACCCGAGAATATTGGTGCTGTGGCAGAAAGTGTGCGTGAAGCGCCATCAACATCAATTCACCGTCGTTCTCAACAATTGAACATTTCGGAGACATCATTGAGACGAATTTTGCATAAAGACCTTGGTATGACGCCATATAAAGTCCAATTGGTTCAGGAGTTGAAACCAACTGGCCATCCAATGCGTTTTCGCTTCGCTAAGTGGGCCTGCGATCGACTTACAGAAGATGCCGATTTTGCCAAAAAAATCATCTTTTCAGATGAAGCTCATTTTGATCTTGGCGGGTATGTAAACAAGCAAAATTGTCTCATTTGGGGCACAGAAAACCCGCACGCATACATTGAAAAGCCGACGCACCCAAAACGAGTTACTGTTTGGTGCGGATTTTGGTCCAGAGGCATAATTTGGCCATTTTTCTTCGAAAATGAGCAAGGAGTGGCCGTTACAGTCAATGGCGATCGTTATCAGGCCATGTTGAACGAATTTTTGTTCACAAAAATTGAAGAGGAGGATATTGACAACATTTGGTTTCAACAGGACGGCGCTACGTGCCACACAGCCGAAGCTAGACTCGATGTTTTGCGCCCTGTTTTTGAAGATCGCATTATCAGCCGCAGAGCTGATGTCGTTTGGCCACCTCGGAGCTGCGATTTGAAACCGTTGGACTATTATTTGTGGGGCGCCCTCAAAGATAAGTGTTACGCCGACAAGCCAGAGACAATTGACGCTTTAAAGGACAATATTCGTGAAGCCATTGGTGAAATACAGCTGCACACAATCGATAATGAGCTTAAAAATTGGACCGATCGTGTAGGCTACTGTTTGGCCAGCCGAGGCAGCCATTTGAATGAAATTATTTTCCATTATTAACCGGAAGGATTGTACTTTCAAATAAAAAAAGAAATTTGAGAAAATATTCAGTAGTTTTTTTTATAGCATTTTCAAAAAAAAAGTTATTTGGCGGACCCTTTAGAAGTTACCGAATGTTATAGACACATCGCGAGGTCTGTTTGGAGTGAACTACTAGTCTTTACTACGTGCCACTCTAAAACCGGTCTTCGTTTTGGGTTAAATAATGCAATTATTCTTAACGAAGTAATATGCTGGCCCGAAGGTTTGCACTTTGCAGTAGGCAAGTGAAAATAACTCTCTTTAAAGCCTACTGCCAACCTTTCTACACGACCAGCCCTTGGTTCAGCTATACGCAAAAATGGATAAGTACCTACTACGCGTCCAGTACAACAATGGTTTCAGAATGTTGTTGGGGTTGCCTCGATACTGCAGTGCATCTACCATGTTTGCTGAGGCGCGGGTCGATGGCTTCCATGCCATAACTCGTAAGAAAACGGCCTCATTGCTAAGCAGAGTACAGGCCAGCTCCAACAGCATTCTGTAACTAGCTGCATTTTATTACAAAAATTCTCTCCATCCAAAGGTTGTCTGGAAGAAATTGCTTCTAAGCGATAAGACCGCCCATTGTACTTTGTTGCTTTTTATTTTTATTTCTTTTGTGGTGTACTGTAAAGTGTATTCCTTCATTCATTCTGAAAGTCATACCTCATAGATGTCATCTTCTTGTCATGATCTTTCATTCGGCTAATTGATCAAGAATCAACTAGCCTTATGACTAAAATATAATTTTTTAAATAAAATAAAAATTAACTAATTGCGTTATAATAAATTTCAGGTGAACGGCACGTTATTCCCGAAGCGCAGTAGTGAGACGCACACGATGTGGTCGCGGCTGCTGGCGCTGTGGAGGCATGTCTCCAAGCAGAGGAGCAAGTTCGAGACCGAGCCTGATACTGGTAACATATCTTCAATCTTCTAACAAAGAAAGAAAGAATGAATTAAAAGTTTTAATTTGTAACGGCACATTATGAGAACAAAGAGAGAATCAAACACATTTTGTAACTTATCAATATTTGTAGGTTTTAGGAGTAAAATCTGCACAAACTACTCCACAGAATGTTATAATGTACCTACATTATATAATTATGTGGAGTAGTTTGGTGCAGATTTTTATATAATGAAAAATATATATACAACCTGTGGGAACCTGTTTCGTTCCCGTTCGTCCTCTATAGTCATTCATTCCACCCAGTTTGAATATTAATTTTTATTGAAATTTTGTTCTCTGTTATGCCTATTAAGAAATCACACTTGTGCTAACCCATTTGACATATTTCATTAAGTTTTTACTAACAAATATGGATTTTTGCCATCTCAAAAACAAATGAATTGACTAGCATGCAATATTATTGCTGAGTTAAAAGGGGTAAAGAAACCCCCTTTAAACCCTCTTATAAAGTAGTATGGAGTAATTTTCTTAACAAACTTATTTTACGTGTTTTAGTTACGAATATTTGTGCCAAGAGTTTCATGTTCATAAACCCAAGAATAAATATCAAATAGTGTATTTATTTGACCGTTGTAGCTCTTACAAGATGAATGGACGACCTGATTAAGATTGCTGGGAGTGCAGGTCGCACATGATTGGTCGCGCTGGAATTTTGTGGGGTAGGTCAATGTTCAGCAGTGTACGTCCTCTGGCTGATATGATAATGATGTGGCTCTCGCAATTCTGATACAATCGTGAAGCCTGAATGACTAAATGTAATTTTTCCCCAGGGCTTCTAGGCAAGGGCGTGAGTCGCGCCGCACACCGGATATGGCAGTACGGATGCGTGGGCGCACTGGGTTCCCTCGCCCTCCTGCTCCTTCTTCCCGCTGCATGTATCCTGCTTAGCTGCTGCTCCTTGCTGGCTGCAGCCTCCGCGCCGCTATGGGTGCCGCCGCTGGCGCTGCTGGCGCACGCTGCCATGGCGCTGCTCTACGACTTCGACTGTCCACGCCCTCGCGCTCTTAATAGGTACTGGGCTCTTGCAGATGCCAAGAGATGGCTCAAATTATGGATCTGAGAAAAAAAGTCTACAAACCCTTTTTTCTTTACCGTGAAAGACACCTACCAAGAGTTAGTCACTGAGTGATTTGACAGTTTTGAGGGCTTTGAAAGTTCTTGAATATAACTTGAAGCTGTTGTTAGGCGTTTTATTTGTCAAACGTTAATCACCGGGTGATTTTCAAGAGTACGAATAAAGGGCAGGTAATGCTTTCCGTCAAATATTGCCCCGACAGTCGCCTATATCGAAACTTTAAGGAGATAACATTTACAGAGATTGGCCTTTTGATTTATTGGTCGTAAAGCCACTGTTGTGTTACAGATGGTGTCCGCTACTGGAGGTGGTGGTGTGGAGGGTGTGCGTACTGGGCGTGGTGCAGCCGCTCTGTGCGCTCTTGCTCGCGCTAGTGCTGTGTCCGCTTTGCGCGCTGCTGCTGCTGGTCGGTGAGTCACTCTGCAGGACGTGGTACAGGTGGTGCCGCTGCTGGAGCTGGTGAAGTGAAGGGTGTGCGTGCTGGGCGTGGTGCAGCCGCTCTGTGCGCTCTTGCTCGCGCTAGTGCTGTGGACGCTCTGCGCGCTGCTGCTGCTGGTCGGTGAGTCACTCTGCAGGACGTAGTGCAGGTGGTGCCGCTGCTGGAGCTGGTGGTGTGAAGGGTGTGCGTGCTGGGCGTGGTGCAGCCGCTCTGTGCGCTCTTGCTCGCGCTAGTGCTGTGTCCGCTCTGCGTGCTGCTGCTGCTGGTCGGTAAGTCACTCTGCAAGACGTGGTGCAGGTGGTGCTGCTGCTGGAAGGTGTGCACTATGCATGCTGGGGGTATCTTTTTTTATTTACCCGATTTCGCCCCATTACTGGCCAAAGGTCTCCCCAAGTCCTTCCAATTGTCCCTATCCTTCGATATCTTCCACTATCCTGTCGAAAGTGTCGAGATATTGATAGTGTTGTTCTCCAGGTGGGGTGGCGTGGTGCAGCTTGCGTGCCGCATGGGAGGAGGTGGCGTGGCGTGGCGTCATCTCCCGCGGGGCGCGTGTGCCGGCGCACGACTCCGCGTTCTGCAAGCGCGTAGCGGGCCCCGCGCATAACCAGCCCGCGAGATATCAACTAACGTCAGTACTTTATACATAGCTACTTTGATGAAAGTAGCTCCAAATCAAATATTTCTCTAAAAATCTTCTATGAAAATAATGAAAATTGGGAAGGCGCAAGCGTGGCGCGTGGTTTTACCGTTTCGTACCGTCAGCAATGTTTGTTAAGTTTTTAGAAACCCTTAATAAGACAAAAAAACATTTTGCCGTAATTATCTAGTTATGAACATTTTTGTAAAACAAAATTTGCTTAATAAATTGTTTTGTTTGAACAGATGCGCACAAGCGGTAGCGGCAGCGTGTGCGCGGGCGGAGTCAGAAGCGCTAGCGGACTGGTGCGTGGCATGTGAGCGAGCTATAGAGCGTCCGCTGCGCGACTACCGGCACTTCGTGGACGCCTGCTTCGGACCCTTCTCTGTGCAGATTGCAAAGGTACCACGCGAAATAATAACCAATAGCCTTGATACAATCAGTACATTTTATTGGTTATTCGAGAAAAGTCTTCTTGTATTTTTTCGACTTGTGCGACTAAGTTGATCATACTGAAAACTTTCATGTTGTCAGCAAAGCATAGAAATTGACCGCTAAGAAAACACTCGGAGATACCATCGACAAATATTAGAAACAGCAATGGCCCTAACAATGAACCTTGGGGGACTCCACTGGAATTACGGACCCAACCAGATATGCAGTTGTTTATCAGTACTGCCTGTGTTCTGTTGTCGATATATGATGCGAACCAACCGAGGCAGTCTCCCCTTATCCCAAAGAGTTGTAGCTTAAATAGAAGTAGTTGGTGGTCAATCCCGTCAAAGGCTTTACCGTAGTCTATGAAGTCGAGATAGCCTTAGCTTCCATTTTTGATTGGTGTTCCAGACGGGTGCATACAAGCAGCTGGAGCGAGAGTGCGCGTCGCTAGTGAACTCACTACGGGAGAAGGTGTCGGCGCGGCGCCGCGAGCTCACGCTGCCGCTGCCCGACGCGGCGCGCGCGCGCTGCCGGCTGCTGGCGAGGGACCTCACGGTACTCATACTCACACCAATACACCAATATTTACGCGCATCGTGTTTCTACAGACACAAAAAAACACAAATATCAATCAATCAATCATTTATTTTGAACATAAATACACACAGGATAGCTTTATACGTAGATGAAACACTGAAAAGTGCAATAGTTAAAACTGTGTCGCACTTTCCAATGCCCGACCTTATGACTAAGGAGACATTGACATTCCAGAGTATCTAATAAATAGTTGAAAGAGACAGAAAAATAAAAAATAAACAATGAAAATTATACTTAATTAATATTATGATATGATATAATTAATATTAATATTATGATGCAAGTTTTATAAAAAGCACTTTTATTATAAAGGTTATGTGTGTATTGGGTGTGTGTGGGCGTGTGGGTGTATGCATGTGTGTGTGGGTGTGTGTGTGTATGCGTGTGGGTGTGGGGTGTGTATGTGTGGGGAGTTTTTATATGTGAAGTTAGTGATGTGGGGTGTGCTTAAATGGTGGGTGTGAGTACGGGTGGGTGGGGTGTGGGAGTATGTGTAGTGTATGCGCATGTTTAAACAGGATAAGTGTGATTATGAGTGTTCGTTATCAGTACTATTTTCTAATTTGTATTAACTCCTCCGTATCATCATAAGAAAGGGTGAAAAGCCATTTTATAATTACAGTTTTACATTTAAAGTACGTCAGTGGGAAGATATTTAATAATTTATTAATTCTATTGTAGATAATGGGGCTCAAAAAATGGTCAAAAAAAATATCGTTTTATTATTGAGGCATTCCAGCGAAACAATCGCAGTCTCACGTGGAGATGGGCAGGACATTTGGCTAGAAGGGACTACGGACGATGTACTGGCGGAGGTGACGGAATGCTGGCCAAAGGTTCGTTTCGACCAAGAGATGGTTGGACGACAATGTTAGCTTGGTCGGGCTCTAATGGATGAAGATAGCGCAGGATTAAGCAATAGATAGGGCGGTCACCGATGTTGTGTGTTCCAGGTGTGCGTGGAGGCGGGCGGCGCGGAGCTGGCGCGTGTGTGGGGCGAGGCGGCGCGCGCGGAGGAGTGGTGGGCGCGCCGGGGGCTCGATTGCGGGGACTACACCGCGCTCGCAGCCAACACACTGTCGGAGGTAACTCCTATTCAATACCAGTGTAGCAATGCAGTACAAAATGTATATTTTTGTGATTCCTAGCTAACACACTATGAACACTGACCGTAACGTCAGAACAAGTTCTGAGCATTCTGTTTGTGGCAGGCGTTCGACCCCGACATCCTAGTCCCGCTAGAGGAGAGCGCGACGCGCCTGCCGTTGGAGAGCGGGCCGGGTGCGCGCGCCTGGGAGCAGCGGTGCGCGCGCACTGCGCCCCCCGACCTGGTGCCGGGTGGCGCGTGGGGGGCGGGGGGCGCGCCCCGCGTGCCGCCGCCCGTGCTCGACCTGCAGGCCTTCAGCCCGCGCGCGAGGCAGGCCGCGCCTCTGCCGCCGCCGGCCACCGTCGCGCTAGTGCTGCATAACAGGTACCTTTCAATATAATCGGACCTCTTCAACTTGATCCCACCATCTCCATTTTATCATTGGACAATCAGACCACAGCCATATGGTTGAATTACCTCCCATACTCTCAAATCGGTTTTTTCCATCGCCTGGAACGCCTTGCCTGAGTCTGTGTTTCCTGATAATTAAAACCTGGGAGTCTTCAAATCGCGAGTGAATAGGTTTTTTCTAGGCAAGCGTGATCCATCGTAGACTGCATCATCACTTGCCATCAGGCGAGATCTTAGTCAAACGTAAGCCTATAATGTATAAAACAAAAATAATAAGCACAATATACGTGTATAGATTTTGTAATGTTTTAGTGTAGGAGATCGTAAGCGCGGCTTAGTCGTGGAATGATATAAGAGATATAGATGCTTATAAGATAACTTTATTGTGCTTAACTGTACAATTAATGATGCTGATGGTTATGAGTGACTCGACCGCTAGCCGAGTGTGCACTGATTAGGTGAATCGCGCGTCGCCTCACTGAGGCTCACTTGACCTACGTAATCAAAATTGCTGACTGAGCTAAAGGTGTTAGTGTATCGAACACTTAGTGCTATTGAGGGTAGTAGGATTTGCTACACTCACTGTAGTTTGATTATTCATGTGACTACGTACAATAAATCAGTTTGCGATAGTCCATATTTCATTTAATATCACGAATGTGATATTGCAGAACACACAGGTGTATCTCATTTCTTCCATAGCTCATAATACATTTAAAAAACATCATTCTAACAATAGCTCGAACTCTTATCCATTTGTTACAAAATTTATAATGCATTTATAGAGTTTTAAACAAGGCTCTTACTTGTTAGCTAGTTGTTAGCTATTTAAGATAACATGAAAAGTGCGGTGGATGTACTATTGTTGATTTGATGATAATTTCACTGTTTGTTTTTGAACAGAGACTCGGATAACCCAGTCCCTCTTGATTCAGAACTTTGTGCCGAAATATTGAAGACTTTAGAAGACGCTCCGGACTCTGACGATAAACGAGGTAAACTATATTATATTATATGTTTAACATTGTAACTTGTTAAAAGAGCATCAAAATTTATTAAATATTTCAAATACTATTAAAATAAGGTAAATGCATTCAGTTTTTCGATTCCTTGTAGAAAAAAAAATCTAGTTATATTGTTGTCTACAACAGACACATTCAATAAGCTAATAAAAAAGTAACTTTAAATTTGCCAGCTAAACTACAATCAATCATGATGATTGTGTTAATAAATTAAATTAAATAAAAATAGCCTTTATTTCCTCTAAGAGTTGCATACTTAATTGAAATAACATTAGTAGTAAATTAAAACATAGTGTATTCAATTGTATTGAATTAACTTTCATATGAACTTTATTTTATTTTTTTATTTTGTTTCCTTTTTAGGGGCTATCCATTGCTGGATGAAGGCCTCCTTCATCTCTTGCTATATATTTATTTCTTGGGCAGTTTGTACCCAGTGGTACAAACTCCGGCGACAGACTGGCCGACCGCGTTCTCTCTTGCCATCTCGGGCCACCAGTGTAGCACTCTTTCGCTTCATCAATTGTCCTCTAGCTTCGCAACCTTTCCACTTCCATTTCAATTTTGCTGCCATGATGATTGTGTTATACATGCTTTTATATAATTAAACCTGTACAGTCAAGTTACGTTTACACATCATTCATATCAGTGAAATTGTAAGGAGTTAACCTTACATTTTTTTGGTCCTTCGAGCAACATATTAGTCGTGAACTGATTTATGCAAATGGACATCATCGATTTATTGATTTTTTATATAATGTTCAGCAGAGTCTGTGGAGCGTTACCGCGGCGGCGGCAGCTCCACGGGCTCGAGCTCTGACGCCGAGGAGGAAGACGATCGCCCTGAGATCTGCAGGTAAAATTGCAACCTGAGCGTTATTGCGACGCTATATTACACGGGTATTTATCGCGTTTAATATGTACGAAATCGCAGGGACTTAACGCTCGAATCACGCCTGTTTTACCACTTTTGGAGTTTTATAATACGTTCCATAAATATCAAAAGATTTACCACTCCTTGACCTTGACTTGTTAACTGTATCGCAGAGTGGAGCGAGGCGCCGGGGGCGGAGGCGCGTGTCGCTGGACGCTGACGGGGCGCGGCGTGCGGCTGCGCGCTGACCTCGCCAGCCCCGAGGACGTGACGCTGGACGCCGAGCGACGCGGCACCTCCGTGTGACGCCGAGGTACCGCTGCACGCTGACGGGGCGCGGCGTGTGGCTGCGCGCTGACGGGGAGCGGCACCTCTGTGTAAACATGTAGACGCTGACTGGATGATTACATCATTTTCCGATCCTCGTACATCAGTTTATCCGTAATACGACTCCACAAAAGTATTGGAATACCCACCAGCCTAAGCCAAAAGGATGGTATTCCATCTATAAACCTGCGCTACGCATAGTGGCTGCGTTTTTTGCTTAATTACTTATTTATATCTAGAAACTGTGAATACTCAAATCTGATCTGGTTTATTTGTTAGTATTTAAGGACATAGGATACCTGAAATTGAACGGGATAAAATGGAACAATACTGTGCTTATAATAGTTATAAATAGTATAATTCTCCCCCCCCCCCCCCCCCCCCTTTCACCCCTTAAGATGAAAAAACTTTAAAATATAGAAATAGGTATTCTAGTTACTAATTTATTTATAAAACAAAGCTAATACTAATGGAGCTGTTTACATTTAGAAATGTACTCGTAGATAAAATACAGTTGTAATTTTGACAGAGTGATGTATGCGCGTTTGTTATCCGCTCCGTAAGTAAGTTAGCACTCATAAAAATATATTAAATTTTTTCCCCAAAGATCTGATTCCAGTCGCATTTAATTCTGGTACCAAAATATAACGGTTTTTAGCATGAAATGGTTAATGAAAAGTCGACCTTAATGCTATCTTTATTAGAACAAAAACAAAGAATACATGTTATGCAAATTTAACGCAAATTTTTGGTCGAATAATTTTTCAGTATTTACATACATGCATTTTGAACTTTGATTTTTACAAACTATGAGACTGTAACTGATTGTTTTTTTACCATACTTTTGTTATTTTGAAGTAAATTATATAATAAGCTTATTTATCAAATATAAACTTTATATACAAAACATGTTATTGATTTAAGTGTAGTTAATTTACCAAAGAAAAGATGTAACTATGAACTGTTATTAGACGCCTTCATGGTCAGGTGGATGATTAGTAGTCTGAAATGCAAGACGTTGGTTTGATTCCCGGTGGTGTTATTATTATATCCCCCAAGGAGATTTAATCAGCCTAAACTTTTTCTGCTTCTATACAAAAGGGCATGTATCAAACGTAATGGATTTGCCCCTGACTACCCCTTTGTGGGATATATTCACAGGTCTGCGTACTGAGTGATTACGGATGTCCATAATAGGGATGAATATACTCGAGCTATATTATGATTATTTGAAATCTTTTTCCTGTTTATGTTTTTACGAACTTAAGTCTAAGAAGGTAGGTAGCTAATAAAATCATTGTAAATTATTGGTCAAATCGCTTCATGCGTTATTTTAGTAACACAGAGAACCTAGCACGAATATCGATAAGCGCTAGAAAAACGCTAGTAACATTTTAGACAATGACAACAGCGTTATTGTGCTATCATTGGCTAAAATGTTGATGTCAATGGCGTTTGACACATGAACGCTAATGTCATTTGGGAAAAGGAGGCTAACGTCTAAAAACGTTAAGAGTGCGTCCAGATTTTGTAACATGTTATAAAACTTTTGATACATAACATTTCCACATTAACATTGCATGTTTTATAACATGTTGTATAGTGTGGACTCACCTTTACAGAATTAAAAATAATTGAAGTATCACTCACCCTTGAATCGTGATACAGTTGTAAAAATTACTGATTTAAACAGGTATTTAACGTTCCGTTGTTGTTAACATCGGGATAACAAATAAAAAAGGTGCTACGCGATAAATACCCGTTTAAATCCGTAATTGTGTACAGTGATCGCGAAAGTTTGAAATATACTGTTGATTTTGTGAAATGTTAATATTCTTCTTTAAGCTTAACTCAGGTCTCGGTAGTGTCTAACTCACGTTAATTTTCGTGCTAAGTTCTCAGTAAATACGCTTAATACTCGTAAAAATAGCGCCATACCTCACACTAAGTGCACTTTGTCTCACAACGATAGTTTTAGTCGTAAGGCACGATTTAAGATGTAGTTTGTATTTAGTGTTTTAGTAAAAAAACAATTTCATACGTCCACTAATTATTCGGAAAAAATACATTTCATTAAATTCACGAAAAGTTTGATAAAAGATCATTAGGCGAAACCTATCCCGATGAGTGAATGAAAAAATAAATTAGGCTTAAATTGTAAAATAAAAAAAAATGTACACATTCAAATAAGAAATCTTGTTGGACAATTAATTATGTTATACAGTCTGTCACCGCATACACGACATTAAATTAGAACACGTATGCAGAATCGTATTTACTGATTTTAGAGATTGGTTTAATACGACAGCTTCAATATTTATCAAGTAATCGATACATTTCCAATAAACAGTTTTAAACGTAAATTGGCGGCGCTTTGCGTCGATGCCGCTTGGTCTTTAACAGATACATTATGAATGAATATGATTTGTTTACCTATTTTATGCAGGCTGTTTCATTGATATTTTAGGACTTGAAATTAAGGTACATTGGAAATTTAAAAAATTCCATGGTAATGAATTTGAAAAAAAAAAACCATCAATACTAGCCATCAGCCCTACCCGTGATTTTAATTAAATTCGTAAATGCGGTGACACGCAGTATATATTAAAGGGTTAGATCTCTTATTGCATGTAAAAAGGGCCTAACGCGGTACCATTATTATTATGTACTCAGTACACCTTACTAACGTCAAAACACTGTTGTCTTTTTTTTATTTATGTATTTGTATAGTAATGCGAGCCATATCATCGTAAACTTGAGATATATTTATGCTCATACTTATGCATTTTGCCTTTTTTCATTTCTGTACACCGTGAGTAAAAATTCCATGTTATTATGCCCAATCATTTTTTATGCTCAATTTAGTTAAATAGGCCTAAAGTCAAATTATAACGGGTCATTCTTTAAAATATTTGTGTGTGTTGGCCCTAATGAACTTATTATAATGGATTGTAACAATTTTTATTTCTAAACTTCCCGACGTCAATTTACAAAACTATGGCCTAAAAAGCAATTTCAAAACAGTTAAGCTAAATTCTACTGTATTGTTATTTGTATGTTTGAAAACTGTGTGTAGGTATTATAATTTTATTTTGTATGTTTTAACATATTTTGTCTTTTAGCGAGTGGTAACTTCACACATAATTAAAATTGACGTATACGCTTTTAAAATAGCATCAATATTAAATAAAAATTTTGAAACAACGATATTTTAATTTTAACAGAAATGCAAGTTTTTAAGTCGCTGTAAATAAATAAGTATTGTTATTTAGAAATAGATAACTGAAAAGCAAATAGGAAGTAAGTTAAGTAATTGCCTGAAACCAAATCGCAATATTGCCGCTATTTCTAACTTAGTTAGTGATCATTTAGCTGTAAGCTGCATAATACTGTATACAGTCCTAAAATATTAAGTATTGTATCTTGAATTTCTTTATTTGGATAAACCATGAGAAAATTTTCTTTTTTTGGGCAGGCGTAGTCGTGTAAAACAAGAGATCTAGATTTTAACCCCTACCTTGACAATAACGTTGACTAAATACTAAATTGAACTATGAAATTTACAATGTAACAAGTTCTACATTAGGGATATATTCTCAAAAAAACGTTGACACGGTCAATTGATTTGGATTTTTTGCTCTATGACCATTCTTTAAGGCTTTTATCGGATTTCATTGTAATCATTAGAGCCGTGATTACGCTAAAAGACTATTACAAACCATATTAACATATTTCATTTCGTCAACATCATTTGGCACACAGGCCTTGCCCTAATTGAACATATACCATCATTGACGACCTCCGTGGTGCAGTGGGCGAATAGCCGGCTGAGACGCAGGAGGTAGTGGGTTCGATTCTCGCCGCGGAACAAATGTTTGCATGATCTACAGATATTTGTTCCGGGTCTGGTTGTTTCTTTATATATTATAAGTATGTATTTACAAAAAAAATGTATATAAGTATTCCATCAGTTATCTGGTTCCCATAGTACAAGTTCTGCTTAGTTTGGGGCTAGATAGTGTTGTGTGAAATGTCCAGCAATATTTATTTATTTTATACAGTAGTACTATTGTATGCAGTATTTATTACGTATTTTATTTAGTATTCCATGACACCCTATATTAGAACTATGTAAGTAAATTTAATTTGTCAAAAACTCGAATTGAGTGGCTTGAAGTTGTATAAATTAAGTTGTATGTTTTTTCTGAACTCTAAAATATGTAATTCATTCGCGTACAATTTTATTACATTTGTCATAATTTTTGTTAGAATAATGTATTAGCAAACAGATTTCTAGCTAGGTTTGGTGGAAGTTAAAGATTGTAAAAATGTAGGTACTTATGATTTATAAAATCATCACAAAAGTTACGAGCCTGACGGGACTTGAACCTGCAACCTTCCTCTTGATACGAGAATGCGTCGACTTTGCCACAAGCTCCCTTTAAATAAAATTAACTATTACACATTAACTTGTGTATTTTTTTGACAAATAGTATATATACCTACTAATCGACAGAAATGAGAGTAAGTTTCAGAACTCTATTCAGAACGTTTAAGATTTTTGAAATGCAATCAAATTCTACAAAATCGCCACATGTTTTAGATTTAGGGTATGCGAAGTTTAATATTTATTTATCTAAAATATATTTTAAGTATGAGCGAAGCGAAACGTTACGGTTTAGGTGTAAAAATAAGTTACATTTTAAATGATCGAATCATATTATTTTCTTTCAGTTTACACTGATCTTGTATAATAAATAAAAGCTGAATAGTGAAATTAAATTGAGATTAAACCATTAAATTTAAAATGTATCAAGATTAAACTAAATACAACACTCGCAAAAAACTATGTAGGTATGATTTTTTAAAATTGATAATACGACGAACCAGAACAAAATATTAACGTGACTTGGCCGTAAAGTCTTTTAACCATAAATAAGGACTCAATTCGCAGTAGTTAACTAAATGTTTTCATATTTGCATAGATTTTTGCGAATATTAGAGATAGATAAGAAATAGATAAAGGTACCAAAAATAAAAAAGATATCCATATTTATATTTAGCCTATGTATGTTGTGCGCAAGGGCACAATACAGATTGCAGTATGTTAACTATTAACACGGCACAATGCATAGCACCGCCAGCGACATTAATAATTTTTATGGACAAAAATTTTCAGTTGATTGTAAAGTAATTCTTTCTGTTACAGAATTTGGTTTAAATTATGAACATTTTCTTATTTCTTATTTTTTTGTGCCACTTAATGCACGCGTCTGGATTGAGAGCCCAAGTCATTTGGACATCATAACAGTTTTAATTCACGTCTAAGAAATTTATGGACCATTGCTAAAGTTTACTATTTTTAACTAATTTCCCTATAAGTCTCAATTTGTTTCGCAAGAATTTAAAAAGTGGGCCCTCAGTCCAGATGCACATTGTTGTATCTAGCTTGTAAGGTGCAATAAAGAATTACCATTCATTCATTATGTTATATATTTAACAAGCTGTTGCCCGCGACTTCGTACGCGTTAAACTCCTAAATGTGTAGGTATCATAGAAATAAAGCTAAACTCGCTGTTGCAACTTAACTTGACACCCCATTTGTATCCTATGTGAACTGATTTATGGGATAAAAGGTAGCCTATGTGGTAATCCAGGTTATAATCTACGTATATACCAAATTTCATCGAAATCGGTTCAGCCGTTACGACGTGGTTGAGTAACAAATAAATCCAAACTTTTACATTTATAATATATGTGATTTAATTAATTTATGACCCATGTGTGGAGTACCTACAGCAATGTAATTAATTATCTGTGACGTTAACTACTTGGTAATGTTCTGTGGCCTAGATTCTTAGTGACCTTACTGTTTGATACTTTAATGTGGTCCATATTGTAAAATAATGTAACAGGCAGCAGGTTTCGAACGCTATTGCTCATTGTTGCTTTAGGTATGCTATTTATAGCTGTAAGTCAAACTTATCTCGAGGAAAATGTGTATAAATAAATTAATCGCAAGCTCACACTTCTTTCATTTATCCTCAACGACCGACCGACGAGGACGTAGGCGTAGCCAAGATTCTTCTTTTTCTTAGGCTTCATATTTCCAATACAACTAAATACTAAGCTAGAATAAAAAAATCGTGTGTGTTGTTATGTACGCACTTAAGAAGTTATACTTCTTTGGCGTAACATAACAAAAATAGCTAAAGATTTCATTCCGTATGCCCCAACTCTTTGTAGCTAACTTCATCATGTCGCTTTTTGGTTGTCGGCGTGCGCGCGCATGAGACAGTTATCAGCTAACTTCATCATGTCGCTTTTTGGTTGTCGGCGTGCGCGCGCATGAGACAGTTATCAGCTAACTTCATCATGTCGCTTTTTGGTTGTCGGCGTGGGCGCGCATGAGACAGTTATCAGCTAACTTCATCATGTCGCTTTTTGGTGATCGGAGTGCGCGCGCATAAGACAGTTATCAGCTAACTTCATCATGTCGCTTTTTGGATGTTGGTGTGCGCGCGCATGAGACAGTAATCACCTAACTTCATCATTTCTTTTTTGGCCGTCGGTGTGCGCGCATGAGACAGTAATCACCTAACTTCATCATGTCGTTTTTTGGCTGTCGGTGTGCGCGCGCATCGTTAAAATTTTACTCATAATTTTTTCCAACGCGCTAAAAGAAGTATAACTTCAAAAGGCAATACAATGGGCGGCCTTACTGCTGAAAGCTATCTCTTCCAGGAAACCTTTGGATGGAGCGAAATAGGTTAACCTACTTTACGAATATATGACCGCCCGCCCTGGAAAAGTTTATCTTAGCATATTATTTATCTGTCTCTATGGAAAAACATATTCAAAATTCCTTATTGCCTTTCTTCAAAATGAGACTACTGTTTACAAAATAACCATTACCTACGCTAATTGGGTAATTTGGGGATGACAAAATAAAACAAAATAATATTGAATGGAATTTTAAATTTATTAATAAAACCTACCTAACTAGTAAAAACTATAAATGTCGCCTTTTTACACGTTTGTATCACATACTCTTTGTGATGATGACTGTGGGGGTCAGGGTGGTCATCTTTGCATACATGCAACTAGAAGCATATTTCCAAAATATTTCAGTAATACTTAGGGAAGCTATGTACTGTTGAAATATTGTAAAAACATTAACATAAAACCTCGAGTTTTAATTATGTAATTGATTGCACGTCCACTTTTACCAGACAATTGATTTTTGTATCTTCGTTGGTCATATTAGTAATCGAAATAATGAATATTAAATATGAATAATTTAAGTATTTAAAAAAAATTACTTGTGAATTCGAGATTCAAATTCAGTATTGATAATGTTTCCATTTAGTTGTGTCCACCCACGTCCATCAAATATGACGTAATAATCTTTAAAACTTTAACTGAATCCATATGAATATAAAAGCTATTTTCTCTTTTCTCAGCGAATACAAACGCATAAGTAATATTAATTAAACTTCTACAATCTAATCCTAATTTAACAATTTATAAATTTCAAAAATTTGTTTTGCCTACCTACCTAATGATTAAATAAAAAAATATAAAAGTAATTATAATGAAATAAAGATATGCGAAGCTATATAACTTAATAGGCTAGAGTATATTAAATGACAAAGTATGCGTATTCATAAGAAAATGGTTAGTATGTTTTTAAGATTAGAGACAGTTTCTAAATAAGTGTCGTAAAGCTGCGTGTTCACTAAAGCGCTCCGCATGCGTTCCATTTTGTGCTTTCTATGAAAAATAAATGCAGACAAGCTACTTGTCGTCTACAAGTAACTCTAAATAAAAATAAAACAGACTTCAGAAAACAGAAAAAAAAATCGAGAACGGGGCTCTAAAATCAAACTTCTACATAAGTACTTCATTTTTAGAAAGCTCCAAAAATGCCACATACTGAATGCAAGCAAATTTTTTTTTTCATCCCATTTTCCTCGGTGGAAAGTACCTTAATTATTAAACTCCAATGAAACCTAAATGAAACCATAATGAAACTTCGCGTTATAACCTATCAATTTAAAAAAGAATCACCAACATTCGTATAGAAAAAAGTAATGCATACAGAATACATCATCGTCATCAGCCTTCTCATCCCACAGCTGCGCATGGGCTTCGCTTTCGCCATTCGCCTCTGTCCTGCGCTATTCTACGTCGACCCATCTTTCCGGCGGACGACCTGCGTTCCTATGCATACATACATTTAAAAAATTCGACGAATTGAACCCCTTTTGAAAGTGTTAAAAAAGTGCGGCACGTCCGGAGCGCTTCAGTGTACACTCCACCGTCTCTAGCTCTTACATAACATCGCTTCCATACTCGCAATATGTCAGGTCTTTAACGACAGCTCCAGCTCAAGAGAACCACCTCCGAAGGGTTTACTTAAGATAGGCAAGGTCAAGTGTCACGCTTGCTACCTTTTCAACCCCGTGTAGATTGGAGCCACCATTCAAACCAAAGCGAAACAAAACTAATTCTTATTTTATAATGCTATCGCGACCTCGACTGACTTAAATCAGGTTTGAAATCCGGTGTTAATAGTTTACAATCGAGATCGCGGTAATATCCAAGACAATACGCAATCACTATGACGAACTTATTCTTATTTAAAAAAGGATATAAAACAAAATACTTTTTGTAAAACCAATTAAAGCCGCTCAGGTTAAATTACATTTAGGTAGGTACAAAGTACAGTTTTTTGATAGTAAACGTTATTTTATATTTATATTTTTGTGTAATATAAAAATAAATATAACTCTAATACATACACGTTTATAATATCTAATGTTTTTAATTGAAATATGTCATTCATTATAACACTATCAAGCTATACTTACGAACTATGGCCACACAGAACATTTTGATTCTTAATCTAACTTTAAAATGATTTATACATAACCTGTTAATTTTAACATAGATTGGGATCCATTTCGGACACTAGACCACTAAGGTTGTCGGATTGAAGCGAATTTCTCATACATTTTAGTGTGCAATTTTATAACTAGGTATAAAAATATTTTAGGCCGATTTCCATTCACTCAAGAGATTCCGTCAGTCCAGCCAATTATTCAAAAAGTATTACCATCCTGTGAAACGATACAATTGTGTGGATCATCATGTGACATCAAAATCATGATCTTTTGACCAACACATACAAATCATTTATATCAATTAAAACATGGGTACATAGAGTCCTATGTCTTCGGTTTTAGTTAAAGAACTGTATTACAGAAGACAGCTCCAGCTTGAAATTGCTTCAACTCGTTCAAAAATGTTACAGTTTAGATGTAATATGTTTTCTTTAATGAATGTATTCTAAAAGTTTTATTAAAAAGAACAACCAGCCTTGTTTCTTGCCTTTCCTGGCTTGGTCGCGAAGGAACAAGCAGTAAATGGACGTTTAAAAGTGATCCTTGTGATTTTAATGAATAAAAAGATTGATTTTTTTTAAAGCTTCATCCCCATCACTTTATTGCGTTGATCCACATTCAGCCTGAGGGCCTGGTCCGAAACAAAATGTGCCGTGTCGACATAATACATGTACACATAAAACTATTCAAATTAGTCCACTAAAGAAAAGCAGCAACTTTAATATCTACACATATCCGTGTGTGTACAATTGTATATGCTTATCAATCTCTAAATATATTAAAACTAGCTCTTCTCTTCCCCATCGGACCCCAACGCGAAATATTCTCTGATTGTAAGGCGTTTCAAGGTACATTTATTGCTTCCTTTTCCACACGGATTCGCAGCTAAAATTAAAGTCCATTACAATTCGAAAACTCTACTTAACCGTAACTCTTACATCTAGATTCTTGTTTGTTAATATTAAACCGCTCAAACAAATAATTCAAAACGCGAGTACTAATTGTACCAAGAATAAAGTATGTGCCAATTCTGTTTCATTACCACTGAATTCACCTTTTAGATTGTAAAGGATTTTAATGATCGTAAACTTGCTCTAAATGACAAAACAAGACGATCGGCATAATCGGCAGACAGATTCTGTCAATAAATTCTTTAATTCACATCATAAGTCATAGATAAAACATAAAAGTACGTTTTAAGAGGAATAATCAAGGAAAGCTATAATAAAACAAAGTAATATATCGTAAGAGCAACCCAACCACAAGCCATCTCTTCCAGTCAACATGATTTGTTCTGCCTTAGTGTTTTCTACGTGTAGTAATTTGTTCACATAAAATAAAGTGTGAATAGGTAAAACTGAATTTGAAGACATTTCATTATGTAGAATCCATTTCATAAACCTATTTAAATACGTATCACACGTATCTGTAGACAAGTTAAAAGAAAATATTGGTTAAATATGTATGTTAAACTACAACTAAATACATAACTACCAACACCAATTTACAGAATTCTAGATAAATGATTATTGGGAATGTTAATAAACAAAATGCGTTACATTTAAATACCTTACAAAATTACCATTTCATATTTTTTTCATCCATATTATATCATTCATATTATACGTCAGATCGATTTATTGTCGACTAGCTTCCGCCCGCGGCTTCGCACGCGTGATTTGTCAATAAAAAGTAACCTACGTGTTAATTCAGGTTATAATCTACGTACATACCAAATTTCTTCAAAATCGGTTAAGCAGTTACGACGTGGTTGAGTAACAAATAAACATCCAAACTTTCGCATTTATAATATTAGTGTGTTAAACGTTTTTATTACAAGAAGCTTTAAGATATGTTCATTAGTAGTGTGAGACGCTAAGGGTCAGGCCACAAAAAAAAACACTGCTTAGCGCTTGTTTAAAACTATCCTATACAAAATTGGTAAGCATTTAAACACGCGCTAAACACCTGTTTAACTTTTTGTGGTAACAAGATAACACTCTCAGTGAGTAAGAAGCTTTAAAGATCAGTGCAATCGGTCTGTTTAACCAGAACTGCTTTATTGGTGCTCCCACACACCTGTTATATAACTTTATATAACTAATGTAACACATTTTGTAACAAATGTTATTGTGTTACATAAACTCATATCCATACATATATATCCATATTATGCGAAAGTAACTCTGTTTGTTTGTTACCTTTTCATGACTAAACGGCTGAACGGATCGTAATTAAATTTGGCGAGGAGATAGATTATATCCTGGGGAAGGACATAAGCTACTTTTTACTCGACTTCGCAAAAGGAGGGTAATGTTTTTATTGAAAACCCGCGCGTGCGAAGCCGTGTGAGGGTCAGCTAGTAACATTATATCTGTTGTATGGGAGCACCAAAACAATAAAAGTGAATAAAAGTTTAGCATAATCAACAGAAATCAATAAAATATCCGTACTACTATGAACAGGTTCACTTAAATATTTAAAAACACTACTACAATATTACTAAAGATCGATTTCAAAAATACACACAATATTTTTCACGATATAAATTATATAATTGCATATAAAATCTATATTGTAAATACTTAGATAAAATATGTGAAAAAGGTTATAAAAATTCAGCATAAAGAAATTCAGTTGAATTTGCTTTAGGTATCAAAAAATATTAAAACAACAGAGTTAAACACATCATGGAAATCGTTTCTAACTAAAGTTTTTATAGAGTATTTTATTCGTTAATTATATATTATTGGTCCTTATGTTTAGCTAAATAAATCATTTTTAGGTCTGTAATACAGAACTATACACACATCACTATAGTACAAGTTGTCACAAGGTGGGAAGTTGACACGGGCAGCGGCCAGCTACTAGTTTATAACAACTGTACACTTGTTTATGCACATCTTGTATCTAGTAAAGTTATAGCTAGAAGGAAATGTTCTTACAAAACTAACCCTAACTTTGAAATGCACACATCACAGATTTTGCTAAAAATGGACAGTCGTAACAGTCTCAAATTGCAAAAAAATTCTATAATAGTTATAAGTTATTGTTAATTGACTAAGAATACTTTCTTGTAGAATACAATGCTCCATCTCAACTTTCCACTCGTATTTGAATATAGTTGTGTAGTACGAACCTTAGATTGTTTGCTCAGTACAAGCCACTGACGATAACATTTATATACTTTCAAGCAAAGGACTTCTTAACTTGTACATTCAATAAAACCATTGATTTAACATTGCCAGTAGTATCAGGAATATCTACATAATTACAATCTACTGTTGATAATAATCTTATTTTTAATATAAAACAGATATCTACATTTCTGAGAGTAATAAGTAAATCCGTTTATTTTTCAAATCACCAGTATAAAAAGAAACAATATAACAGGCGGGTGAGGCTTGTCACAATCCCTGATTCATCTGATTACTATTGCTTTATTAGTATGAGCCCTTTCAGATTTATACCATTTATACTAAAAATATGTCATATAAAACTACACAACTTAAGAAAATACATAGCGGTTCCGCCCACATCTTCCCTAAACAGAATCAACCCTAATAATAATTTATTTGTTTCAAAACCTCCCCCGATCCGTGCGAAGCGACCTTCAAACTATATTCTCAAATCTCACAATAAATTACTTATCATATTTTTCCCGATTAGTTTGTAAAACGACGACCCATCTCGGTTCAGTATAAAATCTATCCGAAACGAAGCCACCCAGGATTCGCGCAAATCGACATCGCGCAAGTCACCGCCGCAAGCGCAATCCGAAGGATCGCCCTGTCTAATTTACCAACTGCGGAAAAATACTCCGAGGACGAGCAGCTAGCGCAGCTCGAGCAGCTAGCGGCGCAGCGGCGTGCGGCAGTAGGGGCAGTCTGCGGCCTCCGCGGCGCACGGCTCGCACACCGCCAGGTGGTTGCAGGGCGCCAGTGTCACGGAGCGCGCGCGCTCCTCGCACACCATGCACTTGGTGGCCGTCTCCAGGTACAGTGCCTTCTCTATGTCCTCCAGGTCCTCGCGCGCCGCCGCCTGCAGCGCCTTCAGTGTGCCCAGCGGCAGCCCGCGCAGCTCCCGCCGCGCCTCCCCGCGCCGCGCGCGCGCCGTCGCCAGCGCCTCGTCCCGCGCGCGCTCCGCCGCCGCCGCCTTGCGCAGCGCCTCGTCTAGCTCGCGGCGCCACGCTTCGCACGCCGCGCGCGCCTGCGCGATGCGCTCGTCCCAGCGCGCCACCGCCGCGCGCGACGCCACCACCTCCTCGCGCAGTCGCGCCACCTCCCCGCCGCCCCCACCCGGCGACGAGCAGAACTCGAACGACGTCGCGCCGAAGCTCGCGGGCCGCGCCCCGGCCCCCGCGAACAGGCGCTCCGCGTCGGACGCGAGCCGCAGGAAGGGCGGCAGCGGGCTGCCGGCGCCCGCGGGGCTGAAGCCGCGCATGGGTGCGCGCGGGATGTTGACCGGCGCGGAGGCGGGCAGCGCGGGCTCCGAGTCAGCGAGGTCGCGGTCGAGCGCCGCCATCAGGTTAAGCGGGTCGTCGAGCGAGAGGTCGTCGAGCGCGTTGCCGACCACCTCCTGCAGCACGGCCGCGTCGAAGGCGGAAGCGCGCGGCGGCCACGCGGGCACGGGCGCGGGGGCTGGCGCGGGGGCCGGGGCCGGCGCCGAGGCGGACCCCACGCTGGAGGTGGAGGCGCACTCGCTGTCGAGTCCGTTGGCGTGCGGCGGCTCGCCGTTGGGCGGCAGCGCGGAAGACAGCAGCTCGGCGAAGGAGGTGCCGCAGTCGAGCGCGCCCAGCTCGCGCGCCGCGCCCGGCTCCTCGGCTGCAACGACGCACGGGTCAGTACGAAGGACAGGGTACGGGGGGGAGGGGGGGGGTGCAGGAGGGGCAGGCTGTATATACTCACTGCACACATGCGCGAAAGCGCAGAAGAGACCGCGCGGGCAGTAGCCGGCTTGCTGCACGTCGTTGCACTTGGTGGACTTATATATCTCCGGGTGGAACTGCTGTTCTGTGCGAGTGTGGCAGTACGCGCAGGCATCGCCCGCCTCGCAGTTGGTGGGCTCGCCCCACTCCTCGCCGTGCTTCACGTTGGGGCACGGCGTGCTGCGGTACTTGTACTTCCGAGGGGATCTCCGCTTATCCTGGATGCACACAGGTGCGTAAGTTAGCATAGTTTAGGTTTCACACATGTTTGAGATGGACATCACACTAGATGACAATATAAATGCTTTTGCGAGCTATTTCGATGCAACAAAAAACAAAAAATTTATTGCTCTGGAAATCTATCCTTTATGTAAGAAACCAAAATGAGCAAGATTGTGAAATACAGTGTCACTCACTTTGCTATTGTGGTACTGCGGGCATGCGTATCCCTGTCTGCAGAGCCGGGGCGGTCGTTTGCATGGTTCCGTTTTGTACGAAGACAAGACATAATTTGTATCTGTAAGTAAAATTAAACATTACGAAGATTAGGAAACTATTTCTTTCAACAGAAGAATTTTCAGTTATCCAAGTATTTTGTGCTGATAAATGTTATTTTAGCGTGAAAGTCCTAACATTGTAACTACCTTCAAAATTATATTTTAAAAAATCAAACTTTATGAGGAATTTGCTATAAGATCCTTGTTTTCGCGACTGGGTCACTGCTGGGTCTATGCCTTTTGCCCTGAAAATCGGATTATTTAGAATTAGATGATAGAGAAGCTTGGGATTGAAATTGCTCCAACTCATTGAAAATGTTACAATTTAGACGTAATTTATTTTCTGTATTGTTATGTATTGTAAAAGGATCATTAAAAAAAAACAACCAGCCTTGTTTCTTGCCTTTCTTTCCTGGCTTGGTCGCGAAGGAATAGGCAGTAAAATTGACATTTCAAAGTGATCCTTGTGATTTTAATGAATAAAAATATTTGACTTTAACTTTGAAAAACGCTCCTCATGTTTACTGTTTACGTACTGTTTTACGTTAGCGACATTGACTTGGCTTAATCGCATCCAGTCCGGGCGGGCGCAGGTAGCGGTACATACCTTGCCACTTGGGGTCCTCCAGCATGAGATTGCGCTCGCGGTCGAGCGCGTTGGGCGCGTGCGGCTCGTCGTCCGCCGGCTCAGGCTGCAATTCGCGCGCGTCCAGTACGGGCGGACGCAGGTCGGGCCCGCCGTGCGCGAAGGCGCAGTGCGCTCCGTTCTTTGTGCAGAGGCCGCGCGCGTCCGTGTCGTGCACGCACATGCACGTCTTGTAATAGCGCAGGTGGTAGCGCCGCTCCGTGTCGCCTGCCGTGCGGTGCAAATATGGACACCTGCACGCGTACATAATGATAATCATTTATTTTCATAGGCACTTTATGCAAACATCTATTTTATAACGCTATTCAACTATTTTAGTGATATGCATTATGCACAAACATTTCTAAGGATTTGCAAAAGTCAAAAATAAATTCTCTTAATTAAACTCCATTGATGAAAAATTATATACCTTTTCTAAATGTATCAGATATGAAAAACAAAAAAATATTATTCGTAATCTATACTATAAAAATAGTCCCACGAAATGCATAACCAAAAAATATGACTTAGTTTCATTCAAATTACAGGTAACGGGAGTACATGTTATTTGGATTCACTTTTTTGGGTAGAAATTGCAGTTATTCTGGATTTCAGACTTGTCCCTATATTTGTGTCACTAAAGCTACACGCATACCAAATTTCAGCACTGTGGGGTTACTGGTGTTCCCTGTGAATTTTGTCAAAGTTCAGTTTTTATTATGGCTAATAAATTAAAAACTACAAAGGTAAAACTAAAAATAAAAACAGGGTCAAAATGTACTCACAATACCTTTTATTAGACATGCCATTTGACCGGATAGTTCCATTTTGTTTTTTTTACCCCTCTTGAACCCCAATATCTCAACAACCCCCAACATTTTTAGCTCATTGAGTCACACCAAAATTGTGCCATCACTACCTACCTATATACCAAATTTCATGATGATTGGATAAACGCTTCGAAAGTTATCCTTGTACAAACAAACATACATACAACGCCGATTTTCCCAAGTTGATTTGGAGATCTCGCTTCACTCGATCAATCAAATGGTGTTTGCTGAGATCATACATTTATAGTGACTTGCGCAACGATGCCTAAACGTATTTAGTGGCTAAATATGATTCAGAGAGTTGTCAAATCATACAACTACATCAAATTTAAACATATTTGGTCACTAAATACATTTTGGGATTGTTGTGCAAGCCAGTCTTAAAAATAGCAAGGAAACAGTAACAATAGTAATCATAACCATGATACTTTCTAAAGTTACATCACAAGGATCATTCTGGAACAAGAGGATCCTAATATGGGAACATATATGTTTTTGTTGCATATGGAGTTAAATATAATTTTCTTATGAGAATAAATTTTCATAGTCTTGTTTACCACCAAAGAGGAGACCGAGAAAAACAAACATAATTACCAAGATCATAATTTTGTTTAACTAACTTTGAAACAAAAGTTGAATTGTAAACAAAAAAAGCCATGACCCTCACAAAACATCAACAACTCTGCAGGTCTTATTATGAGTAATTAACATTTGATAAAATAACAACGTTTTGTGATGTATTTTTATGAGTCAAAAAAACCAAAACGTAAACAAAGCTTTGTACTCACTCATCGCCATCCTCGCAGATCCCTGAAGTCTCATTATATTTCGTACAATAGTTATCAGCACTATAATTGAATGACCCATCTCTTTTTCTAACTGGTCTTCTTCTTCTTTGATTATTAAAATGCCAATGAAAACACGTAAAAGGCCTATGTTGTGTACATTTATGTTGTAAGAATGATGGACACTGTTCCACTCGAAACTCCTTCAAATATCTGCAACACAATAAACAGCGAAAGGTTACTACGAAACTATCGCGACATGATAATAAATCAGCTTAGTACAAGTTATTTACTTATAGTGATTAGGTTTTTCTGTTTGGGCTGCTAACAAAGGTTTGGATTCCGACGGCATTTTGGAAAACTCTTGGAAAACTATTATTGCGCCTCTCGCTTCGCGCAGGGCACGCTCGCCGAAAACAACCAATTTTATTGCAATACACGATCACGTCAATATTAAGAATTTATAGAGATAAAAATAACAAACAATTAACAATATTCTTTTCATTCTAAAACAAGATAAAACACTAATATTTTGGTAAAAATAGCCTTGACTTGGGCTTGTAAAACAATGTCATGACATGACTGACAGACATTTAGACACTACAGACAGACAGACAGACAACTTCAGACAAAGCAAAGCAAGCAAGCAAAAGAGTGGAGTATTGTTTTTCAGAAAATATGATACTTGGCAACATTATAACTCGACTCGTCTGAAGACAGCTTTATCTCGTAACAATCAGTTGGCTTCGGCATCAGTCCACAGCACATGCAGCAGCCTTACCCTTCAGCCACATAACTCGCCTTGGTGCGAGGAAAGTGGGCATGGGCGTAATGTGGCCACGTTACTTCATGCCCTACTCCACATTTTGTCGGTTTTTTGTGTACGAGTCAAAGGGCCGGCAATATGAACGCGATTAGATGAACAGATTTTGGCATGTAAACCATATTTTTTGGTGGCTTATCTCCAGACAGCGCCATCTATTACGTTGGTTGGAACTAATGTTTTTTTTAATATCGAAATCGATAAGCCCTTTTAATGAAAATGGTACCTTTGAAGCTTCATGGTTCGTAAACGGACTCTTGTAACAAAAAAGTATTGAAGAAACCTATATAATGTTTTAGAAAGATCAACGATATCAAAACATGATAGGGTGCGTGACTAAAAAAAATCACCTCAACTTCCATTGTTTTTTTTAGCTTTTATTTTTTATATGCGTAACTTAACATCAGTCAAACAGCTTTACAAGTTTACGAGTAAAACGGCTGTAAAGTGTCAGTCGGGACGGACAGACAGATGGACATGGCGAAACTATAAGGGTTACAAGTTTGACTACGGAATCTTAAACATTATATGTATCAATAATTTTACATTTATAATAATAGTCTGATGAATTAATTATATTGACAACACTGATTAGTATGTAATTAATCAAGACAATACATAATTTACCTTAGGTAATATTATGTAACTAATTTCAAAAATTTAATTTATTTTAATTTGAAGGTACGTATGACGTATAGGTATAGGTAGATACACGTTAAGTTAATATAAGTACAATATTAATATTAGATTATTATTTATTATGTAATACATATTAATATAAAGCATAAATAAGTTTAAGTTTTAGTGTGCGTTTTTAAAATGCAATTATAAATTTTGCCACGCCCTAACCACTGCATGTCATTTAGATTACTACACAATACTTTATTCATAATGATGTTTGTATGTAACTAATTTCGTGTCGCAAATAAAGAATATGAAAGAATATGACATTACTATCTTTATTTTAGCTGCTTGCCTAGTTGCATAGTGTATAGAAGACTAGAAGTCTTATTCCAACGAAAAGTAGGATGAAGGATGTTGCGCCGCACCCATAGAGAAATACGACCGCGCCGCTTGCTAAGGAGAATCCACCAATCACAACTTAGTTTTAAATACCAATCAAAACCACGAAAACATGGCAATTGCAACCAATCAGCATTCAGTATTATAGCGTCAGTTTCACCCGCCATTCTCTTCGACGCCATCTTGAGCATCTGATCGGTTGTTGTGGAGTGCTTGATTTGTGTTAAAAAGTTTAATCGCTCGTTTCAACGTCTCAAAAGGTGAATATTGTTGTTATTCTTTCTTGTAGTCTGATTGCTTTGTAGAGATAATATAAAATTAGAATATTAATAAAGTTTCTCTGGTGATCACTTCGACACAATTTCCCTCCTAAAAATATTGATGCATCTTGTCTAAAAAAATTATTGTTTGTTGCATTTCAGTGAAATATGGCACGTACCAAGCAGACAGCTCGTAAATCTACTGGAGGCAAAGCTCCTCGCAAACAACTGGCTACTAAGGCAGCCCGTAAATCAGCTCCCAGCACAGGAGGAGTCAAGAAGCCTCATCGTTATCGCCCGGGTACAGTGGCTCTTCGTGAGATCAGGCGTTACCAGAAGTCAACTGAGTTGCTCATCCGCAAACTGCCATTCCAAAGACTTGTAAGAGAAATCGCGCAAGATTTCAAAACTGACCTGCGTTTCCAGTCTGCCGCCATTGGGGCTCTGCAGGTGTGTATTGCATTATCTAAGCGCCATGTTTGCTAGGAATCACATACTTGATATGATAAGCAATTTATTGTCTATATTGGTTACTCAAGTATTTTTGATTTGTTACAGGAGGCTAGCGAGGCCTATCTTGTGGGCCTGTTTGAAGACACAAACTTGTGTGCTATTCACGCTAAGCGCGTGACTATCATGCCTAAAGACATCCAGCTTGCTCGACGAATCCGTGGCGAGCGTGCTTAATTCACTTAGTGTAGGACTAAGTTATATTTAATTAAAATTCATAGTTGTATTGAATTTAATTAGCCATCTACTTGCATAGAAAATTTCAATAACTCATCATCATTTTCATTATGGTAAGGAAGCAGCAGAACTGATTTTTTTTACTTTATTATTAGTTTCAATATGTAGCTACATAAAAAGTAATGTTTGTTGGAGTTGTTTAACTTTAAGCATACAACTTGTAAGCAAGTAGATTAATTTTTAGGGTTTTGTGTATGTGTAGAGACATAAGTATGTTCATTAGTCGTGTAATGATGATTGCACATTTTTGTGATGTGGTATTTCAAACTTTATGCACTCTTATTGTAATGTGTAATCCAAAATTTTGGTGTTAGAATAAAAATAAATTAAGGAAAATTATAGTTTTATTCAATAGCTACATACTAGAATTATAAAGCACTTCTTGACTTCCTCACTCTGCCCCCTTTTATAAAGGTAAAATGTAGGTACTTATTGTTATAACAGTCTGCCATGTCCATGTCACACTGTTGAGCATGATCGTAGTCTGCCCTGCAGTCTTGATCAGCTAGGTAAGTGTGGTACATTAATTGACATCAGAGCGTTGGGACCTGCTCGCTAGGGATCTGGTTTCCATGTCAACTTATAGCTAAGAATTTGTATTTCCCGAAAATCATATTCCCTGAACTTGTAGTTCAACAATCTTGGTCCGTACAGCCAGAAATCCAGACTGTACCGCCGTAATCCAGCCAGGCGCGGCTGGATCCCAGTATCTGGACAATACTTGAATGGGTAACAGTTGGCTTGGCTCTACGTATGAAAATATGTAAATGCACCATGCATGTCTATGTGACATGATTTTCGATGTCTGACGTCAATAGGACAATTATGATTTTCTTTGGTACTGAATTAAACTCATAGCTTTGTTGATGTGCATCTGGACTGGGGGCCCACTTTATAAAAATCCGTGCTAATAAAGTTGACTTTTAGAGAAATTATGTAGTTTAAAACTTCGAACAATGGTCCACAAACTGTTACGACCAATTACTTGGGCTCTCAATCCAGACGCGTGCTTAAAGTGACATAGGAAAAATCTCGGAAAGTACAATCTCTATGTTATTAATTTAAATCATATCTACCCTACAAAATTGAAAATGCCTTTACTCCTAAAGTATGGTATTTAGAACAGCGGACGATATGTACCTAGTTAAAAATTAGTAAGATCTATGAGATTGAGCCTAGTCATTAGAGCCGAAAATAATTGGGCCCTCAGTTCAAGACGTTTTAGTAATATCGACTTTCATTTACTTTTCGACCATTACATACATTTTGAGTCATTTCTTTTTATCCATCGATATATATGTACTAATCGTTGGAATATATGTCTATGTTTTTATCTAATTTACAGAGGTGTTAAACTATAAGATATAAAAGGCACATTTTTTGTATTTCTTTACTTTAACACGTTTTGTAGGTTCCTCAGTACCTACAGACATTACTGAATTCGATGAGGACCCCATTTAAACCGCCATAAATCTGTAATTTAATATTCTGCGAGTTGAAAATTTTTCTAATGTTATGGAAGTTCTTATCTAAATTCTAATATATTAACATAGAGACAGTAGGTATTTCCTATGTAGTACTTTTCGAGATTTTTGCTGTCACTTTATGCACGCGTCTGGATTGAGAGCCCAAGTAATTTGATCATAACATAACAGTTTGAAATTTATGGACCAGTAGCTTCCGCTCGCAGCTTCGCACGCGTGTTTTGTAAATTAAAATTAGCATGTGTCAATCCAGGTCATAATCTACCGACATACCTACCATATTTCATTGAAATTGGGCCAATATGACGTGATTGAGTAACAAACATCCAAAATTTCGCATTTATAATATTATAAATGGTGATAAGTGTGATGAAAAGAGTGGGCTGCGGTCGCTACGTCGTCGTTTTGGCGTGAAGAAGAAACAATGAACAAATTTTATGCATTTTAGTATAGAAACTTTGACAACTCATAGAAACTGATATATGGGATAAAAAGTAGCCTATATGTTATTCTAGGTCTAGAACTACATTTTTGCAACGTTTGAGTCCTATCCATTTGGTGGTTTTGGCGTGAAGGGGTAACAAAGAACAAAATATATTTT
Organism: Philereme transversata; assembly: GCA_963924445.1. Classification (NCBI taxonomy): domain Eukaryota; kingdom Metazoa; phylum Arthropoda; class Insecta; order Lepidoptera; family Geometridae; genus Philereme; species Philereme transversata. The sequence continues at coordinate 32,658,222 of OZ004339.1, read as the reverse complement.
CTATAGAAATTTTAACAACTCATTCTTATCACATGGGAACTGATTTAGGAGATAAAAAGTAGCTTTTTATGTTATTCTGGGTCTATAAATAATTGTTTGCAATGTTTGAGCTCAATCCGTTCAGTAGTTTTGGTGTAAAGGGGTAACAAAGACCAAAATAATTTTTGTACTTATAGAAATTTTGACACTCCATTTTTATCCCATTGGAACTGATCTAAGGGATAAAAGGTAGCCTATGTGGTAAAATCTAGGTTGTAATCTATGTATATACCAAATTTAATTGAAATCGGTTCAGCAGTTACGACGTGATTCAAGTAACAAACAAATAAATAAACAAATATCCAAACTTTCACATTTATAATATTAGTGTGATTGCTTAAAGTTTTAACATAAGTCTCAACATTATTCGCAAAGGGTTAAAAAAGTGGGCCCTTTCCATGTCAACTTATATGTGCAGGATCTGGTTAGATCCCTAGCGAATAGGGTCCAACAGGCTAATGTCAATCTCCAGCTAGCTTCCTCAAACGGTACTTAACATCATATCATACTGACAGTCATTATCGTAACTGATCTTGTATGTTGAATTTCAGTCAAAAATCAAATCAAAAGAATACCTATGTTGCATCATAGTATAAAAAAGCATTATGCACAGGCTGTACTGAAAAACCACACCACATTGAGCAATTGATCAAGTGGTCCATACTTAGACTGATATAAGGGTTATGGTAGTAATATTTTTCAGTAGATATTTGATTTCATACATAGCAGAAAAACTTGTTTCCAAAATGTAAACAAAGGTTGTGATTTAATTTAATTGAATTTTTATTAACATTTAGAGCTAATCTAATTTATCTACGAGTAATGGCCACTATGAACACTACGAAGTTTCTAATTCCTCTTCCTCAATTTCTTTGAGCCTCTTTTCAATGTCAGTAACACTTAAACCATTTTCTTTATTATACCGGTAAGATTGAAGTAGCTGCTCCTTTTCCAACCCGTGAATCCTTTCATAAAGTGTTTTATTAAATTCTAAGTCAACATCATTTTCTTCTCTTAGAATACAAAAATATATGAGAAATACTGCTACGCTGCCAACCACGCTTATAGGTTGATACCAAGGCATATCTGTGTTTCCTTTTTTCATTACAGGAAGAATGGTTTTTCTTGCAGCTCCACTTGTTGAGAATTTGATGGGTTCATTTTCGCTTGCTTCAACTTTAGTACTAAGCAATCTGCATGCTCTTTGCTGTTTCAAACAGTTCCTAAAAATAAAAGATGATATAAGAATTGATAATTATGATAAATAGAAAAATTTATTAGAGCATACAAAGAAACCTAGAGGAGACATTGTAAGCAAGGTGCAGGCTAATAAGCTAGGCCATCTGCTAACCTGAGACACAGGAGATTCTTGTTCACTTGTGCTATTTTCAAGAGCATGATTACATGGAGTAAGATTACAATAAGAAGATGCCCAGAGCCGTATAACTAGTTTTTAAAATTTCATTTAGCAAAACGATTCATCGAGCTTTATTCCGTCTGTTTCATAGATTTCGGAACAATAGTTCGTTCGGTCGTTTCTTGTTTTGGAACACTTGGAAAATAAATGGAGGAAAACTCGAATAGGTAGGGAGAGACAAGGAAAGGAAAAAATTGTCTTGTTCGTCTGTCTGTCAGCCAGTTTTCAATCAATGTCAGTCATGCATGCAAGATGTCTTGTTTTGTCTTGTTCGCTGTGTTCGCTTGATACGTACAGTTCGTCTGTCACTGCCAGTCAGTCAGTCTTATATTTTTATTTCATGTTTGACCACAGAACTTTGGGCTATAGGGCAACGCGGTCACAGCCAGCGTCATGGGAGCTCGCTTAGTGTGGCCGTGCGTAGCTTTCTTTGCAACCTTGAAACGTTTTACGGTAGGTAAGTAAACTTCAAGAAAACGAGGTGCAGATGCGTGCAACTTTAGCTTGACTTAACTCTACAATGAGACCAAGAATTATTGACACTCCGCCGCACATTTGTCGAAGCTTAAAGTTTTCTAACGACCCTAAACTTGAGTTAGGAACACCCCATCGAACGTGATATAGAATTCTACAATCGCGAACGATTAGTCTTGCATGTCTAGGAGATATTTTTGTGTCAGCCGATACAATATAAGCGTCTGGTACCACTCACATGTTATAAAATAGTGTTTAACATAAATGAAATCATCTGAAAAGTACCTAGGTACCTAATAAGTAGACCGTGCGTGATATTATTATGTACCTACCTAATATCGATCGGGTAGAAATGTTGACCATTCTTTCTTACCTATTTAAGATTTGCTATCATAGCATCCGAATAACGTAAAGCGTTTTTTATTCTGTAAACGAAAGATAAATTTTATTTTTGTTCGAATTAAAGCACACCTAATGTAAAAATTAACTTTAATTTGATAATCAGCGTATGACAGAGCAGAGCAATGCCATCTGTTATAGTTACGTACCTATATAAACATTTATGTACCTACCTAATTGTGAATTCTCTTTTGTTTGTTTTATTTTTTAATGCAATCAATAAAATAAATAATCTAATCGTATCTAACATGGCGTGAAAACCCCTCATTAATGCAGCCATAATCTTGGAACACACGAGGTGAGACGCAACCTCAACTAACGGGGCTGTAGACTTTGCTGACTGCGATAAAAGCCGCATTTAACAAGTATTCTCACCCACACACATAGTAATCTCCTGACTCCTCCCATAGGTAGGTACCTAAAACTACGAGAGCACTCATATTTCTAATCTTTTCAGCTGCACATAGGCAGCACCTACCAGCCTGTTTCTAAACTAAAATATTACCAGTTTCTTACCTCAAAAATTCTTCGCCTGCATCAGGTTCACTTTGTAAACGGTTACGCTCAGCTTGCAACGTCGCAAGTCTTTCAATAGCATTTTGCAATCTAAGATCGTACGCACTGGGGCATTTAATGTTTTCATTCACTAATTTCTTAGTCATAGGAAGTTGCAGGCTTTTAGGTTTGCTAAATAAGGCCCACACGTCGCACTGATCGGACACATTCTGAACAGATTTGCCGAGTAGGGATCGTTGAATCCGTACAGTTGAGACTCCTTGTATCTTGACAAATAGAAATAGGTAAATAAATCTCAATCTTCGGCTACATCATCAACTTTCACATGTCGTGATAAGGTAGTGGCCAAAAATTGACTTGATTCTCAATAAAAAAATAAAAAGCATATGTGCAACTCACGCGTGGTAGAAGTGAAACCTTCAAATACCACGCGCATGTGCTTGGGATCTACCGACTCACTCTCTTTCTCTCTCCTACTTTCTACCTTTGTGTATCTTTCTTTCTCTCTCCCTCTTGCGTTGGAATATTGGACGCTACTCGTTGCGAACGCTCGCGCTGGCCTGTAACAGGTATACTACGCGCATGCGTTCGAGTGCCACGCATTCACTCTCGCTCTGTCTCTTTCTATTCGCCCTCCCCAGGAGCGTTGAACGTTTAACGCAACAGTGCTTTCATACCCCTTCAAAAATTACTGGGTTTTTTTGAAGAGAAACTTCTAACGCGACTTCCAACAAGGTTGCGTTAAACGTTTAACGCTACCATGGAGGGGGTATGAACGCACTGTTGCGTTAAACGTTTAACGCTCCTGGGGAGAAGTTTCACTTCCAAAATTACTGGGTTTTTTGAAGTGAAACTTCTAATGCGACTTCCAACAAGGTTGCGTTAAACGTTTAACGCTCCTGGGGAGGGGGAATAGAAAGAGACAGCGCGAGAGTGAATGCGTGGCACTTGAACGCATGCGCGTAGTATACCTGTTACAGGCCAGCGCGAGCGTTAGCAACGAGTAGCGTCCAATATTCCAACGCAAGAGTGAGAGAGAACGAAAGATACTCAAAGGTAGAAAGTAGGAGATAGAAAACGAGTGAGTCGGTAGATCCAAAGCACATGCGCGTGGCATTTAAAAGACCTCTAGAGTGCTTTCACGCTCCCGGGAGGCAAGCCGTTTTTTTCCCTTGGTTGCTCAACGACCACCCAGGAGCATGCGCAATGCGCGGTAATATTATGATTTTTCATTTCAAACTGACTCAACCGATTCCTTTCATTCTTTCTGTGTGTCATTCTCCATAGAGCAGGCTTGATAATGGCGGCGATAACAAAATGTCATACGTCTGAAAATTTGGCAGCAATCAAAATATAAAATTTATTTACGTTTGGCGCCATTTTTACCGGCCATCTTGTGTTTACATCAAATTGATTGTTTGTTACTGTTTTCATGTGACGTAATTTTACTGTAGTATTTGTATTTGCCGTGTAGCTACACGGATGTAGTTTATGGAATAAGTATTTCCGACCGAAAGAAAGTTAATAGTTTTGGTATGTTATTACTTTTTTTTTTTCGTGTATTTTTTTAACGTGTTTTTCGCCGCGGCTGCATTGTTTTGATTTTAATTGGTTCAAATTATGAATCCTTATCTTATTTTGTATTTTATTAGGCTTAATAAAACCATAATAAAAATAAATAAAAAATAAAAAAATCTCTACGATAAACCATACACCTACAATCATTATTTAAAAAGGTCATGCGTTTTTACCGTGAATTGGGACTGGATGCAGATAAAAGTTACCTATTTATTTTCTATTTATTACAATTTTTTTTTTTTTTTATTAAATCTTATAAATAATGTATTAGGCTATAATAATAAATAACTTTAATCCATATAAATATATAAAATTTCTCCATTTAATGAGATACTTTCCCAACCCAACAAAAGACGTGACGTCATTGATTTGTACAATAATTACTCTCATATTTACAAACAAAACCGTCCTGAATGAGTTGTTATAAAAAGCTACAATGTTTAAGCTATTTAAAAACAGAAGTATTAATCGATTTCGATCCATCAACACTCGACGATTTATCAAGTGTTCCCGGGCGGTCTGCTTTTTGTTGACATTTTACGATGCGCAGATTTAGGGTTCAATATTTATAAGTAAGGGTTCTTTCTGTCTAATTTTTTGATTAAACCTTGTAAATAATGTATTAAGCTATAAAAACAAATAACATTTACATAGATAACTGTTATATTTTTGAAATCATAAGCATTTTAATCTGAGATTCGGGAACAAAAGCGTAAAATTTTAGTTTTGAACCTGTGATTTTGATTACAATTTACTAATAAAATGGCATAAAAGTTATACCTTTAGAAAGCCTATTTCACCTAGATTCTAGTACAATAAGATTTTAATACATTGTTAATTGAAAATAATTGAGAAAACTTAGTCCAAACGCAGCGCGGTAATTTTTTGGCGCGAAAATTTTTTTAATTGCTAATCTCAAAGCAACTGTTATAAAAAAATGTTTCGCGATTAAAGCCAGTGAGAGCACTCCTCTGGTTAATGTGGTATACCAGACAATACAGGCATGTGGTTTCGCCTAGTTGGATCTACCTACGTAGGGCGTAGGGTATGGATATTAAATAAGTCTGAAAATTGATGTTAAGAGGTCGTCCATTGATTACGTGATGTTATATGCCCCCCCCCCCCCCCCCCTCTATCCAAATCACGTGTATTTTTTGGTATAAAGTATGTTCAACATTTTTAAAACATTATCTTTAAATAAAGGTATAATTTATTTTAATTCTGGAATATTAAGCACCGTGATAAAAATGTTCAGACAGACAAAGGCTGCAAATACTGCGTTCAACAAAAAAATAAATACACGTGATATCTCATTATCTCCCCTTTCTCCCCCTTCCCCGTTGTGATATTTTGTGATTTTTTCCCCCCTTTCGAGCCTCACATGATTAATGGACCATCCCTAAAAGTAGCCGGGTAGTCTGTAGGTATGGTACGTCACTTGTACGTCTTATACTTACATACTTATCTTGAAATATTTTTAGTTCATTTTGATTATTTTCCAAAAGGCCAGACAGAGCGCTCCGATAGACTTTCTCTTTTTCAAACAGCAACTTTAGCGCGTCAGTTCTTTTAATTGCTTCCTGATGATCTTGTTTTAGTTTGGATGCATGGGTCAGAGCGTCATGGACGTCACGGTTCAGAGATTCTACCATTTCCTCATCTACAGATAATCAGACAGAAGGGATGATTCACCATGATAATGAATATAATTATTTATAATTAATTAAGGTATCAATAAGGAATAAATAAATACAATACAATACTTTTTCATCATAATCATAAGTCATTCATTATACTGGATAGATACTTAAACAAAAGTAAATAGCACGTAGGTCAGGTACCTATTTTAATGACATTTGTCATTTAATGGTCATTTGTCTCTACATCTGACTGTACCTAAAAACTTTAGTAGGTAATAAAAACTTACATATACGTTTCTCCTTTAGTTTAGCTTCTGTAGCCTGTGTCTCCAGTTTAATTTTTTCTATCGTTGATTCAATAGGGCTTTCCATTTTTTTTAATAGAATCGTGTATCTATCTACTTCGTATTAAAGATATTTATTTAGAATTTATTGTGTCACAAATTCAAACTACAAAGCTTATTAGTTGGTTTAAATAATTATTTTATTTTGGCTGTGCAAAACAAAGTTGAATTTGAGCGCCATAAAGTTCAAACAAGCAGCGTGTGGTTCTCGCATTCTACCAAGCATTCTACCAATATTGAATAATACATTTTATTTTAATTGATCGAGCGAAGCTATATCTCCATATCAACTTGGGCAAATCGGCGTTGTATGTATGTATGTTTGTTTGTCTGAGGAAACTTTCGAAGCGTAGATCCAATCATCGTGAAATTTGATAGGTAGAGATGGCACAATTTTGGTGTGACTAAATGAGCTAAAAATGTGGGGCGAGGGGGGGGGGGTTGAGATATTGGGATTCAAAAGGGTTAACAAAAAATGAGACTATTATGTCAAATACCAAGTCATACAAATACATGAAAGGTCTTCATTAGTACATTTCGACCCCGTTTTTATTTTTAGTTTAGTCCTTGCAGTTTTTGAGCTGGTAGCCATAATAAAAAGTAAACTTTGACAAAATTCACAGGGTACACCAAAGACAAGACAAGACTGAAATCCAGATTAACTGCAATTTGTACCCCAAAAAAGAATAGAATAACCAATTTACATGTAACGGGAGTTCCATTACCTGTAATTTGAATGAAACTGTAGGTCAAGTCAGTTGGTTATGCATTTCGTGGCACTATTTTGATAGTCAAAGATTACGCAAGATCTCAAATCGGGACGAACCACCAGATAATAAAAAAGTTGTGCCAAAATTCAAATCAAATCAAAATCAAATCATTTATTTTTTTCCATCACGATTTACAGAGCTGACAATGCTGTTTATGATACAGTGCTAGTTCACAAAGGTTGATTATATAATAAACATTGCTTACAGAGAGCCTCAAGCTAAGCAATAAGAATAAGCTTGTGTTTTGAGGCTCAGAGTACGAATACAATTACAAAACCACAAACTACAGAATTGCTCGAACAGCAATATAATTGAGAAAAAAATATATATATAATTATTAATAATATTATCATGAGCATGCATTACGTTATAATTACTTAATAAAATAAAACAAAATAGAATAATAATAAAACTAAAATAATAATAAAATAAATAATAATAAAATAATCAATTATTTCTGAAGTTTTATTAATACCTTCGTTAATTTGACGACCTCCGTGGTGCAGTGGGCGAATAGCTGGCTGAGACGCAGGAGACAGCGGGTTCGATTCCCGCAGCGGAACAAATTTTTGCATCATCTACGAATATTTGTTCCGGGTCTGGTTGTTTCTCTATATAATTATAAGTACCTATGTATTTCCAAAAAAAAGGTATATAAGTATTCTATCAGTTATCTGGTTCCCATAGTACAAGCTCTGCTTAGTTTGGGGCTAGTTAGCGCTGTGTGAAATATACACCAATATTTATTTATTTATTTATTAATAATTCGTAATTTTTGTTACTATAATATAATTTTATTATATAGAAAGGGAGACAAGTCCGATATCAGTAAATTATCGCCCCATTAGTCTCGTTTCCCACATCTACAAGACTTTTATTGAAATATTAAAATCTAGAATTTCCGATCAACTAGATAAGAAACAACCTCCCGAACAGGCAGGCTTCCGTCGAGGCCTCTCTACCGCTGACCATCTCCATTCCCTCAATTAGATAATAGAAAAACATCAAGAATATAAATTCCCGTTACACCTAGCCTTTTTAGATTACTTCAAGGCATTCGACAGCCTCAAACACCCTGAAATATTCAAATCATTAGAGAACCAAGGAATTGAATCCTCGTACATACAACTTTTACAACACATCTACATCCATTCATATCTATACAAGCGGTCCATTCTTCCAAATTCAATAAGGAGTCAAGCAAGGCGACCCGTTATCTCCCAAACTTTTTACATCTACCTTTGAGGAAGTACTCCAAACTTTATCACCCAGCTGGAGAGATTGGAAAGCTGGAAGCATTGTCGTCGGTAATAAGAGATTGATTAATCTCCGATTTGCTAATGACATTTTCCTTTTCTCTACAACAGCAGCCGAACTAGAGACGATGCTCCAAGATCTGAGCAGAGCAAGCATCGGGGTAAGACTTTCTATGAACATGACGAAAACGAAGGTGATGAAGAACGGCACGCAGCGGAAGATAGAGGTTAAGACTGTAAGGATTTAATATGTCCATGAGTACATATACTTGGGCCAATTAGTTTCTTTCCAGGCGAGTCAAGAACAAGAGATTGCAAGACGCACGGAAAACGCCTGGAAAAGCTATTGGTCCATGAAAGACCTAATGGAAGGACCGCTTCCACTTTCTCTAAAGCGGAAACTCATGGACATATACATTCTCCCCATCCTCACCTATGGTACGCAAACCTAGTCGCTAACAAATCGTCAAAAGTCCTCCCTTGGGGTATGCCAACGTGCAATGGAGCGCAGTATCCTGGGCGTGAAACTCACGGACCGATCAGGAACTCGGATATACGCTCCCGAATACAGGTGGCCGACGTCGCTCAAAAAGCTGGAAGACTCAAGTGGGACTGGGCCGGCCACGTGTATGTCAGACACAATGTGGGCGAAAACCACCACAGAAACGCCCGCGTGGAAGGCCTAGGCGAAGGTCACGGGATGAGCTAAACTCCTACCTCAAGGATACAGAGACGAGTAGAAAGAGGGAAGGGAGGCATTTGCCCTGCAGTGGGACACAACAGGCTTATTGATCGAGCGAAGCGAGATCTCTAAATCAACTTGGGCAAATCGGCGTTGTATGTATGTAAGTATGTACATATGTACATACATACATACTGACATACATACATACGTCCGAGGATAACTTTCGAAGCGTTGATCCGATCATCGTGAAATTTGATACATAGGTCACTACCTACCTATGTATCAAATTTCACGATGGCACAATTTTGGTGTGACTAAATGATTTAAAAATGTGGGGGGGTTGTTGAGATATTGGGATTCAAGAGAGGTAAAAAAAATTAAAATGAGACTATTAGATCAAATGAGACCTCAAATGAAAGGTCTTCATTAGTACATTTCGACCCCATTTTTATTTTTAGTAAAGTTCTTGTCATTTTTGAGCTATTAGTCATAATAAAAATTAAACTTTGACAAAATTCACAGGGTACACCAGTGAGCCCACAGTGCTGTAATTTCAAATAAAAGCAAAAGTCTGAAATCCAGAATATCTGCAATTTGTATCCCAAAAAAGAGTATCCAGAGAACATGAACTCCTATATATGTAATTTGAGAAACTGTAGGTCAAGTTAGTTGGTTTTTTATTTCGTAGCACTATTTTGATAGTCAAAGATTACGGATATTTTTTTTTGTTTTTATGGTATACTCGCGAGATCTCAGTTCGAGGCGAACCACTAGTAAATAATAATAATATTTTTAGGCAACTAGCGCAAGAGCACCACTTAGGTACGAACCTCGGCTTGGGCTGTTGCCGGGGTGGGGATAGGAGAGAAACGCCCGGGTACATGTCTGTACCTCGTATAGGCGGCGACTGAAGGGACTCGTCGACCTCGCCGGCGAGGTCGGTGTTTCTGTGAAGTGTTTGCTCTGTCTGATATATGTAGATGACTCACCTTCCGCATTAGCGGAGGTGATTTCGTCATCCGGGTCTCCGAGAACGTGTCTCGGACGACGGAGGATTTGCTTATAATAATAATAATTCTGAAGTTTCCCTTTTATGTCCCAAATGCAAGTGCTTGATGTGGTTGTCATAGCAACAGCGTAGCGTTTGTATTGTCTTTGATAGCAACCTTAGATTTATTTTGGCCGTCCGCCACGCCTCCTTTCTCGATCGCAAATTTTTCATTGATATTGTGTCAACAATAACTATTGTTGATTTTAATTCGTGGTTTGTTATTTACTTATAACATCATAAGTGGCTTCCTGATAAATAAGGCCCTAGCTGGTCTAGGTGTATTGTTCTTACCCTTCTTCGTGTTACGATGGAAACTCCTGACGCCAATGGTTTTGTAAATATATCGTGGCCCAGCAAAAATGTTCCCCATGGAGGTATTTTTCACACGCATATTGCTAACAGCACAACCGAACAACAGCAGTTTTTGAAAGGTTAAGTAACTAAAATACTATTTCTGAAATGTGCCTTTTCATATATGACACCCTATCTACAATTAGTACCTACACCCGGGGCAGTATTACCTAAGCAAAATTGCTGTCGCTTTGCTATCGCTACTCAGGCCATCCCTTTCACATGTACAGTACGTACCTTACGTGTGAAAGGGATGGCCTGACTAGCGATAGCGAAGCAACAGCAATTTGGCTTAGGTAATACCGGGGCCGATTTGTCTGTTACCTACTTGAAGGTAACTTTTTTGTCGGATTTTTTGCAGTATTGGTGGAAGAATCGAGACTTGATACAAAGTTGCGTAACGACAACGCGTACGCATTGCGTCGCGTTGATAGGAGCCCTAGGAGGAACCATATTCACGCTGGTGCGGCGCCAGCGCTGGCGGCGTCTGCACCGACCGTACGCCCGCACACATCACGTCGCCGCTCCCTCTCCGCTATACGCCAGGCAGGACTGCTTGCCGAGGACTCGTAAGCTACATGCTCTGTTTGTTAATGTGAAAACGTTAACAAACAGGCAAACGTTAACCAACGAGTTAGTCGTAGCAATTAAACACTTTTGCCATCGCCAAAAATTTTAATATACCTATAACTTGTGAAGCCAATTGTCCAAATGTCATTAAGCTGGTAGAGAGGGTTGAAAGAGCCTCGACATTGCTGCGCGACAAAAAGATTTGTCATAACTCCGCAACAGAAAGGGTTACACGAATTATTTGTGCGTCAACGCGTCATGTCTAATAGTAGGCAATTCGACATTACGGAAAATCAAATTTTTGATGTTCAAAAACCTAAGAAAATTACTTTTTTTTATATTTATAATGCAAATTAAAAATACCTGCTAGTAAGTTAAAGAGCACAAAACACGATTGTCTTGAAATTTTCTCCAAATCAACATTTGTAGCACAGGAGTTATGTTTATAAACGTCCAATATTGCTTTGTGGCTAGGGACCTAATTTGCCCATTGTTTTATGGTCAATATAGAATTAAATCACATTAAGCTAAACAACCAGTCACCAGTGTGTATACTTTTAGATACCGTCCATTAAAGAAAGGTGAAGATCGAGAAAAACTAAAAGATAAATTAGCTTATACAATGGCCTATGGCGACACTCCCGCGCAGATAGAACTGAAGCCTATAGTGGGGCAGCGGATAAGGAAAAGCTCTGAAAAAAAACTACCAACTGAAAAGGAAAAGTGGAATGAATGTAAGTAGATAATTTAACAACCTTCCTCATTCGTTCTATCTCCAAGTACCTAGTAGGTATAAAAATAGTCACTAAAAACCTGTTAATTGTATGTACCTACTGAGACCGACCGAGTGACTTTCGTTTCGTCGTCTTTTTTGTAACCACTAAGTCCATTTTTGGAGTCTGTCTCTGTTTTTGTTTTTGTCAAAACACATTTCTCTATTATTATTATTCATTGCAACTATTATGTATTAAATATAACTAGCTGACCCCGCGAACTTTGTACAATCGTAGAATCAATAAATTTTGTGTTGCTAAGCTGAGTTAAATAATTTTTTTTAATGTCCTTTTCTGTGCCCGTACCCAGACTATAATCAACTATCTCTATATTCAAAGTAGAAAATTATTAAAGTTCTAATATCGCTTTTAAAAAATAGGGGTTGGTGGTAGAAGAGTGAAAATTTATGGTTGTGTGTATTTTTTATTGCCGAATCATAAAAATATATATTTTTTTTTGTAAAACAAATAAAAAAACAAATGGAGTGGACCACCCTTATCACAGGGGTATGAAAAATAGTTTACGTCCTATTCTCAGACCTACCGAATATGTGTACCTAGGTACACAAAAATTTCATAAGAATCGGTCAAGCCGTTTCGGATGAGTTTTGTTACAAACACTGTCACACGAGAATTTTATTTAGATTATACCTAAATAATGATTTTGGCATAAAAGTACCTACTTACAAAATACTTACAGTGGTGACGCAGATCCGCGAGCGCGCAGAATGGCTGGCAGAAATGGAGTTCCTGGGCGAGGGCGGCGCCCACCGCGAGATCATTAACGAGCAGATAGCAGAGCGTATGCGGGCACTCGACGCCCTGGGAATAGACAGCCAGTGCTCTACGGCTAGGTGAGCTGAAACGAGTCACAGTAAAATTGTCTGTCACGGGTATATATTGTTATCATGTAAATATTGTTTGTCTTATAATTACTTATTTGAATAATTCTTAGATCGAGTGCGTCTGGCTTTAGCACCATTCGAAGCAGGGAGACAAATACTAACCTCGCTCTTCCTGGTAAACTCGCTTCGGGTAAGAAACGTACATTCTATTGTCTTCTATAGCCATCTATAGGTACTGGACGCCAAAGGCTTTGGCTTTGGGCACAAAGCTCCTGGCAGACGGGGCCATAAGACGTGGGGCAAGCGATGATGATAATTTGCTATCTCGCTCGCTCTTGATTGTATTGAAAAGGAAATAAACATGTTTATTGGTTGCCCCGTCTGCCACGAGTCTTGGCGTATACTGTTATATTAGTGGTTCGCCCCGAACCGAGATCTCGCGAGTCTCCCATGGAAACAAAAAAAAATATTTCTATCAAAATAGTTCCACGACATGCATAACCAAAAAAACATGACCTACAGTTTCATTCAAATTACAGGTAACAGGAGTTCATGTTATTTGGATCCACTTTTTTGGGTAGAAATTGCAGTTATTCTGGATTTCAGACTTGTCCCTATATTTGTGTCACTAAAGCTACACGCATACCAAATTTCAGCACTGTGGGGTTTTATTTATTTTATTTTTTGTATTTTTGGAAAACTTACCTACAGATAGGTTACAGAAAAGGTATTTGAGTAGGAAACTAGGAAATAAACAACAGTAAATGCTACTTATTACAAGAAGGGTAAGGTAGGAGATGAATAGGCAATATATAAACAGGTAAGGTAGACGACACTTAAATTGAGAAAAAAAAAATAGATTTATGAAATATAGATATCAATACACACACACACACACACACACATACACGACATCGGATAAGTGCTTAATCTATATATTAAAGTAAATGTCACTAGTAAGCGTTTAAGCTTAGGTACTAGTTTTTGTGTTAAACAGATCAATCTCTTTATTTGCCTTAGCCAATAAATTAAAGGAGTTACAAGCTCTCACTATAAAAGAACTTTGACTATAATTAGTCTTAACTCTGGGAACATAAAGAAGGTTATGATTTCTCAATGCAGCTTTAACAGTTCGCAGTCCTTTAGTTAGTTACCTTAGTTACTGGTGTACTGTGAATTTCGTCAATGTTCAGTTTTTATTTTGGCTAATAACTTAAGAACTACTAAGTTTAAACTAAAAATAAAAACGGGCTTGAAATGTACTCATAAAGATCTTTCATTAGACGTGCCATTTGACAGGAAAGACCCATTTTGTTTTTTTAACCCCTCTTGAATCCCAATATAACAACAACCCCCTCACATTTTTAGTTCATTTAGTCAGACCAGAATTGTGCTTTAACTACCTACCTATATACCTAGTTTCACGATGATCGGATCAACGCTTCGAAAATTATCCTCGGACAGACAAACATACATACAACGCCGATTTGCCCAAGTTGATTTGGAGATCTCGCTTCGCTTGATCAATTAAAGGTATGAAGTAGGTAGGTACCTAGCTACTCTCTATCCACCGTCTCGCAATCTACTTTTTTAATAAAAAGCATTATGTATTTACTATCTTCGATATTATTAGTGACTTTGACATTCTTATTCCAGAACGTTCCAACAACGCTTCGAACGGATCAATCAAACGCGGGGCAAAAAAAATTACACGTGCTAAAATTATAGGAAAAGGTCCAGTAATAGAGACAGTTGCAGCTTATAACCAGCAAATGTCACCTCTGGGCTATTCACCGAGGCGTCGCGTGTAATCAACTGAAAATACCCACTCAACCCCCCTCTATGGGGTTTTCGAGCGTTGAACCAAGCTTTGTGTTTTGCTAAAAGATGGCGTATTTTTTAGATCTTATTTGAAATGTTATTGACTTACATACACACTGGATACGCGCACAAAAAACAGAACAATTTTATAATTTTTGTTTTATAACATCGCATGGGGGTGCAAATCTAGCGTTCGTTCAGCTTCATAAAGACTGGTTCTGTAGACTGGAGTGTTCTTATCCGATGCCCCTCGCTAACCTGTTATACTTATTGCGAGTAGACAAACTGTGACTAAATTGTATTAAAATCAAGGTAATTTAAATAAACTTATCTCAATTAATACTTTGTATGATTTTCATTAGGTTTGAGTTTCATTATTCTCGCCGGTCCATAGTTCCACTTATGTACTTCAACATTACACAAACATAATCGCTTTTAAATAAGTAGACACTACACTAGACAGGATATACCAAGTGATTGAACAATCAGGTCACAAACGGCTGATATTTGAAGAGCACAAACTTATCTCGACCGGTGACAAGGTCGATAAGGTGTCTTTTCAACACCCACATTTAGTTCTAGTTGCGTACCTATCGCGTTTATTTAGATTTTTGTCCGCCAGGCGATATTTTGGTGGCACTTTATCTGACTGTTTTACCCTTGCCCGTTTGGCCATTATACGATGGATGTCTGAGAAAAAGGTTATGAAACAAGTGCCCTTTGTTTAAAGTGGGAAAAACAATGTGGATTTTCATTTCACTTATCATGTAAGTACACTATTTGCCTAGATACACTTACAGGCAATTTTTAAATAAGTGAAGGATTTTTTTTTTCATTTGTTGGGTACCCCGTTCAAATTTATTTATTTATTGAATTGACAAATATGTGTTTAAGAGTGCGTGTGTGTGTGTGATTATGTAACTATAAAATGATGTTTAGGTTTAGGTAAGGTAAGGTGACGGGTTTTTTAAGTACCAATTTATAGGTATAATGTGTAGCGGCTCGAGTATCTATAGGCACCGAAACAAACCTACACATACAGTGCTTTGTGTATTACTATTTGATTTTTTTTAATGTAGGTAGCTTTTGTCAAAAAAAGCACGCTATAGATAAGTATTAATAAGTAACTGTGTTCTCTTTTGTTGTGTTGGAAGCAGACAAGATCGGTCGCTCTGGAAACCTATGAGTGAGGCCTATGTTCAGCAGTGGACGTGCTTTGGCTGATATGATGATGATGACGTGTTATCTTGTTAGTCTCACTAGTTTCTGCAATACTATTTGCAATACCACACCAGCCGCAGTTCTCATTCTCGCTCGAGGAGGATCAAAGGGCGTTCGCCTGAAAAATCTACGGACAGTAGGAGGAAAGAGTTTGATTAGAATTACAGTAGAGACTGCAAGGAGTGCAGGCATTGCTGATGTTACAGTCTCTACGGACCATCCTCTGATCGCGTTGGAAGCGCTCAAGTGTGAGTATGTCATTTTTATAAGTTTTCCCCCTATATTGGTTAGAAAATAAAATCATTTAAATATAGCTGTGCTTACCATAGGTGTAACTTTACCTGTTGTCTGGTCATTTTGACTTGTTGCAAGTACTGTACCTTACCTTATCAGGTAAAGCATCGGTATTTCGTCGTAGTGCTGTAACCGCGAGCGATTGGGCCCCATCGATATGGGGCGCTAAGGAGTTTCTAGCCCATCGGTCTGACGTTGAAATATTAGTTTTGATGCAAGCTACCTCTCCATTTGTGAAGGCCACACAAGTACAAGGAGCTTTGAATAAGATATGGAAACCAAAAGCTTATGACTGCATTTTTGCTGTCACGAGGTAAGTAAT
This sequence comes from Philereme transversata, assembly GCA_963924445.1. NCBI lineage: Eukaryota > Metazoa > Arthropoda > Insecta > Lepidoptera > Geometridae > Philereme > Philereme transversata. The sequence goes on along the minus strand of OZ004339.1, from coordinate 32,641,856 downwards.
GATGTCATTATTATTAGCAAGCGGGAGGATTTGAAGGACACCTTTTCTCAAAAGTGGGACGAAATAGGCTAAAAATAAGTGCCTAATCTGATTCTACGCGTAAAAATTACTTAACTATTTTTTCTCTCACTACATAGATTATTATGATATTAATACTTTTCTACCCCCTGGAAGTGCTTTAATAGGGAGGACATTTTATACCTAATTCCAGAAGTCATACACTTCGCTGGCAAATAGACGGAGATGAAATTCGACCTATTAATTTTGATGCCAATAAAAGACCGCGAAGACAGGATTGGAGTGGGGAGTTTTTGGAAACTGGTGCATTTTATATTGCTCGAAAAACACTTTTAAAAGACGGGCGGTTTCAGAATCACAAGTAAGTACCTACTCACTCCCTCCTCAATACGCAAGACGAGAATGGGGGGGTAGCCCAACATGGCCGTAATGTTTTTATAACTGCTAACAGATGGCGTTGCTCTGTCATACACTTTCCTATCGCCGTGTTATCATTATTTTCAGAAAAAGGAACTAGAAGTTAAAAATAAAACCGCCCAAGTGCGAGTCGGTCTCGCGCACGAAGTGTTCCGTACCATTATCTATAATAAATTTATGAGAGCCCATACAACTCGAGAGGACTATCTTAATTGGCGTCAACTATGTATGTATGGGGACACCCTTTAATTTTCAACTTGTGTATTTTTTGGAATTTTTCCTTTATTTGTGCTGCTTTTTGCCAAATTTCGTGATTTTATAGTTCAACGGAAACTACCATATAGGTTTTCGACCCAAACCTATAGGGTACTTCCGGTTGATCTAGAATTGTCAATTTTGGCTAAAAGCAAGGTAGCACAAGTAAAGGGAAAATTCCGAAAAATAAAACTAGTTGAAAATTAAGGTAAATTTTGATACTTACAAGTTTTCAGGAAAATTTAAATTTGCCCATGTCTTTTTATCGTGTTGACTCAGGACCTTGATTTTTATACACCGAATAGGGACTTCAGTATCTGGTATAAATTTCAATTTGCTAGGTCAAAACGTTCCTGAATAAATGGGTGGTGACACACGGACAGACAGACGGACAAGAGAGTGATCTTTTATGGGTTCCTTTTTTACCTTTTGTTTTTACCATTTGTGTTTGTTTATCTAACGAATTGATATTTTTTAGACTAATGCTTCTTGGTACGAAGCATTTAGCTAGGGCTCCAAGATTTTTCTCACTTTTAACTCGCACGACCTCTGGGTGTTTTGGTTGGAAGTTAGAACCTATGATTATTTTCACACCACCTGCTCGATAATGTCAAATTAAATGTCATGTAAACCTCACCGAAAGCAGGTGATTAAATCCCTACGGCTGAGCCAGGAGTAGGTAAAGTTGTAATGAATTTCATTATGCCTGCTAGGGCATAATTGTGATTTGAATTTGGAACCTCATCTGTATTCAAATTTGAACCAACGAAAACCACACCATAAGAACTTATTCGTAAATCGAACTAACCTCTGCACCAACCTAGATTTGGTTTTAATTGTCTCGCAGAAAGTGTGAAAAGTATGCTCCTCGTGGATAAAGCTGACTGCATCTTGGGCGTGCTTATATCCCTATCTAGAATCCTTAGTGCAGAGAGGGATATAAATCCCTTTCTGCACTCAGGATTCTAGTAAATCCCTCGTTCTGCTCGTGAGTTAACTCCTAGAGTTAATAGATTAAGGAAGAGTAGATGAATTCCGAATGTAACGAAGGATTCTAAATCCTTCATTACGTTCGGGTTTCAAAATAACGCCCGTGACGCAAGAAAGACACTGCTTTATCCCCTCGTATTATTAATCTACTTTATGCTCCTATCTTGATGGAGTGATTGGACTGCATCCATTGCTTCGGTTGGCTTACTAATAGCTTCGGTTAATAGACAGCCTTGATTGTACATCACAGACCACTTAGATGTATGTCGTTAGCCGTCCATCGAGGGGCTTCGGTGACCATACCATTAAGGATTTCTCGGGACGAATAAATACCAATGTCAAAAAACTGTAAGTAATTGTCATGTATGTCGATGTCACTCGACTTCAGTGTTAACTTGTATCAGTCAGTCAGTGTCACCCACTGTTTATTTTGATTTGATCATCCATACGGTTCGGTTCATCGATCGATACAATGGAATTGATCGGGATTTTTTATTAAATTTTTTAGATTTCTTTTCAAAAATGAAATAAGAGGTCCTGCATGTATTTTAAGTTTTTAGGTATATTAACCGTAAGTACATAACTATTGTAGTTTTTTAGTTGCTAGCTATTGCAGTAAAGAATATATTATCCATTCCATCCACTACAAAGATCTACGCCCCCTACCAGTATGCCATACACATGTACATACATCTTAGTGGTCTGTAATACACACGTAATAGTCTTAATAAAAATAAACTGTCATTTCACGTTTTATTGCCCTGTTTACAGTGTGATACAAAATGAGGTACCTACCTAATAGTTAACCTTGTATATTCCCCAAATTATGGGGGTTGGTTATTCTAAAAAAATATTATTTTCAGTTGTTCTGTATGGGAAATTTCAATCACTGAGGGGTTGGATATTGACACACACTATGATCTACAGGTTGCAAATGCCCTACATAATGCTAACTTGGTTTAGAAAAAAATGAATCTGAAGTCATTGGTGAGTTGTAGCTATAGGCTTATAAACAATCTCTATGCATTAACTCACATAGCTTGAAATATATATTTTAGAGATTAACAACTTGAAAGGCAGACAAGGTACATACTAAGAAATAATTAGGTAGGCAGGTAATGTAGGTATGGAGAAGCTTGTAGTTTTCATTAGTAGTTTGATGTATGGAATTATATTATGATAATAGAGATGTTTTGTTATTATGCAAACGATTGTGTGTCATTTTACTTCTGCTGTTTTAAAATACAATATATTGAATAAATAACTCACCGCTCACAAATCTCCCAACTAGATAGAAAGACAACCTGGCAAAGGTTGCTGTGAGCCCTGTTGGGTGTAGCTCGCACAAGATCAGTCACTGTAAATCTATGGGAGAGGCCTATGTTCAGCAGTGGACGTCTTATGGTATGATATGAAGATGATGATGATGAATTAATTACCAATTTACTATATATATGATGATGAACATCAATTGTTTTTTTTATATTATTTTTATCATTAAGTTGTCCAATCTTCCATGTTAATAATTTCCAGTGAAGATGTCAAACACAGATGTTGTTAGTTACCAAGAGCTGGAATCAACCGATGTGATCAGTGTAGAGTTGGTGCCAGAGAGAAAGGGACTCATCATCAAACACTGTGAATACTATGTCAGCTCGAGACGCCACGGAACTACTGTCACCCGCAGATATAATGACTTTGCACAACTGTATGATGTGTTAATCGCCAAATATCCATACCGGTAAGAAATTTTTCTTTTTTTAAAGTTATGACCTCCGCAGAATTTATGTTAATGGGGGGTTTTCATGGCCATGTGTTAACTACTAACAGATGACGTTGCTCTGTCATGATCTGATTAACAAAGGAAAGTGAATTGTCAATGTCAATTGCTGTCTTAACATTATTCTCCGAGGAGATTGAAATGAAAAACAAACATTTGTGTTTATTTAACTGACGAAGTGATATTGTTTTAGACAAATTTTGATATTGTGTGTTTGAGATTTTGTATTTATACCATATTTTTTAATGGCGCATCTCCAGACAGCGCCATCTATTACACTAGTTGAAACTAGTTTTTTTCTTTTTAAATTGAAAATGAAAAGATTGGGATAAATGACAATCGATTTCCTATACAGTGCTTAAACACTCGTCATTCGTCATACGCGTCGTCGCTTGTCGTAAAGCTCTCGTAGATGAGCCAACTCGAGCGACTGTTTATACTACGCGCTTACAACTTAACACAGCATAAAATGAACGATACGCTGGTCATTTGTCTCGCTCGCGAGTAGGTCGCGTCATGCAAAAAGAACGCTGGCGGTCAAGCTGCGCATTAGGCGATTTATCAGTCTATTTGGTGGTATGAGGTGCGGCGCGGGGCGGGCGGGTCACGCGCCACATGCTTGCCGGTGCGCTATTGGTTCGTCAGTCAGCTATTGGCTTAGTAGTTTCGTGCGCGAGTGTACACATGCGCAAACAAACCCCCTCCACTTTCTTCCAGCGTTCTTTTAAATGACGCGACCTATATACCAAGCGCGAATGTGTAACGCAGTATTAACAGTCGCCGGAATTAATGCTCATAGTGGATATTTGTTGATTCGTGCCAAATCAAATCAAAATGTCACAAGGATCACTTTGAAACGTCAATTTTAGTACCTGTTCCTCTGCGACCAACCCAGGAAATAAAGGCAAGAAACAAGGCTGGTTCTTCTTTTTAATGATCCTTTTATTGTATACATACTTAGCAATAAAAAAATAAATTTCGTTTAAATTGTAACATTTTACCCGTAGATCATATAGGGTATATTTAATTGCAGAGCTATCTGCCGATTACCGCCAAAGCGGGTAGTTGTCGGCGGCGGCAGCGAGGACTTCTTGCAGAGACGTCGTGAGGCGCTGCAGCGCTGGCTGACACTGACGGCGCGGCACCCGGTGCTGGCGCATGACGCCGACCTCAGGGCCTTCCTCTGCGAACTCAGCCTTAAGCTAGACCGGCCGCGACACGATGAGTTTCTTCTAGCTGGGACCACGGAGAACAATGTACATGTAGTAGTATAAACCTGTTTTATTATGTACGAAATTAATATAAAACACACATCCGGAATCTTAACTGATTTTAGAGGTGGGTTTAATACCGGTAGCTTGAATATTTTTCCAGTAATCGATACATTTCCAATAAACAATTTTTAACGTAAATCGGCGGCGCTTTGCCGACGATGCCGCTTAGTCAATTTAACAGGTACCGACTTACATGATGTAGTATATGATATATGATGTACTATGTTTACCTATTTTATACAGGCTGTTTCATTGATATTTTAGGACTTATATTAAGTAATGAATTTGAAAAAACTTATTTACAACAATACTAGCCATTAGGTCTACCCGTGTTTTCATTTAATGTCGTACATGACAAAACACGTAGTATAGTAGCATCTACTGATGTAGTTGATGGCAGCAAAGACTTGCAGAGATTTCCAGTATCTAACCGCTGATGCTGTATCTAACACATTTGTCCATAGAAGACTCCCAGCAGAGACTTGAAGCTCTGCAGCGCTGGCTGATGTATGTTGTCGACATCAAAGCCTTCCTAGCTAATTGAAGGATACTGAATCCTTCAAACATTTTAGCTAGATTATGTTCTTCAATGAGGGGTTTTCACTGCCATTTTTTTATAACTGCTAACAGACCACTAACTGCTGTCATAAGCTGATTATCAAAGGAAAGTGAATTGTCAATGTTAATTGCAGTGTCAACATTATATAAGATGAACTCCGTGGTGCAGTGGGCGAATAGCCGGCTGAGACGCAGGAGGCAGCGGGTTCGATTCCCGCCGCGGAACAAATTTTTGCATCATCTTTGAATATTTGTTCCGGGTATAGGGTTAAATAAATATTGCTGGACATTTGCGCAGAGATCTTATAGAGACTTACAAGATTCTAAACGACCACTACAGCATACCAGACTTGTCACAAACACTATATACTATGAACAATAATGAAAGGTTGAGAGGACACTCACTGAAGCTGCAACGCGGGCCAAGTACCAGCAAACCAAGGGAGCACATATTGCCCAATCGCGTAGTGGACACTTGGAATCGATTACCAGAGTCAGTGATTAGTGCCCCCTCAGTGAACGCTTTCAAAAACAGACTGGACAAATATTTAAAGCGCACTGACAATAAATAAGATATTCACGCATCAGCTCTAAGAGCTGCCTGTGTATTACAAATAATAATAATAATAATAATTTCACACAGCCCTATTTAGCCCCAAATTAAGCAGATCTTGTACTATGGGAACCAGATAACTGATAGAATACTTATATACATTTTTTTGTAAATATTTACTTATAATATATAGAGAAACAACCAGACCTGGAACAAATATCTGTAGATCATGCAAACATTTGTTCCGCGGCGGGAATCGAACCCGTTACCTCCTGCGTCTCAGCCGGCTATTCGCCCACTGCACCATGGAGGTCGTCTTTGAGATTTTGCCCTAAAACCATATTTTTTAGCGGCTTATCTCCAGACAGTGACATCTATTACGCTAGTTGAAACTATTATTTAAATCAAAAATAAAAAACCCTCTTTGTCGAAGTGATATTAATTACACAATGCTACTACTAAAGCCCGTCTGTAACCTTGGATCGTGTATATTTCAGGATGGTGCTTCCACCGAGGAGATGGAGGCTGCTTTCCACTTGGAGCAGGAAGAACTCCGCCTGATGCAGCTGGGACTCACGCGGCTGGCGCAGATTTTCGAGCGAGGTTGGTACTACTTAATAAAAAGGCAACCAAGTAAGAGTAGAGTTCCTAGTGAAAAGGCTCACCCGGAAAAGTATTGCCACCATACCTATTTCTGACACCAAGCAGGATTACTGTGTTTCGGTTTAAAGGGTATGGTTGCTGGTGAAATAATAGGCACATGAGGCTTTACACCTGTATGCCTCAAGATTATGGACGCAGGGCAGTGCATCGTAGGGCACATTTCTAAGGTGCGTTACTTACGAGCTAATGCTCTATTATAGGCGATGGTTACCACTTAACATCAGGTGGGCCATACGTTTGTTCCATCTCCATGTAGTATAAAAAAAAAACACCGAAAACCGTATAGCGTATTAGCTCAGTTTATAGTGTATGCTGTATAATCACATAGGGTAGAAAGAAAGGAAAATGTCTCGAACTCATCATAATTTGTTCTTAAAAGAGGTTTGATTGGAGATCTTATAAAACAAAAACGAGGAAAAATAGGTTTTGGTATTGAAATAATATTAATTGTTTATTTAAACTAGGGGCCGCTAACATCTTTAACTGTATCAATACGTAGATTATTAGTTTAGATTTGTAGTTATACTTCTTTAAGTTTCTAATGAGTAAGTTGTTCTCTGGGCAGCCGCGAGACGGGTGGAGAGTGAGCGAGCCGACATCAGAGAGCTGGGCGCCGGTCTCACCGCACTCGGCGCGTCCGTCGTCGCGCGCCGCCCGCTCCAAGCCGCCGCGCAGTGAGTGCTCCCAAGCTAGGGTAGATGCCACAAGCATGACGCCCTCGCCCGTACTAGGCGTAACTATAATGGCAGGGGTTAACGTACATAAAATATCTCCAATTGTCTAGATAGATGGCGCTGACTCTCAAGGATTATAAAAACATTCTTTCATTTTATTCACTCATTTCATTCATGCTTCATCTTGCTTTTGTGACTTCACTATACATTAGCTGTGTTAGCAGAGGTAGATTTAACATCTTACTAAATGACATTGATATTCAGATATATACTCTAGTACTCGTGAACGCCATCTATGGACAACATTGGAAGCTTGCTTAGGAACGGTTTCGAAAACTGCTCATTGTCATGTTCTTTTAGACTGGCGTCCGCTTGCGATGACGAGTGTGCAGTGGAGGCGGGCGCGCTCAGCAACGCGCTGGACGCGCTCGGCGCGCATCGGTCGCTGTGCGCGCGCCTCACACGCGGCCTGCACGCCGAGCGCGCCGCCGCCGCGCGTGTGGAGCCCGCCGCCGCCGCGCTGCGTGCGAGACACCGATACGCACTCAGAGCCGCGCAACAGGTGAGTGTGCAATGAAGGCGGTCTGACCTAAAGCACGCGTTGGACTTCAGCCGATGGGCGATCCTTTTCGTTATAAAGCCATAAACGGGATAGAATCAATCCGAAGAAACTAAGCACCTCAGACAAAGCAGAACGAACGTTTTCAGCGAGATACATTAGCTTGATGAATGCAAGATCGTTTAAAAATGAATATCTTGTATGTTGATTTCCCAGGAGGGCAGCGTAGCACGCGCATACGCAGTAGCGGCGCTGGATGTGGCGGCCTCGGAGCTCGGAGTGCGCGGGGCGGCGCACGCGCGACTCGCCGCCCTGTGGGCGCAACTGCACGACGCCGCGCAGCCGCGGTAGCCAGGACACGAACACCGCGAGGTCATAGGATTGTTGACCATTACCCTCACTACAAAATAATGCGAAACTCATATAGGCAGACGTTTATACTGTAGAGTTCGTTTATAAAAGAAGTTCTGTGGCCGTTTGGAGGACTTATTTCGTGGAGCACACAGTACATAGTATTTTTTAAACATAGGGTTGCCATAAAAAACACCCGTTTAATATCAGTTCAAAAAATTCCGCAGCAATAATTGGTAATGAATTAGTCAAACAGTTCTTCAATGGGTGTTTAACTTTTTTGTGGTAGGGGTCAGAATTTTAGACTGTACAGTCAGTTGAAGAAGTGATTGGAAGTCTTAAACTGCTTGCTTGTTGAATCATCCATCATATATGTTTTAGATGCAGCTTTGTAAGCAGATCATAAAATGTTCCTTGAGTATTATAGTGGCATATATTTAAGATGAATTGGAAAAAAAGTTTCACATTTAAAAAAAAATGATAAATTATTTTGCTAAGAAAAAAAATGAGATATACTCTAAGGAAACTGAAATGTAATATTGAAACACCCAAATGGGCCACAGTCCCAGACTCAAAAAATATAGATAAAAAGTTAATTCGATGGCTAATGATGTTTTTGAAATATCACACTAATATTATAAATGTACTGTACAAGTGTAGAGTCGCCTTCAATGGTTATTAAACATGGCGAAGTTTTAAAATAATGTAATCATGAAGTAGTGCCATAATCATGTTAACATAGTTCAAGAATGTTAACACAAATCTATACATTATTTTGGCACAAATTAATGGTTCATTATTTGAAGTATAAGAATGTTTATTTCAGGTGACAAAGAAATTTGACTATACAGAGTGTTTTTTTTAACTGGGACAGTACGGCAGCACCCATAACCAGAGGAGATACAGGTGCAGTTTCTTTTAAAACATCAGCTCTTTTTCGAAGAAAAACATTTTGGCATTAAAATTTTTTTGGTCAAGCGTGAGTACCGTCTTAAAATGAATCAAGTTGGTAATAATTTTTTTTGATGTCAATCGACTCAGTCCTTTGTAAGGATCATTTTATTGTATCGAATGAAAAAAATCTGAGCAGCGGAAGTTAGTCAAATTTGATAAAATATATTGTCATACAACAGGACAAAGCAAAATTCCTCCAACAAACATTTTATTAGATTCTAATTGCACATTAAAGAAGTAGATAGATAGATAGATAGAAGTATTAATACTGTAGCGATTAAGAAGTTTAGGAACTCCATGCTCTCATGAGCAATTCAAAAACATTTCGTATTTCAGAACAATTTTGAATTTCAAACATGGTTCTTGCATATGTCGGACTTTTATATCAGTCATTGCATCATCTTATTTGTCCTATCATGGCATTGACAAATACGCAAAAAGTAGACTTAATTGAAGCATACTTCCTCAACCGACGAAGCCCAACTAATGCGTTGAAGTGGTATCAGGAACGCTACCCAGACCGCGATGTACCGAATCGCAAGATTTTAGAAAAAATAATAACAAATTTAAGACAAGAAGGTTGTTTTCAGCCTAAAAGAAAAAGAACAACAAAAATAGATGAGTTGACCACCATTGCCATCTTGGGGTTTTTCGAGGCCTATCCAAAAGCTTCATTACGAGAAGCAGCTGAAAATATCGGAGTGCACAAATCAAGCATACGTAACGTAAAGTACTGAAAACCTATCATTACAAGTGTTACAAGACGGCCAGTGCAAGCGCTGCTTCCAGGAGATACAGACCGAAGATTATCATTTTGTCACTGGTTCGTAGCACGGTTTGTTGGAAACGTTTATTTCCCGAACACTATTATTTGGATAGACGAATGAAATTTTTTAAACAACGGTATGTACAATAGAAAGAATAGCCATTACTGGTCACGATCAAATCCTCTAAGAACTGCACAGACCCATAACCAAATTCGGTTTTCATTTAGCTGTTGGTGTGCGATACTACACAATAAAATCATTGCTGTTAAGACCATTAAATAGTGAAAAGTATCAAGATACATTGAATCTGGCTGTAGAAGAAGTGGATAATACCATTCCATTGAGCGATTTGCATAATGTCATCTACCAACAGGATGGTGCATCTCCTCGTAATAGTACAGCGAGTAAACGGTTTTTAGATGAGCATTTGCCTGACCGTTGGATGGGTAGGTACATATGGTCCAATTAAATGGCCACCACGTTCACCCGACATGATGCCGATGGATTTTTTTTATGGGGCTACCTAAGGGTCGTATTTACGAAACTCGGTACAATACCGTTCAAAAATTAAAAGTAGCAGCCCACTTTCACTAAAACAAGATTCACCACTCATGGTTGTCCAAGGCCACTAAAAGTGTTTTGAAACGTGCCCATACAGCATACCATACATGCATACATCAACATGGGGGCCATATTGGACATCTATTGTGATAGTTTTAGTACCATTTTGTACCAAACTACTAAGAAATCGTATGTGAAAACATTTTATTTTTGACTTACTTCCGCTGCTCAGATTTTTTTCATTCGATACTATAAAATGATCCATACAAATAACTGTATCCATCAACATAAAAAAAAATGTTTACCAACTTAATCATTTTAAGGCGCTACTCACGCTTGACCAATAAAATTTTAATGCCAAAATATTTTTCTCCAAAAAGGAGCTGATGTTTGAAAAGAAACTGCACCTGTATCTCCTATGGTTATGGATGCCCCATACTGTCCCAGTTAAAAAAACACACTGTATAGTGAAATACGCTCAATTTCAACAAGTCCTTAGATTATAGGTTTATTGTAGTTTCTTTGTATCTACAACACGTGCGAGTTAACTGTGCACTTCCCTGGAATGCGACCCCACTCCCGCTTACCCGCGCGGCGCCCCGCGTTTGCCTGACGCGCTCAGTAATTGTAGCATCACTGTGATAGTGACGTCACAGTGCAAGGTGCACATTTAACTCGCGCGTGTTATATATAACATTTTTTGTTATCTTAGGGCCTATGCACATGGCGTATTTTATCGCGTCAATGACGCGCTTAGCACGAATGTGCGTTTCCGGCGCCGTAGATTTCCTAAAATCATAGTTAAGAATCGCGTTAGCGTACATCGTCTGCGTGATTAAAATACGCAGTGCGCATATGCCCTTAGATATTTTCCTGTACTCACATTTTAGTAGTTATGTCAAAGAATCTCCATAACCGAATAAAATTACATGGAAATGCAAACAAATATCTCATACTAATGGGGTACTTAAGAATAACTCGAAAACTATAAAAAATTGCGGAACATACCTACATACATTGATATTTTCCTTTTATTGTAAGGATTTTTTTGGACGTCACTGTTTGGGACACCAACTATTTAGATAAGTACCTTAGATGATAATGTTGGTTCTCTATGTAAAAAAAACAAACATTCCATTGTTTTAGTTTAGGGCAAGGTATGCAATCTTAGATATTTTTAAATATCATATTAATAATATCTCTGTGATAGATTTCAGTTGATACTATTTTTATAGTTATATATTATCTTCTTTATTGGAAATTGGGTCTGGCATCTATTTATTATGCCTTCTGTTTATATAAATATGTTAAAATGTTATTAGTATACCTAATAATTATAATTTGAACCTTTTAACTATGTATTTTATTCTCTTCGTGACCGCCGGTGTTAGTCCATACATATAAAGTCCATACTCCAAACGAATTAGATCACACTATTGTGTTAACAATCGTAAACAAAAATTACCTACCGGTTGTTACTTCATAGCTTCGCAATCCGATTTCCACGTTCCCATGATCTACCATCGAACAATCGTAATTCAAAATAATATATTTGTAAACTTTTTATATTGTGTCGGTCGATCATCCCTTAATCAGCTCGAGAGTGTACCTAATTAAAACAATATCGAGTAGTGGTAATGCCGCGTCGGCATTGTGCGCTCGCGGATGGAAGTGATCGCGTTCGCATCAGCAGTGGCGGTGGCGAGCGCCGCGGCGCTGCCGGCGACGGTGCCCATGTCGCCCGATCTGCAGCACGTGTAGGCCTTCCTCGCCGACTCGGAGCATCAACTGGGCAGGAAGTACCGCCCTCTGTACCACCTTGCCGCGCCCTTCGGCTGGCTCAACGACCCCGCGGCGTTCATCTTCTTCAAGCGGAAGTATCACCAGTACCACCCGTATGACGGGTCGTGGGGCCCTATGGCGTGGGGTCACGCTGCCAGTTCAGATCTGGTGCGATGGGCGCACTACCCGGCCGCTCTGCAGCCGCGCGATGCCCACGAGCGGAACGGCTGTCTCGCCGGCAGCGCAGTGCGCTACAACGGCTACCTGGGGCTCTTTTACACCGGCCACCAGGTGGTCGGCAATGAGACGCGGCGCTCGCTCAGCGTCGCTATCAGCGCAGACGGCGTGCTCTTTTAGAAGTACTTGTACAACCCGGTGGTGGGCGCCGCGCTGCCGCTCGCGAACGAGTTCCACGACTCCAAGGTGTGGCGCCACCGCGACCGCTGGCACATGCTGGCGGGCGCGAGTATCGCGTGCCGCGGACACTTGTTGCTGTACACCTCGCCCGACCTGTACGCGTGGCGCCTCAACGGAACCGTTGCGCACTTGCACGGTGACCCGTGGGAGAGCCCCGACCTGTTCGAGCTGGACGGCATGTGCGTGCTGCTGGTATCGGCGCAGGGCGTGCGCGCGGACGGAGACTGCTTCCGCAACCTGCAGCAGTCCGGCTATGTGCGACTGCCTTGCGGTGCGCTTCGACGACCTTGAGGTGTCCTCCGTTACCTTCGAGATCGACCACGGGCACGGCTTCTACGCAGGCCGTCGACGGGCGGCGACTGCTGGTCGCATGGCTCGGCATGTAGGAGGTTGCCGAGGCGGGTGGCGGCTGGGCGGGCTGTATGACGCTGGTGCGCGAGCTGCGGATCGGGCGGCGCGACCGGCTGCTGCAGGCGCCAGCGCGGGAGGTCAGCTACCTGCGTGCCGAGCTTTCCGAGTGCGCTTGGTACTTGCCGGGAGAGTCGTTCGACGCGGGCGCAAGGGCTTTCGAGCTGCTGGTGAACGCGACGAACGCGGATTTTGACGTGGAGCTGTCGCTGGAGTGTCAGGGAGAGCGCCAGTGCGTTGTGACGTGCTGGGTGGCGCGCGGCATGGTGGCGGTAGACCGGCGGGGGCCAGATGACGTGCGATGCGCCGATTGGGCGCCCAGCGGGTTCGTGCGCTGGCGTATCTTCGTGGACCGCAGCTCGTTGGAGGTGTTTTGCGGCTCGGGCGAGGTTTGGTGTTCTCGTCGCGCATCTACCCGCGCGGACCCATGCTGGTCCGCGTTGCTGGAGACACGGAGTTGCATCTCACGCAGTGCCTCCTCAGGCGCAGTGTCGCATATGATCCTAACCTGAGGCATTATTTAAAGAATCACGTTATTTCGAAATATATTTAATTAAGTTGTGCACATCAATACAATATTAATAATAACTAATTCAAGTAGGGAGGAGATATAACTAAAAAACAATTTTCTAAACACTTTTCGTTCCAGTACCCAGGTCCTGCTTATGTAGGTGTGTACGTAGACGTTATGTGAATAATAAATACTTAGGTACAAAGAAAAACAAAAAGCAGTTTTCTTATTTGAGCGCGATATTTCCCCTGAGATGGCTCCTAAACCTACGCCATAGCGTAACATGGAAAGGGCATTAACTGTAAGGTCAGTCACAAATACACGGTCAGTTAGTTTAAAGATCTACAAGTTATATGTGTATTAAAGGGCGGGCGTCGCTAGCTAGTATATACTGAACAGCCGCGTTTGGATAAATCTAGATTTTTGCTTGTCGGGTAGTTAGGTATAGTTCCAGTTTTGTCCACCTGAACAATTAAGTTGGTGGCTTTGTAGTTACCTACCATTTCGATCCATTGTCCCATTTCAATCTATTTTAAGTCGCCCAGTCACTGCCCCTTAGCTTCGAGTGATCGAGTGAGATGAGATCCCTGTGTGCGTAGACGAGCAAGCAAACCCCTATAATACAACCCCTACTATTTCCGTTGAGTATTCAACTCAAAGCGTACCTACTTCGCATCGCGGGTACAGTACAGAGTGACTATTTGTACTAAAAACGGGATATTTACCATGATTTGTGAGTTCTTGAGTGTCCCGATATTTCGACGCAGTTGCATGCGCCATGATCACGGGTAAACAGTTTACCCGTGATCATGGCGCATGCAACTGCGTCGAAATATCGGGACACTCAAGAACTCACAAATCATGGTAAATATCCCGTTTTTAGTACAAATAGTGTTAATAACCATGATAGTTTCAAAAGTTATATAAGTACAGAGTGATTTTGTAAACAGTCGACACAAGAGGAACGGCTGTTATAATACCTACCTAATCCAAAAAATAATGTTCATTTCAATACAATAATGAAGTCACAAATCGACTGTTCTAAACAAACCGCATTGCCTAATAACGCTGCAATGTGAACTAATAAATGAATAGAAATGGTTAGGTAGGTACCTACAGAATATTGTTTTGGATTACGGATAGTTCGTGATCTAATCTGTGTGTATTGTCTGCTTGCATAGAGTCTGGCGAATGAAAGAAGAGACTAAAAAAGCGCGGTAATCAGCATGCTAGCCTCAAAATTAAAATGTAGGTACCTGAAAAAAACCAATTTGATACAAATAGTAATTCTAAAGTATCAAATTATTCTAGGTTTTCATCCTAATTTTGAGGCTGCCATGCTGAAATTTTTGATGAGGAAATGTGTAACAGGAAACCGGTGAAGCGAGCGCTACTTGATTTGAGCAATGATCGCGCGTGGTGGTCAGATGTTACTCATCATATGCGACTACTGTAAGGTTCGTAGTTTTTTAAATTTGCCGTTCTATTTCAGTCTACTTTATCCAGACTCCAGTAATAGGTATGTAGGTAGGTAGGTACCTATATAAAGGGTCTATAACTACATTGTTGACTGTACTGTAACTGTAAGCGTCAAATGTATTAAATCAGTCAATGTCATTGGTGTACACTGCAGATCAGTGCTGCCTTAGCTACTTCAAAGCTAAATCTATATAGCAATTTTTGGATGTAGTATACAAAATTAATTATTGTATTATTAGTTTTTCTTAGCAAAATATTCTAGTTACACCTAAAAGCTACATAACGTTTGCTTTTACGTGTCAATGGCAAAAAATTAAAAAACTAATTCACTTACATATTGTTTTATAAGTTTGGTACTTGCATGCGGTTCGCCCCTAACTTGTTTATGCATTTATAGTTTCATTTGAATTGGAGCTCTTTCATTCTTATTGGGGTTGGTTTTATGAACGTAAAAACGCGTTATTGATCTAGCGAAGCGAGATCTCCAAATCAACTTGGGCAAATCGATGATGTAGATATGTATGTATGTCCGAGGAAAACTTTCGAAGCGTTTATCCGATCATCTTGAAATTTGGTACATAGGTTTGGTGTAACTAAATGAGCTAAAAATGGGGGTTGTTGAGATATAGGGGTTCAAGAAGGGTAAAAAATAAATAAAATGAGACTAGGTCAAGTGCCATGTCTAATAAAAGGTCTTTGTGAGTACATTTCGACCCTGTTTTTATTTTTAGTTTAATCTTTGTAGTTTTTAAGTTATTAGCCATAATAAAAACGAAATATTGACAAAATTCACAGGGTTCACCAGTGATCCCACAGTGCTGAATTTTGATATGCGTGTAGCTTTAGTGACACAAATATAGGGAAAAGCCTGAAATCTGCACTTTCTACCCCAATTAACATGAACTCCCGTTACCTGTAATTTGAATGAAACTGTAGGTCAAGTTGTTAGGTTATGAATTTAGGGGCACTATTTTGATAGTAAAAGCTTAGGTATAAATAATATTTTTTTGTTTTTATGGGAGACTCGCGAGATCTCAGTTCGAAGCGAACCACTAGTTTATACAAAACTAGCTTCCGCCAGCGGTTTCGCACGCGTTGTTCGTTAACAAAAAGTAGCCTATGTGGTAATCCGAGTTATAATCTACGTACATACCAAATTTAATCGAAATCGGTTCAGCCGTTACGACGTAATTGAGTAACAAACAAACAACTACAACATATAGCTTGGGGTTTTTTCAAGCCAAATCATTACATGTAGTAATAAAACAAAAATATTATAAATAGATTTTGATAAATATGTCACTCCAAAATCTGCCCTGTAACTTCAAAATATGGGAATCTAGCCACTTTTTAAGGTGAAGTCAGCTACATACAATTAGTCAGAGCCCAGCTGGCAGCACTGGCGAGCGCAGTCAAGCTGCTTACGCTGCTCTCAGATCTGCAGTCTGTTGATTAGATTGAGTTAGTTTGGTCGACTTTCTGGCTGCTAGTTTGTTTCTATAAATCTAGGATTTTGTGTGACTCCTTCCTATTTTTCTCACTTATTTTTTATCTTAGCCTTTCTGAATAAATTAGGAAGCCTGCAGACGATTTAATTGTAAAGAATTACGTGATTTTAGTGTCTACCTACCGTTAGATAACCCGCGAAGATGAATAGAACTATTGTTTATCTAACACTGGCTAGCCTGTGTTTAGCTTTTGTGAACAGTGGCAAAAGTGAAAAGAGCCTAAAGTTTTTCCAGGAAAAGGTGAGTAAAATAATTCCTATCCAACACAGACATTTGCTTGTGACGTCAAAGGATGAACTTTCGATTTGTTGACCTTTAAAAATAAAACAGCTGGGAGCTGAGTGACCTCGCTAAAACTAGGAACATCACATTTTTAAACCTTTCTACTTCCGTCGTATGGAGTTCATTACTTACCTATCTCATTTTTTATCAAATAGAGTTTTAAATTGCATGTCACTATTTCACACTGAGAAAACGAAACAACCTTCACTAATTGCAATAGTAAGTAGCATTTAACGCATGACCTTTGACAGATTTAACAACATGCTTAATATTAATTTCAGAATTTTCACGAAGCTCAAGATTTAACAGATCAAAATGTAAAAGATCTAGCTAAGTTGTCGGATATGCAACACTTTAGAAATACACTAGATGAGATTTTGATACCGAGAGTCGTTGGTACACCTAACCATGAAAAGGTTGGGAACTATATAGTGAAACAGATGCAGGATCTAGGCTGGGACGTGACTGAGAATGTGTTCCCAGACCAAACACCTGTATTCGGGACTTTGAATTTCAAAAACATTATTGCAAAACTGAATCCGAATGCTGACCGATATTTGGTACTAGCATGCCATTATGACAGCAAATATACAAGGGAGCATGTTTTTATTGGTAAGTACTGACTTTGATCTTCAGGTTTGTTATCGAACTGAATTCATAACCACACCAGTTCTTCAATAGAACCTCTTCAGGACACATACTTTGACCTGCCTCCCTATTCTTAACCCTGCAATAAATGCAATTTTATTTATAAATAAATAAATAATAAATTTGGGTAAATTCAATATTTTAAGCTATTCTTAACATCAACAGGGGCCACAGACTCAGCAGTGCCATGTGCCATGTTGATAAACTTAGCCAAAGTGATGTCGTCCCAACTAACGCCGCTAAAAGAGGCCAACCTTAGCCTTATGTTCATCTTCTTCGATGGCGAGGAGGCCTTCCGCCAGTGGGGGCCAACAGACTCCATTTACGGAGCCCGGCACCTCGCTAAGCAATGGGGAGATACTGTGTACAAAGATGACGCAAACCATCTTCAGAGAATGGTAACCTAAGAACTTTTTTATGTCATTTTTTTATATTAATTATCAGAATTTTTTATATTAAGTCCATATGGCCAAATATTACAGGAGCAACATAAAACTGATTTTATCACAAAGTTTGAGAAATTTACGTATAAATTTATTTATACTTAAAATAGTAGTTCCTCCTATTTTAGGTATTTTTTAAAAGAGGGTATTTTTTATAAAATAAAAAATAAAAAAACTGTTAAAATGTTGTATTTTGGGTAAAATTTGCCCATATGGACTTACGAATTCTGATAATTAGGCAGACTATATGTACTTTTAGCCCGAATTGCACAACGATCCCTAAATGTATTTAGCGACTAAACGTGTTTAAATTTGACGGTTAAATACGTTTAGACATTGTTGCGCAATTTGCCCTTAGTTTTTACCTCTTTATACTGAGATTTAAACTTTAAATTACTAGTCCTCAGACAGTTATCTGTTAGATTAGACAATCTTGCCTATGTCTGTATTTAGCAACTAAATTCGAATCCGAAATCGAAACTTCAATAGAAAACAGTAAAAAAATAATAATATATTTGAAAACACTTTTTTGTAAGATACATAAAAACTATGTTCCTGATCAAACAATACTGTAGATATCGTTGGTAAAAAACAAATGAGATAAAAACATGTCCTGAAAATCGTAAAATTAAGCAGAATGCAATTCAGTTAATTTATTAAATTCAATTGTAATTTTGTTATATACTATCAAGCCCGGCGGAGGGCCATAACACAGGTTTACCTAGTTTGGATACTAATGCGATCCCACCAGGATCCGTCTATGTGAAAGATAATTACTTCTAGGATTGTTTCTGTTAATTTGAGGTCTGTTATAATTTAATAAATTTCATTTCAATTAGCTTGCATTTCGTTACTTACAAATAGGTATATGAAAAAAAAAATATCCAGGAATCTAAATAAATACTATCTGAATCCAAATTATAGCATATTAAGGTGGAAATATGCTCAAATTACAAATGATTTTCGTATTACGTACGTTTGCATAGGCGCCGCCGGACCCTTAAAAACACGAGAAGCGGATAAATCGCGGATTAAAATCGGCTGTTTTATAGCTATAAGCGACCTCTTCAAGAAAATCTTCTAATGGATTGGAATAATAGCATCAAACAATAAAAATTACACTTGTGTCTCGATTTCAGGAATAAGAATAAATTGAGTGGAATTTTCATTTTATTTTACCTTGATATTATGAATATTAATAGTACCAAAGTTAATAGTAGTGGATCTTCTAACAAGGATTGTTTTTATGTAGCGTAGTATTCGTAATTATTCAGTGGTAGCGGCCTTCATTACCGCTTTGTCATGAATAAAACATATCGTCTGTTACCACACAATTATCTATGGATGGATAAACAATTTATACATGAAGGTATCATTTGAAACTACACCCTAAAACTTAACCCATACAATATAATATTGTGAGACCAGACTTTGCAATTTTCCACAAAAGCTGATTAATTGAATTTTACACAAGCTGAAGATTTTACCAAGATAAATAAAAGATATCGAATTTCACAAAGTCATTGTAGTCAAGCCAAGTACATTGATCGCGAAAGTTTGAAAAATACAATTGTTCACCATACAACATACAATGACCCCTTTCAGGTAAACATACATGTTCCGAACCATCCTACAGATTATATTCGCAACGATAACCACTCATTACAAGTAATATGGTTCCGAAAAAAGGCTATAGAAAAGGTTGTTTAGTCAGATTTAAATGATGTTTCAAAATGACATACATTTACATTGTCATCAACACAGCATTCTTTTCACACAGGTATAACGATTTCCGATGATTTTAATTTTTAAACGCATGGTTGCTTGTTGTATGCACATTGCTCACGGTAACGATATCATCCGGAATAGGCATGACCGACCTAAAAAAGTTTATGTACGAAAGAATAGTAAAAATTATACTATACTAACTGCAGCCCGCGGCTTCGCGTGTGGTTTGTCAATAAAAACATTACCCTCATTTTGCGTAGTCGGGTAAACTTACCCTATGTCCTAATCCCGATCATAATCTATATGTATACCAAATTTCATCGAAATTGGTTTTTTTGTGTGAAAACGTTACAAACAGACAGAGGGACAGAGTTACTTCCAAATTAATAATATTAGCATGGATGTTAGGTGGGTGACCTACGAGGCAATACTTTGTTATAGTTATAGGCGATGGTTACCACTTAACATCAGGTGGGCCATAATATGCTTCTTCCAACTCCAGTGCGTATTTTTTTTAATAACCTATACTGTCCTACTGCTGGGCAAAGGACTCCCCCATTTCCTTCCATTCCTTGCGTTGTTTAAAAATCTCATGCCAGTCAGAGTGGAACCCATCTAAATCGTCGCGCCATCGTTTTCGTGGTCTGCCTCGTTGCCGTCGTCCTGTAGGTTGCCAGACGGTGGAGATCTTAGTCCACCTAAAAATAAAAATTTAAATAATAAGTAAAATGTAATTTTAGCACCGAGAGTAGAAACATGACCGTACAAATGTGTCTAATCTGTACGCTCAAATGTTGTCTATTTTTGAATGAGTGGACTAGTTTTAGAGATGTGGAGGACAAAGGGGTGAAATAAAATATCAGATCGTATGGTATGGTATCATATATAAATCAGCGTTGGATGCACAACATCCAACATTATGCTGAGTTGAACGCCATTTTGGTACGCAGACACATGAGTCGAACTGTCTTAATGGATTCAACTGTTCCTTATTATTGTTTCATGTGTCATTTTGTGTGTGCCAAATAAATGATTATTCTATTCTATTCTATATATCTCCCCCACTAGATGGAAATACACCTAAAGGTTGCTAATTTCCAGTTCTCATCCTTTAACCAAAAATGAAAAGCGCTGGTTAACCTTCCGATCGGCTGACCTGATCTATCATAGAATACGCAAACCTAAAACTAGATAAGCAATAGTACAATTGGCGGTCTTATCGCTAAAAGCGATCTCTTCCAGACAACCTTTGGATCATAGCTAAGAACCACCCCAGTTAAAATGTTTTCTTTTAAATAAAACCGCGTCCGAATCAGTTCATCCATTTGGGAACTACGATCCCGCAGACGGACACACACGTCAAACTTATTACTCATTATAAAAATAAAGATATTCTTGGTCATAAGGTATAATTTATTATCTTTTGTACGCATTAAAAAATTATAGTAGATAGGGCATGAACTGCTTTAACGTTACAAAACGCGATAATGTTGCTCATATTAATATTGCATTACAATAACGATAATAGAAAACAACGAGAAAATCCATTTAGGAGACTAGTTAAAGCGCTCGTGTCTATTTCACCATTAATTGTAACCGTCTTTTCTTTTAACGTGAAAACAGATACAGAGAGTTTGATTTTTATCCATCAAGAAACTCGGAGGTCATGAAATAGGCAGTAAGAGAAGCACTTTAACCAGAGTTCCTTGTGAAAGCTCATCCGGGAAGTACGAGGTGCATTCAATAAGTACCTAGCCTCATCGCCAGAGGGCGCTGTAGTTTCAAAAGAGTTTTACCACAGTGTAGCACATTCTTTTTTAATTCTTTTTTCAAATTTTCATTCCAATCCCTTCATTTGTTTTAATTTGACAACTTATGGAAGCGAACGTATCGATCGGTTTTACAAAAATGGAAAAAGAGCAATATCGTTCGGTGATTCGATTCCTATTTTTGGAAGGGAAAACGCGCATCGAAATCAAAGAGCGCTTGGATGCTGTGTACGGTGACTCTTCTCCATCGATGGCCACTGTCAAGAATTGGTTCAACGAGTTTGCCCGTGGCCGTACGTCGGTTTTTGATGAACCACGTCCAGGTGCACCGAAAACAGCTGCTACGGAGGAAAACATTAAAAAAATCCATGATCTCGTATTGGCAGATCGCCGATTGAAGGTTCGGGAGCTAGCTGAGACTGTAGGCATTTCAGAAGGAACAGTGCATCATATTCTTCACGAGGAACTCGGCATGAGAAAGCTGTCGGCGCGATGGGTGCCGCGTTTACTCACACCGGAAAACATGTGCAACCGTGAGACCACATCGGAGACGTGTTTGGCGCTGTTTAAGCGGAATCCAGCGGAGTTTTTGTGTCGTTTTGTGACCGTCGATGAAACCTGGATCCACTGGTACACACCAGAGACCAAGGAGCAATCAAAACAATGGATCCAGACCGGGGAACGTGCTCCAAAGAAGGCGAAAACTGTAAAATCGGCCGGAAAAGTTATGGCCACCGTTTTCTGGGATTCACAAGGTGTGATCTACATCGATTACCTCGAGAAGGGTAAAACAATTACAGGGCTTTACTATGCCGATTTATTGGGCCGATTCGACGCCGAATTAAAGAGAAAACGACCCCATCTGGCGAAGAAAAAAGTGCTGTTTCACCACGACAACGCACCGGTTCACACGTCTGCCGTTGCCATGGCCAAATTGGTCGAATTACGCTACGAATTGCTGCCCCATCCACCGTATTCTCCAGATTTGGCCCCTTGTGACTTCTTTCTTTTTCCTAATCTGAAAAAATCTCTCGCCGGGAATAGATATGGATCAAATGAGGAGGTCATCCCCGCCACGGAGGCCTATTTTGCAGAGTTTGACAAAAACTATTTTTCGGACGGGTTAAAAAAGTTGGAGCATCGCTGCTGGGCTAAGTGTATCGAACTAAAAGGAGACCATGTTGAAAAATAAATTGCCACTTTTCCAAAATTTTCGTTTACTTTTTGTAGGCTAAGTATTTATTGAATGACCCTCGTACCTACTACCACTGTACCTATTTCTGCCGCCAAGCTGCATTGCTGTTTCGGTTTGAAGGTTTCCGGTGAAATTACAGGCACATGAGGCTTTACACCCGTATGCCTCAAGTAGATGCCGTTGATGGACGCAGAGCAGTGCGTGTTTCTAATCCTAGGTGGTTTAAAGGTGGGCTGGCTACAAAGGTCATACGTTGACGACCTACGTGGTGCAGTGGGCGAATAGCCGGCTGAGACGCAGGAGGTAGCGGGTTTGATTCCCACCGCGGAACACAATGTTTGCATGACTTACAGATATTTGTTCCGGGTCTGGTTGTTTCTCTATATATTATAAGTATGTATTTACAAAAAAAAATGTATATAAATATTCTATCAATTATTTGGTTCCCATAGTACAAGCTCTGCTTAGTTTGGAGCTAGATAGCGCTGTGTGAAATGTTCAGCAATATTTATTTATTTATTTTTAATGAAAAACACTTGAATTTAACTTTGTTTCGGATAAGTAGTTCAGTTTTATACGAAGACTTTATATAATATAAATCCTTCATTCTGGTTCCATATTCCGAAGCCAGTATTAGGGCGTTATCACACTAGCGATTTGCGTCGCTACCTGCAATTGGCGTTGTTCCTTACGACTGACTAGTGTGGCGCGCGGGTGCGAGTGTAGGTATCTATTGAGCGAACGCGGCTTCGCGTTGCGGTTACGTCTTAGCAAGCCCGTTATATGTTGTCTACACCAGTGCACTTGCATGTTTCTCTGACGCGTGCATAAAGCGCCATAGCGCGTGCAATAACGCATGCTCTTAGCGCACGCTGGCGCCGATCTGGCACAGATGGGTCGGCGTGCAACATTCCTACCGTTTTACC
This sequence comes from Philereme transversata, assembly GCA_963924445.1. Classification (NCBI taxonomy): domain Eukaryota; kingdom Metazoa; phylum Arthropoda; class Insecta; order Lepidoptera; family Geometridae; genus Philereme; species Philereme transversata. The sequence goes on along the minus strand of OZ004339.1, from coordinate 32,618,386 downwards.
AGAGTAAATGGAGGAAGATGTTGTTACGTTTCTTTCAAATAATCTTGTCTTATCACTAAGTATGTCGTACAGATAGTTAAAGTTTACTCGCGTCCATCTTTACGTCTGATCGAGGCGCACAGGACGATAAGTTGAATGCGTCTTATGGCAATCAATATTGCATAGGTACGCTTGACGCAAGACGAATTGAAAGTTGAAGACGCAAGATGAACACGAAAGCGCACTGGTGTTATAGCTGAATCGCGCTCGCAAATCGCCAGTTTAATAACGCTCTTAGTGGATTCAGGACCGTTTATGTGACAGTCAGTATCTATTTCCATTCAGGATGTGTTAGTGCTCCTCGATCTGCTCGGCGCTCCGGACCCCGTGTTCTACAGCTACTTCCAGTCCACGGAGAAGTGGTACGTGCGTCTCGCGGCCGCCGAACAGCGCCTGGCCGAGCTGGACATGCTGCAAAGCTACTCCAAGTTAGTCTCATCATCATATCTCCCATAGGACGTCCACTGCTGAATATTTTAACATTCGCATCTTTTTCATCTCCGCCGTTTGACATCGACATAGCAATTTAAATTATCTAATGAGTTTTTTGACAAATCCCATTTACAGCAACCTAAATCCTTACCTAGTACCAAATTATAGGTAGTGTATAAAATGCTTGTTTGTTTCTAGCATCTCCAAAATTATAGTGCATTGAACTACACATACCCAAGAGCCTATGTAATTACTTCAGTATACCTTTGGTTAGACGTAACGAAGTGTGTGATGGTGTCCTATCGGCAAACATTTTGTGTCGCGTTTTATTAGTGATACTCGTAACAAATGAGAGGCAAAATGACTCGTGATGTCGCATGATGTCCGGCAACGTCGCACGACATGTCTCGCGACACGTGTTCCGAGACATTACGTCGCATGTTCTACTAATGATTATGTTTGATATACAGAGGTAAAGCAGAGCAAACCTACTTCAGACTGAGGAGTTCGGGCGCCATGATTGAAGACGACCACATTCCCTTCATGAGACGAAGTAAGTTTCCTTTGAGATATGAAGCAAAGGTGCGTCAATTATATAACCTATTAAAAACAAGTACGTGCAAGTACCTGAGCGAGCATTTGGAACGGCATTTTGTTCAACATTTTTCCTCGTAACGCAAAAGTAATACGTACGAAAAGTATACAACACTAGCTGACCAATCCGCAGCTTCGCACCCGTAGTTTTTTCAATAAAAACATTACCCTCCTTCTGAGCAGTTAGGTAAAAAGTAGCCTATGTCACCCGAGGATAATGTTTTTATATCGGTCCAGTAGTTTCGGAGCCTATTCATGCAAACAAACAAACAATCAAATATTTCCTCTTTTAATTCCTGTATTAATTGATCGAGCGAAGCAAGATCTCCAAACCAACTTTGGCAAATCGGCGTTGTATGTATGTATGTTTGTTTGTCCGAGGATAACTTTCGAAGCGTTTATCCGATCATCGTGAAATTTGGTATATAGGTAGATAGTGATGGCACAATTTTCTTGTGACTCAATGAGATAAAAATGTTGGGGGGTTGTTGAGATATTAGTGTTCAAGGGAGGTAAAAAAAAATGAGACTATAAGGTCAAGTGGGACGTCAAATGAAAGGTCTTCATTAGTACATTTCAACCCTGTTTTTATTTTTAGTTTAATCGAGTTATTAGCCATAATAAAAACAAAACTTTGACAAAATTCACAGGGTACAACCATGCTGAAATTTGGTATTCGTGTAGCTTTAGTAACACAAATATAGGGAAAAGTCTGAAATCCAGAATAACTGCACTTTGTACCCTAAAAAAGAGTAACCAAAGAACATCTACTCCCGTTACCTGTAATTTGAATGAAACTGTAGGTCAAGTTAGCTGGTTATTTATTTCTCACTATTTTTATAGTCAAAGATAATTTTTTTTTTCTTTTTATGGGAGACTCGTGAGATCTCAGTTCAGGGCGAACCACTAGTGTAGATAAAAAATATACCTATGATTTTGTAATGCGTAAATTTAGCTCTGTTATAATGAGTACGTCAAAAGTTACCCAAATTTAAATTTTGTTCCCCACCATTTTGGCATCTTTGGCAATCAAAATGAACTTATTTAACTATTCAAAATTCAAGCCAATAGCTTCAGTTGCTGGCTGAGATTATTGATTTATTATAACCATGGATTTCGCACATATTTAGCCCCAACCAACCACCAGGCGGCCGCGACTTACCTAAAACTCTCAAAACGCGCCGGCGCACGAGCGATGCTTGAAAAATCGAGGTCGCCTTTCCTAGGAATTTTCAAAAATAACGTTTTGTTTTTCAAACTTCTAAGCATCAGGATTTATTCAAATCATCATAAAATATACTAAAATAACATTTAATTAACTATCTTTTAGCATAAACATCATGTTAAGCTTAAGTGTATTTCCAGGGCAAAAGTTGTCGAATAGTGCATTTTTCATTCACTCATATCTTTTGAAAGGGGACGCGGCGGGGTCACGGTCAAAGGTCATTTAGGATCGTATTAGACTTAATAACAGTACCTAAACGTAGGTACGTTTAGGTAACCAGTACCTAACCTAACGTAGTTAAACAGTACCTAAACGCTCTACAGCTCTGAACAGTTACGAAATATTTCAACAACCATTTACATTTTCATACATTCAAAACGTTCAAGTCCATTTATCATATTGTTTATGCTAAAAGATCGGTAATTAAATGTTAATTTATTCTATTTTATGATGACTTGAACAAATCCTGATACTTAGAAGTAGAAAAAACAAAACTTTGTTTTTATAAATTCCTAGGAAAGGCGACGTCGATTTTTCAACCATGGTGCGGTGTCACTCGATAGCTGTCGAGGTGTCATTATGACAAAGTGTGCCTTAACGTTTTAGTATAGAGTCGCTATTTGTTTGAATACCCATATCGAAACCAGTAATTACAAAATATGCCACTTTTTTCTGAAGAGGGCTGAGATAATCAGCTGTGACAGACGGACGGGCGGATAAAGTTACACCTGGGTCCGTTTTTACCATTTCTGTCCGGAACCCTAAAAATGGATAATCGATTCGATGTACCTACTCAAGTTATGATCTAACCCAATGCTTATGTATCGAATCTGCTAATTTATCATCCGAGAAGTGTATTTCGCTATTTCATGTAATTGTAAACACAGCTCGAAGCATAACGCGATTGTTATTATAACACATTCGTACGTAATGCAATGAATAACAGACAATAAAACTGTACTCTTTTTTTGTTAAAACGAGAACTATTTGTGCGGTATCTCTGCTCGACAGCTTTTTTTTTACATGCGTATAAAATGCTTGCGTTTAACCACTATCTCTCCTGATGGCGCACGATGATGCAGTCTACGATGGAACACGCTTGCCTAGAAGAAACCTATTCACTCGCGACTTGAAGACACCCAGTTTGTAGTTATTAGGAAACACAGACCAGGCAAGGCATTCCAAGCTTGAAACCGACTAGTTAAAGCTGAAATTTGATTAGTTTTAGTGAAAAATATAATTTCGTTCTGTGGTTTGGATTAAAAATAAACATTATTTATGGTCTAAAAAATAAAATCCGTCATTATTTGTAGTTTAAATTGCAAAATCTTATATACAAACTGTTTTGTTATGAAGGACATGAATTTAAAACACACATCCGGAATCGTATTAACTGATTTTAGAGGTAGGTTTAATACCGGAAGTGTGAATATTTATCCAGTAATCGATACATTTCCAATAAAAAAAAATTAACGTAAATCGGTGGCGCCTTTGCGACGATGCCGCTTAGTCAGTTTAACAAGTACCTAGTTAGGAACATGATAAATGAGTATGGTTTGTTTACCTATTAATACAGATCGTTTCATTGATATTTTAGGATTTCATATTAAACTTGTATAAACATTTTCTATGGTAATGAATTTAAAAAATACCTATTTACAACAATACTAGCCAAGCCCTATCCTTGTTTTCATTTAATGTCGTACATAACAAAACACGTAGTTGTTCGGAGCGGATCGCACTCGAACACTGTCGGTCGAAACACCGATAAAACGGTACGTGATAAATCCCGTATTTATAATAACATATTCTTTCCAGATGTGGACATCTTACACGTAATTCCATCTCCGTTCCCGAGCGTGTGGCACACCGCGCGCGACGACATCTCCGCACTGGACTTCAGCACCATTGAGAACATCAACAAGATCTTGCGAGTGTTCGTGGCGGAGTACCTGCATTGCCATCCCGCGCCGCGGCCGAACGCGGCGCCCAAGCACTAGGTGGACCCTTAAGCTGGCCATACAGGGCACGTGACTCCACGCCAACTCTAAAAGTCTCGAAAAACCGTCCGTGCGTGCGAAATCCAAGACTCGACGCACGCGGAGTGCGGCGACTCCAAGCCTCGCGCGCCCGTCTGTAGCCGATACAACATTCCAATAAATCCAATTTGTGCTCAGTTGGTGGCCCGCAGCCATCGGAGTAGGTCGTAAATAAGTTTTTTTTTAAATAGTTCTAAACATTTAACAAGAATAAGAAAATAAAAACTTTAAAGGTATAATTTAAGACTTGGAGAAGAGAATTGGAGTCGCGGCAGTGGAGTCTTCGTGTGCGAGCTCGTTTTTTAACTCGCGCGCCGCTTGACTCCACGAGACGCGGAGTGCAGGAATCGGCGTCCACGTATATGGCCAGCTTTACAAAAGCGTAAACAACAATTTCTTATTAAACAAACAAATGAAAACTGATCAATGAACAAATGAAAATTAAAAACAAATGAATTTTTATATAAAATACTTAAACTCAAGACAATTGAAGTGATTTTGAAGCAGACATGTTTAACTTAATGGCAAGTCAATTGAGAAACTGCATCAATTGAGTCCCTTACTCTTGTCTCTGTCTATTTATTACGTTTTCAAGACTAAACTGCTGCACCGATTTCGATGAAATTTGCTATCAAAATTATGACACTTAATAATAATTAGCTAATAATGAAATCTAAATGTTATACTATCTGGACAATTGAAAATATTACTCTCTGTTTAATTTTAATTTGCTGAAAACATAACTTCATAACCTGATTTAATGAATTCCAAGATAAAATTGAGATATCGCGTACTTAATAGCGATAATATTGTTATTGTTTTTTGTACATACCTATCTGGAGTAGCTTATTTATCATATAATTATTAGTTAAGTGAATAAGCCTATCTATCTAGAGCTGCGCTTACACTAGGCGAGTCAAGCACGAGCCGAGCCGTTCTGTTCGCTGCTTATAGTGTGAACGTACAAAGACCCTACAAGCACTGGTTCTGACGCATAATCACCAATAACATCGTCGGCCTAATTATCAGGATTCGTAAGTCCATAGGCAAATTTTACAGGAGCAACATAAATCTGTACCTAAAGTAAGAGCAACTTGATATAAATCTCTCAAACTTTGTGATAAAAACAGTTTTATGTTGCTGCTATAAAATTTGCCCATGTGGACTTTCGAATTCTGATAATTAGGCCGACGGTATAAAACGTCCAATTCGCATAATAATGTATAAGCCAAATATCACAAACTTTAATATTTGAGTGATTCTCTCAGATCCTTAGTTTCCAAGAACCAGGGTGTCCGTACAACCTGATTTCTGGCTGTAAGAACCTAGATACTTGCCCAAAACTTCTGAACTGTTGAATAAAGGAATATCATTTACGGAAACTACAAAATCTTTGCTATAAGTTGACATGGAAACCAGATCCCTAGCGAACGGAGCTCAACGGTCTGATGTCAATCAAGGGATTACATATTATTACGCAACATGGGATCTGTTATGCTTGTGCTTAGCTCGCCTAGTGTAGACGCAGCTTATTAATAATGAGACGATCCGTGACGCAGTGGGCAAATAGCCGGCTGAGACGCAGGAGGTAGTGGGTTCGATTCCCGCCGCGAAACAAATGTTTGCAGATATTTGTTCCTGGTCTGGATGTTGTCCTATATATTTTATGTATCTATTTACAAAAAAAAGTGTATTCTATCAGTTATCTGGTTCCCACAATACAAGCAGCTTAGTTTGTGGCTAGATAGCGCTGTGTGAAATGTCCAGCAATATTTATTATTTATCAAATATCAAATTTTACCGCCTTTAGTTCAGCTGTTTGGTTTTTATGCCTACCTTATGAATTTAAATTAGCTTACAATGGATTTTTGTTATGCATTTAAACCAGCTATTTATTAACGGAATGCATCTTATTTTTATTAAGTAAAATAAAACATTGAGGGTCACACCACAAAAAAGTTAAACACCCGCTAAACAATGTTTAAAAACAATCCTGAATTGGTTATGATTATTTTAAACTCGCTTTAAACAGTGTTTAACTTTTTTTGTGATAACAAGGTATATTTTTTAATGTTGAACAAACACTACTCTCATAAGTGAGGACAATAAGGCACTCGTCTCACCGCCGGCGATGAGCGAGAAGCGAGTAGAGCTAGAAACTAGAAACGAGTTGACGAGAAGCGAGTGTGTAGTTTCTATAGTTGTCTCGCTGGGTTATAACATAGCGCCTTGTTTGGCGTATCGCTGAGCGAGTGTTGTAGTCGCTGCGACAAAATAGTGGAAAGCGAGTTTTCGCCGGCAGTGTGAACGGCCAGCGATCAACTATTCTCTGTCTGTATGTATAACGTGTCTCTTTTACTGACACGGAATCTATATCTTTTGTTGGTTTCTTGAGCGAGAAAATCGCTTACTCGCCGGCGGTGAGACAAATGTCTGGGGTTTCCCCTTTTTGGGATAACATACTTAAGGGCCCTAACGAGACTTTCACTATATTTTTAAAAGTATTACCTACTTTTTATATTGAGTACTTATATTTTGTTGCAAAAGGAAGTGTTTTAGAAACGTTACAAACGAAATTGTTTCATTTTTAGTGATGTGTTTTTATGAGATTAAAACTTAGCTTTTACTTAAAGTATGTATTAAACTTGCTCATAGCGTTCCTATGAAAGGGTTGTGTGCGTTATACCTGCAGTATATTTACTGTAAATATCCTATTTTATGAGATTTTTATTGTTTCAACAATAACTTGAGTGTTTTTATAATTCTGGGGCCCAATTGTTCTGATACTTTTAATATACACTGTATCTATAAACTGGCTACTAGCTACTGAAGTAGAACCCACCTGTTCCTCTGTTCAAAATAAATATATTTATTAATTAGCTTGCGCCAGCGGCTTCGTACACGTGGTTTGTTAATAAAAAGTAGCCTATAATCTACGTAAATACCAAGTTTCATCGAAATCGGTTCAGCCGTTACGACGTGATTGAGTTACAAACAAACATTAAAACTTTCGCATCACACTAATATTATAAATGCGAAAATTTGGATGTTTATTTATGTTTGTTTGTTACTCTATCACGTAACGGCTGAACCGATTTCGATGAAATTTGGTATGTACGTAGATACATACCTGGATTAACACATAGGCTACTTTTTATTGACAAACCATGCCTGCGAAGCCGCGGGCGTAAGCTAGTTTATAATATTAGTGTGATCTTCACCGTCTGTGATAGTCCATTGGATTGCATGGCGAGCGATATTTTATCTTATAGCATCACCGTGTGTGACGCGCTTTATTAAAGAAAGAAGTTTATAACTCAAAGCCGACAAATCAACTCGAGTTAATGTCGAATTCGTTCATACTATTTATCGCGATTGGGCCCCTATTAATGAACCAAACTTGATAGTGTGAAGAATGACTACATTCTTAACCAGTGTAGGGTTATTGTTGAAACATAATTTTAAGAAAAAAATATTGTATTTATAACATTCCATTATATGTACTTAAAAATAAGTGCCTATTTCACGACCTCCAAACAGAACTGGGCAAAATGCATGCTTTGCGTTTGTTAAAATACGAAATACAAAATATTTTTAAGACGTGTATTTGAAATATAAAATACAGTATTTTAACTATTATTATATAAAAAATAAATTACAAAATACAGTTAGGTGTTAGGTACTCCACAATTTCACGTACAGTACAGGCGCAGTGTTGCCAACTTTAAAGATTGACATATTTAGCGATTGCCATTTTGCTTAAGAATAGTTACGAAAACTATCAAGCGCTATTTTCTGTAGAACGCACCATTAATAAAATAGCTAAATGTATTTATGTTCAGATGTATTTTGAAGCCATAAGTATTTCAAATATTAACTACAAAATATCTCAGCGTCAGGTATTTGAAATACAAATTACATTTTTACGCAGTAATTGAATTACAAATACAAAATACGTATTTGTATCTCAATTACGTATTTTAATTAAAAGTAATTCAAATACTGCTCACCCCTGCCTCCAAGTAACTAATTGATGGACAAAAAAAAACTATGTTTTCATGTCAAAATAAAAAACATACATTTTTTATTTATTGGATATTACTTAAGAGGTGGTGAAATAGGTCTTAAATGTCGCAAACTTATATGTTTGTTTGTATAATTTTTTTGTAAATATATTTTTGCAAAGCTTATGCAATAATTATGTAAAAATACACAGCCTGTATCTGTGTTAGCTTAAGTATATAGAAATATTTACAATTATGTAGTTCAAAGCTTGTATAAACAACGATTAAAATGAATTTATTGATGTTATGACATGATATTAAATATTTTATGGAATTCATTATTTTATTTAACTAAACTATAATTTTATAATTTCTTAAAAGCAAAGTTAGCTAATATGGTAGTACATACACAACACGTTAAATAATTAAAAAAATAAACGGTAAAAAGTTCATAATAATAGCTTAATTAATTCTTCAAAATATACTATCTAAGAAAGAACCTTTAAACTTTTTCAACGCGAGTTCTTCCATTTGTTTTAACTTTAACTCGAAACTGCTTAAATTAGCATTTTCTAGTGAATTTTGATCAGTCTTTTTGTTTTTATCATTTTCTTTACTAAGATTTGTTTCCAGTAAATTCACATTGTCTTTTAAATCTTTCTTTGTACTTGTGTCTTGCGTATCATTTGATTCGTATATAGCTTCAACTTCAACAGGATTTGTATTCAAATCCGTTGAGAGATCTTCACTGAATTTAATATTGTTTACCAGTGGGATTAGTTTCTCCGTACTAATTTCATTGTCCATTTCATTATCATTTTTAGTGAAATCAATTGAGAAGAGATCTTCACTGAATTTAACAGTGTTTGCTAATGAGATTATTTTCTTCGTACTAATTTCATTGTCCATATCATTTTTACTGCAATCAGTTGAGAATAGATCTTCACTGAGTTTGATACTATTTATCGGATTGATTTTATCCTTCTTATTATTTTTAGGTATCGTTTCTAGTTCATCTTCAACATTTACAATATTAATTTCATCGTTAGCAGGTAATTCTGTTTTGTTAAATTCATTTGGTTTACATTTCATTAATATTTTTCCTACATCTAATCGTGAATCTTTGAGTTCATTTTCATCATCAGTATTCCAATGAAGAACTTTAGATTGTCCTTCACTATCTAACTTAGAATTATTCTGATCTTCATTATCAACCTGCGATATATGAGTTCTATCTATTTGATCGTCTTCAGTGTCACTTTTCCATTGAAGTACTCTAGATTGTTTAGTTTTATTTTGTCGTAATGGCGCAAAATCATCAACATTGATATCACCTATTTCAAAAATTTCAGATTCTCTTTCAGTAGCTCTAGCTGTTTTTATAGGTTTATCTTTATGATTACTCATATTAGCTAGTATAGTATTTTCTATGGTATTTTTAGTTCTTAATACTTTATTGGATTTTTCTTCAGTCGTAGTATCCACTGATTTTCGCTTCGACCGCTTGATTTTAGTCCCAGTTGCATCCTTATTTTTCTTAGTGATTCTAGCTTCGGTATCGTTTCTGTAAACCTGTAAAGAGGGAAAGAAGTCATAAAATTGGCGTAACTACATACAACCTTTTACCAAATTTATGAGAAACTAGCTGTTGCCCGCGACTTCGTACGCGTTACTAAATGTGTAGGTAACCTAGAAATAAAGCTATACTCGCTGTTGCAATTTGACTTGACACCCCATTTTTATCCCATGGGACCTGATTTATGGGATAAAAAGTATCCTATATGATAATCCTAGTTTTAATCTACGTTTTCATTGATATTACGTATTTCATGGAAATCGGTTCAGCGGTTACAACGTGATTGAGTAAAAAACAAACAAATAAATAAACAAAGATCATATTAGTGTGATAGCATGATTGGAATACATACACATACTGTGTAATAAGTTTTTTAGGAGGGTGAAATATACTTTACGACCTATTCTCATACGTGCCAAATATACAAAAAAAAAATTTAAATCGGTCGACCCGTTTCGGAGGAGTGCGAAAACAAACACAGTGACATGAGATTTTTATATATTAGAGAAGATAGGTTTAAGTGATTAGAGTTTAAGATGTACCTAAGTGTGACTGCAGTAAATCAAATCATTTTCGTGGTGTGTAATAATTAGTGATCGGATATTCGGAGGCATATTTACCTAAAGTTGATTTAAGCGGCTTCTTAGAATATTTTTATTACAAATAAAATCCCTGGATCCCAGGATTGGATGCATATTCATTTAATGTTAAATATTAAGCAGGTAGAATTTGCAATCTCACTCGCTAACTTACAAAATGCTTATATCCCTGAGGTCTAATAGGCCCGATCTGACACTTGTTACAAGGTCGCTTCGTCAAAAATTACTGACAGTAAAAGTAGGGGAAATCAACTATATTACGTTACAAGGCATTATGTATACCTAATGTTCCAATGTGCCAAAGTGTGCGTTTTTTCATAGAATGTGAATTTCTTTAGACTATATGAACGACCTCCGTGGCGCAGTGGGCGTATAGCCGGCTGAGACGCAGGAGGTAGCGGGTTCGATTTCCGCCACGGAACAAATGTTTGCATGATCTACAGATATTTGTTCCGTGTCTGGGTGTTTTCCTATATATTATAAGTAGTATTTACAAAAAAAAGTATATAAGTATTCTATCAGTTATCTGGTTCCCATAGTACAAGCTCTGCTTAGTTTGGGGCTAGATAGCGCTATGTGAAATGTACAGAAATATTTATTTATTTATATGAGGGATGAATGACATACCATAAAAACCTATGCAGCTTTAATTTTTTTTTTATTTTTTTTTATTCATTACAGAATCAACAGCACTTGATATCAATGTATACAAACTCTTATAGCTAATGCTTAATGCCAATAACAGATTCACATTTTATAGACCTTTAAGAAATTAGTCGCCTAGAGAAAAAGATCAAAAACACAATACAATATATTAATTAATTTTCAAGGATTTTAGTAATTTAGTACGCATTTGAAGAAGGAAAGGGAAGGAGGGATGCTGTGTAAATGTGTATACTTAAGGGGGTGAGGGAGGGAGTGTAGTGTAGTTCTTTGAGTTTCTGAATGGAACGCGCTATATATGATTAAGAACAGATATAAGTTGTTTCTTAAAAGATGCCTTGCTATTAGAGAAGATGTCTATACTTATCCGAAAAACCCTTGTTGTAGCTATCTAGCGTGCGACAGATGACAGAGTTCTGGGCATAGTTGGTGTGACTGAAAGGAACATGAAAGAGGGTTGTGTGTCTAGTACGTTTAAAGGGCGTTTTGAATTGAAGAACGAGAGACGCCAATTGAGGACCATCAATTCTATTACTGCAAACGTCGTGTAAAAACAACGTCTGCAGCAAAGAACGCCGATCCTTTAACGGCATGAGCTTATGAAACCTACACGATTCCTCGTAAGTCATCCTTCTTTTACAATGGGTGCGATAGTTTAATGTTTTAATGAATTGGGATTGAATGCGCTCAATATCTTGCTCATATATTATGTATTGTGGGTTCCACATAGTGCAACAGCATTCCAAGACGCTACAGACATAAGAATAGTAAAGAACTTTAATACATTCAGCGTCGGAGAACTGCCGACTAACACGTAAGACAAACCCTAGATTTCTGTAAGCTTTTGCAACCACTGCCGCGACTTGATCAGACATTAACATTTTCGAGTCAAAGATTACTCCAAGATTTCGTGTATTATTTTTGCGTTCCAAAGGTATATTGTCTAATTCATATTGGTATGTTACTTTTTTAATTTTACGAGTGAAGGAAATTTGGAAACATTTTGAAGCATTTACTCCAATTCTGTTATCGCGATAGTAGTTACATAGCCGTTTAATATCATTTTGCAGCTTCTGAGAGTCTGCTTCAGTTTTTATAAAAGCGTAGATTTTGGTATCATCAGCGCACATGAGGAATTTGGCAAACTGAAAACAATTACCCATATCATACAGGTAGGCAGCGTAAAACAGGACCCCTGTTTTACGAACTGTTTTACCAAAATAGAGCCTTGAGGGACTCCAGTGGGAACATCTACAAGATCAGAACGGTGTCCAGCAACAACTACAGCCTGCGAACGATTACGTACGTAGATAAGACTCTGTCCACCTAAGAAGATTACCACGAATTCCTAGCTCTTGGAGCTTACGAAAAAGGATTATGTGATCAACGCGATCAAACGCCTTCTCGAAATCAGTAAATATTACGTCGATCTGAAAACCTTCATCCATTCCACGAAGAACGTCGTTGGCAAAAATTGAGAGATTAGTATTAGTTGAGCGACCTTGCACAAAACCATGTTGTTCCGATGGAATGTGGCGAAAGATGAGTGGGTAAATATGGCTGTAAACAACCCTCTCCATTAATTTACTTAGAACATTGAGGATTGATATAGGCCGATAATTCGAAATAGCTGTCTTAGTACCTTTTTTATGTACGGGCACAATATTTGCAGTTTTCCAAATTTTGGGAAAATATCCTTCAAGGAAACATCTATTAAAGATAATTCTTATAGGAGTTGCTAGCGATTCTACACATTTTGCAAAAAAGAATGGGGGTATTCCGTCACAACCAGCGCCCTTAGAACAATCTAAGCTTTTAAGCATTTTCTCTACATCTGTGACCGATATCTGTATGCCTCCTATAATATCATCAGAGAAAGAACAATAAGTATACGCATGTTGAACAACATTTCTACAGAAAAAATCACTAAAAGAATTGCAAACGTCCCGCTGATTAGATAAACTATTGTTATTATATTCCATAACATTAGGATAGTTAGAACGATTCTTTCTTTTGGATTTTACATAAGTCCACAATAATTTTGGTGTCTTTTTAATTTGTTCTTGAGTAAAATTAATGTAAGATTAATAATTAATTAATTATTAATTAATTACATTGTAATTAATTAAGGGATGTCTAGGTTAAGTAGATATATAAATAAAAAAAATTAACACATGAGAAATATGTTGATCCCAGAATCACGGAATTTTTTCGATAAAAAAGTGCTATCCGTACTAGCCAACTTTGAACTTTAGGTAAATATGCATCGGAATATCCGATCACTAGTAATAATCTATCTATCTATAATGTTACCTGGCTATTACAAAATGGCGGCTCGCCATTGTTTCTCCTTAGAACAGTACCCTCGAAATAGGCATCCAACATGGCCGCTTTCGTGAGTACATCCCTCAGGTCCCGCTTGTTGGCTTTATACTGGTCGGCAACGAACTTCTCCTTAGGGTGAAGCCACGAGTGGAATGTGGAGAACTTGCTTAGATCCTCCTGAAATAAGTTTTTTTTAAGGTGCGACTTTTTTATAGCTATGATGTTATTTTTTATACTTGAGGTGGAACTATCCTGTCGGTAGCTATCAGATGTGCCAACTCACTTGCCATTTTTAAAAGTATGCTCAGAGAACACTATCTGAGTATTTGTCGCTAAATATTTATGTATTTATTATTAATTAATATGTTTCTTAAATAAGTATACGTATGTATATGTAAATTGTTATGAGTAGTTATTATTTAGGTTCATATATGTCATTTTTATTTATTATTTTATCATTAGTATTAGTATGTATGATGTAGTGTGTAGTAGGTACCGTGTGTGAACATTACCTGGGGTGTAAAGTAATGTTCACACAATCCATGCGATCCAAAGGTTGTCTGGTAGAGATTGCTATTTAGCGATAAGACTGCCAATTGTATCCATAGATTTACGTTGTTATTTTTATTTTGTATTTGTTTTATGGTGTGCAATAACGCATTATCTAATCTACCTAAGTATATGGCCCACCTGATATGAAGTGGTAACCATCGCCTATAACAAAGTATTACCTCGTAGGTCACGTGCCCTACGATGCACTGCATGGTGTTCATCAATTTGAGGCATACAGGTAAAGTGATGCAGGCAGAACAGAAAAGTACATACAAACAAATGAGAAAAAACTCGTAATAATGAATACTCAGGTATATTCATAAACACATTAATATATTTATTCTACTAGGCGTAAACAGAGGCAGGTCAAAACACGTTTTGTCCGTTAGATAGATACACTAGATGGAAATACGACCTGATGATGAGTGCTGGGAGCCGTTGGGTGCAGGCCGCACAAGATCGGTCGCTCTGGAAATCTATGGGGGAGGCCTATCTACAGCAGTAGACGTCCCTAGCTGATATGATGAAGGCCCATCTCTATCCCTTGTCGTTATTAGTCTACGTGGGATCTTTCTGCTTTTTCAAGTAATTACAAGTAAAATTTTATTTTATAAAACTCCTATACATAAAACTACCTAAAACTGACAAAGCGATAAGACCTCCCATTATGCTTACATTTACTTGTTTTTTTATTATTTTTTTAACTATTGTTGTGTCTAGCTTGTATTATAAAGAATTCTCATTCATTCATTGCTAAGAAACACTCCAGATAAATAATATTTCTATTAAAAAAAAACCATGTCTAAATCGGTCCACAGATACACAGGCAGGCCTCAAACATATACCACTCTTCTTTCTGGTTAGGGGGATAAGTATTACCTTGATATTAGATGAAGTGATCCAAACTCTAAGCTCAGCTCTGAGTGAAGCCTTCAGCACATCCTTCATCAGGTCATCATCGAGCACGAGTATGCTCCACTCGCGCCGCGCGAACACAGCGGCGCCATACGACACACTAATTACAACTTTTTTCTTTACGAAGGGGTTGGCCAGTTCTATTGTCACATCTGAAAATGGAGGGGAAATAAATATAATGCTTGACATTTCAGACACCATCTAACCCCAAACTAAGCAAAGCTTGTCTTATGGGAACCAGATAACTGATAGAATTCTTATATACATTCTTTTTTTTGTAGTTAATAAAACATTACCTTCCTGCCGAGTCGGGTAAAAAGTAGCCTAATATCCTGGTCATAATCTATCTGTATACCAAATTTCATCGAAATCAGTCCAGCCGTTTAAACAAACAGACAGAGCAGGAGAGAGACAGACAGTTACTTACGAATTTGTAATATTAATATGGATATAGGCATCATTGATTATATATGATACATATAAATATGAAAGATGGCAATATACCATCAGAAACATCAGTCCACTCCTGGAAATGCCTCTTCCAGCGCTGTTCCTTGCCTTCTCTGCATAATATTAATACAGGCTTTTTAAGTGTCGGTAGAATGGCGCTCAGGAACAAAGCAGTTTGAACTCTCTTCCCATAGCCTGATGGATCATTTAGTATAACACCATGTTTATTCTGTAAATAACAAATCATTATTTTTTCGATTCAAACGCTTGTTCAAAATGCTGCAATCTGCTTTTTAGGCTTCTAGTGCGCCAAAACCATCTAAGGTTATCTACCTTGGCCCTACGCCATGGCCACCTAAGCGGTTACCTATCTGGTAACCGCTTGGAGCCATGGGCGACAGATGTTACCTTATTCATCTTATAGAAAAAACTCAATTAGAGCAACCACCTTCTAAAACATGATGCAGTAATGTGGTGGGCAGAGTCAAAGACTGAAAAGCAAATGGTTGCAGGTTCGATTCTTACTACAGGGTAAATATTTGCATGATCTGCAAATATTTGTTCCGGGTAGTACTTCTTGATACCTATGACACAAGGAATGCCAATGTGGGGAGATTTAATACTACCAGATAACGGGCCAGCCGCTTAGTAGTGAAAACGTAACAATAGACAAGCTATTTTTTCATTTATAATATTAGTGAGGATTTAAACTAAAATAACTCAAAAGGTTTTGTCCTTTTCAGTTTTTTAAGAACAATATATAACTATCTACATCATAATTATCTGCTGAACATAGACCTCCTCCATAGATTTCCAGATCAACTGTCATCTAGAATCATCCTTTATCAGAATAACTTTTCAACTTGTGGCCTGAGAGGTCACAACCTACCCTGCACTTTCCAGTACATTGTCTCCTTTGCAAAACTTTCTGTCAATTCTTCAAACTATGTGCCCCATCCACTGCCACTTCAATTTACTAATTCTCTGTCATTGTTCAATGATTAGCAAATTACCTACATAAATCCAGTTTATTCAAACTTCAACAAAGTAGAACAATAACAGTTGCAAATTTCTGTTTATTTAGGTACCTACTATGACAAAATTTATTTCACTTACCTTTTTCAAAGCTCGGTAAAGAAATCGAATACCATCCAATTGATGTTGTATGAGAGGGCATTTATCCACATATATGTCTTTTTTGCTATCCTGGACATCTTTGGAAAGGTATAGCTTTTCAAATGAATGCTCCATCATGCTGAATTCTGAAAGAGTTTGTTAGTACAGTAATCTTTTTAATTATCAATAAAAAAAAAGTATCTAAATGAGTGTAAGCCATAACTCTTCATCTGACTGTACATAAAGATTAGGTACAGATGATAAAGTAAAGATAATGATCTAATCAATTATGTGTGGACATGTTTAGACCTGATTTTCCACACATTTTACCAAGTGTAATTTTATGTTTGTCTGCTATGATACAACCATTAATTAGTTAGGACAACCATTGACTTTTAGATATTAATTTTTATTCCAGTAGACCTACACTGAGCAGTGACTAATAATGGGCTGTGTATAATGAGTACCTATGTAATTGTCTATTATAGCCTAATGGCTAGCTTCAGGGCAGCCTTACCAAAACTGTATATTTATACGTTCCTTTACGTGTTGATAACACGTAAAGGAACACTATAAAACATTTTGCAGTTAATACTTACATTATCCTGTGGTAATTGTTTACACCAAACACTCAAGTACACTTGTTAGGTTTATGCTGGTAGATTCTGGTTCAATCGATTCAAAATAGATAAAGTCATGATCAGAACATACAGCATTTCTAAATAGAACAGCGCTACGAACACCGAGACGCTAGTTTTGTGCACTTCTATGTCCTCAAACTCCTGCATGATATGGCGAGTACGGTACACATGATCCCAAAACATTGAAGTGAATTAACTTGGCACTGGAGAGCTTTTAACGTGCACGCACACTAGAAATTGTCACCCAATTATATACCTAGCGCCATAAAATTAGCCTAGATTTAATTGAAAAACATCGGAAAACAAAAATTCATAAACCCAACCCAGCCGATTGTTAACATTTACAAAAAACTGTCAATAATCAATTATCTGATAATGTCACTGTCAGCCTATTAGATTTGACTTTGATTTATGATTTCGGTTTGGTTACGAGTTTTCTATTCTACCATCCATGAGCCGGTTAAGCTGTCACGGCCTCAGAGGCCAACAGCGAGATTAGTCCATTCGAAAAAAAAAAAAAAAAATACCATCCATGAGAAATCAGATGCCATTATAAAAAGGGCATCAGAACTTGGATGTATGTATGGTTCATATACAATACCTATAATAGCCTATACATATATTTGACGTTATAACGAGCAATTCCCTTTGTCCGTTGAGAGAGAGCACTGGTGACCTGTAATACAGGTTTTCTAAACCTACTATCTCAGACACCAGTCCCTCACGAAACAAGTTTCTAATAATAATTAGGCTTACTAAATGTAATCAATAAGTTGACTTCCTTCCTACCTACTGTAACATAACTTGCCTACTTTTATATCTTTTGTAAAACCTATTTGTGATGGGAAAATAAACGTTTTATTATTATTATAATCGCCTCGCTGGAAACACGCCATAAGTACGTAGTGCATATACCTAGTTGGTCTTTGAAACACGCTTGCAATTCGCCATGGTTGCTAGCGCTATTTTCAAGGGTGTCGCCAACCCATGGGACGACACGTTAATATTATGGAGGATGAGAGAATTATGAATTGTAAGTACAGTCAAGAGCATGAAGCGTTGCAGCTCGTCCCGTTAGAACAATAGGTAGCGCGGACGCATAATTTGTACTTGGAAGTTGTATTGTAGGTAGGTACTATACCTACATAAGAATTAGTATGATAGTGTATATTATGAATACCTACCTACATAGGAGTGATAGTGAATTTATTCGAGTTTTGACGTTCGGGATTTATCGGCAAAGCAAGACAATTGCACGGCCTTAGGAGTTTGGTTTCTTTGCAGTTGGCTCCATTTTTTTAATCTCTAGGGGGGGGGGGGGGGCAGCTGCCCCTACCTACCCCATTTGGCTATTTTAATACTACTATTCGTGTGCGTTAAGATCTACCAGCATACCGGCGGCGGCGCTAACTTCTGTATCTTTTCTGATTCGTTTCACTAGCACCGATATAATTGTTTTAATGAACATAGGAATATTAGTTTTGGTATACCCTGGGTCCTCTACTATCCCTCTTTTAATATTAGAGGTTCTAGCACCTTGATAAAATAAACTATTCTACATACTACGAAAGACAAATGCCAAAGTTGTAATAAATTCGTTTGTATAATAACAGTACTTAGCAGTATATCAATAAAAGTTTAGAGTAATAATTGCACTTTGAGCTTAAACATGATTTTTATGATTGTGTAAAGTAAAACTTGTAGAAAAATCTTGTCTTGATTTATTCATTCTTGAAGACGGGCGGCCTCTTGTCGATAAATGCTGTCATGCCTTCTTTGCGGTCCTCCTGAAAAACAGCAAAAAAATACTTTAATCACAAGAATAATTTAGAAATAATTTCACCGCCGCGGAAAGCTTTAAAGAATCAGGTAAGAGAGGGTGGTTGTTCTTTTTAATGATCTAACTACATATTAATAAAGCAAATGTGTAAGAATAACTTGTTTAACGTGCTACTTGTTTCTTCCTGTGTTAGGTTAGTGACTTAGTTGAAGTATGGATCACGGCTTGGTTGATAGTCCCTTCTAGAAACTTCTATCACTTAGCCCGGCTTGCACAACGATCCCAAAACGTATTTAGCGACTAAACATGTTTAAATTTGACGTATTTATACAATGAGACAACTCCTTAAATCATATTTAGCCACTAAATACGTTTAGGCATCGTAACGTAAGTCGCCCCTAATGAAAAGTAAAATAAAATACGTACCGTGGCAAAAGTGCCGTAGAAGACAGACTTCTCAAACTGTAGGCCACTTTTAAGGGTGGTCTCGTAGGCTTGGTTCACGGCTTGCTTGGCCATCTTTACGATGAGGGGCGAGTGTGTGCCGATGCGCTCTGCTAGCTTGATGGTCTCTTCTAGAAGCTTCTCCACAGGGAAGACTTTGCTTACAAGACCTGGAAGTAAATTAATTTTATTGCAGTTCGTGAATGCGTGAACAGAAAAGATCGTATTGTTTTTATACTAAGAGAGATTTCTTTTCAAGTACCAACCATAGTTGTGGTGCAAGGCATTTTCGTTATATTAGTGAGTCTCAAAAGCAATCGTGTAACATGACTCACCCATCTTCTCCGCTTCTTTAGCATCGATAAAATTGCCCGTTAGCACGATCTCCATCGCCTTGGACTTGCCGACGTAGCGCGGCAGGCGCTGCGTGCCGCCGGCGCCGGGGATGGTCCCGATGTTGATCTCAGGTTGGCCGAACTTGGCCTTCTCTCCGGCATAGATGATGTCACACAGCATGGCTAGTTCACAGCCGCCGCCCAGCTGTGGACAAAACACATGCTATTACCGAAAGAAAGTAAGTATAAAACAAGGATAAGCAATACGACTTTCATTCATCCCTATGCAGCCATGTCGTCGCAGATCTCAGATACTACATTCATTACCCAGAAATAAAGGGAAATTGCGATTGGCAAATTTACAAACAATTAAAGGAACATGTCATGATGATTTTTAGTTTAAGGCTGGTATCCACCGAAGATGTCAGTCAAAAAGAATCACGTCAAAATGGTATTACAACATCTATATGCCATTGGTAGATTTATACTTTTCCTTTCCGCTAAGCTTCGATAGATAGCGGCCTGGGCATGGGACAGACTGCAAATTTCGAAATATATTACTGCTTTTTAGAATACTAACCAATATCTATGCTATTTTCCTTTACTTTTTTCAGCACGGTATTTTATATATACGATACTTACAGCAAATCCATTGACAGCCGCGATGACTGGCTTGCCACAGTTTGACACGTCTTCCCATTCCTTAAGGAAGCCATCCTTCTGGTTGCTGCTGTAAGTGTTGTTCTGCATCTCTTTGATGTCAGCGCCGGCTGCAAACGCTTTCTCGTTACCTGTGAACCAAGTTTATGTTACCTGTGAACCCAATTTATGTAACTAGTGAACAAAGAGTTTCTAATCTCAGTTTGACGGATTTTGTAGGTAGCTCCTAGTGAAAGAGTTTTTTAGGGAAGCACTACCACCGTACTAATTCTGCAGCCAAGCATTAATGCTCGCATTGCTGTGTTACGGTTTGAACAGTCTGGGTGCCGGTGAAATAACAGACACATGAGACTTTTCACCTATATGTCTCAGGGTACCTCAATACAATGGCATGAAGGCCATGTCTTAATTACGTAAGTGAAACTAGGTGGTTAATTTTTTTTCTACTGAGCGGGTAATTTGAGTTTTGGTAGTCGCCGCCAAACTTATTATTACAATGAAAAGTGTTCATGCCATTAAAGATGGTTCATAGTTTCATACCAGTAATGATAATAGCGGCTATGGAATTGTCTGCATCGAAGTGCTTGACGGCCTGGCCCAACTCCACAAACAGGGGTTTGCATAGTGCGTTCAGAGACTTTGGTCGGTTCAGTTGGATGATGCCAACATTCTTCTTAGCTCCGGCTACGTCGATTTTAATGTTTTCGTATGCTGGGGCTGGAAAGTAAAGTATTTTTCAAATGTATAAATGCCTTGAAAAACATAAAATATAAAAAAATTGGAAACAGAACTTTAAAATCATCCGATCTTGATCAAAATATGGGACTACCTTTAAGGTTAAGCCCTTTCATGAAAGAAACATTGAAATCGGACAACGTGGTAAGAATTATCGCTTAAAATACATTAAATAAACTTTTTGAAGTTGGTTAAATATGCGACCGCGACCCCCAGTAAGCGAGTAGCCGACTGTGAGACTCGCTGTGGTTGCGGGTTCGTTTTCCGCTGCGTGACAAATGTTCGCATGATCCGAAAACAGGTAATGGTTCCAGGTCTGGGTATTATATTAGGCAGATACTGGTCGTTCTTGATATTCACGATACAGGAAATAATGTGGAGTCGTGAGTATATTAATTATTTGGTTGGACATCGTAAAATTATATGTATAGGTAATCCTCTATAATCAACTGTGCTTTATCACAGTATAATTAATAATACTTTATGTTCACTGCTCAAAAATGTGAAGTTACCTACTTATAATTATATTGGCCACATTACGTAAAAATATTATTTTCTTAAGTAAATTTGCTTACATCACTGATAAGAATGTTAAATTATCTAAATATGTTGGTATTATTTTTACATCCGAATTAAACTATTGGAGTTTGACTACTCATTGATAAGATAATGAACAAGCTGGCCCAGTCAGTCAAGGTCAACGAGATTAAATAAGCTTATACATAATCAGTCAAGCGAAACCACACCCATACTAAAATGTATTGGCGTGGCCATCCTTGAGGCTTATTCCTACCAATGCATTATGTTGTTATATGTTAATAATATATTGCCTAACTCAATTCCGTGTTGTGTACGCCTATAATAGGCATACATATCAGACCTAAAACTCAATGTTAAAATTAGTAATATGTGAAAATATGTTTCCTGTTGGCATTCCTATTTGATGATAAATAAAAAATAAATAAATGCAAAATCTATTGTTTTCTGAATTTAAAACTTATGTTGATTCGCAAGCAATGCAACGAGTTTTAGGAGGGTACAGTTAACACAAAAAGCCTATATTTTTCGCTTACCTAGTTTACCTACCCATGTGGGTAATGGTACCACTTTGAATAGCAGGGACATGTTATTGGAAGGGACTGATGTTTATCAAATGAAATAACAAATAAAGTTAACTTTTGTTTACCCACTTGTTTTATAAATTCGAAAGTGTTGGAATAGGAATGAATTAAACTAATAAAAATTCTACATTATTTGGTGGCCCATGTACATATGCAGTGTGCTTATGAATGTAAAAAAAATAGGTGGTCCAGGTGTGAGGGACACACAATGTTTGTAAGAGGACTTTTGTTTTTAAAATTTTCATGGGTAGATCTTTCTTCCAGATTTATATTAATGTGTTGAAGCACCTGTAGAGAGAATATTCAAGTATTTACATAGTTTATTTGAAAGTCACCTTTATAAAAACTGCCGTTGCTACACTTCAGTAAACATTATTTAATATCCTTTGTTTCAGTTACAGTAGGTACCTCTACCTAGTATCTACTTGGTAAGTTCATTCCCCGAAAATAAATTGTGCAGCTTCAAGGCAGCCAAGTTAAAATGGCTGTAGGTACTGTGTCTGCTAAATTATATATTATGATGAATAATAAAGTGCTAAAATATATAACTTCACTTAAAAAGGATATTCAAATAGAAAAGACAGCAATTTAGTAGACTAGTTTAGAGCGTATATTATCAGTTCTTAACATACAATTTAAGTCTTAGCACTATCATATTCTTACTACTTTTTTTTATCCTAGTTAGGTGCGTACTTCTTCATAAAAATGAGAACAAGAAATTGTTTTTGTTAAGTTAAAAAAAAAAGACTGTTGAAAAGTTTTAACACAGGTGTTATCTTCATAATATGAGCGGTGGCAGAGAACATGCTTTGTTGAATTAGCTGTATGATTTTATATAAATAGGATGGGGAAAAAGTCTTTTCACATTATAGTATGTATGAACTTGTAATAAAATCTCTTTGGCTATATACTATTTGTATCTGGCTGGTTTTGGTATCATTCAAAGTTTAAATTTTAAAGAAGATAATTCCAAATTCAAATTAGGAAAATGTGTGATTTTTATTTGTTTTTCGTACTGTAAAGATGAGTGAATCTAATGAAAAAATTCGATACATTTTAAAATTTTACTACGAAAAAGGTAAAAATGCAACGCAAGCCGTGAAAAAAATTTGCGATGTTTATGGACCTAGTGCAGTGTCTGTGAGGGTAGCACAAATTTGGTTTAAGCGTTTTCAATCCGGAAATTTTGATGTCAAAGATGCACGTCGCTCTGGTCGCCCTATTACGGATAAAATTGATAGCATTTTTGAAAAAGTGGAGCAAGATCGGGATATCAGTAGTTACGACGTAGCTGAAGAACTGGGAATAGACCACAAAACAGTTTTGGCGCATTTGAAAAAAACTGGGTACACAAAAAAGCTCGATATTAGGGTACCCCACGAGCCCACTGAAAGAAACCTAATGAACCGTGTAGTCATTTGTGATTCTTTATTACGACGTAATGAAACCGAACCATTTTTGAAGAAGCGATAACTGGTGATGAAAAGTGGATCACGTACGACAAGAACGTGCGAAAAAGGTCGTGGTCAAAGGCCGGTCAGGCTTCACAGACTGTGGCGAAACCCGGGTTAACTCGCAACAAGGTGATGCTGTGCGTGTGGTGGGATTGGAAGGGCATTATTCATTATGAGCTGTTACCACCAGGCAGGACCATCGATTCTGTACTTTACTGCGAATAACTGATGAGAGTAAAGCAAGAAGTTGAGAGAAAGCGGCCGGAATTAATCAACAGAAGGGGTGTGGTTTTTCATCATGATAACGCTAGACCTCACACATCTTCAGCCACTCAGCAAAAATTAAGAGAGTTTGGCTGGGAGGTGTTAATGCATCCGCCGTATAGTCCTGACCTTGCACCTTCAGATTTCCACCTGTTTCGGTCTCTTCAGAATTCTTTAGGCAGTGTCAGGTTAACATCACGAGAGGACTGCCAAAACCACTTGTCACGGTATTTTGATCAGAAGCCCCAAAATTTCTATAGCAATGGGATCATGCCCCTACCTACAAGATGGCAAAAAGTTATCGAACAAAATGGTACTTACATACTTTAGTTAAATGTAAATAAACTATATTAAAAAATGTTTTGAATTTTCTTAAAAAATGCGAAGAAACTTTTTTCCCAACCTAATAGGTAGAATAGGTAGACATTAACAGTTACTAGTTAAAAAATAATGTGGATGCAGACTTATCTAACTTTTTAAAACTTTCCTCATCCTATTCTTTAATCATACTTGCTACCTACTTGTAATTTTAAGCTACGAAGATTGACCCGCATTGTACGTGTGATCGTAACTAAAATGTAGGTGTCACTTACCAGTGCTGTAGAATTTATTGAAACCGGTATTCGAGACAGCTAGCCTGCTCTTGCCTAGCAAAGCACGAGTTACAGAGCCGACAGAAGCCATTTTCTTTTAATTTATGAAACTATCTTCTACACGATACACCGCCGGTCTCAAGCCGCTGGAAAACTGTGCTGATAAGAATTTGATAAGACCGGCGAAAATAACTTCGTCAAGTGAACTTTGATCAAACAAATCGACTTTTTCTTGAAACAAGATTTTTTTTTACTTTTTCTGTACGTTTCATTTCGGTGATGCAGCCACTTGTGTTGACTTGTATGTTATGCATAAGAAAGAGATGCTTACATAGCTAACAATGTATGAGGAAGAGAGAAATCATTTATCGAAACTCGACATGTAGTCAAAATAAACGCAAACATCACTGTCAGGTATGTCAACTGTCGAACCAAATAAAAAAAAAGCTGATTGATTTTGAAAAGTAAACAAACCACACAAAGAGACTGAGTTAACTGAGTTTGTACATTTTATTATAGTGGTCGGTCTTCCTTCTGTGACTGACTGCCTGCGAGTCTGCAAGCTAGAGCTATTGAAGATTTCGTTTTCATAAGCTTTTCTATTTAACTAATAGGTACTTCGAATGGCAAATTCGAAAAAGTTTTTCATTCTTACCGGTGACCCTGGTGTTGGGAAGACAACTCTTATTAAGAAATTGGTAACTTCGTTATCAAATGAAGGTGTTAAAACGTCCGGATTTTATACCGAAGAGGTCCGAAAGAATGGCACAAGAGAAGGCTTCGATGTGGTTACCCCGGACGGAGCCAGAGGTCGGTTAGCTCGTGATCAAAACCTATTGAATGGTCCTTCTAAATTTAAAGTGGGGAAGTATGGCGTGTTAGTTCAAGAATTTGAAGCCGTTGCGTTACCATGCTTGGAAAAGGTATGACCGGTATAATTATTGCTTTTCTCTCCTGACTCATTCATAATTTTGTGTAGGTATCTCCTGGGTTTTGTGTTTATTCTGTTTCCCTAATTTTTTTAATTTGCCACTTATTACAGTCATTTGGTAGTTTTACCTGGAAAGTTTTCCGGGAGTTTTGAAAATTGGTAATTTTATAGATTTTGATGTGCTCTTACCGAATTTGCCACCTAGTATTTTTGCCGCTCGCGTTGCCATATTGTAAAAATGGCGCCTAAAAGCAATTTTTTGACAATACCTCCTTTCCGACTTATTTTACGATAAAAACAGTTTATACAAAATAAAACTACAGACAATTTATGTAGGTTATTTATGCAATTTATCTACCTTTTATTTCATAAAGCCAATAGATTTGGCATATGAGCGCCATAATTATTCATTCAACCTGTGGCATTTAATTTTTACTGATTATTGTGAATTATAAAATCCACATTTAAACGAGATTATTCAGGTATTTAAAAATTCAAATGCGGATCCAGAGATCATTGCTAAAGCTGGAGAACTCTTTCTTCATGAATTATACAACTACAGTAATTTAAAAAGTAAAAAAATATATATCTTTAAACAACTAGACATGTATGATTCACAATATCAGCATATAAAAGTAAATTTAATATTGCATACCACCAACAGAAGCTGCAGCATGACAACATTCATTCCGAACCTACCACCAGGTTCAGTAGTGGTATGGGAATGAACAAAATGCAGAGCAATAGGGGTGGAAAAAAACAAGAATGGGCTAATCCCTGTCACCATACTGATTTCTTGCAAATGCATAAAAGGATGTCAGAAAGCTTGTGGATGCAAAATGGCTGGGTTAAAGTGCTCTGATAAATGCACGAATTGTAGCGGTATCTGTCGTAACTCGCAAGTTCCATCACTAGATAGCGATGATGAAGAAGAAACGGAGACTATTATTGAGCAAACATATGATCAAATCGAGAATGAAGAGGATTGCGATGAAACTGATACTCCCATCGCAGATGATGTAGATGAAATTTCGGTCTGTGACATTTCGATTGGTACTACAGACAATGAATTCGCAACACCTGGTCCATCAAGAACAGCAAAGCGAAGGAGAATACGCTCAATTTTAGGATATTGAATTGCATGTGGATTAGGCCTATTTGGAATACTACAATAAAAAAACTCGCCGCAAGGTGGCTTGGAAATGAGTTTTTTTGGCCAAAATGCGTGTTGGAGTACACTTTACGGCGCTCGTATGCCAAAACTATTGACTTTATGAAAATAGGTAGATACATAAGTTGTAGGTCTCTAGTTTCATTTTGTATATAACTGTTTTTATCGCAAAATAAGTCGGAAAGGAGGTATTGTCAAAAAACTGCTTTTAGGCGCCATTTTTCCAATATGGCGGCGCGAGCGGCAAAAGTACGAAGTGGCACAGTCAAAATTCGGAAAGAGCACATCAAAATCTATAAAATTACCAATTTTCAAAACTCCCTGAAAACTTTCCAGGTAACCACTATTTTTCGAACTAAATGACTGTACTACTGGTAAATGCACAAAACCGTGCGACGCCAAAAAAACTGAAATAGGTATGACCTTTTTTATGTTATCATCAAAGCATTTTATATTAATTTTTCTTTGTCAACTGATTAAGATATTACCTACGGCCCCATTACATTGACCATTATTCCCCACACTAACAGCTAGTTAGGAAAAAGAGAAGAGATTAGAAGATTAGAGAAGTTAGTGACTAACTTCTCTAATTACCTGTCATCATAATTTTCAACAAAATACCTTGCTATGATTTTTTTCAGAAAGATGACCCTCGGCCATACTTACTAGTGATAGATGAGATTGGAAAAATGGAATTTTTCAGTACACCATTCAAGTCTAAAATAAATGATGTATTTAGTCAAACATCAAATAACATAGTTTTAGCTACAATTCCCATACGAAAAAGTGATTCACTTATCGAAAGAATCAGAAATGCTGATAGTATTTACTAAGATTTGGATTGTAAGTGTCTGAACATCTATAACTTGAAGACACTTCTGATTTTGGTATGGTGATACCTCAGAATACAAAAATAACTTTCTGTATTCTGAGGGTGGTAGTAGGTACCTACTGGATACTCTTTCACAGGGAGCTCTAATACTAAGCTATCTATAGATCATTTGAGACAGTCTTAAGATGGCTCAACTGTTTCTCTTTTATTAAATACAAGCTTTAGACCGTGGCTTTGTCTGCGTGGTTTGTCAATTTAAACATTACCCTTCTACATAGTCTGATAAAAAGTTGCCTTTGTCTCAATTCAGATCATGATCTATCTGTATACCAAATTTCATCGAAATCCGTGTCAGAGTCGTGAAAACGTAACAAACAGTCAGTCAGATAGAGAGTTACTTTTGAATTTGTAATATTAGTATGGATTACTTATATCACGCGCGACTTAACTGTGCACCCCGCACTGTGACGTCACCGTCACATTGATGCAATACTTACTGAGCGCGTGAGGCAAACGCGGGGCGCCGGGGAAGCGGGAGTGGGGTCGCATTCCAGGGAAGTGCACAGTTAAGGTCGCGCGTGTTAAAGTAAAATGCTTTCTGATAAATGTAAAAACTAATTTCAGGTGACAAGAGAAAATAGAAATAACATTCAAGAAGATATATTAAGAGAAATTAAAGAAAAATTGAAAATTACTTAAACTAAATAACAAGGTATACACAAAATACTAGATGTAAATATGTTTTGCTTTATAAATAGTAATTGTACCGATTCTAAGCAGAAATACATAGTACAAAAGCTAATTTGTAATGTTGTCTTTTTCACCAAACATAGCTAAATTAATTACTTTTTTTATCGAACATAGCTCCAATTTAACTTGGACGATCCGGCGTTGTATGTATGTATGTTTGTTTAAGGATAACTTTCGAAGCATTGATCTGATCATCGTGAAATTTAATATTAGGTGTGAAGGCACAATTCTGGTGTGACTAAATGAGCCAAAAATTCGAAATGAGACTATATGTTAACTGCAACATCTAATGAAAGGTCTTCATCAATACATTTCAACCCCGTTGTCATTTTAATTCGTTAGTTAGTTTAATTCTTGTCGTTTTTGAGTTATTAGCCATAATAATAACTGAACTTAGACGAAATTCACAGGGTACACCAGTGACCCTACAGTGCCAAAATTTGGTATACATGTAGCTTTAGTGACACAAATATACGGAAAAGTCTGAAATCCAGAACAGAATAACTGCAATTTCTACCCCAAAAAAGTATAACCAATAACATGAACTCCCGTTACCTGTAATTTGAATGAAACTGTAGGTCAAGTTATGTGGTTGTCATTTCAAGGCACTCAAAAATTACAAATAATATATTTTTTTGTTTCTAAGGGAGACTCGCGAGATCTAATTTCGGGGCGAACTACTAGTGTAATGTTAAAACAAAACCCGTCTAGTGAGTCTCGTGTGCCGAGGGTTCCTACCTACCTTCCCAGATTTATGTTTATTTATCAGCGTCATTTAGTTATATGAGCCGTAAACAAACTCAGACACCTTGTACGGCAGATTGATAAAAAACAGTTTTAGAAAGAGCCATTCCTTTATTTTTTGAACTTTTATTTATAACTGTTCCAGATTTCTAATCATTAGTATTGCTGAGATAATCGTGACGGACAGACGGTAATATTTAATTACCAACTTAACAGTTTAGCTTAGGTCAATAGTTAATTACCAACTAAACAGACAATCAGATCAATAGTTAATTACATAATTAATGGTCAAGATTAGATCAATAGTTACCAACTGAACAGTCAAGTTTGGGTCAGTAGTTAATTACCAACTAAACAATTTAGCTTAGGTCAATAGTTAATTACCAAGTAAACTGTTTAACTTACGTCATTACCAACTGTACAGTCAATCAGATCAATAGTTAATTACTTAGTGAATAGTCAAGATTAGATCAATAGTTACCAACTGAATAGTCAAGCTTAGATCAATAGTTTCTTACCAGCTGATCAGCCAGTCAATAGTTAATTCGTATTTGATTTTAAGCTTATATGTACATACTACATAATCATTACATACTACATAATCATTACATACATACATATTCAATGTTAACTCTTATAAATATTATGGCAGGGTTGTAACTTATTGACTTTTTATTATGTACAATCATTTTGAGACCTAGCTAGCTACTTGCTTGTCCTTAATTAACATAATTTAATCAGCATTTCTAGCATTAGCACCTCAATTACCCTAAGGAGTCTTGTAATCCTCACAGGCAGCAGGATCAATTAGGTAACCTGATAAAAATTTATCCACTACCAAACAAAAACTGGAAAAATAGTTTCTAAAATGTGCAATTTATTTCTGTAAAAATATGACGTTATTTATTGTTACTCCTTTTTTGCACATATAATATATATATATATATATATCAAGACTCATCACTGGAATAGTCATCGAACTGTCCCATAGATTCAACATCAGCTTGTGGATTGATTTTCTTCTGATACATCACTTGATCACTGATTGAGACCACATGTGCGTCGACAGGACAGAAGTTCCCTTCCTGCATCTTCTTCTTTATGAAATGGATCCAGCCTCGTGAATGGGTGCTTAAGTGGACGTCATGTGGTATCCAATGGGCATCAGAATCCCAGTCTTCGGGAGAACTTGATCGTTCTGAATGGGCTTTTTTAGGTGGCTCTGGAATTAAACAAAATAAAAGTTAATTCGAGAAGGAATGGTGAGAATCTGCCAAGGATCGCGATAGGTGGAAGGAGTTGGGGGAGGCCTTCGCCCAGGAGTGGGAATTTGTAGGCTAGATAAAAAAAAAAGTTGATTCATTTGTACAAGACTGTACGTTAGGGTGTCCCTTATTTTTCAAAGTTTATATTTTTTAACGCATAGGTCTTAGTTTTGTTCATTAGTACCTAAAACACTCGGGAATTAATTTTTACCTTATTTGGAGAACGGAAACCCGTGCCGACTTGCATCGAATCATGTTCATACAAGTTACGCGGAAATAGCGGCGCGTACTCGCCGTATTTGTCATTTGTTATTAGTTAATCTCGTGATGAACACATATTGTTTTACGTTAAAAAATGGCAGTGGAATTAAGAAGCAATAAAAAAAGTATTTTCTTAGTAGGTGACTTGAACTATCAAATAACTGGGGCAAAGTTACCGTCTAACCGTCAAGTTCTTGCAGTCCTCTTTTTTAACATTCGTGAAGTTAAATTGAGTGTTAGTGAAAGCGCAAATCTCGTCGTTCGAGAGTGTATTATATTCTGGGAAAAAGCTAGAATCCCTACCAGAGCTATTCCTAACTGCGTAAAGAAACTTGTGGATCTTCACCATGCTTGGAGAGAGTTGCAAAGAAATTCCAAAAAAACACAAGATATTTACAAGCACCGTGAGAAGGACTTTCAAAACAATTTAGATAATTTATTCGACATAGCACACGCTAATGCTTTGGAATGGATGAAAATAGAAGAAGATAAAATCTTTTTACAAAAGCAAAGAGAACCAGGGCGTCCAGGATGTTTAGCCGGTGTAGATAAAAAGTTAGCTGAGAAAGAAGAAAGATCCAGACAGAGAAAATTAAAAGAAGAGAAAAAAAGACATGATCAAATCTGTTCCGAGAGTTTATCTTTATCTTTAACTACACAAGATCTTATTGAGACACCAGGATATCCCGATCAACCTACCAGCTCTGATGAAAGCATCGACGAACCCTTACCGTCGACATCTCAAACGGTAAGTTCTGGAAGTATTACAAAAAGGGGAAGGAAAGATTTCATCACTCCTAAATTAGTTGCAGCTTTGGATAGATGTCAATTAAGCATAAGAGATTCCGTATATATACTTCAGGCTGTAGTGGAAGCCCTAGATCTTAGTAGTGATGATTTCCCGATAAACAAGTCGTCTATTCAACGCATTCGTACAAAGACTAGAAAAGATAGAGCGGAATCTATAAAATCAGATTTTCAGAATAATTTACCTGAAAGTGTGACCGTTCATTGGGATGGAAAATTATTACCTGGACTGGACGTAAGAAGTTCTAAAGAAGAACACCTGCCAATCCTTATATCATTTGAAGAAAAGGAACAACTTTTGGCTGTGCCTAAGCTGGAGAGCTCTTCTGGTCAAGATCAAGCTAAAGCTGTGTTAATCGCACTTTATGACTGGAACCTCGAGGACAAAGTACAAATAATGTGCTGTGATACAACTGCATCTAATACAGGGCGATTGAAAGGAGCTTGTGTACTTTTGGAACAAAAGCTAGACAGGGAATTATTACTCTTTGCTTGCCGCCATCACGTTTACGAACTGGTTTTAAAGTGTGTATTTGAAACAAAAATCCACCAAATAACAAATAGCCCTGATATCCCGATGTTTGAAAAGTTTAGAGACAGCTGGAATACTATTAATTCTGCTGCTATTGAAACACACAGCCACATCGTCACACAACATTTTTGTAATACAAAAATTAAAGAACTGTTGACATTTTATAATGAAGAACTGCAAAAATCTATTGTACGTGACGATTATCGAGAACTGATTGAACTGTCTATTATTTTCATAGGAGGCGATAGTGAGAAAAAAATTAAAATAAGACCTCCTGGAGCAATGCATCAAGCAAGGTGGATGGCAAGAGCTATTTACTGTTTGAAAATATGTTTGCTGCAATCTCAATTCAAAATTAGCGCCAAAGATAAACGAGCACTCCAAGACATTTGTTTATTCATTGCAGTTGTATATGTGAAATCATGGCTGGGATGTAGTCTGGCGGTGAAGGCACCAAATCAAGATTTGTCCTTTTTAAAAAGGCTTAAGGAATACGAAACTATTAACAAAGAGATCTCCCAAGCAGCTTTGAAAAAGTTTAGTCAACATCTTTGGTACTTGTCAGAAGAAATTACTGTTTTGTCACTCTTTGATGATGAAGTTGATGAAGCAACCAAGAGAAGTATCGTAGAGAACTTACAAAGAGAGAGTTTGTATGATTCTGGGAAGAGATACATTCCATCGAAGGAAGATATGTCTGATTATTTGCATGGTAAGTGGGAATACTTAATTTTATGTTAAAGTTAGCTATTAATCATTAATTAAAAAAAAACATGTAAAAGGATCTAACGCTAAGCTTACTTTACTATGTCTTAAATTGTTTTAATAAACTGATAATAATACTGTCTTGTCTATTGTTACAGGAAAATCATTGAGTGATTTTGTGTCTATCAAGAGCAGAAAATTATTTTCTCGTTTAAAAATTGATGATAACTTCTTGGAGAAACCTGTTTCTACGTGGGAAGAAGATGTTGCTTGTTTACAGGCAAAAAGAAAGGTTTTTTCTTTAAGGGCAGTGAATGATACAGCTGAAAGAGCTGTAAAACTTATGCAAGATTTTCATGGTTTAATTACTGCAAAGGAAGAACAGAAACAATTTTTACTACGCTGTGTACAAGAGCACAGAAATCTTTATCCAGACTGTAACAAAGAGACCCTTAAAAGAAAATATCCTTGCTAATCTGTAATTTTATGTTCTTTTAATAAATAAATACCTATTTTCTTACTAAATTTTTATTATTGTTTTTATAAAATATAAATATTTCATTTTGTTTAGTTGAATATCGAAAAGGGTCAAAGGCAGCTATTTTCAAAATCTTTACGGCCTTGTCGGCACGGGTTAATGTTGACATAGGAAGATAAAATTTTGTATTTAAGTAGATCTGGGTAGTTTAAAAAGAATTACGGGGTATGCATTAAGATATCCGAACAAAAAAATTTTCACATATACAGTGTGTCCCTGGATAAAGTGCAACCCCGAAAGGGGGTGAAACTAGATCAAAAATTATCGACAAAAAAATAGAAAAAAATATTAAAAAAAAATTCGTATATACTTTATTGATGTATTAAAATTTTTATTACTCACTAATTACTCTATTTAATAAAAAAATTATTTCTTCCAAAGTAGTAGGTCTATTTTGTTAAAATAAAAACTATAATCATGTCAGATATGTGACGATGACGATAAAATAACAAATAACTCACAAACGAGTGGCTATCGTGACTTAAAGTTTAATTTTTGTATTAAAATTACATTTTTTAGGCTGTTTTTTTCCAATAAACTCCAAAAATCTTAAAATTAAGCCTATAATACTAGAAATTTTTATGACTTTTTATTATTGTCTATCATAATAGCTTTTAAATAAAAAAAACCTACGTTCTAACATAAAAAATGTGCTGGCTAGGAGCTTTTAAAGTTGACCACTGATTACGTCACCACTCAGGTAGAGACACGTTTTTTTTTGCTGCTCAGGTAGTATTAAAAATCAAATTTTAGTTACAACATTTTTATTTAACTTATTACATGTAAGTATGAAATAAGGGTTTTGTTTAATGCATTAAATGCTCAAAATGGCTTCCTTGTTGTTGTAGGCACATTGCCGCACGAAGAGCGATTTGTTGTGTGGCTCTAAGCACCATCTCTGGGTCACTTCTTATCTCATCGGCACATCGCATGATTTGATCTTATAACTCTGCCTCGGTGTCTACGGTCGTTCTGTAGACTCTTTGTTTCATAACACCCCACAGAAAATAGTCTAGGGGTGTCAGGTCAGGTGAACGTGCCGGCCACCCGACTGGTCCATCCCGGCCGATCCACCTATTAGCGTAGTTTTCGTTTAAAAAACTTCGCACATTGCGCCCGTAGTGCGCAGGGCATCCGTCCATCTGCAAATACATCTGTTGCCTTGTAGCCAGCGGAACATCTTCCAGCAGTAGTGGCAGATCGTCTCTTAATAAGTTTAAAAAACTTTCGGCATTTAATGTTGCGGGTAAAATAACTGGCCCAATCAGCGTGTCGTCTATTAGAGCTGCCCATACATTAACTGAAAATTGCACTTGAAAAGTAGACGCCCTCTTTAGGTGTGGATTTTCCTCGGACCATACATGTAAGTTTCTGCAATTTGTGATTCCATTCCGGGTGAATTTCGCTTCATCCATCCATAAAATTTTTTTTAGGAATTGTGGATTATTTCTAATTTTTTGTTGAATCCACGTAGACATTACGCATCTTGCACGATTGTCTACATTTTCATGCAAATGCTGTACTCGCTGATAATGGTATGGATGCAATCCCTTCTTTTTCAAAATTCGCCATACGGATGTTTTTGATATACCGTGACGCAAAGCTAAGCGTCTAATGCTGGTTGTGGGATCAGCAAACAAATCGTTTAAAACGGCCTCTTCTATGGAATGGTCAATAATGGTAGCTTGTTGCTCACGGCGATCTCTTGCTAATCCAAGTCCGATGTTGGATAACTTTCGGTGAACTTCTTGGAAATTTCGTGCTGACGGTATAAGTCTGCTCGGAAACGCATTTATGTATGCAGAACAAGCGACTGTTGTGTGTCCACGTGACATACCATAATAATAATGGATGTCAGCGATTTCTCGCGGAGAGAACTCAGTCAATCGCGGCATCTCCACAACACAACAAAGTACAGTCAAAAACGTAACAAAAAGTCAAAAACAAAACAAAAGCAAAACAACGTAACAAAAACTTGAAGGCGCAGTAAGGTACGGTAGGCGGTAGCAGCGGCGAGAATATCGGAGCGACTGGCGTGCCTTGTTGTGAGTCCTGTTTCGATCCCCACCCTTCATCTTTCATAGAACAGGCCCAGCGACCATAATCTACAACAATATAAGTTAAAAAAGGGTCTCTACCTGAGTGGTGACGTAATCAGTGGTCAACTTTAAATGCTCCTAGCCAGCACATTTTTTATGTTAGAACGTAGGTTTTTATTTTATTTAAAAGCTATTATGATAGACAATAATAAAAAGTCATAAAAATTTCTAGTATTATAGGCTTAATTTTAAGATTTTTGGAGTTTATTGGAAAAAAACAGCCTAAAAAATGTAATTTTAATACAAAAATTAAACTTTAAGTCACGATAGCCACTTGTTTGTGAGTTATTTGTTATTTTATCGTCATCGTCACATATCTGACATGATTATGGTTTTTATTTTAACAAAATAGACCTACTACTTTGGAAGAAATCATTTTTTTATTAAATAGAGTCATTAGTGAGCAATAAAAATTTTAATTCATCAATAAAGTATATACAAAATTTTTTTAATTTTTTTTTTTCTATTTTTTTGTCGATAATTTTTGATCTAGTTTCACCCCCTTTCGGGGTTGCACTTTATCCAGGGACACACTGTATAAGGGACACCCTACTGTACGTGCATCTTTGCTTTGGATGTTAAAAGATAGATTTAGATAATTAAACTGAGATTATTTTGGGTTACATTACTGCTTATTGTTATGCTAATGATTGATCTATCTATACTTATATTATAAAGAGGTAAAGTTTTTTGTTGTTGTAGGGGGTAATCTCAAACTATTCTAAAAATAATTTAAATAATATAAAGCTACACTATTCCTGCGTGCTGATTTTAACCTGATAAGAATCTGTGCGAAACCAGGTCAGTTAGTGCTAATTACTTATTTACTAATAAAGTATCATTAAGGCAACCATTGATGTGTTTTGACTCACCAGATACTGATAACAAAACAATCCGACTCTTGGATTTCGTACAGGAATATTGATACCTACTTGCGTAATTTTTTTATTTTACGTATTATATTTTCAGTCTGGCTGGTTTGATTTTAAGTGTGTTATGCAGCTCTGTGTTTAATTATTTAATCTCAGTATTTGTTTTTGTTATCATTCTTACCAGATATTTTAGAAAAATTAGTGGTGAAAAAGTGAGTTTTTAAGTTAAAAAAGTTGAGCATTGGTTGAGTGTAATGAGTAATTTATAGGTAAATCAGGATAATAAAATAAATACGTACCATGCTGAGGAATTTCATTGTTGAAAACGGCTCTATAGTAATCTTCATCGTCACTTACTGCTGAAGAGTACTCACTCTCTGGGTGTATCACTTCCGGTTTCCTGAAATTAAATGAATATTTTTTTATTAAAATAATTGGAATTTAGATTAATTAGCGTCACAGTCATTGAAAAATACACTAATCCTAGAAGATATATTCAGAGATTATCTTGAACACTACATCAGTCAACCGAGACAGATGAAAAACTATTTAAATCTTAGATTGTTATTCACCTGACTGATAGAAAATGCTACTTAAAGTCATCCTACTGTAATTTTTTTCTTTGTGCAATACATTAAGAAATCAATAAATAAATAGATATCAAATTATTAAAATGAGTAAATAGGTACCTTCCTTCACATCTATTTGTATGCAGCAGTCTTAACTTCATCCGTTTTTCCAAATAGTCAACATCATCTGGTTCTTCTAAATAATTTTGTGCGAGGTCAAACTCTTCTAAACGTGAGTAGTCATCCAAAACTTCATTCAAGTGATTGTCATACAAATCTAATGCTTTTAAGTTAGGTAACTCTATTAACTTCTCTGGTAACATGCACAGCTCATTGCTGTCTATATGCAATCTAACTAGTTTTTTTAGTTTGAACATATCATCGGGTAAACATAATATTCTATTATTTGATAGCACACATATTTCTAAGTTAGCGAGATTGCAAAACTCATTTGGTAAACAGTTTAACTTGTTACAAGCTAAATTTAGTTTACATAAATTTTTCAGCATATCTATGCTTTTGTGTATAGTGTGAATATGTGTGTTATTAAAGTTCAATCTTTCTATATCACAGCATTTTTCCAAGCCTTTACTTGGCATTTCACTAATAACATTGGCTCCATGATAGTTGAATTCATCGTTTCCAAAAATTATAATTTTCGCATTTGTAAATGTAGCCAAGAGTTCTAGACTTTTACTTTTAATTTCACAATTATGAAGATCTACTTCCAAGAGGAGAGTTTTGTACTGCAATAATTCTTCTAAGTAACCATCGACAAATGACTGGGTTATGTTTGTATTACAGCTAAGGTTTACCCGGAGCAGATGTTTCGGTTTTTCTGTCCATACCCAGTAAGGGGGTCCATGTAGGTTGTTTGTAGAAAGGTCCAGATGTTCCAGAGTGTGGCAAAAACTTGGAGTTTCGTCGAAATACTCGATCTCATTGTGAGAAAGATCCAAATTTTTCAGATTTCCTAGATTTGAAACAACAGTGGGAATATTGACTAATTTATTGCGTGATAAGTTAAGATCCAATAAAGTCGCTGGAAACTGAATTTTTTCATCAAGAGTTTCTATATTTATTTCAGATAAATCAATCGTGGTGATATTTATGTGCCACGAAAAGTTCTTCGGTAGTTCTGCCGGCAATCCATTTGTAATACTATTTTTCTTGTTTGTTGGATTACTATTTTCTTCTGCCATTAAAACAACACCTCTAGATAATATAAATACAAGGAAATAAACGAACTATCATAGAAATAACTAACAAGAAATAAGGTAATTTAAAAAGGTTAAATTTTTATTGTGATTGATTGGGAATATTTTTGATGTTTTGTTTGGTTGAGTGTAATGTCATTGTCAATGTCAGTCATTCGCCAAAACAATATGTTGCGTTCAGTTCAAAATAATATCCATTTGATTTGCATTATTGTTAATCTAATTTTTTATCTTTATGTTTTAGGATCACCAACGAAAGAAACACCTACAAACAAAATCTTTTATCACAGCTCTTATAATACAGAGCTTTTACAGGTCACATCATTTTCGAGAGTTGTCAAATCATACAAATACGTCTTTAAGTGGAGTCTTTAGGAGTGTACTTAAAATGTTAAGGTAGGTAGCTAAAAGTTGTCGGTCGGTGTAAGTTATAATTAAAATAACCATATAGGTAAGTTTTTGATGTGTAAAATCTTTCCTCTCGGTTTGTGGGAGTTTTTGGCAAAAGGGACGGAAATGTGTAACAGGAAACCGGGGAAGCGCGTGCTATAGGATTTGACGAATGAGCGCGCGCGGTGGTCAGATGATACACATCTTAAGCGACTACTGTAAGGCTTGTATTTTTTAGTAATCCTTTGTTTAAGGAATCTTAGTAAGGAGGTGTAGGTACCTCCTTATGATTGCTTTGGAAGTTGGATATTGTAAACTCAATAACGGCTCCGTAAATGCGATTTACGGTCCTTACTGCCGTAAGTTATTTTGAAAATAGAATGAGGCTCAATGCATTCATAATAGCTACAATGAAATACAAACCTTATTTCTATTTAAAAATTAAAAAGCCCACATTCCTAATAAGCTAAAATTAAATACAACCTCCATGATAAATCCTTATTTTTTAAAATTAAAGAGGCTATAGTTTAGTAGTAAAAAAAACAATGGATACCGGGAACGCAAATTTTCTTTCAACAAACTGTTATCAAAGACTTTCTTATTTTCCTCGCATTCATGATGAAAAGTTATGTGTTATACTCGGATGTAAGCGATCAATAACAAATACCTCGATGAAACATAATATATCGATAAAACAGCCCTTGGATAGGTATGTATTTTAAGATATTGTTACGCCGAGGCTGTTAAACAATGAGTAATAATCGAAACTTCTCGAACGCTTTTGTCTTGCTGTGTTATTGTTGTTATTGTCTGCGGTTGCGCACAATGGGGATTGGTCGTTCTGTCGAAACACCGACCCCTTTCCTGGAACGATCGAGATCGTTCTCGAACAATCGAAATGTGCGCGATATAAATAGGCCGGAGAGATGGCCGGACAGTCAGTCTCAGTCAGTGAGTTAGTCTCAGCGAGGCCCTGGAGGACTGACGTGGGAAGGGTCTCGCGTGAACAGTAGTTGCTCGCGAGTCAGTCTGGATTTTGCTATACGTGCGAACATTTCGGTGACTTTAAGTGGTGCAACAGTGGTGTGAATTAGTGTGTTGTGATTACGTGTGACCAAGTTCGTGTATTCATCGTTCTAGTGTTAAATAAAAGTGTTATTTTGGTCAGACCGATACCCATTATTTTATCCCGAACCCTCAGCTCGTAACAATATGTTAAGAAAAGTTACGCAACGATTATTACGAGTTCATTGTGTGAAACGGAAGTATACTTAGTATTAGTACCTAGGTACTACCTACCGCCTTACATTATGCACAATGGCAGTTATTTTGTAAACATGCTCATAATCATAAAGTACCTACCCCTCTTTCTACTTCGGCAGCGGGAGTCAACAGTAGTGTTTCCAAAATGATTTTGAAAAAGTACCTATTTGCCAGTTCGATTTTAGTGATAATTTCTTTAGTTTACGGTAGTGGTAAAAATTCCGATGAATTTAAGCCGGAAATAGCGAGGGTAGGTAAAACGAAGAAGGCTAAAATGGGTAAGTTATAAACGCTATAAGCAGTAGGTAGTTAAATTATAACTATTAGAATAAAACGAACAACCTGGTAAACAGTGATAATTACTATTTCCTGACCAAGTTACCCCTCTCCGTTTTCTTTCTCTAAATGTAAGTAAGTAAATCCCGTGTTTTTTTAAATTGTTTTCATATTCCAAATACACCACTCCGTTCACTAGGATCCTAGGAATCAAGCTCCACATTTTGGATCCGTTGATATATTTTTCGCCTCCTCGTTCCACGTGGATCTCTTGTTACCTATTATTTTTCCTCTTTGATCATTTTATTTATTTATACCATGTTGATAACCTGGATAAACTCATCATCACTGGTAAAGTGGAGGAGAAAAGACCACGGGGCCTCGACTCTTTAAGTTTCATGTTGCCATACATGTCGCCGCCAACAGACCACGATGGCGCAGCATAATTAAACAGAAAATCACCCATGGTGAAGGTCACGACCCTCAGCATTGAGAGATTACGACTCGAATAATATATTATATATATTATATATTTAAAAACCACTAGCTAACCAATCCGCAGCTTCACACTCGTAGTTTTTCAATAAAAACATTACCCTCCTTCTGCGCAGTTGAGTAAAAAGTAACCTATGTTACTCAGGGATAATGCAGCATTCTAATGTGAAAGAATTTTTGAAATCGGACCAGTAGTTTTCGAGTTTATTCGTTACAAATATACAAAAATACAAATCGTTCCTCTTTATAATACACGTCATGATAGGTATGGTAGGTATAAGGTCATGTTATAAATACAATTAGGTACAGATTCTACTAAACCAATCGCTTCACTATGATAATGGTATCGTCGCAAAATGGCCACTATAGATACTTACACTAACTATGTATTCTACTAACACAATTTGGCAGCTTATGACAGGAACAACAATTATAATCGTTAAATAATCGTATGGCATCATAATCGTTTTTTTCTTATAAATTAGCAGAATTGGGCACCTGTACGCAAGCCCTGAATGTGATGTGTTTGCGGACGGATGGAAGATGATAATGTTGGAGTGCTTGAGGTTTTGTGAGAAGAGTGTGTGAATGTTATTTCTTAATATTATTATTTATTGCTTAAGTAAACTTATTGTTTTGACATTTTAACATATATTAATTATTTGTAAAAATTATTCCATTTTGTAATTAGTGTAATTGGCCAAGGCTGTTCTAATTAAATAAATAAATGCATAATTTTTGGAGGTGCTAGAAATAGACAACACACACTATCTTATACACTAATTACTAGTATGTGGATCCATAACCAGCCTAAAAAAAGCTTTATCAACAAGGCAGATTTAAGCTGAGGTACCTTCGCCTTGCCTAGTCGGAAGTATTTATATGTATTTATATGTATGTGTGAATTTCTGATGTAAATGCTTGTGTATATATTATATGTACCTTATACTCTATGTATTTTATCAACCTATATGTGTTTACACGTAATTTTGTTTAAGTCCTATTTTTAGTTTAATTTAGAATTTAGATTGTCTATGTATAAATTCTTTTTATAAAAAGTAAATCCGTTTTTGGCCGTAAGTTAAGCTTAGTAATAGTTTGTATCTATATATTAAGGGCTGTGGATTTTGTTAAATAGATAAATAAATAAATACAGTATTTCGGCATCTTGGTTATCAACAAGTTCACATCTACTTATTTTTCAGCACAAAAGACAGCTACTGGGACATTTTCCAACGTCATCACTCAGATCCAGAACCTTCCGACGATGGATCTCGGCAGGAAATTTAGGACACCATGCAAAACTGGAAATAGATGTGGAAAAGTAAGAACTAAAATCTATTTTGTATCTAAACGGTATACTCGCAGTAATTCCATTGCAAAGTTTCGTGGTGGAACAATGCGATTCAACGAGTTATGGAGAAGGCTTTTTTATTTATTTAAAAGGTACTAAGACTGCTATTTCGAATTATCGGCCTATATCAATCCTCAATGTTCTAAGTAAATTAATGGAAAGGGTTGTTTATAGCCATATTTACCCACTCATATTTCGCCACATTCCATCGGAACAACATGGTTTTGTGCAAGGTCGCTCAACTAATACTAATCTCTCAACTTTTGCCAACGACGTTCTTCGT
The DNA here is from genome assembly GCA_963924445.1 of Philereme transversata. NCBI lineage: Eukaryota > Metazoa > Arthropoda > Insecta > Lepidoptera > Geometridae > Philereme > Philereme transversata. The sequence goes on along the minus strand of OZ004339.1, from coordinate 32,576,476 downwards.
GGAATGGATGAAGGTTTTCAGATCGACGTAATATATACTGATTTCGAGAAGGCGTTTGATCGCGTTGATCACATGATCCTTCTTCGTAAGCTCCAAGAGCTAGGAATTCGTGGTAATCTTCTGAGGTGGACAGAGTCTTATCTACGTAATCGTTCACAGGCTGTAGTTGTTGCTGGACACCGTTCTGATCTTGTAGATGTTCCCTCTGGAGTCCCTCAAGGCTCTATTTTGGGGCCCCTATTTTACGCTGCCTACCTGTATGATGTGGGTAGTTGTTTTCATTTTGCCAAATTCCTTATGTGCGCTGATGATACCAAAATCTACGCTTTTATAAAAACTGAAGCAGACTCTCAGAAGCTGCAAAATGATATTAAACGGCTATGTAACTACTATCGCGATAATAGAATTGGAGTAAATTCTTCAAAATGTTTCCAAATTTCATTCACTCGTAAAATTAAAAAAATAACATATCAATATGAATTAGACAATATACCTTTGGAACATAAAAATAATACACGAGATCTTGGAGTAATCTTTGACTCGAAAATGTTAATGTCTGATCAAGTCGCGGCAGTGGTTGCAAAAGCTTACAGAAATCTAGGGTTTGTCTTACGTGTTAGTCAGCAGTTCTCCGACGCTGAATGTATTAAAGTTCTTTATTATTCTTATGTCCGTAGCGTCTTGGAATGCTGTTGCACTATGTGGAACCCACAATACATAATATATGAGCAAGATATTGAGCGCATTCAATCCCAATTTATTAAAACATTAAACTATCGCACCCATTGTAAAAGAAGCATGACTTACGAGGAATCGTGTAGGTTTCATAAGCTCACGCCGTTAAAGGATCGACGTTCTTTGCTGCAGATGTTGTTTTTACACGACGTTTGCAGTAATAGAATTGATAGTCCCGAATTAGCGTCTCTAGTTCTTCAATTCAAAACGCCCTTTAAACGTACTAGACACACAACCCTCTTTCATGTTCCTTTCAGTCACACCAACTATGCTCAGAACTCTGTCATCTATCGCACGCTAGATCGCTACAACAAGGTTTTTTCGGATATAGACATCTTCTCTAATAGCAAGGCATTTTTTAAGAAACAAGTTATATCTGTTCTTAATCATATATAGCACGTTCCATAAAATATTCTGAAACTCAAAGAACTACACTACACAAAACACTACACTCTCTCCCTCACTCCCTCAAATATACACATTTACACAGCATCCCTCCTCCCCTTTCATTCTTCAAATGCGTACCTACTAAATTCCTTGAAAATCAATTATTATATTGTATTGTGTTTTTAATCTCTAAGCGACTAATTTCTAATTTCTTAAAGGTCTATAAAATGTGAATCTGTTATTGGCATTAAGCATTAGCTATAAGAGTTTGTATACATTGATATCAAGTGCTGTTGATTCTAAAAAACCCGTCCAGGATCACACTTGAAGCACGAATTTATACTAAAGAGCGAGTACGTTATAAGCTATCTTTCTATATAATTTTTATCCAGCTTGCCTAATCAGGTAAAAAACCCCCTTCAGGCGTTACCCCAGCAATATATATATTAATCATGAATAACTTGTATACCTTGAATGCACAAATTACCAGATTTCGAAATCATTTACAAGACGCAATGCACTAATTCTCTACTGTTACAGAATCCTGAAAGAAGACAACTTTTTGCTTGGGTATCACACACTTCAGTTTTATTTCTTGCTACTTGTCGTAAATCTACAACATACCTACAAAATATATTTTCACATTACACAAAGGTTAACTGGAAGAGAATGCTTGTTTTTGTTGGCGAATTAAGTTCGCTTTTGTACAGATATGTTTCCTATCCATTAAAGAATTTTCAATCAATCATACTATTTCAACAGTTTCCTGTATCCATTTTGTAAATCTCGTTCAGGTAATAAAAAGGTTGATGGTCCCGAAGCTGGCCCAACTGGAGAACACGATAATGGGCGTGATGAAGGAGCTCGCTAAACTACCGCCGGGCTCACGTCTTCCTGACAAGTTCACCAAGACAGAACCTGTGAAGCTGCTGTTCGATCAGAACTACAAGTAAGTCTATTGAACTGTAGTAGAACATACATATAAGTATACCTAAACACTATCATCACCGGAGCCACACCCCCTACCCCCTCCCACCCCGATACTAAAACCAGGCTACGCCCGTGACTGTAGCAGTTTTTAGTATTTATTTTACTTTATACGCTGCCAGTGCAGAGTGGTCGAAATACGACTAAATTTTTTTTAACGCTAGTTTCCATGTGCAAATTGACGTTTCGTGATCCATTCCTGTTGCGTAGCTGTCGCCAATTTTAGGTAATACCCCCTCCGATATGGGTTTCTGGGAGCAGATAAGTGCAGGCCGCAATAGATCAATCGTGCTGGAAATTTATGGAGAAACCTTTGTTCAGTAATACCCGTCGTCAGTCCCGGGTCTAGGGGGGGACAAACCGGGGCGCTTGCCCTGGGCAGCAATTTAAGAGGGCGCAAAATTCATGTCTAAAAAAACTTGCTTCACAAAGCGCTTAGCTAGCATCCAGCGCACGTCGTATTATCGATTATTCATTTGATTTGAGACCCCAAAACCCCCCTCTGGCTATACTCGTTATCAGTGTTAATATTCACTATTCACTATTGGTAGAATGGCCTCTGTGGCTAGTTGTTGCCACAATTACTATGTGTACTACCAGTCAAATAGCCCCAAAATGACATAAAATGAATCCAAGAAAATAAAACTTTGACTTTTGACAGTAACTAAAAATGCGTGTCACCCCCCCCGCTCTCTCGTCTCTCAAACGCTGGAGGAGAGGGGGTGCCACAAATACAAGTTTCTGCCCCGGCTCGGAAATATCGGTAGATCCTGGGCTGCCCGTCGTATGGCTGATATGATGAAAATTATGTATGTGTATAGTTGGGTCCTATTTACGAAAATTAAAGGAACACAAAATGATGTGCGTAAAGAGCTGGTTTGATGAAACATTGTGATGACTCTACTTTTATGATAAGTTGCCTAGTTTTGTACCTATTTTCTTTGAGCTTTTTCAAACTCGAATTTGTACTGACCTTACCCTTCTTGTACTATTTCAGAGAGGACGTTTGTATGGACAAGTTGGAGTCGTGCCTGAAAGAGGATAAGCGCCGCAAGCGGATCCTCAAGAAGCTGTTCTTCAAGAAGTACAACGGGCTTCGTCAAGAGCTCATAGGCTACGGAGGGCGCCGGCTGTGGGGCGGGGAGGGCAACCTTTTCTATAGGAGATAGTTGTACCAATAAAATAGTTACGAAAAAAGCATCTAAACTCTTTTGTTAACCTCAATACTCAATACATTTATTGCTTTCACATGGTGACAAAGTTGTTACAGGTAGTAGGTAAATAGATTCACATATGAACACTGACAGGGTGAAGCAACAAGAAAGAAGACCATATTCTCCTATCTAAATAGGTAGGTAGGTGCATGCCTAATAACATGCATTTTAGTTCAGGTTTGCTTTGGTAAGTACTTATATATGTCGAAGGTTATTGGTGGTAATATAATAACTATTAAGTAAACAATTATATGTAGGTAGGTAATTTTTTTTATTAAGTATTTGTAATACTTAACTAATTTAGTTTGTTTTGTAAAATTTGTTAGTTATTATTTTAAAGCATGTTTTTAGTTTAAAAATTTGACATAATATGTACTTATCACACATAATTGATTATTGTACCTGTATCCTACCTAATTTAGAAAGTATGTAGTAATCAGAATAAAAAACAGAATAATCAATTAATTGGTAAAATAATTTACAAGTCAATAGTTTTATAGGAGCAATGAGAGTTGGATTCCAAATTTGAATGCAAACCACTGTCTTGAAAAGGTTGAAACACAAAAGTTTTATAGCGATTAAATATATATTTTAAATTCTAATTTCAAAATTACTTACGGAACTAAGAAACGTAAAATATTTGCTAAAGCATCGCAAACAATGTTTTTAAAATTTAGAATCACAATTACCGCTAAAACAAATAGAATTAGATAAAACACTTCACATTAGTTGGACCATTAGCTAGTTCTATCTCAATTTTGTATAAAAAGACTGGCAAGTGGGAGACGGAGTCGCGCACGAAGGGTTCCGTACCATTATCCATAAAAACGGCAAAAAATCACGTTTCTTGTATGGAAACCCCCTTACATATTTATTTTATTCTGTTTTTAGTATTTGTTGCTATAGCAGCAACAGAAATACATCATCTGTGAAAATTTCAACTGTCTAACTATCATAAGATACAGCCTGCTGACAGACGGACAGACAGACAGCGGAGTCTTAGTAATAGGGTCCCGTTTTACCCTTTGGGTACGGAACCCTAAAAAAGAGGAAAATAATCATCTGAAAGATTATTTGTTTAAAATAATTTCAACTCATCGATAATTAAATTAAGCTTTAGCTAAGGCGTTAGTTAAACTTCAATTTAATTAAGGCGACGAGCGCGTTGATGTCTTTTGTATAGAAACTGCTCTGTGCTTGCTATGTAGTCCTCTAAGAATATCTAAGAGATACAATAATATCTTCTATATTCATACATTTTATGTTGAACTTCACTAGGTTTTATCAAATGTATGATAGTGATCTTTTTTTGTTTTTTCTTATGTTTGTTACCTCAGAACTCCGTCATTTATTTATCAACCGATTTGGAAAATTATTGAATATTTAAAAACAATTATTTATGGCGGAACAAAACACACACAGCGCAGTGGATACACACAAAAACAAACATATTTATACATACAAAAAAAATCTAATAAATGTGTGTCACACAATTTATACCTAATCGACGGACGTCACAAAAATGCGTCCAATTAGCATTTGTTGTGTGTGTGTGTCCTGTATATAGCGGCCTTTATGGTTGGCCTTAATAATTAAAGCATTAACAGACAATCCAATTTGGCTAGACCCAACCCAATTTGACCTCATGTACAACCATATTGCATTGTGTAAGATGGCCGGACGCGGTCGGGCCAAGCATAATAGGCATGGAAATGATTGCTATTTTTAAATCATTGATGAAATAATTATTATTTATCACTACTATTTCACATGTAAAAAATCACAGGCAATGGTTTTTCATATGCTGTAATTTGCAGTGCACGAAACCGAACACTTGCGAGGAAAAACGAATGACCTGTTATTTACGAAAGCGCTCAACGAATTCTGAAGAAACGCGAACAACGCAACTGTGATTTGTAGCAGACCCGAATGCCTCCGACCGATATACGATGAAAACCGAAAGTGATTTCATATAAATTATTTTTAGCACGATATGCGAAGGAAAGTAGCAGGTGTGACAAATGATTTTTCACATTCTACTCGTGAAATGTTGCATCGCTAAACCATAATCATTATTTTACTGGTTGGGTGCGTTGGGTCGTAACGTCACATCTGGGGGCTGGGTCCAGTCAAAGGTACTCTGCTGAACCATAAGCTTACTGTTTATGTATGAGTGGGTCACCCACATGTAGGTAGTTCTAGGCAAGTAGGTACTAGGTACCTACTAAATTTGTAGGTTTATTTTTATTTTTTTTGCACGTGATCGTACCTTAACATTGTTGCTTGAAAACAACTGTATTACAAGTTTGCCCAAACATTACTTGATTTGTAAACATGCTACCTAAACGGGATGTTGAAAGTAACTAACATTAAAGTTGAAAGTTGCCCATTGCGATAACCTCTCGAGGAACAATAGAAATCGCGTGAACCACCATTTCTCTCCACTTTTTAATTTTTACCGTTATTCTTCGCAACGCATGAGTATTCCACCAGTAACAAAAGTCTTCAACTTTCTGGAAATTTACATAATGTTGACTTAATTTTAAACGTTACACGCGTATTAAGTTGGCTCCTAAATATTTAAAATATTTTTTAAAGATTAGCGTAGATTTTTAAGTTTAGAATGAGTGAAATAAAGTTGCATTTAATTTTTATAATCTTATCTGTAATTTTACGAGAAATTCGTGCTATTGATGAGTGTAAGTAGTTAGTTTAAAAATATATGTAAAAAACTATATGTATACAGTTTTCTATAATTACACTGTTAACTTTGAAAAAATTATGTTCCCAGGTTGCATCCCATTTTCACTACCTAATTATCTAAATATTGGTCATCATGACACAAAATCGAAACCAATTTTTATCATGCCTTATCATTTGACTAGATATATAGGTAGTCGCCTGTAATTAAAGAAGCACATTAAAAGAGCTGTATCAAAATAATTTGTATTAATGTGTTTAGTTTGTCGGTAAATCTAAATTATTACTATTAGCCCATATTGTCCTATTGAGTCCTGAGACAGCAAAGCGGTGCCGCAGCAGACCACACCGAAGGTGGCGTGATGAGGTGGACTAGCATAAGGTGGCACTGGACCGTTGTGAGTGGCGGAAATACGGGGAGGCCTTTGCCCAACAATGGGACAATATGGGTTAAATCTAAATAAATAGATTAAATTAAACCTATTTATGAAACTGTTTAATCTTACAGGTTCATTGTATTAGATTAGATACCTATTTTAAACTTAACCTTAGGCAGATAATTTATTTATTTATTATATTGTTTTTCAGCGGTTTTATTTTCTGTAACGCGAGCGCCTCGTTACTTCGGTATACTACAGGACCACCGTGGCCAGCCGTTGTCAGTAGAAGTCTCAGAAGAATATATGGACCAAGACTACATAGCTACTAATAGGTAATAGTTACAATTGAGCACATGAGACTTTTCACCTGTAGAGGCTGTATGCCTCAGAGTGACGGGCGCAATAGTATGCCACGTAAGCCGTTATTTGGACGTATTTATCATATGCGATTTTATGAACTTAATTTATTAATTACATTACGCTTAACAAGGGGGGGGGGGGTAGGCTTGTGCTGAAAAAACCCCATATTAGGTAGGTAAATACAAAGTGTATAAGTGGTCAGCAGAACGCACTAAATCCTGATTAGTACTATACAATCAGTCTTTTTTCCACTGCTGAGTACTGCATATCTATACTTATACTAGCTGACCCGCTCGTGGCTTCGCACGCTTGAAATTTCCCGTCCCCGCGGGAACTTCGGGATAAAAACTATATAAAACACTCTTGTTAAAGTGATACGACACTTCACGTCAATGAACGACGGTTAAATTATATGGATATTGTTTCTTTGTTTTAATTTTTTATTTCACAAAAAGAAACATGTAAAAATGGAGGACTTAATGCTTCAAGCATTTTCTACCAGTCAACCGTGACAGGTAAAAAAACTTAGGTTGGCGTGCTTAACTAGGTACTAACAAAAAAAATTCATACATTGTTCATTCAAAAATAATAAAATCTCGTTTAAAAAATGGGAGAGGGGGGGAGGGTAGGAGGATGAAAAATACTTTACGACCTATTCTCATACCAAATATACAAAAAAAAAACATTAAAATCGGTCGACTCATTTTGGAGGTGCCACCACTAAAACCGTGACACGAGATTTTTATAGATTAGAATAAAATGTGTTTTTTTTGTTTGGATGTAATGGGTAATCTCTGGAACTACTGAACCGATTTTCAGGTCAGCTAGTGTTATGATTTCTTTATAATATCCAACAGATAGATCCTGTGTAAAGGTCTATAGATTTAATCTGTTTCTTTTCTAATTATTTTTTGATTTTTGATTCTAAAAATTGCCTTCAATACCCCTCTGTATTCGGTTTATATTTGGCTTGCGCAAGTATGACCATGTCTCTGATTTTCGCGCAAAGCTCAAATGGCTCCCCATCCGTCTTCGCCGGAATGCACACATACTGTCCCTTTTGATAGACTAGCCCAAATTCCATCGAAATTGGTTCACCCGTTATAACGTGATTGAGTAACAAACAAACAAACGAACATCCGAACTTTCGCATTTATAATATAAGTATCATATATTTTACAGGAATCCGTTGGACATTGAAGACTTTGACGATGATGACACGGAGGAAATCTTTGACGATAAAGACAAAGATGTTAAGGTGCCTAACAAATTAAACTTACAAACTGGACCAGTTTAAGACTAAGAACTATATCTTAATAAGTATATGACATGAAGACCTAGCTAAGATATCTTTAGTTATTATAGGCAGAGAAGTTTAATATATCTTACTATAGAGTTTCGCCTGAGAGGTTCGATTCCTAGATTTTTATACAAACAATCAGTACACATTCATGACCTCAGTGGCGCAGTGGGCGAACAACCGACTGAGACGCAGGAGGTAGTGGGTTCGATTCCCGCCGCGGAACAAATGTTTGCATGATCTACAGATATTTGTTCTGGGTCTGGTTTTTTTCTATATATTATAAGTATGTATTTACAAAAAAAAAAAGTATATAAGTATTCTATCAGCTATCTGGTTCCCATAGTACAAGCCCTGCTTAGTTTGGAGCTAGATAGTGCTGAGTGAAATTTCCAGCAATATTTAGTTATTATTTATTTATTCACTAGAAAATTGGACAGTACGCATATGTTTAAACATTAATCATATGCGTATTTATTATTATTATTATTCAGCATTTACAATATATTGGTGCAGCATAAAAAGTGCATATTTACCTAGTCGCCTCGTAATAAGCAAGACCTAAGGGCTTAGCCAAGTTACAGTCGATTAGCGATGACGCTAGTCGATAAGTCCAAAAATGTACCTATGGGATTTGATACATTCTATAGAAATACCACGTGATACAGCGACAACAAATGTATGTAGAAATCGAATAGATTCGCAGCGAATGTAATTTGGCTACGGGCACTGTCCATATGTCTCGATATCTCTCCAATTATACATTCTGTCACCGCATTCACGACATTAATTTAAAACACATATGCAGAATCGTATTAACTGATTTTAGAGATTGTTTTAATACCGGTAGCTTGAATATTTGTCCAGTAATCGATACATTTCCAATAAACAATTTTTAACGTAAATCGGTGGCGCATTTGCACCGATGCCTCTCAGTCAGTTTAACATTAACAGTTTACAGTAACAACTTACATGATGATTGAATGTGATTTGTTTACCTGTTTTAAAAAGGCTCATTGACATTTTAAGACTTAAAATTAAGTTAGATTGAAAATTAAAAAAAAAATTATGGTAATGAATTTAAAAAAAAAAAACTATTTTACAACAATACTAGCCATCAGCCCTACGCGTGATTTAAATTGTCGTAAATGCGGTGACACGCAGTATATAGTTTTCTTATAATTAGTGATTAGGTAAAGTAATGTTCCTATGTAAAGATATTAAGAACTCAAAAATCGAAACAATACGGAAATAATAAAATAAGGTGTTTTTTGAATTGTGTTTTTATTGTCATTAGATAGTAAAATACTCACTCTAATAATGATTACTAACAGACTTACTGGTAAATCTTAAATTTATCTTAAAAATTACGAACCAGATTTGATTTGAACCAGAAACTCGGCAGACAACAGGAACCGAAGGTCGGTGATTTGACCCTTATTATTATTTATTATTATTATTCATTTAATTCAGATTTAAAAATCCATATAAAAATTCTTAACCGCTAGCATACAATATTTTATAGTCATAATCATCAAATAATTATACAAAAATTATAAATTAATAACAAAGATAATTGAATAATTTAAAAGCATGTCAATAATTTCATAATTAAATAAATTAAAATAATTACCTTATGATAGCATCCCAATAATTTCCTACTAAATGAGCAGTGAGCTCGTAGCGAAATTGTAATCGCGCCCCGTACAAAAGAAAAGGTTGCGGGTTCAAATCCCGGAATCCCGCCAAAGGAATTGCCTCTTGTAAACGTATTTAGCTAGTGTGTTAAAACTTTGTAAAAATAACAAAAATATATAGATTCTTAATCAATTTAATCAATTAAATAAACAGGCCGTAGAAAAATATAAAAAACCTTAAGCTATTAAATATCTACATAAAAATCGTCCGGACGAGTATCTAGAATCGGAGGATTAACCATAGAATGCAGAGGCATCCTGGCCATCTCCAGGGACTCCTCGGAGTAGTCGGTGTTCTCGTCCGTGTACTGGTCATCCAGGTGGTCCTGGTAGATCTTCTCGCACTCCGGTGGGTGGTCCCCTTGCTTCGTTGTAGGATGATAGCCGATTGCTTCGATTGGGCCCAGGGTTAGGTACGGCACTTGAGTTGTTACTTCAAAGTGTTTGCCTGTGGATAATGAAATAAGTTTTAGTACCAAAAATCAGAGGGTTAGAGACTCTAATCTCTTTAATTTTGAATAAATAAATAAATAATAAATAAATATTGCTGGACATTTCACACAGCGCTATCTAGCCCCAAAATAAGCAGAGCTTGTACTATGGGAACCAGATAACTGATAGAATACTTATATACTTATATCGTACGTAACGTAATGCTCTTTGACTGTCTAAGCTTAAAAGTGGCTCAACTTTCCATTTGGAAATATATAGGAAGTCTACATGTGAAGTGACAACTTGCACAACCCTATAGTTTTTGCAATATTATTTTTTGAAAATCCGTAATTGATGCAAAATTCGCTTGAAAATTAGTGTCCGACCTTTCAGTTTGCGTACTATCGATTATTGCGACACTAAATTGACATGACAATGACAGATAATACGGTTTTTTTCATAGGTTTTACATTTTTATAGGCGGGAATTTCGAATTTGGCAATGACATTGACATTGCTTTTACAAATTGTACAATACATTTGTTCACTGTTGGATGTATTTGGTGGTGTTATCTCTTGCGGTCGAGACGTTTTCGTTCTCCTGTAAAATAAATTTACGTGGCTACTATGGCGTTCTGCTTCATCCCCCGCTGCGGAGTTGCGTCTTGTACAAATGTTGGACTAGTGAGCCGCTGGTCAAAAAGCCGAAAAATAGTAGAATGAATCGAGACGGGGCACCGCAACTTGAGTAGGTTAGGTTCAAAAAGAGTGACAGAATCGACACGGGGCACCCCGACTCCACGTGGTCTTGTGCATGACACCCCTAAAGTGTATATAAAGAGCTCGGGAGCCAGAAGCTCGAGGGAGGACCTGAGTGAAGCAAGTCATACAAGTCCAAGTGAAGCGAAGGTCGAGTTTGATTGGCTTCACTCAGGGGCGACCTTAAGAGCTTCTGGCGGGAGCCCACCTAGAGTCCAGGGGGTCGGAGAAAAAAGTGGTCTATGAAAACGTTGTTCCTCTTCACCGCTCCTGCCCATTTCCAACATAAAAGTTTTTCATAATTAACCTCAAATTATTATTTTTTTAATTTTCTCAATAACTATAGTTTTCTAAGTCCTCTTTTACCTTTGCTTTCTGTACCCATAAGAAAACGGAGACCATGCGAGACGTGCCTTCAAGATCTCAGAATAACTACTCACTAGTTATGGAATACACAGTTATGATGTACATAATTTGAAACTTACGGTCAATATGATCAGGAATGATGACAGTCGCTACGGTCTTCGCCATGAACTCATCATAATCCTCTCCAGTAATCACCACCTTGCCTCCTTCCATAACATCTTCTCCTTTGTACCTCTCCGTGCAGTCTTCCATGTGTCGCCGGCCAGATTTGACGAGTGGTCCTGCAGGAGGAGGCAGTTCTGTCAGAGGCATGAACTTTTTGGCTATGACACCGCCCACTGGCTTTACTTTTGCAAGCCTGAAATTAAAAATTTATATTAGCTAGTATAACGAGTGAAAAAGTTGCCATACAGATAGAGTAGTATAGTTCATTGTGATAGGGCTCGCCCGGGGAAGTACTACCACTAAACCTAATTCTGCCGCCAAGCAACATTGCTGTGTTTTGGTTTGAAGGGTATGGTTGCCGGTGAAATTACAGGCACATGAGACTACACCGTTATGCCGCCGTTATGCGTTAAGTTGATGGACGCAGGGCAGTGCATGATGAGTGCATCGAGAGTGAGCCTACGAGGCAATGCTCTGTTATAGGCGATGATTACCACTTAACATCAATTGGGCCATAAGCCTGATCCATCTCCATGTAGCTCTAAAAACACATAGAAGAACGCTTACGAGGCTCTCGGATCATGTAGCGGACGCCGAGCTAGATCTAGGATAGAAAATGCATTGTATAAATTTAGAAATTAGAAACGAACGATAGGGTCGCCGCCGCCGAACTGAGCGCGGCAGCCGGGCTTTTTTTTTTTTTTTTTTTTCGAATGGACTAATCTCGCTGTTGGCCTCTGAGGCCGTGACAGCTTAACCGAACTTTTGGCGAGCGCAGATGGCGCTCAGCCCAGAAATAGCGGCAGCCGGGCGCCGCCGTTTTTGTATATTTATAGTGTGCGAGCGGGAGGGCGCGATACACCCGTCCCTCTCCCACACTATCGAATCGGCAGTAAAATGTTATGGTGTGTGAGCGAGATACACCCGTCTCTCTCCCACACTATCGGATCAGCAGTATAACATTTTAGATCCCGGCCTATAAAAGTAGCGGCGGCCGCCCTCAAAATTGTATTCAGCGTTAAGACTTCGTTTAGAACAGTTCAATAAATAATAACAAGTGAAGAAGAAATCGAAGGTTTTATTCACATCAAATACAGTCCACAACAGTTTGGTCCTTCAGAAGCCGGATCAGAACGCGGATCAGAACGCGGATCAGAACACGGATCAGAACACGGATCAGAAGCCGGATCAGAACAGAAAATTCGACGGATTGAAAAATCGACGACGTTACCATGGTGGTAACCCGGAGCCAAGCAGACGCCGCAGACCAGGAGCGTCGCGACATGGAACGTCGCGAACTGGAACGCGAGCTGCAGGGAGAAGCCGGAGCCGATCTTCAGGCCATCGAACGAGAACGAAGACGAAGGCTATCGCTGGATCCACCTGCGTCACCAAACCCACGAGACGGTGTCGCAATCGAACCAAGGCCTACGAACGTGGCCGCCGATGACGGTGCGGGGGGTGCCAGACCCCGGTTCCCCGCACAATCGGTACGATCGACCGCAAGCACTGCCACGAGGACACGGATGGTGGAGCTGGAGGCTGAAGAAAAGCTAGCCGCCCTGCGAAGAAAGGAGCTTCAGATCGAGGCAGACCTTATCAAGAAGCGGTTGGCTGTGAGCCTAGCAGTCATTCAGGATGACCAGGAAAGCCTTCACGGTGATAACGGAACCGATCATCATCAGAAGGTTGACGCCTGGCTCCAATCGAACACCCTTGATGCACGAAGGGAACGACGGGACGTGCCGAGGTCCGGAACCAAGGACAACCGACACCTGAGGTTCAACGTGAGGGACAGATCAACCACCCCCGTCAGATCAAGAAGTAATGTCGACGCCTTGACCGAGGCTATGGAAAAGCTGGCCAGACCCAGGATCAAGTGTCCTGACTTGCAACCATTCTCCGGAGCTTCAAATGAGTGGTTGGCATTTAAGGCCGCCTTTCAAGATTCGACGACGATATACCGGCTGACACCGGCAGAAAATCTGCAGTGGCTAAGGAGCTGCCTGAAAGGAGAAGCTAGGGAACTGGTGTCTGCCCTGCTGTGCACTGCAAGCAATCCGGAGGTCATCCTGAAGACACTTGAACAATGCTTCGGGCGACCTGAGGCCATCATCGACCGAGCCTTAGATGACCTCAAGAGGCTGCCGAAGCCAGGATCATCAACGGTAGAACTGAACGTGTTCGCTGTTAAGCTTCAGAACGTGGTCTGCGTAATCAAGGGCATCAACCGCCAGGGGTACCTCTTTAACCCCATGCTGGCCCGAGAAGTGTTGGAAAAGCTGAGCCCTCACATCAAGGCGCGGTGGTGCGACTACGCAAACGAACAAGAAGGAACAGCGGACCCAGAAATCGTCGTGCTATCTCGCTTCCTCATGCGAGAGGCAGACCGAGCGCTCCGATATAGTTACGCTCCATCTGCAATAGCAACCGCTGCCAAGAGAGAACCCAGGCCGACCATCACCGATGTCAGACCGAAAAGGAAATCGAACGCCGTGTACAATGTAGCTGAAGACGAACAGCTAGACAAATGCCCGATGTGTGAGAAGCCGCACAAGCTACCGGACTGCCCGAAATACGCAGCGCTATCCGTAGACGAACGGTGGGAGCTTGTGCGCAAGAACAAGCTCTGCTTCAAATGTATTGCCAAGAGACACATGCGCCTCCACTGCAAGGCCAAGCGGTGCAGCATAGGACAATGCCTACGACCTCATCACACGAGTCTGCATCAGCAAGATAAGGAGGAACGTCCCGAAAACCCGAGGTCCGAAGCAGGCACCGCAGAGTCTGTCCTGACGATGGCAACACCGACCGCCACCAGCAAGAGGACAGTGCTGCTGAAGATGTGTCCAGTCACTGTCGTGGGTCCACGGGGGGAGATCCGCACACACGCCCTCCTGGATGAAGGGGCTACAATCTCGCTGATCGATGAGGAGTTGGCGCAGAACATCGGTGCCAAGGGATCGCTGCTACCGCTACGGATGCAAGGAGTCAACGTGACACAGGAAGAAAATAATAGCAAGCTGGTCACCATACATTTGAGGGGAACCGACAGAGAGCTGCACAAATTTCAAGCAAGAACAATCAGAGGCATGAAGTTGATTCAACAATCCATACCGAGCACGCTTCTGGAGTACGAACATCTCCGAGATCTATCGCAAGAGGAAGTGTGCTACGATACCGTACGGCCTGTAATACTGGTGGGAGCAGACCACTGGGAATACATCGTAACGCAAGAACTGCGCGTCGGTAAATGGAACCAACCGGCCGCATCCCGAACTCGACTAGGATGGGTGGTGCACGGGACTGTGCCACGCACCATCATCGAAGATCGAAACAGCGTCCTGCACGTCTATACTCCGGAACGAAGAGTGGAGGCGAGAGAGCAGCAGGACAATCATCTCCACAACTTGGTGGAACACCACTTCAGCATCGAAGCGCTCGGCATCACTCATAAGCCACATGTGAGTGACGCGGATCAGCGAGCCGCTAGAATAATCGAGCGAACTATAAAGAAGACGGACAAGGGCTACGAGATCGGGCTGCCCTGGAAGGCGGACGGCATGAAATTGCCTCCGAGCTACAGTGGAGCGCTCCGTCGCCTCCACAAAATGGAAATGAAGATGGACACCGACCCAGGCTTCGCTAGAAAATACACCGAGCAGATAGAGAACCTGCTGCAGAAAGGATACGCCGAACCATGCGACGGCACTGAGAAGACAAGTCCGGTCTGTTGGTACCTGCCACACTTCGCGGTACAGAACGTCAACAAACCGGGGAAACAGAGGCTTGTCTTCGACGCGGCAGCGAAAAGTCGCGGAGTCAGCCTGAACGACCATCTCCTGGAAGGGCCGGACCTACTGATGTCACTACCAGGCATCCTGTTTCGATTCCGGGAGAAACGCATCGCAGTCACGGCAGATGTACAGGAGATGTTTCTCCAAGTGAAGATTCGTCGGGAAGATCAACCGGCACAACAGTTCTTATGGAGAGGCGCCGACAGAGAGAAACCACCTCATCACTTCAAGATGACGAGCATGATATTCGGCGCCGCGAGCTCTCCCTTCATGGCGCATTACGTACGCAACCACAATGCGAAAGAACACGCTCAAACTCACCCTCTCGCCTACGAAGCCATCACTCGAGATCACTACATGGATGACTTGGTAGCGAGCTACGAGGATGAACAGGAAGCCCACCGCGTGATTACTGAAGTACAAGCAGTTCACGCGGCGGCAGGGTTCACACTGCGAGGCTGGAGCGCTAGCAACAATAGCGTACTGCGAGACGTACCCGAAGAACTGCGAGCGACCACACCGACTCAACTTGGAAGAAACGGGCCAGAGAACAAGATACTCGGGCTGTACTGGAACGCCGAGCGAGATGAATTGGGGTTTAACACTTCAATGAACAGAGTCCCCGCCGAAGTGCGTGCACGAAGTCGCGCGCCTACCAAGAGAGAAGCACTCAGCGCGGTCATGTCCATATACGACCCTCTTGGACTGCTGAGCCACTGCACCATACGCGCGAAGATCATCCTGCAGAGCCTGTGGCACTTGAACATCTCCTGGGACGAGCCTATCCCTGATGAGGAGAACGACCTTTTCGCCACGTGGCTGGGACACCTCGCCGATCTTTCGGGTCTGCGACTGGAACGACGCTACGCGATGGAAGACGACCAAAACTTGGAGCTGCACGTTCTGTGTGACGCCAGCGAACAGGCCTACTCTGCTGTGGCATACTGGCGCGACACACGACCCGACGGAAGCGTCAGACTGAGTCTCGTGGCCGCCAAGTCAAAAGTGGCTCCGAAACGCGCGCAGACCATTCCCCGCCTGGAACTGCAGGCGGCTGTCATCGGTGCCAGACTGGCTGACACCATCAAGAGAGAACATCGAGTCCAAGTCAAGAGAACAGTGTACTGGACCGATTCAATGACGGTGATTCACTGGGTGCGGCACGACGCGAGACGGTACACTCCGTTCGTCGCCCATCGCTTGGGTGAGCTAGCAGAGCTCACTCACAAGGAAGAATGGCGATGGGTGCCCACCAGGGAGAACATAGCCGACGATGCGACGAGATTCGCGAGCACACCAATCTCCATAGAAGACCGCTGGTTCCAGGGCCCAGAATTCTTGCTCCGCCCCGAGAATCAGTGGCCGACAGAAACGACGTCAAGCGAAGATGGCGAGGAAGAAGTGATCCTGCATGTTACGGAAGAAAACAAAGCAGGGGAGTGGCTGTCAGATCCCGCACGCTTCTCCAAATACGAGACGCTAGTCAGAGCGTCGGCCCGCGTGCTGGCATTCATCGACTTGTGTCGGCGCCGAGCCTCGGGATTAGAACATCGACACATCGAGGAAGCGGAACGCACTCTCCTACGTCAAGCCCAACAGGAGAGCTTCCAAGACGAGCTGCAGAAACTAAAAGCATCTCGTCCGATCACCAGGACGAGCCGACTGTTTCGGCTGGACCCGGTCCTGGAAGACGGCATCCTGCGAGTCCGAGGCCGCATCGGGGCGGCCACTGCACCTCTTGAAGTCAAACAGCCCATCATCCTCGACGGCCGCCACCGGATCACCAAACTCATCGTGCTGCGAGAGCATTGCGCAGCAGGGCACGCGAACCGCGAGCGCGTGACAAATGATCTCCGTCAGAAATATTGGATCATTCATCTACGACCCACCGTGCGCACCATTGAGAAAGAATGCGCCCTCTGCCGAAGGAAGCGATCGAGACCTCTGATTCCGGCGACAGGGGACCTGCCACGAGCACGCCTCGAGCCCTACCACCGCCCATTCACCCACTGCGGGGTGGACTATTTCGGGCCGATGATAGTGAAGATTGGACGCCGCCGAGAGAAAAGATGGGGCGCACTGTTTACGTGCCTTACCACACGCGCGGTACACCTGGAGCTCGTGTCGTCATTATCCACGAGCTCTGCGATCATGGCACTGCGAAGAATGGCGGCGCGAAGAGGTTGGCCGCGCGCCATGTACTCAGACAACGCGACCAATTTTCGAGGGGCCAACAACGAGCTGCGAGCAGCCTACGCCGAGTGGGCACCAGCGCTGCAAGACGAAGCCCTGCTACACCGACTGGAGTGGCATTTCATCGCGCCAGGGGCTCCCAACCAGGGAGGAGCCTGGGAACGACTGGTGCGATCCATCAAAGTCGCATTAGCCGCCACACTGAACGAAAAGGAACCGACCGAGGAAGTCCTGCTCACCCTACTGACAGAAGCCGAGTTCTCTGTGAACGCGAGACCTTTGACACATGTCAGCGTGAGTCATGAAGATCCAGAAGCTTTGACTCCAAACCATTTCCTCTTGGGGTCATCCGCCGGCCTGCCCACCGCCGGACAGCACAGCGAAACCGATCGACGCACCTGGAAGGCCAGCCTAGCGCTCGCTGACCATTTCTGGCAGCGCTGGGTCCGAGAATACCTGCCCACATTGGTGCCACGAGGAGAACCCTCGGACGACAAGAGGCGACTACAAGTCGGGGACATCGTCATCGTAGTCGACCACACCTTGCCACGGAACGTGTGGCCCATGGGAATCGTCGAGCGCGCCTATCCGGGTCCAGACGGCGGAGTACGAGTGGCAGACGTCCGAACGAGGACTGGCGTCTTCAAGCGGCCCGTGAGAAAGCTCATCGTCCTGAAAAAAGAAGAGGCTACGCAAGCTGCGCCGGTGGGAGGAACTGTAGCGGACGCCGAGCTAGATCTAGGATAGAAAATGCATTGTATAAATTTAGAAATTAGAAACGAACGATAGGGTCGCCGCCGCCGAACTGAGCGCGGCAGCCGGGCGCCGCCGTTTTTGTATATTTATAGTGTGCGAGCGGGAGGGCGCGATACACCCGTCCCTCTCCCACACTATCGAATCGGCAGTAAAATGTTATGGTGTGTGAGCGAGATACACCCGTCTCTCTCCCACACTATCGGATCAGCAGTATAACATTTTAGATCCCGGCCTATAAAAGTAGCGGCGGCCGCCCTCAAAATTGTATTCAGCGTTAAGACTTCGTTTAGAACAGTTCAATAAATAATAACAAGTGAAGAAGAAATCGAAGGTTTTATTCACATCAAATACAGTCCACAACAGATCAATTTGTTTCATGCTTCGACCGATTTGATCCGAGATCCTCGTACGCGTGCATCTGTCTGAAATATAATCTGAAGAACAAAAGTCCGTTCGATTAGGGACTAGAAGAAAGGATTTTGATGCACCTTTCTGCCCTAGGTTAAACGTAGCGAGACACTGCAGCAGGTACCAGGCTGTCAAATTATTTAACACCTTACCGGTACACTTAAAAGAGACTGATAACTTAAATAAATTTAAATCAGAATTGAGTAAACTTTTGCTGGAGGGATGTTTCTACTCAATCGATGACTTTGTAAGTAATACAATTTAATTGCAGGTTATAGGATCACTTTGACATTTATGGAATATTTAATTGATTATTATTTTTGACATTTTAGACATTATTTAATCTAAAACGTAGATTAAATATATATTTATTTATATTATGAATTATCAGTGCATGCGCCTGCTTTTAGCTTGTTGTGCTAAGCATTAATTCTGTTCCTATTCTGTGTAGGGTATCTACGGGGCGCAATGATAATTTTTTTCAATATCATCAACCTTCTAAATGAGATTATAATATTCTTGTTCCGGTTTTTTTTAAATCATCGCAATAATTTAGATCCAGACGGGATTTAAATTTATTTAACGTATTCTCCCACCGTACTATTTAAGTAGTTACCTACCGCTCGATGTGCTTTAGCCTTGGTACTCTATAATTATGTGAGTGTTCGGTTATTGAAATGGTACTCACTTGTTCATCATTACACTATGCCTTATTTCCGCCGCCACACATCCAAAGAACAACACAACGAAGATCTTCATTTTAAACCTTCCATTCAATACCACGTCTGTACCATTGTTTATCAACTGAGCCCCGATCTTAGACCAACGAGTCTTTTAACCTAACCCACTTGTCGTATCAGATAATGTTAACAATACTGGGGTATTGTTGTGGCACAATGAAGCAGGTGGGCTGTGTCTTTTTGCTTTTGTTGCTAATTTGTTACCTTCGTGCGATTGCTAGCAGGATTCTTGTAGTAAAAAGTTCATGAGTTATGTAAAGGTTGTTGTGGATTACATGCGGTCTTTTTGCGGGTGGAAAAACGATGAATTTGAGAGTTACATTTCAGAATTGCTAAATAAACCGACGTTTAGACCTAGTTTAGCTTCTAATAAGCTCTGAAGACAAAAATCTTTGCATAAATAATGGTACATAAAGGTATTTCTAGCTCCTGTGTATTGCCGATTTTCCAGTGAATTGCGACTGTACATATTATACTATATGCGACTGTCCCTGTACATTCGTGCAATAATTTGTAATGCTCCTACAAGTTGTGCACAGAATTTATTCTGAGAAGCTGTGTATGTTATTGGGGTTAAATTAATTTTTATTAACTAATTTATGATCAATAAACTGTACATGTATGACGAGAGACTGATGACAGTTATCTATGTTAATTAAGTTTAACAGAAGATAATGTGCTTTTCATTTTAAATAAATATTTTCATTTTAGCTCATATCATCTTAGTGTGGATTCAAGACATGCATCTTACTATTGGATTCCAAGCAAATATAATAGAAGAAAAGATATTCCAAGTAAAATTAGGAGGGTTACGAGGAGTCTAAATCTACTTAAAATATATACAGATGTCATAGAAAAATAAGGATCCGTTAGTGGCGTTTTGTGAAAGGAAACTTAATCCAGCATAAAGTTAATTATGCTGCCAATAATGATGGTAGAAAAATAATATTTCGTTTCTCTATGATACTGTATAACTTTAAAAGAGAAGATAAAAATTCCAAATTCTGCTAAAGAGCGAAACGAAAGTTTAATTTTAACGTTCGCCGGTTCTTTTATCTAATTATTGAAATCTGCCTCGTTTCTTCTTGTAGACTACCGGGTCAAGGTGCCACGTCTCGTTGCCACCGCAAGAGACAAGGACATAGCAGCCACCGAATACGATGGGAGGGTCGGTGTCCGGCACGCAGATGTTGTCTTGACAGAATGTTGCAGTTCCTGAAATATCAATGTACACATCATAGCTAGAGCCGGTATAAATGATTCTTGGTTGAGATTGGCTCATTTGTATCTGGATCCGGCCTAAGATCTGAATCACTGTCATTTATATCATTAGGTTCACCAGCTCTGCCGTACATGTGAAGCAATTGCAGCATAGAATCTGATGTAGATAGTCTGTATCATCTAGATCTGACACAGTATTGCATCTCTTTTACACATATACAACTCCTACTGTTTGTCTCGTTAACTAGCATGATGCCATGTAGAAACGACACGGATTCATCTGATTATAACCGAAGTCTAGTTTAGTTTCTTTCGTTTCACGAACAAACAAATTATCTACCTTCTACTCTATCTTATCTATCTCTGTCTTGTACTGTGTATCCGACACAGTACAAGATAGAGATAGATACGATAGAATAGAAGGTAGATAATTTGTTTGTTCGTGAAACGAAAGAGATAGATAAGATAAGAGACATTTATGTTACTTGAAAGATATGAATCATTTATGTCAGTTTGAAGAAACGATTCCCAGAGCCATATCCGTAAAAAGATACACACCGCTACATTATACCGACACAGGAGTGTGCAGTTATAAGATCAATATTCAATAGTACAGGGTAGTCCCTGATTCCCACGATGCATGGAATCCTTCTATGGGACATGATTATGATGTTGGGTGTTATTAATTATTATGCTATTTCAGTGCACCTAACCTTTTTTCACACAATATCAAATTTTATCTCCATTTAACTTGCCATTAAAGTACCTACTATAATCTATTTTACCGTCAACAATACTTTTGTCTCATATTTGGTGCAAATATTCAGCATACGTACCAACATAACCAGTAGGCCGAGCTTGGCGCTTATTCTTCACATAGTCCACAACAGCCTTCGCCAGCGCGAAGAAGTGCTTGCTGGCCTTATACCTCATCTTCGCTAGAGCTACATCGCAGTCGGTCTTGTCAGCCCGGCAATGGTACGCCAGATTTCTGGTGTTGGATTTGACCATTTCTTCTCGAAGTACATGGTATTTGCTGTCGGTGTATAGCATTTGGGCGAAGCGGACGTTTACTGTAATTTCAAGAAATAATAGGGAACTTTAACTTTTATTTCCATTTAGGATAATAATTATAGTTATCCCTCGAGGATAATTCATCATCATCATATCAGCCAAGGATTTCCACTGCTGAACATAGACTTCCCCCATAGATTGCCAGAGCAACCGTTTTTGTGCGGCTTGCGCCCAAAGGTTCCCAGCAACCTTTTTAACCCGTTGGTAAGGTTGAGTTATTGTAATTTGGTGTAACTTTTTAAATTTATTTCTGTAATTAGAACGGCCTTGGCTAATTATACTAATAACAAATGTTTCATATTTAAAATACATGTCTTATAGATAAAATTTGGAATAATGGAGTAATTTTCACAAATAACTAATAAATGTCAATGTTATAAAAAATGTCAAAACAATAAGATAAAAAACAAATAACACAAAAGCAATAAATAATAACATTAAGCAAAAACATTCACACACTCTTCTCAGAAAACCTCAAGCACTCCAACATTATCATCTTCCATCCGTCCGCAAACACATCACATTCAGGGCTTGCGTCCAGGAGGGCATTCAACGCAGGACTCCGAGAACAACCTGTGTCTCCTACTACGGCGGTTATTGTTGGGAACGTAGAACCGCAAGAGCTCATCGTGGAGATCAGGGACATCTAGCTTCCCATGAAGAACCTTGAGTCCTTAATTGGTAATTGGTTCTTCTTACCTCCAAACTATTAAACCCTAGGCAGCCCAGGAGAAACCGTGTCGGGTACATAAATGAGTAATACCCATACAAACGCTTATAAAGGAAGCGAAGAAAAGCCTTTTGCACCTTTTCGAGCAACAGAGCGTAAGTACTCTCATGTGGGTGCCAAACACGAGCTGGCAATAAGAATCAGTGCATCAGAGAATCAGAGAAAAAACAAGTGGTCTTCTTTCGAGAACCTTTCTGCCCCAACGGTCAGTTTTCGAGCTATGTGCCCTGCCCACTACCACTTCTGCTTGCTGATCGCTAAACGTAATTAGCGACTAGACATGTTAAAATTTGACGTATTTGTATAATTTGACAATTTTCTTAAACATATTTAGGCACATAATACAATTAGGCATCGTTGTGCAAGTCACCCCTAGTGCTTAAATAAACCGATTCAACCGTTAATGTGTATTATGTATGATGCACTGTATCCCTGCTTCATTGATTCTTTGACGGTCAAGGCAAGCACATCGAAGGCAGGTATTGTTTTTGAATACTCATTTCAGGATAACCACACCAGTCAGAGGGCAAATTCCCGAAATCTAGTCAGGTTATTTTGATACTTAGAGGTAATCTCGGTACAAGCATATGTCCCACTTGATGTTAAGTGGTAACCATCGCCTATAGCAAAGTATTGCCTCATAGGTCACGCACCTTAGAAACGTGCCCTGAGATACACTGCCCGGCGTCCATGAACTTGAGGCATACTGATAAAAAACCTCATGTGCCAGTAATTTCACCAGTATCCATATCCTTTAAGCTGAAACACAACAATGCTGCTTGGCGGCAGAAATAGGTATGATGGTAGTTATCTTCTCCGGGCGAGCTCTTTCACAAGGACAATGGAACGTTTTAATTAATTTTCACGTAATTGAAAGGCTATAACTGCCTCTAATACATCAAAAGTAGACTTCAACCGAGCCCAACGCAAGACCAAGAAAAGAACCGGTAACAGTAAAGGGCAACTTACATCCAGCCCCTACGACATAGCTCTCAATTTTTCCTACACGAGACAAACACACAAGAATACAAGCCCACAGCGTCTTCATTGCAACTTTTGGAACAAAATTCTCGAAGAAATAGTCAATAAAGAATCTTTGAAACGTTTCATAGCGCAATCAAAAATAACGGGATACAAATTGGCAATAAAAACTGGTCGCTAACGAACGATAGGATATATATTGAGGAAACGTGGTTATTAGAAACTTTGAATATTACTTTGCCTGAGAAACCGCCAACAGTCACATACTCTCATTGCGACCACACACTAGGGTGCCTGAACGAATCACAAACTAAAAAAAACAATAATAATCGGTGACCTTTTCATGCAGTTTTTCCTCAGAAGCTGTCAAAAAATCTGCGCTATAATATCGATCCATGATAGACATAGATTGTGTTCATTCAAAGGTTGCCTTGAACAGATAGCTTTTAGCGATAAGCCCGGATTGAATATTAAGTGCCTATTTCACCATCTCTGAGTATCGCTATCCAATGGATCAAAAATATACGTAGTTAAAGAGAGAATGATTTTTATCCGTCAATTACTCGGAAGTCGTGAAATAAAATGAGAGCTATTTTACGTCACGAGTATTTTTTAGGGTTCTGTACCTCAAAAGGTAAAAAAAGGAACCCTATAAAATCACTCTCTTGTCCGTCTGTCCATGTGTCACCACCAATTTTCTCAAGAACGGGTGGCCCTAGCAAATTGAAATTTATACAAAATCCTGAAGTCTATAATCCCTATTAGGTGTATATAAATCATGGTCCTGAGTCAACACGATAAAAAGATATGGGCAAATTTAGATTTTCGCGAAAACTTGTAAGTTCAAAAATTTACCATAATTTTCAACTTTTTTTATTTGTCGGAATTTTTCCTTTACTTGTGCTGTAAGACCTTGCTTTTAACCAAAATTTACAATTCTAGGTCAACCGGAAGTACCCTATAGATTTTGGGTCGAAAACCTATATGGTAGTTCCCGTTGACCTAGAATCACAAAATTTGACAAAAAACATGGTCTTACAGCACAAATAAAGGAACAATTCCAAAAAATAATAAAGTTGAAAATTAAAGGGTGTCCCCATACAAACATATTTGACGCCAATTAAGATAGTCCTCTGAGTTGTATGGGCGCTCATACAATTTAGAGAACTAGCTTAATCGGCACCAACTTCAAATAAGGTAAATAAATAAAATTGTGCTATTATAATGGGTAGGTACGGAACCCTCGGCGCACGAGTTCGACTCGCACTTGATCGGTTTTTATTTTATGATACTTTAGGTAGTTTTTAACTTTTTATTTACGTAGGTATTTATTTGATTTAGAATATTTAGCATTTTCAATTAAAAGATAAAACATAGTCTAAATAAGTACCTACTACTTATTTGTGTGTGTAACTAAATATAGTCTTTGTAGAATCAACATTTTATGAGTCATCAAAGTACTAAAACACCGAATACCTCACCGTGTTACTCAGAACACTGATCTGTCGCAACAATACAGTACAATCACGAAAGGTCCAGCCTCTAATTTGTGGTGGCGCCATCTAGTGCCGTGTTCAGAGATAAGAAGTTGACGTATTATTTTGTAAGACAATTGTTGTGTTTACATCGTAAAGGAATTGTTAAATTCAGGGCTTGTAGAGAATAAACTGAACGTTAAGCTGAGCGGACAGTGTAGTCTCGAAATTATAACATACCTCAGTGAGAAGTAAGCGCTAATGAAAAACTAACGGCTGTTGGCTCTCAGCGAGCGCTCGAGCGGAGACTGGAAATCACAGGGTAGGACGCCGCCCCCCCTCTTTTGATGGAAAGACAGATAAAGGTTTATTTAAATGTTTTTATTTCTAATTATTTATTTGTTTATTCACAAATAGGAACGACAACAGCATAAATATTTTTACACACACAGTGGTGGATTTACACATTTCCTAAGTATAGGCTGTACAATTTTTGCCGCCCTTCAATACAACAACTTAGTTGAAATTGCACAATTTTTTTGGGTATATTTCTGAGCTAATCAAAGCTCAATCATGTACTATAAGGGGTAATGTAATAGGTAGGTATATTGGTGGAGAGCCGCGAACTGGGTTTTTAACCATAGAATATAGAAGTTTGTGGTACCGTTGCTTGAAATATCGGGACACTCAAGAACTCACAAATCATGGTAAATATCCCGTTTTTAGTACAAATACCGTTGCTTGAATGTACAATGAAAGAGAACAGGGAAAAGTCGTAGGAAAGAGGCCTTGTAGACTTCTTTCTGCAAAACATCAGAAAACCGCCTTACAGATATCTTAAAAAAAATCGTTCCTAAATTTGCCGCCCCTAAAATCTGCCGCTCTAGGCTCAAGCCTACTCAGCCTGTTGGTAAATCCGCCACTGTACACACACTAAAATTTTAACATCGACGAGATCTAGGACTCATACGTACTTATGTCTATTAAATATAGGCGTACACAACACTGGATTGATGCGAGTCGTTGCTTGCAGACCGCACATATTGATCTGTGATAAAAAACTTGTTATACCTACTGGTGGGACCAAATCTGTGGTCTGTGGGAGGGACCCTAATTGACCCTATAGTATAACTACTGCAATAGAATATTGATTTCTATGGTATGCACTTATCTTCATGTCAACGCTTGTCAGAGTTTCAAGAGTTGTTCCCGTAATTAACCGGTGACAATATCCAATTCTGGCACCCCAAGATTGGAATGACTCACAGGATTTCAAGCCAAAATACAGTTTGTTAGTCCTTTGTGATTTATATTTAGTATAAATAAAAAAAAATATAAATCCTCGGAATATCTGTCTCACTTGAATGTTGTGTTTACATTACTTTTATATTGTAAAAAGATGTGTTTTATTATGTTGGTATCACTTTTAACACTGTCTAGCCTTTAATAACAGAAAGAATATACAATTATTTACAATAAAATATAGAACAAACAGTTGAATCATCTAAAGACCGTTGCAAACGATCTATAGATAGCTCAACTGCTCCAGATCACTAGCAGGCGGAAGTATCCCCAAGACACTGGCTGCATTGCCTCGCTTAATTGCAATGCTTATGCGTTGACCCAGATAAGCCCGGATCACACGTCGCTTCGACCTGACGCCCAGAAATAATTTTGAAAACGCGATGGGCCTTGGTACCCCATGAATGCCTCAAATACGTAAGCTCTGTCGAGACTTCCATATTTGGAAGACTTGTTAACATTGTTAATTGTACGATTAGCCCGATAAATATTATTAACTAATATGTATTTTTAAGTTTCTCTTATAAGTGAATTTAATTATTGGAAATTAACATATAACCTGAACAAAAACCCGTTATAAATTTCAATTTTACGGTTGAGATCCCTTCACAAAAAAGGAAAAGTGCTCATATACTTCGGAACTGCTGACCTGATCTGCATCACGCATAGCTAAGAACCACCCAGTTCTATTAGCTTCCTATTAAAAAAACCACGTCCAAATCGGTCCATCCGTTTGGGAATTACGATGCCACATACCGACAGACAGAGAAAAATCGGTCGTTATGAGGTCTATAGAGATCTTTCAGTGGACATGCTTTGGTTGTTATGATTCCCTGGATATAAACTTCTCTGACCCTAATAACTTAACGTGAGCAGACTGCTTCTGAGAACGAGGGTGACTTACACCGCGACGTTAAAAATAGAATAAATGCAGGATGAATGAAATGGCGACAGGTTACAGGAACAACGTGAGTTTCTCAGATGACCCTTAAACTTATGGGAAAATTTACAAAACCTGTCGTAATGTATGATTTGGAGTGTTGGGTCACGAAAGGGACGGATGTAAGAAGAGTGCACGCGGCGGAAATGCAAATATTGAGATGGATGTGTGGGGTAATGAGAATGGATAAGATAAGGAATGAGTATGTTAGAGGAAGTGGAAAAGTAGCACCAGTGATAGAAAAGTTTAGGAGTAGTTTAGACTAGCGTGGTATGGACATAAACAGGAACATGACTAAAAGAGTATTAGATATGAATATGGATGGATATAGAAGTGGAATGATATGGGTATGAAAGAAGTGACAATGGAAATGACGGCTGATAGAGAGGTATATATACATGTTACACATATAAAAATATATGTTGTGCCGACGTCGCGTAATGTGGGAAGAGGGCAGGAAGAAGCTGAGTGTGAAGACTGCTTCTGGGTTTTCCCATTTTTATTTGAGGTCGGCTCACCTGATCTTAAGTCTCCAAAGTTGTTTTTTCTGGGTCGTCATTGTATAAGTTGTCACTCTTCAGGTCTGTCTTGACCACAGACATCCATGTTAGGGTCTTCTGAGCTTTCTCAGAGGGTAGAATAGTAGGTAAACACTTGTGCATATCCGATTTTGATGATTTTTTAGGAAGTGATTGACACTTATAGAAAACTACTCTTATACTCTCTTATGATTATTTTGTGTTATATTTTAATCAATTTAATTATTTGTGTGTATGAATTCTAATGTAATTAAATTATAAATTGAATTAAATTAGCAGTTACATGTCAAATGGGTGAGTACAAGTTCAGTGTTCAGTTTTTACTAACAAATATGGATCTTTGACATCTGAAATAAATAAATGAATTGAATTATGTATACGTTTTATTTTTACAAATTTCATAATACCTTAAAAGTTACGTTTTTTAGTGTTTTTGATATCGTTTGATTGAATTTATTTTTATTGTTAATTTAATTGTGTTATTATTGATTTGTGTTCTTATTTTATTATGATTTTGTGCCATTGTTTATGATGTAGCTGAATATGCTTTCTTTACCTAATTTAAATAACATTTGGATGCCAGCTAGAAAGCGAAACATAGCTGACCTGGCTACCTTATCCTGTGACCTGTTGAAAAGAATACTAAATTTGCATTTGTTAAAACTTTGTGACCTTGTAAAGTATTTTTTTTTACAGAAATAAAAGAACATTCTAAAAAATAAAACATATAAGCCAAGATTGCTCTGTTTAAGCGATTGACATACTGAATAGGGCAACGTGTGCAGTCTATACCGTAAAATAATAATTGAAAATATTTGCATAATTTAAGTTCCTTTCCCCAGTAGGTTTACATAAGCCATAAAATGAGACTGACAGTGACAAATGGGCTGTAAAGATGAAAATATCAATTTAAAGCGATTATTGGGTGTGCTACTGTGAAAACAAATCATTACTAGCGAATTATTGCAAGAGAATAAACACGAAGGTACTAAAATTACAGTTCTGTTATGGCTATAACATTTGTTTTTATAATTTACTAGCTTCCGCCTGCTGCTTCGAACGCGTTAATTGTCAATAAAAAGTAGGCTGTCAATAGTCAAAGTTTTGACCGACGTCTTTATTAAAAACTATGTTTGACTTCTCGGAGTCAAAATCGGTTTCGACTGGTTATGAGTTTTGACTGTAACATATTATGTATATACTTACCAAGTTTTATAGAAATCAGTCCAGCCGTTTACTCGTGAAAATGTAACAAACATTCTGTATGACTTTAGAATTTTTAATATTAGTATCGACTTATTGTCTTTGACTTAGGTGTGTAGTTAAATACAATTCTAAGATTTTTGAAACCATCTTAAAAACTTTCTAGCCGGACGTAAATATCTTAAGTAATTTTTTTAATTTTTTTTTATCGTTGATAGTTAAGCGCTTGGCCTGCCTGATGGTAAATAATGGTGACATCAAAGATGGAGCACGCTGATATATAAAAATACTACACTATAGAGTAAGTCGATAATACCATAACAATAAAATATACTTATATAAAGTGCATGGTGACATTATTATATTATCAGAAGATAATGTCACCAGTGAAGATAACAAAAGACCCTTCAGACACTAAATTAATTGACACATAACACTCAATAAAATGATCACTATAGTATTTACGCACTTAGTATGACCCTACGTCAGGAATCCATGGCTTTTTATTTAAATCCATATCTTCGCCGTTGAAGTGACTAGTGACATACGTCATTTAAATATCTATGTAACATCTTGTTGAAATATCTTACATTCGGGTTTAATGATTGAGGCAGCCTCCTCAACACCTACCTCAAGAAATTCACCTAAAAACCTAATTAAATGTCTGAAATAATTAATGATCCTTCCTTTTGTTTCTAACATCCAAGTTAAATGTTTCGGCAGACCGGCAATTTATTTCAGCTGACAGAACTATTGTTTACTCGCTGAGCTGTCAAAAGCTTGTCATGTTGCCATGAGACAGTTGCAGACGCAGTGCGAGACAGTAATTGGCACAAATCAATTAATATTTTCATCACTCATACTCTGAAAGTTGGTCATTGTTAGCTCGATACCTAATGCGTAAATGAATCGCGACTGGAAGCATATAAATAAACAAACATCCAAACTTTTACACTTATAATATTAGTGTGACTATCTGTTTCCTGCGACTTCATACGCTACTAAATGTGGAGGTAACCTAGAAATAAGCTAAACTCGCTATTGCAACTTGACTTGACACCCCATTTTTATCCCATGGGACCTGAAGCTTAAGTAAATTTGAAAATAGAATGAGGCTCATTGCATTCTATACTAAACTGAAATAGAACCTCTGTGGCAAAACCTTATTTCTATTTATAATAAAAGAGGTTATATTCACAAATGCTGAAAGTACATACAACCTCCATGATAAATCCTTATTTATAATAAAAAATGAAAGAGACCTCATTCTTAATAAGCTTAATTTACATTCAACCTCCATGACTAATCCTTATTTCTATTAAATAAAAGAGGTTATAGTTTAGTAGTGAAAAAACAAACAATGGAACGCAAATTTTCTTTTTAGCAACAAACTTTTTTAAAGACTTTTTGGTGTGTAACATCTTTCCTCTCGATTTGTGATCGAGTGATTTTGGCAAAAGGGACGAAAATGTGTAACAGGAAACCGGGGAAGCGCGCGCTATTTGATTTGACCAATGAACGCGCGCGGTGGTAAGATGTTACACGTCATATGCGACTACTGCAAGGCTCGTAGTTTAGATGTGTAACATCTTTCCTCTCGATTTGTGGGAGTGATTTTGGTAAAAAGGACGGAAATGTGTAACAGGAAGCCAGGGAAGCGCGCGCTATTTGATTTGGCCAGTGAGCGCGCGCTGGTCAGATGTTACACATCATATGCGACTACTGTAAGACTCGTAGTTTTTTTAATATCCTCGCATTCATGATGAAAAGTTATGTTAAACTCGGGTGTAAGCGAACTATGCCACCATCTAGTTCGTTTTAGCTACTCGACTAGTGTAAACTAAGCAATAATCTTTACAACATTCATGGCCAATAAACAGTGCATTTACGATGTCGAGTCAATGGAACTAAATTAATTAAGCGGCCACTTTCCGGGCCCGGTATAAATAATATACTGCGGCCGAGAGAGATTGCTTGACATTTGTATTGTTCGGTAGTTTTATTACTTCGCCTACTGCTGTTCACTGTGGCTTTATGACTTGCCTTTCGAGAGGACTTAGGGACAGGAACGGAGGAATTATCTGATTTTAGTGCGTTATTATTCAAATAGATAAAGGGTAGTGTTTGACGAGCACTGTGGAGAAGTTGGCGGGTTGCCGACGCGGCGACGAGGGCTTGATTTATCAGGCTCGCAAATAAACAACAAAATGTATGGAAACCATGAAGACGAAAACATGTTGTTATCGATCCCACGTAATGTGGGACATGATAAAATGTATCGTAACTTAAAAACGTGAACATCTCTTTTCAACCTCTTAGAAGATGCATTTCGAGAATTCCGTTCTTAGTACAAATCTACACACAAAGAACATAATCTCCAAATTTCAAGTCTCTAGGACCAGTGGTTTAGGCTGTGGTTATAATGTCAGTCAGGACTTTAGTTCATTTTGGCTAAAATGTTAATTGTATGAAATTATATTAAATGTTAATTAAAATGTTCATTTTCAAATTGAAAAAAAAAAACTTGTTATAACTAGCGTAATAGATGGCGCTGTTTGGAGATACACCGGCAAAAATATTGTTTATATGCCAAAATCACAATATCAAAATTTCTCTAAAACAATCTCACTTCGACAGATAAACGAACACATATTATATTTATTAATTTCAAGCTCCTCGGAAAATAATAATAACAATTTGACATTGCTAATTCATTTTGCTTTGATATTCCGTGCATGACGGAGCGACGCCATCTGTTAGCAGTTATAAAAACATGGCCGTGAAAACCCCTCATTGTAAAATCCTTAGGTTTATTGTTCATCGTCATATTTTTCAAAAAATGAAAGATACCACGAAAAGCATATCCCTCCAGCAGTCAGGCTAGTAGGTAGCAAAGCAACTGAAGTTCCTTATAGGCGAGCGTGGGCGTACTACCACTGGTACTACTACAGATTATTGGACGATACAATTTTATGTGATGTCATAATAGAGATAGGACTAAGAGAGCACTGCTGGTTTAGCATGACGATTCTATGTCTTCTAGAGAATATTGTTACGCCGAGGCTGTTAAACAATGAGTAATAATCGAACCTTCTCGAACGCTTTTGTCTTGCTGTGTTATTGTTGCTATTGTTTGTGGTTTCGCAGAATGGGGAGTGGCCATTGTGTCGAGGGACCGACCCTTTCCTGGAAGGATCGATATCGTTCTCGAACAATCGAAATGTGTGCGATATAAATAGGCCGGAGAGATGGCCGGACAGTCAGTCTCGAGTCTCAGTCAGTGCGTGAGTGAGTGAGTCTCAGCGAGGCCCTGGAGGACTGACGTGGGAAGGGTCTCGCGTGAACATTAGTTGCTCCCGAGTCAGTCTGGATTAAGCTATACGTGTGATCATTTCGGTGACTTTAAGTGGTGCAACAGTGGTGTGAATTAGTGTGTTGTGATTACGTGTGACCAAGTTCGTGTATTCATCGTTTAGTGCTGAATAAAAGTGCTATTTTGGTTAAATCGATTCCCATTATTTTATCCCGAACCCTCAGCTCGTAACAATATAATGCTTTTTCTATTTTGACAATCTCTGTGGTGACCCATTTCTTTGTAGATAACCGTGATCTGTGAAGATTTTTTTATTCCTTCAGTAAATTATATTGTACTAAATTGCATAGTGGTCAAAATTCAACCGTCATTCATAGAAAAAATAGTTTAATTAAATATATTATTAAAAGGTAAAGTTTGTGAGTTTGTTTGGATATAGGGGGTAAACTTACAACTAACAATTTTGAAAATTATTTCAATAATAGGCTATATCGTGTGGCTATTTTTTGTTTAAATAAAAATCAGTGCAAAGCCAAGAACGAACCAGTGAATCACCGCAGCTTACAGCTGTGCGACTGTGGACCGCCTTACCTTTGTCCATAAGTTTGTTCAAATCTCTCCCTATTTTCAAAGCAAAGGTCAAAGTCAAAGGTATACAACCATTTCTTTTCTTTGCCTCTTAACTGCTAGTATGTTTTACTTAAAAAACTTTCGTGATTAATTTCAATCATTATTATAAATACGGGATTTATTTCCAGCCAGCCTGGAGGCCCAGTCTTCATGATGAAAGCGACAAGAGTGAGTGAACCTGGTAGAGACATAGTTAGTGTTGTGTGTTTGCCTGTACCGAGAACTACCGAAGAGAGCAGCAGTAATGATAATCATGATTACGCAGCCTGTCAACACGATGGGCCATCATTGACGCAATCCCCACCACCGCGCCCGTCGACTCGCGTGTAGACGGATGTAGCGCGCAGTGCGAAGCGAGACGCTATTCGGAGCGGATCGCACTCACCCTGATGAAGGTTCACGAATTGAACCGAAACATTGTCTTGTCGGTCGAAACAACGATAAGACGGTACGTGATAAATCCTGTATTTATAATAATGCTGGTGTGTTTATGTTTATCCTCCATATGTAGTGTAGTTTAATTATATATTATTTGTATGTATTAATGCTTGTGTTTATTAAGTATAATCAATAGGTATATTGTATTATACAGAGTATTTTTTTTTAACTGGAACAGTACGGCAGCACCCATAACCAGAGGAGATACAGGTGCAGTTTCTTTTAAAACATCAGCTCGTTTTCGAAGAAAAACATTTTGGCATTAAATTTTTTTCGGTCAAGCGTGAGTAGCATCTTAAAATGAATGAAGTTGGTAAAAATCTTTCCTCTTTATAATATTATATTATAAGTATAGAGGTTTATTTATGTTATAGGTACTCGTACACCGCCGTCTTTTCATTTTCGTTTATCCTGTCCATCCAAAGGTTGCCTGAAAGAGATCGCTTTTACCGATAAGACCGCCCATTGTACCGTTATTTATTGTATATTTCCTTTGTTAATGTATTTTTATTTGGTGTGCAGTGTTGCCAACCTCGACTAAGCGTCCCCCTCTAGTGTCATCTCGAAATCCCCCTCTCTCCCCATAACACTAACTCAAGATCACCCTAGACTATTATTATACACGCTTGAGTATTTACTAATATCCTTTAATTTATACCTTAATTTACAGATAACATTTTTCTGCTGATATCTACGAGATTTACACACCTTCATATAATTGAATTCATCAATCCAATCAATGATTTTCTAATTTAAGTACGTTACAAAAATCGCTACAAAAGAATTTCTCCCTAGAAAGTTCCACTAAAAAAAGGTAACTCCTGAAAAATGCTTCAAAAAATTGTACCCACTAGGGGTATGTCCATAAAAAAATATGGCCCCTAAAAATACCCTTTTCATCTAACTTATCCCCAAATTTAGGGGGAAAACCCCCCAAGTTTGCGGCACTGTTGGTGTGCAATAAAGAGTATATCTATCTATCTTAAGGCGAGTGCCTGTCGACATCTTAAAGTAGAACATTGATCGTCTATCAGGGCCAGTGTCATCAGATAACAGCTACTTACATTCCGGCTATAAGGCTCGGGGCATTTGAGTTTTGACCCGATGGATTGAGAGATTCCGATGTTGTTTAGACGGTGCTTAGGGCATTCCCTGTAAATCAGATATTGACCTTTCTTTAACCTTTGTGTACATGTTTATTGGAGTTGGTTTCTCAGAAAGGGAAGTCTATTGTTTTAACTATTACGTTCTAAGACTTTTCTGTAATTTTACTGGAAACCATACCCTACGTACCGAAACACATGCTGCTTGGCGGTAGAAAAGGTACGGTGGTAGTACTTCCTCAGGCGAGCCCTTTCACAAGGCACGCTACTACTCTTAAATATGTAGTTTTGTCTTTTTTGGGTCATTAAGTGTCATGAATAAATATTTTTTATTTCTTTATATTTTACACTGGTGGCCCGTCCTGACTTCACACGGGTGGACACTTATATATAAAAAAATATATAGCTAACTTTTTTACACCTTGGGTTACATTATTGAAGTTTTAGTTGGGATCCCTAACTTTTTCTAGTAACAAATATAGCGTAGGTATGTTACTCAGGGATAATGTAGCATTCTAATAGTGAAAGAACTTTTGAAATCGGTCCAGTAGTTTTTGAGTTTATACGTTACAAACATACAAAAATACAAATCTTTCCACTTTATAGTATTAGTGTAGATGTATATAGCTTCAGTTGATCGGCCCTGAATCAGATCAATAAATTATCACTGATAAGATATTGTACTTATTAAAAAAAATCTTGCTTTGTAGTCGTGTTTTTACAAACCACATTCTTAGTGCAAGCTGTAGATGTTTGACAAACTGGCTTGATAGAGTAAGCAGTAATTTGTATGCGAGAGGCGACGTAATGAACGCGATTTCGCGACAGACCTCAGCTCGGCGGGATATGAGTGCTGTGGAGATTCTGACCTCATAAATCTAGTATACGAACCCAGGCCATCATAGCAAATCAAGTGCTGAGGCTTTTTTGTCTTTTTTTGGTTCAGACTGGCACAGGATCGGGAATGTATAATAATGTGTGTATAATGAGCAGTCTTATCACTAAAAAAGCGATCTCTTCCAGACATCTTTTGGACGGAGAAAAGGTTGTCTAGGAAGATACATGAACAAAGACGGAACCTGGTCTTGAGATAAGTTGCGATACATGTCTCCAATAAATTCTTTTTCTTTCTTTCTTTCTTTCCTAGTGCATACGAGGGTTAACGTTAAACGATATAATTGAATACCATGGTCTGAAGATGAGGAAGATTGACAGTTCTTTTTGGATATCAAAAGGGTCGGGTTTAGTTTTTATCTCACCGTCTATTGTCGAATAGTCTATTGACGTCTATTTTTCGATTGTTTGTTAATGTAGAACATACACACTTACCAGTAAGTGAAAACTGACCTTGTTACCACACAAAAAAATCTTACCAATTTAACTATAAGATTTTTTAAACTCGTGCTAAGTAGTTTATTTTTTTTGTGGTCAGACCTCAAAGTTAAACGTTATTTAGAATTTAACCAAATTTAAAAACTGGGTGGAATTTGAACGAATTTTTGTAGGTTAAATTTTTTTTTTATTTTAAAAAGTAAGTAATACTAAGTAAGAAAAGATCCTATGAGAGTTCCTTTTTTCCTGTTGAGATACGGAAACCTAAAAAGATAATTGAAGACACCTACCTCAAGTCACGCCACGGGCGCTAT
Organism: Philereme transversata; assembly: GCA_963924445.1. NCBI lineage: Eukaryota > Metazoa > Arthropoda > Insecta > Lepidoptera > Geometridae > Philereme > Philereme transversata. Next base: position 32,540,506 of record OZ004339.1, on the reverse strand, counting down.
ATTAAATCCCGAACGTAACGAAGGATCTAGAATTCTAGAGTTAACTCATAAGCGGAGCGAGGGAGTTACTAGAATCCTTTGCAGAGAGGAATATAAGCACGCCCAAGATGCAGACAGCTATATCCATGAGGAAAATACTCTACTTTTCACACTTTCTGCGAGACAATAAAAACCAAATCTAGGTTGGTGCATTCTGTGCAGAGGTTAGTTCGATTTAAGAATAAGTTTTTATTGTGCGGGTCTTTTTGGTTCGAATTTAAATACAGATGAGGTTCCAAATTCAAATTACCCCGTTAAGCCTTCGTGGGCATAATGAAATTCAGTACAACTTTACGCCCGGCTCAGCCGTAGGGATATAATTTAATCACCTGCTTTCAATGAGTTTTGCATGACAAATAATTTGACATTGTCGAGCAGGTGGTGTGAAAAAATAATTATTATCTATATTTGATTCTGTTTTTGCATGTCCTGTTTTTTTAATGGTCAATATTTTATTTGAATTATATTAATATTTTAATTTTCTTTCTTTCTAATTTCTCATCTATTGTAATCTATTATGTGGTAAATGTACAAAGCAACGTAGCAATAAATTATTATCTATGTCTGATTTAGTTTATTTGGCGATAATTTCTTCCGAATTCCCAACGAGATAAAATATAATTAGGCAACTCCACACCACCCGAATCCGCGATGACATCTGGCGTGAAGCCAGTCCATTACCTACTATCGCCACTTCGTTAGCCCAACACATACCACCACCCGTACAACCTTAACGACCATTATCCTATGTACCTACATGCAATTCTCCTCCAAACGGTACTGGACTGCGCTAAAACTTTCAAGGAATTATAAACCTTACTGCATTGAGAATTCTTCAATTGTTTGACATGTCCAATAGTCATTGCGGTCCAATATCTATTTCTTCAAAGTTCTAACTACTGCTCAAGATATATTTATTCGGGCGATTATAATCCTTATTTTGAGGATGTTAAGGATGATCATTATTTTATTAAGTGTATTTATGATTTGTATAAGAATGCCACCCGCGTACTGATCGCGTTTGATAGGTCGGACCTAACAAAGAAACCAATTTAGAGAATACCATAAAAGATTTTGTGAAATCATTATTATACCCACTGAGGTAATTTTATCCCGACTAGGGGAAGTGATGACTTCAAAGAGTATTTTTTTTCAAAATTGGTCCCTCCTTAAAAGTATTAGTTATAAGAATATAAATGTAATGCTGATGAAAAAAATATTCATCACTAGCTGTTGGCTGCGACTTCGTACGTGTTCCACTACTAAATGTGTAGGTAACCTAGAAATAAAGCTAAACTCGCTGTTGCAACTTGACTTTACACCGCATTTTTATCCCATGGGACCTGATATATGAGATAAAAAGTAGTTTATGTGTTAATCCAGGCTATAATCTACGTACATACTAAGTTTCATCGAAATCGGTTCCGCCGTTACGCCGTGATTAAGCAACAAACAAATAAATAAACAAACATCCAAACTTTCGCATTTATAATATTAGTGTGATGTGATGACACAAAGTAGCCCTGTAGGACCTAACGTATGTTATGTTCGAATCTAGCAAGTAGGTACACTTTTTGAATCACTTAATATAAAAATATATATATACTTAACTAAACAAAGGGCTAACTTAATGCTTAACGCATTTTCTACTACGTGTTCATGATTGACAAAAACATAGACTGAGTCTTCCATAAAAAAAGTTGCTGATATAATAAACATCCTTTTTAAATTGGTAAAAGTAACAGTCTTTAAGATGTGTCATTAAATAACCGAGAACTGTAGAATCTAGACTAGAGAGAGACCATCGACTTTAGATCAAGCGGAGTGGCTTTTAACTAATATGTTCGAAACTAAATTAGATTTCAATAACGCCATGATTTATTAACAACTTTAGTTTAACAGCAATTAATAGCATTAATTTAGTTCAAAACGAGATTGTCTCGATTAATAAATGGCATAACACGACTTGCACGTCAATTAGTCGCCACCGGACGACATAATTGGTGGTTAGCACAGAGTAGAAATAACTAAGGAGGATGTAACATTTTTTGAGTTTTTGAGTTGTTTTGGAGTTTGTGTATATATACAATTAGATGAGCCACCCACGGCTAGGTACGCGTGGTTTATCAATAAAAACATTACTCTCCTTCTACGCAGGCGGGTTATAAGTAGCCTATGTCTCAATCGTTTCGGAGGAGTGCGACCACAAACACCGTGACACGAGATTTTTATATGTATACTAAATATCTGAGAAATGTATTTTGTTTTTGACAAAAAGTTTCATGTCACAAAAATAGGTATGATATTATCTATGTCAGGGGATAGCAATGATCATAATATTAATTTTAATTAAATTAATTATCGCAATGTTTTTGTGAGAGTAGGTATTGTTGCACTAGCTTGTAGTGTGCTGTGGGGTAAGCGTCGCGGTATGTATTGTGCTTTAAGTATATCTATGTTACAGAGTATTGTTCAATTAAATATTAATCCCGGTCCTAATCTATCAAACTCATATCAAATATAGGTATATCATAGAAGGTATATTTCATAGAATCAAATCGGTCTAACCATTTAAAAATTATAAAAAAAAACATTTATTTATTTGCAACAACACATACATCGGTTATTGAACCGGGGTGTAAATTGTTCACTTTATAAGTCCGATGGTAAACAAATTAAGCATTACATAATTCAAAACATTTTTAGCGGTAGTTATAAATCATAAACCACCTGTAGAATTCCTACCCAGGCTTCAAAATAACAAGCTCGGTATGTGGCAGAGTGGACTGTATTTTTGTTTCTTAGGTACGAGGTTACAAAATAAAAAACGCTCACTTGATGATCACGATTTTGGAACAAATTTGCGCTAGACTTAAAATTTGTTCCTCGGCCTAGCTCTATTGCGCGGAGAGTAATTTACAATTTTATACATTTTCACAAATCATGTTTCTAAACATCCGAATGATCAACAGAGACATGTATAACTATATGCAGCTATCTCGCTCTTGACCGTTCGTCACACCACCGATTGATATACTTAGCCCGGCTTGCACAACGATCCCAAAACGTTCTTAGCGACTAAACATGTTTAAATTTGACGTATTTGTATGATGTGACCACTTCTTAAATCATATTTAACCACTAAATACGTTTAGGCATTGTTGCGCAAGTCGCCCTTAATTATTATAATTTACTAGTATTGCCTATGATCCTCACTTGAAAGAGTTTAAATTTATTCTTTTAAAACTTATGTTGCTGATATTTTGCTATTTTTTAGCGAAGCCCGGTTCTGTTATTTGATCGAGCAAAGCAAGATCTCCAAATCAACCTGGGGAAGTCGGCGTTGTTTGTATGTTTGTTTGTCCGAGGGTAACTTTCGAAGCGTTTATCCGATCATCGTGAAATTAGTTATATATGTAGGTACTGATGGCACAATTTTGGTGTGACTAAATGAGTTAAAAAAGTGTGGGGGTTGTTGAGATGTTGGAGTTCAAGAAGAGTAAAAAAAATTAAAATGAGACTATTACGTCAAATGGGACGTCAAATGAAAGGTCTTTGTTAGTAAATTTTGATTCCGTTTTTATTTTTAATAATTCCTTATATATTTTGAGTTATTAGCCATAATAAAAACTGAACTTTGACGAAATTCACATGGTACACCAGTGACCCTAAAATGCTGAAATTTGGTATGCGTATAGCTTTAGTGACACAAATATAGGCAAAAGTCTGAAATCCAGAATAACTTCAATTTGTGCCCCGAAAAAGGATAACCACATTACATGAACTCCCGTTACCTGTAATTTAAATGAAACTGTAGGTCAAGTTAGTTGGTTACTTATTCGTGGCACTATTTGATAGTCAAAGATTACGAATACTATATTTTTGTTTTTATGAGAGACTCGCGAGATCTCAGTTAGGGCGAACCACTAGTTATTTAATTAAATACCGTGCTTACAGTTCACACCTAGTAGGAGCTATATGGCTCGGTTATTACCACTCTATTATATTTCGTTTAATTGAACCGTTGTTTCTGAAAGCCTTAATTGGTGGTGACTAATGCCAATAATACTTGAATGGTCAAACTGTACCATTTCTAATATTATTATTACAAATTCATTTTTTTAGATATGAGTAACCAGATAATCAATTCAACAGTTACACTTTTGATAACCACAATATAATGAAAAGCTTTCAAACTAGCACAGTACAACAATAATGGGGTGTGGCTGTGTCATGGACACGGCCGTATGTTGTACGTAAAAGATAATATTTTATATACAAAATATAAAATATGCTATTTTACGTATCATGTAATCATGTTTGAAAACTAAAAAGTCCTTCGGGTCCATACTAAATGGAAATCTCAAAACGCAGCAAAATGACCTCAAAATGGTGGTGCTTCCCCTTCCACCGCGCGCGATGCGTCACAGTCTTCACTTAGCCTAACGAATTCTATAACCCTTTAGCTATCCAGTGGTGTAATTCAATTTTGGATGGAGATGATATATATGTAGCTGCAACGCCAAACTCTATCCCCCGATTTTGTTATCATTCGTTTTTTGAATTGCCTCCCACTATGGAAGAAAATTTAAAAACGTATTCAAGGTAAAACATACGTATAGCAACAAAATACAATCAATTAGTAAGACACAATGACACAGTGAATTAAAAAGACACACAAATTAAAAACATCACATTAAACTATAAATACCACTACCGAAATTAAAAATTACAATTAAAAAGTTTAGAACGAATATTTACGTTACTTAAAACAAGATAATCAATTTAAAAAACCGGCTAAGTGCGAGTCGGACTCGCGCATGAAGGTTTCCGTACCATTATCTATAAAAAAGTTTGTTGTAAAATAAAATTAATATTTAAGGGGGGCTCCCACCCTTCTAAATATCACGTTAAAAACGTATAAAAAAATCACGTTTGTTGTATGGGAGCCCCCTTAAATATTTATTTTATTCTGTTTTTGTATTTGTTGTTAAAGCGGCAACAGAAATACATCATATGTGAAAATTTCAACTGTCTAACTATCACGGTTCATGAGATACAGCCTGGTTACAGACGGACAGACAGACAGACACTTCTGGACCAGTTGGCTCAGGGAGTACCTGCCCGGAGCTCCGACCCAGCATCGCACAGGCCTCCTACGCTGAGGAATGTCTTCCATACTCCAGGACATTCCTCTCCTTCCCAGGAGGAGGACAGAGGGGTCCGCTTAAGGCGGACATTAACCGACAGGGCCGCGGTTGAATCCAACCGGGACCCCGTGACCTTGTCAGGTGCTAGTGCGGCATCGACCCGCTCATCCGATGGGTGGTTTGATGATGCACTGGCACTGAGGTGAATGAAGGAATATCGGTGGGTTTTTAGTCGGTATGCCGCTGGTTGACAGCCGACGGAGAGTCCGACAGACCCCTTCAGCTCTCCCCGGGTTGGAGGACATGCGTAAAGCATTTTCCATCGTAAAAAAAAAAAAGAAAAAAGGGAGTACCTGCCCGACCTACAACTCCGCCGCGACCCTCGCGGCAGGGGCCCTGCCGTCGCGATTGGGGACGTAGTCCTTAACGCTGACCCTAACTGGCAACGCAATGTGTGGCCACGCGGCCGCATCCCAGCCGTCTGTCCAGGCGGGGATGGAGTTGGAGTTGTATGTTAACAGTGACAGATCTATTTTCCTTTGTTGTACATAACTTAACTTCTTCTATTCTGTGACTGAAATTCAATAATACAGATTAAAATCCTCTCAGTAATTAGTGAACGTGATTTAGGTAAGTAATAAAGAGAAAGTAAGGAAATCTGTAATGCGATCTAGAATGAGGCAATTAAATCTAATAATTACTCGGTCGTGCATTGTTCTGAATGCAGATCCGATTTGTTTTCATTAACCCACTACTAAAAAGGAGGGTATTATACAGTTACTTACAAATTATCTTACAATAAATACATTTAGGTTATAACAGTTTTCGATTTTTATACAAAAAAAATCTGCGTGCATTGGTACGTGATCAAAAACGATGTAGAAACCGGCAAAGTATATGGAATGGATTAATTTTAAAATAAATGCTAATATGATTATGTTTAGCTGGTTTTATTACGGGTCCTTTATTTGCCAACGATACCTAATTTTCTTTTGGGTCCAAAATGACCACACTAGAATAATAGTTTTTTCGTAGGGTAGACTGGGCCTGCGGCCCCGGGCCCAAATGCCACCCGACCCGAAATTTCAAAGGCATGTGGCATTGAGCTAGTAAGTGTTCTAATAAGCGGGGATAGGTTTGCAACATGTCATGTGAATATCTAACTTCTATGTAAAAAATGGGCATGTATCAAACGTAAATGTTTTGCCTTGCCTCTGACTACCCCCTTGTGGCATATCATGACTGGTCTGTCTGCGTACTGAGTAAGAGATCCGAGTATGTCCATCATAGGGATTAATATAGTCCTTAGTATTTTATTCTTAGGTTTAAACACATAAATAACTTTCATACATACCTACATTACGTTGTCGGGGTCCTCTGCGCTATCCGGTGCGGGGTCTCTCTTTGAACCTTTCTGCCCCAACGGCCGTCAGTTATTCGAGCTACATGCCCGGCCACTGCAACTTCAGTTTACCAATACTCAGACTATGTCTGTGACTTTAGTTTAGAAATATACTTAATAAGCTTGAGTCCACGGCTTAAAACATTACCCCCTTCTGCGCAGTCGCGGACAAAGTAGCTTATGTCTTAACCCCGGTCATAATCTATCTATATACCAAATTTAATCTAAATCTGTCAAGCCGTTTAAACGTGAAAACGTAAAAAACAGAGACAGGGTTTTTTTTCGAATTTATGATATAGGTACTGTGCTGTGAGCCATTGTGTGCGCCGCACAAGATCCAACTGATGATGTATTTTCAGCGGATAATTAAACTTACAAAATACAAATCTAACAGCTCAGTTAGTCCATTGCATATCTCATTATCCTGTATAGAGTCCATTGCAAACAATGTCTTAGCTCAGTTGATCCTACCAAAAGATCTTTTCTTTCTGAATATTAAGTTGAAATTCACTATTTTTCTTAGAAACAGTCGCAAAAAACATACGAGTACATTCAATTCATCAGTTACTTAGACTTTTTGCCTACTTACTTTAAGCATTTGTTTACGTATTATTTTAAAATATCTATGTTATCTAGGCGTTGGTAATCACGCAGTAAATAAGCCTTATGTAAACGCATACCTAATAGATATCGCCTAACGCCTATTCAATTGAAAATAGGTGCGTGCAATTTACAATCTCATTTACGTCTTAATTAGGCCCAGTCTAGAATGTGCACTTAAAGGCCTATGAGCACTTAGGCCTTAGGGCTATACCGACATGTTCTGTAAGACACCTCCATAATAAGTAACATTTTATTTCGTACACTCGACCGTGAACCTTTTGACAAAATGTTTCCTGGAACAAGAAGCAAGAAGGTGGTGAGGGTTGCATACAGATGCAACCCTCACCGACGCGCCCGTCTACTCACGCGTAGAGTGCTGCAGCGCGTAGTGCGAGGCGAGACGCAGTACGGAGCGGATCGCACTCACCCTGATGAAGGTACCGGAACATTGTCAGTTAAAATACCGATAAAACGGTACGTGATAAATCCCGTATGATTGAAATAAATCACGAACGTTTTCTAAGTAAAATACAAGGTTAAATAATATTATGAAATCTCGACAGAGGTTATTTAAATCGTTTGGGGTCGAGTCCCTGGGATCATAGATTACCCCCTCCCGGTACTCTATGGTACTATATGTTCTTCGCGTTTTCAAAATTATTTCTGGGGCCTGGTCGAAGTGACGTGTGATTCGAGAGCTGGTGCTTATCTGGATCAAGGAAAGGAGCCAGTGTCTTGGGGACTTCCGCCTGGTCTGGATCAGTTGATAAATAAATAAATAAATATTCCTGGACATTTCACACAGCGCTATCTAAACCCAAACTAAGCAGAGCTTGTACTATGGGAACCAGATAACTGATAGAATACTTATATACTTTTTTGTAAATACATACTTATAATATATAGAAAAACAACCAGATCCGAAACAAATATCTTTAAATCATGCAAACATTTGTTCCGCGGCGGGAATCGAACCCACTACCTCCTGCGTCTCAGCCGGCTATTCACCCACTGCGCCACGGAGGTCGTCAATGATCTATCTACAGATCGTTTGCAACTGTCTTTAGATGATTCAACTGTCTATTTTGTATTCCTTTAAAAGAGAAAATAAGGTTGATGATATTATTTAATAGACAAAGCACAGAGTAAAAAAATACGAATGGGTTTGCAAGTTTCTATAATAAGTACCAATTTTGTTAGATTTTTGACGTTCAAAAATTGGATCTTTAAGGTGGAAAGCAAATCCATTCATTACCGTTTACGGATATAGTTTGGTAAACACAACAATCCCGCAAAACTTTGTTTTTTTTAGTAATTCCTAGTATACGGTTTTAATTATACCTTAGTATTATTATTACAAATTACAATGTAGCCATGTCTAGGCTAATGAGTAATTTAATTACGACCTAGTTTTTTGGTATAACAAAAACTAAGAATGTGCCCAATAGCACTTCTTTTACTGTCTCTAGTTAAGGGGAAGACACTAACCCAAAAGGCTTAGTTCTCTCGAGTCTACTCACTATGTCCGTGTTGTCGAGGAACTGGATAGCCTCAACGTTCACATGGTGATGAAGTCTATGCTCATGAGCGTCTGCTTTTTTTTTATAATTTTGTTGACAACCTCTGTTAAGGTCGCAAAACTAGCAGTTTACAAACAAATTTGTTTTTTTTGATGAGCTGACGGAACTATTAGTTGACACCCTGAGAAAAACATAAGCAAAATTTTATGGTCACTTGATTTTACGATTCGTTTAGCCTAGCTTGCACTCACACATTTAGCGACTATTTAAATTTGACGTGTTTGTATGATTTGACAACATCTTGAATATTAAGCCACTAAATACGTTTAGGTATTTTTGCGCAAGTCACCCGTGGTAAAAGCAAAAAAATATCAATTATTTTTGGAAAGATCGGTTTGTCAATCATAGTAAAGTTGTAAATCGTTTTATAACAAACTCAATTATACAAACAATTTATAAAAAGGCTTATTATTATTATTATTTACAAGAAAAAAAAGGTTGGTTCTGAAATGGATCCAACTCAAACCAAAATGTTATTTACGATTTAAAATGATCTATGAGATTTAATTGAATAAAGAAATTTTGATTTTAACAAAAGCTGACTGTACTCAGCGTCTTTACAGTATAATAAACATACCGTTTTATATCCTAAATGCACAATGAATGTGAATTTATTGCAGAGTCTAGTTGTTCAAAATAGCCTTTCTAAATCTGATTTTAATATAAGTGCTATTTACTGTCGTTAGTTCAATTAGGATTTTTAGAAGTTACTCACGTAAATTATTAATACATAAAGGTAAAATAGACCGCTTAGGTGACTTCTAGATCATACTTTATAGCGATACTTTATAGTACCAATTGCTCTCTTTATTTTACACTAGCTAGCGAATCCGTAGCTTCGCACGCGTAGTTTTTCAATAAAAATATCACCCTCCTTTTGCGCAGTTGGGTAAAAAGTAGCCTATTTCACCTGGGGATAGTGTACCTTCCCAACGGTGAAAGAACTTTTTGAATCGGTCCAGTAGTAGCAATCAAATCTTTCCTCTTTATAATAGTAGTATAGATACGTCAGATTTTGTTGGCCGAGTTTTGGCGTCATCGCCCAAGCATACTACGGTAAATGACGGATATGTGGTATTCGAGTCGTAAGATTCATTGGATATAACCCATCTAAAAATTGTCATAAGCCAAATTTTGAATGGTGTTGTCATAGCAACGGCGGTCATTGAAAAGAAAAAGATTGTGTTAGTAGGATACCAAAAGAAGTTTGCAAGTGGTCATTGTGTGACGACGTAATAGTGAGGCGATTGGTTTAGTAGAATTAGGCCCCTGAGGCCGGTCAATCTTCTTGCACGTCACCAGTTAAAAGTATTAGCTAATCCTCGTCGGGTACGAACCGATATGTTGTTCTATTAGATTTACGAGCTACAAGCTACTCGTGCCCAGTTAATCAAAGCTGGCAGTGTATTCGATTGAAATGATCCACATCCATCATTACATGACCATTGATTTTACGTCTTCCGATGCAGGTACGCACGTCTTAAGCTGGGGTAGGGCAAAGATAAACATTATAAAGACCTACAAAGAAACTCGAAGTAGGTATTCTTGAAATAGTTACATACCGTCTTAGCACAAAAAAGTTCAAAACCTACTAAACACTGGTTCAAAAAATCCTTAACAAAAATTGGTAAGGAATGTTTTAAACACGCGTTAAACCGTGTTTAACTGTTTTTGTGGTAACAAGGGTTGAGTTTGTTATTTTTCTATTGGTCGGTCTATCGGGTACTTTCCTTTGATCCTTTCAAGTACAAAAAGATCATCAAAATCAATCAATCAATCATCCAGACTATGCCCCACCTGCTTAACTGTCCTTTGTGCCCTACGACCTGCATAAGGGACGATCTTAACAAATGCAATAGACGTGGCCAGGTTCTTCTCTACCCTAATATAAAAAATTGCGAATTAAAATATGTTGTAAGTTATTTTATATTGTATATATAATACGTTACACGAAAGAAGCACAAGAAGATTAAATATTTAATTATTGGCCAGAACATACGTAGAATTATACATATATTGCAAAAATAAATAGTTTCATCATATTCAGCCAAAAGGAAATATTAAAAAAATAACTCGAATTTATCAGAAAAAAATTAACATTTTGTACTCCAGGATTACTTATACAACTAGCAGATTTAGATTATGCAATTTCTTCCAGGCAAGCTGTAAATAGATATTGGATAGTAATGAATGAGTGACTGACAGTGGTGCATTAAAAAATTACGAAGTATAGAACCACATACTACAAACTAACTTTCGCCTGCGGCTTCGCACGCGTTGTTCGTCAACAAAAAGTAGCTTATGTGTTAATCCAGGTTATAATCTACGTATATACCAAATTTCATCGAAATCGGTTTAGCAGATACATGATTGAGTAACAAACAAACATCCAAATTTTCACATTTATAATATTAGTGTGATAACTATTATTTATCACCAATTGTCCATTTTTGCAAATGAATAAATAATTTATGATTTACAAACTTTACACAAATAAATAATTAAAATATATACTTATAGACTAATATATAACTATAAAATTAAATTAAGTGTGCTAGGTGGTTATCGTCAGAATGATTTATAGAATAATGCTGAATTTACTTATATTTTTTCAACTTAGTTGCTCTAAATCAACTACATTTAATTTGTAAATTAGATTATCCCAGAGCCGTCTTCAGGCCATTATAATCGGATAATGCCGTCCCTCCATTTTCTTCCATATCAGGAGTGTCTCAGGAAGTGTCGCTTCACACCTCACCGTCAGATCGTCCGCTCTGTCAATTAGTTGCTTTAGGCTGGGGTCTTGTATGAGCGGCGAGATTTACGTAATACCGCTGGTATATAACAAATTATATTTTAAAATTTGTTCATCATCTTAATTATAATATATGGCCATAGATTATCCATAGATGTTCAGAGTGACCGATGTTGTGTGGACTGCACCCAACGGGGTTCGTAGCAATGTTTATGAGGTCGTTTTTCCATCTAGTGAAGGGCTGTCTTAAGATGCGCTTTCCAGTGCGTGGTATTCGAGAATCATTCTATCCCAACGGCAGATTACATAAAAAGAATAGAGATACGATCACATGTATTCATGTATTGCAAGGCATTAGTTTATCCTGTACTATTTTACTGTTACAAGTAGATGCTAACCAAAAAATCGCTCTTTCTATCACTACCGCTTGTCGCTCCGCTACTGGTATGGCATCGGCCTCAAAGCTATGAATACTCAATTATTGACCTCCATAAAAGGTACTTGGAATTATTAAACCACAATGGTGTGTTCTTAGATTTAAATGGCAATATTTAAATTTGCTGGATCTCGATTGATTGTCTCAGGAATACTCTGGATTGACTTTTCTGATGGTATCTTATTCAGCTTTTCTATCCCGATATTTGTCGAACTATTAAGAGTTTGAAGTGAACAAGCTAATGTGATAATGTTTAGAGTGGATAAATAGTATATTATATACATAACTTTTCATTATGAATGCGAGCAAATTAAAAAGTTTATAACTGTTTGTTGAACGCAATGTTCCCGGTGTCAATTGGTTTTTTTTCCCACAACCGGACCTCTTTCATTTTTAAATAAGGATTTGTCATGGAGTTTTTATTTCATTATTTCATATATTAATGGAATGAGCTTAATTCTATTTTCAAATTTACTTCAAGGCTCTAGGGCTGTAAATTGCATTTAAGGAGCCGTTTTCGAATTAACAATGACCAACTTTCAGAACATGAGTATTGAAAATGGTATTTTGTACAGAAGGCGTTTGATATGGCTGTCGTGAACGTACGCCTGGGTGCGATACATGCCTATGTAGCTACCCGCGCCTTCGCACGCGTGGTTTGTCAATAAAAAATAGGCAATCCACATCTATCTATAAGTGTACCAAATAATATCAAAATCGGTTCAGCCGTTTAGTTGTGAAAAAGTAACATACAGACAGACGAGTCTCTTCGAATATGTGTGGATTCAAAAAGTTTCGCATTGTTTTTCAAGTGATGTGAGTATACAGGGTATTTGGTAATATACTGACGCTATTCAAGTGACGGTTTCTTAAAACATAATAAAAGATTTCTTGAAAAAAAAACTACTAGTTATATTAACAAATTTAAAGAAAATCGACACATTTTTACATGGCAAAATAAATTTCACATTTCTAAGATAAACATTTCACAAATTTATTTATTATGCTCATCAAAAAAACCATTTCATTTTTGTGCGTATATTATCATACCCTATACAATATGTAACAAAAACCCCGTCGGATCCATGAAGAGCGTATTCCGTCATAGAAATGAAAGTCAGGCAGATGTATAAACAACATATGTATCAAATAACTTGAAAGTTATTTCATTTTTAATTTCAAGAATTATCTGAATTTTACCCCAAAAATAGGCAAATTTTACCGAGTTGTCAACTCTCGACATTCAGCTGTGGATTTGGCGGCACGCTTTGTAAATGCCGTAAAACGAAAATCCCCTATTTTCTATTATTCTATTATCTACACCTAAGCTCTTTTCAGAGCTGCAATAAACTTATTGTTTCTTGACTACAATCGTCAACAAAAAAAACAAAAGACACGTGCACAGGCACGTGTCTTCGTCGTCTAACGGGCGGTCACCGTATCCGGCGCGCCGCGTAGGCCGCCGGTGTTGCCAGATGTAAGTTTTAATTTTTGAGCGCCAAATAATGAAATTTAGTCGGGTATTTTTTTTTTGTTTTTTCTGTAATAGAATTACATGATTGTGACCAAATATCGATACTATATCACACCCTTAAAAATCCGACAGGGTTTTTGTTACATATTGTATTATACGAGGTGCATTCAATAAGTACCTAGCCTCATCGCCAGAGGGCGCTGTAGTTTCAAAAGAGTTTTACCACAGTGTAGCACATTCTTTTTTAATTCTTTTTTCAAATTTTCATTCCAATCCCTTAATTTGTTTTAATTTGACAACTTATGGAAGCGAACGTATCGATCGGTTTTACAAAAATGGAAAAAGAGCAATATCGTTCGGTGATTCGATTCCTATTTTTGGAAGGGAAAACGCGCATCGAAATCAAAGAGCGCTTGGATGCTGTATACGGTGACTCTTCTCCATCGATGGCCACCGTCAAGAATTGGTTTAACGAGTTTGCACGTGGCCGTACGTCGGTTTTTGATGAACCACGTCCAGGTGCACCGAAAACAGCTGCTACGGAGGAAAACATTAAAAAATCCATGATCTCGTATTGGCAGATCGCCGATTGAAGGTTCGGGAGCTAGCTGAGACTGTAGGCATTCAGAAGGAACAGTGCATCATATTCTTCACGAGGAACTCGGCATGAGAAAGCTGTTGGCGCGATGGGTGCCGCGTTTACTCACACCGCAAAACAAGTGCAACCGTGAGATCACATCGGAGACGTGTTTGGCGCGTTTAAGCGGAATCCAGCGGAGTTTTTGCGTCGTTTTGTGACCGTCGATGAAACCTGGATCCACTGGTACACACCAGAGACCAAGGAGCAATCAAAACAATGGATCCAGACCGGGGAACGTGCTCCAAAGAAGGCGAAAACTGTAAAATCGTCCGAAAAAGTTATGGCCACCGTTTTCTGGGATTCACAAGGTGTGATCTACATCGATTACCTCGAGAAGGGTAAAACAATTACAGGGCTTTACTATGCCGATTTATTGGGCCGATTCGACGCCGAATTAAAGAAAAACGACCCCATCTGGCGAAGAAAAAAGTGCTGTTTCACCACGACAACGCACCGGTTCACACGTCTGCCGTTGCCATGGCCAAATTGGTCGAATTACGCTACGAATTGCTGCCCCATCCACCGTATTCTCCAGATTTGGCCCCTTGTGACTTCTTTCTGTTTCCTAATCTGAAAAAATCTCTCGCCGGGAATAGATATGGATCAAATGAGGAGGTCATCGCCGCCACGGAGGCCTATTTTGCACACTTTGACAAAAACTATTTTTCGGACGGGTTAAAAAAGTTGGAGCATCGCTGGGCTAAGTGTATCGAACTAAAAGGAGACTATGTTGAAAAATAAATTGCCACTTTTCCAAAATTTTCGTTTACTCTTTGTAGGCTAAGTATTTATTGAATGACCCTCGTATATCAATAAATAAAAGTATTACAAAGCACTTTTCTCGATTTACCTACTACTCATTTCAACCTGTTACCTAGTAGCGGCTCTTTGAAATTGATAAAATCTAGAGTATTTTTTGATCTTTATCAAAATATTTGTTTTATTTTATAAAAAGGCAGATCAGAAGACCTTAAAGTTATCCTCTAGAATTTCCGAGTCTTTTCTGAAGTTTTAATTCTTAAAAAACACATCATCCATCCATCCAAAGGTTGTCTCGAAGAAATCGCTTCTAAACGATAGTACCGCCCATTGTACTTGTTGCTTTGTAAATTTTTATTTTTATGGTTGTTTCTTTTGTAGTGTACAATAAAGTGTTTTCATTCATTCATCATCTGAAACAGATATTCAGTGAGAATTGTTTATATTATGCTGGGCGACCACCAACAACCCAGCTCATATTACATCGCAATAACAGAGCGTGACTCAATTTATTATGGATCCACATAAGGACCATAAAGATCATATGATTTAATGGTTCATAGCACTGCGGTGTAAATTCTGAGACATGCTAACTTCCTGATTTGATTTTAAGTTAAGCAAATATGTGGGAATATGCTCTATTCCTTGATTATTCTCACTCTATCTCCTAAGCAATTATTATTCCCACATGATGGTGTAGTCTGGTTTTCGTCTTCCTTTTTTACTCCGTTCTATCCAATGAAAGGTCTTTGGCAACTCTGCAGTCTAAAAGATCTTTTTTCTATTTTTCATTGATCATGTCTATCTACTTCCTTTTTGGTCTTCTTCTTCACCTGAATCCAGGAATGATCAGCATGATAATTTTCTGTGTGTTTTCTCCTGTTATTGTTTTTCTTTTTGCTCTATTCTCTGATTATTAATATTACTGAATAGAACAAACTCTACGGATTACGGTGATAGAAAAGATCCATAATTCAGAGTTTTATTTATTCTGCAAGATTGAATCAGAAATGAAAAGATTCGTGGACCAACCAAAGCCCAGAGAGTTAGCAAGCAGAAGTGACAGCGGCCGGGCACATAGCTCGTAGAACTGACGACCGTTGTTGCAGAATTGTTGTCGACTGGAGACCACGCACTGTAAAGTGCAGCGTAGGACTTCCCCCCTAACAGATAAGAAAAAGAAGTGCTAGGATGGCTGGGGTCAGGTTGAAAAGAGGGTAATGCACAATACACCCAACGCGGGATGTCAGTGCAGATTTAATTCCCCCCACCTGAATAAGAATTCAAATAAGATAAGAAAACGTCCTGATAAAGGTTACTTACTCCTCCCAATGAAAAGAACGCCAGTGAAGTAGTTATTTAGTAAAATGCACACTTTTTCTCTGTTTTTGTTGCATTATTTATTTTATTAACGTAAAAAAAAGTTTATATATATGTTTGTTTATTTATTTGTTTGTTTGTTACTCAATCACGTCGTAATGGCTGAAACAAGTTCGATGAAATTTGGTGTGTTGTTAGATTATGACCTGGATTCCAACATAGGCTACTTTTTGTTGACAAACAACGTGTGTGAAGCCGCTGGCAGAACCTAATGTACCATAAATGTAATTAGGTATTATAAAACTATATCCCATTATGTGATCTGTGTTTAGTATAAAGCTAGTTTGAGGATAAATAATATTTAAACCGATGGTTGCTGGGAGATGTTGGCCGCACATGGTCGGTCGCTCTGATAATCTATGGTGGCTTTTAACAGTGATGTGCTGTGGCTGATATGATAATGATGATTTATCAGGTCATAGTTTTGTTGTCTGTAGCCTGTAGACCGACGTTTACGGTTAGTGGGCCTTGCAACTTTGTATGGAAAATTGGACGTTGCTGAATATGGAAAATATTAATTTAGTAGCCATCTTGCGAGTTTCAATAGAATTTCTGTGGCGGTGTGATGGCGTGCTAAGTTCTATAAAGCCTCTGACCAAAACGGATGATAAATATTCCTATAGGTGAAGGTAGACATGATGAATTAGTTAAAAACTAAAAAGCCAGACTGCAGTTATATCAGATGTATTTTTTAATTTACGTATAGGACTTTTTTGAAATCAACATCTAGATTTAGACCTATCGCTTTATTTGGAAGAATATTTTGTTCACATACGAGGCAAAATTGTATATGATGGCTGCCATTTTAACTTTTTTGTCATTTCTAGTATTCGAATTGGATACTAGAAATGACAAAAAAGTTTTGTCACTTGACTCAATGATTATTTTGACATTCTATTTATTTAAATCTACCCAGTAGTTTGGGTGCTACGGACGAAGTAAGACGAGTGTCATATAGTATATAAAAATCCGCTCAAAACATAGCTCTCTTAGTCAAAAATAAATAATTAGTAGTATACACTCAGTTGTTAATTTTCTCTGCTTACAATGTACAATTATTATTTTGTTCTATTGTGCCTATGTTTGTTGTATGTAATTTTCTGTTTTCTCATACTTTATTTTGTGCTTTTCTATGTATTACTTATTTTGAATGACTGTCGTTCTTTTTTTTTAATAAATAAATATAGCTGGACATTTCACACTGCGCTATCTAGCCCCAAACTAAGCAAAGCTTGTAATATAGGAACCAGATAAACATAGAGTATAATAAACATTTATTTATTTTGTAACTTTAATTTATAGAGAAATACCCAAACTAGGAATAAATATCTGTAGAACATGTTAACATTTATTCCGCGGCGGGATTTGAACCAGCAATCTCCTGGTGGAGGTGACATGGAGGTCATCAAATACAAATATAGACCTCAAATTTATGGTTTTAAGTGACTGTTTTATCGCCAACATTATTATGAAAACAATGTAACGCATAACTTGTGCATATCTAATAGATCGGATTTTACAGGCGCCCAAATACTACCAACGAACAACCAAATGATACAACACTGGAATTTTTTTATCTCGAAATATTGATCCAGGACTAACTAGTGTTTCTGAGTGTATCTTTTCAATATAAAGTGAAACTTGGTGCTTAATATATACTCTCTTTATGTGTGGATAACTCCCAAACTGAGATCTTGCGAGTCTCCGATTAAAACAAAAAAATATTATTTGTAATCTTTGACTATAAAAATAGTGCCACGAAATAAATAACTAACTCACTTGATCTACAGTTTCATTCAAATGACAGTAACGGGAGTTCATGTAATGTAGTTTGCAGTTATTCTGGATGTCAGACTTTTGCCTATATTTGTGTTACTTAAGCTACGCGCATACCAAATTACAGCACTGTGGGGTCACTGGTGTGCCCTGTGAGTTTTGTCAAATTTCAGTTATTATTATGGCTAATAACTCAAAAACTATAAAAACTTTACTAAAAATAAAAACGGAATCGAAATGTGCTAATAAAGACCTTTTATTTGACGTCCCAATTGATCAAATAGTCTAATTTTTATTTTTTTACCCCTTTTGAACCCCAATATCTTAACAACCCCCCAACATTTTTAGCTTATTTAGTCACACCAAAATTGTGCCATCCTACCTACCTATGTATCAAATTTCACGATGATCAGGTAAACGCTTCGAAAGTTATCCTCGGACAAACAAACATATACATACCTGCATACAACGCCGATTTGCCCAAGTTGATTTAGAGATCTCGCTTCGCTCGATCAATTATTTGCTATTATGTGGTGGATTTTTCGATTTCTTGTGTATACATTCGTACAAAGTTATCACGGCATGCAAAATGATAGACGTCAAATCCAACCTACACATTTTTTTTTATAATTTACAGGCTAGCGTTTGACCACGATCTCGCCTGATGGTAAACGATGATGCAGTCTACGATGGTGCACGCTTGCCTAGAAGAAACCTATTCACTTGCGACTTGAAGACCCCTAAGTTGTAGTTATCAGGAAACACAGACTCAGGCAAGGCGTTCCACTCCTTGGATTTCCACCAGTATAGCATAAATTACCTACAATTAATTACAAAGTCAACCCATTTATTAGCAGAACGAGAAAATCGTATTTCACACAAATATACGAGCAAGCGTGATCGCATTTGTTCTACCATTGTCATCGAAGCCGATACTATCCGAATAAACCCGAATGGGGTTGATACGCATCTCTTGCGCGCGCGCATGACATAGATAATCTTAACCACCCGCGGAGCAACCATAGATATTATAGAGCCAACTTAATAAATGCCCATTAAAATAAATTGTTTAGCATTGTTGGCTTCCGATTCGCGTGCACTCGCTGTGATTGCATACCTTATACAGGGTGAACCAGGAATGGTATGTTGAAATGAGATGCCTCGATATAGTTTAAGATGGAAATAACTTTTGTTGTACAATATTTTGATAACTATTAGTATCATTGAAAATGTCTGTAGCCCGAGATTCAAGATTAAATCTTTTATTTATTATTATTATCTATACGAATATGTATGTTAGTCAATCTAACAACATAATTATAACGAGTACTGTATAATATAATCTACTGATAAAACACATATGAGTCAAACTATTCAGAATAGATTAGATTAGATTAGATAATTTATTTATTGTACACCATTAAAAATATAACAAACAAAAGAGAATACACAATTAAATCAAAGGTACAATGGGCGGCCTTATCGGTAAAAGCGATCTCTTGCAGGAAACTTTTAGATGGACAGGATCTGTGTAAAGAAATGAGGATGGCGGCGCAAATAAAATAATAACTAACAGAACAAGTACTTATATGACTAAAATAATATATATAATTATAAAAATACCTATATAAATATTAATATAATAATTAAATAACCTACTTCTAAATATACGAGTAAAAAATTATATACACAAATTTAAAGTCACGAAGTCCTAGTGAGCGACGGACGACAGATAATGTTTATTATAATTATACAACCAGTTATGTTATATTATATATGACATTAATTTACATCACATCCGGAATCGTCGTTTAAAGATTTTAGAGGTGGACTTAACACCGGTTGTGTTTGTGCCTGTGTTTGGATTATCCATCCAGTCACTATTTAAATTTTTAATTGTTCTATTTCTGTACATTTTCATTATGATAAATTGTGAAATAACATATTATTATTTTATTTTATAATCCTAAACCTATTTCAGGATACAATTTCAGTTCTAGTGCACCCTGTATACTCTTTATAGCAAACGATTGGGCTGTAATGTAGTATGTCTGTTATTTACGTCCTCGTGTATGACTATAAAGAACAGTGATGGCCATAAAAGAGGCTCGTAATTAATGATTGAACTTGTATCTAATCGGTGCCTAAGGGAAAATGCAAATCAGATTAAAATTAAACAGATTTGCGAGAGTTTCATCACGAAAGGCTCTATTATAATCATGATCATCTATAGTCATCTATCATCTATCAGTGGTAAAGCTACCTACACAACTAACATAGTTTTAAGCACTATATTTTACTAATAAATTATAGTTCCTCTTGAATAAAGTCTTTTTATTTTATTTTTAATTTTGGAGTAAAATACTTATATAACAAGACATTTCTCAAGTTCTAATATTATTATTTTTTCAGGCAACTATAAATAAGTTCAAGATATTAATTTACTATATCTACGACCCATATGTTATCAATATCTTTAGTGACTAAGATACATATTATATACTTACAGAAAATAGATTTATATATTTAAATCTATTTGCTGATGCCCGAATCTTCTGAATCTTGAAAGAGGAATGTTTCAGTCGAGAAGTTTCCCTTTATACCCGACGAAGCATTACGTATTTAGCACAAATATAATCATCTGTTCGCTCAAAGCTAACAGTTTGGTTTTGACAAATGAGATTTCAAATGATTCGAACCTTCTTTTTATAATATTTCTAAGGTCTTAATAAATGGTGGATTTATTCCACATTCTAAAACTTGTTTGTAGCTTTTATGTAGTTGGGGTTTAATTTGGAAACTCTGGTTTCAGATGATTTTTAGGTTTAAACAAGGCTGGGAACAAATATTTTAGGAACTAGTAGAGTTTGTGGTATAGAACGCAAAACTGAACCTGTCCGTTACGTGATAAAATATCGGGGCACATTAAAAAATGCAAAGTCGATATCACGCTGATCGATTTATCGCTATTTTAATTGAGGCTAAAAGCTTTATGTAGTCTATATATATATAAAACAA
This sequence comes from Philereme transversata, assembly GCA_963924445.1. Lineage (NCBI taxonomy): Eukaryota > Metazoa > Arthropoda > Insecta > Lepidoptera > Geometridae > Philereme > Philereme transversata. The sequence goes on along the minus strand of OZ004339.1, from coordinate 32,519,494 downwards.
AGTCAGGTTAGTTACACTATCTATAACTCAAGAACGGCTGGAACGATTTGGATGATATTTGATTTGCTGGATTTGTATCTGCCCCGAATAGCAGAATAACTATTAAAATATCGGTAAAATTTACGCAAAAAGAAATTATGAAGAAAATTCATTTACTCATACATAGATGCAGCTATTGATGGCCGATTGACAATTCTACCGGCGACGTAGATTGGCAGCCCGCGTCATCAAGGCAGTACGTTTTCGGTGGGTCAGCTAGTTATGTACATATAAAACGTGCTTCAAAGTGTGTTATGATTTATTATGAAATTGATACAAAACCTCAACAAAGTCACGCCCAACGCTATTGAAGTGGCAAAGTATTATTCTAAAATAGTTTAGCTTTACTATTGTTATTATGGAAGGAGAACCTGGGCCCGTAGCCAAATTACATTCGCCACGAATCTATTCGATTTCTACATATGTACATTTGTAGTCGCTGAATCACGTGGTATTTCTATAGCATGTGTCAAATCCCATACATTTTCGGACGTATCGACTAACGTCATCGCTAATCGACTGTAACTTGGCTAAGCCCTCTGATCATGAAAGAATAGTATAGAATATTTTTTACTATAAGATGTTTTAAGCAAAGGTGGTAGGTTTTCTAAAAATTCGTAAACCGTTTGCCTATTTTGGAAAGCGCTTAGTTAAAATATTAGAAGCATACGCACTTACATAATCTATAGTAATATTGTAAAAAGTTTATTGTATTTATGATTGTAGGACGTAATCTCAGAAACGATTAAACCGATTCCCCGATAAGGCTATATTTTATTTTGATAAAAATCAGCTATTATTATTATTAATAATAATAGATGATTTTAGTTGACATTACTTGGGAAAAGGGTAGGAACAAGAAGAAGTTTTATCATAATAAATAAAATAAATATTTTGGCTAGAGGCTTCAAACATTAAATTCTTTCAGTACAAGAAAAATACTTTAACCAAAGCTATTATATATATAATAAAGTTTATAAACAAAGTATTTACCCATACTTAATTATATTAAGCCTTATTCAAACCGACAAGATCTAGTGTCAGAAATGTCACCCACATCATTACAATAATCGCTACTTTACTTATGCCGACTCTAGACGGTAAGGCGGCATGACATACATACCTTACTCGAATGATCATGCTGGATGTTTGATTTTCACGACCTTTTCCACGACCAATATCAATAATTTTATACCTAGCTTCAGAACTGTTCTGCATACAGTAAATAGGTCTATGTTGTAAAATTTTTTTGTTTCTCAAAATATTGAGTGACGATGTCAAAAGCCAACTGAGCTGTTGCAAAACATGTCGATTCGAAGACGATGATAGCTGTCAATGATAGCTTGCTTGATAAAAAAATGAAGGATTTATCAATCAGTCGCCAAATGTAATATTGCTGGAAATTTCACACAAACTGCAGAGCTTGTACTATGGGAACCAGATAACTATTACTTATATATGTTTATTTTTTGTAAATACATACTTATAATATGTAGAAAAACATCCAGGCCCGGAACAAATATCTTTAGATCCTGCAAACATTTGCTCCTTGGCGGGAATCGAATCTATCTCCTGCGTCTCAGCCGGCTATTCGTCACTGCGCCACGGAGTTTATCATCATATATGCATAATATGCATGCATCAATACTTCACGTATGCTATCATGCCGCATGCCCGTCTAGGGCTCGCTTTAGAATAGAAATACTATTATAATTGGTATTTTTTCTAACTTGATGGTATTCTTAGATTACTCTGACAGACAGACACTTTCGTTTGATACTTGTTATACAGGTGTACCCGGATGTAGGTTTAATTTTAATTCGTTTTGAATAAATTATTGTTTGTGCTATGTAATTGGTAAGTATTAGGAGCTATTTGTATGTCGTAGAAGATTTATAGTTGACTACAATAATGGCACTGTAATAAAAGCAACTTAGTCGAAAATTGTCGTTAATTACACCGATTAGTACTAAAACTGATTGAAAAAATTGGTAGGTTTACAGTTTATTGCAGTAGAAAACAAAGATTGTATAGTCATGACTTATCTCGCGTGTTTTCAGATAATAATTAGCATGTGGAACCTAAAATACTTATAGGGGACAGGGCTCCAAATAAGAACAGTCTTTCCGCATGAAAATCTTTGACCTGTCTTTTGATATTTATTTTTTATTTCGCCTTTGGGGCACACTAAGGGTTTTAGACCATATTGCCTACGTACGTAGGAACGTACATAAGATACGTAAGAAAGCTGTCCTTCAGTCAAATTGTATTTTTGATTTACATTTGTTTTATTTAAAGATCTGTGCAAAGCCAGGGCAAGCCAGTGAGATAGTAGGTAGCGTAGGAACAATCCAATTGATGTGATATTTTATTATTTTGAAAAAGTACACGAATATCGTCTATAATAACTTATATATATGCATATGTATAAATCAATTGCTGTTCGTTAGTCTCGCTAAAACTCAAAAACGGCTAGACCGATTTGGATGATTTTTTTTGTGTTCTTTTCAGTGGGTCCCTGGATGGTTTAGACAAAGATTCACAATTCGATCCGGTAGGTGGCACTGTTGTCGAGATCTAGAAAATTCGTACGAAATCACGAGCATACAACTAGTCAAACATAAAACATCTTTAGTGATTTCTTAGTGAATGGGTCATCAGTAGAATAATATGGAAGGAAATGTGTGATTATCTAAAGTGGTATTTATGAAATCTGTGAGATAATTTGTTTTCCCAGTAAGTTAGCTGCTAGATTGACTTAACCTTTTCTCAGTTATAACTACTGTTTACTAACGATTATACCGAAACTCAGATTGAAAATACCTAATAAAGTACTCTAGTGTGTAATTTCGACGGAATTTCGCAGAATGCAGCAGTAAAGTGTTAAATGCGTTACCTTTCAAAAATAATTTCATCATAATAACCTAAACGGTGAAGGAAATCATCGTGAGGAAACACACTGCTTAATTAGGTCTGCATCAAGTACTCGCACGCGCAATGAGGGCAGTCAAACTAAGAGCCTATTTCACCACATCTGAGTAACTATACTCCAAGAAGTCGGCATCAAGCAGCGATTTTCTTCTACTGTGTATTCTCGCACCCTCGCGTAATTCGGGCACGTCGCGACGTGGAGAGGTGTCCATTGACCGCCTTGTGGTGCAGGAGAAGGCTGAGGGCACACGACCACGCGGTAGATCACCAATGAGATGGACGGATCCACCAGAAGTGCACCAGAAAAGCGGCAATACGAGAGGAGTGGCGAAGGATTGTCAAGCGCGCCACTACCCCCAAAGTGACGACCACGTACGACCACTCTGTCAAGAGTGAAACGACTGAGAAGAAGAGTAACGCTATCCAACGGATCAAAAATATATACATCTTTTCTATCCACATGAAAACAGTCAATTAAAGTTACTCAGAGGTCGTGAAATAGGCACTAGACTCAAACTCGTTGAAATTACCAGCAACCTCCTGCGCCTCGTCCGGCTTTTTGCCCACTGCGCCATGAAGGTCATCAAATAGACATCAAATTTATAGCTTTAAATACCTAACTGTTTAATCCCCAACATTATTATGAAAACAATATGACACATAACTCTTGGAATCGGTCGGATTTGACAGGCGTCAAAATACTACCAACAAACAACAGAACCAAAAATGATACAACATTGGAATATGGTATGGTGTCGTTAACTAGTGCTTCTAAGTCTAATTTTTCAATATATAGTGAAACTTGATTCTTATTAACTAGTGGTTCGCTCCGAACTGGGATCTCGCGAGTCTCCCATCAACACAAAAATATATTATTCGTAACCTTTGACTATCAAAATAGAGCGACAAAATAAACAAACTTACTTGACCTACAGTTTCATTCAAATTACATGTAACGGGAGTTCATATAATGGTTACACTTTTTTGGGGTACAAAATGCAGTTATTCTGGATTTCAGACTTTTGCGTACATTTGTGTCACTAAAGCTACACGAATACCAAATTTCAGCACTGTGGTCACTGGTGTACCCTGTGAATTTGGTCAAAGTTTTGTTTTTATTATGGCTAATAACTCAAAAACTACAAGGCTTAAACTAAAAATAAAAACAGGGTTCTAACTAATGAATACCTTTCATTTGACGTGCTACTTGACCTAATAGTAAACATTTTTTTTTTACTCCTCTTGAACCCCAATATATCAACGACCCCCCCAATATTTTTAGCTCATTTAGTTACACCAAAATTGTGCTATCAGTACCTACTTATGTATCAAATTTCAGGATGATCGGATGAACTCTTCGAAAGTTATCCTCGGACAAACAAATATACATACATACATACAACGGCGATTTGCCCAAGTTGATTTGGAGATCTCGCTCAATTATATTCATCGTTATAGTGTATGGATAACATAATTATTATTTGGCATAATATTATTAATATTAATAAGTGGTTGATTTTCGATTTCTTGTTTCGTTCGTTCAAAGTTATCTCGGCATGCAAAATGTTAGACATTGGACCTTGATTTCCTTTAGTGTGTTGGGCGGATGGCTCGCCAGTAATCAAGGTCAAGCTATTCCGTAATTACTCAGACAGTTAAATATTATTAGGTGTTTCTCTGTATATTATAGTACGTTTTTTCAAATAATCATCAGATTTGAAACAAAAGTGATGAGACTGTAGACAAATCTGCTACTACAGCATATCTAATACTGAGTGGCGATCTTTCTTGCTTTCAGAACTTTATCAAGATATTCTGTACCTATTGTGTATAATGTACTCTTGTGAGGCAAAATAAACGTTTTTTACTTACTTATATACATAGCCAAGAAGATATCAAGCTGAAATGGCAGTGTGATGGCACATAGCTCGAAGAACTGACGGCTGGTAGGGCAGGTTCTAGGGTGAAGACCACACACTGGAAAGCGCAGCGTAGGATGGCCCTCCACCAGATGGAAAAATGACCACGAAGGCTGCTTGGGCGGCACAAGAACAGTCGCTCTGGATATTTATGTGGGAGGCCTATGTTCAGCAATGGACGTCTTATAGCTGATATTTTTATATTTGGTACCTACATCGTAAGTGTACACTTACGATGTAGGTAGACTTACTTAGGTACTTAGGTAGAGTATACTCTAGTTTTATTACAATCTAGCCAAGTAGGCTAATAAGCAATTTTATGCTAACATAGTTTTATAATAGAACTAGAGGTTGCGTTGTGCGCGAGCTGCTCGCAGCTCGCGTGTTTTTTTTTTAGTCGAAGAAGTAATTAAAGAGGATATCGAGCTGTTAAAAGCCATCAAACAGGATATCCATGTGTAAGAAGCAGTCAAAGACGATATCGAAATGGAAGAAGCAATCAAATAGGATATCGAAGCAGCAGAAACAATCAATGAGGAAATGAAAGTTGTGTAAGCAATCAAAGAGGATGACGAAGTAAAAAAAGCAATCAAAGACGATATCGAAGTGGAAGAAACAGTCAAAAACGATATCGAAGTGGAAGAAGCAATCAAAGAGGATATTGAAGTGAAAGAAGCAATCAAATAGGATATCGAAGTAGCAGAAACAATCAAAGAGGAAATTAAAGTTGAGTAAGCAATCAAAGAGGATACCGAGGTGGTAGAAGCGTTCTAAGAGGATGACGAAGTGAATAAAGCAATCAAAGACGATATCAAAGTGGAAGAAACAGTCAAAAACGATATCGAAGTGGAAGAAGCAATCAAAGAGGATATTGAAGTGAAAGAAGCAATCAAATAGGATATCGAAGTAGCAGAAACAATCAAAGAGGAAATTAAAGTTGAGTAAGCAATCAAAGAGGATACCGAGGTGGTAGAAGCGTTCTAAGAGGATGACGAAGTGAAAAAAGCAATCAAAGATGATATCGAAGTGGAAGAAACAGTCAAAGACGATAACGAAGTGGAAGAAGCAATCAAAGAGGATATCGAAGTGGAAGAAGCAATCAAAGAGGATATCGAAGTGGAAGAAGCAATCAAAGAGGGTATCGAAGTGGAAGAAGCCATCACAGAGGATATCGAAGTGAAAATGCTATCAAAAATGATATCGAAGATGAAGACGCAATCAAAGAGAATATTGCAGTGCAAGAAGCAATCAAAAGGAAATCGAAGATGATATCGAATTGGTAGAAACAATAAAAGAGGATATCAAAGTGGAAGAAGCAATCAAAGAGGATATCGAGCTGTTTAAAGTTATCGAAGAGGATATCCATGTGTAAGAAGCAGTCAAAGACGATCGAAATGGAAGAAGCAATCAAATCAAAGAGGATATCCAAGTGGAAGCAGCAATCAAAGATGATATCGAAGTGGAAGAAGCAATCAAAGAGGATATTGAAGTGAAAGAAGCAATCAAATAGGATATCGAAGTAGCAGAAACAATTAAAGAGGAAATTGAAATTGAGTAAAAGACGTCGAGGGCAATGATAAAAATAAAAAACAGTTTCATCAAAAACTTATACTAATATTTTGTAAAAGTTTCCTCGAGCTATCTCTTCCCGTTTAAAAGATACGAGCGATTTAAGTTTTGTATGAAAACCCATAATTTTGTGGAGTGGAAATTGAAGTAAAAGAAGCAATTGAAGAAGACATATAAGTAGAAAAAGACATTAAAAAGGATATCAAAGTGGAAGAAGCAAAAATAGAGGATCTCGAGGTGAAAGAAGCATTCAAGGAGGAAGACCAAGTGAGAGAATCATTCAAAAAGGATGTCAAGAGCAATGATGGTAATAAAAAAACTATTCGACCTAAAATTTGTACCAATATTTTGTAAAAGTTTGCTAGGCGTAACTGTTCCCGTTTAGAAGATACGAGCGATTTAAGGTTTGTATTAAAACCCATAATTCTGTAGAGTGGAAATTGTAGTAAAAGAAGCAATTGAAGAAAATATATAAGTAGAAAAAGCAATTAAAAAGGATATCAAAGTGGAAAAAGCAAAAATAGAGGATATCGAGGTGAAAGAAGCATTCAAAAAGGATGTCAAGAGCAATGATGGTAATAAAAAAACTATTCGACCTAAAATTTGTACCAATAATCTGTAAAAGTTTGCTAGGCGTAACTCTTCCCGTTTAGAAGATACGAGCGATTTAAGATTTGTATTAAAACCCATAATTTTGTAGAGTGGACATTGTAGTAAAAGAAGCAATTGAAGAAAATATATAAGTAGAAAAAGCAATTAAAAAGGCTATCAAAGTGGAAGAAGCAAAAATAGAGGATATCGAGGTGAAAGAAGCATTCAAAGCGGAAGACGAAGTAAGAGAAGCATTCAAAAAGGATCTCAAGGGCAATGATGGTATTAAAAAAACTATTCCACCAAAAATTAGTACCAATATTTTGTAAAAGTTTGCTGGGGGTAACTCTTCCCGTTTAGAAGATACGAGCGATTTAAGATTTGTATTAAAACCCATAATTTTGTAAAGTCGATATTGAAGTAAGAGAAGTAATTGAAGAAAATAGAAAAAACAATTCAAAAGTATATTGAAGTAAAAATGCCATCAAAGAGGACTTCGAAGTTATAGAAACAATTAAAGAGGATATCAATGTGGAAGAAACATTCGAAAACGAAAAGGAAGTGAGAGAAGAATTCAAAATGATGGCAAGGGCGATGATGACCGTAAAATAACGATTTCACCAAAAATTTGTGCTACAAAAAAAAATTGATTTTCCAAAATGATCACAGTGGATGTTGCATAATAAAAAAAAAATTGACGTTCCAAAATGATCATGTGGATGAGGCATAATTAAAAAAAAAAATGATGTTCCAAAATGATCACAGTGGATGATGCATAATAAAAAAAAAATAATTGACGTTCCAAAGTGATCATTGTGGATGAGGCGTAATTAAAAAAATGATGTACCAAAATGATCACAGTGGATGTTGCATAATACAAAAAAAATAATAATAATTGACGTTCCAAAGTGATCATTGTGGATGAGGCATAATTAAAAAAAATGATGTTCCAAAATGATCACAGTGGATGTTGCATAATAAAAAAAAAAAATTGACGTTCCAAAGTGATCATTGTGGATGATGCATAATTAAAAAAAATGATGTACCAAAATGATCACAGTGGATGTTGCATAATACAAAAAAAATAATAATAATTGACGTTTCAAAGTGATCATTGTGGATGAGGCATAATTAAAAAAATAATAATAAGTGACGTTCCAAAGTGATCATTGTGGATGAGGCATAATTAAAAAAAATGATGTACCAAAATAACACAGTGGATGTTGCATAATAAAAAAAAAAAAAAAATTGACGTTCCAAAGTGATCATAGTGGATGAAGCATAATTGAAAAAAAAAATGATGTTCAAAAATGATCACAGTGGATGATGCATAATAAAAAAAAAATTGACGTTCCAAAGTGATCATTGTGGATGAGGCATAATTAAAAAAAATGATGTACCAAAATATCACAGTGGATGTTGCATAATAAAAAAAAAATTGACGTTCCAAAGTGATCATAGTGGATGAGGCATAATTGAAAAAAAAAATGATGTTCAAAAACGATCACAGTGGATGATGCATAATAAAAAAAAATTGACGTTCCAAAGTGATCATTGTGGATGAGGCATAATTAAAAAAAATGATGTACCAAAATGATCACAGTAGATGTTGCATAATAAAAAAAAAAATTGACGTTCCAAAGTGATCATTGTGGATGAGGCATAATTAAAAAAATGTGGATGTTCCAAAATAAACATGATGAACGTTGCATACTAAAAAAAAAAAAAATTGGATGTTCCAAAATGATGATGATGACCTTTGCAAAAACTATGAAAGTTATCTCATGTCCCTCCACCACCATTATATAGAATCAAGCAAATTTACAGTAATTTTATAGTACACACAAGCCGTGGGCTCCCTACAAAAACAGTATGAAAATTACGGCAAACGAAATATACGGTTTACGGTATTCATACAGAAATATTTCGTATGGGACAATTTTTTTTTTGTATGAAAGACAATTTTTTTTTCATGAAACCGGATATAAAAAAATGTCCTCTGCAACATTCGTTTTTGCACCAACGCTGTAAGACCTATACTTTCCGAGATACGAGGGGGATGGGAGCGAATGGGGGACAAAAGGGGGACTTTAGGATTTATTCCCAACTCATCGGAACTCCCTCTATACGATGCCACCAAACATTTTCACCCTACGAGGTGGCATCTGGGAGAACAAACATGTCAATGAGTCAGTCAGTCAGTGGTAATCGAGCTTTATATAATATAACTAGAGGTTGCGTTGTGCGCGAGCTGCTCGCAGCTCGCGTGTTTTTCTTTTAGTCGAAGAAGTAATTAATGAGGATATCGAGCTGTTAAAAGCCATCTAAGAGGATATCCATGTGTAAGAATCAGTCAAAGACGATATCGAAATGGAAGAAGCAATCAAATCAAAGAGGATTTCCAAGTGGAAGCAGCAATCAAATAGGATATCGAAGTAGCAGAATCAAATAAAGAGGAAATTAAGGTTGAGTAAGCAATCAAAGAGGATACCGAGGTGGTAGAAGCATTCTAAGAGGATGAGGAATTAAAAAAAGCAATCAAAGATGATATCGAGCTGTTAAAAGCTATCAAAGAGGATATCCATGTGTAAGAAGCAGTCAAAACAAAATCGAAATGGAAGAAGCAATCGAATCAAAGAGGATATCGAAGTGGAAGAAGCCATCACAAAATATATCGAAGTAAAATTGCTATCGAAGACGATATCGAAGATGAAGACGCAATGAAAGAGAATATTGCAGTGCAACAAGCAATCAAAAGGAAATCGAAGATGATATCGAAGTGGAAGAAGCAATCAAAGAGGATATTGAAGTGGAAGGAGCAATCAAATAGGATATCGAAGTGGCAGAAAAAATCAAAGAGTAAATTGAAGTTGAGTAAGCAATCATAGAGGATACCGAGGTGGTAGAAGCATTCAAAGAAGATGACGAAGTGAAAAAAGCAATTAAAGACGATATCGAAATGGAAGAAGCAGTCAAAGACGATATTGAAGTGGAAGAAGCAATCAAAGAGGATATCGAAGTTAAAGAAGCAGTCAAAGATGATGTCGAAGTGGAAGAAACCTTCAAAGAGGATGACGAAGTGAGAGAAGCATTCAAGGACGATAATAAAAAAAACGATTCCAACAAAAATTGATATCAATATTTTGTACAAGTTTGCTATGGCTATCACTTCCCGCTTAGAAGATACGAGCGATTGAAGTTTTGTATGAAACACCATAATTTTGAAGAGAAGGCAATGAAGTAAATTAAGCAATTAAAAAGGATATGAAAGTAGAAGAAGCATTTTAAAGGGATAACGAAGTGGAACATGCAAAAATAGAAGATGTCGAGGCGGAAGAAACAATCAAAGAGGATATCGAAGTGGAAGAAGCAATCAAAGAGGGTATCGAAGTGGAAGAAGCCATCACAGAGGATATCGAAGTGAAAATGCTATCAAAGACGATATCGAAGATGAAGACGCAATCAAAGAGAATAATGCAGTGCAAGAAGCAATCAAAAGGAAATCGAAGATGATATCGAAGTGGAAGGAGTAAACAAAGAGGATATTGAAGTGGGAGAAGCAATCAAATAGGATATCGAAGTAGCAAAAACAATCAAAGAGGAAATTGAAGTTGACTAAGGAATCAAAGAGGATACCGAGTTGGTAGAAGTATTCAAAGAGGATGACGAAGTGAAAAAAGCAATCAAAGACGATATCGAAGTGAAAGAAATAGTCAAAGACGATATCAAAATGGAACAAGCAATCAAAGCGGATATCGAAGTGGAAGAAGCAATCAAAGAGGATATCAAAGTGGGAGAAGCCATCACAGGATATCGAAGTAAAAATGCAATCAAAAACGATATCGAATATGAAGACGCAATCAAAGAAAATATTGCAGTGCAAGAAGCAATCAAACGGAAATCAAAGAGGAAGGAGCCCTTACAGAGGATACCGAAGTGAAAATGCCATCAAAGAGGATATCAAAGATGAAGAAGCAATCCAATGGATATTGAAGATGAAGAAGGAATAAAAGAGGATATCGAAGTGGAACAAGCAATCGTAGAGGATATCAAAGTTAAAGAAGCAATCAAATAGGATATCAATGTGGAAGAAGCAATCAAAGAGGATATCGAAGTGGAACAAGCAATCAAAGAGAAAAAAATTGGATGTTCCAAAATGATCATGATAATAGTTGTATAAAAAAAATTGAACGTTGCAAAAAAGATCATGATGAACGTTGCATAAAAAAAATCTGGACGTTCCAAAATGATCAGGATTGACGTTGCATAATATAAATGTATGTTGTAAAATGATAATGATCAAAAATTTGTACTAATATTTTGTCAAAGTTTGCTAGTGCTATCTCTTCCCGTTTAGAAGATACGAGCGATTAAAGTTTTGTAAGAAAAATCATAAATTTGTTGATTGGATATCGAAGTGGAAGAAACTATCAAAGAGAATGTTGAAGTGGAAGAAGCAATCAAATAGGATATCGAAGTGGCAGAAACAATCAAAGCGGAAATTGAAGTTGAGTAAGCAATCAAAGAGGATACCAAGGTGGTAGAAGCATTCAAAGAAGATGACGAAGTGAAAAAGCAATCAAAGACGATATCGAAATGGAAGAAGCAGTCAAAGACGATATCGAAGTGGGAGAAGCAATCAAAGAGGATATCGAAGTTAAAGAAGCAGTCAAAGATGATGTCGAAGTGGAAAAAACATTCAAAGAAGATGACGAAGTGAGAGAAGCATTCAAAAAGGATGTCAAGGATGACAATAAAAAAACAGTTCCACCAAAAGTTTATACCAATATTTTGTACAAGTTTGCTAGGGCTATCTCTTCCCGTTTAGAAGATATGAGCGATTGAAGTTTTGTATGAAACACCACAATTTTGTAGAGCGCATAATGAAGTAACTGAAGCAATTAAAGAGGATATGAAGTAGAAGAAGCATTTTAAAAGGATAACGAAGTGGAACATGCAAAAATAGAATATGTGGAGGCGGAAGAAACAATAAAAGAGGATGACGAAGTGTAACAAGCAATCAAAGAGAATATTCGAATAGTGGATGTCGCATAATAAAAAAAAATTGACGTTCCAAAATGATCATAGTGGATGAGGCATAAATAAAAAAAAATTGATGTTCCAAAATGATCACAGTGGATGTTGCATAATAAAAAAAAATTGACGTTCCAAAAGTGATCATTATGGATGAGGCATAATTTAAAAAAAAATTGACGTTCCAAAATGATCATTGCGGATGAGGCATAATTAAAAAAAATTGATGTTCCAAAATTATCACAGTGGATGTTGCATAATAAAAAAAAAGAAATTGACGTTCCAAAATGATCATTGTGGATGAGGCATAATTAAAAAAAAATGATTTTCCAAAATGATCACAAAGGATTTTGCATAATAAAAAAAAATTACTTTCCAAAAGTGATCATTGTGGATGAGGCATAATTTAAAAAAAATTGATTTTCCAAAATGATCACAAAGGATTTTGCATAGTAAAAAAAAAAAAAAAAAATTGACGTTCCAAAATGATAATTGTGGATGAGGCATAATTAAAAAAAAATGACGTTCCAAAATGATCACAGTGGATGATGCATAATAAAAAAAAATAAAAAATTGACGTTCCAAAGTGATCATTGTGGATGAGGCGTAATTAAAAAAATGATGTACCAAAATGATCACAGTGGATGTTGCATAATAAAAAAAAATTGACGTTCCAAAGTGATCATTGTGGATGAGGCATAATTAAAAAAAATGATGTACCAAAATATCACAGTGGATGTTGCATAATAAAAAAAAATTGACGTTCCAAAGTGATCATAGTGGATGAGGCATAATTGAAAAAAAATGATGTTCCAAAATGATCACAGTGGATGATGCATAATTAAAAAAAAATTGACGTTCCAAAGTGATCATTGTGGATGAGGCATAATTAAAAAAAATGATGTACCAAAATGAACACAGTGGATGTTGCATAATAAAAAAAAATAATTGACGTTCCAAAGTGATCATTGTGGATGAGGCATAATTAAAAAAATGTGGATGTTCCAAAATAAACATGATGAACGTTGCATACTAAAAAAAAAAAAAAAAAATTGGATGTTCCAAAATGATGATGATGACCTTTGCTAAAACTATGAAAGTTGTCTCATGCCCCTCCACAACCATTATATAGAATCAAGCAAATTTTACAGTAATTTTATAGTACACACAAGCCGTGGGCTCCCTACAAAAACAGTATGAAAATTACGGCAAACGAAATATACGGTTTACGGTATTCATACAGAAATATTTTGTATGGGACAATTTTTTTTTTGTATGAAAGACAATTTTTTTTTCATGGAACCGGATATAAAAAAATGTCCTCTGCAACATTAGTTTTTGCACCAACGCTGTAAGACCTATACTTTCCGAGATACGAGGTGGATGGGAGCGAATGGGGGACAAAAGGGGGACTTTAGGATTTATTCCCAACTCGACCTAACTCCCTCTATACGATCCTACCCAACATTTCCACCCTACGAGGGGGCATCTGGGAGAACAATGATGTCAATGAGTCAATCAGTGAGTCAGTGGTAATGCAGTTTTATATAATATAACTAGAGGTTGCGTAGTGCGCGAGCTGCTCGCAGCTCGCGTGTTTTTCTTTTAGTCGAAGAAGTAATTAAAGAGGATATCGAGCTGTTAAAAGCCATCAAAGAGGATATCCATGTGTAAGAAGCAGTCAAAGACGATATCGAAATTGAAGAAGCAATCAAATCAAAGAGGATTTCCAAGTGGAAGCAGTAATTAAAGAGGATATTGAAGTGAAAGAAGCAATCAAATAAGATATCGAAGTAGCAGAAACAATCAAAGAGGAAATTAAAGTTGAGTAAGCAATCAAAGAGGATACCGAGGTGGTAAGAGCATTCTAAGAGGATGACGAAGTAAAAAAAGCAATCAAAGACGATATCGAAGTGGAAGAAACAGTCAAAAACGATATCGAAGTGGAAGAAGCAATTAAATAGGATATCGAAGTAGGAAAAACAATCTAAGAGGAAATTGAAGTTGACTAAGGAATCAAAGAGGATACCGAGGTGGTAGAAGTATTCAAAGAGGATGACGAAGTGAAAAAGCAATCAAAGACGATATCGAAGTGAAACAAATAGTCGAAGACGATATCGAAAAGGAAGAAGCAATCTTAGAGGATATCGAAGTGGAAGAAGCAATCAAAGAAGATATCGAAGTGTAAGAAGCCATCACAGAGGATAACATTCAAAGTGGAAGACGAAGTAAGAGAAGCATTCAAAACGGATGTCAAGGGCAATGATGGTATTAAAAAAAACTATTCCACCAAAAATTTGTACCAATATTTTGTAAAAGTTTGCTAGGCGTAACTCTTCCCGTTTAAAAGATACGAGCGATTTAAGATTTGTATTAAAACCCATAATTTTGTAGAGTGGAAATTGTAGTGAAAGAAGCAATTGAAGAATATATATAAGTGGAAAAAGCAATTAAAAAGGATATCAAAGTGGAAGAAGCAAAAATAGAGGATATCGAGGTGAAAGAAGCATTCAAAGCGGAAGACGAAGTAAGAGAAGCATTCAAAACAGAACTCAAGGGCAATGATGGTATTAAAAAAACTATTCCAACAAAAATTTGTACCAATATTTTGTAAAAGTTTGCTAGGCGTAACTCTTCCCGTTTAGAAGATACGAGCGATTTAAGATTTGTATTAAAACCCATAATTTTGTAGAGTGGGAATTGAAGTAAAAGAAGCAATTGATTTTGCATAATAAAAAAAAAATTGACGTTCCAAAAGTGATAATTGTGGATGCGGCATAATTAAAAAAAATTGATGTTCCAAAATGATCACAGTGGATGTTGCATAATAAAAAAAAAAATTGACGTTCCAAAAGTGATCATTGTGGATGAGGCATAATTAAAAACAAATGATTTTCCAAAATGATCACAAAGGATTTTGCATAAAAAAAATAAAAAAAAATTGACATTCCAAAATGATCATTGTGGATGAGGCATAATTTAAAAAAAATTGATTTTCCAAAATGATCACAAAGGATTTTGCATAGTAAAAAAAAAAAAATTGACGTTCAAAAGTGATCATTGTGGATGAGGCATAATTAAAAAAAAATTGATTTTCCACAATGATCACAAAGGATTATGCATAATAAAAAAAAATTGACGTTCCAAAAGTGATCATTGTGGATGAGGCATAATTTAAAAAAAATTGTTTTTCCAAAATGATCACAAAAGATTTTGCATAGTAAAAAAATAAAAAATAATTGACGTTCCAAAGTGATCATTGTGGATGAGGCGTAATTAAAAAAATGATGCACCAAAATGATCACAGTGGATGTTGCATAATAAAAAAAAAAAATTGACGTTCCAAAGTGATCATTGTGGATGAGGCATAATTAAAAAAAAATTGATGTTCCAAAATGATCACAGTGGATGTTGCATAATTAAATAAAAAAAAAAAAATTGACGTTCCAAAGTGATCATAGTGGATGAAGCATAATTAAAAAAAAAATTGATGTTCCAAAATGATCACAAAGGATGTTGCATAATAAAAAAAAAATTGACGTTCCAAAAGTGATCATTGTGGATGAGGCATAATTAAAAAAAATTGATTTTCCAAAATGATCACAAAGGATTTTGCATAATAAAAAAAAAATTGACGTTCCAAAAGTGATCATTGTGGATTAGGCATAATTAAAAAAAATTGATGTTCCAAAATAAACATGATGAACGTTGCATACTAAAAAAAAAAAAAAATTGGACGTTCCAAAATGATGATGATGACCTTTGCAAAAACTATGAAAGTTGTCTCATGCCCCTCCACCACCATTATATAGAATCAACCAAATTTACAGTAATTTTATAGTACACACAAGCCATGGGCTCCCTACAAAACCAGTATGAAAATTACGGCAAACGAAATATACGGTTTACGGTATTCATACAGAAATATTTTGTATGGGACAATTTTTTTTTGTATGAAAGACAATTTTTTTTTCATGGATCCGGATATAAAAAAATGTCCTCAGCAACATTAGTTTTTGCACCAACGCTGTAAGACCTATACTTTCCGAGATACGATGTCGATGGGAGCGAATGGGGGACAAAAGGGGTACTTTAGGATTTATTCCCAACTCACCGGAACTCCCTCTATACGATCCCACCAAACATTTCCCCCCTACGAGGTGGCATCTGGGAGAACAATGATGTCAATCAGTCAGTGAGTCAGTGGTAATCGAGCTTTATATAATATAACTAGAGGTTGCGTTGTGCGCGAGCTGCTCGCAGCTCGCGTGTTTTTCTTTTAGTCGAAGAAGTAATTAAAGAGGATATCGAGCTGTTAAAAGCCATCAAACAGGATATCCATGTGTAAGAAGCAGTCAAAGACGATATCGAATTGGAAGAAGTAATCAAATAGGATATCGAAGCAGCAGAAACAATCAATGAGGAAATTAAAGTTGAGTAAGCAATCAAAGAGGATACCGAGGTGGTAAGAGCATTCTAAGAGGATGACGAAGTAAAAAAAGCAATCAAAGACGATATCGAAGTGAAAGAAGCAATCAAAGAGGATATTGAAGTGAAAGAAGCAATCAAATAGGATATCGAAGTAGCAGAAACAATCAAAGAGGAAATTAAAGTTGAGTAAGCAATCAAAGAGGATACCGAGGTGGTAGAAGCGATCTAAGAGGATGACGAAGTGAAACAAGCAATCAAAGACGATATCGAAGTGGAAGAAACAGTCAAAAACGATATCGAAGTGGAAGAAGCAATCAAAGAGGATATTGAAGTGAAAGAAGCAATCAAATAGGATATCGAAGTAGCAGAAACAATCAAAGAGGAAATTAAAGTTGAGTAAGCAATCAAAGAGGATACCGAGGTGTTAGAAGCGTTCTAAGAGGACGACGAAGTGAAAAAAGCAATCAAAGACGATATCGAAGTAGAAGAAACAGTCAAAGACGATATCGAAGTGGAAGAAGCAATCAAAGAGGATATCGAAGTGGAAGAAGCAATCAAAGAGGATATCGAGCTGTTTAAAGTTATCGAAGAGGATATCCATGTGTAAGAAGCAGTCAAAGATGATCGAAATGGAAGAAGCAATCAAATCAAAGAGGATATCCAAGTGGAAGCAGCAATCAAAGATGATATCGAAGTGGAAGAAGCACTCAAAGAGGATATTGAAGTGAAAGAAGCAATCAAATAGGATATCGAAGTAGCAGAAACAATTAAAGAGGAAATTGAAATTGAGTAAAAGACGTCGAGGACAATGATAAAAATAAAAAACGGCTTCACCAAAAACTTATACTAATATTTTGTAAAAGTTTCCTCGAGCTATCTCTTCCCGTTTAAAAGATACGAGCGATTTAAGTTTAGTATGAAAACCCATAATTTTGTGGAGTGGAAATTGAAGTAAAAGAAGCAATTGAAGAAGACATATAAGTAGAAAAAGACATTAAAACGGATATCAAAGTGGAAGAAGCAAAAATAGAGGATATCGAGGTGAAAGAAGCATTCAAGGAGGAAGACCAAGTGAGAGAAGCATTCAAAAAGGATTTCAAGAGCAATGATGGTAATAAAAAAACTATTCGACCTAAAATTTGTACCAATATTTTGTAAAAGTTTGCTAGGCGTAACTGTTCCCGTTTAGAAGATACGAGCGATTTAAGATTTGTATTAAAACCCATAATTTTATAGAGTGGGAATTGAAGTAAAAGAAGCAATTGAAGAAAATATATAAGTAGATAAAGCAATTAAAACGGATATCAAAGTGGAAGAAGCAAAAATAGAGGATATCGAGGTGAAAGAAGCATTCAAAAAGGATTTCAAGATCAATGATGGTAATAAAAAAAATATTCGACCAAAAATTTGTACCAATATTTTGTAAAAGTTTGCTAGGCGTAACTGTTCCCGTTTAGAAAATACGAGCGATTTAAGGTTTGTATTAAAACCCATAATTTTATAGAGTGGGAATTGAAGTAAAAGAAGCAATTGAAGAAAACATATAAGTAGAAAAAGCAATTAAAAAGGATATCAAAGTGGAAGAAGCAAAAATAGAGGATATCGAGGTGAAAGAAGCATTCAAAAAGGATTTCAAGATCAATGATGGTAATAAAAAAAATATTCGACCAAAAATTTGTACCAATATTTTGTAAAAGTTTGCTAGGCGTAACTGTTCCCGTTTAGAAAATACGAGCGATTTAAGGTTTGTATTAAAACCCATAATTTTATAGAGTGGGAATTGAAGTAAAAGAAGCAATTGAAGAAAATATATAAGTAGAAAAAGCAATTAAAAAGGATATCAAAGTGGAAGAAGCAAAAATAGAGGATATCGAGGTGAAAGAAGCATTTAAAGTGGAAGACGAAGTAAGAGAAGCATTCAAAACGGATGTCAAGGGCAATGGTGGTATTAAAAAAACTATTCCACCAAAAATTTGTACCAATATTTTGTAAAAATTTGCTAGGCGTAACTGTTCCCGTTTAGAAGATACGAGCGATTTAAGATTTGTATTAAAACCCATAATTTTGTAGAGTGGGAATTGAAGTAAAAGAAGCAATTGAAGAAAACATATAAGTAGAAAAAGCAATTAAAAAAGATATCAAAGTGGAAGAAGCAAAAATAGAGGATATCGAGGTGAAAGAAGCATTCAAAAAGGATTTCAAGATCAATGATGGTAATAAAAAAAATATTCGACCAAAAATTTGTACCAATATTTTGTAAAAGTTTGCTAGGCGTAACTGTTCCCGTTTAGAAAATACGAGCGATTTAAGGTTTGTATTAAAACCCATAATTTTATAGAGTGGGAATTGAAGTAAAAGAAGCAATTGAAGAAAATATATAAGTAGATAAAGCAATTAAAAAGGATATCAAAATGGAAGAAGCAACAATAGAGGATATCGAGGTGAAAGAAGCATTCAAAGTGGAAGACGAAGTAAGAGAAGCATTCAAAACGGATGTCAAGGGCAATGATGGTATTAAAAAAACTATTGCACCAAAAATTTGTACCAATAATCTGTAAAAGTTTGCTAGGCGTAACTCTTCCCGTTTAGAAGATACGAGCGATTTAAGATTTGTATTAAAACCCATAATTTTGTAGAGTCGATATTGAAGTAAGAGAAGTAATTGAAGAAAACAGAAAAATAGAAAAAACAATTCAAAAGTATATTGAAGTAAAAATGCCATCAAAGAGGATTTCGAAGATATAGAAACAATTAAAGAGGATATCAATGTGGAAGAAACATTCGAAAACGAAAAGGAAGTGAGAGAAGAATTCAAAATGATGGCAAGGGCGATGATGACCGTAAAATAACGATTCCACCAAAAATTTGTGCTACAAAAAAAAATTGATTTTCGAAAATGATCACAGTGGATGTTGCATAATAAGAAAAAATTAACGTTCCAAAATGATCATGTGGATGAGGCATAATTAAAAAAAAAATGATGTTCCAAAATGATCACAGTGGATGATGCATAATAAAAAAAAAAAATTGACGTTCCAAAGTGATCATTGTGGATGAGGCGTAATTAAAAAAACGATGTACCAAAATGATCACAGTGGATGTTGCACAATACAAAAAAAAATAATAATAATTGACGTTCCAAAGTGATCATTGTGGATGAGGCATAATTAAAAAAAATGATGTACCAAAATGATCACAGTGGATGTTGCATAATAAAAAAAAATGACGTTCCAAAGTGATCATTGTGGATGAGGCATAATTAAAAATAAATGTGGATGTTCCAAAATAAACATGATGAACGTTGCATACTAAAAAAAAAAAAAAATTGGATGTTCCAAAATGATGATGATGACCTTTGCTAAAACTATGAAAGTTGTCTCATGCCCCTCCAAAACCATTATATAGAATCAAGCAAATTTTACAGTAATTTTATAGTACACACAAGCAGTGGGCTCTCCCTACAAAAACAGTATGAAAATTACGGCAAACGAAATATACGGTTTACGGTATTCATACAGAAATATTTTGTATGGGACAAATTTTTTTTTGTATGAAAGACAATTTTTTTTTCATGGAACCGGATATAAAGAAATGTCCTCTGCAACATTAGTTTTTGCACCAACGCTGTAAGACCTATACTTTCCGAGATACGAGGTGGATGGGAGCGAATGGGGGACAAAAGGGGTCTTTTAGGATTTATTCCCAACTCACCGAAACTCCCTCTATACGATCCCACTAAACATTTCCCCCCTACGAGGTGGCATCTGGGAGAACAATGATGTCAATCAGTCAGTGAGTCAGTGGTAATCGAGCTTTATATAATATAACTGGAGGTTGCGTTGTGCGCGAGCTGCTCGCAGCTCGCGTGTTTTTCTTTTAGTCGAAGAAGTAATTAAAGAGGATATCGAGCTGTTAAAAGCCATCAAAGAGGATATCCATGTGTAAGAAGCAGTCAAAGACGATATCGAAATGGAAGAAGCAATCAAATCAAAGAGGATTTCTAAGTGGAAGCAGCAATCAAAGATGATATCGAAGTGGAAGAAGCAATCAAAGAGGATATTGAAGTGAAAGAAGCAATCAAATAGGATATCGAAGTAGCAGAAACAATCAAAGAGCAAATTAAAGTTGAGGAAGAAATCAAAGAGGATACCAAGGTGGTAGAAGCATTCTAAGAGGATGACGAAGTGAAAAAAGCAATCAAAGACGATATCGAAGTGGAAGAAACAGTCAAAGACGATATCGAAGTGGAAGAAGCAATCAAAGACGATATCGAAGTGGAAGAAGCAATCCAATGGATATTGAAGATGAAGAAGGAATAAAAGAGGATATCGAAGCGGAACAAGCAATCGTAGAGGATATCAAAGTTAAAGAAGCAATCAAAGAGGATACCAATGTGGAAGAAGCAATCAAAGAGGATATCGAAGTGGAACAAGCAATCAAAGAGAAAAAAATTGGATATTCCAAAATGATCATGATAATGGTTGTATAAAAAAAATCTGGACATTCCAAAATGATCAGGATTGACGTTGCATAATATAAATGTATGTTGTAAAATGATAATGATCAAAAATTTGTACTAATATTTTGTCAAAGTTTGCTAGTGCTATCTCTTCCCGTTTAGAAGATACGAGCGATTAAAGTTTTGTAAGAAAAATCATAAATTTGTTGATTGGATATCGAAGTGGAAGAAACTATCAAAGAGAATGTTGAGGTGGAAGAAGCAATCAAATAGGATATCGAAGTGGCAGAAACAATCAAAGAGGAAATTGAAGTTGAGTAAGCAATCAAAGAGGATACCAAGGTGGTAGAAGCATTCAAAGAAGATGACGAAGTGAAAAAGCAATCAAAGACGATATCGAAATGGAAGAAGCAGTCAAAGACGATATCGAAGTGGGAGAAGCAATCAAAGAGGATATCGAAGTTAAAGAAGCAGTCAAAGATGATGTCGAAGTGGAAAAAATATTCAAAGAAGATGACGAAGTGAGAGAAGCATTCAAAAAGGATGTCAAGGATGACAATAAAAAAACAGTTCCACCAAAAATGTATACCAATATTTTGTACAAGTTTGCTAGGGCTATCTCTTCCCGTTTAGAAGATATGAGCGATTGAAGTTTTGTATGAAACACCACAATTTTGTAGAGCGCATAATGAAGTAACTGAAGCAATTAAAGAGGATATGAAGTAGAAGAAGCATTTTAAAAGGATAACGAAGTGGAACATGCAAAAATAGAAGATGGGGAGGCGGAAGAAACAATAAAAGAGGATGACGAAGTGTAACAAGCAATCAAAGAGAATATTCGAATAGTGGATGTCGCATAATAAAAAAAAAATTGACGTTCCAAAATGATCATTGTGGATGAGGCATAATTTAAAAAAAATGATTTTCCAAAATGATCACAAAGGATTTTGCATAATAAAAAAAAATGACGTTCCAAAAGTGATCATTGTGGATGAGGCATAATTTAAAACAAAATGATGTTCCAAAATGATCACAAAGGATTTTGCATAGTAAAAAAAAAATTGACGTTCCAAAAGTGATCATTGTGGATGAGGCATAATTAAAAAAAATTGATTTCCCAAAATGATCACGAAGGATTTTGCATAATAAAAAAAAAATTGACGTTCCAAAATGATCATTGTGAATGAGGCATAATTAAAAAAAAATTGATTTTCCAAAATGATCACAAAGGATTTTGCATAATAAAAAAAAATTGACGTTCCAAAAGTGATCATTGTGGATGAGGCATAATTAAAAAAAATTGATGTTCCAAAATGATCACAGTGGATTTTGCATAATAAAAAAAAAAAAAATTGACGTTCCAAAATGATCATTGTGGATGAGGCATAATTTAAAAAAATTGATTTTCCAAAATGATCACAAATATTTTGCATAATAAAAAAAAAATAATTGACGTTCCAAAGTGATCATTGTGGATGAGGCATAATTAAAAAAAAATTATGTACCAAAATGATCACAGTGGCTGTTGCATAATAAAAAAAAAATAATTGACGTTTCAAAGTGATCATTGTGGATGAGGCATAATTAAAAAAATGTGGATGTTCCAAAATAAACATGATGAACGTTGCATACTGAAAAAAAAAAAAAAAATTGGATGTTCCAAAATGATGATGATGACCTTTGCAAAAACTATGAAAGTTGTCTCATGCCCCTCCACCACCATTATATAGAATCAAGCAAATTTACAGTAATTTTATAGTACACACAAGCCATGGGCTCCCTACAAAAACAGTATGAAAATTACGGCAAACGAAATATACGGTTTACGGTATTCATACAGAAATATTTTGTATGGGACAATTTTTTTTTTGTATGAAAGACAATTTTTTTTTCATGGAACCGGATATAAAAAAATGTCCTCTGCAACATTAGTTTTTGCACCAACTCTCTAAGACCTATACTTTCCGAGATACGAGGTCGATGTGAGCGAATGGGGGACAAAAGGGGTACTTTAGGATTTATTCCCAACTCATCGGAACTCCCTCTATACGATCCCACCAAACATTTTCACCCTACGAGGGGGCATCTGGGAGAACAAACATGTCAATGAGTCAATCAGTCAGTCAGTCAGTGGTAATCGAGCTTTATATAATATAACTAGAGGTTGCGTTGTGCGCGAGCTGCTCGCAGCTCGCGTGTTTTTCTTTTAGTCGTGAAGTAATTAAAGAGGATATTGAGCTGTTAAAAGCCATCAAAGAGGATATCCATGTGTAAGAAGCAGTCAAAGACGATATCGAAATGGAAGAAGCAATCAAATAGGATATCGAAGCAGCAGAAACAATCAATGAGGAAATTAAAGTTGAGTAAGCAATCAAAGAGGATACCGAGGTGGTAAGAGCTTTCTAAGAGGATGACGAAGTAACAAAAGCAAGCAAAGACGATATCGAAGTGGAAGAAACAGTCAAAAACTATATCGAAATGGAAGAAGCAATCAAAGAGGATATTGAAGTGAAAGAAGCAATCAAATAGGATATCGAAGTAGCAGAAACAATCAAAGAGGAAATTAAAGTTGAGTAAGCAATCAAAGAGGATACCGAGGTGGTAGAAGCGTTCTAAGAGGATGACGAAGTGAAAAAAGCAATCAAAGACGATATCGAAGTGGAAGAAACAGTCAAAGACGATATCGAAGTGGAAGAAGCAATCAAAGAGGATATCGAAGTGGAAGAAGCAATCAAAGAGGATATCGAAGTGGAATAAGCAATCAAAGAGGATATCGAAGTGGAAGAAGCAATCAAAGAGGGTATCGAAGTGGAAGAATTCATCACAAAGGATATCGAAGTGAAAATGCTATCAAAAACGATATCGAAGATGAAGACGCAATCAAAGAGAATATTGCAGTGCAAGAAGCAATCTAAAGGAAATCGAAGATGACATCGAATTGGTAGAAGCAATAAAAGAGGATATCAAAAAAGAAGAAGCAATCAAAGAGGATATCGAGCTGTTTAAAGTTATCAAAGAGGATATCCATGTGTAAGAAGCAGTCAAAGACGATCGAAATGGAAGAAGCAATCAAATCAAAGAGGATATCCAAGTGGAAGCAGCAATCAAAGATGATATCGAAGTGGAAGAAGCAATCAAAGAGGATATTGAAGTGAAAGAAGCAATCAAATAGGATATCGAAGTAGCAGAAACAATTAAAGAGGAAATTGAAATTGAGTAAAAGACGTCGAGGACAATGATAAAAATAAAAAAAGGTTTCACCAAAAACTTATACTAATATTTTGTAAAAGTTTCCTCGAGCTATCTCTTCCCGTTTAAAAGATACGAGCGATTTAAGTTTTGTATGAAAACCCATAATTTTGTGGAGTGGAATTGAAGTAAAAGAAGCAATCGAAGAAGACATATAAGTAGAAAAAGACATTAAAAAGGATATCAAAATGGAAGAAGCAAAAATAGAGGATATCGAGGTGAAAGAAGCATTCAAGGAGGAAGACCAAGTGAGAGAAGCATTCAAAAAGGATGTCAAGAGCAATAATGGTAATAAAAAAACTATTCGACCAAAAATTTGTACCAATATTTTGTAAAAGTTTGCTAGGCGTAACTGTTCCCGTTTAGAAGATACGAGCGATTTAAGATTTGTATTAAAATCCATAATTTTGTAGAGTGGAATTTGTAGTAAAAGAAGCAATTGAAGAAAATATATAAGTAGAAAAAGCATTTAAAAAGGATATCAAAGTGGAAGAAGCAAAAATAGAGGATATCTATGTGAAAGAAGCATTCAAGGAGGGAGACGAAGTAAGAGAAGCATTCAAAAAGAATGTCAAGGGCAATGATGGTATTAAAAAAACTATTCCACCAAAAATTTGTACCAATATTTTGTAAAAGTTTGCTAGGCGTAACTCTTCCCGTTTAGAAGATACGAGCGATTTAAGATTTGTATTAAAACCCATAATTTAGTAGAGTGGAAATTGTAGTAAAAGAAGCAATTGAAGAAAAGATACAAGTAGAAAAAGCAATTAAAAAGGATATCAAAGTGGAAGAAGCAAAAATAGAGGATATCGAGGTGAAAGAAGCATTTAAAGTGGAAGACGAAGTAAGAGAAGCATTCAAAACGGATGTCAAGGGCAATGATGGTATTAAAAAAACTATTCCACCAAAAATTAGTACCAATATTTTGTAAAAGTTTGCTAGGTGTAACTCTTCCCGTTTAGAAGATACGAGCGATTTAAGATTTGTATTAAAACCCATAATTTTGTAGAGTGGAAATTGTAGTAAAAGAAGCAATTGAAGAAAATATATAAGTAGAAAAAGCAATTAAAAAGGATATCAAAGTGGAAGAAGCAAAAATAGAGGATATCGAGGTGAAAGAAGCATTCAAAGCGGAAGACGAAGTAAGAGAAGCATTCAAAAAGGATCTCAAGGGCAATGATGGTATTAAAAAAACTATTCCACCAAAAATTTGTACCATAATTTTGTAAAAGTTTGCTAGGCGTAACTCTTCCCGTTTAGAAGATACGAGCGATTTAAGATTTGTATTAAAACCCATAATTTAGTAGAGTGGAAATTGTAGTAAAAGAAGCAATTGAAGAAAAGATACAAGTAGAAAAAGCAATTAAAAAGGATATCAAAGTGGAAGAAGCAAAAATAGAGGATATCGAGGTGAAAGAAGCATTTAAAGTGGAAGACGAAGTAAGAGAAGCATTCAAAACGGATGTCAAGGGCAATGATGGTATTAAAAAAACTATTCCACCAAAAATTAGTACCAATATTTTGTAAAAGTTTGCTAGGCGTAACTCTTCCCGTTTAGAAGATACGAGCTATTTAAGATTTGTATTAAAACCCATAATTTTGTAGAGTGGAAATTGTAGTAAAAGAAGCAATTGAAGAAAATATATAAGTAGAAAAAGCAATTAAAAAGGATATCAAAGTGGAAGAAGCAAAAATAGAGGATATCGAGGTGAAAGAAGCATTCAAAGCGGAAGACGAAGTAAGAGAAGCATTCAAAAAGGATCTCAAGGGCAATGATGGTATTAAAAAAACTATTCCACCAAAAATTAGTACCAATATTTTGTAAAAGTTTGCTGGGGGTAACTCTTCCCGTTTAGAAGATACGAGCGATTTAAGATTTGTATTAAAACCCATAATTTTGTAGAGTCTATATTGAAGTAAGAGAAGTAATTGAAGAAAATAGAAAAAAACAATTCAAAAGTATATTGAAGTAAAAATGACATCAAAGAGGATTTTGAAGTTATAGAAACAATTAAAGAGGATATCAATGTGAAAGAAACATTCGAAAACGAAAAGGAAGTGAGAGAAGAATTCAAAATGATGGCAAGGGCGATGATGACCGTAAAATAACGATTCCACCAAAAATTTGTGCTACAAAAAAAATTAATTTTCCAAAATGATCACAGTGGATGTTGCATAATAAAAAAAAAATTGACGTTCCAAAATGATCATGTGGATGAGGCATAATTTAAAAAAAATGATGTTCCAAAATGATCACAGTGGACGATGCATAATAAAAAAAAAATTGACGTTCCAAAGTGATCATTGTGGATGAGGCGTAATTAAAAAAAATGATGTTCCAAAATGATTACAGTGGATGATGCATAATAAAAAAATAAAAAATAATTGACGTTCCAAAGTGATCATTGTGGATGAGGCGTAATTAAAAAAATGATGTACGAAAATATCACAGTGGATGTTGCATAATAAAAAAAAATAATGACGTTCCAAAGTGATCATAGTGGATGAGGCATAATTGAAAAAAAAATGATGTTCCAAAATGATCACAGTGGATGATGCATAATAAAAAAATAAAAAACAATGACGTTCCAAAGTGATCATAGTGGATAAGGCATAATTGAAAAAAAAAATGATGTTCCAAAATGATCACAGTGGATGATGCATAATAAAAAAATAAAAAATAATTGACGTTCCAAAGTGATCATTGTGGATGAGGCGTAATTAAAAAAATGATGTATCAAAATGATCATAGTGGATGTTGCATAATAAAAAAAATAATAATAATTGACGTTCCAAAGTGATCATTGTGGATGAGGCATAATTTAAAAAAATGATGTACCAAAATATCACAGTGGATGTTGCATAATAAAAAAAAAAAAAAATTGACGTTCCAAAGTGATCATTGTGGATGAGGCATAATTAAAAAAATGTGGATGTTCCAAAATAAAAATGATGAACGTTGCATACTAAAAAAAAAAAAATGGATGTTTCAAAATGATGATGATGACCTTTGCAAAAACTATGAAAGTTGTCTCATGCCCCTCCACCAACATTATATAGAATCAAGCAAATTTTACAGTAATTTTATAGTACACACAAGCCATGGGCTCCCTACAAAAACAGTATGAAAATTACGGCAAACGAAATATACGGTTTACGGTATTCA
This sequence comes from Philereme transversata, assembly GCA_963924445.1. Classification (NCBI taxonomy): domain Eukaryota; kingdom Metazoa; phylum Arthropoda; class Insecta; order Lepidoptera; family Geometridae; genus Philereme; species Philereme transversata. The sequence continues at coordinate 32,492,106 of OZ004339.1, read as the reverse complement.
TACAGAAATATTTTGTATGGGACAATTTTTTTTTTGTATGAAAGACCATTTTTTTTTCATGGAACCGGATATAAAAAAATGTCCTCTGCAACATTAGTTTTTGCACCAACGCTCTAAGACCTATACTTTCCGAGATACGAGGTCGATGGGAGCGAATGGGGGACAAAAGGGGTACTTTAGGATTTATTCCCAACTCATCGGAACTCCCTCTATACGATCCCACCAAACATTTTCACCCTACGAGGTGGCATCTGGGAGAACAAACATGTCAATGAGTCAGTCAGTCAGTCAGTCAGTGGTAATCGAGCTTTATATAATATAACTAGAGGTTGCGTTGTGCGCGAGCTGCTCGCAGCTCGCGTGTTTTTCTTTTAGTCGAAGAAGTAATTAAAGAGGATATCGAGCTGTTAAAAGCCATCAAAAAGGATATCCATGTGTAAGAAGCAGTCAAAGACGATATCGAAATGGAAGAAGCAATCAAATCAAAGAGGATTTCCAAGTGGAAGCAGCAATCAAAGATGATATCGAAGTGGAAGAAGCAATCAAAGAGGATATTGAAGTGAAAGAAGCAATCAAATAGGATATCGAAGTAGCAGAAACAATCAAAGAGGAAATTAAAGTTGAGGAAGAAACCAAAGAGGATACCAAGGTGGTAGAAGCATTCTAAGAGGATGACGAAGTAAAAAAAGCAATCAAAGACGATATCGAAGTGGAAGAAGCAATCCAATGGATATTGAAGATGAAGAAGGAATAAAAGAGGATATCGAAGCGGAACAAGCAATCGTAGAGGATATCAAAGTTAAAGAAGCAATCAAAGATAAACAAGCAATCAAAGAGAAAAAAATTGGATGTTCCAAAATGATCATGATAATGGTTGTATAAAAAAAATTGAACGTTGCAAAAAAGATCATGATGAACGTTGCATAAAAAAAAATCTGGACGTTCCAAAATGATCATGATTGACGTTGCATAATATAAATGTATGTTGCAAAATGATAATGATCAAAAATTTGTACTAATATTTTGTCAAAGTTTGCTAGTGCTATCTCTTCCCGTTTAGAAGATACGAGCGATTAAAGTTTTGTAAGAAAAATCATAAATTTGTTGATTGGATATCGAAGTGGAAGAAACTATCAAAGAGAATGTTGAAGTGGAAGAAGCAATCAAATAGGATATCGAAGTGGCAGAAACAATCAAAGAGGAAATTGAAGTTGAGTAAGCAATCAAAGAGGATACCGAGGCGGTAGAAGCATTCAAAGAAGATGACGAAGTGAAAAAAGCAATCAAAGACGATATCGAAATGGAATAAGCAGTCCAAGACGATATCGAAGAGGGAGAAACAATCAAAGAGGAAATTGAAGTTGAGTAAGAGGATATCGAAGTTAAAGAAGCAGTCAAAGATGATGTCGAAGTGGAAAAAACATTCAAAGAAGATGACGAAGTGAGAGAAGCATTCAAAAAGGATGTCAAGGATGACAATAAAAAAACAGTTGCACCAAAAATTTATACCAATATTTTGTACAAGTTTGCTAGGGCTATCTATTCCCGTTTAGAAGATATGAGCGATTGGAGTTTTGTATGAAACACCACAATTTTGTAGAGCGCATAATGAAGTAACTGAAGCAATTAAAGAGGATATGAAGTAGAAGAAGCATTTTAAAAGGATAACGAAGTGGAACATGCAAAAATAGAAGATGTGGAGGCGGAAGAAACAATAAAAGAGGATGACGAAGTGTAACAAGCATTCAAAGAGAATGTTCGAATAGTGGATGTCGCATAATAAAAAAAAAATTGACGTTCAAAAATGATCACAGTGGATGTTGCATAATAAAAAAAAATTGACGTTCCAAAAGTGATCATTGTGGATGAGGCATAATTTAAAAAAAAATTGACGTTCCAAAATGATCATTGCTGATGAGGCATAATTAAAAAAAATTGATGTTCCAAAATTATCACAGTGGATGTTGCATAATAAAAAAAAAGAAATTGACGTTCCAAAATGATCATTGTGGATGAGGCATAATTTAAAAAAAATGATTTTCCAAAATGATCACAAAGGATTTTGCATAATAAAAAAAAATGACGTTCCAAAAGTGATCATTGTGGATGAGGCATAATTTAAAACAAAATGATATTCCAAAATGATCACAAAGGATTTTGCATAGTAAAAAAAAAATTGACGTTCCAAAAGTGATCATTGTGGATGAGGCATAATTAAAAAAAATTGATTTTCCAAAATGATCACAAAGGATTTTGCATAATAAAAAAAAATTGACGTTCCAAAATGATCATTGTGGATGAGGCATAATTAAAAAAAATTGATTTTCCAAAATGATCACAAAGGATTTTGCATAATAAAAAAAAATTGACGTTCCAAAAGTGATCATTGTGGATGAGGCATAATTAAAAAAAATTGATGTTCCAAAATGATCACAGTGGATTTTACATAATAAAAAAAAAAAAAAAAAATTGACGTTCCAAAATGATCATTGTGGATGAGGCATAATTTAAAAAAAATTGATTTTCCAAAATGATCACAAAGTATTTTGCATAATAAAAAAAAAAAAATTGACGTTCTAAAAGTGATCATTGTGGATGAGGCATAATTAAAAAAAATTAATTAAAAAAATAATTAAAAAAAAAGTAGAAAAAGCAATTAAAAAGGATATCAAAGTGGAAGAAGCAAAAATAGAGGATATCGAGGTGAAAGAAGCATTCAAAGCGGAAGACGAAGTAAGAGAAGCATTCAAAAAGGATCTCAAGGGCAATGATGGTATTAAAAAAACTATTCCACCAAAAATTAGTACCAATATTTTGTAAAAGTTTGCTGGGGGTAACTCTTCCCGTTTAGAAGATACGAGCGATGTAAGATTTGTATTAAACCCCATAATTTTGTAGAGTCGATATTGAAGTAAGAGAAGTAATTGAAGAAAATAGAAAAATAGAAAAAACAATTCAAAAGTTAATTAATAAATTCAAAAATATTGAAGTAAAAATGCCATCAAAGAGGAAGTGAGAGAAGAATTCAAAATGATGGCAAGGGCGATGATGACCGTAAAATAACGATTCCACCAAAAATTTGTGCTACAAAAAAAATTGACGTTCCAAAATGATCATGTGGATGAGGCATAATTTTAAAAAAAAATGATGTTCCAAAATGATCACAGTGGATGTTGCATAATACAAAAAATAATAATCGACGTTCCAAAGTGATCATTGTGGATGAGGCGTAATTAAAAAAATGATGTACCAAAATGATCACAGTGGATGTTACATAATAAAAAAAATAATAATAATTGACGTTCCAAAGTGATCATTGTGGATGAGGCATAATTAAAAAAATGATGTAACAAAATATCACAGTGGATGTTGCATAATAATAAAAAAAAATTGACGTTCCAAAGTGATCATAGTGGATGAGGCATAATTGAAAAAAAATGATGTTCCAAAATGATCACAGTGGATGATGCATAATAAAAAAAAAAATTGACGTTCCAAAGTGATCATTGTGGATGAGGCATAATTAAAAAAATGATGTACCAAAATGATCACAGTGGATGTTGCATAATAAAAAAAAAATAATTGACGTTCCAAAGTGATCATTGTGGATCAGGCGTAATTAAAAAAATGATGTACCAAAATGATCACAGTCGATGTTGCATAATACAAAAAAAAAAATTGACGTTCCAAAGTGATCATTGTGGATGTGGCATAATTAAAAAAATGATGTTCCAAAATGATCACAGTGGATGATGCATAATAAAAAAAAATAATAATTGACGTTCCAAAGTGATCATTGTGGATGAGGCATAATTAAAAAAATGATGTACCAAAATGATCACAGTGGATGTTGCATAATAAAAAAAAATGACGTTTCAAAGTGATCATTGTGGATGAGGCATAATTGAAAAAAAATGATGTTACAAAATGATCACAGTGGATGATGCATAATAAAAAAAAAAAAATTGACGTTCCAAAGTGATCATTGTGGATGAGGCATAATTAAAAAAATGATGTACCAAAATGATCACAGTGGATGTTGCATAATAAAAAAAAAATGACGTTTCAAAGTGATCATTGTGGATGAGGCATAATTGAAAAAAAATGATGTTACAAAATGATCACAGTGGATGATGCATAATAAAAAAAAATAATTGACGTTCCAAAGTGATCATTGTGGATGAGGCATAATTAAAAAAATGATGTACCAAAATGATCACAGTGGATGTTGCATAATAAAAAAAAAAAAAATGACGTTTCAAAGTGATCATTGTGGATGAGGCATAATTAAAAAAATGTGGATGTTCCAAAATAAACATGATGAACGTTGCATACTAAAAAAAAAAAAAAAATTGGATGTTCCAAAATGATGATGATGACCTTTGCAAAAACTATGAAAGTTGTCTCATGCCCCTCCACCACCATTATATAGAATCAAGCAAATTTACAGTAATTTTATAGTACACACAAGCCATGGGCTCCCTACAAAAACAGTATGAAAATTACGGCAAACGAAATATACGGTTTACGGTATTCATACAGAAATATTTTGTATGGGACAATTTTTTTTTTGTATGAAAGACAATTTTTTTTTCATTGATCCGGATATAAAAAAATGTCCTCTGCAACATTAGTTTTTGCACCAACGCTGTAAGACCTATACTTTCCGAGATACGAGGTGGATGGGAGCGAATGGGGGACAAAAGGGGTACTTTAGGATTTATTCCCAACTCACCGGAACTCCCTCTATACGATCCCACCAAACATTTTCACCCTACGAGGGGGCATCTGGGAGAACAAACATGTCAATGAGTCAATCAGTCAGTCAGTCAGTGGTAATCGAGCTTTATATAATATAACTAGAGGTTGCGTTGTGCGCGAGCTGCTCGCAGCTCGCGTGTTTTTCTTTTAGTCGAAGAAGTAATTAAAGAGGCTATCGAGCTGTTAAAAGCCATCAAACAGGATATCCATGTGTAAGAAGCAGTCAAAGACGATATCGAAATGGAAGAAGCAATCAAATAGGATATCGAAGCAGCAGAAACAATCAATGAGGAAATTAAAGTTGAGTAAGCAATCAAAGAGGATACCGAGGTGGTAAGAGCATTCTAAGAGGATGACGAAGTAAAAAAAGCAAGCAAAGACGATATCGAAGTGGAAGAAACAGTCAAAAACGATATCGAAGTGGAAGAAGCAATCAAAGATGATATTGAAGTGAAAGAAGCAATCAAATAGGATATCGAAGTAGCAGAAACAATCAAAGAGGAAATTAAAGTTGAGTAAGCAATCAAAGAGGATACCGAGGTGGTAGAAGCGTTCTAAGAGGATGACGAAGTGAAAAAAGCAATCAAAGACGATATCGAAGTGGAAGAAACAGTCAAAAACGATATCGAAGTGGAAGAAGCAATCAAAGAGGATATTAAAGTAAAAGAAGCAATCAAATAGGATATCGAAGTAGCAGAAACAATCAAAGAGGAAATTAAAGTTGAGTAAGCAATCAAAGAGGATACCGAGGTGGTAGAAGCGTTCTAAGAGGATGACGAAGTGAAAAAAGCAATCAAAGACGATATCGAAGTGGAAGAAACAGTCAAAGACGATATCGAAGTGGAAGAAGCAATCAAAGAGGATATCGAAGGGGAAGAAGCAATCAAAGAGGGTATCGAAGTGGAAGAAGCCATCACAGAGGATATCGAAGTGAAAATGCTATCAAAAACGATATCGAAGATGAAGACGCAATCAAAGAGAATATTGCAGTGCAAGAAGCAATCAAAAGGAAATCGAAGATGATATCGAATTGGTAGAAGCAATAAAAGAGGATATCAAAGTGGAAGAAGCAATCAAAGAGGATATCGAGCTGTTTAAAGTTATCGAAGAGGATATCCATGTGTAAGAAGCAGTCAAAGACGATCGAAATGGAAGAAGCAATCAAATCAAAGAGGATATCCAAGTGGAAGCAGCAATCAAAGATGATATCGAAGTGGAAGAAGCAATCAAAGAGGATATTGAAGTGAAAGAAGCAATCAAATAGGATATCGTAGTAGCAGAAACAATTAAAGAGGAAATTGAAATTGAGTAAAAGACGTCGAGGACAATGATAAAAATAAAAAACGGTTTCACCAAAAACTTATACTAATATTTTGTAAAAGTTTCCTCGAGCGATCTCTTCCCGTTTAAAAGATACGAGCGTTTTAAGTTTAGTATGAAAACCCATAATTTTGTGGAGTGGAAATTGAAGTAAAAGAAGCAATTGAAGAAGACATATAAGTAGAAAAAGACATTAAAAAGGATATCAAAGTGGAAGAAGCAAAAATAAAGGATATCGAGGTGAAAGAAGCATTCAAGGAGGAAGACCAAGTGAGAGAAGCATTCAAAAATGATGTCAAGAGCAATGATGGTAATAAAAAACTATTCGACCTAAAATTTGTACCAATATTTTGTAAAAGTTTGCTAGGCGTAACTGTTCCCGTTTAGAAGATACGAGCGATTTAAGATTTGTATTAAAACCCATAATTTTGTAGAGTGGAAATTGTAGTAAAAGAAGCAATTGAAGAAAATATATAAGTAGAAAAAGCAATTAAAAAGGATATCAAAGTGGAAGAAGCAAAAATAGAGGATATCGAGGTGAAAGAAGCATTCAAAAAGGATTTCAAGATCAATGATGGTAATAAAAAAAATATTCGACCAAAAATTTGTACCAATATTTTGTAAAAGTTTGCTAGGCGTAACTGTTCCCGTTTAGAAGATACGAGCGATTTAAGGTTTGTATTAAAACCCATAATTTTATAGAGTGGGAATTGAAGTAAAAGAAGCAATTGAAGAAAATATATAAGTAGATAAAGCAATTAAAAAGGATATCAAAATGGAAGAAGCAAAAATAGAGGATATCGAGGTGAAAGAAGCATTCAAAGTGGAAGACGAAGTAAGAGAAGCATTCAAAACGGATGTCAAGGGCAATGATGGTATTAAAAAAACTATTGCACCAAAAATTTGTACCAATAATCTGTAAAAGTTTGCTAGGCGTAACTCTTCCCGTTTAGAAGATACGAGCGATTTAAGATTTGTATTAAAACCCATAATTTTGTAGAGTCGATATTGAAGTAAGAGAAGTAATTGAAGAAAATAGAAAAATAGAAAAAACAATTCAAAAGTATATTGAAATAAAAATGCCATCAAAGAGGATTTCGAAGTTATAGAAACAATTAAAGAGGATATCAATGTGGAAGAAACATTCGAAAACGAAAAGGAAGTGAGAGAAGAATTCAAAATGATGGCAAGGGCGATGATGACCGTAAAATAACGATTCCACCAAAAATTTGTGCTACAAAAAAAAATTGATTTTCCAAAATGATCACAGTGGATGTTGCATAATAAAAAAAAAATTGACGTTCCAAAATGATCATGTGGATGAGGCATAATTAAAAAAAAAATATGTACCAAAATGATAACAGTGGATGTTGCATAATAAAAAAAATAATTGACGTTCCAAAGTGATCATTGTGGATGAGGCATAATAAAAAAAAAATGATGTACCAAAATGATCACAGTGGATGTTGCATAATACAAAAAAAAAATAATAATTGACGTTCCAAAGTGATCATTGTGGATGAGGCATAATTAAAAAAAATGATGTTCCAAAATGATCACAGTGGATGATGCATAATAAAAAAATAATAATAATTGACGTTCCAAAGTGATCATTGTGGATGAGGCATAATTAAAAAAAATGATGTACCAAAATGATCACAGTGGATGTCGCATAATAAAAAAAAAGTAATTGACGTTCCAAAGTGATCATTGTGGATGAGGCATAATTAAAAAAAATGATGTACCAAAATGATCACAGTGGATGTTGCATAATAAAAAAAAAATTGACGTTCCAAAGTGATCATAGTGGATGAGGCATAATGGAAAAAAAATGATGTTCCAAAATGATCACAGTGGATGATGCATAATTAAAAAAAATTGATGTTCCCAAATGAACGTGATAAACGTTGCATAATAAAAAAACAGGGAAAAAAAATTGACGTTCCATAATGATCATTGTGGATGAGGCATAATTAAAAAAAAATGATGTTCCAAAATGATCACAGTGGATGATGCATAATAAAAAAATAAAAAATAATTGACGTTCCAAAGTGATCATTGTGGATGAGGCGTAATTAAAAAAATGATGTACCAAAATAATCACAGTGGATGTTGCATAATAAAAAAAATAATAATAATTGACGTTCCAAAGTGATCATTGTGGATGAGGCATAATTAAAAAAAATGATGTATCAAAATATAACAGTGGATGTTGCATAATAAAAAAAAATTGACGTTCCAAAGTGATCATTGTGGATGAGGCATAATTAAAAAATGATGTACCAAAATGATCACAGTGGATGTTGCATAATAAAAAAAAAATTGACGTTCCAAAGTGATCATTGTGGATGAGGCATAATTAAAAAAAATGATGTACCAAAATGATCACAGTGGATGTTGCATAATAAAAAAAAAAATAATTGACGTTCCAAAGTGATCATTGTGGATGAAGCATAATTGAAAAAAAAATGATAATCCAAAATAAACATGATGAACGTTGCATACTAAAAAAAAAAAAATTTTATGTTCCAAAATGATGATGATGACCTTTGCAAAAACTATGAAAGTTATCTCATGTCCCTCCACCGCCATTATATAGAATCAAGCAAATTTACAGTAATTTTATAGTACACATAAGCCATGGGCTCCCTACAAAAACAGTATGAAAATTACGGCAAACGAAATATACGGTTTACGGTATTCATACAGAAATATTTTGTATGGGACAATTTTTTTTTTGTATGAAAGACAATTTTTTTTTCATGGAACCGGATATAAAAAAATGTCCTCTGCAACATTAGTTTTTGCACCAACGCTGTAAGACCTATACTTTCCGAGATACGATGTCGATGGGAGCGAATGGGGGACAAAAGGGGTACTTTAGGATTTATTCCCAACTCATCGGAACTCCCTCTATACGATCCCACCAAACATTTTCACCCTACGAGGGGGCATCTGGGAGAACAAACATGTCAATGAGTCAATCAGTCAGTCAGTCAGTGGTAATCGAGCTTTATATAATATAATAATATGGAAGATATGATGATGATATGCAAATAAACATGTATATAAATTAATTAATGTATTGTATTAGTTATCTGCTTCACATATTACCTACAAAGGGACAACATTTTCTACTTTAACCAGACAAAAAGCTTGTTTTGGATATGATTAGTCACTTTGAATACGACTTGTATTCAAAGTGGCAAGGGGTACCTACAGCTTAAAGAACCGTCTCGCTATCAAGTCCAACATGGCCGTCAAATGTTTATTTCTGGCCCCAAGCCATACGTTTTACACTCTCTTGTTCTGTTAATGATGAGTTGTTGTAACATCAATTTAAATTATCATACCGTGGGCTTTTGCCCACGGTATTAATCGTGTAGAGATCTTCCAAGCTGAATTTACCCGGCCCTCAACCGCGTTAATTTGAAGTTAACTCATAGTAAAATCTTTGAAATAATAAAATAGCTGTAGCACAATTCAAAATTAATAAGTCTACAGATACTGATCGGAGTCGCTACCGGGTACACCTTTCGAAACTCGGGATTCGTCCCATCTGGCCCGGTGGCCCGGTCCCGGTACCGGGCCAGATTTGAAAAATCATGCCAACGAGCCTGTGTTGATCCTATCACTAAAGAAATATCATACTTTATCTCGTTCTTGCTTTCCTTTTGTGAAAATAAAAAGACATCACTATCGCTCACTGTTCTTCGATGATCGTACCCATGGAAATTAAACCGTACTGTGCAAAATGTTAGCTTAAAATACGCCATAAAATATGTTGGTACAATTTTTCAAATCTGTCCCGGTATCGGGGCAGGGCCACCTGGCCAGATGGGACTAATCAAAAACTCGGTTTATGGACTGAGTAGTGTCGTGGTGTATGCTACTATGGGCTCAATTCTGCTAATTTATAAAAAAAACGATGAACGGAGAAAAACGTGAAAAACAGCTTACTGTCATTTAACGATTATGATCGTTGTTCCTGTCATAATCTGTCAAATTTCAATGGTGTCATAGCAACGGCGGTTATTGAAAAATATTGTGTTAGAAGAATAACAAATGGCAACTAAGATAAGTTGCTAATTTGTGACGATACCATTTGTCATAGTGAGGCGATTGGTTTATAGTAGAGGAGACCGTGGAGATCGGCCTTCACCGATCTGATAACCAGATGAGACATATTTTTTATCAAATATAATTTATAAACAAATATGCCTATAATTACTTGCCTATCTAAAAGTGCTCATGGCTATTTTAAATTAAATTATCGTTAATCGATTTTTTTTCATCACTTTCATTCTTTTGATAACCAAATGAATTTTATTTCACTGTTAGTTTTTAACACGCAGAATATGCCTCAGTAGGCTTGCCTACTCATTTCTGTGTATAGCTACCTGGCAAGCCGATGTGAACAGGTAAGTCAATACAGGTGACTCCATCGTTCTGCGTCACCGGCTCTTAGACCATTAGTAGAATTGGGATTTGGGCCCCTGACAGGCTGCTGGGAGCAGGCACCAAAAGTTCGGTCGCTCAGCAAATCTATTACTTAAGACTCTTTCATAAAAATAAGTCTTATTTACTTTGAAATCAATGAAATCACTTTGTTGTTGTGGGAAAAGCAATGGTAATTTTTATGGTCTAAATAATTCTGCGTTATTCCACTCTACTTAATCCAGGTACCTACATATTTATCTAAATTGGTTAAGGTAGCTTTACGAAGTTTATGCTTACCCATATCATGAGATGAGATAGGTGTTAAACTTCCATTTAACGAAGATACGAAGATATTGATTCTCATGCCGCTTCTCTTATCTATATTTTACTTGATACTCGTATATCAGTGGCGGTATTGTATATTATATTTTATCGTATATACTTGGTATTATAGTGAGGCTTGTCAAAATAATATTCGGTGTATGACCGCATTCACGTAGAAAACATTCCCAGCCCTTGCCCTCATCAAGTTCTACGTATTTGTACATAAGCTATATTTTTGAGTAGTAAAGTTACTTGAGAAAGAGCTCGCCCGGGAAACATTACCTACCATCATACCTATTTCTACTACCAAACAGCATTGCTGTGTTTCGGTATGAAAGGTATGGTTTCCGGCGAAATTATAGGCACATGAGGCTTTACACCTTTATTCCTTAAGTTGATGGACGCAGAGCAGTGCATCGTAGGGCACGTTTCTAAGGTGCGTGACCTACGCGGCAATACTTTGCTATAGGTGATGGTTACCACTAAACATCAGGTGGGCGATTGCCTGTTCCATCTACAAGAAGTATAAAAAAAATTGCATTTGACTTTTTAAGCTTTCACTATGCATACGTTAAAGATCTTAAGTCATCAACGATACCCAATAAAACCTTTTAAAGCATCATAATATTTGAGAGTCCTCTGCAGTTTCGTAATTTCAATTTCAAACAACTTGTTGCTTCCATCACAACCCCACCATTTCAGAATCTCCTTGCATTTAGGTAATACTTAACGAACGTTGTATTGAAAAATATGAGATCAAATGTATAAGAGAACTAGTTGAATGCCTGCGACTTCCTCTGCCAATTTTATCGATCACCACAACAGCGTCCAACGATAGAAAAAAACCATCCAGGTGACCTCAAAGGTATTTTTATTAATCAAATTCGGTCTAGCCTTTTAGAAGAAGAGTTATGAATACCGTAATTTTATTTAAAAGATTGAAGTTCTGATTTTGATTGACACCTACCCATTTGATACCATTTTATTTTCGCAGCCGTGAAGTTCCGTGCGCGATTGCTACCTCATTTTGCGCAGGTAGACACTCTGAACAATATGACATTTAGTGGTATACTCGTACCAGCGCTCAACTGTCACGCTGGATCCGGCCAGCTAGTGTAATATAGGCACCGATAACCTGCTTTCGAAAGAAAACTGCTTTTGTTCGCACGCGACCCACGCAAGCAATCGCCATCATAAATCAATGTTTGTCTCGTGACTGGTAAATGCCCAAATTAACGTCGCACTAATATCATTAGTCTGAATAACATACAACAAAGTTACGTTATACCCCATAAACTGTATGCAATTATGGACTTTACGCTGAGAAGTTATGGGTGGTTATGCCTTGTGAGTTGTGTGTCCTGCGATTGTCCGTGGTATGTTGTTTGAATGCTAAAGAAGGATGTATAGCGCGATCTTCGGTTGGATCTAGGCTTTCTCTTTGTGATGCCGCTATGAATTAGGGTTATCACCTAACCCTGCACTGATTTAGTAGAATTCCTTTGGTATCGACGCTTTATTTCACATTATAAATGTTTATGTACCCTCTATTTCAGGAGTTATATGCTGCCTGTTATTTTGGCTTATAGTTTCACTAAAAACAAGTCAAAATTGCGATTTTACGATTGTGGCACTATTTTAATCATCTTCTCGTACTTGTTGGTGCGAGTGATGCAATTACATCATTTGTCTCATTCTAAAGCAGTCTCTTTTACCTCCTTATGTGACGTGATAGCAATCTTCTCGTTTATCCGGCTCATGTAGCTTATTCGGGTCTTTCTTTTCCTCGTTCTCCTTCTATTCTTCTTTCGATGTCTCAAAGGTATAGCTATTTTGACCAATACTTCCCCACGTTCATGGCAGCGGCAGCGTCGGAGCTGGTCATTAGGCCCCCCCATCGTGCAGGTGGCAGGGCAGGATGGGCAATGGGCATGCAAGGACGTGTGCCATTGTTTGGAGCTGGGCACCACACTTGCATTGCGTCGTCGATTTATCTGTAATACCCCATCTACTAAAGTTACACCTGCAGCGCCCGACTTGGGTGCGCAGTCAATAATCAATACATTTATTGCTTGCACTTGGCGTTACGCAAAGTTGTTAGAGGTAGATAGTTTCACATCTGAACCCTGGCAGAGGGTATTATCAACAGGAAGGCAGACCATGTTTTTCGTAAAAATTTTAGTTATTATTTTTAAGCACGTTTATTTAATTATTTTTATTTTATATTATTATTTTACTGACATATCTAAGAATATTGTAATTTGTCACAGGATGGGTAAATGGATTGAATTTAATCAGAGTCTGTTGAGGGTTCCTTTTATTTTATCGCCAACCCAAAAAATAGGTGTTATGTTTGATGGCTATGTCTGTCTGTGTGTCTGTCTGTTTGTCGGCATCGTAGTTCTTCAAACGGATAGACCGATTCGGATGCAGTTTTTTTTTAATAGAAAGCTAGTTTAACTGGGTGGTTCTTAGCTATGTGTGATGAAGTTCAGGTTAGTTCGTAGACTGTCAGCACTTTTACTTTTCGGTAAAGGGATCTCAGCTGTTAAAAGATTATTCTTTACTTTTTAAGTGCCGGGAGTTTACTACTTTTGTAAAAATTAACTTGTTACCTGACTTCGCAGAAGAAAGGTAATGTTTTTCTTTCGATGATGATCGATCAACTGTCAAAATTATCTAGAAATTGAAAAGAATACACTAAAATTCAGTCTGAACTGGGGGTTAAAATGATCACTTGGGGAGAAGGGGGTTTCGTATTACGTTTCAGTACTGTCTCTCCACATCTCTATTTTGTTTGCCCTTTATAAGTTCTCAAAACTTAACACATCAAATGTTTAACTTCCAATTAAACTAAAATGTGTATCCACTTTAATTTATAACACAATACGTTCTATAAAACGATACTTGATAAATGCCGTATTTATAATTATGATTCAATATGCTATCAACCAACAAACCTGAAAACCATGAAATTATTCAATTTACATAATTTACAAGTTTTAAATTTATAATATTAAGTAGATACACCGCGGTTATGTGATCAAGTAATATCCTGTTCATACAAAGATTTTCTGGAAGATATCGCTTTTTGGGATAAGACCGCTCATTGTACGAAATCTTGTATTTGGAAAGTTGTGTTCTGTATTTATTTTGGTGTAATATTATATTGTGTATTTTATTTTATCTTATCTAAAAGTGATTACTTTAGAACCCCGTTAAGATGAAATCCTTTTTCTGCTTAGGTACACTAATTGACTATAGGAGTCTTCTATATAAGACCTGGGTTACATAGGAGTATATCCTAAGAAAGTGTCTCTTTCTTCAAATCTTTTCTCTCATTTCGAGACTCCACAGACTTCTGACCCCTTATTCTGACCCCCACCGTATTGGTTTCAAAGACCAGTGTTACCTTGGTAGTGTCAGTATCAAAGGACTTCTACGAAGACATTGCCAGCCCTGCCAACTCGATAGTAGTCGGCCTTTGTCTCTGGTTGTGGACCTGCGATACTTGCAGATGTGGCATAAATAAATAATGCTGGACATTTTATACTAAGCTATCTAGCCTCAAATTATGCAAAGCTTGTACGTCTTGTACTATGGTAGCTATATACCTTTTGAAAGTATTAGGTATGAACACTATTTTTACTAAAAATGAGATATTTACCATGATTTGTGAGTTTTCAGAGTCCCAATATTTACGCTATGAATTTATCCGTGATCACGACGCACGATAACTGATAGAATACTGTCATTTTTTTATATACATACTTATAATCTATAAAAAACACTGAGACACGGATATCTGTAGATCATGCAAACATTTGTTTCGCGACGGGAATCGTACCCGCAAGCTTCTGTGTATCGCCCACTGCACCATGGAGTTCGTGAATCATAGGTTTGTTGACAGTGTATCTCAGACCGACGCGACGTAAGACCGCTCTTACTAGGTATCTCCTCCTACTCCTGGTGTTTTAATTATTTCTTCATGTTAATTTCATTGGTTTACAAGAAAGCCTACATTACAATGAATGTAAACTTTACTGTATCATAATGTGGTCTTATTATCTCAAACCTCTCGGACTAAACGATTTCAATAAGGTGACTTTCTTTTGATTATCTACTTGAAGAAAGATTCGATTTATATGCATAGAACTGATTAATGTTAATACATACAAACACCAATTCTTCGAAGTAGAATTGGATGCCCTATTCAAGGATACCACTTACCACTAACTATACATAGAGTGACCAAAAAATACCTTGTAAAATCCACCATATTCCCCCATGATTCATATTGAAAATGCCTTACAATACAAAGTACGATTCTGAATCACCCGAACGGCAGGAGTCCATCGGTTTGCAATAAACCATGTCGCTCTATCTAAAGGTTCGTAGCTCGATAAATATATTTCCTAGTGCACGCACAACAATTAAATTATCATAGGGAAGTCACCGCACGCGACCGTTGAGTTATAGGGACGAATCGATATCTGGAGGCGAAGGGAGAAACGGTGCAAGTCACGATATGACAGATTTAGGGCGGGGTCGAAAGATGGATGCTTGTGATAGAATATATACTCTTTATTGCAACCAAATAAATATAGTAATAAAGGAATACACAATATTTAGAGGTACAATAGACGATCTTATTGCTAAAAGCTATCCTACTAACCCATTTGACGACATCCGTGGCGCAGTAGGCGAATAGCTGTCTGAGACGCAGGAGGTTGCGGGTTCCATTCCCGCTGCGGAACAAATGATTGCATGATCTACAGATATTTGTCAAGGTTTAGTTGTTTCTCTATAAATTATAAGTATTTATTTACAAAATCCTATTGTACAAGCTTTGCTTAGTTTGGGAATAGACGACGCTGTGTGAAATTCAAATACATTCAAAAAATCATTTATAGTGAAACGCAGGTACTTAATATAGATGTTAATAATTCACTGATGTTTACTGTTTAACAAAAAAAAAATTGGTGTACAATTTGCATTATGTATATAAATAGCAGGTATTTTATTAATGATCACAGTTGTTTTATAGTAAAAATAGTTAATTGATGAGTAGGTACTTACAATCGCCAAAGTTCTCAAGAGCTTTAACTTCGGCAGACGTCCGAACACGCGATACGACAGGTCACCGTCATTATTATACATTAGTATTGCTATTGAGTCAACATTCTTTATGAATACTAAAAATATATATTTCCCTGGGTGAATTCATTGGACATGTTGTTTGCCGTTTGCCTGAAACAAGTGGATAATTGAATATTAAGTATTAATAAATCTCATACTATACTCACCAGATTTCAAATAAGAAAATGAGGTTTAACAATATCATGATTTTTAAAATCTGCATCATTATCTCGATCCATTTAAAATTTGGGACACATTTAAATATTGCTCTTCACTGTGGAACTTCAAAATAATAACGAAACTTATCGAAATATCAAATTCTGTACGCGAATTTAAATTGTATACTTATATACTTTATTGAAGTAACGGCAGACAAGATTGCTGGTTGAAGCTATATCGGTGTTATTTACGATATTTACAGATTAAATCAAGGAAAGATGAGAGAAATGCATTTTATTTGAACAAAAATATAAATAATTTACGATATTTACTGAATGCAAGTAAAACAATTGAGCTAACGAAGATCGTTACCGCATATTTTTTAATACTCAAATAAATAAGAAACATTGTATCATTCAGTCGCTGTTCGTTTTATTGTTTATAAAAATACAATGTTTATATTCTTTCTTTGTTTGCTCATTTGCCTCTACCCAACATTTTATGGTTTTATCTCATTTCACCTTCTTAAATATATAAAATATAATAATAATTAAAAGTAGGTAAGTATGAATTACCTTTATGAAATTTGGAATGCAAATAAGAATAAATAAAAACTCTCGTTGCTTTTAATTATTAATTATCATTTAATAAATTAAATAACTAAATAATCAAATTTATCAAATCTGTACTTACTCGTGTCTGCCAGTATTGGTTTTGCCGACTGGGTGGCTGACGTCAATTACCGGAGTTATTGCGAGGACAGATCGTGAGCTTGTGTCCCCGGAATGCATGTACCCGGTACCTTTGCACATGCGCAAGAAACCCATCAGATCTGCTGAAGCTGGCTCTTCAAAACTTGTGAAGAATATTGCATCATGTGGCTCCTGCCGGGACTAACACCGGGAGCACTTATAGTATTTTTATTTTTAAAGTATTATCCGACACTTACGGGAAATCTTAAGATTTTTATAACCATCTCAAAAATTATCCCGTCCGGCTTGAAAGTTTTTGGGATGCTTTCAAAAATATTAACACTTATTATCTTAATTTAATATGTAAATAAATATATACCAAATTAAAACAACAATTTTTAAATATTGAATTATGTGAAACATATTTACCCATTTCTGTCACATTTTAGAATTAAAATCTCACAATTGGACATAACCAATTCAATTGGATAAAATTATCCAGTTCTATCTTCATTATGAAAAAGCCCTAATGTTCTCGATGCCACGATCGAAGGACGTGCATGGAAATCTGTATTTTTTCAGTTACTTTACTTTGTCTATGAGCGATCGTGTCGGATATGTTTGAAATAAGTTAAAATTGTTCTGACTTAGCGTCGCTTACACCAGAGCTTTGCGAGAAAGTTAAGCGATGAGTGAGGAGAAAAGTCACAAATTGCTTTATTTGTCTTGCCTCGTACAACAGCTATCCTATAAATGGATTTAAAACACATCCCTAGCTTAGCAAGTTCTTTGGTGGCAGGGTTATACTAAGTTTAAAGTACTGTAACCTAGAATCTAAGACTTATATCTGGAACCTAATTTATGTGTCGTTAAATTACTGTAAAAAAGCGTATTAACCTAGTTTCAAAATTTTTTTTAAGTACGGTCGTCAACCGTCTTGGCGATAGTTGTTGATAGTATACGGGAGGTGGTTATGAATCCCGGCTGCACACCAATAGATTGTTGTGTAAAAATGTGCGCATTTACACGAGTTGAAAACGGTGAAAGAACATATGGTTATTAAACTTGCGAGTTAGTTAGCTCATATTTACTTTCTCTGTGCGTGGTCCGACACGCGCTTGACAAATTATTTATTTAAAATACCTTCCAAAATGGATCACGAATGTTTTTTTTAATACGTTTTGGAGATGGTACAGGCTTATGCCCCACATGATGTTAAGTGGTAACCATCCGCCTATAACAAAGTATTGCCTCGTAGGCATACTTCGAATAAGAATATTCTCGAATGTTTGTGTATAGAGAAGAATAAAATATATTTGTGTGTGTAAACTTATATTGAAGCTTGAGCTATTTATCATTGCTATTTTACGTTTTCTTAACTAATGAGTTACATGAAAGCTCTACAAATCAATTCGTTCATTAAAATTAAATCTGTGTTTCCGTTTTTGTACAACAAAGGCTGACCCCTAAGAACATGTTTAATTGTCTTTGGATAAAGGAAAGTCAGGGGTCAACTGTTACCTCAACATAGAAAATAGGAGCCAGATGAAAGTGCTGATGGAAGGTAATTTTAGTAGTCGATTCAGGTACAATTTATGTTGTTTGGAGAGGCTTCATTCTTTACTTATTTTATGATTTGCTTGCACAACGATCCCTAAAGGTATTTAGCGAAGCGTTTAAGTTTGACGTATTCGTATGATTTGAAAACTTTCTAAATCACATTTAGCCACTAAATACTTTTAGGCATAGTTGCGCAAGTCGGTCTAAGTTTTATATTTTATGCACTATGATTTTCGTTTGTGTCTATGTCAGTATTAAAATGTGAAAGGGAATTTGTTTGTTACGCTTTCACGTCGTAACGGCGGAACCGATTTCAATAAAATTTGTTTTATATGTAGATTACCTGGATTAATACATAAGTTACTTTTTGTTGACAGACCACGATTGAGAAGCCACGGGCGGAAGCTACGGATATATCAGTTAATACTCTTTATACCTAAGGTTGGATGGCAATGAATGAGGTTTCAATGAATGAGGTTTCCAAATAATTTTAACATTGTATGTGTGAGTACCAAGGAAAATTCTTTGGTCAGTGCGTATGTAAGTACTTACGTAGCGAAGTTACTTGCTTATTTCATTTATAATATAATATATATATTTTTTGACATGACCCGCCCAGTCCCATTTGAGTCTTGCAGCCTTATATCCCATATCGATGATTTCAGTCCTAGAGCGTAGAGTAGTGTTGCGGATTCTATCGGTTCGCTTAACAACTAAAATGCTACGCTCCATCGCTCTTTGGCACACCCCGAGTTAGATAGTCTCTCCCTCCCAGATAGTCTCTTTCAAGAACAGTCAAGATCGAGATGTAGACCGTCGTGTCGAAGAGCTAGTGATTCATGAAAGAGCTAACGAAAGGCAACCTCCCATTGTCTGCAAACTATTATTATTAATAAAAAAACACTTATTAAACACATAACAACCGTTTTTCCAAACACTAAAAGCTAATATATTATAACCTGTCTGTAAAAAGACACCTTTACGTCACTCACACACCTTTTACGATAATTTTTCGATTTATAACGTTGATTATAAAAGTATCCACATGTAATTGCTTATCTTGTAACAATTTTGCTATTAAGCTCTTGGAAATCTAATAGGTCAGATTTGACAGGTGTCAAAATACTACCAACGATCAGCATAACCAAATGATCAACATTAGAATAACATCTTGTCGAAATATTGATCCAGGATTAACTAGTGTTTTGGAGTTTTATTTTAATAAAAAGTGTCAAAGTCAAAAATTTTAATTCATTAAAATCACAAGGATCACTTTGAAACGTCAATTTAACTGCCTGTTCCTTCGCGACCAAGCTAGGAAAAAAGGCAAGAAACAAGGCTGGTTGTTTTTTTAATGATCCTTTTAGAATACATAACAATACAGAAAATAAATTACGTCTAATTACGAATTAAGTAAATACGATTAAGTAAATTACGAAATTGTAACATTTTGAACGAGTTGGAGCAATTTCAATCCCTAGCTTCTCTATCATCTAAATAATCCGATATTTTATAGTAGGCTTTTTTTATAAAGATTTTGTTTAATTACGTTTCTAAATTTGTTTATTGTCAATACAATAGCTTGGAAGTTTGTTATAAAAGCGTACACCTTGCCCTTTAAACGATTTACTAGCTTTATCGAGTCTAAAAGTGGCAACAGCGAGTTTATCTTTATTTTTAGTATTAAAATAATGATTATCGCTACTTTTCTTAAACAAATTAATATATTTGTGAACATATAATACATCGGATTTTCATAGATGTATTGACAAGGAAATGTCATAATATTTATTTTTTTAAACTTATTGCTTAATGATTCTCTGGAGCCCATATTATAAATTGCACGAACAGCCCTCTTCTGCAACGGTGTTTATATCTGCAGTACTCCCCCACAGCAGTATACCGTATGACATAATGCTGTGGAAGTAGCTGAAGTAAACTAGTCTAGCTGTGTCTACGTCTGTAAAAAGACGGATCTTTTTGACTGCGCAAGTGAAACTTGGTGCTTATTAGTTATACTCATTATGATAGTGTATTGTTCTTCTTCTTCTTCATGTCCTTTTCCACATTATGCGGGTTCGGCACAACATGTATTCCTCCTCCACATGTCTCTATTAGGCGTCAACTCCGTTGTCACTTCCTTCCTACCCATATCATTCTTCACACAGTCCATCCATCTCTTTTTCGGCCTTCCTCTACTTCTATATCCAATCACCCTCATATCTAACACTCTTTGGTGACTAAAAGAGTGTTAGATATGTTGTAGTGATTTTTTTCCCTACGCATGATATGCCCATACCACGCTAGCCTCTTACTCCTCAAGTTTTCTATCACTGGCGCTACTTTTAAAATTCCTCTTTTATACTCATTCCTTATCTTATCCATTCTCGTTACATTCATCTCAATATTCGCATTTCCGCCGCGTGCACTCTTCTTTCATCTATCCCTTTAGTGGCTCAGCACTCAGAACCATACAATACGACAGGTCTTATGATCGTCTTGTAAATTTCTCCCTTAAGTTTAAGAGGCATTCGAGGATCGCACAATGTTTTAGTTTTATTTATACTACGTGTTTCGTATCGTACGATATTAAATGAAAACACGGTTAGGGCTAATGACTAGTATTGTTCTGAAATAGGTTATTACAAATTCATTATAATACAAAAAAAAAATCTTTGCATTTTGCCTCAATACTCGATCTCATCTACGGTTTACCATTTAAGATTATTTATATTTCAAAACGCTTACAAAATAAACCTATTATGGAAATTAATATTGTTTAGGTACATAAATAGGTAGACCAAGAATATTAATTTTAATGAGTATTACTTACATTACATGCATATTTAGGTAATTATACAAATCATAAAATCATCAATTAGATCACTCGAGTCACTGAACAAGGTTTTGATTGTGGGTACGAAGTTAATAAAAAATAAATAAAGTTAAGTTCTCTATTAAATTGTAAATTAAGTAACATTTAATGTAGTGTATAAATATTATAATCATCAGTCAACCTTTACAATAACTACATACTCGTAGTATGTTTTAAATTAAAATATTGATCTTCCCGTAAACGCTGATAACCATGATATCGAGTTGTCAGATTATTAGAGAGAAAACGTGCGTATTTATAAAGCTATTTTGTAAAATTATTTATTTTTAAAACAGTATGCTAGTTAAGTACCTACATGTAATTGCTGAGAAGGTTGCACATACGTAAGTTTAACAGGTGGTGGCTACTTTTTTAAGCATATTTACTTTATTCATTTAGACGTCCAATAGTCGTGATGGCTTTGTGATGTACGGCGACTTCCGATTTGGAGGTTGTGGTTCGACTCTCGGCCTGTTGCAGTTTGTAAAATAGGTTTTTTTGCAAATTTATTACCATAGGTAATTATAAATTTTCATATATACTAATATTTTTATTACTTTAATTAATTTATTATTTGTGGTTATATTGTTTGCATACGTCCAAGAATCTACCTAGGCCAAATAGTCTCATTCAAGGACAGGCAGGTTAAGGAAATCGCCGGCGAACCGAAAATGCCTGGAGGAGCTATTGGGCCATGGGAGATATGATGAAAGGAGATCTTTCCTTATCGCTCAAGACAAAGCTAATGGACGTGTGCATCCTCCCCGTTTTGATATATGGTGCGTAGAACTGGTCACTGACCAACATTTTAAAGTCCAACCTCAAAGTTTGTCAGCGTGCGATGGAACGTAGCATTTTGCGTGTCAAGCGAACGGACACAGTCCGGAACACTGAACTGCCCTCAGAGACCAAAATTGTTGACGTAGCCACCAAAGCCACTCATCTGAAATGGAACTAGGCTGAGCATGTCTGTCGCATGCCAATTGAACTGTGGGCAAGGACAGCCACCGAGTGGCGTCCTGTCCCAGCGAGAAGGCGACGCGGTAGACCGAAACGTAGATGGCGGGACGAGCTGGATAAATTCCTAACGGATTGGCCACAATCAAGGCTACAACCAAGGCCTTTGCCCAGCAGTGGGACACGAATGACTGATAATAATAATATTGTTTATCTACGTATTTGTTATTACATATTTTATAACTGAGATTTTGTGTTAGTTTTAAGGATTGTGTAATGTATGGATTGTATTTTTATCTGAAATAAATGAATTAATAATAATAACATCAAGTCCTAAAATAACCATGAAACAGTCTGTATAAAACAGGCAAACAAATCATATTCATTCATCATGTAAGTAGGTACCTGTTATACTGACTAAGCGACTAAGTGGCTTTTTTCATTTAGTGTTGAATACCACTTCAGCATCAATACACTAATGTAGTCTATTTATGATGTTTTGGGCCACTTTTATGTCATCCTTCCAAATCATGGCGTGAAAACGGAATGATGCAAAAGTCACCATGAGATCCATTTCCTACCCCCAACACAGGTCAACCAACGAATTTTACAAACCAGTTCATTACTTCTACCCCACCCTGTACAAAACGGTTTTCCGTACAAAATGTAAAAACTTTTTACAAAGGCAATTTGAAAGTATACGAGATTCAAAGTTCTGTATTTCATTTAAATGTTACATTGTGAACGAATTCCTTCGTACCTAGTTAATTTTATTAGCGCACATTTAAAAGAGTTACACACTCATAAAACCTGCAATTTCTAATAGACGCACGTATTTAAAAACAATTTTCACATCGTAAAGCAATAAACAAATACTAAGTGGATGCAATAACTATAGTTAATTGTAAACCAACAACATCAAATTGATAGGCCGTTAGCGGGACATAAACCGACACCAATGAGCACAGCTGCACCAATTTACGGTACCGTTTATGGTATAAGCTTTTGGAGGAAAAGCGATTCCTCGATAAGAGTTCCTGCAATATCGCTGCAACCCCATTACATCCGTCAAACGATGGTCCAAATTAGAATCGAACATAGTTAACATGTAGGTATTTTATTTTATACTAGTTGACCCGCCGAACTTCCTACCGCCTTGACATGCATATGACGCGGGCTGGCAATGTACGTCACCCGGGTAGAATTGTCAGTCGGCCATAAATTATGTATGAGAAAATGCATTTTCGTCATAATTTATTTTTGCGTAAAATTTTCCGATATTTTAAAAGTTATTCTGCTATTCGGGATGGAGACAAATACACCAAAACAAAAACCATGAAAATCGGTCCCGCCGTTCTCGAGTTATAAGTGTTTGAACAAACCCGACTTTGTTTTATACATTAAGACTAGCTGACCCGGCGAACTTTGTACCACCTAACAGTCAATGAATAAAATAATTGCTTCAGCGATTGTCATGTCCCAATGAGTATCGTTTTCAAACAAATTTAGCTCTTGCCATGCTGCACGAAATGTTGGGCACACTATACCATTAAAAGTTCGTAGTGATTCAAATGATGTTGGCCCACGAACATTTACCAGCAACAACCGCAAATAGAAACATTCATCATTCTTTGGATGAACTGTGTACCTAAATACGACCAAGAGCATCGTAGAACGCATATCCGGATGATCAGGAACCGCATCGCCTTGCCTCCGACGTAAAAATTTCTTCGATGAAGCGTTCCAAGTATAATAACGTGGCATCTCCGAGTAAGGCAACGTTCGTGCGAACGGATTGCTTTGGCAAGTCGTAAAGAAACTGGTCACCCACCAGCCATTCACTCACTCACTATTCACTATTGGTTGACTGGCCTCTGTGGCTAGTTGTTGCCACAATTATGCCAATGTCAAGTCGACAGGTATAAAACGGTAAAACGATGGAGTTCCGAGTATTGAAATGGTCTGCCAGTGTTTACAGAGGGAGACTCAACCTAAATTTTGACTACAAGGTGATTTATTATACCTAAAAGCAAACAACACAATTGACATACACAACACAAATCAAATATATACACAACACAAATACAGCACATAAAAACATAGAATTAGTAAGTAGGCCCTCCAGCCATTATTTATTTAATATACTGACTCTGACTGGATTGACAGAATAATCTGGAATGATTGAAATAATCTGGATAGTGACACCAATCAATTTGACGTTTTTTTTATTCAGTTATTTGTCATTTGTTGTTTATTTATATACCTTGATATATTTTCCTTAGTTTACACAAAATAAATTTCTGAACGCACGAATAAATATTTGACAACCAATATATATGTCAATCCTTTTTCATTACTGATATTAATCTACATATTTAAAATTTATCTGAATATTGTGGATGTATCTTGTCGATTCAAAACCTTTATATAAATACGTTCTTTAGTTTGAGAGGAGAGTTTACCGTATCGACGGGATGAACATTAAATGTATACAGTTACGAAACCCATGAACATTTTGTATGGGAAAATGTTTTTTCTTTTATTTTATTTTTTCGTCACTTTTTCAATATTTTTAATAAATAATTTAATAGTCGGGATGGAGACAAATACACCAAATTAAAACCATGAAAATCGGTCTCGCAGTTCTCGATTTATAAGTGTTCGAACAAACCCGACTTTGTTTTATATATTAAAAAAATAAGATTGTGTCGCAATATGAGCGTGGAGTTTTCTAACTCTGAAGACCGAGTGAGGTTAGTTCCTGCAGCTGCCATCACTTCTCGACGGTGGCTCCAAGTACTCCAGTCTGCCCGCGACCACTGCTGTTGCAACACAGTCAAAACGTCGGGATGATTAATAAAAAGGTAAATACGAATTAAATACCTGTTTAGTATTAGTATCAGTGCGAGGCGAGACGTTATTCGGAGCGGATCGCACTCATCCTAATGAAGGTTCACGAATTGAACCGAAACATTTTCGGTCGAGACATTGATAAGACGGTACGTGATAAGTATAATAGAATAGAATAGAATAGAAAAATGTTTATTTTGCATCACAAGTGTACAATGGCTTAGACAAATGGGTTTAAATTAATGAACAAATTTGTGAGCAAAAATGGTCACCACTCAGCATTGTGCTATTGTAGCATATTTATACTACTATAGCGCTGGTCTTCCGTGGTGCCGTTGCCGTGTGCAGGGCAGCAACTGTGTTTACAATTACCTATCGATACACATTGCCAGTACATACATATAAACTTTCGGACTCGTTTAGGTACCTCCCTACTTACGAACTATTAAAACATACAAAACATGAAAATACACAATCATAAACAGTTAACAGACATAATTAAAATAGTTTTGAAAAATTAACAATTAAAAAATAAAAATATAATACTAAATAATAATATAATATGTATAATATTGCTGGACATTTCACACAGCGCTATCTAGCCTCAGATTAAGCAGAGCTTGTACTATGAGAACCAGATAACTGATATACTACTTATATACTTATTTTTTTGTATATACATACTTATATTATATAGAAAAACATCCAGACCCGAAACAAATATTTGTAGATCATGCAAACATTTGTTCCGCGGCGGGAATCAAACCCGGAACCTCCTGCGTCTGTGCGGAATAAATTCCGTATTTATAATTGCTAATGCCAATTGCAAAAAAAAAAAATAATGATTAATATTAGTTTCTAAGTATTATAAAGTAAGGTAAGGCAAGTAAGGTTAAGCTGGAAGAAAATGCCAATTAGCATTAAGTTTGCCTACGCATTAATAATATCTCGTGTCTTCTCAGTACGGCAAGACAAAACGCTCTAAGTTTATAAGATACAGCAAAACCAAAATCGAGGATAATACAACGTCTAAGAACGGCCGCCCGCCTCCCAATTCCCGATCCAACAATTTGAGACGATAAAACCGAAGGCCGAACGATCACCGAGACAAAGAGGACAAATCAATGCAAGGTGCCATTTGTGTCCAGTTGGCCAAGACAACACTGATTGATGAATTGGACAATTTGTGATTAAGTTTGGACAATAGATTGCTCAATATTTAAGAGAGTAGGGTGGGTTTGTTCATAATGTAACCTTTGATCGTACAGCTGTGTTGAGGTACATATTCTCAAAAGGAATATACAAGTATTTTATGTAATACGGAGCAGTTGAGCTGAATCGTTTGCAACAGTCTTTAGATGATCATTTTTTTTCTTATGTATTTTTACTATTCATATAAATAATTGTATTGTTATTTATATATAATAATGGTTAATAAATGTATAGTTTTTCTGTAACTTATAACCAGTCTTCCAATCATCTGCTTCTAGGACTTTGGTTTTCAAATGGATAAAGAGAGAATAATTTCTGTACATCAAATAATGTTACTCGAAGGTCGTGAAATAGGCGCTAACTTAACAATAGACTGCCTATGAATATCCAGACATAATATTTAAAAAATATATATTATTTCTGTCTGTTTTAATGACTAAACGGCTGGGCCGATGTTGATGGGTGATAGCTTGTTCCTTATAACTTTAACAGCGGCATTCTGACGCACAAATGACGCAAAAATCATACGAATATTATAAATGCGAAAGTGTGTTTGTTAGTTTGTTTGTTTGTTACCTTTTCATGACTAAATGGCTGAACGGATCGTAATTAAATTTGGCAAGGAGATAGATTATATCCTGGAGAAGGACATAGGCTACATTTTGTCTCAAAAAATAATCTTAAATGGGGTGTAATAGGAGTTGAAAGTTTGTATAGACAATGTTTTTCTCCTCTAGGAAAACATTGTTAAAACATAATTCCTCAAGTTCCGTATCAGAAAATTCATATTTAGGCTTTTGGTATGAAATAAAGAAATACGTGTTTTAACTGTTTTGCTAAATAATCCCTAAAGAGGGGGGCAAAGTAACGGGTTAAAATTACGAGGTATTCTTTAGATGCACGCCCTATGTACAGTTGGTATATAGATAGATTGTGACCGGGATTGGGACATAGGCTACTTTTTACCCAACTGCGCAGGAGGGTAATGTTTGTATTGACCAACCACGCGTGCGAAGCCGCGGGCGGGTCAGCTAGTTTTATTACCATATTAGCCATTATAAACCATATTATGGTAAAACACCCAAGCCTTAACTATGGTATGCTTAAGACAAATAATGTTACAGATTTTCAGAGTTTACAAGCAAGCCGCTAACGGCTAGGTCAACAAAACTGCTTGAAATAAATCACGAAAATATTTTTAATAAAATATAATATCGTCTATAGCTAAGATAAACAAAATTATACCATAATGTCATACAAAGATGACCTAACAAATCATTCAAAGATTTTCTCCATTGACCACGGTTGCAGTATAGCCCAGCCTGTTCCACATATTTCAATCCAGTCATTGAGTCGTCCGCGTCGACGTCGCTATATGCAGTTGTCTAATTTATACGCTCATTGTGACCACGAGGGACCATTCACGAAGGTCTTGGACGGTTCAGATTCAGGAATCGAGATAAAATGAGTTCGTGAACCAATCTGAAGCATGGTTCTAGTTTTTCTCTTCATGATTACCATTCGGTCAAATTACGAGCACATATGACACCCGTAATGGACGCTGGGCAGTGCATCGTAGGACACGTTCCTAAGGTGCGTGACCTACGAGGCAATGCTTAGTTACAGGCGATAGTTACCACTTAACATCAGGTGGGCCATTTGCTTGTTTCAGATCAAAGTTGAACATAACAAAAAAAAAATGAATGCCGTAATTTGAACGTGGGATTCACTATTGACATTATCTCTATTTAAAATTGTTTATTTAGTTTTTTTTATCCAAAAGTAACTTTTTAACAAAAATATAACCAACTTAAAAAGTAAGGAAAGAAAAAAGACCAATATGACAGCATATCCTTTTAAATAAAAAAAGAATTTTCTATTAATAAATGACTGTTGATAGATTGGTTGATAAACCAATCTATGTTTTTTGGGATCCCATCATCAGATCCTAACTTGGTGCCAATGGGACCACTTGAAAATTATACCCTTTTAAACAAAAAAATAATTTCTCGAATCGGTCCCGGCGTCTTCGAGTAATCGCGTAACATACATACAAAAAAAAACAAAATAATACGGTCGAATTGAGAACTTTCTTCTTTTTTGAAGTCGGTTAAAAATGAATTATCACGTAGTACTTTTTATACAGTAAATAAATAAATAATTTTCTAAGACTAAGGGTGCATTTCCACCACAGATGTGCGAGACGCGGTGAGGAAAATTATCACCGATAGGTGTTTACTTATAAAACTTTCGTGCTTTATTTCAATAACTTTTACGGGATTTATTACGTATCGTTTTATCGCTCTCACGACTGACAATTTTTCGGTTCAATTCGCGAACCTTCATCTGGGTAAGTGCGATCCGCTTCGCACTGCGTCTCGCCTCGCACGGCTCGCACTATGCACCGCAGCCCTCTGCGTGCGTGTAGACGGGTGCGTTTTTGGGGGTTACGTCAATGGTCGCCCATCGTGTTGAGAGGCTGCATCATAACCATTATCATCACTTCTGTTCTCTTCAGTAGTCCTCGGTACGGTACAAACACCGTAACACCGATAAAACGGTAACTTATGACTCCGGTATTTATAATAATGACCTATAGGATTCTTCATTTCCATAGCCTCTCATACCGCAGATATCCTATTGATTAATTGATTCCTCACTCACTGCTTAGCTTCCTCGCACAGATCTGGTGAAAACGCACCCTAAGGCTGACTGTCCATTGACGCGGAGAGAGGCAGCGGAGCGGAGAAACGAAGAAATATTAACCAATAGGATTGCATGAAATTCTATTCATGCAATCCTATTGGTTAATATTTCCTGGTTTTATTTCTTCGTTTCTCCGCTCCGCTGCCTCTCTCCGCGTCAATGGACAGGCAGCCTTACACGCAAGTCAGACAGTTGAAACGTAAGGCGAGGACGGGGCAAAGACGTGGTGCCCCTTTCTAACAAATATGTATGGAAGCGTCCCACCTGCGTACCGTCTCCTTTGTCTGTTCTGAAAAGTATTCTCTTCTCGAAATTTCTCGAAGCTAAAGTCCAAAAGCTTAATGGTTCTACACGTAGGTTTATGTGTAAATCGCTTTCTCAACTCAATGGCGCTACATTCGATTTTAATTTTATATTTCTTTAATATTTGCACCTTGTTACATAAACATACAATTGACGAACTTCTATGATCGTGGGAGCCAGACTCATTCACTGAGAAATCATTCACGCTCGACACAATATTTTGAAATATTTTCTTAGCCTAAAATCGTAAAGTCAGTCTCTTAATGGATTAGCAGGTCTCACAAGGTCTTTTTTTTGCTGCTGGTAAGCGATGATGCAGTCTACGATGGTACACGCTTGCCTAGAAGAAACCTATTCACTCGCGACTTGAAGACCCCTAGGTTGTAGTTATCATCAAACACAGACTCAGGCAAGGCGTTCCACTCCTTGGCGGTGTGCATATAAAGGTGGAAGAGTACCGCTTTGTGCGTATGGGAGGTATGTCTACCATGTAGCGCTGGCACACCACGGAGCGTCTGGTTGTCCGATGATAGAAAGGGGATGGTGGGATCAGGTTGAACAGCTCCGCAGCACACCCCGATATGTATCCGATAAAAAACTGAGAGGCTTGCAACCTTTTGACGATGCTCGAGGCTGTGGAACCTTACTAGTTCACAAACGTACTAAAATGTATTGGCGTGATCATTAACGGGTGCTCATGGAAATTTTATAGTTCGGGTATGATAGGTGTCAAAATCTTCTTCATCGTTTCGCTATGGTTCCTAACTAAATATTACATTTTCTATTGCCAATACTTGGGTACTGCAACAGCGTAGACTGCGGCGGTACAAGTGTCCCGCATAGTATAAGAATTAGGGTACGATGGGCAGCTTATAGATAGTTTATATTAGAATGCAAGAGAAAGTTAATGATTGAATGAGATGAGAGTTGACGACATCCGTGGCGCAGTGGGTGAATAGCCGGCTGAGACGCAGGAAGTAACGGGTTCGATTCCCACCGCGAAACAAATGTTTGTATGATTTACAGACATTAGTTCCGGGTCTGGATATTTTTTTATGTATTATAAGTATGCATTTACAAAAAATAGCGCTGTGTGAAAATTCCAACCATATTTATTTATTAATGTAAGGTTAGTTTAAGAATCAAATGATACAATATCAGAATATCGTCCTATCGAAATGTTGATCCCGGATTAACTAGTGTGTCCGAGTGTAATTTTTAATATAGAGTTGAAACTTTGTGCTTATTAATTATACCTACGCTTTTTATAGTGTATGGATAACATAATAATTATTTGGCGTTCGTACAAAGTTATCACGGCATGCAAAATGGGCGTATTGTACCTCTCTGTACACGTGGAGCCTGTGGGCGAAGTACAGCGCCAACCGCGTCCAGTATAACAATGCACTCAGAGCGGTGCTGGGGCTGCCCCACTACTATAGTACATCAGGGATGCTAAACTGCTTCCCTGCCTGATAGGTGTCAAATTAGATCGATTAGATTTCCTGTAGTAGCATAGGAGACTGACTTCACGATAATTGACCGATATTATTAGGGACATAACTTTTGATTTATCAATACAAGTTTTTAAGTCAACGTTTTGACATTATTTGAAGATGAAACACAGTGTCAGTTTGTTATACAGGTGGCAGACACATTGACGTCCATAAAAAATTTTGGTCCCTCGTATCGTTGGGTATCCGAATCACCACGTATGTTCCTCGACTTACCATAACACGAAAACTCTGAAAAGTCGCGGAACATACATGGGGTGATTCGCATACCCCAAGATTACATAAATTTTTGTTTGGACGTCTATATTTTGGCCAACCTATATAACATAATTTAGATATCTCTATTGACGGTTACAATTTCTTAAAAAAAGACGACACAAAAGCTCCAAGATAACAAGATTATTTTAATAACTTCCTTGAGTTGTAATTTTTACTCCTGTCAGGTAACAATCACAACTAATTATGGCAACAGCGAGCTTAAATTTATTGTTTTTCAATTTAATAGACCATAAATTGAATATTGCTGGTCTAAATTATTTACAGCAATAACAGTTACGAAAATGCTATAAAATTTAATATCTATGTATATGTTATAGTCAAAGATGGAAACTCCGGTGCTACTTGGATTGGCTAGTCAAATCTTAGGAAGTCTTAGTCAGAGTTCAAAACAATAGTGTGTTTCGGCATTTGACTAACGAATTTATGTCTAATACTAGCTGTACTAGGTAACCTAGAAATAAAGCTTAACTCGCTGTTGCAACTTGACTTAACGCCCTATTTTTATCCCATGTGACCTGGTTTATGGGATAAAAGGTAGCCTATATGTTAATCCAGGTTATAATCTACGTATATACTAAGTTTAATCGAAATCGGTTCAGCTGTTACAACGTGATTGTGTAACAAACAAACAAATAAACAAACATCCAAACTTTCGCATTTATAATATTAGTGTGATTAGGAAAGACTAAATTGGACGGTCAAACGCCGAAACTCAATACGAGCAAATCGGTGTTTTTTTATACAATTATGTTAGCAAACAAGTATACGGCCCACTTGATGGTAAGTGGTTACCGTAGCCTCTGGATGTTTGTAATATTAATTTTAATGTTTATTGTTTCAATATAAGAAAAAAAAATAATAAAAATAAATATTGCTGGACATTTCACACAGCGCTATCTAGCCCAAATTAAACAGAGCTTGTACTATGGGAACCAGATAACTGATAGAATACTTATATACATTTTTTTTGTAAATACATACTTATAATATATAGAGAAACAACCAGACCCGGAACAAATATCTGTAGATCATGCAAACATTTGTTCCGCAGCGGGGATCGAACCCGCTACCTCCTGCGTCTCAGCCGGCTATTCGCCCACTGCACCACGGAGGTTGTCAATTGTATAAATATTTTATTAACAGATACTGGTAAAAGTAGAGTCATTTTGAAAATATCTTAAAAAGCACCCCACGCTTTTTACAATAAAATATTTTTTTTAATCACATTCTTAATTTAAATTTATTATAAATTATTTTCTCCTTTTTAATTCGATTTCTACAAAAGCGTGTTTTTTAATATTTTTTAACTATTACTTATTTTTTATGTACATACATACATACCAAGCTAATAAAAGCGTATTAAAAATACACTTTATTTTTACAAAGTGATGCGTTGTTGCATTTTGAGGTGAACAATACGTTTGATCTAAAAGACAAAAATCCAAAATTATCAAGTGCAGTACAAATCGACGTTTGATGAATTTGCCAGTCGCTTTTAGGATAGACTAGGCAAAGTTGGAAACAGATTATTTTGGTTTCGACGTTCGACTTAAAAGTTAGGTATTTCTAGGTTTCAATACACAAATCGCATTCAAATACACAATCAGTCAAAGGCAGAAATTTGAATCTATTTAGGGGTTTCCCGAAAAACGTTTGCCAAACCTAGGATAAACCAGTAATTCCGCGAAGAGGCTACATATCGACCTTTAACTATAACATGTACATAACTAACGATAATTATTAACTAATCATTATTTTTACTAGCTAACCCGGTCCAGCTGCGCTTGGATTTTTATCAAAATAAAATATAGCCTTACTGTATCAAGGATAGTGTAGTAGTGTATAAATGAACAATGAATTAAAAAATTTGAATCTGTTCAGCAGTTTCTGAGATTATCCCCTGCAATCATACAAACTTACAAACAACAAACTTTACCCCTTTTTAAATATAAGCCTATAAAATAGAAACAAAGCAATAGAATTGAAATAATAAATTACTACAAAGTAAATCAATTAATTATTTTATTTATTTTTATTTTATAGCGTCGCTGCTGCACTACCTTTGCTTCTGGTTTCAGCTGAAAATCAGCGTTGCCTGCAAAACATTAAATATTATACTGTGCAGAATGTCATTTTGGTACGCACCTACGGTTCTTCATAATTGTTACATGTGTCATTTTGTGTGTACCAAATAAATGATTAATCTATTTTATGACAACTTTTTGTCAAACAAAACGAATATAATCTTGTTATCTTAAAATCAGAGGGTGACTACTTTAATAACACGTTTAGTCCATAATCTAGTCTAGCTTGACTAACTATATCCATAAACACGAGCGACACATGTTTAAAGATGATTTAACAACACTCTCAATATTCCAACTAGCGTAATAGATGGCGCTGTCTGGAGATACGCCTCCGAAAAATGTGGTTTAAATGTCAAAATCCCAAAGACACGGCCACTGAGGTCGTCTCAAATGATTGATTATTGGGTATTTAATCTATATATGAAAAATCAAAGTCGCGTAAGTTACACCATTTATAACTCAAGAACGGCTGGACCGATTATGATGATCTATGATTTGTTGGATTTGTCTCCGCTCTGAATAGCAGAATAAATATCGGAAAAATTCACGCAAAATGAAAAAAAAATGTATATACACAAAAAATGAGAAAGTGAAGAAAGTTCATTTTCTCATACATAGCTGCAGCTAATAGTGGCCGATTGACAATAATGGGGCAACATTGGCAGCCCGCGTCATATGCATGTCAAGTTCGAAGTTCGGAGGGTCAGCTAGTATAGAATAGAATTGAGTGAATCAAGAAAATGGTGATGAAGCGTTACTCAACTATGCAAAAATTCGGATTCTATAGCTAAGTAATCGTTATACTCATCTGAAATCCATCTCTGAAAAGCAACTGTACAATACAAGTCAGAAGTGGACAGTAAACATATTTATGACCGGAATTAAAGGTTATTTTCCCTCAGTTATCTTCCTCATTAAAACACAGATATAACACTCGTAAACATAAACTACCATCAAATAATAAAGTCATTTCAAATATACGAGATTGCTGTACGTCGTATAAAGTTGACATTTACTTCACTCTATTTGAGATACAGACGGGATTGAAGTTATGTCAAGAGAATATCAAAAGCTGACAGAAATAGGCAGATATATTGATATTTATTGAATGCCGTTTAGGCAGGTCAGCAGTCGAGAGGTTATTAACGAGCTGGAATGAAATTTAACTATCATTTTGACACCTCAATTTGACTTTTCATAGTTTTCATGGCGATTTAATTGTCATTTCTCAGTTGCTTTGCAATTTTAGTGTTATATTTTGTGAAAATGGCAGTAAGATATACATAAACCTAGGGGTCTCAAGTCGCAAGTGAACAGGTTTCTTCTAGGCAAGCGTGTTCCATCGTAGACTATCCATCGAGATCGTGGTCAAACGCGAGCCTATATCTTAAGAGGAAATCCGGGATGCAAGACATTTGTAAAATAGGTATTTAACAAATCTATTGCTGTCGCGCTGTGCCCTATATGCCCTATGTGCGTGCGATAGAGACAACTGCAGGTCGGACGATTATACCTATTTAAAATAGACGAAATCACTGTTTCGTAGTCCCCTGTTTCCTCCTCCAAACTGGACCGATTTTTTTTTTAAATATGTAATAAAAAAGGCTTTGGCTATATTTGTACGTTTCGTTTTTTTTATTTATATTCGTCAAATTTGTTTGCTGGATGTCTGAAAAGGGGCAGTAAAAATTAGCAATTTCTGTGACTTTAGAAGGTTCCTAGTTCTTATAATAATTAATTTATGGTGACATAACCATGGTACTTGTAGATTGTATGGTAAAAAAATATTTGCTCTAGTATCACTATCCACAGAGCAAACAGGGGACTACGTTTGTATGGGCGAAACGCAGCCCAGATTTCCTCTTAAAGACAAAAAAAAATGCAAGGTTTTTCTAGCTTTGATGTTTTACAGCCCTTATATTAAAAACTGTCAAAAACACGTATAGAGCGACTTGCGCAACGATGCTTAATCGTATTTAGTGCCTAAATATGTTCAAGAGAGTTGTCAAATCATACAAATACGTGTAATTTCAACATGTTTAGTCGATAAATGCGTTTAGGGATTATTTTGCAAGCTGGGCTTATAGTTTGACATCAGACAGAAGCTGTAAGAAATGTCAAATACTCTCAGAATTGAGGTGATATTGTCCCCAATAGATACACCTATCGCACTAAATGCAATATTTTATCTAACATCATGTTATCAAACCAATTTTAGCGTTATTTTTTGCTCGCTCACTCGCATGCTCACCATGAGAACGCACTATTCATAATATCCAGACAGATTTATAGGTAATATTGTGCATTTTTCCCATTGTAATCTATCCCCAAATCATGCAGAGCGTATACTATGGGAACCAGATAACGGTTAGAATACTATAGTTATACTTTTTACAATACAACACTTATAATATAGAAAAAAATCCAGACCCGGAACAAATATCTGAAGTTAATGCAAACATTGAACTCGCAATCCGGCTATTCGCCCACTGCGCCACGGAGGTCATCAGAGTTCAGAGAAGGAGGTACAATGACAAAGAAAAACAACAAAATGAGTGGTCTTGCCGCTAAAAGCGATCTCTTCTAAATATCTTTTATATGGCTAGTCTAGCGCTAAATATTACTTTCAATATACACATTTCAAAGTTTAACCTAAAAGCACCTGTGTTGTCACACCGAATACATTCCGAACACAATGCCACACGTGCATCCTCTGATTTACCGACTGATTGTACGCGCGTATAGTGTGAATGCGCCTGTCGATTTATGAGCTCCAAGGACGTCTTGCCACATTGAGAAGTATAATTTTTATTAAATTTAAGTTTTCATCATCATTATGAGCCAAAGGAGTCCACTGCTGAATATAGGCCTCTCCCATAGATTTCCAAAGCGACCTACCTTGTGCAGCCTGCACCCATAGGCCATTTAGGTGAAGAATAATTACAAACACACGCATACCCCCAATTAGTAGAGCTTAGAAATTCAGTTGGTTTAAGTTCTTTTTCAGCAACATTGCCCGTGAACCGTGGAGTTCCGCAGGGACCCATTCTCGGCCCTAACTCTTTGTACTATACTGCGCTGATTTAATTTCAAAAGTTATAAATTGTAAGTACCATCTTTATACTGATGACCTGCAGCTATATATATCCTCCAAACCTTCTAAAATTAATGTTGCTCTTGGTTGGTTAAATCAGGATCTTGAGCGTATAATCGATTGGTGCAAATCAAACAGCTTAGTCTTAAACCCTAACAAGTCTAAATATCTGATTCTTGGGTCTAAAAGTCCGATTAAAACTATCAATGTCAAGTATCTCCGAGTTTCAGTGGGTGGAGTTTCTATGGATCGAGTTGCTGAAGCCAGAAATTTAGGTCTCATTATGGACGGTTCTTTGCATTTTGAAAAACATGTTCTACAAATAGTTCAAAATTGTTTTTACCGGCTGTCCGTTTTGTATAGGATGCGCGAACGTCTTAGCATCGATTTACGAATTCAGTTATGCGATTCACTTATTTTATCTAAACTTAGCTACGCTGATAACGTTTTTGGAGAATGTTTGCTAGATTGTACAAAAAAATATCCAGCCCCTACAGAACGCTTGTGTGCGTTTCTGTTGTCCCATTCCGCGACGAGCTCACATTTCTCCGTACATAAATAGCAATGGATTAATGAATATGTCATCGCGTCGAATTCTCCACTTTGCAACTTTACTCTTTGGCATTATTGGAAATCAGAAACCATTATATTTATACGAAAAGCTTCACTTCTCGGACCGTCTTAAGCGTCTTGCTGTCCGTTTACTTTGTCCCAGACACAGAATAGCTGCATTTCGTGGCAACTTCAGATATGCTGCCACGAAATGTTGGGGCAATCTGCCTTCTCCTATAAAGAACTCTAATACTGTTTGGTCTTTCAAAAAATCTTAAAAAGTACTCGTTGAGTTTTCAAAAGTTTTCACACGTAGGTAGTCGTTCTGGGCCTGGTTTCTAGCAATATAATTCTAATTATTTAATTTTCAAAGCTCTTTTTATTATGCCTGTTGACTGTATTATATTTTTATTTTTTAATTGTTTAATTTTCAAAACTATTTTAATTGTGACTGTTAACTGTTTATTATTAGGTATTTTCATGTTTTGTATGTTTTAATAGTTCGTAAGTAGGTACTTAAACGAGTCCGGAAGTTTATATCTACCAGTAATATGTATCGATAGGTAATTGTAAACACAGTTGGTGCCCTGAAAACACAAAAATGCCACCACGGAAGACCAGCGCTATAGTAGTATAAATATGCTACTATAGTACAATGCTGAGTAGTGACTGTTTTTGCTCACAAATTTGCTCTTTAATTTATACTCATTTGTCTAAGCTGTAATGTACACTTGTGATGCAAAATAAACGTTTTTTCTATTCTTTTCTTCTATTCTATACCCGTATAATGGATAATATTGAACAACTAAATGCTAACAATAATTTGTCCATACAAAAGACATCAACGCGCTGTGTATGTAAATGTATAGTATCATAATAAAACTTAATTATAAATGCGAAACTGAGTATTTATTTATTTGTTTGTTACGCTTTGACATCGCAATGGCTGAACCGATTTCGATGAAATTTGATACATAGGTAGATTATGATCTGGATTGAGACAGCTTAAAGTAACTCTTACTGACTAATTACGCGTACAAAGGCGCGGGCGGCACCTTGTGATACTATACATCGAAAGTAACTCTGCCTCGCTGTATGCCTGTTTGTTCTTTTAACGACTGAACGGCCTACTTTTTATTGAAAAACCACGCATGCAGTCTCTGGCGGAAGCTAGTAACATAAACAAAAATCTAGGTCAGGGTTTCTCTCAAATCCAAGGTAACTCCATCACAATTGGGTCAGTCGATTAAATCAACGGCAGTTATGCAGCGGTATAGTTGTGCATTGTACTCAGGCGATTAGAGCACGCTAGTTCCGTTCGACCGTGTCAACTGTTCTCCGTATAGTGCTTACATAGTCCGTTTGTATGTTTGTTTGCCATCATTTTTTATTTATTTATAAATTATAGGCTTGCGTTTGACACGATCTCACCTAATGGTAAGCGATGATGCTGTCTACGATGGTAGAAGAACGATGGTACGATGGTGTCTTGCCTAGAAGAAACTAGGTTTATAGTAGAAACACTGACTTGGGCAAGGTTTTCCACTCTTTGGCGGTGCGTATAGCAAAGATGGAAGAGAACCTCTTTATGCGTATGGGAAGCATGTCTACCATGTGGTGGTGGCGCACCGCATGATAGAATAGGGATGGTGGGATCGAATTGAAAAGTTCCGCTGAACACTCGCCGAAATGTATACGATAAGTAAACGAGATTTGAAACTATTTTATTCATTGTTAATGTGGTCTGATACAGATCTTAATTCTATAGAAAAAAATACCAACGTGTCCAGACACAAACAACTCATTTATAAAAAATATTTACGACACTTGATGTGCGGTATAGAGGTCATTCACCTTCCTTCACCACGATATCCCAAAATGGTAAAGGTGTATCGCTAATTCTATCGCTCACCATACAAACGTGTCACAAAACTGCTATCGCTAGAATCTCGTATAGTCTAAGATCCGATTAAGAACGACCTTCACCCATCTGTTTAATTGATGAAAAATATTTTATATCAAATTTAATATGTTAAAAAATATATCGCGAATGGGTTGGCTAAAAAATTCCTGGCCAAACTATGATTATTTAAAAAACAACATTAACATGAACTCCCGTTACTTGTAATTTGAATGAAAATATAGGTCAAGTTAGTTGGTTGTTCATTTTGTGGCACTATTTTATAATCGAAGTCGCGAGCATCCCAAAAAACAAAAAAAAAATATTCATAATCTTAATAACTAATACTAACAAAATAAAATAGTGCCACTAAATGCTAAACCAACTAACTTGACCTATATTTTCATTCAAATTACAAGTAACGCGAGTTCATCTTAATGTTGTTTTTTAAATAATCATAGTTTGGCCAGGAATTTTTTAGCCAACCCATTCGCGATATATTTTTTAACATACTAAATTTGATATAAAATATTTATCATCAATTAAACAGATGGGTGAAGGTCGTTCTTAATCGTATCCTCTACTAGTAGTACAAAGCCTACAAGAAGTCAACTGGGCAAATTGTTCAACTTCAAAATATACAAAATCAGGGAAAATCACTGCATGTAATTTTATGTTTTCAATGTTCTATTCACGTATTTTATTGTTTTAAAATATAAAATATATTTTAAGCCGGTCATTTTATATTGCATTTATGAATAATATTACGGTTCCGAGTACCAAATTACATGCACATGTCCGATAAAATTATGTGATTTGTGAATTATTATTAGAATTTAAGTAAGCATAGAAAATATTTTGAAATATACATTAATATAGATCTATAATTAAATGCGTAATAAACTTCAGTATTGTGAAGTTTCCAAAAAATGCAAAATTTTAAGTAGTGATAGTTTATTTTCTCGTCACTGGTCCGTGAGATGAATGACCTCTATTGCCATATTATTCTGCACGGACCCACAATTTATTTTGGGCAAGCTTGTTTTTTTTTGACCGTTTTATGAATAACAGAAATGCGAAGTTTTTGCCCAATAATGGGACATGAGCTAAAAGTAATAGTAAGCTTGTTTCATTTTGACATTTTCTGTAACACAATTCTGGCGCTTATAGCACAGGATCAACCTAGTTTAAGCAGCCAGAGAATACTTAGTGATAATTACATTTACACTGTTTTACCACCTACAAGAAGATCATTGTTATCAATGTTAAATGGAACCAAGTTGTCTGAATAAAGATTTATTATTATTATAATTGACATCGGAACTCGCATTATAAAATTATAACTTTTACCTCGATTTGCAAAATACTCCCTAAACGTATTTAGCGACTAAATATGTTTAAATTTGACGTATTTGTATGATTTGAAAACTCCATAAATCATATTTAACAACTAAATACGTTTAGGCATCGTTGCACAAGTCGCCCTTACAGTATAATTTGCTGTGACTTTGGTCACTCAGTGATCGCTAACATTGTCGAGATTTCCCCCGCCGCGCCGCTGCTTAACCGCGCTTAAAAAGTTTATCTCTACGGAAGACGAGAGTTACGTATCATTGTAGCAACATTTTGTATGTCGTGTTTCTTCTCTCTATGCTATGTTATTATTACAAACTTTTAATTAGTTTCATTTGTCGACGACGACCGGACTACAGGAGGTAGCGGGTTCGATCCCACCGCGGAGCAAATGTTTGCATGATCTACAGATATTTGTTCCGAGCCTGGGTGTTTTTCTATATATTCTATATATTTACAAAAAAAGTACATAAGTATTTTATCAGTTATCTGGTTCCCACAATACAAGCTCTGCTTAGTTTGGGGCTAGATAGCGCTGTGTGAAATACTAAATTTCATTGGAATTAGTTTAGCCGTTACGACGTAAATGAGTAACAAAAAAACAAATAAATATATAAACAAACATCCAAACTTTCGCATTTATAATATTAGTATGATTGTTTTGAAAAAGTAAATTTTCAACAAACAAACTTATTTAACTCTATTGTTCCTTGTATGGCCCACACGTTACGACAGTCGCACGGACCGTCCCCCGGACTCGGGTCGTATGCGACAGGTTCAATCGTGAAAGGGGTGGTCGTAAAGCAGACCCTATTTTAAAACCTCGGAAATCTTAAAGAGGTTTTTCTCTAAGAGTCTCTAATATGTAAGTATTAGGTACTTTTTATAAACGACCTCCGTGGTGCAGTGGGCGTGTTCCGAACTGTCAACGTCACTTTGAAGAATGACAAGATGTCACATTGACATAACACGCAAACTGCGTAGACGCCACATTCCCTCCATTACTGTTCACTTGTATGAATTGCATTTTACGAAAGAAATACGAAAGATTTGTAAATTCCTGATTAAAACATTAATATTGAAGAATAAAACGATTTATTTTCGCATCGTCGACGTTCCTGCCCAAACATAAGATCCTTCGGAGCCGGATATAAGAAGAACCTGTACCGACAAGAAAACCGCGTGGTTGGGAGTTGCGTGCCATCACATCCGAACGGTCAGAAAATCCTATCTTTTACCCATCCTGTCCTCGAGCTGTGCTTGAACGTTGTGTTTTGTTGTATTTCCAGTGACGTGACCTAGCGGGAACCGAGTGAACGTGCCAGGCCGTGGTGATGCTTACACGTGCTGCGTGAGTAAACTTTCTGTTCTTTCATAGCCACCAATATGTCTCAGGAAAAGCCTAAACTCACTGTCCCTTCGCCATCTCATTCTCCTTCTAGGAAAGGTTCAAACGATGCTTATTTAACTGAATTAAAGAAACAAAGAGGTCATGTAAAAGGTCGGTTAACTCAATTTAAGAAATATGTTGATGCATTTGTCGGCGCTAGTTTGACTAACTTACAAGTTACGGAAATGAAATTGCGATTGCAGTCTGCTAGTGACTATTTCAGTAAATTTAATAGCATAGGAAGTGATATAGAATTGTATTCTGACAGTGAAGATATCCCCAGTCATTATGAGTACATTGAAACAGTAGAATCATTATATTTCAGCACAATGGCCTCGGCTAACTGTTTAATCGATAGTTCTGAGATTAGTAATGGTACAAAAATCGAAAAATGTAGTCACTCAGCCAAGGAAAGTTTAACACCAGCGCATGTTAAATTACCCATTATAAAGTTGGCCACATTCAGTGGATTGTTTGATGAGTGGTTGGAGTATAGAAATTCTTACATAACGATGATACACAACCGCACGGATCTGGATGCTACACATAAGTTTCATTATTTGAGAGCTTCGCTCAGTGGAAGTGCATTACAGGTGATAAGTGCGTTAGAGTTTAATGCGTCCAACTATGTACATGCGTGGGAATTACTGGAGAACCGATATCATAATGTTAGATTGCTCATACATAACCACATTAAATCTCTTTTCAATATAACGATAGTGAAACAGGAATCTGCAAGTCAACTTAGAAAGATAATAGACACAGTTTTGAGAAATTTGCGAGCGCTCAAAACTTTAAAAGAACCGACAGAATCATGGGACACGTTAATAATTTACTTAGTGGTTTCCAAATTGGATTCTTCTACTGAACGTGAGTGGGAGAATCACAAAGGGTCTCTTGATTTAAACTCACAAGGTTTAAAGTTAGAACAGCTGCTTGAATTTCTTCGAAACAGAGCCGATATGCTGGAAATGATTCATGCGAATCATTCCAAGCCGTCTTCTTCAACTAAGTCTATAAGTACAAGCGATAATAAGAATGCACATCAAGTTCATAGTTATGTGTTAACAAATAATAACACTTCAAAGGTTGCCCCTAAGGGCAAACCATCGTACAGAAGGGATAATAATTCGAAATTAAGTTGTATTAAGTGCGATGGTAATCATAAACTTTATACATGCGTTAAGTTTTTGAACTCATCTGTTAGTGATAGGATTCGGTTTGTTGACAAAAATAAGTTATGTCCGAATTGTTTACGGTCGGGACACGAAATAGCTAACTGTTCGTTTGGTCCCTGCATGCAATGCAGGGCAAAACATAATAGTTTACTACATGTAGACGAGCAAATCACTACTACTGAAGCGAATGTGTATGTGGACATTGTTCCTACATGCACTAGTAGTACATCGACCGCTTTACATGCATCCGCGACAGACTACGCGACGGACACGATTATAAACACGGGCGGCGGCAGTCCGAACTTATCATTAAAACAGGTTTTGCTTTCGACTGCTACCATAGAGATAGCCGATCAGAACAATAAGTTTCATACGGCACGGGCTCTTCTGGATAACGGTAGTCAGCATAGTTTTATCACGGAGAAATTTGCTAAACGATTAAATGCGCCTTTTTTACAGTCCACAATACGTATATCGGGTGTAGGCCGTAGTCTTACCCGGTCGAATAATTCATGCGATATATTCATGCGCTCTAAAACAAGTAACTATAATACGCGATTGACTTGTTTAGTGTTGCCACTGATAACGCCTTGCTTGCCAACGACAAGCATTGCATTCGAACATTTATGTATACCTAATAATATACAACTCGCAGACCCTGACTTTGCCGTGCCAGCCGAAATCGATTTATTAATCGGCGCGGACAAATTTTGGGAACTTTTAGACGAAGCTAGGATTCGATTACCTAAGGGACCATTCTTGCAAAATTCGAAGTTAGGTTGGTTGATTTCTGGTCCCATCAACACAAAAAACTCTATCCCAAGCGAAGTTCAGTGCCATTTTACTGAAGCATTAGACGGACAGCTTCGTAAATTTTGGGAAATCGAGAATTTACCTAATGATAAAATGGTGAATAGTGTTCTCACACAAGATGAACGAAAGTGTGAGGAACTATTTATCAATACGACAAAGCGAGAGGAAAATGGTAGATTTTCGGTTCGTATCCCGCTAAACGAATCAGCTGATGCGCTTGGTGATTCTTATACGATAGCTTATAAACGATTTTTAGCTCTGGAACGGAAACTCGAACGTTTACCTTTGTATAAAAAAATGTATTGTGATTTCATGCACGAGTATGAAGCGTTGGGTCACATGACTCGTATAGATACCTACAACGATTCTAGCTTTTTCTTGCCTCATCATGGAGTTTATAGGGAAAGTAGTAGTACTACAAAACTACGCGTGGTATTCGACGGTAGTGCTAAAACGACTTCACAGAAGTCCCTAAATGACATTCAATTGCCAGGGCCCGCACTGCAAAATGATATATTTTCTATATTATTACGATTTAGGCAATATAAGTATGTAGCGTGCGCGGACGTTGAGAAACTTTTTAGACAAGTGCTTATACAGCCAGACCAAAGATCACTGCAAAACGTACTCTGGCGTTCCAATCCTAACGAAGCGATAGGCATTTACCAGCTGAACACTGTTACCTACGGGACAGCTTCGGCTCCTTATCTCAGTATGCGCTGTATTAGACAATTAGCGCTGGAATGTAACGA
This sequence comes from Philereme transversata, assembly GCA_963924445.1. Lineage (NCBI taxonomy): Eukaryota > Metazoa > Arthropoda > Insecta > Lepidoptera > Geometridae > Philereme > Philereme transversata. Next base: position 32,447,896 of record OZ004339.1, on the reverse strand, counting down.
TGAAAATATAAAACGTATAATTATGAATGATGTTTTTGTTGATGATTTACTGACAGGTCATGACAATCACGAAACACTGTTGGACATTTGCGAAAAGACATCTAATGTTTTGAAGTCCGGATGTTTTCCGCTGCGTAAATGGACCTTTAACTTTGATTCAAAACAAGTCTCAAAGGTACTTTTTGATGATGGACTTGAACAGAGTAAAACACTCGGATTAGGTTGGTATAACGACAGTGACCAACTACATTTCACATCAAAAATAGATACGAGCTGTGATTCGCCAACGTTAACTAAACGTGAAATGTTATCGGTAATCTCACAAATATATGATCCGTTAGGTATTCTTGCGCCAGCTGTAATAATCGCAAAAATTCTGTTACAAAAATTATGGCTTTGTAAAATCGATTGGGACACTTCCGTGTCAAAAGATGTCGCTTTGACATGGAATCAATTAATTAAAACTTTAAGCAGTTTAAACGAATTACGAGTACCTCGTCAAATTAGGGGTCCTTATGACGACCATTTAGAGTTACATATTTTTTCTGATTCTAGTCAACACGCTTACGGGGCGTGCGCGTACGCACGTTCATATAACAATGAATCGGAAATTACCGTTAGACTTATATGCGCTAAGAGTAAGGTAGCTCCTATAAAAACGATAAGCATTCCACGACTCGAGTTATGTGGTGCCCTAGTAGGAGCTAAGCTGTATAGCAAAATAACCAATTCATTACGGCTCACTTTTACTAAAACTTACTTTTAGACGGATTCCACTATAGTTATGGGGTGGATACGTATGTCACCTCATTTATTAAAAACTTTTGTTCAGAATCGGGTTACTGAAATAAACGAATTGACCGGCGATTCTGTATGGTTGCACGTAAATGGCAAGGATAACCCCGCGGACTTGTTGTCAAGAGGGCTAAACCTTGATTCATTAATAAAGTCTGAACTGTGGTGGACCGGACCTGGTTTCCTAAAACAACACGATTTTCCTGCTAAAATTGAGAATTACTCGAATGACATAAGTTCAAATTTACCCGACTTACGAAATGTAACGCTAAACCATGTTATTCATACTTCAACTGTGAGCGATGAATTGTTTATTTTCGAACGATATTCGACATTCGATAGGTTAAAACGTATAGGTGCATATGTACTTCGTTTCATTCACAACTTACGAACGAAGCACGAGCGCTTACCAAATATGAAAACCGGTTTACTATCCGTAGAGGAACTCATCGATTCACAGCGCATGTTACTTAGATTCGCACAAATACAATCTTTTCCGGACGTGCATTCTTGTTTACAGAACAATATACCTATAAAGGGTAAACAAACTAAACGTATTTTGGGACTGAATGTTTTCTTGGATGATAATCGTTTGATTCGAGTTGGTGGTCGTCTAAGTAATTCATCTAGTTTCAATTACGATAAGAAACACCCGATTTTATTGTGCGGGAAACATCATTTAACGCTTTTGATATTTAGACACGAACACAAAAGGTTGTTTCATGCTGGTCCGTTACTTCTTCTATCTAACATCCGTGAGAGTTGGTGGCCGTTGGGTGCAAGAAACTTAGCAAAGAAAGTAGTTTATCAGTGTATCACCTGCAACCGATATAAAGGTAAAACCTTATCACCTATAATGGGTAACTTACCTAGTGAGCGCTTAGACCCAGGTTTTCCATTCATACGTACCGGTGTAGATTATGCAGGGCCAGTATACATCTTAAATCGAAAAGGCAGAGGTGCTCAACTTTCCAAAGGCTATATTTCTTTATTCGTTTGTTTATTAACGCGTGCAATGCATTTGGAACTAGTTACTAGTCTCACAACAAACGATTATCTTCTCGCATTGAAACGTTTTATAAGTCGAAGGGGAAAACCTGAAGTTATCTTATCAGATAATGGAACAAATTTCGTTGGTTCTAAAAAAGAACTTTCATCATTTTTAATTCAAAATACTCATCAAGTCACAGATTCCCTCGCTAATGATGGAATCAAATTATTATTTTCTCCTCCTTATTCTCCACATATTGGTGGTATGATGGAACGGGGGGTACGCTCCTGTAAGTTTCATCTCCGACGCATAATTGGTAACGCTAGGTTGACGTACGAGGAGTTCAGCACGGTTCTTGCACAAATCGAATCCGTCCTGAATTCCCGTCCCTTATCACCTATGTCCACAGACCCGAACGACCTGTCTCCACTTACCCCTGCACATTTTCTGATCGGACGACCGCTGGTGGCTCCTGCATGCGAAGACCTGACACCTAAGAAAACGACGACACTGACACGGTACCACCGAGTCGAACAACTGCGGCAGCATTTCTGGCAGCGCTGGTCCAAGGAGTATTTGGCGGAACTACAAATGAGAACTAAGTGGAAGACAAACAAAAGCGACATTGCAACGGACACACTAGTCCTGATCAAAGATGACAACTTGCCTCCCCTTAACTGGAAGCTGGGTAGGATTTCACAAGTCTTCCCGGGCAAGGACGGCGTTTCCCGAGTGGCAGACATTCGAACAGCCACTGGAATCATTCGGCGGTCATTCGCGAAGATCTGTCCGCTGCCGCTGGAATTAGAAGATCCCCCGGTCGACCCGACTATTGCTGCTACGACTACTGTATTGGAACCCTGCGCTTCCAAGGCCGGCGGTATGTTCCGAACTGTCAACGTCACTTTGAAGAATGACAAGATGTCACATTGACATAACACGCAAACTGCGTAGACGCCACATTCCCTCCATTACTGTTCACTTGTATGAATTGCATTTTACGAAAGAAATACGAAAGATTTGTAAATTCCTGATTAAAACATTAATATTGAAGAATAAAACGATTTATTTTCGCATCGTCGACGTTCCTGCCCAAACAGGCGTATGAGCCGACTGTGACACAGGAGGTAGTGGGTTCGATTCCTGCTGCGGGACAAATGTTTGCATGATCTACAAATATTTGTTCCGGGTCTGGATGTTTTTCTATATATTATAAGTATGTAATTACAAAAAAAAAGTATATAAGTATTCTATCAGTTAACTGGTTCTCATAGTACAAGCTCTGCTTAGTTTAGGTCTCGATAGCGCTGTGTGAAATGTCCTCCAATATTTATTATTTATATGTATTTATTTATTATAAAATAAACAAAAGCATTATATTTTATAATCACAAATGAGGAGATCCGTAGACCAACCAAGGTCACATACATAGCCAAGAGACATAGCAAGCTGAAGTTGCAGTAGGCGGGGCACATGGCTCGAAGAATTGACGGCTGTTGGGGCAGAAAGGTTCTAGAGTGGAGATTACGCACTGGAAAGCGCAGTATAGGACGGCCCCCCTACTAGGTGGAAAGGTTGCAGGGAACCATTGGATATCACAAGGCCCTTTTTTATACTACTAAGGTAGCAAACAAGCATACGGCCCGCCTGATGGTAAGCGGTTACCGTTGCCTATGGACCTTTGTAACACCAAAGGACTCGCGCGTTGCCGACCCTTTAAAAATTTCAAAACGCCCTTTTTGAAGAACCCCATACTGTAGTCCCTGGGGAAAACCTCGGCAAGGAGACCATTCCACAAGCGAAGTGTTCACGGGAGGAAATTCCTCTGGATTCTCACGGTACGCGACCACATCGTCTCCAAGGTGTATGGATGGATTTCTTGCTGATGGCGAGCGGTGCAATGATAAAAGGAACCTGCAGGCACCATATCAAATAAATCCTCAGAACACAACCCGTTATACAAGCGGTAGAACACACAAAGGGAAGCCAAAATCTCTTCTGAGACTTAAGGGCTCAACATCGCTTGTGAGAATGGGATCGTCAACCATTCTGACTGATAATGAAAATTCATGCAAAATTTCCTACCATGGACATGACATAAAAGATGTTACAATGCAAAGGATAAGTACAATATCTAACGCTTATTTAGTTTGGTAGATAAAATAAGATGTTTTCCAAAAATAAACAATTTATGAACTAAATATTTATATTACTTCCGGCATAATATAGAATTTGAATCATTTAATCTAAGTATGAATCTGAACCTATATTCATAAATTAAAGGATAACTAAATTTAAATGACTAATATTAGAAAATTGACATTTGATTTGAAAATGACAGATCTATCGGAATGTGCTTCCGTGAGATGCTTCGTCAAGGTAGACAGGGATAGCTGAGAACCTTCTGCAGTTTTTCTTCGGCTTCTTGCCGTCTTCAGGCAGAAAGTTCCAGATAACGAGGTCTTCGTCTGCTGTAGCCGTTGCTGAAATTTTTATCGTTTATTTATATAGGTAGTTTATTGGCACATAAGATATATTGGCACAAAAAATGATCATTGAAAACGGAAAATTTGGTAAAGATTAATTGATCGAGCGAAGCGATATCTCCAAATCAACTTTGGGAAATCGGCATTGTATGTATGTTTGTTTGTCCGAGGATAACTTTCGAAGTGTGGATCCGATCATTGTGAAATTTGGTATACAGGTTGGTATATGATGGCAAAATTCTGGTGAGACTAAATAAGCTAAAAATGGGGGGGGGGGAGGGGAGCCGTTTTTCAGATATTAGGTGAACCCTAATATCTGAAAAAGAGGGGTAAAAAAACAAAATTAGACTATCCGATCAAATGGCACGTCTAATAAAAGGTATATGTACATTTCGACCCCGTTTTTATTAGTTTAAACCTTGTAGTTTTTAAGTTTTTATATGAATATATATTCTATAATATAGTTGACGACCTCCGTGGTGCAGTGGGTGAATAGCCGGCTGAGACGCAGGAGGTAGCGGGTTCGATTCCCGCCGCGGAACAAATGTTTGCATGATCTACAGATATTTGTTCCGGGTCTGGTTGTTTCTCTATATATTATAAGTATGTATTTACCAAAAAAAAAGTATATAAGTATGCTATCAGTTATCTGGTTCCCATAGTACAAGCTCTGCTTAGTTTGGGGCTAGATAGCGCTGTGTGAAATGTCCAGCAATATTTATTAAAATTATTTTTTATTTATAATTATATGTTGAATATTGTAAATAATATCGTCATTAATTTAAATTTTTCTACGATAGAACGCTGATTAAAATTGCATGCGATAAAAGCTGATTATGGACGAACACAATCACTGGCCACCTGTTACTAACCTATATTCGCAATAAATTAATTAATTGACTGATTGATTAGGGTTCCCTGTCTTAGGGTCTTTTTCCCCTCCACTATAGCTGATGATGAATTTGGGATGAGTCGTACCGCGTCCAGTGTAGCAGAACTTTTAAATTGAGTTTGTATAATACAATGCATTTATGAAGCTATCAAATGATAATAATTTACTAGAATCATAACAGAAGTGCATAATAAATAGAAGTAATTGTTATATTGCTCTTTAATTAAAAGATGTTGTTATTAATACAAATTTGCAATTTTGAATCATAAATAAATCATAATACATAATTATAGCCGCTAGATAATGTTAATTAATATTAAAATCGCCTTTGTTCTTGGTATAACAAGTGTAAACTATTTTATATTTATTTATTTATATCATCATTATACCAGCTATCCACGGACCACGACGTCGACTGCTAAACATAGGCCTCCGACATAGATATCCAGATCGATCGATGTTGTGCGTCCCTCACGCCACGACATATTTTGTCATTGGGACAGAAGCGTGGTCTCTCACTATGGGCCTTCTAAGAAGTTGCCTGCTGGAGATAGCTCATTGTGGTATTTCTCTACAAGATGGAATGAGGATCATTGTTGAGTTTCTGAAGAAATAATATCCCATGTTAAGTATGCGTAGTAATGCATATTGATCATTTGGCGTATACGTCATTGCGTATTGGTCATCTTGCAAATTGAACGTTCATTTGGTTGTAAACAAGACAAAAACGTGGACATAACCTAGCCCAGAGGATTATCAAGTTCAAGTGGCAATGGGCGGGGCACATAGCTCGAAGACCTGACGGCCGTTGGAGCAGAAAGGTTCTCGGATGGATGCCATGCACTGGAAAGCGCTGCATGGGAAGGCTGACTGGATGGAAATACGACCTCAAAAAGGTTACGAATACATATGTTTTTAAATACTCTGTTAATAACTAATATTGCACTTGCAAATAGATAGAAAATACTTTCTTGCACAAAATAAGCCAATCTATACCCAGCGAACTTAATGTTAGAAAGCATTCTCTTCCAGTTACAGTAATATACAATATTATATTATAAAATAGTTAAAATAATAATTTATGATTTATTTAAATAATGTTATAATAATACGTGGTAATACCAACTGTATTTAACATTGTTAGCTAAAATAAGTTTTAATCTATTATTAACTAAATAAATAATATATTAGTTTTTAAGCATTGAGTCTGAGACCAGCCTAGGAAGGTTTTATATAGTGCTTTGCTAAGTTAAACATATAATAAATAGTTTATCTTATTGACAAAATCTTGTTTTCGTTATAGATTGCCAGATGGTAAGTCAGACTCATTGCACACCATACAATTTTAGCAACGTAAATCTATGTGATATAAATTGGCCTATGTACAATTTTATTGGACGATGTGATACAATTGTGTTTCTGTTTAAAGGGTATGGATACCGGTAAAATTACAGGCACATGATACAGGCTGTATGCCTCACAATGTCACAAAAAGTCTACCACATAAGTGGCATAACTAAAAATTGCCGGTCGGACTGGGTAGGTACGTGACATAAACTTACCAAGTTTAGTGCCATCAGGACTGAAGATCATGGTCCTAACACGGTCTAGGCCCATCCGTCCTTCCCCCCACTGATCAACGACGGTGTCAAAGTCGGACATCACAACCAGTTGAGAACAAGCATTCTCTAATCCAGTTCTATCTGAAATTCGATATTAATTCTTATTTCAAATGATATTTTGATTATAGTTGCTAAAATATGGCAAATAGAAAACAGATAGTGCTTCTAATGAAACCCTTTCCAATTTCAAAGGTTGTGCTTGATTGAGCTCCACACGTTATTCTTATGAATACAATCGCGTACAGGTCTTAGGGGTCAAACACTCTTAAAAGTTTTACTTAGAAAACTTTCGCGATTTATTTCAATCATTATTATAAATACGAGATTTATCACGTAACGTTCGTTTTATCGATCAAAAAACGGTGCGTGATAAATCCCGTATTTATAATAATGTTTGTAAAAAGTTATCGTGTAGATTGTGCTAATGTCGCTATGAGTCGTTAACTGAATTATCTCAGTAATTTCAACCCGGACGTGACAAGAGCCTGTAGCAAAATTAGCAGTGCATCCTCGTATCAAGCGGGTTGCGGGTTTAAGTCCCGATTGGCTTGAAAGTTTTTGATATGGTTTTATAAATAAAAATCTTAAGATTACTGTGGTTTGAGTGCTTAAGTTTACCTCCATTCCACAGACTGAGTACCAGCTCGCCAGTCTTATGGCTGAATAGCATCGCGTCCAGGCTGTACTGGGTTCGGCCCGTACAGTTATTGCGTGAAGTTTTCCTAATTTTGTCGTTAGGAGCGTTCCAGAGAACAAAGCGAGCGTGGAAGGTGGAGGTTACACTGCCAATGCCAAGGAGGGCACTCCGCCAGGGGTGCCATGTCAAAGCCTGAAATTTGAATAATAAGTGGTTGATCCTTTTTTTATTGACTCCATCAATACGTCTACAATTAATATTCATACATATTGGCGATGGTTACCACTTAACAACAGGTGAGTAAGCTTGTTCCATCTCCAGATAGTTTGAGTAAAATCCTATTACACAATATCGATATTTTTATAAATTTGATTTCTGGTATTCGGGTCGATAAAAAACAGTTATTGTTTGGATAAAACATGTTCTAACTGCTTAATATAACTGCCGGAAACATAGTAGATCTAAGTAGGTCTAAGTAGGTAGTTAGGTTGATCTAAAGAAAGAGAAGATAGATCAAGTCTATTGAAATTATTGTTGACTAATCTTCTCTAGAGAACTAGAATCAGTACCTTGATTGTCCAATTAGAGCATAAATACGCAAACTGCTCCAGCGAAGGCCAAGTGAAGAGCATCACAGTATCACCGTTCACAGCAGCGGCAGCCACATATCTCGCATCTGGAGACACCCTGACGACCAGAATGGCTGCGCGGGTGGCCCGACGCCACCCTATGATATGGCACTGCCGTGTTAGGGATACCAGTGTACCACGGGAGCAACCGCTGTGAAATAAAGCATTTTATTAAGTTTTATTTTGTTTGTATTCTCGTCTATCTCTTCCCACTATCGGGAAAGGTCTCCCCAAGTTCTTATAACCGTCTCTATCCTTCGATATTTCCCAACACATTGGTCCATGGTGTCGATGATCTTTACTCCAACGCTTCTCTCGGCCGACCCTGACATTGTCTTCCGTCTTCAGGCGTTCAAACGTCCAGGTGTTACAATGTGGTCCCATTTTATTTTATATCACACATTGGATGTGAATTTGTTTAAGCCTATCAATACGCCAAGGAAAACATTATCAGGAAACCATTCACATTATCATGCCTACAACTAAAATTAATTTCGCTAACATATCCCTTCTATTGGAAGGTGGGTATAAACATAATAATAATAGTACCTTGACTTGGCTCATGAAATTACCGCCATGTGGGATGCAGAATCAACGATTATCGTTCCGATAGAGAAGGGCCTCGACCAAATACCTTAAGAAGCTCTCGCAAGGAAGTTGGATCAAGGATCAGATACAGAAGGCGGTACTCCTGGACTCGGCACGCATAGTCAGGAGGTTTCTCTCTCTGCAGTCCTAGTCACTGATCGCTTGGGCATTGCTTCACGGTCGGGGGTTTACCGTTTTTATAAATATGTTTTTACTATAATGTTTTATTTGAAGATACTTTGTAGTAAAAACAAAAAATTATAAACAAATTTTACAATAAGTCAATAGTAATAATAGTCGTTGGTTGGTCCGGTAATGCATATTATGGTAAAGGTCTAGAACTAAAACCTGAGTTAAGTAGAAAATGTGTCGAATAATAATAATAAATTCTTTATTGAAGAGACAATGATCAATATTAAAATACACAAAAAATACACAAGTACAAATAAGCGATTAGGGTCTTGCAAACAGTTTCGTATTAAATGCTACTGATCAAAGCAGCTGCCAAATGTAATATTAGGCACTTATTCAATAAAGGTCTCAACAGAAGACCAGCGCAGGTTCTAACGTCCTGCAGACGCTGAGTTGAGACCTTTTTGCTGCCAATTTGTGTACTAAGCTTTAAGTATAGTAGTAGTATAGTAGCAAATATACGTGTTGCAAATAAATGTATTGATTTGATAGTAATTTTTAGTTAGTATTCTATTAAGTGGCAATGAGTTTGCTTGTAATATTTGGACTTACCTCTGACTACCCCCCCCTTGTGGGACACGGTCTACGTACTGAGTAAGAGATCTAAACATGTCCGTTATGGGGATTAATATAATTTATTACAATTTATACTTATTATATTAAAGGGATGGTTTCTACATAAAAAATAATTAATAAATGTATCCATAAAATTTTTCTTGTATTTTTACCAACAATCTCGAGAATATCGATAAAATACTGCTCAACGAAATGTTAGAAGAACTAGCTTATTATATGATGCCACAGAATACTAAAAAGTTACTACGAGCCGTTCAATGACCCCGCCCAGACAATGGTCCGGTCAACACACCCAACTAGTCAACAGAGTACGTACGGTGCGTACGGTAGGGTGGCAAGTACCAACCAACATGGTAGGTAGAAAAACGCAAAAATAAAGTATTTTGGATTTAAAAATAAACATTATATATATATTGTTTATGGTCTCAAAATTATGCTCCGTAATTATTTGTAGTTTAAATTGCAACACCTTATATAGTCATGAGTCCATTTATCATTAATTTATATATACTAGTGGGATATTCACGTGTCTGCTAACATAGCCGTAATTATTAACTTTTACTCAGGCAATTCTGGATATCCCATAAGAGGTAGACAGAGGCAAACTATTGATTCAAAAAGTGTCAGTTAAAACAACTATAAGACGTCCACTGCTGGAAATAGGCCTCCCTCATAGATTTCCAGAGCAACCCATCCTACGTGGCCTGCACCCAACGGCTCCTAGCAACCTATATCAGGCCATTTTCCCATCTAGTGTGAGGCCGTCTTACGCTGCGCCTTACAGTGCGTGACCACTCAAGAACCTTTCTTCCCCATCGACCGTCAGTTCTCTGAGCTATGTGTTTTAGCCCGTTGCCACTTCAGTTGGCTAATCTTCTAGGATATAGTTTGTCTATGCTCTTACGTAATAAAAGAGTTTCCAGTAGGACTCCAATCTACGGCGGTGATGGAACAAAACTGGTCAAGCTCGCACTTACAGCTGCTCCCGGCTACCCACTTGCTGAGCGCAGTGTCGTGGATCTCCACCATCTTCAGGGTCGTTCCGAGCTGGAAAGAGAATCAAATCATTGTTAACCAGCTTTAAGAGCCCTTGGTTTCCTACATTGGTGCTAGCAATATGTGTCAACCTCTGTGATGAAGTGGGCGCACTGTAGTCGAATGAATAGAGTTGCGGGTTCGATATTCGCTGTGGGGAATATGTTTCCATGATCTGCAAATGTTTGGGTGTATATCACGGGGAATTCTAGTTTGGGGTGAGGACTGGTGGGCGTTCAATGGTCACTTACTAAGCAAGGGCCAGTAAGTTCAGTAAGTATTATACGAGCGTTCGTCCAACCTTAGTATCCTTAGTTGTTGCTAATTATTTTCATGTGTAATTTTTTGTGTACAGAATAATTCAATTATTATTCTATTGTTTCCAATTACAAGAAACCCTAGGCTAGCTTCAGGACTTTGTTTATTTATAACTGTTGATTTATATTAACAAATATAGATATTATTTAATCAGAAAATATAAACAATTATTTACATATTGTATGTAAATATACAAAGAAAACCAGTTGGATCATCTAACGACCCATATTTTCGGCTAAAATCGGCTAAGTGCCGTCCCAGATAGATGAGATGGCGCAAGGGTATCGGCGCACGTGGCGGCCTATTGTTATCCCAAAGTTTATTAAACTCACGGCCAACAGCTCGCCTCTCGGATCAAACTTGCAGCATTGAATGTCGTATTTGGTGAACCCCTCACTGATCGGGTTCTGTGTTTGCCAGCTCCACTTGTGGTAGTGCCTTCCAAGGGCAGCTACTAGGATGTTTTCGCTACTCCAGTCCAGGAGCTCTGGAACTGGCAGAATAAATTATTACATTAAAAGAGCTTTAACAGAATTATTACATTTTTAGATTCTCTAAAATTACGGCTACTAAATACACATAGCGAATCGCATTTTTTTTTGCTCAAAGTGTATGAACGACAAGACGATATTCTAGATATAGGATTCTTGGGTAGGAATTTCCTTGAGATCGAGTATGAAGTGTTTTGTTTTGGGTGAAAGGGTTTGAAAGGTTTCCAACTCATTTATAAAAAGTTGTTCTTTTTTAATAATAAAACTTTCCTACTTCATTTGATTTATTATTAAAATACAATAATCATTATTATACATTTTTTATAAAGATATTATGAAGTCTGTAGATATTTTTATGATTTGTATTTTGAACTGATAAAGCTTATTGGCCAGGTTTAACACGTTGAATCAAAATTATGTTGCTACTCGTATTTTAATTAGTTTTCTTTATTTATAGGTGAAGCAAATGTTTCATCATTATTATATCAGCCACTGCAAAATATACAGGGTAATTACTTACGATATTTAAGTGACGGTTTCTCAAAACATAAAAAAAGACTCCTCGAAAAAAAAAACTACTAGTTATATTATCAAATTTTTAAGAAAATCGACTAAGTTTAAGTGATTAATTCGATATAAAACTTACTATCTACTCTTGCAATCGACATCCAAAAATAAAGGCCGATTTGATATCTCTTTCGGAAATGGCTGCGGGTTTTGGGTTAGAAAGGGACAACAAGAGATTTCTAGAGACGTCACCAATACAGTATCTGTGGTTAGATGGCAAGCATTATGTAATAGCACAACATAAGTTTAATAAAGTGTTTGTTTTATATGCCAAAATAAATTTCACATTTCTATGGTAAACATTTCACAAATTTATTTATTATGTTCATCAAAATAACCCCTTTCATTTTTGTGCGTATATTATCAAACACCCTATATGCCTCTCCATAGATTTTCAGTGCGACCGATGTTGTGCCGCCTGCACCAAACTGCTCCCAACAAACATTATTAGGTCGTCAAATGTAGAAACCCTTGATATCAGGATTATCTGCGTGTGGGTGGGTAGAGAAAATGTATGCTTCTTACGGCATGCAAACTTTTTATGAACAGGCTAAGAAGTGGTGACTCACAAGCAGCATAGCTATAAGTAGGCAGGTCCAGTATGCTATCAGCTGATGACAGGTAGCACTTCTTCCTGGGGATGCAGGGCCAGGGTGGCATAAACTGGCCTTGGAGCTCCTCATTGGAGTCTTCGACCTTGAGCGGTTCCAGCTCGAAGGCTTCGTCTAAATAGCTCTTGTATCGCTTCTGTTGCAGGTATTTTTTATACTGAAATATAAAGAGTAAAACAATAATAAATAATGCTGGATATTTCACACAGCACTATCTAGTCCCAAACTGCAAAGGTTGACTATGGAAATTAAATATCTGATAGAATACTTGTTTATATTATTTTGTAAATACCTACATACTTATTATATATAGAGGGACACCCAGACCTTGAACAAACATCTGTAGATCATGCAAACATTTGTCGAGGCTTTTAAGAGATGCAATCTTACTCAGTACGCATACCCACTAGGGGCAGTCAGAAGTCCAAACATTATGTTTGATATATTCACACTTTTTGCATAGTTAGCGTTCTATTTTGGACGACCTCCGTGGCGCAGTGGATGAATAGCCGGCTGATGCGTTCAATTCCCGCCGCGGAACAAAGCTAAGGGCGACCTCCTTTGAAGCCATCTCACGATGCCGTTTTAGAACGTATGCATACTTACTTAGCTTTATATATACTTTACCGACATGCATTATGCAAATTGATGTTTGTATCTAAATGAGGCTATTATATAAAAAAATCATGTAGGTATGTTGTAAAATGTAAATATAAAAATATAGATATGAGCTTAGCCGTATAAGAGCATGTATACCCATAGATGAATAACATATGGTGAATATATATTATTAAATATATATAAACAGCATGTAATAATTGTACTTAGTAAGTAAATTTTTCGTAACAAATTGATGTAAAAAAAAAAATAAAGCGTTAAACGAGACAAGGTCCCATCCCATCCCATCCTTGTTATACTATTATAAAAAAGAAGCAATAAAGAAATAGATGTAAGAGAGTATGTTAACATTGGCATTCCACCAATGAAAAGCACGAAAGAAAGATGAATAACAGAAATAATCAGTATGAGGAATGAAAGAAATAATAAAAGATAAGACAAGAAAGAAAGAGTAACTCGCAAATAAGGACTCCGACCTCCAAGTCGGAGGGCTCGCGGGCTGGACCTCTGCGCCCGGAAAGGAAAAAATGTTCAATTTTGGAATGATTAAATTTATTGTCAAGGTTTTGAGGGTTACTTATTGATTGAAGCTGCATGGGTTTGGTTTTTGTTAACTTTAAGATCATTGTTAAAATATAATTCAATAATTTATTAATAGCGTACTCCATCTTAGATCACACCTTCACTTACCATCAGGTGAGGTAGTGGTCAAGCGCTTGGCTATCATCAAAAAAAAGCACCATTGTTACATGTCAAATTTATATTAATTACAAGCTTTTTATTAACTTGCAATGTACATATGTATGTTCGTCGGGGTGGAATCTTGCAACTGAATTTTAAACCCGTTCCCCTCAACCGATTGAGCTGAAATTTGGAATGGACATGTACCTTCGGTGACAATATAATAATATGCACCTCCATGGTACCAACCATGGATGTGGTCTCATGATGGAGACGGATGCTAGACAACGGAACTTCTGAATGGATTATAGTAGGCTACTAATGTTTGGGCTCATTTGGATCTGCTTGCGATTCCGATTATGAATTTTTTAAAAGCTTGTTTTGAAAAAGTAATTTTTCAACAAAAAACTTATCCACATCTATAAATAAAATTAGCACCAAAAAGTATCATATCATCATAATTATCTGATTCATTAAATTATATAATATATAATTAAATTGATAAATTAAATAATAAATCATTATTATGATTTTATTAATTATTATGGTATTAGCCCTTTCATATTGGATGAACATACACAAACATACAGATTTTAAGTGTTATATACAACCTCATCATTGGTTCCATTGAGGAGCGAAGGAGCCTGTCAGAACAGATGCCCGTGCAATGCGCATGGGGGACAAAATACTGAACAGTTCAAATGTTTATAGATGCAACACTTCGGACTACACGCACCGATTTTAATGATTCTTTTGTTAAACAAAAGAAAATTTTTAAAGATAAATAACTGAACAACTAGAATGGAGTTTTGAGTTTCGGAGTTATTAGAGAAAAATCATCTAAATCATCAATCAGAAAATCGTACATCGTTTGCTGATTTTTTTTATAAGTGAGAGGGATTACCCAAATTTCATCGTTGTGGAGACTGGATCGGACACCCCACATGATGCGCCGGTGCATTTCCGGGAAAGAATCCCTCGGAGCTACGAAGCGATCCACCCGGGGTCTGGGGGTATTCAACTGAAACCAAGTTTTTACCAGGCTAGCACCACTAATCGCCACATTATACAGAATCAGGGAGGGCAGTACTGTGAAACAAAGCTAGTTTTCTAGCAACATTAGTCGAAATACCTGGAACTGTGGAAAAACATCGCAGTGGTCGATAATGTGTGTTCCTCGGACCAGCGACTGTTTTCTGCGAAGTTGCTCACTCGGCTTTGCAGCCTTCTTAGAATCTGAGCACTGGAGTGAGCATAAATCGTTTAGACTCAAAACGCGTGAACATTATTATTTATCAATTTCTGGTGCTTATAATTAGACTGCAAAAAGTAACGGCTAAGAGCGAAATGCATATTTGGCCAAGGGTTCAATTTTGATTTTAAAAACTTTCAGACAAATTTTATTATTTATGCTATTTTGGCCGTATTGTAGTTTGAATGAGTTAAACTGATAACTTTTCTTAGTAGTCAAGTATGCAAAATATGAAATTACTGGCTAATCCCCGAGAAAATAGACAATAAATCACCTTAATCCTCAGTAAATGTGGGTAACCAGTGCTATAGTGGTATAAATATGCTACTATAGCACAATGCTGAGTGGTGACCGTTTTTGCTCACAAAATTTGCTCTTTAGTTCATACTCATTTGTTTAAGCTGTAATGTACACTTGTGATGTAAAATAAACGTTTTTCTATTCTATTTTATTTTAACAGTGATTTTCAGAATACAGAATAGAGACTTGATAATATCTTAATTATTATCCAACAATGTTATACAGTTCAGCCATAACGCTGTGAGTATAAACATATAAATAAAATCCAATATACGTAGTAGGACTAAAAGTACCATGCCACCGCAAAACCTAGACCTGGACAAATATTTGCCAACCATGCAAATATTTTCTGACTTGGTACATTTTTTAATTTTTTTTCGTCATAATTTACATAAGCATCCAACCCCGAGCGTAGATATAGGACACTTGCACCAAAGAGGTAAATAATCAATATAAATATATTTCTAGGAAATAAATAGGTACTTTGAAAGTATTGAAATGATTAAGGTTGCTAGATAAGATCAATTTAACCGACCCTAGGCCTTTGGAGGTATTACTTATACAGGCTTCTACCTGCGGCTTTGCGTGGTTTATCAATAGAAAGTACCTTGTGTCTCAATCCAGGCTATATTTATAACTAGCTATATACCAAATTTCATCATGATCTGTCCAGACGATGAGTCATGAAAGCAACGGAGAGTTACTTTCGAATTCATAATTTCGTACTACTGACATAATAATAGAACATACAAAAGAGGAGACAAAATGTCGTATAAAACATCTACGAATTGTACTTTAGTACCTAATCTATGTAGGTATGAAAATGCCACTGATATATTACTAGTATTACAAAGACATGATTAGGTATGCTTAGACTGGAACCTAATGAGTACCAATTCATCCCCACACAGAGCTCTTTAATTTATTAGTTTGTTAGTGCTTAGCTTCGATTTTATTGTTGTCGTGTTTATTTTTCTTTATGACTGTGTGGATTTATGAATAAAATGTTTTCTTTCTTTCTTTCTTCTTTCTAATGGTGTTATGGTGTTGGTTTGTTATATTCTGTTATGTTTAACAAGTAGATAAATCTTTAATAACAGAAAGAATATACAAATATTTTCAATAAAATACAGAAGAAACAGTTGAATCATCTATAGACCGTTGCAAACGATCTCATATAGCTCAACTGCTCCAGATCACTACCAGGCGGAAGTGTCCCCAAGACACTGGCTGCATTGCCCCGCTGAATTACAATGCTTATGCTTCTGTTATTTTTTAAATGACACTTTTTTGTTAATTTTATGAGACTTTCGTTGTCTTCGCTCTTTCATGTTACAGGGTCGATTTTTCTGTGGCACCATGTATTGAGCTGGTTCGTGTCATCCTCTGTAAGGCAATTTTCATTTCTTTTTGGACACTCGTCAACCAAGTTATATTCTCATTAATTTCTAGATAAACAGACTTACAGTATCCACCACCTAGGTACATGCTGTGTTTTATAAATTATCCATTGGTTGTTAGCTTTACTCAAAACGCATAGTCAAATATTTAGATAGTAGGTCGTTAGAAGTTAATACTCAGTTAGGTACAAATTACATCAATTCGCTTGTTGTTGTAGGTTGAGCAGTCTTTACCACTGAAAATTGTACTCAACTTTGGACTTGGTTATCGGTTGGTAACTACCGGTTTTGATTAGAGTCTAAAAATACCTACCTAATAATCTGTGAGCATAATAACTGCATAACAGTTGCGTCTCTGACGAATGTGGACTTCAGCGAAGGTAGCTTCATTGCGCTTGCGCTGCGGTTGGTAGGTACCTATGAAATTTTATAACCTACTAGTAATACGTTAGTAAGTGCTATTCAAAAATTCAAAATAATTCAAAATTCAAAAATTCTTTATTTTATTACAATAACTGTGGGTTACATGGGTTGGGATCTCCTCTTTTAAGTTGTAATAACCTGTATTAGAGGAGTCCCCTCTTTCTTATGGTGATCTTAAGTTATAAACATTAAACTTAAAACTTAATTTTTTTTTATAAAATATAAATTACATAATTATTGGATAGATTTAAAGATATACATAGATATAAATAGGTATAAATAGAGAAGATATAAATAGATTAAATAATAGAATACAAAATATAAATTATCACAAACATATTGGTCGTCATTTGGCTGCATCATCATTTCAGCCCAGAATCACTGCTGGGCAGAACCCACATTGTTTCTGTCAGCCACCGCTATCCTAAGTTAATAATAATTTTTGTTTTAATTATTCCAAGCATTAGCTAGAACATTTTGTTGTTGATAATTTTTTGCAAATGGCTTATACTGCGGAGTAGAGAAATAACCGAAAACCACCTGCTCGGGTATCGATTCCAGATTCACTACATACCTAGATATTGTAGGTCCCTTTCCCCAAATGTGTCATCAGCTTTTGAGCGATAAAGCTACTAAGGGCTAACGGCGATTAGGGCTTCCCTTTATCATGCTTAGTTGGGACTAAAGTACCCCAGATACGGAATCTTTATTTGCAGATGCAACCATTTTTCCCACATTTTACAAATAGATTAGATTAGATTAGATAACTCTTTATTGCACACCATGAAACAGATACAAATAAAAAATAGCAACGTAAATCCATGGATACAATTGCCGGTCTTATCGTTAAATAGCGATCTCTACCAGACAACCTTTGAAACGACAACGACGACGACCAAATAGCTTAACTGTTTTACGATACTTTTATTTAGTGTTGAAATTCTTATCTGTAAAGGTTTAAGATTGCAATA
Organism: Philereme transversata; assembly: GCA_963924445.1. Classification (NCBI taxonomy): domain Eukaryota; kingdom Metazoa; phylum Arthropoda; class Insecta; order Lepidoptera; family Geometridae; genus Philereme; species Philereme transversata. Next base: position 32,429,821 of record OZ004339.1, on the reverse strand, counting down.
TAATTGTATGCTATAAGAAAGCATAGGTGTATAATAATAATAAAAGCCTTTATTTCTGTATTACAGTGTTTCATTAATTTATAATTTTAATCACTTTATTTTTATCACTTCAAGGCCTAAGAAGCGTTGGCGCGATGATTTGGATGCTTTTTATAGGGACTGGCATGATTTGGTACAGAATCGAGAGAAGTGGGGAGATGAGGGGAAAAAATCACTTTATTTTATTAATTTCACTTTAAACAGTTTGTCTTTCAACATGAGCCTCTATTGGTTTCCTGCTACGTTCTTGATATTGTATTCTATTTATACGTAAACAGCATAAACTGCAATATGTACCTATTTTATTTTAAATCTTTGATTTTCGAATAATTTGGTTGATTTAATTCCCATCTACCCGGGTGTTCCTGTCTCCCGGGCATATTATTATTCCGTGCACTGAGTATCGCATGACTTGACCAAGTTTTTTTATCGTCAGACCGATTTGCTTGAACCCGGTAAGTCTACGGATCCCTAATCTTCCTGTGCGGCTTTTTCCTAGGACTCATTAATGTTAAATAAACAAGGTTATTTCTTTTTTTATTGCATATATATTATGTGCATATTTTAATTAGTATTTTGTGTTTGATTTGATGGCTATTACGTTTTTATTACATATTAATTTTAGTTACGGTTCAAAAAACACGTAAATGTGTATTTTTGTGCTATCTGCGCTCAGTGATCGTGACTAGGAATTTTGTAATTGGGAGGATGACCTTTTTTCAGGTTTTTATAGTCCTCAGATTGATATGTAACTAACTTGTGATTATTTTGTTACACTTTATCGGTTTTGTCAAGGGTTAAGCACGGTCGAGGTAATCACATTAAGCGCTGCGATTTAAATACTCCACACAGCCAAATATTTTTACTAAAAAATGGGTCAGGCACAACAACCATACCAAAATGCATTGGCGTAATCCTTGACGCGTTAAAATAAACTGGTTTTTGTAACAAAATTTAGTTAGAACATTAGTTGCTGCGTTTACCACGGAGGAATAATCCATAAAACCCAATAGTAGGTACAAACAGTATAAGAAAGTAATTATGAATTATAAAAGTTTAAATATTTTTTTCTAAACTTTGAAATAATTACAAAGTAACATACCTTTTCAAAAAACGGTATATTGTTACCGTCACTTACATTACACTGTAACCTAAAGTGCTCTATTACAGCTTCCTAAGTACCAGTTGTTCTTTAAAACAATCTATTTGTATTTTTTTTATAAATAGGTTCGTATAATAGTTGATTGTAATTTAGTGATAAAATATCTTTATAACTAGAAAATTCTAATTAGTATGTACCTACAAACTTTGCCGACTCATATGCTATATATATATATATATCATGTCAAATAGGAGGTTGAAGCGTGTATCGCTGTAACACAGTTAAATCTAGCGCGGAACTATTCCGTTTTTAAATAATATCTAACTAACAAAATATAATGTTCATCATGTTAATTTGTAATATAACAATTATATGGTAATTTATTAGTTGATAAAATAGTATATATCTATGTTACAAAGTTAAATTGTACTCATTCTTTTTGGAAATTATTTATCTTTATAAATAAATATTGCTGGACATTTCACACAGCGCTATCTAGCCCCAAACTAAGCAGAGCTTGTACTATGGGAACCAGATAACTGATAGAATACGTATATACTTTTTTTTTGTAAATACATACTTATAATATATAGAAAAACACCCATACACGGAACAAATATCTGTAGATCATGCAAACAGTTGTTCCGCGGCGGGAATCGAAGCCGCTACCTCCTGCATCTCAGCCGGCTATACGCCCACTGCGCCACGGAGGCAGTCAAATTATCTTTATCTTTAAATACATCAAATTACATAGTGCTAGATCAAGTCAGAAATTGTTTGAAAAGCTCATAAGGAAAAAGCCCACCCAGAAGGTATAGCAAGGAGGCTACAGACTGAGGTATTTAGTTCACTAGGGCTTATATAGATGTCACTATTATAACTTTGGTTCAGACAGTTTAGGCGCAGAGATTAAACACAGGAGAAATTCATATAGGTACCTACATTTATATGGTTTTAGCCGCAAATATAAGTAGGAAGTTAAGGTCAAAAATTGCTTATATTTTAGAATACTTAGGTCTTAATTGTAAAAGGTGATAGGGTTTTTTAAATACTTAAACCAACAGTATGCATTTTTCGGACGTATTTAGCGAATAAACATGTTTAAATTTGACGTTTTAATAACTCTTAAAGTAAGAAAGAAAGAAAGAAAAAACATTTATTTGTGACGGTACACAACACACACAGCACACAAGTAAGGTACACACAAGATAAAATATTCATGCACACAAGAATAATAATACCTAACAAATGTGTGTCTCACAATTACTTACATATATCTAAACGACCGACGTCACAAAAAGGCGTCCAACTCAGCATTTGTTGTGCTTTTGGCACAACGCTGATCTTCCGTTGGAACCATTTAAAGTCATATTTAGCCACTAAATACGTTTAGTCATCGTTGCGGAAGTTGCCCCTTAGTACCGAATATTGGTTCTTACTATATAGGTACATACAGATTTAACATCCAATAGCCAATGCTATAGGAATTTTTGAGACACCATTTTGGATTTAGAATTACATTATAAAATAAAACAGAGTCTATTCTAGATTCTTTTTGTTTTATCCAGACTATGTTGAATACTAATTTAAACTGTCAATACATATACATTCTGAGGAATACAATATTTAGTATGTATGTAGGTAGGTGGTAACTTGGAAAAAAGTTGAATTTTGAAAAGTCATCAAACAATAAATAAATAAATATCGCTGGACATTTCACACAGCGCTATCTAGCCCCAAACTAAGCAGAGCTTGTACTATGGGAACCAGATAACTGATAGAATACTTATATACTTTTTTTTTTGTAAATACATACTTATAATATATAGAAAAACACCCAGACACGGAACAAATATCTGTAGATCATGCAAACATTTGTTCCGCGGCGGGAATCGAACCCGCTACCTCCTGCGTCTCAGCCGGCTATACGCCCACTGCGCCACGGAGGCAGTCTTACAACAAACAATGATCCCTTGTAGTGCTGGTTGGAATACCTCTTATACTTATTCTTCTTATTGCTAGCTACTTAGAATAAGAAACCCTCTATGGACTTAGTATCTACTGAGAAATTAGAAAAAACAAATATTTTGAAAATTGTTCATTAGCTACATTTTTGTTCCAATAAAATTTACTAATTAATGACCATTAGCACTAATTAATTCCTACTATGGAACAATAAAAATTTAAAAATGTGCTGAAGAAGCATGAACTATTTATCGTTCTCGAGGGGCCACCGGGTGAAGTGTGAGATTTTAGCGTATCTCCCTCTATCATAAGGTATTGGAATGAGACAACTGAAGGTTTGAACATTGAAACCTCTTTATTTTTATGAAAAAAAATTTCACTAAAAGTTAGATATTTAGCTAAGACTTCAATTTATATTTGACAAGCTTCCGCCCGCGCCTTGCACGCGTGGTTTACTAATAAAAAGTAGTCTATATGTTAATCCAGGTTATGATCTACGTACAAACCAAATTTCATCGAAATCGGTTCAGTCGTTACGACGTCATTGAGTAACAAACAAATAAATAAACAAACATCCAACTTTCGCATTTATAATGTTAGGATTATGACTGATGACACAAAGTAGCCCTGTATGACCTAACGTAATATATGTTTTTGAGTGAACGTGAAAGAGTAAAAAGCATCCATACATACATACATTCGCGTTTATAATATTAATGGGATACTACAACAGCACATGAAACTGTGCTTATAATCGGGATACCCAAAAACTCACAAATCACGGTAGATAATATAGATATTATTACGCTGTTTAAAGTGATAATATTATTGAAACTCTCTGATCTTCCAAAGATAAACGAGATCTCTGTAAGGTCAAAAATCATTACATGAAACAAATGCAAAATTCCTAAATAAATTGGAACTTACAAATATGACATGCACAAAGGTGAGCTTAACCCTAAATAAAAGTTTCGTGAGAAGTTATTTTTCCCATTCCACACCTCAACCCAATAAAGTTAAAATTGTTACTCACTGATTTTCGTCCAAATGTCATTCTACCCATACTGCGATCCATTGATTTATAACAATTTCACTAACAAATGATATAAACACAGAACCAAAAATAAATTCACCTGATTGATAAACAGATTTCATAAATTAAACTACCCTCATTTTTAATAATCTAAGTGTGATGCAAGATTGACTCAAACACTATAGTGACTGCGTTTTTAGATAAAGACATTTATATAACAAATCACTTAGATACCTAGTCATAATGGTAGCATACGCCGGGCTTTTTGCAGCCTCAATTAATTTATGGCTCAACTTTCCAATCGGCACGATGACTTTAATTTTTTTTGATACATAAATGAAGCCTACATGTGAAGAATCGTTTTGCAGAGAGCTATAGTTTATGAGATATAATTTTTGAAAATCCGTAATCAATTGCCAAAATCGCTCCAAAATCAATGTCCATGTCCGAACATTCAGTTTTGCGTACTAATCGTGCTATCGATTATTGTGACACTAAATTGAGATGATAAGGCTTTTTTGATATGTTGTGCATTTTTAATGGCGGGAATTTTTCTTTTACTTCTCTTTACACTGTAATTATGAAAATACATTTAAAGTAATTTCAAATTTGTGTGAAGAAATGTGAAGTGAAATGAAATGAAATGAAGAAATGTGAAATGTGAATTGTAGTAAACTAATTTTGTTCACTGGTGGATGGATTTGGTGCTGTTACTATCTTTCATTTCAAGACGGTCGAGTGTGACTTGTTTTACTCAGGGGCGATCTTAAAAGATTCTGGTGGGAGCCCACCTAGGAGTCCAAGAGGTTGGAGAAAAAAGTGGTCTATGCAAACGTTGTTCCCCTTCACCCGTCCTGCCCATTTATACCATAAAAAAATGTTTTTTCATATTTAACACCAAAATAGATTTGTTAATTTTCTCAAAAACTATAGGTTTCTGCAAATCCCCACCCCCTTCTCACCCTCTATCCCCTATGGATGCGGAGGTGGAGGCGGAGGTGGAACAATAAAATGTATAAGATTTACAAACGTTATTAGTGATTAATTAAGGAAAATCACTGTAAATGTATAAAAGTAAAATTTACCTTCAGAACCATCACTGCAGCACTGGTGATAAAAATTAGAAGTTCCAAATAATATTTGATGAATAACAACTTTGCGGCTTTATCATCTTCACGGCGATTCACTAAAAAAATATTTACTAATAATTGATATTAATTTACTTATATTATAAATATTATTATATACTTGTATTTATAAAATGTTGCGTTAATTTCCACTAAATTAAAGGTTCTTCGTTTAGTTAGAGTTGGGTTTCATTATTATAATTAAATTTTTCCATGTCACGTACAAGGTCAAGCTACGACCCCTCCCGCCACCTGCCTTACCACCACGCAAACTTCTTTGTGTTTGCTTGCCTGTTCGTACGAGTCGCTGGAAAAACCTGCAGGAATCGTGTTTCGACGCTATAGGGAGGCGCCAACGGAAAGAAAACCCTAACTACTAATAGTTACTAATAGTACAACACTGTTGTGTAGTAATATGAATGGTAGGTACTTATAGTTATGGGCCCATGTATTGATATTATATATTTTTACAAGTTGCCTGAAATAAAAGTTATATATCATAATTATTATTAAAACGTAAACAAACCTCCATTATACACTTGCGGATGCGGAGGCGAAGGTACGATTTCATGCGGAAGTTCCGCATTTGCGGAGGCGGGAGGCGAGGTTCCGTTACAAGTTGGGTTCAGTTGTATCTACTGTTGCATAAAATTGTTTCATGTGTCATTTTGTGTATACAAATAAATGATTATTCTATTCTATTCTAAGTTACAACCCTATGAGACATAGGCTTCATTTTATCGATAAACCATGCGTGCGAAGCCGCGGGTGGAAACTAGTAACAAATAAGTTTATAATAAAAAGTACATAGGTACATAACATTATAAAACCTAATCGTTTTGTTAGTTCCTCGGCAAATATCACATATACGTAGCATATATTTTACTTAACCAGCTGTAAGTTAAAAGTGGAAATTTACTTAAATTCTATCATCGTACAACCAGACGCTCCACGATGCGCCACCGCTACATAGTAGACATACCTCCCATACGCACAAAGCGGTACTCTTCCACCTTTATTACACGCACCACCGAGGAGTGGAACATCTTGCCTGAGTCTGTGTTTCCTGATAACTATACCCTAGGGGTCTTCAAGTCGCGAGTGAATCGGGTTTCGTCTAGGCAAGCGTGTACCATCGTAGACTGCATCATTGCTTACCATCAGGCCAAATAGTGGTCAAACGCTGGCCTTAAATATATAAAAAAAACGTAGGTCTGTCAATTAATAATAGATTAAAATAGGTTTACTGGAACACCGTTCTAAACAATGATTCACGAATAAATTAGTCCAACACTGTTGCAACTTCTTGTAATAGTTCAACGCTTTTTCGCTAGATGGCAATACTAATACTCATAATAATTATTGTGCGATGTCCTTTATTAATAGTACCTAGAACATGACATGTGTTTATTATGTTGAACACCGATTCAAAAATAGCCAGCAGGATACCTAATTAATTAAGACTTAGGTATATAAAATACTAAGAAATAAGAATAAAAGTATATTTATAAGTACCTATAGTAGCATAAAGTTCCACTGAAATAAGCAATGGGATGTGAAATTGCATTTTTATGGTGAACGTAATGGAGGCAATAAAATGTTAGTACCTAGGTATCTGTCAATGTCATGTCTTAATAATACAACCCTATGCGTTAGCATCTAGTGGTCTTTGCTTTGGTATGTGCCTAACGCGCAGTCGGAGATTGATAGATGTAAAATATCTGGATGGACACACACTCTGAAACTTTTTAGCGTTTTGACATAAAGAGGTCGCTATAAATGCGTCACTGATAAGTATATCAGGGTTTGCGCTCATAAAAAAATGTATAACAATACTGTATGTTATATAAAAAAAATTACGAGCCTTACAGTAGTCGCATATGATGTGTAATATCTGATTTTCGCGCGCGCTCATTGGTCAAATTAAATAGCGCGCGCTTCCCCGGTTTCCTGTTACACATTTCCGTTCCTTTTGCCAAAATCACTCCCACAAACCGAGAGAAAAGATGTTACACATCAAAAGGGCACGATACTGAATTTACCATGTAGATAACAAACAATATGCGTGAAAGAGACGACCATATTTCTACATAAACTGTGTAAATAGCAAATGCGTGGCGTTTGATTGCTATTCGTAATTAGCCGGTCCCATCCCAACTTGGTCACTCCTACAGCACGGTCGAGTGCGTTTGTTCATTGTGGAGGCAGCACGCGAGGCAACTAGTCATGTCACTGGCAGAATGCGTGAGACGTGCAATGCGGAAAATGTGACAGGCCCATCAGAATGTCACATCTAACCGATTTTCTTGAATAACCGGGCCGAATTCTGCTAATTTATAGGAACGGTTATGGCGCCATTCCGTAACGATTATGATTGTTGTTCCGGTAATAAGTTGCCAAATTTTTAATGGAGTTGTCATAGAAACAGCGATCATTGAAAAAAGGTTGTGTTAGTAGACTAGCAAAAGGTATTATAGTGGTCATTTTGCGACGATACCATTGTCACAGTAAAGCGATATGCTACGAGTATGTAGAATTGGCCTCTGATTGCGTGACAGTACAAAATAGCTGTTTAATTACGACAAAATATTTGCTAATTTGGTGCACAAACCTGTACAATATGTTGTACAACCTGTTTTATGTATTCTGCCATCGGTACTCACATCAAAAATTAAAACTGAGTTTTATGATCTCTTTGGATTTATAACAGCCAATAAATATAAACCTTGTTACCACAAAAGAAAGTTAAACACGGTATAACGCGTGTTTTAAAAATTAAAACCCATATTTTGTTTAATATTTTTTTATAAATAATTTATGTGTTGGTACCTATATTATGCAATTTTTATTAGTCCTGTGTAAATTTTCATTTGTTCCCTTTTTTCTGTGCACTACCTATACATCTTTATCTACAATACACAAAGGTTATCTGGAAGAGAATGCTCTTTAGCATTAAGTTCGCCATTGTACTAAGTTTTATAAGTGCAATAAAGTATTTTCAATCAATCTGTCAATATTTCAAATTAAATGTCACGTGACAATATGTCAATATGTCTTCATGGGATGACATACTAGTTCTGAGACAGCCTGTATAGTATGTTACCATTACAAGAAAGTCACAGTTATCAATGTTATATGTAACCAAGTTGTTTGAATAAAGATTTTATATATTATAATTATTTATATCGCAGGCCTACCTACTTAACCGTGGATCAGCTTTTTGTTTTGTTTTTGAAGGGAAAAGTTCTTTAGGCGCGTGGGGCATTTTTTGAGATGGGAAAAAAACCATTGAACTCGCGACACTTTTACCGTTACCGTTACCGACACCTCTGTATATAAGTAGCTCGTAATTGTTCAAGTTTTCACTTCTGTCGGCACTCCCGGAGTGCCACTTTTTTTTACGTGGATTTATCCTCTTGGATACTAGATACAAGCAACAGTATATATTTAGGCCACTGTTATGTGGGATGAAGGTCGGCATACGCTTTCGCATACGCCCCCCTCCTTCACCCAGGGGCCCAATTCAAATAAACCAATCGCTTCACTATGACAATGGTATCGTCGCAAAATGGCCACTGTAGAAACCTTTTGGTATTTTACTAACACAATTTTATTTCAACGACCGCCGTTGCTATGACAACACAATTCGAAAAATTTCGAAGCATAAGACAAGAGCAAACAACAATCATAATTGTTAAATGATGGTATAGCTCCATAATCGCTTCTCTTATGAATTAGGAGAATTGGGGCCCTGGTCTCCTGTGGCGGATCGGGAGAGTGCTTTGCAATTCCCTGTCCCTCTCCGCTGCCTTCTGCTGCACTGCTTTTTCACAGAAGTCCCTAGCAGCTTGCCACGATCTATCACTTACGACTTTGTCCGTGGATCAGCCTGTATTTTACAAATCTCATCTCCACTCAACCAAAAACGATTTATTTCTAGAAATTGTGTAAAACCAACTGCTATCACACGCAACAGACAAAAAATACTTACAATACTAGGCCGAGTTCTTATCGATAACAAAAACACATTATACATAGATTTTCTAAAGAGATCATGAAACAATGTAGGTATGTTTTTGCGCAGAGAAATCTAATCAATATGGTTGGATGCATACGATATGATATTCGTTGGGGTGTGCCTGTAACACCAGGGTTGGCTATACGCGCTTACTTACAGACATAAAAAAACAGTGGCACTTCGGGACTGTCGACAGAAGTGAAAACAATTGCGAGATACTTATATACAGATGTGTCGGTAACGGTAACTGTGTCGCGAGTTCAATGGTTTTTTCCCATCTCAAAAAATGCCCAACTCGCCTAAAGAAGTTTTCACTTTAAAAGCTCAGATTATACAAACAAACAGATGGAGTGTACGCAACAAACAGTATGACGCCACTTATTATTCATGTGTGCGTGGCGATTAGAAATAGCTCTGTAGGGACACGTGCATCAGTGTGCGTGTAATGATACCAGAAAAAGAAAAAAACTCCCTGTATTTTTTTTAATGTCCTTTTACGACAACAGGTTCTAAAACTTTATTTGGATACATGAATTTGTTACTAATTGAATACAAATTTGTGTGAGTATTAGGATTGAACAATTGTTTAATTAACTAGTTTATTAAACACTTAAATATTTCATGTACAATTGTAAACGCATTGTAAAATTACAGAAGAAATAATATGTGAAGATTTTTATAACTAGCGCTCCGTCCGGTGTTTATTGAGGTTTACATGGACTTTAATGTCCTCCTGGCCGAATTACGGCTACGGCGGCCATCTCGCAAGAGACTAGCCAACAACGCAGGATATATTCCTGATTCCGGACTGTTATTAAAATTTGAAAAATTATGAAATTATGAAAAAATAACACTTTTTGGAAAAATGGACTTTATAATAATACTTTAGTTTTTTCTGTAGTAATTATTATATAGTATAGTATATATATAGTATAGTATTATATATTATTATATAGTATATTCATTTAATTAGACTGATAAAAAAACATACATATGAATCCAAAATATTTATTAAAATCATAATTAATTATATTGCCAAAAAAAATTAACCACCTTAATTTTGCTGCTTAATGTTTCTACATGTCGAGAATTAGATTCTAATTTTGCTATATAGTGCAATCGCACCATTAAATATTTTTCTATCAACAACTTCACCAGATTCACTCTGTGAAATTTTGCACAAATTGAATATGATCTGGATTAACATATAGGATATTTTTATCCCGGTAAAATGTTCTGGTAGGATATTTTTCCCGAAGCGAAGCGAGGGCGGATCGCTATTACTTCTCTATATATATCATTTATTATATATGTGTATATGTATATGTAATGTACATACATTACATATATACATACGGAACTAAATTGTTATACATATACAATTATATTGAAAATCCCGCATAAGATATTAATCACCGAATCACAGTAAACGGCACTAACATAATTATAGAAATACATACAAATTCGGAATAACAATTTAGGCGTGAGATTACGCGTGGGAATCGAACCCACGTCCGTACATTCAACAGTCAGGCTAGCTAACGCCTAGATCAACAGGTAGTTTCCCCAATTGAAGGGAAAATATTTTGCCGAAAACTGGCAACACAGTCGAACTAATGTCGAGGTTTTGTGTTTCGAGACAACCGTTTAATTATTGGGTGAATAAATAATAAAATCAATTAAATAATTTATAGTTACTTGTGAAATGATATTCCAACCACTTTTTTTTTTGTTTTTGGGAACAACTTTTACACTGTTGAATAACACAAGACTGCATTTTTGACAGAAAATAATGAATCACTCGAGACGTTCAAGCAGTACGACGCGATCTTTAGCACTGCCGCGAGATTGTATTAGCTTTTAAATTTGTATTCGCTTGTGTGGCTTCACTCGCACGTTCGGCGCGCTCTATCTGTTTGTTTGTATAATCTGAGTTTAAAAGTATAAAAGTAGAAAGAATACCTAGAAAACTTTCGTGATTATTTTCAATCATTATTATAAATATGAATATTTAATTATTTTATCATGGTTCATGTTTTTTTTTGTAGTTGAAACCTCCTTTTAAGTAAATAATACCTGTATTAGGAGGTTTCGATCTTCCGTAATATAAAAAATAGACTTAAGACTTAAGAAAAACATTTAAGGTTTACAAAATCAAATACATATTCCAAAAAGCAATGAACTGAAAATACATTACTAACATTTTTATAATATACTTATTTTATCTTATATAGGTAATAGTGTACACTGAATAAGTGAGTGTGAGTGAGTCTGTGTGTGCGTGTGTGAGTGGGTGTGGGTGTGTGCGTGTGTGAGTGGGTGTGTGTGTGCGTGTGTGAGTGTGATACGTGTGTTTATGAGAGCGCGTAAGGAGGTGCATGAGTATATGTGTGTGAATGTATGTGCGTGAGTATGTGCATGGGTATAGTGAGTATGTTTGGGCGTAAAGAAAATGTTGGTACAGTACAGGCGCTTCTATGTTACGGTGGTGGTAGGTAGGTGTGCGATTAGCCTTTTCACTCGATTATATTACTAATTACTGAACAATTTCTAAAAATGTCTCTGTCTCGTCGTAATTTAATGATATTAGCCATTCAGAAACAATTATTTTACATTTGTGATTGTTTATTGGGTATATATTCATAATTTTATTTATTTTATTGTATAGGTGGGTAGACTGTCTGATATATTGTCGTGTTGCGAAAGTTGTTTTGACATGTGGTTTATTAGTTATATTAGATAATCTTTTTTTAAGTTTTGTAGGGTCATATTCCAGGGTTTTATGAAGTTTTAATATCGAATTGAGTACATAAAGTTTTCTTACGGATAGTATTTCAGAGTATGAGTATAGGGTATCTGTGGGGTATAGGTATGGTTTAAAATACATTACTTTCAGCAGTGACCTTTGAGCTCTTTCAAGATCTAAGAACTTAGTTTTTGTTGCACCTCCCCAAATTGGTATACAGTATGTTATGATAGGCTGCGCTAACGCAACATATATCTGCTTAAAAAGTTTTTGTGGTGCTACATGTCTTAAGCTCTTAAAAATCCATATTAGTTTTCTAGTCCTACTCATGAGCAATTCTAAATTTGCGTGCCATGATAGTCGCTGTTCTATTATAACCAACGATCAATAAAATACTAGATATACGATCGGCCCGTCAAGGATGTCCACGCTGGAGAGTGCTTAAACGCCGCTTAAGCACTCTCGGCTCTTAGTCGCGCGCTTGCCGTCGAAGTGACAACATGCCCAAGTGCTCCGTCAAAACTTGCAAAAACAACACTTTAACTACATTAAAAAAAGATGGAATTTCGTATTTCCGGTGAGTATTACCTTAAAGTTTGATAATTTGATGAATTTGATTTTGAATTAGTCTATAATATGCTTTAAAACAATATTTTACGGAAATATTTGTAACTACAGACACACGACTACGCTACGCTACTGTCCCTTTCCCTCGCGTTGCATCGTTCATTTATCTGTACGTGACCGAAGACCAATGAACCGGACTACATTAAATTTCGAATGAATGGAGTCGCATACTAAAAACATTTTAACAAGTTTAAAAAACAATTTTATTAGTAAGCATTATATACTAATCAGATGCGGCCAATTCTAAAACTACCTTCATGAAACAAACAACTCTCGTGTTTTATTTTTATCAAATTCATTAAAAAAACACGCGGTAGCCTACCCTACCGTTAAATTGTGGGCAACGAGATAACTTTTCGGTACTAAAAATACAGGCATTTTTACCACCAGCGCCACCAAGCCCCTTTATCTGAAGTACAATAGCCTAATGTCAACTGCTCGTTATCTGTTACAAAATACACAATTAACAGCAAAAGAGAAATTGAAACTCTTAGCTAGGCTTACAGCACTCTATATCTTTGTCCTACTTCTTGCAATATTTACTTTTTGCTGATTTCTGCCTATACTGTTAAAGTTCTAGTACTAAACATGGTTCTGCAATATTGTATACAATACAAAATTCGATTTTATCCAAAACTAGAGGTTGCCCGGGAACTTCGTACGCGAGGATGAAAATGTTATGACCCTCCTTTTTGCATCATTGACCTCGGTCTCATACATTGAAGGGAGATTTACGATTTTATTATTGTAGAGAAGAGAATTCATCTAGGACCCGAGTAGTCGGCAAGACAAATTAATCGAGCCCAAAAACTCGATGAGGTGGCATCGTTTAATCACAGTTCCCATAGCCATCTTCTGGCTCCATCATCAGACCCTGGATATCATCTAGGTAAAGAATACTCTTTAACACTAATCGAACGAGCCCACACTCGATGTAACTATGTCATTTTATTACAGAGGTCCCATAGCCTGGCTCCGTCATTAAACCCTGACCTGGATATCATTTAGGATCCGAATACTAGTTAAGACAGATCAAATGAACCTAAAGTCGATGTTGTTGTGTAGTTTAGTTTAAGCATCTGATGATGCACCATCTTACTGCATCATGAGATCAGCTTCATGTCGCATATGCATGCAAAATTTCAACTCAAATCAGAAACCGGGCAGGTCTAATATCGCAATATTTTATTACCTATAAACGATAGACAAGACAACGAGGCACATTAAACTGAATAGGAGCCTGTAAAAATGAAAGATTTTATCAAACTATCCGATTATTAAAAAATCCGACTTTTGAATTTGGTTAACAAATGATTTATCCTTACGTAATAGATTCGAAATTTCATTTCTCAACAAAAAAATATTGTGTACGTTTCTACTCCTCCACACTTCTGTTCCGAACGGAGTAATTTTACGATCTTCGAACAGCACATTTTGAATCCGACCTTATTGCCATACCGTTAAAGTCAACAGTTTTTTAAAGGACAAAAGAAGGCAATAAATTTTTACGACTTAACAGCTGCTTCATTTCATAACGTCATATCTCCAAAATGCGAATGCTTGAAATGAAACTTTTAATCTGCGGAATAAAGTCGAGTTTAGACTATTTAACTTTTGGTATTAATAATGTTAGGCATTTTCGGCACTCACACAAATGCAAGGTATCGCTCGCCGCTTTTCGGCGGTGAGTTTGTTAGGGACAGTGATTCCTGAGATTATAATTTCTTTGATTATAACTCCCAGATACCTAGTTGACTCTACTTTGCTTATATTTGGACAGGTAGATGAAAGTTGATCGTTTAGATTACAGTCGTGTATCCTAATATTGAAATCAGATTCTGGTTGAGTACGATTGTACATACTAAAGCAGATAAAGTTCGTTTTAGCAACATTAAGTGTAAGTAGATTCTGTTTTAGCCATTTAGCAATCTTTACGAGACCTTTTTCTGTTTTCTTTTTAACATCATTCCATGAGTTGCCAGTAAAAACTACGGCAGTGTCGTCCGCATATGAATACATTTTCCCGTCCATTATTTCCAGATCGCATAGGTCGTTTATGTATGTCAGGAATAAGGTAGGTCCTAACACACTACCCTGTGGAACTCCATACTTTATAGGCACATCCTCACTAACAACCTGGCCAATCTTAACCCTTTGTTTACGTTCGTGGAGGTTATCTGTCAACAATGCCAATGGAGTACCTCTTATGCCAATTTTTTCTAGTTTGAGAATAACAATGGAGATAGAGACGGTGTCAAATGCTTTTTTAAGGTCTAGAAATACTGTTATAAATTTCTTTCCCCTATCCACATTATATACGATGTTGTTACATAAATCTGTAGCTGCATCCACTGTTGAGAGACCTTGTCTGAAGCCATATTGTGATTTAGAAATAATGTTATATTTGTTTAGATATGATAATAGTCTGTTGTTAAGCAGTTTTTCTAATATTTTTGAGATCGAGGGCAGAACTGAGATAGGCCTGTAGTTATTTACATCGTCTTTGTCTCCACTCTTATGCACTGGCGTTATAATTGATTGTTTAAAGATACTGGGGAAAATTCCTTGACTAAAACATAAGTTTATTAAATGACAAATAGTAGGAATTATAAAAGATAAGCTTGATTTCAAGAAATTTGTTGAAATGTTTTCCCAGCCAGGGGCACTTTCCGATTTTAAATTCATAATTACATTGTATAAGTCTTTAGGGTCCGTATCTAGCAACACAAAGGAAGAAATCTGGTTGTTTGGAAGAATTAAACTAGTATTTGCCTGTGTGGTGTTTTGTTGAAGGATGCTCTCTGCTAGAGCTTTCCCTATACCTACTAGCAAAGTAAGTATTAACAAAATTAACTGATTCTACAGGTGAGACTTTTATATTGAGAAGTTGGAAATTTGGTGTTTTAGCAGTTTTGTAATTTGTTATAAAATTAATACTTTTCCAAAGGGCTTTACTATTTTTTGTGGATTTGGCTAGTTGATGAATTGAACCAGAACATTGTGTGTTGAAACACCGATAAAGCGGTACGTGATAAATTTCGTATTTATAATATGATAGAAAGAATACCATTTACGTATAAAACATCCAATTAAATCTTCTCCAATAAAACATACATTTTGGGGAATGTGCCCAGGAACTATACGATCTGATCCCGCCATCTCCTTTCCATCAAAGGACAAGCAGGCGCACGGCTCAGTACCACCCGTACCTAGTCAATATACCACCCATTCGCACACACCGTTTTGGTTCTACGTACTTGATGCGTACAGCTAAGGTATGGAACACTTTGCCGTCGTCTGTTTTTCCTAAAGAATACAATCCGGGCCTCTTTAAGGTGAGAGTAAATAGGTTTCTTCTAGATCTTCGTGCTTCATCTTAGACCACATCATCACTTACCATCAGGTGAGATTGTGGTCAAACGAAGTTCTATCCAATTTAAAAAATAAAAATAAATAAATAATCCAAAAACAGAAAAAAGACGACCGACTTTTTAAATCCAAAAAATTACAGTTTACTCCAAGTATGGCGGCGAAAGGGTCGTAAGCTCAGCATACATGCTGTAGCGCTTGTCTTCTTCACTCTCAGACAACTCGACATAGATACTTGAATTTTCTAGACATCATCATCAATACACGCAACAAATGTCGACTGCTAAATATAGGCCTCTTTCATGGATTTCCAGAGCGACAGATCTTGTGCGGCTCACAGTCACAGCAACCAGCTAATGGGTGGGGGGAGGGGGGAGCCTATGCTTTCCAGTACGTTTTCTCGAGAACCTTTCTGCCCCAACGGCCGTTAGTTCTTCGAGCGAGTATCTAGGCAATTCAAACGTATGTAAACGTAAGTTTTCACGTTGATTTACATTTATAAATACTTATTTGAACACCACATCCTTTCATGTTCTTTTCAATCCAGTCCATTCAAAGGTTGCTTGGAAGTGATCACTTTAAGCGATACGGCCGCCCTTTGTACCACCGCGTATTGGTTTAGTTTCCTAGGCTTAAGAAATTTTTGTAATAAAGAGTTATTTATTTATCTGTCTATACCAAAAAACCTTTTTTAAACATTAAAGTTTTTCAGCCCCTAAATATTATGGTTTCGTAATGTTAATAACTTGATAAAACTACGATTATTGGCTTTTCAGTTTTTATAAATAAAAACGCATGATAATGGAATGGTAATGGGAATAATAATGGTAAGGTACACTTAGGTTTATCCATGATCCATTCTGAATGATTCTTCAACCTTGAATTTCGACCAGTCTTAGAACAAACATAGTTCTTGTTACTTACGTACTACTAATGTAGTAATTCGGATCAAATGTTTTCATAGTCTACAGATATTTGTTTCGGGTTTGAGTTTTTTCTATATATTATAAATATGTATTTAAAAAAAAAATATGTAAGTATTCTAAAAGTTATCTCGTTCCCATAGTAGAAGCTTTGCTTAGTTTGAGGCTAGATAGCGCTGTGTGAAAATGGCCAGCATTATTATTTACTAGCTTCCGCCAGCGGCTTCACACGCGTAGTCTGTCAATAAAAAGTGGCCTATGTTTGATACCAGGCGATGTTCTATCTAAATACCAAATTTTATCGAAATCGCTTCAGCCGTTACGACGTGATTGAGTAACAAACAAACAAACAAACATCCAAACTTTCGCATCCTACTAATCCCACTAATATTATTAACGCGAAAGTTTGTATGGATGTATGTGTGGATGTTTGTTACTATTTCACGTCGTAGCGGCTAAAACGATTTCGATGAAATTTAGTATAAACGTAGATTATAACTTGGATTAACACATAGGCTTTTTTATCCCATAAATCAGATTTCATGGGATAAAAGTGGGGTGCCAAGTCAAGTTGCAACAGCGAGTTTAGCTTTATTTCTAGGTTACCTACACATTTAGTAGTATAACGCGTACGAAGTCGCGGGTGACAGCTAGTATATTTATAAAATAAAAAATGTATATACGTATTCCAACAGTATCTGGTTCCCATAGTAGAAGCTTTGCTTAGTTTAAGGCTAGATAACACCATGTGAAAATGTCCCGTATTATTATTTATTTAACTTGTATATAAATAAATACCTATTTATTAATTACTAGTTACTAGTGCACAGTGGCAACTACTGGCAACTAGTAATAATAATATCTAAAAAAAAACTTTTATTTAGCATTCCTTTTCCCATTTAATCTTTAACTATGCCAAATAGCACACCTCTGTGTGCGCAATATATGATGATGTACATATACTGTCTAATACATAAATATTATACATATCGCGAGGTAGGAATGTTTTGATCTCATAGCGATGCCTGTCAATTCAACCTTCGGCTTTCGTGGAACGAACGGTGGTTTGTTCCCCCACTAGTTTGAGCGCTATTTACGGATCGAAAAAATTAATTTCTAGCCTCATTTTTATCTGATATTTAGGTCTTCAATAGCAATTATTTAATTTTTTTTTGTTGCGTGTTACAACTGCAGACTGCGGAATTTTGTCCGAAAAGTGTGTTGTTTGTCGTTTTTACGGGCAACTACACGACACAGCGCAAGTGCGACACACATCGCGGACTACGTGTCAGCAAATAGTTTTAAGTATTATAATATAAAAAAAAAATCAAAAGCATTTATTGAGAAACAACAAATATACAATCATGTGTACAGTTTGAAGCGATGATACCTGTTTAGTACGAAAACTGTGTTACAGACACCAACGCCCTCATCCTTTACGGAAATGAGTTCCTATCAGGTAAATGGTACATAAACAAAAACTAAACTAATAATTACGGTTGTATTCCAACAGAACGGAAGGATCTGCGTGGGTGGGTGTGTGTGTGTGAGTGTGTGTATCTGTGTGAGGGTGTGTGTGTATGTATGTGGGTAATTGAGTGTGTGTTTGTGTTTGTAGGCACTATTTGGGAATCTTTAGGAGGCCCTCAGTATCTTCGTAATTTAAAGATTTAAGCCACTCTAGACATTTATACTTACATTTGCTGTGAGGTAGCTGGTAAATGTTAATTTCCTTGTTAACTCTGTTGTACAAGGAAGAGCTAATAAAAAAGAAGTGACGATTTGCCACTGCTATACGTCGTTGTGCTATTTTGCAAACTTTATCTGCTCTCCGCATCGAATGTTTCAGGTTAGGGTCATAGAACAACTGAGAGTGCTTGGGAAGTATGTATGTATGTACGAGTATGTTAGTCACTAAGGTATGTATTAATACTGGCTGCAGAATTAAGTTTTAACATATTGTACTCTCCATTGTTGCCTGAGATAATGATTTATTATTAAGATAGCCGAGGGACTTCTTTCGTAAAAATAACTCTTACGATTAAATGCGCGAAGTCTGGCATTTTCACTTACAATACGCGTGTAAGCATACGCCTATCAGTCGTCAGTTCGCGTGCCAAGCGCAGGTAAATCAGAGGTAAGTCAACAACACCGGTATCCTTTAGTCCGAGTGCCGATGCCCAGATATTTCTGGCCGCTCCATAACTGTCACTGGGTTGCTTAGCTGTTTTGCGGAAACTATTTTTGACTTTAATTTTGCAGTCTAAATGCAGTTTAGTGATAATTAATCAAGAAATATTAATTCCTTCGAAAACATTATAAAGAGCATCTTTTGTTGTGTCATGAAACTAAAATTACGTATTGAAAAATAATATCAGTACATTGATATGGGCATAGACAATATTTTTTTACTACAATAGCACACAATACGATTACACTTTAAAATAGAGAAAAGACAGAAAAAACATACAATGAAATAGTAAAGATGAAAAACATAAACAAAACAGAACTATCAACTTTTGAAACTATCATGGTTATGAACACTATTTGTACTAAAACCGGGATATTTACCCGTTATTTATCATAAATAAATAAATATTGCTGGACATTTCACACAGCGCTATCTAGCCCCAAACTAAGCAGAGCTTGTACTATGGGAACCAGATAACTGATAGAATAGAAGAATAAATAAATATAAAATATAAATAAATATTGCAGGGCATTTCACACAGCGCTATCTAGCCCCAAACTAAGCAGAGCTTGTACTATGGGAACCAGATAACTGATAGAATACTTATATACTTTTTTTTGTAAATACATACTTATAATACATAGAAAAACAACCAGACCCGAAACAAATATCTGTAGATCATGTAAACATTGGTTCCGCGGCGGGAATCGAACCCACTACCTCCTGCGTCTGAGCCGGTTGTTCGCCCACTGCGCCACGGAGATCGTCAAAACTTATAATTTATTGAAGTGAAAACAACATCTCTAGGCACGTTGGACATTCTTGAGAAAAAACCGTTCCGTTACCGACACCTCTGTATATTTTTTGACATGAGAAAAAAACCATTGAACTCGCGACACTGTTACCGATACCTTTTGTTAATGTTACCGACACCTCTGTATATTTTTTGAGATGGGAAAAAACCATTGAACTCGCGACACCGTTACCGACACCTCTGTATATAAGTACATATCTCGTAATTGTTCAAGTTTTCACTTCTGTCGGCAATGCCGGAGTGCCACATTTTTATTATTTATTTACGGGATACTCAAAAACTCACAAATCATGGTAAATATCCCGTTTTAGTACAAACAGAGAACTATGTAGTATTTCTCAAACTTTCGCGATCACTGTACATAGTTACTGATTAAAACGGGTAATTATCGCGTATGTAACTTTTGTCACGATTGTTGCAACGCAGTCGAAACGTCGGGACAACAAATACAAAAGGTACATACGCAATAAATACCCGTTTTAATCAGTAAAAGAGAACTAGGTAAATACTGTGTGCTACAGCAGTACATGTACGTAATTAGTCATTGGTCATATCAAAATTGTTTTATTTGTTTTATACCAATTTTTACAATTCTTGTGAAACCCTGGCTCCTGAACTAGCGTGAGCCGTAGTCAGGAGTCAGTTTCTTCCCACATTAAATGACAAAAATACATATGTGGTTTAATAGTTACAATGCTAGATAAACAGTCAATAGATCAGAAAGGTTTCATTTGTTTTATACAAATTTGTACAATTCTGGTTGAAGAAATATTGAAAATAGAAAAAAATATATTAAAAAATTATGTGAAATTAATATTTCACATAATATTATTTAAAGATACACCTCTTATCTACTCTACACTTTTTTCATAACCAATTAGAGCAGAGTGAGTACACTAAAGGAAATCATAAAGAAAAAAAAACCAAATGATACATCATTAGAATATCATTCAGAATATTTAATATCTTGTGTTTCTGAATGTAATTTTTCAATATAAAGTAAATGACGGAAGAAAAATACGGCAAAAGACAGGTTGCAGATGTTTTCCTAATTGTTTGTCACATAATTGCCCAGCATTAATGCAAATATTCCACAAACAAACACAAACAGACCTCATAGTACACATCCAAACGAATTAATAAAACGGCAAAGTATTTTTAATCAACGACATCGTGGAATAACACGGACAATTATAAATATCGGCCAGTAAGTAGATAAATAAATATTGCTGGACATTTTACACAGCGCCAAACTTAGCAGAGCTTGTACTATGAGAACCAGATAACTGATAGAATACTTCTATACTTTTTTTTGTAAATACATATCTATAATAAATAGAAAAACATCCAGACCCAAAACAAATATCTGTAGAGTATGTAAAAATTTGTTGCGCGGCGGGGATCGACCCCGCTACCTCCTGCGTCACAGCCGGCTATTCTTCCACTGTGCCACCGAAATCATCAATAATTACTCTTTACCCAGCGAGATCTTGGTCACAGACTGACACTCCTTGAGGGTATTTGAAAATACTTAAAAGTAACTTTGAGCAGTTGATAAACGTTTTACTCATAACATTTTATTCAATGGGTGATTTTTAAAGGTATATAATAGGGGGTAAGACATATAGTAGTTCTATACAAACAAACGAAACCTCTTCACCCCTTTAAACTACAGTCGGTCGGTAGAATAATTGATGCTCATTACCGCCTTATGAATAGCAACACATGAACACAGTATACTACCGGAACCAACAATTATTATAACTACTGGCCGCTAACAAGCTTGCGTTCTCAATTTAAATTGTTTAAAATTTTTAATACACGAACGAAATTTGTAATTGACATTGACAGTTGATCGATGCGTCAAACGGAATTTCAATGCTATTGACATTTTTGACGTTACTAACATTTTCTTACAAAGCGTCAGTTTAGGCCATGAATAAACAATAATGTATCCAATTTCTCGCTAGAAAATGAATATGGACCTTCATTATTTTCTAACGAGAAATTTGATAGGTATAATTATAAGGGCTTAAGTACACAACACTGCGAGTAGAGGTAAAAATACAAACGCGGTTGTGTAGATACAGTTCAAATGAAAAGCTAACATCATGCTACCAGCAGTGCAATTACAGTCGCACCTTTGTTTACTTCCCATAAACTTATTTATGTCCATTCAAGAGTTGCGCACTCGACTTGTCCCTTCGACAACGTTTGGATTTTTGGCAGATGTAATGAATGAAAATCTTTAATAAACTTACAGGTTAAAGTAACCTTGATTATGAAAAAGCCTTTGACAGAGTCCCAATAAAAGGGCTTATTTCCAAACTAGAACACTTCGGTATCGGAGGTAGGCTTCTGAAGTGGATAGAGGGATTCCTATCACGGAGAACATTTAGAGTTCGGGTTGACGAAGCTCAGTCTGAGCCTCATAAAGTAATCAGTGGGGTGCCACAAGGGTCTGTGCTCGGACCAATCCTTTTTGGAATATTTCTGACAGACCTGGACCAGCACATTGAATCTCAGTAATTACTTTTTGCTGATGACACTAAAATGATGGGAAACCCACTCCTCACCCAAAACGTCATTCAAAAAGACCTTGACAGAATACACCAGTGGACCCAGGACTGGCTTATCACCCTGAATGAAAAGAAGTGCACAGTGTTGCACATTGGAATCAAAAACCCGAAATGCAACTACTTTATTAATGGAAGTTCACTTGAAAAGGTAGACAGACAAAGAGACCTTGGAGTTCAAATCACAACTAACCTAAAATGGGATGTACAGATTGTCGAGATTGTGAAAAGAGCAAATTCTGTGATGTATATTATAAGAAAGGCCTTCACTTACATTAACAGGGAATTGTTTCTGAAACTATATAAGACATACCTTAGGCCATTGTTGGAGTATGCATTTCAGGTTTGGAGCCCATACTTCAAAAAGGACATTAACCTTATTGAACGAGTACAACGAAGAGCAACGAAAATGGTACCTAGTCTCAAAGCACTTACATATGAGGAACGACTTCAGGAACTTGGACTAACTACCCTTCAGCAACGTAGAGCGCGCGGAGATCTTATAGAAACTTACAAGATTCTAAACGACCACTACAGCATACCTGACTTGTCACAAACACTATATACCATGAACAAAAATGAAAGGTTGAGAGGACACTCACTGAAGCTGCAACGCAGGCCAAGTACCAGCAAACCAAGGGAGCACATATTGCCCAATCGCGTAGTGGACACCTGGAATCGGTTACCAGAGTCAGTGATTAGTGCCCCCTCAGTGAACGCTTTCAAAAACAGACTAGACAAATATTTAAAGCGCACTGACAATATTTAAGGTATTCACGCATCAGCTCTAAGAGCTGCCTGTGTATTACAAATAATAATAATAATAATAAAGTAAATAAGAATAGTTTCTTAGCACAAATAACTTTTAATCTAAACATGTCATTTTTAACAAAAATATAACTGACTTTAGATAACAGAAAAAAATAAACTACTGAACCGATTTTGATGAAATTTCCATGGAACCAATCTGAACGTATATTATTTCAAGTAACGTAATTCCCAAGTCGGTTGATAAACTACGGAGTTCTGAGGTAACAAAGATAAATAAGAAAAAAAAAAGACTTTAGTCATTGTTTTGATATGAGATAAATTTGTTATTTAGGTTTACTAAACATCATAGGCATTCCTCGTTACTGATAAACTAAACTTTTGAATTGGCGGGTACCTACTTTAAAATCTGATCGAAAGAGGCAAACACATTGTAATTTTTTAAGGACAATCCAATTGCATTTGTAAATCTAGAATCTACTTTAACCGCAATACCAAAACAAAAATGTTTTGTAAAATTTAGTTTTTTAAACTACCTACATAATATAATAGAGACAACTACTGCATAGTTCACTACATACTTAATAAAACCACAATTAAATCCAACCAACTGTATCAAAATTATTATAAAGTACATAAAAATACAGATTCCGAATCCAAGTCATAAAAATATACCAAATATTACCAGTTTGAACATCTATTATATGCGCAAAAAATCGTGACCTTCATCACCATCATCCATTGCCCAACTTCACCCCCTGCTGGGTATAGGCCTCCCGAAGTTTGTGCTATCCGCCACGATCCTACTTGATGACTAGATCGATGACTTTACCTTCATAAATATGTGTGCAGTTCTTTTATATAACTAGCATGATTAAAGAAAAACTAAAGATAAGCTGTAACGTAGGTTACATAAAAATACACTATTAGCCCCTACACTAGGATACTCTGGTGGATACCCTTTTACTTATCGTAATTGGCACTAGTCACTACAAAACTGAGAATACCGGTTTAATGCGCATTTTTTTTATGTCTGAGAAAGACATAAACCATGTGAAGCATCACAGCTGCTTACTAGAATCGCCTTGTCAGTACTCGTCTGTCAATCAGCAGCAATCTCAGGTATTATTTTCTAGTTTGAACGCCTATTGACAGTGAAATAAGCACTTGACATTACTTTGAGTCTCAAGTTGATGAACCTAATCCGATATCTCATAGACTAGCGCATATTTTACGTCTAAGACTGACTCAGGCATTAGTAGAGGAGTAACTTTTTAAAGGGAATATCTGATCCATAATTGTTTTTCACTAAATGGAAACCACTGACTGTTAAAAAACCAAGAGGGCTTTTTTTATGTAAATATTCCGTTTTGCCTTGAACGTGTTTTAAGTTTTAAGTGCAATTTTTGTGAGTTATCCCTTTCTGCGTTGAAATAAATGTAGGAAATGGTGTCTTTTAGCGTGTAGAACAAGACTCAGTTAAATAAAAAAGTAAAATATGAATGTGCCTTTTGAAAATTTAATGTTCAGTTATAAAATACCTCTGTGGCGTGGTGGGTGAGTAGTCTAGATTAAGACACAAGAGGTTGCGGGCCTCGCTGAAAATAAATACGCTTTTTACTTAGAAAACTTTGGTGATTGATTTCAATCATTATTATAAATACGGGATCTACCACGTACCGTCTTATAAGCGTTTCGACCGACAATGTTCAATTCGTGAACCTTCATCAGGGTGAGTGCGATCCGCTCCGAATTTCGCCTCGCAGTGACATTGTCAGTTGTTACACAAACATTGTCGGTCGAAACACCGATAAGACGGTACGTGATAAATCTCGTATTTATAATAATGACAAATACGATTATCAACTACACAAAGAAAAAATTACTTTCAAATCTGTCAAATGCCTACAAGAATCACTCAGTAACCTCTCGCTGGGTGACTTACACCATAGAGAATAGGGGCTTGACACTCAAAAACTCATAACTTATGCTAAATATCCTGTGAAAATATTGCAAAAATAGTAAGTACTAGGTTTGTGTTACTCGTTGTCCTGAAAAAGCTGCAATAGTACTACCAAGTAAGTTTTACAAGTTTAGATTAGATTCTTGATTGGTGTTCAAAATAATCATGGGTTGATTTCTTTAGATTTACAGGTTTTTTTTACAGGTTCTTTAGGTTACAGGTAATTTCGTCCTTCTTTATTTAGAGAACAACAAGCAAAGTCCTGAGCTAAAGCTAGTAATTTATAAAACTTCTGTAAATATCTTCTTAATTGTTTAAAAAACCACACACCCTGGCGCCACATAATAACCTCAGTGTCTACATTTTTAAAAAGTTTATTATAATCCGCCATCTTTGTCGGCAGCTTTTTACGTGATGTTTTCCTTGAAAATATAATTGTAGCATCAGTCTAGTTGAAATTTGAAACTCGGCTTAAATAATAGGTAGTTATTTATATTAGATTATATTTATTTGACGTATGTGTTCCTCACAAAAATTTTGCCTTTAGTCTGGCAAAAAAATATGTCATATCTCGACTTGCTAATTTTATATTTACATAACATCGTACATATTCAATTTATAAGAAATTAATCAAAAATATCAGCAAATTCAAAAAAGAATTGAAATATGGCCTTAATTATACATAAATACGTACTAGGTATGCATACAATTAACGTCGCGATCATCTCAGTACAAAAGATTTCAACGCGCTCCTTACTACTTCATTTCTGATTTTATTACCCATATTGAATATAGTCTTGTCTCTTTACAAAACAGTACTAATAAAACAGGAAACAATAGAAATTTCAGAGATAAAAAGTATTTTTCAATTTATGACTCGCAAATCATTCGAACATTTGAAATTGACTGATTAATCGATCGTGATTTGATGATCACCGGTCAATTTTATAGCTCGTTTGAAAACTGAATCAAATCTGATGTTGTACGAGATAGCCCCACTTCCGCTCGAGGGCACACCACAGCACTTGCTACAGATAGCACAGCACACTTGCGCACGAGCAGAAAAGGATTAGAGAAAAGATGTTTGAAATAGTTCTTTGGCTCCTCATTCGTTGCGAAGAACGCGGGCTGCGCGCGCGCGTTTGGACTATATTAAAAATAAAACAACAAAAATACGATATACCTGTTCATTCACGGTCCGCCAACTGTGAGCTTTTTGGGTGCAACGAACTCGGGTTATATCACACTGGCTGTCATTTTTTTAAGGCGTACGTCCTTGCCGATAGCTCGAACAGCTGACGCCCGAAAAAATTGGCGTGAAGGTTTTAAATTTTCTAAAGTTGTGATAGTATTTTTTATTTTGCTTATTTTTGTGAAGTGCGCGATTTTTAGTGAAGTGTTAAATTAGTGAAGGTACCGTATTTGTGGGGCTAAAATGATTCTTCAAGACAAGGTATAATTTAATTAATTTTTTTTGCTAGTTATAATAACTAAAATATGCAGAAATTGTGCGACCGATTTTTTTGTTTTCTTTTGTGTGTGTTACTCATCTGCTTGAATGAGGCATGTCATTGTAGTTTATTAGTTGCATTTATATTTCATGATTATATTTTCTTTACATTATAAACTTTTCGTATGTAGTATGATGAAGATCGTAGATTCTATTTCCTAAAGGATTTTAAAACAATAAACTTAACACACAAAGTAGACATCTCTTAATGCAATTAAAATGTTAAAATATTCACACACAACACCCCCAGATATTATAATAGTTGCTATCTGATGCTGGGGATAGATGGTAATCAATTCTGAATCACTATGGTTGGGGTGAGGATATCCATAAGTGCTACCGTCTGCACCCACACGGTAACACTTGTAATAATTCCAGTTTAGTGATTTATAAAGCCATGTCTTAACTCGTTAATTAACGATGGTTTGAATAAATGAGTACTCATGATTCTTAATATACTTGTTTTTAGGTTTCCCTGAAATAGTAATGATTGTACATAAATAACAATATAAATATCTGACTGTTATGCCACTCAATTACAGTTCAACTGTTAATAACGGTTTTTTAGCATCGTACTTAGCGTATGTATTAAAAAGGCATGGAAATGATTGCTATTTTTAAATCATTTTCATATGATCATATGATTATTTTTTATCACTGCTATTTCACATGTAAAAAATAACAAGTAATGATTTTTCATCATGATGCCGTAATTTCACAGTTGCTATTCTTGCTAGTGCTGTTTCAGATGTGAACCATCACGGGCATTGATTTTTCATTATAATGCGGCAATATCACACTTGCTATTCTTGCTAGTGATATTTCACATGTGAAAAATCACTGGCAATTATTTTTAATTACTCGCATTGCATTTACATTGCGACCGATATACGGTGAAAACCGAAAGAGATTTAAATTGAATTATTTTTAGTAGTTACATATGCTATATAGCAGGTATGACAAATGGTTTTTAAAATCATATGATTTTTTACATGCTACTCGTGAAACGTTCCAACCCTAGTATTAAATAGTTTAAAAAAGTTAATGGAAAGCAAACATTAAAAAATAAGTAACTATTTTAATTTCGTCTACAAACAAACATCTCGTAAGTTTTACGTCTCTTGCGTCAATATAAAAGTTTTTGTTCCGTTTTTTCTTGCATTTAGTGGTCGCAGTCACGCTGATGACTTTTTATCTTTCCATTAATGTGTTTTGTTTGTCTGTACCTACATAGGTATTTAGGGTTAAACTTATTTTATGCAAATATTATGTTAATTCACTTTTTAAATACTGTGGAATGAAAAAGGTAAAGACAATAATGATATTATTGGAGTAGTGATGGGACTGTATTCCGTAGCCTAACTATTAGTTGGGACCTACCTAGGGTAAACTATGAAATTACAAATTAATTATCTTAATTTAATTTATTTATTTATTCACAATATAACAGTTATATGCTATACAAGGCAAGTCAAAACACAATACAATATAGAAAAATCACAGAGATGATACATAATAATGTTAATAAATTAAAATATAAACGAAAGTTTCCGGTACAAAATTATCTCACTATCACACTAGTATTGTAAATGTCAAAGTGTGGATGTTTGTTTCTTTGTTTGTTACTCAATCACGTTGTAACGGCTGAACCAATTTCGATAAAATTTAGGATATACGTAGATTATAACCTGGATTACCACATAGGCTACCTTTTATCCCATAAATCAGTTCCCATGGGGTAAAAATGGGGTGTCAAGTCAAGTTGAAACAGCGAGTTTAGCTTTATTTCTAGGTTACTTACACATTTAGAAGTGTAACCCGTACGAAGTCGCGGGCAACAGCTAGTAATTTATAAATATAACTAAGATGTTAAAATTTGCCTAGTTTATTATTGAGAAAAGAAGAGTATTCTAGTTTTTTTATGTTCATAAATTCATTTAAATTATAGAAAGCATTTCCTAAAAATAAGTGTTTGATTTTACGTTTTAAGTCAGAGGTCAGCATCGATGCGGAAGTTGCCCTAAGACTTAGTTTTGTATATGTTAGTTATGTCTCCTTAGTGATAACTTACTTACGAAAGATTCGTTACGATAATTTGCTCTATAGCATGATTATATTATTGTTATATTATTATTGCACATATCAATGTCAAAATATAAATTAACATTATCATTAATATCTCATAAAATATTTTTTTTTCCTTCGAATTCGTTAAAAAATATATATTCATTTTATGAATAGCTAGGTGACCTGCTCAGGGAGCGGGAAAAGGGAGCACTTAGGGATAGAGCTTGCATTGAAAGTATTTTCAGAAGTTTTTGAAATTACCGACTACGAACATACAAACAACAACACAAGGCAAGAAGTTGCTACTATATTTTTTTTATACGATTTAGAGTTGGAACAAGCACATGGCCTACCTAATGTTAAGTGGTAACCATCGCCTATAACAAAGTATTGCCTCGTAGGACGCATCCTAAAAAGGCGCTCTACGATGCACTGCTCTGCGTCCATCAACTTGAGGCATACAGGTGTAAAGTCTCATGTGCCTGTAATTTCATCGGCAACCGTACCTTTCAAACCGAAACACAGCAATGCTGCTCGACGGTAGTAATAGGTATGGTGGAAGTACTTCCTTGGACGAACCATTTCACAAGAAACCATCTACTACTACATATAACAATAAAATATACAATCAGATTTCAAACCAGTAGAACATTCGAAGCGTGACTTTAAACATAAGGCATTATTAATTGATAACTAAACTGCTAAATGAAATATTAAAGATTTTTAAGTGAGCACTTTAGAGTCCCTGGCTATCACAGTACTCGTGTTAGGGACACTGAGTACCAATCAAAGTCAAAGTCAATATTCATTTCATGACGACCTCCGTGGTGCAGTGGGCGAATAGCCGGCTGAGACGCAGGAGGTAGCGGGTTCGATTCCCGCCGCGGAACAAATGTTTGCATGTTCTACAGATATTTGTTTCGGGTATGGTTGTTTCTCTATATATCATAAGTATGTATTTACAAAAAAATATATATAAGTATTCTATCAGTTATCTGGTTCCCATAGTACAAGCTCTGCTTAGTTTTGGGTTAGATAGCGCTGTGCGAAATGTCCAGCAATATTTATTTATTTATTTATTTATTCAGTAAAATAACAAGGATCACTTTTAAATGTCATTTACCGCTTGATCCTTTACACAATGTATCAATAGGAATAATGGAAAAATGGTAAGTAATATAAATCAATTGTACCTCTAACCTGCAAACGCTCCAAATATCACAAAATAAAGTTATAAAAGTACTATTTAATTACGATTACCTGACAACAACAAAAAAGCTCTATTCTGAAACGAAATTAATGAGTTTAAACAACAATTTACATATAAAACAATTATCCTAATGTGCAAATTACTATAACAATACCGTTTTCGTGCTGCAGAAGAGGGATGTTCGTGCAATTTATAATATGGGCCCCAGAGAATCATTACGCAATAAGTTTAAACAAATAAATATTATGACATTCCCTTTAAACTCCACTTCCACTTGTTAATACATCTATGAAAATCTGATGTATGTTCACAAAAATATTAATTTGTGTAAGAAAAATTGCGATAATCATAATTTTTATACTAGAAATAAAGATAAACTCGCCGTTGCCACTTGTAGACTCTATAAAGTTAGTAAATCGTTTAAAGGGCAAGGTGTACGCTTTTATAATAAACTTCTAAGGGATGTACATAAATTGACAATTGAGAAATTTAAAAACGTAATTATACAAAATCTTTATAAAAAGCCTAAGATAAAATATCAGATTATTTAGATGATAGAAAAGCTTGGGATTGAAATTGCTCCAACTCGTTCAAAATGTTACAATTTATCTTCTGTATTGTTATGTATTCGAAAAGGATCATTAAAAAAAACAACCAGCCTTGTTTCTTGCCTTTCTTTCCTGCCTTGGTCACGAAGGAACAGGCAGTAAAATTGATGTTTCAAAGTGATCCTTGTGATTTTAATGAATAAAATATTTGACTTTGACAATCAGAAATAGTCTTTACAAAAAATAATAGGCTGAGACGGAGGAGGTAGCGGGTTCAATTCCCGCCGCGGAACAAATATTTGCATGATCTACAGATATTTGTTCTGGGTCTGGTTGTTGCTCTATGTATTATATGTATGTATTTACAAAAAAAGTATATAAGTATTCTATCAGTTATCTGGTTCCCATAGTACAAGCTCTGCTTAGTTTGGGGCTAGATAGCGCTGTGTGAAATGTCCAGCAATATTTATTTATTATTTTATTATTATCAGCTGACGAAGGAAATGTTGAGATTTCTCAACATTTGTTAGCCGATAACATAATGTTTCCTTCCCAGAACTAATTACTGTAGTAAAAATATCACTTTTGAAGGGGCTAAATTATACAATAACCTACCAAAAGTAATAAAATAAGTTGAGAGCATAAACATTTTCAAAAAGAAGGTTGCTTCCTATATTATGGAAAATGTTTTTTGACATTTTTACATAAAAACCTATATACATTACCTGTCTCTCACTCTGGTGCCCCCGCGCTGGAGTGGTATCCATGAGGATTTCCCGACGTAAAAAAAAAAAATGTTGGGTGTCTTCGACGTTCTTTATATCTATTTCAGCAGTGGTTGTCGTCATTGATATGATGACGATGTGTTTCGACGTTTTCGGGATAGACTTAAATTGTCTTCCTCGCGTTACTGAAACACGCACATCCTATGACCGCGTACTAAAACCGGGTTATAAATCATGATTAAGTACAAATAGTGTTCATAACCATGATCGTTTCAAAAGTAATACATTGCCTGTTTATCCTACTATTCCTTTTGTGGTTTGCCTACCTATTAGTGTATTTGTGTATTCCTTTTTGTTGTCTTTTTTTGTATACATTTTTAGTTTATATAACCCACTTACATTTAGTTTAGAAACCCTAAGCTCACCGGTTTCTTAACATTTTTAACTAAGCATTAAGTTGTCTTGTAAGTGAAATTTATTATTTCATATGGCAATAAACATTCTCTAAACCGAATTGTAAAACAAAAAAAAAATGTGTACTGATATTGCAAAATTGAGGTAATGTCAGCTGTCAAGAGCCTGAGCGACATCGGGGCACATCGGGATTTTATCTACATACCTATAATAATATTATAAAGAGGAAAGATTTGACTTGACAGAAAGCTTGACCAATTTCGATAAAAATTGGTATATAGATAAATTATGACCGGGATTGAGACATAGGTTTCTTTTTACCCAACTGCGCAGAAGGAGGGTAATGTTTTTATTGAAAAACTACGCCTGTGAAGCTGCGGATTGGTCAGCTAGTCACCAATATAGTTAGCTATGGTGTAATAAGCTTTCTTTATGGATTGTTTATTTATATATGATTTATATTTATGAATTAGAAGCATAGAAGCGCTTTCCGGGAGTTTGTTAAAAATCGCACAGAATGACTTATTCACTTATGTAAGTGTATTGTCGATAAAAATCTATCCAGTAGAGAACTCGTCTTACATAACTTAACCACTATTTCATGTTAAGTAAATCCTTATTGATTTATATCACAAAACAGGTACAGAAGTTAAGTTTAGTACAAAGAACGATAACAGACTAAACTTAACTTCTGTACCAATCTATTTTGCGGTCTTATAAGAATGTAAACCTCAAGTTACGTGTTAATTAAGGTTAATTTTTATCAGTAATTATGGAGTGCTGCCGTAAAATCGAAAAATATTTTATGATATTTAAACTTTTATGTATACCGTTAATAAACCGTTAAAATATACGAATATACAAAAAAATATTGTTTTTTAGCTGATAATTTTAGCCGTAATTTTTAGATATGTGGCATTGATCCCTTTTTGTGTACACTTTCTGGAGCACTAGTATACAGGGTGAATTTGAAAATTCTTGACAAAAGAGATAAAAAATCCACCTTTCCATACAAACGGCACTGGCAAAAAAAAACCGTTATGTTTGGAACGGTGGAATTACAACTTCATTAATGGATTGAAGTATGGCCTCTTTTATTTGATAGAAATAAGGATTTGTCATGGAGGTTGTATTTCAATAAAGCCTATTATGAATGTGGCCTTTTTCATTATTAAGTAGAAAAAAAAATGAAAGAAGCCACATATATAAAGACTTATCATGGAGATTATTTTAACAACCTCCATGATAAATCCTTATTTACTAGCTGACCCACCGAACTTCGTACCGCTATTGTTATGTGTATCTATGTATGAGAAAATGAATTTTATTTATAATTTCTTTTTGCGTAACTTTTTCCGATATTTTGATAGTTATTCTGCTATTCTGGGCGGAGACAAATCCAACAAATTAAAAATCATCTAAATCGGTCCAGTTTTTAAGTTCTTGAGTTATAAATGGTGTAACTGTCCCGACTTTGATTGATATATGTATATATATAAGATTATTTATCTTCTATTTATCAGGATTGACCCATAAAATAAACAATGATGTGTTGCTCTGTAAACAAAGATTTTTATTTTAATAATAATTCTAATTAATACAAAACTACACTATCACACAATACCAAAACACCTACCTGTAAACAAAGAAACGACATTAAAGCTTATTCTTCATTATTAGGTAATCCTTAACACTCTTTATTAGATATTTTATCTCATTACAATTTTATATCAATCAGTTCACTGTTTTACTTGTCAAACCGCCATATTCTTTTTCAACCCGCCTAACCTCCTTTACCGACAGCGCAGTCGCGGCAAAAATCAAACTCAAAGGAGTAGGTACGATCTCCTTACATCTCCCCCCCAAAAATAGAAAATTTACTGTAAATTTTCGCTAAATTAACCCATCCTCGACTGTATCTTCCTTTTCATCCTCTTCTATAGTAGGGGCTGGAGTAAGTTTTGTGACATGAAAAAGGTTTGATTCTGTCTTTTTGTGACCTGTATCTATTCTGTATATGGAGTTAGAAATTTTTTCAACAATCTCAAAAGGTCCAATTTTCAACTCATCTAATTTCTTCCTGTTTAGCTTGTTTCCGTTTTCGACGTACACCATGTCTCCTACGTTAAATACGCAGTATTTCCGATTTCTGTCAAATAGTGTCTTGTTGTAGTTATGTGATTTTATTGTATTTTCAAGTGCTGTTTTTCGGTCTCTAATCCAATCACTTTTGGACTTGGCCTGTGTTAATTCACTTGGTAAAATGGTGGCATCTGTACCGTATAGAAGATAACTTGGTGTGAAACCAGTGGCTGAGTGATGAGTCTCATTATATTTATTTACGCATTCTTGAGCTATTGTTGTCCAGGCTTTGGTTTTTCCCTTTTCATTTACCTTACATCTGATTTTATTTACTAATGTTTGATTTAGCCTCTCATTAAGACCATTCGAAAAAGGTGCATTTACTGCTGTGAAAACCATTGGTATGTGCCTACCATTTAAGAATTTTTTGAATTCCTTGGAATTGATTCCTGGATATTGGTCGGTGAGTAGCATACCAATATTCTCAGTTTCTGTTATGTTCGTTACTAATTTTATAAAATCATTTGCACTTTGTGTTTTTGAGGTTTTAATAAATGCATATCTTGTAAAGTGGTCTACCAACAGATGTAGATATTTTTTTGTTGATCTTGAACCTCCAAAACCTCCAATAGTGTCTATGGAGACTATCTCGAAAGGTCTTTCTGCTGGGCCTAGATGAGACATAAAACCAAATTTGTCAAGTCCTCTTGATTTATTTTTAATGCACGTCTCACAGCTTCTACAAACTTTTTTTATGTTTCTCGTCAAATTGCTGACCGCGTAGTATGGACTTATCGTCTTCTGCATTTGTCCAATCCCAATATGACACAGGTTTTCATGTATATTTTTTAGGAGTCTTGTGCTAAATTCTTCCGATATAATCACTTTTTCTTTTTTATTGACTTTCTTTAAGTATACGTTGTGTTTCACAATCAATTTACTTTTTTTCTTTTGTATATCTTCATTCTTATTTTGATCTTCTAAAATATCTGTCAGTGTAACCAAGTTCACAACTTTTAATTGTTCATCTGTATTTGCATCTGATTCTAATACCGGATTCCTGCTTAAACAATCTGCTTCTATATTTTGTTTTCCTGGAGCATATTTCATTTTAAACTCATATTGCGATAGATAATATGTTAAATCCCCGAGTTCTTCATCGGTTCTAGATTTTAAATTCATATTTTCTAGTGGTTTGTGATCTGAGTAAACTATAAATGATTTACCTATCAACCAATATTGCCAGTATCTCACCGCTTCTTTTATAGCTAAACATTCTAGGTAAATGGCTTTCTTCTTCTTCTGGGCTCCATTTAGTTTTTTCGAAAAGTAAGCGACTGGTTTCTCTTTTCCGTCTGGTTGTATCTGTTTCAAAATGGCTCCAATACCCTCTATAGAGGCATCTGTATAAATGTTGATTGGCAAATCTTGATCAAAAATCTCCAGAACTGGTTGGGAGCAAAGCAATTTTTTTATCGTCTCAAATGCATTTTGGCATTTATCGGACCACTCAAATTTTTGATTTTTCCTTAGTAGATTATGCAATGGGTCCAATATTATTGCACTATTTGGTATAAACTCATGGTAAAAGTTTATTTTCCCTAGAAATTGTCTTATATTCTTCTGCGTTTTTGGGACAGGGAAGTCCTTAATTGAAATTAAGTTATCTTTGACTGGTTTGATGGAATTGTTTTGAATTATATGACCCAGGTATTTTACTGAGTTTGATGCAAAAGTGCATTTTGTAAATTTTAATCTGAACCCTTCTGTCTTTATTGCACTTAGCAACTGTATGAGATGATCAACATGTTCAGCAAAAGTTTTAGAAAATATAAGAATATCATCTATATAGTTAACCGTAAATTCCGTAAGTTTATACTTTCTCAATATATTACTCAATATCCTCTGAAAAATGGCCGGCGAGGTCTTAAGTCCGAAAGGAAGACAAGTCCACTGAAAATGCCCTTCTTGTGTAACAAATCCTGTCTTCTTTCTGTCTTCAACTCGTAAAGGTATAGACCAAAATGCAGAGTTTATGTCTAGAGTCGTATAAAAATTGCAGTTTCTGGTTTTTATCATTAGATCTTCAATTAAAGGAAATGGTTGAGCCTGGGGTACTACTATTTTATTCAAGTCTCTAAAGTCTATACATAGCCTTGATTTTCTGTTTTCTTCTTTTTTATATGCCAAAGTAACTGGCGCAGCAAACGGACTGTAGGATTCTTCTATCAACTTACTATCCAGTAACTTTGCAATCTGTGTTTCAATCTCTTTTTTATCCTCTACAGTGCATCTGTAAGGCCTTTTACTACAATATCTGTCCACCCATAAATCTATCTTGGCTTCATATCCATTCACAGTGCCAATATCGTATTTGTCTTTGGCAAAAACTGATTTGTATTTGCAAATCAGTGTATTTATTTCTGATTTTTGATATTCATTTAAATGATTTATTTTCATTTCAAAATCTTCCTCTTTCACATGTTCATTAAAATTTATTTTATATTCTTCAACAAAGTTATTTTTATTTTCTATGCTTTTTATATTAATATTTGTTTCTATATCTGTAGAAGTTTCCTCAGGTTTATTTCTTGTTTCATTGTTTATACACAATTTCTGTGTTATTCTTAAATATTCATTTTGGATTAATTTAAAGTCTTTTATTAAATCCAAACCAATTAAAAAGTCATATTTGAAATTTTGCTCATCGATAATGTATACATCAATTATCTTTTCCAATTCAAAAATCTTTATCTTCAAAGTCGTCAAACCACTTGTCTTTTTAACACCATTAATCGTTACTAAATCTGCTTCATTCAAATCGTTTCCTTTTCCTTTTATTTTTAATAACTTAGAATTAATCAGAGAAACATTTGATCCCGAATCATAAACTCCATATATCTCTAGTTTATCATTCAATAGTAGTTTGACATTTATTAATGGTGTTACTATTAGTTTTTTTTATCGGTTTCATTTAACTCTGCTTCGATCACCGAATTGTTTACATGTCTAATTACGTTTCTCTTTATCTTTTCATCCTCCATTGTTTTAAACCAGCATGTAGCCTCAGGGTGATAACGAGTCCCTTTATTCAATTTTTCACATATCTTACATGGATTTTTATCCTCATTTTTACTATAAGTTCTCAGACTTCCATGTTTTCTCATAGGCAAATAACTTCTTTTATTTACCATATGTTCATACTTACTCACTTCGTTAAACAAATCCACTGTATCCTTTAATGCTTCTCTATCAATCTTGTTGCGTATGAATTCCGGTAAACCGGCAGCAATAAGATCCACTAAAGTACCGGTATCAATTGTTCTCCTCATATCCAATAAAAGTTTTTCTTTTCTCATAGCATAATCCAGCAATGAACCATCCTTAAATTTAAATAATAATGCATAATTGACTGGATTCCATCCCTTGTTTACAAATGATTCACAAAATTTGTTTTTCCATGCTGACCATTCTGAGTTCATAGTTAATTTTATAACCATTGAACCGTACCAGTCTACACAACTTTTATCCATAAACAATCTCAGTATTTCGATTTTCTTCTCATCCGTGGCCACATCAAAGCGTATACATTCTTTTTCAAAAATATCAATCCATTGGTTCGCATTCGAATTTTTGCTTGTAAATTTTTCAATCACAAATTTCTCTGCGATATGCTTTAAACTTTGCTGTTTACTCACCTGTGTATTTTCTACTAATTTCTCAAACAACTTTTCCAGTGTGCCTGTCTCTGCTTGAAGTACACTTGCAACTTTTTCCTGGTTTAATTCTTCTAGAAATTGATTTTCAAATTGTAAATTACCATCTTCATCTATGTAAGTTTCCTTGAGTTCTTTTGTCATCGTTATCCACACTCTTCTCACCTGGTACCTCTTTTTTAAACTATTTTTTACTTTATCAAAAGCCGCTGTTTTTATTAGTTCCTCATGATAACGAGTTGATTGTAGCTCTTCGGGTATTGCATAAACTTTATCCTCACTTGTGGATATTGAGGTTATTGAAAAAACGTTTGATTTTCCATCACTTCCAGGCAATAGTGTAAATTCAAAACGAAGTTTTTCCATTTTCAATTGCGTCTTATAAACAAAAATGTCGTTTTATAAGATTATTTATCTTCTATTTATCAGGATTGACCCATAAAATAAACAATGATGTGTTGCTCTGTAAACAAAGATTTTTATTTTAATAATAATTCTAATTAATACAAAACTACACTATCACACAATACCAAAACACCTACCTGTAAACAAAGAAACGACATTAAAGCTTATTCTTCATTATTAGGTAATCCTTAACACTCTTTATTAGATATTTTATCTCATTAGAATTTTATATCAATCAGTTCACTGTTTTACTTGTCAAACCGCCATATTCTTTTTCAACCCGCCTAACCTCCTTTACCGACAGCGCAGTCGCGGCAAAAATCAAACTCAAAGGAGTAGGTACGATCTCCTTACATATATATATATAGATAGATAAAGGAGGTCAAAGTTTAGTAGTAAAAAAAAAAACAATGGATACCGTGAACTCTAATTTAATTTTTAGCAACAAATGTTTCTTTTTATTCTTTTTATCTGGCGTTTTATTTCCTCGCATTTTTGATGAAAAGTTGTGTTATACTCGGGTGTAAACGATCAAGAGCACCTTCGATTCATTAGCGCCCTCGATCGCTTTTACTCCATAGACAGTCCATTAGTTTGAATATTGGAAATAAACGTATATTTTTAGATATGTACGTCAACCCGGTATAATCAAGCGGCCATCATTAGCTGCGTCTACATATGAGAAAATGAATTTTCTTCATAATTTCTTTTTGCGTGAATTTTTCCAATATTTTAATAGTTATTCTACTAGTTGGGGTAGAGCCAAATCCAAAAAATCAAATATCATCAAAATCAGGCCCGCCGTTTTTGAGTTATAAATGGTGTAACTAACCCGACTTTGTTTTATATAATATATATAGATATAAACAACATTTTATTAAATGGACTCATTAAGCCTCTTTTGTGTGGGTCGTCCATTAAAAATAGTATTTTAACATCTGATTATAGAACCGTTATGGCTAGGATATTATTTAAAACTTGTTTAAAAACCTGGTGCTCTTAATCCATCCATGCGATTATGTAGTAAGATCCATTTACATGCTTGGCGCATGAGGTCACAGTGTGGTGAGAAAAGCCGACTCAAAATTCAAGTATATTTGCAATATTTATGACGACCTCCATGGCGTCGTGGACGCAGAAGGTAGCGAGTTTGATTCCCATCGCGGAACAAATGTTTGCATGATCTACAGATATTTGCTCCGGGTCTGGATGTTTTTCTATATATTATATGTAAATATTTACGAAAAAAAAATTATATATGTATTCTATCAGTTATCTGGTTCCCATAGTACAAACTTTGCTTAATTTGGGGTTTAGATAGCACTATGTGAAATGGCCAACAATATTTATTTATTTACTTTTATTTTAATCACTAATTTTGATCGCTTTTTTGCAGGCACATGTGTCTATTTTATAATTGGTCACATCCATACCAAATTGGGCGTTATCCTTAACGGGTTATAGACAGGTTTTAAGGTTAACAAAAAAATTAAAAGAAGGGGGATATGTTGTTTTACACCAGGGCTAGGAGCTCAGACCTATATTTTATTTATACAATTTACCACACGCCAATACGTATCTATTTTCTAATGTGTTCCGGTTTGAAGGGTATGAGTGTCGCACAAGACTCCAACCTGTATGTCTCAGGATTACGGGCGGTATGCAATAATAATAATGCCAATCTTTATTTTTGTCAACAATAGTACAAGAAGTTAAAACTTAATTCTAAGGGCCATATACTTACTTACTTAAAACTATTTGCTATTAGACGGCACTGGACCACGGGATTGTACAGTGGTCTCATAAAAAACATACGATAATATGGTATCGCTATCTTTACGTTATATAAACCAGCATATAAATTATAATTAGCATCAATATGTAGAAACTGGTTAATCACCATTAAGAATAGCTAATAGTCTCTAAGTGCTGTTTGTTTTCCGAAGAAAAAACATAGAAAAATTATTAAATATGTGGTTCAACAGCTGTTCTCCACCCACTGTGGTGAAGTGCTTTAATTATGGCGGTAAATACTGAATATTTTACCCATAATATTATGCAAGAATACAAGTAACGCAGACACGATATTTTATTAGGTGCAAAAAGTTTCTATTCACTTTTTATGGAAGCTATTACATTTTTGACGCGTTCCAATTTAGGTATTTGAGTCGCCACACAACAACAAATTTAAATTTAATTCATTTTTTTATTGATGATAGCCAAGCGCTTGACCACTACCTCACTTGATTGTAAGTGAAGGGCGTGATCGAAGATGGAGCATGCTTGCCTAGATAGAAATAACCTATTCACTCTGGACTTGAAGACTCCAAGATTAAACTGGTTTGGAAAAACATACGCCGGAAGTGAGTTCCACTCCTATATTTATTTATTCATTATAACAGTAGATTCATTTTGTTAGTTAAAATGGATCCATTGTGCATAGTGGCCACGCACACATTGAAGCCACTTTTCACTCGATTCTTGCGCAATGATGCCTACAAGTACGAGTATTTAGTGGGTAAATATGAGGAGTGGTCAAATCATAGAAATACGTCAAATTTAAACATGTTTCGTCGCTAAATACGTTTAGAGATATCGATATGCAAGCCGGGCTTAGTCTCAAACAGAGAAAGTTTGTTATTTTTGTGTTTTTTTTTTATAATTAGTAGACTTTTCTTTTTCCACGATCTCGCGCGATCATAAAGTCTGCGACGTACCATGCTTGCTTAGAAGCAACTTGTTCACTTGTTCACTCGTGACTTGAAGACTCCTAGGTTGTATGTTTGTAGGGGTAATCTTAGAAACTGAACCGATTCTTCTTCTAAAATTACCTAACCGATAAAAACCTAAAAGACCCTCAGAGATATATTTTAATTTGATAAAAATCTTTCTGAAGTCAGGACGAGTCAGTTTGTTTGTTGTACTTAGGACATCTAGTGCAAATTGCAAAAGAAACAGTTGAATCATCTAAAGAGCGTTGCAAACGATTTATCTTAATCTACTCAAGTGCTCCAGATCACCGGGTGGAAGTGTCTTCAAGAGAATGGCTGGGATTGTACTATTAGCGCATATTAGCGATGTTTACCACTTAACAGCAAATGGGCCAGGTGGCTTGATCCATTAAAAATAAAAAATAACAAAATACTGGACATTCCACGCAGCGCTATCTAGCCCCAAACTAAGCAGAGCTTGTACTATGGGAACCAGATAACTGATAGGATACTTGTATAAAAGATAGCATAAAAAAAATGTCTCATTGTTCGCAAATTATAATATCACTGTTTATATAGGATAACATATAAAAAAGGTACATACGCGATAAATACCCATTTAAATCAGTAATTATATCACTGTTCGGTTACCTACGAGTACGTTGCATCTATATTCATGGTTTCTTATGTCAAAACCATACGTATGTATGTTGAATCAGAAATGAGGAGATTAGTAGACGAACCAAAGTCACTGACATAGCACAAAGGATAAGCAAGCTGAAGTGGCCGTGGGCAGGGCACATAGTTCGAAGAACTGACGGCTGTGGGGGCAGAAAGACTATCTGATAAAGGTTGCTGGGAGTTGTTGGGTGTAGGCCGCACAATACTTTGGGAGAAAGAGAATATCTCGATGGAAACTTATATGAAACAAGTAGATAAACAAAGAGTGATATTACAAAAGGCCATACACAAAGTTAATCAACTAATAGAACCAAGCGTTTGATAAGGGGAGGGTGGGGGAGTGTTAAAGTGTTCCAAATCAAATGAACTGCCATGTGCACTATGTTCGTGGACCACGGGAGTGAGTGGAATAATCGATAGTACGACATGTGCAGGATGCTAAGCGCTTTTCGAAACAAGTTTTTTCCTGGCATATTTTTTATTTAAGAATTTGGCGCCCCCAATATTGCCTCCCCCCCCCCCCTAGATCCGGAGCTGAGCTTTCCAGTGGAAAGAGCTAGTTAATACAACATCAAGCAACAAACTCTCACAATAAGCCATGAATCAAGTCGATGTCTTTGACATCAATCAAGATTTGATACTCGTAGCCGTTCGAGCGTCACAAGACACGATGCTTTTTTGCCACATTTTATTTCTTTTGTTCAACTTTTTGTCTGGTTCAATCGATTCTCCGAATCTCGACTATAGATTTGTTAGTTTGATATATTATGTGGATGTCGCGTGCCGGTTGCTTTTCTAATCTTTTAGTTTTGTAATGACCGTTCATTATCCAATGATATCAAAGACTTTGTCGGATTGGGGAGGATAATGTTTATGTATAATATATGTGTGGGATTCTATCGAAGTTCATATCAGTACAGCAATGGTCGGCTGAATTTCTTTAATTCATAATATATTATATTAGACTTGTTATGGTTTTGTGGGTCTGTCTATGACGAAAACATGTAAAGGTGCCCGCTAAAATGCCTATTTAGTAGGAAAGATTTTTTTATTATTTGTAACTAGCTTCCGCCAGTGGCTTCGCATGCCTTGTTTGTCAACAAAAAGTAGTTAATGTGTTAATACAGGTTATAATCTACGTACATACCAAATTTCATCGAAATCGTTTCAAACCTTTACGACGCGACGTCATTGAGTAACAAACAAACAACAAACATCCAAACTTTCGCATATAGAATATTAGTGTAATAGTATGATGGCACATTAGGACTACAAACCATTTGAAGTATTTCTCAGGGCCATCCACGTGATGGCATCACCAATGGAGTCCGACGTCCTACGAGACATTTTCAATGCCAAGATACATAGGCTCGGAAATCGGCCAAAATGGTTTCAGAAAAGGTATTACAGCAGTTTGCGTTGCGCTCGACTCACGGGTCGCTGGCATACCCCCAGATACAGTTATAATAGATAGATAGATAGATAACTCTTTATTGAATTACCACACAAACAGAAATAATACAAAAATAAATATAAGGCTAGAATAAATAAGGCAATACAATGGGCGGCCAATACAACAATATAATAAGGCAATACAACAATATATAGCTTTTGCTTGCTTTCGATTGTCATCATAACATCACACCATCATAGCATAGAATTCAGAATTTGGCATAGAACTCTAACATATAAAAAAAATACTATCATATTTTTAAATTAATTGTTTTTAATTTCTGACAGTTTTTCATTTCTTTTGACATTTAACATAAGATCGTGCAGAATTTCTTATATAATGTTAATATAAATAATGAAGAGTCATTTCATTCCACCAAATGAAAAACTGCAATATGTTGCCAGACATGTAGGTTTAATTTCTGCGAATTTCACCTCAGTATCTTCAAATTCTTTATATAATTAAGTTAATTAATTGTTTGTCAGTAAGGAGCAATAAAAAGTTACCTGATTACTGTTTGTTCAACCAGACGTTGAGCCTTCCCTAGGGTTGGCAGATCACTGATTTTTTTGACATTGTTATTTTTCATACATCTTAATTTTAATGTTGACTTTTTACTTAGGATGCCAAACCTGATTTTTTCAAGTGAAATCTTCTTTGAGCGTTGGGCATTTTTTGATATGGGGAAAAAACCATTGAACTCTTTACACTGTTACCGTTACCGACACTTCTGTATTTAAGTATCTCGTAATTGTTCAAGTTTTCACGTCTGTCGGCACTCCCGGAATACAACTTTTTTATTTTTATCATTACATAATTTCATTAAAAATCAGGGCAAACCAGTATAGTAACTGCGAAAGTAGGATTATTACAATATATTTCTGTTTGTCATATAAATTTAGCTTCTTAATATCAATTAATACCTAAGCTAAAAATTCTGACTTAAGTGGTAATCTATCTTTATAATAAGTACAACATATTCAGATTATCAGTAAATATCAAAATAAGCTGATACCATTAACGCAATATTTGAAAAGAAAAAAAAATTACCACTTCCAAACAAAATTGTACCTAAGACACTTTTAAAGT
Organism: Philereme transversata; assembly: GCA_963924445.1. Classification (NCBI taxonomy): domain Eukaryota; kingdom Metazoa; phylum Arthropoda; class Insecta; order Lepidoptera; family Geometridae; genus Philereme; species Philereme transversata. Next base: position 32,385,949 of record OZ004339.1, on the reverse strand, counting down.
GTTGGCATATTTTCACAATAAATTAATCAAATCATGGTACATTTTGTGGATCTATATAGAATGAACCTGTTTTGTCAACCATAAAAACCAGTTGGTCTAAATATATTTTTCAAAATGTACCGTTATTGAGACGAATTTAAAGAAATGGAGGACACTGACGAGTGAATGGGTTCACTGTACCTTTTTATTAAATCCTAAATAATATTTTAAATCTTTAATTTATGTAATGTAACTATTGAGTTATTTTAACTAAATATCTATATAAATATTAAAATTAGCAATGAATACGATGAGGGTTGTCTCGTTAAAGTCACTAATTATTTTGTAACTTCAAAAACTTACTCATTTTATGGACTATCTTATTGAAAATGTTATTGGTCTAATTAAAATTCTTCATCATGAAAACTAATTAATAACATTGATTAAAATAAAGAATATACAATTTTTTACAAGACAGAAGAAAGTCAAAGTCATAGTCAGAATTTTTTTTTATTCATTATTGACATTTTGACCAAGTTGGAGCAATTTAAATTCCAAGCTTCTCTATCATCTAAATAATCCGATATTTTATAGTAGGCATTTTTATAAAGATTTTGTTTAATTACGTTTTTAAATTTGTTTATTGTCAATTTTTGTACATCACTTGAGAGTTTGTTATAAAAGCGTACACCTTGCCCTCTATACGATTGAATCATCTAAAGAACCAGCTGAATCATCTAAAGACCGTTGCAATCGATCTATAGGTAGCTCAACTGCTCCAGATTACTACCAGGCGGAAAACACTGGCTGCATTGCCCTGCTGAATTGCAATGCTTATGCGTTGACTCAGATAAGTACTAGCTCTCGTCACTTCGACCATTAAGATTTTTTTTTTCATGAAAATTGATACTGCGTTAGAAATTCCTTGAGAAATTGTTAAAATCTTTGTGCTCGAATAACCATAGTAATTAATATTATATTACGAAATTGGTAGAACATACATGGGGGTGATTCGGCTAGCCCTAGCGGTGCCCTCTGGCTTGACACTTTTTGTTTGGGGTAACTTTTATAATTAAATATGTTTAAAGACGGGGTAAGCATTGCAGCTTACCCATGTATTGCTATAGATCTTACTATAATAATATAGACAATGATACGTCTTGGGGACATTTCTGCCCGGTTGTAATCTGGAGCAGTTTAGCTATCAGTAGTTCGTTTCTATAGATAGCGCCACTGCCTCAACTGCTGCATCTCTATTTATAATTTCTTTTGAAAATAGTGAGAAAATTCAAAAACGCACAATGGTAGGAACCATTGTGCCTACTTTTTAATTACAAAAAAAAACTCTGAAAGTATAAATTCGGTGCCTAATTAGATGGAAATAACCACGTTCTCTGGTTCGAATTAATAGCATGGCATCCAGAGTATTACGAACACTAAATGAGCTTTTTTTATATGAAAGAAACCTGATTTTGGAAATGGAGTGATTTTGCAAATAACCGGCTGTTAACATAAGTACTTGGTTTTGGTCTGACTTGAAATAACAGTATATTTAAAAACACTTTTAAAAGAGTTCTTTAATAAAATATAGGCTTTGGATGATTGCAATAAATCGATGTTCTTATTAATTCTATTCTTGATGTTCGTTAGGCCAGCTCATAAAATTGTCATGGGGTGCATATAGTCTAGAGATATGTACCACAGATAGATAAAGTTCATTTAGAAGAAATATAATGATTTAAAAAAAATTAACCTAATAACTAAATTAACCTAGTTCGTGCTCACGTTCCAAATTAAGTTTGAGATGAAATTTTACACAAATTAATTTAATTAAATATTCAATTTGTCGAAACTAGCAAAGAGAAAACCACATTACAGAATTTGTGATTATGTTCGGTGTTCGTAGATTTTATCTCCGGTTTCATTCTTTCGCGGTGCGTTATTTCTACATATCTGACAATGTCATCATCACATTAGCCTAGGACGTCCAATGCTGAACAAAGATCTTACGTAGATTTTCAAAATGATATTGTGACCAAAAGGTTCCAGCACATATATCAGGTCGTTTAAGACGACGGCTGAGATGCAGGAGGTTGCAGGTTCGATTCCCGCCGCGGAACAAATGTTTAAATGACAAATGTAGAATATTGTTTTGGATCTGGTTGTCTCTGTGTATATAATATATACGCAGTTATAATATAAACGAATATACATACGTGTTATATCAATTATCTAGCTCCCATAGAACAAGCTTTGCTTAGTTTGGGGCTAGATGGCGCTGTGTGAAATGTCCAGCATTATTTATTATTATTTATAACCAAGTCCTAGGCCTCACACTAGGGTTCCCTGTGTTGTTAGGTCTAGAGTCGAGAGATTGTTAGTACTATCATTAAATTCATTAAAAAATTCGATGATTGTGCTTTTTCTTAGCCTCGTCTCGATCAGTCAGGGCCTACCATCACCAAGTCTGGTCCAGCGCCACTTTGGTCTGCTATGACGTCTCAATAATAACCTACTTTTGTCCTTTTACGGATTTTCGTATTGCGGACACGATCTAGACGGATATGATGCATAAGCATAGTTTTAAATTACGTGCCTATACTTATCAAAATAGTTCAACCAAACTGACCCAAATAACCACTAAAAACCAAGTGACGCCAACGATACTTGTTCACACGAATACACAAGTCATCCATCTATTCAAACCAATCACAACACTTGTTTTTTTAAAGCTGGCCACGCCAGGACGCTTATTATAGATTCGATCGGTATTAAATTAACTTGGAGAAACCGTTATAAATAGTTGCAATTAGCGGTGCGTATCTCTTTACGGATATGGCTCTGGGAGCCGTTTCTTCAAACTGACTTAAATGATTCGAATCTTTCAAGTAATATGTACCATAAATATACATAGATTTTACTTAGATATTATAAAATTATGTCTCATTATAAGTGAACTGTATTTGATATTAAGTTCATTTAAGAATAAATAAACTTTAAATCGAAAATAAATGTATCTATTGCATCTGGCTCTCAACGACTGGCTTTTACGCCGCGCCGATACACAGTACAAGATAGAGAGAGGATAGATAAGATAGGTAGATAATTTGTTTGTTCGTGAAACGAAGAAACAAAATTAGACTTTGGTTATAATCGAACGACTCGTTCCTACTTGGCATCATGCTAGTAAACAAGACAACCAGTAGGAGTTGCGTAAGGGTAAAAGAGATGCAAATGGATCTGATACACACTATCATTTAGTGGTCTTCTAGGTAATACCTCTATCTAGATCTGGATCTGTGCTGCGATTGCTTTAAGTACATGTATGTCAGAGTCAGTGATCTGAATGATAGAAATGAAACGTTTTAGTGATTCAGATCTTAGGCCGGCTCCAGATGCAGATGAGCCAATCTTAACAGAGTCATTTTTACCGCCTCTAGTTGCAATCTTTAGGAGCGTAATGAAACGACTTATAGGTTAGTGAATATAATAATTTCTGCCTGTATTTTTCACTAAATTCGTGTACTTGGTTTATTCTCGTAATCCCCAACGTCCCCACGGGAAATTTCTTATTAAATTATTTGGAAACAAATTGCCTATGTTATAATATGTACGTTTGTAGTAATTGTCCGTGTACATGTACTTCGCGATTTTAATAGTATTACGTATTATCTTCTGGCTGATTTGGATAAAATTTGGTACACTTTTTTAACAAACCACGCGTGCGAAGCCGTAGGTGGAAGCTAGTGTTATAAAGTTGTAATACAGAACAGATCCAGACCTTCATTTTTGGTATTTGTATTTATATGTATTTGTTGTTTATATTTTTTTATTGTATATATATTTAGAAGTTTTTATGTACATGTGTATGCGGTACACTATTGATACCCTAGGTAAAAATCACATGATCCATTCCATCTAAAGATTATCTGGTAGAGATCGCTACTTACCGATATGACCGCCAATTGTATACATTCATTTGAATAAATAAAAATAGATATATATTACTGGACATTTCACACAGTGCTATCTAGCCCCAAACTAAGCAGAGCTTGTACTATGGGAACCAGATAACTGATTGAATACTTATATATATTATACTTTTTTTGTAAATACATTCTTATAATATATAGAAAAACATCCAGACCTGGAACAAATATATGTAGATCATGCAAACATTTGTTCCGTAGCGGGAATCGAACCCGCTGCCTCCTGCGTCTCAGCCGGCTATTCGCCCACTGCGCCACGGAGGTCATCAATACTTTTATTGGTTTGTTCATTATGGTGTACAATAAAGTATTATCTAATCTAATCTATTTTCTATGCAGTATGACATATTTTTTAATAATAATGCTGAGTAAAACGTTTGGTAAACATTTACCAAATATTTCACACAGAGCTATCTAGCCCAAAACTAAGTAAAGCTTTTACTATGAAAACCAAAAAACTAATAGAATACTTGATAATATTTTTTTAACACACTTTTAAATAGTAATACATAGGTACATATAAATAGAGAAACATCCAGACCCGACGGATTATGCTGTAGGGACTTTTCATTTTTTTTGTTTGATTAATCTTATTTTCTAACTAGCTGCGCGACTTCACACGTATTATTATCAAAATAAAATATAGCCTACTAGCTGTTGCCCGTGACTTCGTACGTGTACACTTCTAAATGTGTAGGTAACCTAGAAATAAAGCTAAACACCCCACTTTTATCCCATGGGACCTGATTTATAGGATAAAAAGTAGACTGTGTGTTAATCTGGGTTATAATAATTTTGTATGTACGTAGGTACATACTAAATTTCATCGAAATCGGTTCAGACGTTACAACGTGATTGAGTTACAAACAAACAAATAAATTAATAAACAAACATCCAAACTTTCGCATTTGTAATATAGCACTTAGGCATAGTAGCTTCCTATTAGTGAAATATATTTATAGAAAGGTTCAGTAGTTGCAGAGATTACCTTCTACATCCAAACACAAATTGAATTCTATAATATTAGTACATACTCGTAATACATATAGATCTGAAGTTATTTTCCCAGGCAAGCGTGTATTACTATCAACCATCATTAACCATCTCAACTAATAGATTTTTTGATGTGTAACATCTTTCCTCTCAGTTTGTCGGAGTGATTTTGGCAAAAGGGACGGAAACGGACAACTACGAGGGGTGATCCAAAAGTAATGATAATCAATAATAAAAACAATGAATAAAATAAAAAAATTAATTTATTTCTCAACATAGTCTCCTAGCAAGTCTATACATTTAGTCCATCTCTTTTCTAAACCTAAAATTCCCTTAGAAAAAAAATCTTTATCTTGACTCTCAAAAAAGTCCTCAACCGGGGCCATCACGTCGCTATCATCGTCAAATTTCTTACCTCGGAGGTGTTCCTTGAGTCGTGGAAAGAGATAGAAGTCACTGGGGGCTAGATCTGGTGAATAGGGGGGGTGTTCCACCAGCTCGAAGCCCGCTTCCTGAATGGCAGCCATGGCAATTGCAGCTTTGTGAACCGGTGCGTTGTCTTGATGGAACAGCACTCCAGCCCGCAGTTTGCCTCGCCTTTTCTCCTTAATAGCCTCCCGCAATCTTCTTATTTGTTCTGCATAGTAGGAGCCTGTAATAGTGGCCCCCTTGTCCAAGTAGTCCACCATGATTATTCCTTTAGCGTCCCAAAAAACAGACGCCATAACCTTCCCTGCTGAGCTTGACACTTTGAATTTCTTCGGCGTCGGTTCATCGGATCGTTTCCATGTCATCGATTGTTGTTTTGTTTCAGGATCAAAATGGTGGATCCAAGTCTCGTCCATGATCACAAAACGTGACAAAAAATTATCTTTGTCTGCCTGAAACTTTTCGGGATTTGCTCTTGACATGTCGACTCGTTTCTTCTTTTGCTCGTCGTTTAACATTTTCGGTACCCAACGCGCGGAGACCTTTCTCATATGCAATTCGTTTGCAAGGATTCTTTGAATACTGCCATATGAGATCCCTGTGACCTGAGCTACATGCCTGATAGTCACTCTTCGATCTTCCAATACAAATTCTTCAACTTTTTTCACATTTTCTTCAGTGAGGGACGTCGATGGGCGTCCTTCGCGGTGTTCGTCTTCTGTCGATGTTCTTCCCAGCTTAAACTCCTTAGCCCAGCGTGCAACTGTGGAATATGGAGGAGAAGAGTCCCTTAATGTTTCCGCCAAGTCGCTGTGTATGTCTTTGGTACACATTTTTTTCAAGCAGAGGTATTTAATGACAGCTCTGATTTCGTGTTTTTCCATTTTTATGTTCACTCCTTGACAGTCCGTATTCAAATGAATGTAGCTCCCGGGAATCGTGGCCTATTTATATGATTTTTTTTTCGGATAACAGGAAGCGCTTAGACCAATGAACGCGCGCGGTGGTCAGAGGTTTTTCGCTATGAGACTATATTATGGCCTCGTTAATTTAATAGAAATAAGGATTACTCATGGAAGTTGTATTCCATCATAGCATATTATGAAAACAATGAGCCTTATTCTATTTTTAAATTTACTTACGGTTAATCGCATTTTCGGAGCCGTTATCGAGTTTTCAATGACAAACTTTCAGAGTGATGAATTCGGTAGATACGATTAAGATTTGCTTTGTGTTTTCTATTTCGGTTGTAATTAATTAAATTTCTTTTAAATTAATTCAATTTTTAAAAAGGTTGTTAAATCGGTAAATTGTTTGTTTATATGGTGTACAATAAAAATGATGTTGCACATCATATGCGACTACTGTAAGGCTCGTATTTTTTAATATTGCGTCAATCTATATTTTGCCCGGAAATTGTCTTAGTGCGCCGGCGCCGGCGCCGTGCCATAGGGGGCGCCCCACTATATTATATATAACTGTTGCCCCATATTTAGCTGAGACTTTTCCCGTGTGAGTCACATACTTTTCTTTGTTGCACATTTCTATGACCAAGGATGGATGGTATATATGGTGACGGTGGCAATTTATAGTTGTCTGACATGCCCTTCGAAGTAAAAGAGCCTTCGCAAATGCCACTAGTCGCCCTACGGGCCTAACAGAAGGCCTGCTCAAATCTTGTCAAAGAATTGTACACCAATATTATATAAAGAATACAATTATTACAAATTGATGTTTAAAATTAGCGGTCTTATTGCTAAAAGCGATCTCTTCCACGCAACCGCAACATGACAGCAGTATTCTTTTAAAAACAATTTTAGAGTATTCATAGAAGATTATCTTAATTCTGCGAAAACCTTTGCACCGGCATTCTATTAAATAGTTTTAACGGATCTTGTTGTCAGCAGCACCTTTAGCGGCTAGTGAAGTGTTGTCTATTTATATTAAATAAATAAATAAATCAATATTGCTGGACATTTCACACAGCGCTATCTAGCCCTAAACTAAGCAGAGCTTGTACTATGGGAACCATAACTGATAGAATACTTATATACTTTTTTTTTGTAAATACTTACTTATAATATATAGAAAAACACCCAGACACGGAACAAATATCTGTACATCTTACAAACATTTGTTCCATACCGGGAATCGAACCCACTACCTTCTGCGTCTCAGCCGGCTATACGCCCACTGGGCCACGGAGGTCGTGAACTAACGTGAACATTAAAAGAAAATATATATTAAACTAGCTTACGCCAGCAGCTGCGCACGCGTTGTTTGTTAATAAAAAGTAGCCTATGTTTGAATCCAGGTCGTAATCTATCAACACACCAAATTTTATCGTAGTCGGTTTAGCCATTACGACGTGATTGGGTAACAAACATCCAAACTTTCACATCTATATCTATGTATATATATATATATATACATAGAACAAAGTCGGGTTATTACACCATTTATAACTCAAGAACGGCTGGACCAATTTTGATGATTCTTGATTAGTTGGATTTATCTCCATCCCGCATAGCAGAATAACTATTAAAATATCGGAAAAATTCACGCAAAAAGAAATTATTATTATAAATACGGGATTTATCACGTACCGTCTTATCGGTATTTCGACCGATAAAGTCCGTATTTATAATAATGATTGAAATAAATTACGAAAGTCTTCGAAGTAAAAAGAAATTATGAAGAAAATTCATTTTCTCATACATAGATGCAGCTAATGGTGGCTGATTGACAATTCCACCGAGGCAATGTACATTTGGTAGCCCGCGTCATATGCATGTCAAGGCGGTACGAAGTTCGGCGGGTCAGCTAGTTTATAATATTAGTGTGATAACACTTTAAAGTTGACTTTATATAATCTTTGCTTTCCTAAAATATTTAATGCACGAATTCACTTTTCTTATGTACTGATGTTATTTTATGCATAAATTTCACACCAAAATAAAATCGCCAAATATATCGGGACGAATCACCGTGGAAATATTACATCATTTTGCAATGCTGTGATTCGGACCAAATGGACCGTAGGCCATGGTCCAAACCAGTAAAAATATCAGCCGGTATATGTGTCTGTTTCAACTGATAAATAGTAAAAAGTCATAGCACAAGTTATAACATCGGGATTCCAGCTAACTGAAGGGGAATTTAAAGTCTTGTCGCCTGCAGTTGATAATGAACACACACTGATGGAAATTATGACGAATTAAAAAGGAGACTGGGCTATTATAACCTAAAATTAGTATATAAATAGAACTGAGTGGCACAGTACTTGCAAACGTTTATGTCTACGGCGAGTGTCTATATACAACCTGTTTTGTTAAGTACTACATTAATTTAAAACACACATCCGGAATCGTATTAACTGATTTTTGAGGTGGGTTTAATACAGATAGCTTGAATATATGTCTATAAATCGATACATTCAAATAAACAACCTGTTCCTGTAACCTGTCGCCATTTCATCCATCCCGTATTTATTCTATTTTTAACGTCCCGGTCTATGTCTCCCTCGTTTTGGATCAACGACCCAAGGTACCGAAAGTTGGAGCAGACTGCTAGTGATACACCATCCAAAGCAGTATTGGCAAACCTGGAAGGACCACCAAAGTCACAGAACAAATGCTTGGTTTTTGTCCTGCTGATCTTCAATCCGACACTTTCCAGTTTTTCCTGCCATTTTGCCAGCCTGTTCTGGAGTTCGAGTGCATTTTCACCGACAAGAACAATGTCGTTGGCGAACAGCATGCAATAGGGCGCCTCCTCTTGTAGAGGATACAATAGGATGTCAAGGCGTCCATTACCAAGACGAAGAAATAAGGGCTTAGTGCCAACCCTGGTGCAAGCCTACAGCCACATTGAAGTTGTCAGAGACTCCAGCCTCGGACAGAACCTTTGTGCTGGCTCTTCCATACATAGTTTCAATGAGCTGTAAATACTTTCTACTCCTTTCTCGTTCATAGCCCACCACAGAACCTTTCGGGCTACCCTATCGTACGCCTTCTCCAGATCAACAAACACCATGTGCAAGTTCTGGTGTGCACGCCTGTATTTTTTGCAAAAGTTGGCGAAGTCCAACTCCAGTCCATTTAGCATCGTACATTGAAAAACACATAGTATTATCATTATATCAGCCTGAGAAATTCAACTGCTAAACAAAGGCCTCTTTATATATTTTCAAAAAGCATATACTTTTATCTGACACACTTATAATACACAGTCTTCTGTTCTGTGTAGACCAAACATGCCCCGTTTCAGCATATTGCTGTTATCCAACTGAAGATCGCAAGTGGCGCTAGTTTTCAGCCGGACCCCATTTTCATCAAGTTTTGCACCCCACTAGATGAAAATGGGGCCCGGCTGAAAACTTAGGCTGCGCTTTCTAGTGCTTAGTCTAAAATTATATTTCTGCTACAACTGTAGTATGTTCTTCAGGCTAAGTGCCCCACCCACTGTCATTTCCAGCTCGCTAATCCTCTGGGCTAACTTGGTTTATTAAACTACTAGCTGTTGCCAGCGGCTTCGTACGCGTTACACTCCTAAATGTGTAGGTAACCTAGAAATAAAGCAAAACTCGCTGTCACAACTTGATTTGACACCCCATTTTTATCCCATGGGTACTGATTTATGGGATAAAAGGTAGCCGATGTGGTAATTCTAGTTAATCTACGTGTATACCAAATTTCATCGGAATTGGTTCAGCCGTTAAAACGTGATTAAGTAACAAACAAACAAATATATAAATAAACAAACACCCAAACATTCGCATTTATAATATTAGTGTGATAAAGTTAAAAAACTTTTGATGTTGGAAGGGTGTTTTTATTCAGCTACAATGCAAAATACAAAATGACATTCTCAATTCTATTTAATTTATGAAATTTCTCTAACTTTTTTGTAATTTTTAGTTCTGCTTGTGTATGGCACGCTGTTTAAATTAATTTTATTCATTGTTACGAATACTTATGTTAAACATTTATATACAATTGTTAATTGTTATATGCATGAATAAAATAAAATTGCATACTGACTGAGAGATCCCAGGATGTCTATCATGAGGAATAACATGGTCATGAGCTATTTTATGAAGCTAATCTTCAAAAAAGGGGGGAGGTCCTCAATTTGGTTGCAGGTCAACAGATTGCATTTTTTTTATTATTTTTTATTTCAGATTAGTACTATAGAAGTTTCATAATAATCGGTTCAGTAGTGTTGTTAAGTTGGTTATATTTTAGATCAAAAGCTACTTGTTTTTATTTTTTACTTATGATTCTCTGAAGCCGTATGTCAGCAGAACTCTTGTCCAATCGAACATCATACGTTAGCAATGCGTCCACTATTGAATTCACTACGTCGCTTATAAGAATTGGTATTACAATGTTAAGTGCACAGGTTTTTTTGAATTTTTCATACGGATTATGATTTTTAACGCTCATATTTTATACTTTTTTAATGGTGATGGGTTGTGGCAGGAAACACTTGGATGTGATCGCATTTTATATTGATCACATTTAATCGTGGATGTCTTTTTATCCCTTTATTAAGGAAAGGGTGTTGGTTGCTGGTATTGTTAAATTTTTCTCTTTGCGTTACTTCTCTTTATGTCCGTGGTATCGTAACAACAAAAAATATATTCATTTGCTTTAATTAGTAGGTTATTGCAAGATCAAAACAAATAAAAAGTAAATCATTATTATTATTATTTATTTCATTGCTCTAGCGAAGCGAGAACTCTAAATCAACTTGGGCAAATCGGCGTTGTATGTATGTATATGTATGTATATTTGTTTGTCCGAGGATAACTTTCGAAGCGTTGATCCGATCATCGTGAAATTTGATACATAAGTAGATAGTAATGGCACATTTTTGATGTGACTAAATGAGCTAAAAATGTGGGGGGGTTGTTGAGATATTAGGGTTCAAGAAGGGTAAAAAAAAATAATGAAAATGGGACTATTAGGTCAAGTGGGACGTCAAATAAAAGGTCTTTATTAGTACATTTAAACTCCGTTTTTATTTTAGTAAAGTTTTTATAGTTTTTGAGTTATTAGCCATGATAAAAACTGAATTTTGACAAAATTCACAGGGTACACCAGTTACCCCACAGTGCTGTAATTTGGTATGCGTGTTGCTTAAGTGACACAAATATAGGCAAAAGTCTGAAATCCAGAATAACTGCAATTTGTATCCCAAAAAAAAGTAACCAATTTACATGAACTCCGGTTACCTGTAATTTTAATGAAACTGGCGGTTAAGTTATTTGGTTATTATTTCGTGGCATTATTTTGATAGTCTAAGATTACAAATAATATTTTTTGTTTTAATCGAAGACTCGCAAGATCTCAGTTCGGGGCGAACCACAAGTACTTTATTGCACAAAAATACAAATTACATGTACAAAAGGTGGGCTTAACGCTATTAGCATTTTCTACCTGCCAACCTCAGAGGTAAAAAAAAAAAGGTTGGCGTGCTATAAATAAAAAAATGAAAATGAAAAATGATACAAGTAGCCAAGTTGTTACAATCCACCGTGTCAAGTTGACACTAGGATAAAAATAATTATATTCGAAACTGTAACAAATGAGTAAATTAAACAGGAAATAAGTACCTAAGTAAGTACTATATAAAGTAAGGTTGTCTGGAAGAGATCGCTTTTAGCGATAAGACCGCCCATTGTACTAAATCTGTTCCTAAAAATTATGTTCTGTATTTTACTTTGGTGTACAATAAAGAGTTATCTTATCTTATCTTATCTTATCTTACTATCAGTATAATGGTCCGTCAAAAGCCGGACTAGATTTTCTGTATCCCAGTTTTTGACGTCTTCCATTGGACAAACGAGGCTTATCTTGTATCATTTTATATTAGATTAGATTGGATTATAAAATAAATAAAAAAGCCTTTATTTCTACTGCGTATTTTTACATTACTTACTTAATCACCTATATTTACATATTAATTATACTATCACTATTGTGGTCTTATTTATCTATTTCTTCCGCAATAGTCGCCTCTACGGCGTAGGCCTCCCCTAAATCTCTCCATACATCCCTCTCTCTCGCTGTTCTCATCCAAACCGGTCCACAACGTTGGGTAAAGATGTCTCTCCACCTCTTTTTTGGTCTACCCTGTCTCCTTTTTCCTTCCAGTGGGATCCACTCTGTCACCAGTTTTGTCCACCTATCATTTTCTAATCTACAGATGTGTCCTGCCCACTGCCATTTTAACTGCCTTATGCGTTTTCTTATTTCTATTAGCTTTGTTTTTCCTTATAGCTCTGTTCTTTATTTGATCAGATACTTTTAGTCCTAACATGCTCTTCTCCATTTTTCTCTGGCAAACAGCTAATTAATATTGGATTCGATTAGAAAATTCTTTATTGCACTAAAAAAATAATACATAGGCGAACTTAATGCTAATTAGCATTTTCTTCCAGCTAACCTTTGTGTAGTGTAGAGAAAGTGGCAGTGCCAGAAAATAGAGAGGTAAAACAACTTTAGCTTAGGTTTCAAAAAAAAATAAACTTACACAAATTAATAATAATAATACACTTAAATTAACGAAATACATAAAGTGCTCAATTTTGTTGGGTATCTTGAAGAGAGATGAAGTGTTTAAAGAGTTTGGATTTGAAGACTCCCACAGAGGCTGGCCTGCGGATTTCCACATCTTATTATGAAAACAGTACAAATATATGTAGTTTATATACGAATGTAAGAGAGTTAATGTAAGGTCAGTTTAAGTTTAGTAGTAAATTTAAATTTAATTTAAATTTTAGATTTAGTTTAGTTTTAAATTTAGCTGTAAGGCTAAGTACAAGATCGCTTACAAATTTAGTATCAGGTATTTAATTGTACGTTTAGTTTAAGGTTAATCTGTCATTTTAAGTTTTAGTTAGTTCACAGGATTAATATGAGTCCTGGAATTATTTAGAGTGATGTGACAAGCTAGTTGATTTTAAGGCTAGGTATTTGAATTATTATTTTTGTATTGTTAGCAAATCCTCCGTTTCATAGTATGATAATTTCTGAAGCCAGGATTTAATGCGCTTGCAATTATTGATGGTTTTCGGTAACATGTGGATGAGCACATTTTAAGGTCCTTCTTTTATTTAGAAAACTGCTTGTGTTAGAAGGCTCTTCCATATTCAAAAGTATTTTAAAGAAATAAAAAAACAAGTCAAAATTAGTTTAGAGATTAGTTGATTAGGTATTTTTGTAATTTGTTCGAAAATGCTAAAATAGACTTATTTTCAAACTTTACATATATAATAAACACACATGTAGGCGTAACGCTCGATAGATCCCTGTGTTACAAAACGCACAATCAATAAACCAAAATGAAAGCCAACTCATAACTGCTACTCCGGCGCATAAACCATTTTTACAATAGTATATACATATAGTATATTGTAGATGCGTGGAAGTCTCATATGGTGCCTTTCACCCGCTTGTTTCTTCCACGCACCTGCAAGATGTGGAATGACCTTTCTCCAGAGGTTTTCCCGGTGGGCTTCAATATGAAAGCCTTCAAGAGAGGTGTAAATAAGGCATAAAGTTTCAGGCAACGCGACTGCAGTACGAGTCCTGCAGGAGTTGTGACCAGTGACCACTTAACATCAAGAGGCCCGACAGCTTGTGTTTCTAAATAAATAATTTAAAAAGAAGTATATTTTATTTTATTTTTATTTTATTTTATTTTTCAGGAAACTTACAGCTAGGTACACAGAAAAACTAATTATATTAAAATACATGCAAAACAAACATGTATGCTTAGGGCCAATTACAAATTTCCACATTTAATTTTAAAAACGATTAGGAAAAAAAAAAAAAAAAACACAGTTACCGTGGACGAAAATCGTTTGAAATTATAATAATAGTATTCATGAGAGTTTAGGTTGAATAATTGTCATTAAAGAATTTATCCGCAAGCAAGCGTTTTAACTTGCTTGTCGAAGTATTGAATAGATCAATATCTGCATCTGCCAAAGTGTTAAGCGAGGCGCTTGCTCGAATAATAAATGCGTTCTGCCTGTAATTGGTTTTAACTAAAGGAACGTGCAAAATGTGTGGCCTCGTTATTCTGACTCTATAAGTGCGTAATCCCAGTAGCTCCAGTAACTCAGAGCAGTCAACCCTGCCATTTGCAATGCTCAAAAGATACGACAAATCGGAAATTTTTCTACGTTCATGCAGGGGAAGGAAGTGAAATTTACGACACCTAGTTACATAATCAGGAAGATAAACTTTTGCACGAAACTGCAAGTAGCGCAAAAATCTCTTTTGTATTCCTTCTAAACGTGTAGAATACACGTCATAGCAGGGATTCCAGACTTGAGAGGCAAACTCCAAGTGACTACGCACATACGCGCAATACAGGATTTTGATGGTCTTAATGCTTGAAAATTCAGAAGACATTCTAAAAACAAAACCAAGCGCACGAGATGCTTTGTTCACAATGTTATCAATATGATCTTCAAATAGAAGTTTACTGTCAAACAAAACACCAAGGTCCCTAACTGTGGCTACCCTTGTAAGAGGTAAGTTGAGTAAGGTATAGTTGAACTTGATAGTAATGGGCTTACGTGTAAAAGAGCAGACATTGCACTTGGAAATATTTAAATCTAACATGTTATTTATGCAGTAATTTTGAAAACGGATTAGGTCGTCCTGCAAATGATATGCATCATTAATAGTGTTAATTTTGTGTAGGATTTTCATATCGTCTGCATAAAGAAGAATTTTTGAATAAACGAAGCATGAGGAGATGTCGTTCACAAAAAGTGTAAAAAGCAAGGGGCCCAATAAAGATCCTTGAGGAACTCCTGAAGGGATGTACATTGGCAAAGAAGAATGCCCGCTTAGAACGACCGTTTGACATCTGTTTTGGACATAAGACGTGAACCACCTGAAAAGGTTCCCTCTGATGCCCATCTGTTGCAGCTTCTTTAATAAGACTAAGTGATCAATGCGATCAAAACATTTGCTGTAGTCAGTGTAAATTATGTCTACCTGCGAGGGTTCCGACATGAAGCGGGATACAAACTCAGTGCACAACAAAAGATTTGACGTAGTAGACCTACTCTTTAAAAATCCGTGCTGCTGCGGTGCAATATCTTGTTTGAGCGCGGAGTACAATTGGGTGTGTACTATTTTTTCAAACACTTTAGCAAATAAGCATAATTTAGATATGGGCCTATAATTTTCTACTTTATTCTTGGGCCCCTTCTTGTGAACAGGAGTGATAAAAGCCGATTTCCAGATTTTTGGCACAATGCCTTCCGATAAAGATCGCCGGTACAGGAGAGAAAGGGGTAGGACTAGGCTTCTTGCACACTTTACTATTAAAATAGGGGGGATGTTGTCGGGACCCGCTGTCTTGCTTAAGTCCAACTTCTTAAATAATTTAAAGACCTCTTCTTCATCCACTTCAATCATGCTTATGTCACCAAAACATGCAGCATCATGGTGTGAGCTTAAACTCTCTGGTAAATCGGTTGATGTACTGCTTTGAAGAAAAGTGGAGTGAAAGTACTCACCAAACATATTGCATATGACATCACCCTGATCAGAAGAAAGAGTACCATACTGCATCACTGCGGGATAAGCATTGGATAGGTTCTTACTTTATTCTTTCTTTTTTATCTCACTCCCATCTCACCATATTATTTTATATGACTTAAATAGGCCTTTTCGGTCCCGGTAATATCTATGTTAAAGGTCCAGGCTAAATACCTGAGTAGTAGAATAAATATTTAGAATAAACTAATAAAGTAATTAATGAATTCTCTTCAGAATTCAGCGAAATAATCATGATTGTGATCACAAAATGTCGCCATATCGAAGCCTATCTTAGCGATCATCATTCGATAAAGAAGGTATTATAACATTTTTGAAAAATTTTAATGCAACTGTTGCTAATTACTGAGGAACTTATAAGGCGTAGTTAAAGTAAACATCTTCTGTCTAAATACATATATTTATATACTATAATAAAATTGTAGGACCGTCGTCGTGTCTGTATATCACATTAAAACTGACACACTAATATTATAAATGCGAAAGTTTGGATGATTGTTTATTTATAGAAATAAAAATAGAAAAATATTTATTTTGTGTCCATTTTCACATTCTATGAATACAACAGTTATACTTATACCAAATACAAGAAACATAAAAAAATAATTTGTTTGTTACTCAATCACGGCT
Organism: Philereme transversata; assembly: GCA_963924445.1. Taxonomy (NCBI): domain Eukaryota; kingdom Metazoa; phylum Arthropoda; class Insecta; order Lepidoptera; family Geometridae; genus Philereme; species Philereme transversata. The sequence goes on along the minus strand of OZ004339.1, from coordinate 32,369,340 downwards.
GAACCGATTTAAATGAAATTTAGTATGTACATAGATTAACACCTAAGCTACTTTTTATCTCATAAATCAGGTTCCATGGGTTAAAAATGGGGTGTCAAGTTGCCATAGCCAGTTTAGCTTTATTTCTAAGTTACTTACACATTTAGTAGTGTAACGTGTACGAAGTCGCGGGCAACAGCTAGTTGATAATATTAGCGAAAAACTGATTGCAGGTGACGTAGGGAGTGTATCCTGAACGCATTACTTTTTCTGTCTGTTTGAACACGCTAATCTCCAAAACTACTAAATAAATTTTTATGGGGGTTTCACAGTTAATTTGAACGTAGCTTAATGCAACATACAGGCTTTATTTCATCAAAATTGGCTCACGGAAAAAAAAAGCTGATCAGCTCAAGTTCATGTCAAAATATATCATAAATAAATTGTAAGCGCACGAAGTCGTGGGCACAGCTAGTTAAAAATATTAATTAAGCCATTTGATCGATCTAATAATAAGCTGTTGTCCATGACTTTACTCATATACATAGTAACAGCTCAATAAAAAGAAAGCTAAATATAATGTACGTCATTAACTGTATTTATTCCAAATTCCATCGAAATAAGTTGAGACGTTGCAGCGTTATAACGAGTAACGAGTAAAGCGTAACGAACTTTCGCATTTAGTCTGCAAAAATAGTTGATTTACAAAAGAATTTCTACTTTGTGCTTTTTACAATTCGTTATTATACATAGTCAAGTAATTAAGATTTGTACCTAATTCGTAATCGGGCTGCCAATGTAGTCGCCTCGGTAGAATTGTCAATCTGTAATGTAAATGAATTTGTTTCATAATTTTTTTTGCATTAATTTATCGTTATTTTAATAGTTATTCGGCTAATAAAATCCAACAAATCAAAGATCATCAAAATCGGTCTAGCTGTTCTTGAGTTATAAATGGTGTAACTAACCCGACTTTGTTTTATATATACCTATAGATGTTTCCATCAAGTTCTTCTAATTACTATATTTTCTGATTGAATTATTTTATTTTCAGGTACATAACTCCTTTGAAAAACAACGCACGATCCTAGAGAGATAAACAGGTATTTTTTGCGCACTGCACCAACCTGTATTAGGATCTAATGAAGAGTAATATGCAATAAATGCAAAAAATAAGCGTTCTGCCACACATCATTAAAATATTTGCATAATTATTTCTATTCCTACACCTTCAAAGATCTAGTTATAGGCAGTTAGATGATTACATTATGCGATTACATAATAAAAGATGCTAAGTTGTAGGTACTTACTACATATCTTTCTGATATAATATTATGTAGGTACTTCTTGTTTCTGGAAAAGATACAAGAAATTATGTAAAGTTATTTGAACTTTCTAATTCGTACTCTGAGCCCCAAAACACAATTATTTTATACTAGCTAACCCGCCCGCGACTTCGCACGGGTGGTTTTTCAATAAAACATTACCCATATTTTGCGCAGTTGGCTATGTCCTTTCCTAGGATATAATCTATCTTCTTGCTAAATTTCATTACGATGTTTAGCCGTTTAGTCGTGTAAAGGTAACAAAAAAACTAACAAACAAACAGATTTGTGTATGTGTTATACATATAAACCTTCCTCTTGAATCACTCTATCTATTGCTGAAAATTGCATTAAAATCCGTTGAGTAGTTTAAAAGAGCGAACAGACAGTGGAAGCGACTTCATTTTATACGAGTACTATGTAAAGATAAAGAAGGAGCCTAGCTTGAACTCCAGAAAACAATGTCTCACCTCCACACTTGCGCAATAGACAAACAGTATTAAAACTTCTGTAAACCTGCAACTGTAACCGTTACTAGGTGCTTTAATATCATCATCATCATCATCTCAGCCCGTCTGCATCCACTGTTGGGTATATGCCTCCTCTTTATTACACTATTCTTTCCCGTTCCTTGCGAGTCTCATCCATTGACACCGAGATACGCTTTCAAGTGCATTCGACCATCGGGCGGCTGATCTGCCTCTTGGTCTACGAGCATCCCTTGGCCACCACTCTGTAATCACCTTCGTCCAACGCCCATCATCCCTCCTAGCCAAGTGCCACTTCAGCCCTGCGGTCCTCATACCCACGTCGACAACCTTTGTTCGACGTCTGATTTCGACATTGGGTATGTGGTCCAAGAGTGATATACTGAGGATAGCACGCTATATTGCCCGTTGAGCTACTCTAATCTTAAGCATGTATTCCTTTGTGAACGGCCATGTCTCGAAACTGTAAATAAGAATGGGCATTGGTTAAACACCCTGGTCTTGAGGCATTGAGGGATTTTGGACTTTAGGACATTTTCTAATTTACTAAAGGCGGGCCATCCTAGCTGGACTCGTCCCGAGATCTCTTGTTTCTGGGAAAGCCAAAGGATAAACAGTACCCAAGATAAATGTAGTTATCCACTGCATCTATTGAACTATAAAATTTTTTTTTTTTTTTTTTGTGATAAAATTAAATTAACTCTTGAGAAAACTGTCCCTTAAGACAATAACTCGGTCTTTAGACGGAAGCGGTAACATTGTAACCTATGGAATTTTTCACACTAATCTGGTCGAGCGTAGCTAATTATAATCAATATACCTAGCTGGCCATAGGTTCCTATTTATTTTGTGTTGACATTCAGTATTGTCATTGCCCCATAAATTATACACACACATCGTTCGTTGGGTGCTTCAGCAATAAGGCGATGCGGCCCCAACCTTTTTTATTAACTCCTAAGTTATATTTTATTCAGCTTTAACAAAATGCTTGACTATGTTTTTAAACCAAGAAAATATCTTCTTAATGGGTATTTAAAAAAATCTTGAATAAAGACGATCTACTTTCATTTAAATTAAATTGTATCACAATCGAAATGTTATATCTGGTTTTAAAACGACCATTTATCTTAATGTAAATACCAAAATACTGGATTAAAAACAACTAACATTATAAATTCAAGAGTGTTTTTCTCTCAGTAAGAAAATATTTATTTCACTATAACTATGAGACCACTATATTCTGCAATATTGTAGACAATTAATGTTGTAAGAAATCCTTTTTATTCGTGTATGTAACACTGTTAAACAACCAGCCTTGTTTCTTGCCTTTCTTTCCTGGCTTGGTCGCGAAGGAACAGGCAGTAAAATTGACGTTTCAAAGTGATCCTTGTGATTTTAATGAATACAAATATTTGACTTTGACTTTGTTATAGTAACTGTAAATGGTATATGATTTTGACGATCTTTTATATAAGCCGAAAACACAGTCAAAAATTCGAAAAAAATATTAATAGACCATATTTTCGCAATCGCGAATGTCAATAGGCCCTGGATTTCACAAAACTGCTAACTCACCTTTAGATGAAAAAATGTTGAAATGAGAGCGTATATCTATCGAGCATATAGGGAATGGCACGGTCGGTACTGTATCTTTGCGTCTCTCTTGTACGTATAGCGCTATCTCTTTCTCTCCGTTCATTAAATTCCCAATGACAACGCTGATAATGCTGTAGTGTGAAGGTCAAATTCCCATCAGAACGGCCTGCTGGCGAAATATTCCCAATGGTTACGTTTCTGTACTACAAATGTCTGCGTTTATGAGGCATCGCTGCGTTTTGTTCAGTTAAAATGTAATTTAAGCCAAAAAACTTTAAAAAATTCTATTTTTAATTGGTCTTGATAAAGACATTGGCGTATTTATTATATTTTGTTTATGACTTTTTTATAGATAATATAATTAAAAGATTGAAGGATAAAATCAAACTGGGTTTTTTTATTAACAAGTAACGCTAGAATGTTTTAACTTTTATTAAATCCAGTGATCACAAGTAGGAGAAACGTAATTTCAATCTTTCTTGACAAAGAATAATTACATTAGTTGCAGGTTTCCGAATAAAAAGTAGTAATTCAATGAACCCATTAATTATTTAACAGTTTTAATTTTTATTGGCATCCTAAATAGAAGCGGTAAAATGTAGAAAGGAAATGTTTCAAACCCATGGCATGAACACGGCGGTGTAAGGTTAAACTTAATACTGAAGTCTACGCTTCTAGCCTTGTTGACGTGATGTGTTACATAAATTTAACGCGTTTGGTGACAAAATGTAATAATATAATATACCCTTTGACTTATGAATGAAAAAATAAAGTTAACGACAAAATTACACCTGGAAAGTAATGTACTATGACAAACAACTTAATTTTCTACACACGTTCAACATATACAACATACAACGTAAGATTACAACATGGTTCACATTTGTGTGCAACTCACTTTAGTGTGAAATGCTAAAAATGTGAGTAAAATACACACGAAGCTTTGTTTTTTATACGAGCACAAATTTATTATCCGTCACTGGCAGTTATGAACTTATAATGCTATAGAAAATTGTTAATAAATGCTAAAAATATAACTATCATTTATCGGCGAGCATGGTTATTATCTAGACGATGTCATTCGCGGCAGAAGGTCTTACTGAGTCTCAAGTTTTGATGCTAATGGCTTTGATGCCATTTCCAGACTTACAAAGAAACGTTACTTGGTCTCCGACTATTGCACGCGCTAGTATCGAAAGGTAATTGACAGGTGGTGGTTTTTTATAACTTAAGACAATTAACCTTTGCAGCGTGAAATGTACGCAAGCTTAGAGTAGAAAAAAAATGTAAAAAGGAAGAGACATCGCACAGATGGTCAAAATGTCATTATGATATTTATTACTGTTTGATGACTTAAAGATGGTTCTTTGAGTTTTATATTATTACGCTTCAATGTAGAAATAACCGCAAGTTTATTTTCACGCTCGTTTAAATTGTTATTTAATTAACCTTTTGAACTATTATCTGGCAATGCAACTGGCTTTTTATTCTTAACATAATAACTTGTGATTATACAGAGTTGGGGGAGGCCTATATTCAGCAGTGGACGTCATGTATCTGATATGATGATAATGATGGGTTGGCTATAAATGAAAGTCAAGAACAAGGAAATCTCATCTGCATAATATTTTTCAGAAGTTGTAGCCATTTTTTTGTACGTTTTTTGACTAAGTTTTAAGAGTTACTATCCCTGTTTTTGGAAAATTTTATATGGATGCAATTAATGTTGATTAAGTTAATGGGCCATGCCGTCCTTAACCTTTCTAGCTTCACATTACAAATTTTCTGGGACACCCTGTATTTGATAAAGTTGCCATTGTCTAAACATGTCAGTTGGTATTATTACCTTTTATAACGAGCTCTTTTGTCTTGAGTGAAGTTCTTCTGTTGTTTACGATGTATTTTTTATACATTGGCTACGAGAAGTTCCTTTCTCTATGTTACAACAACAAGACAACAAAACTGACCTCCAATTACATAAATTCCTGTTACTCTTCTTAGAATAAAACGTTTATCATAACTTAACCTTCGACATTAGTAAATTTGTTTAAGAGATACATACCTACCTTTTTATTCAATGCTTTTGCAAATAAATACTGTTTGCATCAATAAACATTAATAAAAACAATTGATCTGTAAGACAAGTTGTATTCAGCCTTAGCATAAAAAGAAATATGTTTTGTTTATATTTTAATGTTTTGCCCTTCTGCTAACGTTTGAGCAAATAAACTAGCCAAAGGGAAGGTCACACTAGTAATATTGAATTTTAAATACATACCTTATGTAATTTTATAAGTTAGTTGCAATTTAACATAACAAAAAATCTGACACTGAAAATGACATGTCAAGAGCTTAATTATAAGTATTTAAGTAATTAATAACGTAAAAAACTCTACGTCTTCTTAAAAGTACGTCTGAGAATGTTTGGAAAGTCAAACATTATTTTTCCCAATGACTACGCAGCAAAATTCACGTACTCATTGGGAAATAAAGAGCAGTGTAAAACAACCCTTAACCAGAACTTTGTACAAGTTATATACATACTTAATCGTAACATATTTGAGCATTCAATGAGTTTATCGCGAATATCTAGTGACCTTTAAGAAGCTCCTTTGAATTTAAGTACCCATAGACATCTCAGCAATTTAGTTGAGAAAAAAAAACGTTTACACAGAACATTACAAAGAAATTTATTTTGAAAGATTAAAATAAAAACTTGTGAGTACAAATTTTTCTTTGAAATACTAATTAGTGAAGTTTGAAAACTATTGTTTTATACAATTAATGAGTTCTTAGTTTCTGATCTAAAATAGCTAACATAACAAAACTTTAACAGTTATCATTCCACCTTTAATGATTGCATACAGGTGGGTGTTAGAAAGAGAAAAAAAATGAGCTAGCAAATAGCATTCAATAACACTTTCATGCCATTTATCTTTTAACTAAAAAACCATTCTTTAAATGATTTTGTTGATCGTCAAGTCTTCACTTCCAGTTAAATGAATAGGAATGCAAAGCGTTAACGTTTCTTATTACTTGTTTTGCGATCAGTACCGAGAAGCTAATAACCAAGCGTCATCTTTGTCAGTTGTTCTTTGCCAGTAATTTGTCAAGTTCTTTAGTATTTTTAACTTCTGAAAAGTGAAGATACGTGAAATTGAAAAAAGTTAGTTTCTACGATCGTGTCAATGATAGCTGGGTTCTTGCGTTTTAATTTTTCACAACTTGTGCATGCCAATACACAGTTTTTACTTCATCCACTTCATGTGATAGACATTACGTAATTATTTTTTAGAATCCATTGAGGAATATTTAACTTAGCTAGATATGCATTTTAAGTAGGACTGTTTCATTGTATTTTCTATCGTATTGGATTCTTAAAAAGGTCGACCTTTTTCAGTATTAAAACTTGCCCTAAATTTTTAGAAAAAATATAAAATGTTTGAATCCTATTTTTGGGTAATTTTTCCTAATCCAACACGTTCGCGGGCCAGTGCAACCCAGCACATGCTGCGTTAGAGCCTTTTTGTGACAGTCCTTTAGAGTACGATGAGACACAGACTCTGCAATGTTATTTTTATTCATTTTTTTATGTCTTCTGTGTGTGTTTGATATGATCGTACTATTAGTGTTGTCACGAAGAAATGTTTTTGATTTGATTAATATGTGGACATTTTGGGTTAGGTTTGAAATAATACTTCGCGGGTTAGGCTTTTGCGCTAGGTTCGGCTGTTGATAGAGATCTAAAAAAATATAAAACAAGGTTGATATTTTAAGATGTGAAACATAAAGCGTTTGTTTATAGTATATTTTAATATATATTTTCTTATTTTCAGTAAATTTTAATGTAAAATGTAATTTTTCGGTAAAAAAAATATTTCGTATTTGTATAGTTGGGGTTTGCTCTAAGAATATAAAAAATTACTAAATTTTTTCTGCCCCTTTGAGCGTGTACGCATTTCAGTTTAAGTATTCTAACGCTACACATTAATATAAGACTGAGTAACAAAAACAGGGTGGTAGAATTGCAAAGCCTACAAAGGCGGCACTCCAAAGAACCACTCATATCATAAAATACATAAAATGAATACGCCGACAAAGCCCCTAATAAATAAATGAATAATTATTATAAAATAAATAGCTAATACAGTTTAGTTGCATTTGTTGCTCTTTAAGATTATACATTAGCGGTACCAAATATGACTTGAACTGCATTAATTATGATTATTTGATTAATTGATGTAAATAGTTGATTATAAAACACTTTGCGTCTGTAATTTCATGGATTGTGTTTTTGTATCGGCTTGTTTGTACGTCGTGTGCCAAATTATAAAAAATGCCCAAGAAAAGAACCGCGTATAACTTATAAAATAAATTATTTAGTAAAAGATAGTGTTTTAGCTCGGATCTAAGGTCATATTATTATGTTTCGCCTCATATATAGTGCACTTGTACGTTCTAAACTAGAAACCAGTATGGAATCCACACGAAAGCACGTATGCGCTCCTTCTTGAAAAGGTCCAAAAATCCTTTTTAAGGTTCCTTTACAAACGCCGTTATGGATACTATCCGTACATGTATCCTACAAGGTTCCTCCTAGGATGCCTGGGCTACAACTCCCTAAAGGTTTGTCAGGCTAATCACCAAATTACGACGGCTTGTAAAATTTTCCGTGGCCTAATAGACGCCCCAGACGTGAGTGATGAGCTATGTTGTTTTTATACTCCGAATAATTATCGTCGTGGCCGCAAACACAAGTTATTTGCTGTTCCGAATTATCGTACTGTTGCGCGGGCTTCCTCACCCGTGCCCCGCGTCCTCATCGCGCTCAACGCTCTCCTCGATGCCAATCCTTAGTGTGATTTGTTTCCGGATGGATGGACGAAAGTACTGTCTGAGTGTCTGAGGTTCTGTGAACGTGATTGACATGTTAGTTAATTTCTTTGATATCGATTTATATTATTGTTATGATTTCTATTATTAATATCCTCATTTTCATTGTATTATTATTTTATATTTTTACTCTTGACATCTTATCTGAACTGTATTTATATGAATTGTTGTTATAATAATATGTAATTGGTTCTCACCGTGTTGATTAAATAAAATAAATAAATAATAATAATGTAGTAATAGGAATTCTTTGCAGAAAAAAAGAAATTAATCTAAACGGCTGCGTGGCGTTCTGTAGCGGGAATCGAACCTGCAACCTCCTGCGTCTCAGCCGGCTCTTCACCCACGGTACCACGGAGGTCGTCATCAGTCAGTTGTGTTTCTTGCCTTTCTTTCCTGGCTTGATCGCGAAGGAATAGGCAGTAAAATTGACGTTTCAAAGTGATTCTTGTGATTTTAATGAATAAATATATTTGACTTTGACTTTAGTCAATCGTCAAATCTAAAACTTTCTCATTGTTGTACCTATGTAACGTGACGCTCAATCACACAATCACGCACACACACAATTATAAACCTTATGTTTTATTTTTGTTGTTTGTAGAAGAAATAAACAAAACAAGAATTAATCTTCTTCTCTACAAATCTAACTCCAGCATAGAGATGCCATTTCACAGATCTTTTTAGTTTGGGTACTCATGTATCTTTTCCAACTAGTTTCTAGCATTTAACTTAAATGCTAAATCGGATGTTGAATCGGTAGTGTAGTGAAATTTGTTACTGAAATAAAATTAATCTTTACCTATGAGAGGATCTAGTATCAAAAGAGCTCGAGTGTAGATTTAACTTTGAGTTTAGCTCTCGAAATTCTCTTTTGAGAAATACTAATCAATTCTCTAGTAACAATTTCAATAAATAGCTAAGGAACAATAAAGGCAGATAGTTCTGAAGATAATGATGATCATTTGATTCAATAACAGTAAATTAATTGTATTATATGATAGGTTATTTAGAATAAGCTAATATACGTGCTAGGTCTATTTTATTGCCAATTTCCTTTGCATAAAGTTGAATACAATTAATTTCATTATGTTTGAACACGGTTTTCAATTAAAAGTTGTACTATAAGTCTATATAAATTAGTGAAGAGAAAATTTTGTATCCCTTTTCAAGATTTTGTGCGCACGGAGGAGTGTGAGATTTGGCATAATTTATATGGAAAAGGAGGGACGAATGCTAAAAATAAGCTATTAATAACTAGTGGTTCGCCTCGAACTGAGATCTCGCGAGTCTTCAATAAAAACTAAATAATATTATTCGTAATCTTCGACTATCAAAATAATGCCACGAAATGAAAACCAAATAATTTGACCTACGGTTTCATTTAAATTATAGGTAACGGGAGTTCATGTAGACCCTGTGAATTTTGTCAAAGTTCAGTTTATACTATGGCTAATAACTTAAAAACTACTAAGTTTAAAGTAAAAATAAAAACGGGGCCGAACTGTACACACTTGACCAGATAGTCCCATTTTGTTTTTTTTACCCCTCTTAAACCCCAATATCTCAACAACCCCCCTACATTTTTAGCTGATTTAGTCACACCAAAATTGTGCCATCACTTATCTATATACCAAATTTCACGATGACGAGATAAACGCTTCGAAAGTTATCCTCGGACAAACAAACATACATACATACATGCATACTTACATACATACATACAACCTCGATTTGCCCAAGTTTATTTGGAGATCTCGTTTCACTCGATCAATAACAAATTGAAGCTAAGAAGATTGCTTGTTTACAAATTAGAAGTTCGCCCAACTTATGTCTGTAAGTACTGAGAGGCTGACGGCTAGCTCTGGCTGCGGCACACGTTGTTTTCTTCATTTCTTCTTTTGGACTTGCTTCTTCGCACAGGTCCAGAAACATGAAGACATTTAATTTGTAGCAGACTCCAGCAGATTCAGCAGCTGGATCCGCCTGCTGAGCCAGCCGTCACCCTGTAGTTGGGTTTGTAAATATTTTTACTACTATATAAAATTCTCGTGTCAGTGTTTGTAACAAAACTCCTCCGAAACGGCTTGACCGATTCTTATGAAATTTTTTGTGTATATTTGATAGGTCTGAGAATAGGACGTAAACTATTTTTCATACCCCTAAGTGAAAAGGGTGCTCCGCCCCAATTTATTTTTTTTTGTTTTTGTACAAAAAAATGTATTTTAATTTTTTTATGATCTGGCAATAAAAAATACATACAACCATAAATTTTCACCCTTCCACCACCAACTTCTATTCTTTAATAGCGTTAATTGTACTTTAATAATTTTCTACTTTGAATATAGAGATAGTTGATTATAGTGGGTAGGCACAGAAAATAACATTGGTCTTATCGCTTTGAAGCGATAAGACCGCTCATTGTACTATTTGCTTTGTGTCTTCTATTTTGTCTGTAATTTTTTTTTAATGTGTACAATAAAGTGTTTTCATTCATTCATTCATAGAAAAAAAAATTTTAATCAGCATATCAACACAAAACTTATTGATTCTAAGGCGGTACGAAGTTAGTGGGGTCAGATAGTTTCAATATAATATTCATACAAATTGAGCAAAATTAACTTTGTATTTTACGCGTTGGACCCAATTATTTTAACATATTTTTAATCCGCAGATAACATAAAGTGAAATCAGCGACTGAATATATAGGTATATAACTAGCAAGGGACAGAGATTTATTATGTTTGTCAATAGCGAAAAATGGCAGCCGCGAGGCAGAACCAACCTCATCTATTAGCTGAACTATAAATATCTGGCCTGGCTCCCATAAGTCTCAGTTAAAGATATGTATGACTTTATCTTGAAGATTTGAAGGTATGCTGCGGTACACAAGCCTTAGATATTTTGAGACCGATTTTTTATATTATTAAACTAGAAACAAACAGACACTCATAATATAATCAAGAAAACATATACGTGAATTAATGTTTTACCCCTTTTTAAGCTTATTACGCGCACGAAAGAAGGAGAGATTTGGCATCACCATCATCATCATAGCCAAGGACGTCCACTGCTGAATATAAACCTTCCCATAGATTTCCTGAGCGACCATCGTGTGCGGCTTGCACCCAACGGCTCCCGGGAACTTTTATAAAGTCGTCTTTCCATCTAGTGAGGGGCCGCAATACGCTGCGCTTTCCAGTGTCTCCATTCTAGAACCTTTCTGCCCCAACGGTCGTCAGTTCTTCGAGCTATGTGCCCACTGCCACTTCAGCTGGCTAATCCTCCTGGCTATGTCTATGACCTTGGTTTGTCTACGGATCTCCTAATTTCAGATTCGATCTCCGAGAGAAATACCAAGCATAGGCCTTTCCATAGCACGTTGAGCGACCTTGAGCCTTTTTATGAGGCCCATAGTGATATGACATCACTGGTAACACACACTGATCAAATACTTTTTTCTTTAGACACTGAGGTATTTTGGACGTAGTTTTCCAAACACTGCCCAACCGAGTTGAACCCGTCGTCTGACCTCTTTCTCGAAATTTGACCTTCCTAACTGGACTGTTTGTATACGTACTTGTCAACAACTTTGAGAGTTAAGTTCCCAACTGATACCGGGCATAGATTTGGCATAATTTAAGTACCTGTATTATGGTGAAGGAGCGGTGAATGCTAACATTAAGCTGAAAAGAAACGTGATAAAATTTATGAATAACGGTCGAATGACAACTAATACAAAAGACTTCAACGCGCTCCGCGTTGTTTTAACTTTTCTTTTAGATACTTTATTCAACGTTAATGCTTCCATAAACGCCGCTAGTGGCTTCGTACGCCTTGTTTATCAACAAAAAGTAGCCTATGTGTTAATCCAGGGTATAATTTACGTACATACCAAATTTTATCGAAATCGGTTCAACCATTACCACGTGATTGAGTAATAAACAAATAAACAAACATCCGAACTTTCACATTTATAATATCAGTGTCATTTATTCCGTATTATGTGCAAATTATTCCCTCGTAAGTCACCTCGCATCTTAGAAACGTGCCCTACGATGCACTGCCCTGCGTCCATCAACTTGAGGCATACAAGTGTAAAACCTCAAGTTTGTAATTTCACCGGAAACCATGCCCTTCATGCCGAAACACAGCAATGCGTACTTACCCGGACGAGCCCTTTCACAAGAAACTCTACTACTCTTAATTAGTTTGGGGCTAGTTAGCGATGTGTGCAATGTCCAGTAGTGTTTATTATATTTACCTATTATTATTTCTTAGTTATCCACATCTAATTTAATTTTATATCACATGTAATTTGCACGCCTCTATGGTAGAATATGGTGAAATTATTTAATTTTGTAACATCTGCATAATTATATATATAAATAAATAATAATAATAATAAATAAATTCATAATATTTATTATTTATTTAAACAATTTGGCTACTTGGTGCAGCTGATTGATCCCGAGTAATGTTTTTTCACGTGGTAACAAGCAGCATGTAAATCAAAGAGGATCTGCATACCGCCGGTGCCTTCGTTACTGAGACATTGAAATACCTAAACGTAACGATGATATTTCTACAATATAGTGCGGGAGTCTGGTTCACGATCTGATTTGATTTTGAATTTGAATTTTTGTTTTATTTTTTAATTTGTTGTTGATAATCATCATCCAGTTACCTTTGATACTCCCACTAGATAGTAATCTGTCTCGTGGGTATCTGTACGCTTTATATATTAATCTATAGGTCTCGGTAAGCTGATTAAAACTTTCAATTACACAATTTATAGATATATATATATAATGGAATCTATATAGAATATATTAGATCAGCGGAACAGACCTTTTTAAAAAGTTACATGATGTTTTCAGTCTATACTATAATCTAAAAGTATTTTACTAACCACTAGCTATTGCCAGCGGCTTTGCCCCATTGCTCTGGGGTTCAAAAATACACATAACTATGGCTCCCATTTTTATCCCTTGGTAACTGATTTATTGAATAAAAAGTAGCCTATGTGTAATTCCAGGTTATAATCTACGTACATACCAAATTTCATCGATATCAGGTCAGCCATTTCGACGTGATTGAGTAACAAATAAACAAACAAATAAATAAACAAATATCAAAACTTTCACTTTGTAATATTAGTGTGGTTATTATAAATACGGGATTTATCACGTACCGTTTCAACCGTTTCGACTGACAATGTTTTGGTTCAATTCACGCCGCCCGCCGTCTTCATTTGTTCACATAGATCCTGTCCATCCAAAGGTTGCTTGTAAGAGATAAGGTCGCCCATCGTACCAATGATTTAATTATAACTTTCTTGTTCTGTTTGTTTATTTATATTTTAATAGTGTGCAATATAGATATTATTTATCCCTCTCTATATACCTATAGTTTCTGTCCGCCACCTTTCTTATGTCATCGCTCCATCTAGCCGGGGGGCGCCCCACACTACGTTTTCCGAGACGCGGTCTCCACTCAAGAACTCGTTTACCCCAACGGTTGTTGGGGTAAAAACGGTGGCGCGTTTTGGGAGAGGCCTATGTCCAGCAGTGGACTAATGTGGGCTGATGATGATGATGATGATATACCAATAATCTATACTTTATACTAACATTATAAAGAGATAAAGTTTGGTGGGTGGGTTTGTTTGGATGAAAATTTGTATATTCGTTCACTGATTGAAAGCTACAATTCCTGAGTGCTCTTGGCTATATTTAATTTTAATAAGAATCCATGCGAAGCCGGGGTAGGTCAGCTAGTTATTAATAAAGTTATGGAAGATATTATGTACTGAATAAATAGTTATAATACGCAAAATGATATGAAATGTATATAGATAAATAAAATTTCTGGTTTTACGCATGGAAACGTGAAAGGGGCGTGGCAAAAATGTTATAAAAGTTTTGATTGGCTATTTCTAACATGTATCTAATTAAATAAGCCAATAAAACCGACTATCTAATGAAACTATATATAATACTTACCTAGTAGGGACAAAAGTAGTAAATTTGTTCGTGGATGTTTATTCGTTTGTTTGTTTGTTTTAATTATTTATTACGCAAACATAAAAATGTACAAATGGAGGACTTAATGTTAAAAGCATTTTCTACCAGTTAACCGTGACAGGTAACAAACTTACGTTGGCGTGCTTAACTAGGAAATAATAAAAAAACAAAAGAAATAAAAAACGACTAATTACCTAATTGTCTACATAAATATAATAATACTCAAGTAGTTACAATCTACATATAAAACAAAGTCGGGTTAGTTATACTATTTATAACTCAAGAATAGCGGGACCGATTTAAATGATCTTTGATTTGTTGGATTTGCCTCCGCCCCGAATAGTAGAATAGTAGAAATTAAAAGATTGGAAAAATTTACGGAAATAAAATTATGAAGAAAATTTATTTTCTCATACATAGATGCAGCTAATGTGGCCGATCGACAATTCTACCGGCTACGTTCATTGGCAGCCCGCGTCATATGCATGTCAAGGTGGTACGAAGTTCGGTGGATCAGCTAGTATAATTATAATAATAATAAAATTCTCAAATATAACCTGCCTCTTTTCCATTTCCCCATTTCGGAGTAGGTTACCATTTAATTTAAAAAAATTATACATCGTACAAACATGAATGTAATTGTTTACCTGAGTTCAAAAACACACTGTCTCTTAGACTATAGGCCTTAGAATAATTTAATAGCGCCGTTATCGCGGATATTGATATATATAGAGCCGAGAAATACGACAAGGAGTCGACTGCTGGTGGTCTGTTTATGATTCCGAGACCAAATTGGAATATTAAAGTGGAAGAGAGTGATGATACAGATACAAGAAGGTTTAAACTATACTTACAACTATTATAGGATAAGTAATTATTGTGTAATAATAAAGAAATATCTATATTTTTATCAACTGTAGAATCAATGCTAAAATATCTATATGTACTTCATAATTATCAGGAGTATATTATCTGTGTGGCGCAGTGGGCGACTGCGGGACAAATATTTATATGGTCTACAGATATTTGTACCCGGTTTGGGTATTTTTCTATATATTATAAGTATGTATTTACAAAAAAATCTTATTTGCTTAGTTTGGGGCTAGATAGTGCTGTGTGAAATGCCCAGCATTATTTATTTATTTGTGTTGGTGTACAATCATTTGTTCACACAGATCCTGCCCATCCAAAGGTTTCCTGGAACAGATCGCTTTTAGCGATAAGGCCGCCCATTGTATCCTTAATTGAATTGTGTATGCTCTTTTGTTTGTTTTATTTTATGGAGTGCAATAAAGAATTTATTTATTCGTCTACAATAGGAGTAACCATGCAAAAACTAAGACCGGTCAAGTAATGGCGGGTTCCTATATCCGTCGGTAACCAGCTACGACTCGTTTCTCTTTGAAAATGTGTCAAAAGTTGGACACTAGTTTGACACTTTTTTAAGGTGATAAGGTGAAGGTCGTAGTCGGTTACCGACGGATATAGGAACGCGCCATAAGAGTAGGGCTCGCGCATCGAGGGATCCTAGATATGTTTATTTCAGTTAATTAAGCAGCGCCATCTAGTTATGTGACCGGTAAACTATTAAAACTTTAAAGACAGATACAACTGTTATAGATAGATACTTTTAGTATTCCTGTAACTTTTACATATACCTACATACAAAATTTTCTTATATTTCCTTTCATATTTAGTAATACATTTCTTTGCAAATATTGACCCTTATTCGGAACAGAATCAGTTGGTGCTATAATGCAGGTTGATTTTTTTTTAATCATTCGAGTCAATTTCCATCAAAACTAAAAGATAAAAAAAAAACGAAATATGCAGTTATTGTTTTCTTATAAATCTAGGTCATGATTACTTTCACGACTTTTTTGTAACTCTTGTGGTTTCAGACTTGGCCATTACCGTCCTTCTCAAAAAACCACCCTGTATATCTATTAATCATATTATTGTAAGTTTTTCACATCGGAAACTTCGGAGATAAGGTGTTTTCAGCCATTTTTCATCATTAGTCAAAAACTGTACAAAGTAAAAATAATTTTGGAATGGGTAAATCAATCTCTTTGATATACCCCGCTTGACCTAGTAACCCTATTTTGAACCCCTCGATTTTGGCTCTTTTGGCTATGAAAATGAAACTCTATTTCATTTTTTTACTTGCATTAGAAGAAGGTTAGTATTTTTATAACTATTAAAATTTTCAAGCCAAATTAACAATTAGTGTTAATTTTGTTCAATTGTAACAAATTGGTGTTCCATTTTTACCATTTTGGTGTGGAACCCTAATCATCAAATTAATAGGGTATTATGAAAAGCTATTTAACATTTGAACTTTAGTTTTCAACGACTCTTAATAATAGAGTACTCAATGTGTGTATTTTAAAAATATTATATCTTTTGATATATATTTCTTTCAACTTTTACTCCTGTAGTACAAATTAATTAGTGCAGAGAGGTGTACTCAATTAAGCGTGGTATTCATAACCTATGTTTTTGTCACCTTAAATAAACCAACCCGTTTAAAACTCGAGAAAAAGAAAATTGCCTACCATTGCGCTAGACGGCAATTTTGAAGTCACTACATTTGTGGAGTGCATTGAATTTTTTCTATGCCTCTGGCAGGACAATATAAGCCAATTATAAATAAATAAGTAAATATCGCTGGACATTTCACACAGCGCTATGTAGCCCCAAACTAAGCAGAGCTTGTACTATGGGAACCAGTTAGCTGATAGAATGCTTATATACTTTTTTTTGTAAATACATACTCATAATATATAGAAAAACACCCAGACACGGAACAAATATCTGTAGATCATGCAAACATTTGTTCCGCGGCGGGAATCGAACCCGCTACCTCCTGCGTCACAGCCGGCTACACGCCCACTGCGCCACGGAGGAAGTCACATTTACTACACTCTATTAATTATTCTTATTATTTACTATATTAATTATACATGCACTCTTTTCGATTTATAACAGTTAAAAACTAAACCAATCATTTAAGAATTTACAGAATGCTTAGAACTGATTTTTATAGCACATTTCTAACAACCATCGCATAAACCTTCTACTCAGAATATGTTTTTGCATACTTTTCGCAGGACTATAGCAATTAACCTAGAATTATTTATCTGGTCCTGCCTGATCCATATAATGTGTTACGCAGAACTAATAAAGGATAACTACTCATACTCAGTATCACACTTGCGGGGTGGAAAAACTTCGTTATTTTCTTTGGATTATCATGATCAAACGTGCTGCATACTGGGAAAATTGAAAAACAACCCTTTACTGAATTATGTTCACAGCTCTAATAAAAAACAGTCTACGTTCCTGGTACCATGAAATAGCTGGTACAGTCAGAGTTGAGGTTTCTTGGGTAAATATACAAATTAATGAATATTTGCATCGTGTTAAAAATAACTTATAATTGCGATAAGGCCGTCCATTGTACCACCACATCTATAAGTTTTCTAGATTAAGTTATCGTCTGAAATATTATTATTATTTTATTCTATTGTAATTTGGTGTTCTTATTAAGTTACCTATGTATCTTTAAATGTCTTTTTTTAATACTTTAGTCATTTTAAATGGATTTTTTGTGCTAGATGCACTAGACAAACTTCAGTGCCAAACATGGTTTTGCAACGAACGGTTTTGCATTAAATCATAACTTAGCGATAAAATGACTCCTGCCATGCATACGACACGCGAAAGCTCGGCGACTAGACACGATGATAGGCTGCGGCTGACAATTTTCATATATATTGTTCAAAGCTTATTCTAGGCGTCAGAGTCGTGGAGTCACACGCGCTTGCTACTTGTCGCCGCGTCTAGTCACGCTGTGCATGCGTAAACACGACGACAGTCGCGCGACAGCGTAGCGTCAGTCTCGCTGTCCGCAGGAGTGATGCTTTTTCTCATTTACATAACTTTCTTCTTCATGTTTCAATTCATCATGTAGTATAGAAAGTAACTCATTAAATTAATTCACGCTCATCCTGAAGTATTTGAAAAAAAACTCGTGGTGCATTTTAACCTCATCAATAAGCAGAGAAAACTGCCCACGTTCTTGGCCAGAGGTTAGTATTGGATGGACCCAATAACGGCGATGGATTCGTCATACTCTGCGCCTTTGCATTCGCAAGATCAAGGCAAGTGCGACTAGAGGCTCCATATTCACTCACAAGATGAACAACACGGTCGTCTCACTCGAATACTCTACTACTCATGATCGCTTCCTGCACGACGTCTGTCGTAACGACTGGTAGCCGACGCAAGCGACAGCTCCACGTCTAGTCGCGGCGACTAGACGCGGCGACAAGTCGCCCTCTATTTCCGCGTAGTTTTAACTTTCTAATAATTCTCTTTACTCTCTGCTCTACCACTAAAATTTTGTGACTGACTGTACCAAAAACAATGCCTTTACATTTTATCGTGTATGTTGTATCACCTAACAAAGTTTGATCGTTTTTAAATGAGAATGTTAATGAATCGATCCGTCGTCGGTCGTAATTGATGTCTTTGGAAACTAATTTGTATGCAACAGAAAAAGTTAAATTGTAAAAGCACAGTAAGGGTTTTTTTTCGAGGAATTAACTATATTTTGAAGAATTTTATTTTTCAGAATCAATATAATGTTATAGATACACCATGCCATGGACATCGGAAAAATAGATGTTTTTAATGAGTTTTATTTTAGTATACCAATGTAATTTGTACTAAGAAAAAGGAGGTTTTTTAATTCACGCTGAAAATACAGATTTATGTCGATCAGCCTGACTGCACAAATTGAAGGGTTGGTTAAAGAATCTAGATAAATCTAGAATTCTTTTTAAGATATTTGCTGAGGGATGGTTTTTGTAAAATTTTACAGTGAAATACAGAATTGTATTGCCTTGCGTGACTGCACAGGATAAAAGGTATCAGTATTCAGAATGAGCTTAATCCTGTAATTGAAGATTTAGCAAACGGGGAGGTTTTTTTTTATTTTAGTAATTTAAAAAAGGTTGAAACATATATTTGTATTGCTCTACCTGACTGCATAGCAAGGGTAATTTTGAGAAACTACTTATTTGATCTGAAGAAATTAAAGGTGTTTTATCAAAGTTCAAGATTTTTACGAAGAAAGGGGTGTTTTTTACAAAAGCGAATTTAGCCTTGATTGGATTGGGGTGAGTTTTTATTTTAGAGAATTTAAATTATCATGAAATACGGATTTTCTATTTATTCGCTCGATTGCGCTAATGGTTTTTGAGAATCAATTTTATGTGATTCTTTTGCGTATTTGTTATTATAGCATGAAGATTTTTTGCATGAAGTTTTTTATTATTTTAGGAAATAGATTTTCCTTTGAAATAAAGATTTGCTTGAACGCTTGAATTAAAAGTAAGGATAATAATTACTTGATCAGAAGAATTGCTGTATTTTTACAATTAGGAATTTTAACTTTTTATGACATGTTTAACTTTAGAGCTTTTAAATTACTTGGAAATAAAATTACAAGGTTTTTTATGTAAATATTTAAATTATTTGCTATTATTAATTATTGGGATGTTTTTTTCACTTAACCCTTTTTTAAAACAAGGAGATGTTCTCATATCGTCCAGTTTTATTTTCATATTTTTTTTGTTTATCGTTAATTTTACCACATTGTTCGATTTCAATGATTCTTTTTTAGTAAGAAAGGGGATACCTTTGGGGTAGTTCCATATAAATTTGGTTAAGATATGAGCATGGAATCCATGAGTAAATTATCAAATTCTTCAATTTGCAAAGGTACATTCGCTCATTATTACAAATACGGGATTTATCACGTACCGTCTTATCGGTGTTTCGACCGACAATGTTTCGGTTCAATTCGTGAACCTTCATCGGGGTGAGTGCGATCAGATCCGAATAACGTCTCCCCTCGCACTAAGACGGTACGATAAGACGGTACGTGATAAATCCCGCATTTATAATAATGATTGAATTCAATCACAAAAGTTTTCTAAGTAAAAAGGTACATTCGCTTTCTAACACAGTTGTAAACTAACACGGAAGGTAAAGTTCTTCTAACTGTATATTTACTTACGTACCCCCATTGTTTCGTAGATTTACTTACGATTGTTACACTATTTTTAAGATTTCTTATTATATTAAGCAAGTGGGTAGAGAATAGATTAGAATAGAATACTCTTTATTGCACACCAACAAAATTAAAAATACAATAAAAATACACAAAAATTAAGGTAAGTACAATGGGCGGTCTTATCGCTAAGAGCGATTCCTTCCAGACAACCTTTGGATGGACAGGACAAAACAAAACCAAAAAGACGGCGGTGTATCTACGAGTATGTTCATAAACCTACATAAACTACCTATATTTACTAATAAACTAAATATATACACTTACAAATATAATAATAGGTATATACTTATATATAAACTACAATAAAGGAGATAAACATAACGATAAACTAGCAGTGCGTAGATAAAAAATAGAAATGGTTGTATACCTTAGCTTTAAAGATAGAAAGAGATTTAGATGATCTAAGTAATAGAGAAAGGTAAAGCGTGCCACATCCGCACAGCTTGAACTGTAAAGGAGTCACCATAAAATTGAGAACTGTGGTCAGGGGTTTGGAAACAGGAGACTTAGAGCTTCAGATGAGCATAGGTTTCGATCATGCGCCTGGTGCAAGAACACAAAACGCTTCTTTAGGCTAAGTTCATACGACCGCGCAGTACCGCGCGGACCTACTAACCGCGCGGTACAAGATCTTGCGTACAAGATGGAGCGAGCCACGCTGTGCCGCGCGGTAGCGCGCGGTAATAGTGTTTATCGTCTACATTACCGAGCGCTTCTCGTCAACATTACCGTGCGCTACGGTAGCGCACGGTAAATCTTGTACCGCGCGGTTAGTAGTTCCGCGAGGTACCGCGCGTTCATATGAACTTAGCCTTAGATAGGATGGTGAAGAAGGATTAAATACTACTGTTTTACTACTGGTGAGTATACTACTGTTTTATAAGAACATAAATACATTTATTCTATTCTGTTTCGATTTTTTAAGTCAGTTATACTTATGTATTTGATTTTTTTGTAATAAAACGATCTGTATTAGTAACAGTTATAATTATATATTTTATGTTAAAACTTTACTATAAAACTTCACTGCATACCATAAATGTGTGCATAGGGAGAAATGAAAATACTACGTTTCATACATGTATCTGTTACATAAAAAGTATACAGGTCAAAAAAGGATATAATATCGCTATTATATCCTTAATGTTTCAAAAACACATCTTTTTTGTAGAAATTCACCAAAAACATCGTGTAACATGACATGTTGGTAATAAATAACTGTATTTTAACTGTTTGTGTACATCTTGACAGATAATGTCGGCACAGATGGGACTTAACGACATAATATGAGTCAAATAATTAACATGTACAAAATGCCACGTTCTACAAACTGGTACGCGCGAAGATTCAAGTAATCATTGGCTTTGGATTAAGTTATTGATAACTTATTTAACATTGACATTTTGATGCCAATTTAATAGCTGTCATCAAATAGCAACCATTAATAGTCGTGGTAACTTAAATTCTACATTTAATATGTACCTAAGTGCATAAGAGCCTGTGGTAAACTATGGTTATGAGAAGAAAAGAGATGCTCAATAGATGGCATTATAGGCATCGATCTGTTATTGACGTTTTTTAAAATGAATGAAATGATCGCCGACCACTGGGGGCGGGCTGGCTTTATATACCGAAGAACCAACAACCATTGGAGTAAACGAGTTCTTGAGCGGAGACCGCGTTTTGGCACAGGTCGAACCCGCAATCTCCTGCGTCTCAGCTGGCTTCCTCCATTGCAGTTTATGGGTCAATTTACCAATATTACTTTTTTGACAAAGCCGTTGCACAGCAGCTACGATCTGACATTTATTTATTCCTAAAATACATATTATAATAAAAAAATCTATTTATTTACTACGTAAACACTGTAATTTTAGAAGTGTGTTCTCGAATGAATGTGTTTGCTAAATGAGTATGAGTATGCCCTACGGAGGTGGTCAAAAGATTTGTAAGGTGTACATTAAAGTGTTTTCAATAATTCTTTAATTTATTGATCTTTCGGTTACGTCCAACTGTGATGACAGGCACAGAGAAGAAACGAAGCCCGTCAAGGATCACGCCAATACATTTTTGTATGGTTGTGAGGTGCCTGACCGATTACTTAGGTACGTATACGTACGTATATTTACAGATAGTGGCCTTTGTAATAACTTTTTCTAGAACTACGTAAGCAAAGCATAGGCAGATGCAAGTCACTAATATGGAGCATTTATTTATATTTTTATTGGATAGTCAAGCGCTTGACTACCTCCCCTGATAGTAAGTGATGGTGTGATCGAATGTGGAGCACGCTAGTGAGAAATAATGTTCTAAGGGTGCCTCTTCACGTACGATCGATCAGCAAGTATAATCGAACATCGGTGCGCTCGACGTTTTGAGGTTTTGTAAGCAATTCGGTTCATTTTAGAACATTGAGTCTTAAGTTTTATCTATCTTTATCATACGTTCTTCATAAAGTCTCGAACATTGACGTAAAGTTGCTAACGTATCGGTTTGCAGAATGCATTTTGGGGAATGTGTCCAGAGGGCTTAGCCAAGTTACATTCGATTAGCGATGACGCTAGTCGATAAGTCCGAAAATGTGTGGGATTTGACACATGCTATGGAAATATCACGTGATATATCGACACCAAATGTACGTGTATGTAGAAATCGAATCGATTCGTAGCGAATGTAACTTGGCTACGGGCCCAGAAACTATACGATCTGGGCCCGTAGCCAAGTTACGTTAAGTTAAAATGTGTGGGGTTTGACACATGCTATGGAAATATCACGTGATATATCGACACCAAATGTATGTAAAAATCGAATCGAGTCGGACTGAATGCAATTTGGCTACGGGCCCAGGAACTATACGATCTGGGCCCGTAGCCAAGTTACATTCGCTACGAATCGATTCGATTTCTACATACATCTGTTGTTGATATATCACGTGATATTTCCATAGCATGTGTCAAATCCCATACATTTTCGGATTTATCGACTAGCGTATGTGAATCTAACTTGGCTAAGCCCTCTGATCTCACTATCTCCTTTCCATCAAAAGACAAGCAGGCGCACGGCTCAGTACCATCCATACCTAGTTAATATACCATCCATTCGCACACATCGGTTTGGTTCTACGTTCTTGATGCGCACAGCTAAGGTATGGAACAAGGTTTACCGTTGTCGGTCTTTCCTAAAGACCCGGGCCTCTTTAAGGTAAGAGGTGAATAGGTGTCTTCTAGATTTTTGTGCTTCATCTTAGCTGATGCGGTAGCGCTTATCATCAGGTGAGATTGTGGTTAACGAAGACCTATTCATGTTAAAAAAAAGTTCGATATTGCTTGATCTGACGTAGCAATAACGTTCAAACATTAATTTGATCTAAAACTTAGTAGAAACTTCTAAGGGCGTAACGATGCCTAAACATATGTAGTGGCTAAATATGATTCAGGTGGTTAACAAGTCATACAAATACGTCAAATTTAAAAGTCGCTAAATACGTGTAGGGAACGTAATGCAAGTTGGCCTTAATAAATAAAACTAATAGTCCCCGGGTAATTTTAATTGATAGCAAAGTATCCAATTAAAAATTATTAAGTTGAAATTTATGAGTGTATCGAATACGCGTACATATGTACATAGACTAAGCTGTGTAGAGTGGTAACCAATTGAAAAGTGGATAACGATTTTAAATAGGGCTTCCCAAGACAGTTTGAGCATTTATAAAATACAAATAACTCACGCTGGCTTTGCACAGATTTTACCAAAATAAAATAATAATAATATATAATAAATTTTTATTTCTGACAACAATAGAAAAATACAAATTATATAAAAACTAAATTCTATTGAACTGCCACCCGCGGATTCACACGCGTGGTTTCTAAAAACATTACCTTCCTTAGGCGCAGTTGGGTAAAAGGTAACCTATGTCCCAATCCCGTTCATAATCTATCTGTATAATAAATTTCATCGAAATCGGTCAACTCTTTAGCCGTGAAAATGAACAAACAGACAGTTAATTTCTAATTTATAATATTAGTACGGATAA
This sequence comes from Philereme transversata, assembly GCA_963924445.1. NCBI lineage: Eukaryota > Metazoa > Arthropoda > Insecta > Lepidoptera > Geometridae > Philereme > Philereme transversata. Next base: position 32,344,852 of record OZ004339.1, on the reverse strand, counting down.
CAGTAAGTGTAGTTTTCTCATCATCTTCTTCTCATCTTCATCAGTAAAGGAATTTCCAACATTTGTTGTAGTTTCTAAAAATTTTCCTACAAACATACAAACTTTACTTCTTTAAAACATAAGTACATATAGTAGTTAAATATACGCAAGTTATCACGTACCGGTAATTGCTGTTAAATAAAAAACATATGAAAGAAACAACGAAGCCATCATAGACCTTTGCAAACGATCTATAGATATCTCAACTGCTTCAGATCACTACCAGGCGGAAATGTCCTCAAGACACTGACTGCGTTGCCCGCTAAATTGTAATACTTAACCAAGTTTTTTGTAAATCGAGTTTTTGTGCTTTACTTCTTCGTCAATATCATCATCCGCAGCCTGACTTTACCCACTGCTGGGTATTATACCCTATATAGTATATCCAGGTTTGACCCGCGATGTTTGCTACATCGTCTGCCCCTCTCGCTGCTGGATGACTAACGTTTCGGTACCCTGTTCGTGGACGCCATTCAGTTAGCGCCTTACTCCACTTGTCGTCACCTCGCCTTGCCAGGTGTCCTGCCCAACTCCATTTAGCTGCGTTATACCTACTATTCCTAATATCAAACACGGTCTATAAGCTTGATGCCGAGCATAGCTCTTTGGCTCTTTGTACAACTATCATTTCTCTGATTTACTTCTTATTCCATACTATCCATACTAATATTATAAATGCGAAAGTAACTCTGTTTGTTTGTAAATTTGTTTGTTTGTAACCTTTTCACGACTAAACAGCTGAACGGATCGTAATGAAATTTGGCAAGAAAATAGATTATATCCTGGGGAAGGACATAGGCTATTATTTGTCTCAAAAAATAATGAAGAAGGGGGTGAAATAAAGGTTGAAAATTGGTATGGGCAATCCATAAATTCTCAAGTTAGAGATCTGAATCGATAAGACGGTACGTGATAAATCCCGTATTTATAATAATGATAGAGATCTGAAAATTTATATTTTGGCTTTTGGTAAAAAAATAAAAAATACGTGTTTCAACTTTTTTGAAAAACCATCCCTAAAAGGGGCAAAGTAAGGGGTTAAAATTATGAGGTAGGTATTCTTTAGATGCACTCTATGGACCCATACAAAAATAAATAATGCTATTACCAAGGTAGTTTTATGTAGCTAATATTTGCCGTTTACATTTGGATGCATTTTTTAAGATAATTAAAAATAAACAATACGCTCGCGTGCTTATTAAGCTGGCCATATACGAGTACGCCGCTTCCATCACTCCGCGTCGCATAGAGAGTAACTCTGTCTCTGTGTGTTTCTACATTTTCACGATTAAACGGCTGGACCGACATAGGCTACTTTTTACCTGACTGCGAAGGAGGATAATGTTTTGACCACTAGCTACTACTCACTACTACTAGTCAGCTAGTTCTAGACCTACAGTTTCATTAAAATCACAGGTAACGGGAGTTCATGTAAGTTGTTTTTTTTTTGCTTTTATTCTGGATTCCAGACTTTTCCCTATATTAGTGCCACTAAAGCTACACACATATCAAATTTTCGTACTGTGGGGTCATTGGTATACCCTGTGAATTTAGTCAAAGTTCAGTTTATATTATGGCTAATAATTTTAAAACCACAAAGTTTAAACTAAAAATAAAAACGGGTTCGAAATGTACTCACAAACACCTTTTATTAGACGTGCCATTTGACCAGATAGTCTCATTTTGTTTTATTCCCCTCTTGAACCCCAATATCTCAATAACCTCCCCCCCCCCCATTTCTAATTTCCCCCCAATTTCAGGCGCACCAAAATTGTGCCATCACTACCTACCTATATACCAAATTTCACTATGATCGGATAAACGCTTCGAAAGTTATCCTCGGACAAACAAACAAACAAACATACATACATACAACGCCGATTTGCCCAAGTTGATTTGGAGGGATGAGGCAATAAAGGATAGATATTAGAGTTTTTTTTATGAATGATATCTTAACTGCCCGTGTATTATCACTGAGCAGCGCATTTGTAGCGCAATGCGCGTGGATGATAATGCTTCCAAGAGTTTGGTGCGGAAGGTAATACTGCGAATTTCGCCCGGGCCCTCGTACTTTTTATACTTTTGTCGAGTGGGGATACGTAGACTAATTATTAATTTCTCAAAACTATTTTCTTGCTCTTTCAACATTGGCTTTCGAGAGGGACAGCCTTAACAGTGAGCAATATGGCGGTAGTTTCAACAAATAAAAAAAGGCGAATGGCCGTTCGTTCGTCCAACTAGAAACTAAACGGCAAAGGATTCTAGTTACTGGCCTTTTCAGCCATCACAATATGTAGGTAGGTGTTTAAACTAGGCGTTTCTACAAGTTTTTTTTGTTATAAAAGAGATTCAAAAAAAGTTCTAAGTGGTATAAGTAATTTAGATGGCGTACTTAAAAAATACTTGCCACAATAGCTTTAGTATAGATGAATTTGCTGCAAAGGCTCTTGCCTTTGCAAATCAGCAAATCCGAAATATATTTAAAATTAATAGATTGCGAAAACATTATATAAAATTTGATAAGATCTCAAAATGACACGATTAAAATCGTTGACAAATTGTGCGAAATTTGAAACGAAGAAGTTTATACTAATGTTACTGAAAAATGGTACTTCTGTAAAACAAAAGAAGAAAGTCCTCCCCTCTCTCGTAGTAGAGCATGTTTTGCAATACCACTTTCAATCAGATCGGTTTTCTATTGTGAGGTGTAATGATATCGTGACTATTAGTCTGAAGTGTGACTGGTAGAGACATCAAGTGCACATACAATCATTGCGGAAAAAAGTATTGGTGGAGTGAAATTTTGATAAAAAAATACAAAGTGTGTGAATGTTCAAGAACGGAAAATTTGTGGATAGTTTTTGTTTTGATATCCAATGTAACTGGTGATTTTGCTTTGGATTTGTGAATCGGAAAGAAAAAAAAAATGCTTATTTATGGTAAGTGCGTAAGTGCGGTGCACGATTTTCTTAGTTTTTTAATTTTAAGTTACATATAATTTGTATAAATGTAATTTGCGAAAGAAACCCAGTGAAAGATCGTATTTTTTTATTTCAATACCCCTTAGCTAGTTAATTTACAATGCATAATTCAAAATTATTTAAGGAATTTCTACGATAAGGGCACTTGTAGACGTTACAACACTTTAGAAAGTAAATAAAACTGACAGGTATTAATTGATTATTATCAATGAACCCTAGTAGTGCTAATGAAGCCGGAACCAGCATTAAGAGTGCTTGTGGGCAATTTATCATAATTTATTTAATTATTATTGAAGTACAAGCGATTATCAACTGGTGACACTAACCAAATACAGAAAATAATGATATACCCGGAAAATTATCGGCTTTCTTTACACGCCCGAATGATATCAAACTATTTGTCTTTAATAAACGATAAGTATCGTTTGGTGTCAATTATTAAAATAATTCTGTAATTATAGCCGTTTTATTAGCGCTTTTCTAACCGCCACACGAAATGACACAAACCAAATACAGAAAATGACCTAATACTGAGAAAATTGTCGGTACATTACATTTGCGCAACGCGAATTATTATAGAATTTGTCTCTTTAGTAAAAATGTTGACGGCAGCTGCGAAAACAGACACAGAATTCTTTGCCTCTTTTGGTTATCTTATTATGACACGCGAATAAGAGACTTTATCGCATAAAAATAGGGTTGAAAACTCGCTGTGCGTGAATACAATTTCTTAAATTAGAAAATTATGAGTAGAGAAGGGGTACGTGCGTTCACGACTGTCCGTTATAGACGGGGAGACTTTTTTTCTATTAGTCGGCAACTCAAAAAAGACAGATGCATGTTCTAAGGGGGAAAACTGGAATGGAGTCAAGGCAGGGTTGTAAGGTAAACATACGATGTTAAACAGGTCAGCTACACCGCAAAAAAGGTTGGAGGAAGTCGTTTGCGTAACACGGCGAGTGTCTGTAAGTACTGTGACGATTGAAGAATTAATAAATAATGCTAGATATTTTATACAGTGCTATCTAGCTCAAAACAAAGCAAAGCTTGCACTATGGGAACCGGATAACTGTTAGAATACTTACATTCAATTGTTTTCTTTAAATTCGCACTAAGGGTATGCAAAGTTTCAGCTAACTTGGTAAATTTGCTGAACAGTTGTCTGGAACAGCTCCTAACTCTAGCAAAGGATCAGCTCAATTTGCAGTTCGTGATGTAGTTTCAATTTTATCTAAATCAGTTCAGCCGTTACAAAGTATATCAGATACAAATCTCTATCAATCCATCCTGATGTAAATGTTGCAATATTACCTAAACGCGTCGGCAGCTTATAACATAATATTTGATTATATCTAAAGATTGGTATTTGTTTACTATTGACGCGATAATATAAATTATTCTTGCAAGGACTAGTTTACGAATGATACTATTCAATTATATCTTCTATTACTTTAATTGAAGCTTATAATTAACTTGCTGAAATTTGGAATAAATATACAGTGTGTCCCTGGATAAAGTGGAACCCCGAAAGGGGGTGAAACTAGATCAAAAATTATCGACAAAAAAATAGAAAAAAAATTAAAAAAAAATTCGTATATACTTTATTGATGTATTAAAATGAACAGGCCCAGCGACCATAATCTACAACAATATAAGTTAAAAAAGGGTCTCTACCTGAGTGGTGACGTAATCAGTGGTCAACTTTAAATGCTCCTAGCCAGCACATTTTTTATGTTAGAACGTAGGTTTTTATTTTATTTAAAAGCTATTATGATAGACAATAATAAAAAGTCATAAAAATTTCTAGTATTATAGGCTTAATTTTAAGATTTTTGGAGTTTATTGGAAAAAAACAGCCTAAAAAATGTAATTTTAATACAAAAATTAAACTTTAAGTCACGATAGCCACTTGTTTGTGAGTTATTTGTTATTTTATCGTCATCGTCACATATCTGATATGATTATGGTTTTTATTTTAACAAAATAGACCTACTACTTTGGAAGAAATCATTTTTTTATTAAATAGAGTCATTAGTGAGCAATAAAAATTTTAATTCATCAATAAAGTATATACTAAATTTTTTTAATTTTTTTTTTCTATTTTTTTGTCGATAATTTTTGATCTAGTTTCACCCCCTTTCGGGGTTGCACTTTATCCAGGGACACACTGTATAATTTCAGTAACAATGTAATAATATGGGACTATGGAGTTGGTCTCGTGATGGAACCGGATGCTAGACAAATAAACTTCTGAATAGATTATAGTGTTTGTGCTCATATGGATCTGCTTGCGGTTTCGAATTTTATAGATGCTTCTTTTGAAAATATATTTTTCAACAAAAATATCTTTTTATTCTAATATTAGTCGTTTAATTGAATAAGAAATCTGAGCATAATTCTGTAGGGTTTGGGTAAAAGTGAGTCCGTCGGATAGGAATCGCCATTGTGTAGCGCGGGTATAACTCATCTATAGGGCTATTTATGGCTGCATTATCACGTCCACACCGAATGCCTGCAAAATGGCGTTATACTGAATTTAATAACGTTTATAATATGATGGTATCTTGGTGTTTTTACATAATGGTACCAGAAATATAAGTATGGTTGTGTTTAAAATAAAAACGCAATAAAATCCATTGTCCATCTCAAATTGTATTTTTTTACCGACTCAAAAAAAAGCGTTATAAGTTTGTTGCCTATGTCTGTCTGTTTATGGCATCGTAATTCCTAAACGGATGGACCATTTTGGACGCGACTTTTTGAAGTGAAAACTTCTTTAGGCGCGTTGGGCATTTTTTGAGATGGGAAAAAACCATTGAACTCGCGACACTGTTACCGTTACCGACACCTCTGTTTAAAAGTATCTCGTAATTGTTCAAGTTTTCCCTTCTGGCGGCACTCTCGGAGTGACACTTTGTTTTTTTTAACTAATAAGCTAGTTTAACTCATCAGGGTGGTGGTATGTGTGATAACATCAGGTCAGCTGATCCGAAGATAACAGCGTTTCCGAGTGCGGGATCTCTGTGTTAAGGAAATGCATTACGGGATTTTTATGTAGGTATTTGAAATTTGTAATTTAGTATACACAAACATCCTGAATGTCCCTTTAAAAAGTAGACAGTAGAGTCTTGCTTCACTCCCTCCATATGCCACTGGTTGTAAAATAAAATAACTGTTCTGTTTAAAAGGTGTAACATATCTAGATTGATGTCTTATTGATTGATTTTATTGTATTGATTTATGTATTGACAACCTCCGTGGCGCAGTGGGCGAACAGCCGGCCTATTTTAGGCATAATGTGCAAATAGTACAATTTTTGTCGCAATCACATATTTTTTATTAAATAAACAATACAGTACCTACAATTTATATCTGTTGTGAATATAGACAATCGACCAGCATCTTTCCTAATATGTATTATTTTCCGTCGTATCTTGGGTGTTTGGAAAAAAGTTTTTTTAGAGTCAAGAAGTTGTCTTGATTTGGTCAATGCGATATACTACGTGTTTTGTTATGCACGACATTAAATGAAAACACGGGTAGGGCTAATGGCTAGTATTGTTATAAAATAGGTTTTTTCAAATTCATTACCATAGAAAATTTTGAAGTGAAAACTTTTTAGGCCCGTTGGCCATTTCATGAGATGGGAAAAAAATCATTGAACTCGCGACACTGTTACCTTTACCGTTACATACACCTCTGTATATGTATAAGTATCTCGTAATTGTTCAAGTTTTCACTTCTGTTGGCACCCCCAGAGTGTCACTTTCTTAATTTTCAAACAATCTTAATATCAAGTAAAATATCAATGAAACAGCCTGTTTATATTATGTAAATAAATCATAGTCATTCATCGTATAAGTAGGTACCTGTTAAACTGACTAAGCAGCATCGTCGCGGTGCCAATTTACGTTAATAATTATTTATTGGAAATTTCGATATCTGGATAAATATTCAAGCTGCCGGTATGAAACCAACATCTAAAATCAGTTAATACGTTTCCGGATGTGTGTTTTAAATTAATGTCGTAATAACAAAACAGGTTAAATACACATTTAAAGAATATTTTTTACACGAAACATATTTTTTAAAGATTTGGTACGAAATCATTTCCTATTAACTTTATAAATAAAATTCCTGTGTGCGTCTGTTCGTAATTCTTCTCCTCCTAAACGACTTGACCGATTTTGATTTTCTTTTTGTACTAATAATGTAACCGATGGTTTTAGTTATTTGTTTCTGGTTTTAGTCGGACCCGGTAGGTGGCACTGTTGTCCAGGTACAAAAAATTGGCGGACGAAGTCGCGCGTATTCAACTAGACAACAGACGGAGATTTATTTTGCTGAAGGGAATTGCTATATAGTTCTATCGTGAATTCGTGATATGTGATTTGGACAAAAAAAAATCATTTTATCCAATAAATAGCGCTTATTTGGGTCAACGTATAAGCATTACAATTCAGCGGGGCAATGCAACATTGTCTTAGGACACCGCCCGGCAGTTATCTGGAACCGTGAAACTATCTATAGATTGTTCGCTACGATATGGATGTTTCATTCAACTGTTTCTTTTTAACAGACTTAAAAGAAGGAGAAGTTTCTCTACTCGATTGTATTTTTTTTGTGTTTGTTACATCATTTATCAACTGAAATTATTTTTTTATTTGAACGTACATACATTCAGGTTAGTCCCATAGAAATTTCATTAAAATTGGTTCAGTAAAGTGGGGTTTCTGTTATCTGAAGACGGTTATATTTTAGTTAAAAAGTTACTTGTGTATTTAAAGAAATATGTAAATATTATGTCAATATTAAGTTACATGACAAACTTTAGTAAATATTAGTAATCGAAAATAGTAATTTGGATTTCATCGTTACTGACATATGAGGCTTTACACCAGTATGACTGTTGATGGACACAGGGCAGTGCATTGTAGGGCAAGTTTCTAAGGTGCGTGACATACGATACAATACTTTGTTATAGGAGATGAATAGAATACTAAATATAGTACAATGGGCGGCCTTATCACTGAAAGCGATTTTTCCAGGCAACCTTTGGATGGAAAGTAATGAGCGAAGCAGTAATGGACGGCGGTGTATAGAGTTTAATTACATATGAAAAGAAATTAAAAGAAACTGTACTTATAATCCTAATACATAAATACATATCTAACGATAGATTAATATAAACCCAACTAATAAACCTAAATCATCATTATTATAATAATAATCAGATGGTTACCTCTTATCATCCGGTGGGGCATGATTTGTTACATCCCCAGATTGTATAAAAAAAACATAACCTTCCTGCATTCCACATTACATGGGGTCGACAACAGAAAACACGTTTTATATCAAAGATGATAAAAATTAAATTTCGAATTTAGAACAAACAAACACAAATAACCAACTAGATTTCAATGGCAATAATAATAATCGTCCTCTATTTGAAACAAGTCAAAACCCGCTTTACAACGCGACGCGGGCGCAGATGCTTGGACCTCAATATCGCTGTGTCGTGACCAGAGACCGCTACCAAATACCAACGCAATCCACCTACACAATTATAAAGCTTATGACAATGAGATAAAGCTGAAAGTTGTATAGCATTTACGGTAGCAGACAGTATCATATTTTAGATAAGGCAATCTCTATTGTATCTAGATGTAACTCATCTTATGTCTTATTTATAAAGGTTTTATCGCGTGCTGGGTACTTGTAAACGTGATACAGGATATCACATATATTCACAGTTTCTTAGCTAGGAAAGTATAAATAAATTTCGAAGAATATTTGCCCTATAAAAATGCAAAATATAGTTTAGATTAGCCTAAATGCTTCCAATTTACTTAGCCGTAGAAAATAATATACAAACGCGCTGAATGGTTTTACCATAGAAATGGGAGTTTAGAACGAAACTTTTTGATCTAGTCTAGTTATAATATTCTGGTTAATTAAAACATTGTGTGGTCTGGTCCGTTTCTGGGTGTTTTTCTATATATTATAAGTATGTATTAAAAAAAAAAGTATATAAGTATAATAGTCAGTTAGCGGTTCTGTGAGTTTTTGAGTTTTCCGATTTTCAATTTACGCGCGCGTGCAACTGTGCCGAAATATCGGAAATTCAAAAACTCACAAATTATGGTGAAAATAACGATCACTAGCAATCGGTAATAGCATCTCTGTCATGACTCAAAGCTACTCATAAGTCAACTTATCTTACTGAATTATCGATTAATATCTATAAAACGGAGACTTACTCTGAAACCAAGATGAAACGGTAGCTCCAGGCAGCAAGTTTCTAAACGATTGACGCAAAGATTATACGGGAAAAATGCGAGGGCTTGCAATTTGTGTCACCCACTCGTTTCCTGCTAAATTAGAGTGATCCTAGCAAATACAGCCTTCTTCTTATACGGCGATACACATTCGTGCTTGTATCTAACTCAAGTCGGCGTGCGTCAAAATGCTCACCATCCGACGCGAGCGCCCGTTTATAGGTCCGTCTACTACGTTTAGGGTCCATACATGTTACTATTTAAAATAGCTTCATATATAGATCTTATATATTTCATCGGTGATACTGCATCATTAACTTTGTAATAGTATGTAAAAGCTAAGTACTTAATGTGAAGGGAAAACACGATTCCTTAAAATGTTCTCTACGAAAAATAATTAATCTCTTTAAAGTAAATATCTATTTAATAAATCGTTAAACTTTACATAGTTATTGATATTTATATGACACAAATGATATGCCATATAAATATATCTTTTTCTAAAAAAAAACTGATTTGCTATAAAACGTTAATTAAAAAAAATTGTTTAGTTTACGCTATCGAAATTATTCCTTCTCGCACTGCGCGTGTTTTTGCATGGAGTCACTCCATGCAAAAACTCCAACACACAGTTGCACAAGATCGTATCGGCTCTTCGCTCCTCGCTTGCGTCACTCGTTGAGGTGCTCGTTGTAATGCTCGCGTAGATAAGCCGAAGCGAGCCTAATTTGTATTTTTTTTTAAGTGAAGACTTCTTTCTTTTACCGTGCACACTTTTTCTGGGCAGTGAACGAAACTGAGCCGTCACGGTCGGGTGACGCTAAATCGGGTAAACCCGGCTCTAGTCGACTTCAGCCATGCGAGGTCGTCCGTCTGAACGTTAGATCCTATAGTTTGTGCACTCCGTGTTGGATAGTGGCCTCGAATAATGTTATTAAGTATATACAGTTAGTGTTGTATTATACTAGTTTTTTTTTGTGATCATGAGCACCAACAATTTTTTTACATGCATGCTCTTCACTCGCGTGGTCACGACGCTTGTCAAAATGTTTGCATCGTAGCGCCGAGACGAGTTACTATTCACGCAAGCGTGCTCGGTATTCGTCTTGTAACTCGCCTTGTCGCTCATGTGTAAGCGCTGTATTAAATACATAGTTACACTAAACTACCACTTACTGCAACAGTCGAAGCTACAAAATGCAACGGCAAAAGAAAATTATAGTCTACTAAGCGTCTTGGCTCCGTATAAATCTTATCTTTGGTAGGATGTTCTGAATTATTACTTTAATTTTCTATTGCAATTTAAAGTGCACTTTGAAAATAGTTTTATGGATTAAATATTCATGAGAATTTATTAAATTATTTGTATAGGCTTTATGGAAATCTTATAAACTGATCGATTTTATTACTCCTATCATCATGAAATCAAATTATTGGATCAGTATACTGTAACGCGGTGGGCGAATGGTCGACTGAGGCGTAAAAGACTTTTGGACAAATGTTTGCATAGTCTGTAATGTCTGTATGTATGTACTTGTAGTAATTGATTGTCACGTCACACCTTGGGTTCATTGGGGTACCGTAGTCCTTTGCGTTTTCAATATTCTTTCTGGGCGTCTGGTCAAAGCGACGTGTGATCCGAGAAGGGGGCCGATTCCCCACACTTACGAGAACAACAAATTTCTTTTGTATTTTTCTTTTTGTAGTGAAAATTTATTTAGGTGCGTTGGGCATTTTTTGAGATGGGAAAAAACCATTGAAGTCGCGACACTGTTGCCGTTACCGACACCGTTCCTGACGAATCAAAAAATATTTCGTGACGATTCAATAAATTCACACGTAATTGTTCAAGATTTCACTTCTGTCGGCACTCCCGGAGTATCACTTTTTTCTTTTCTTTTCTTCTATTTCTTTTTCGTTTCTTTTTTATTTACATTCATAATTTTTTTTATTGTTTTGTTTTTGTAAATATTATGATCTAATGAACTATGTAGTTGCTTGAATGACTTGCTTAATGAAGGGTTCGGCAGAATAACAGCGCCGAGCTGTCGATCGATGATAGCGTGACATAATGCTGAAACCCATTTGCTACAGTAGATACATACATATAATTTACCTCTTGTTAATTTTCTCTGTTTACAATGTACAATAATTATTTTGTTCCATTGTGCATATGTTTGTTGAATGTAAATTTCTGTTTTGTCATACTTTTTACTGTGCTTTTCTATGTGTTACTTATTTTTAAGGACTGTCGTTTTTAATAAATAAATATTGCTGGACATTTCACACTGCGCTATCTAGCTCCAAACTAAGCAGAGCTTCTACTATGGGAACCAGAATAGAATAGAATAGAATAGAATAGAATAGAATAGAATAGAATAATCCTTTATTGTACACCAGGAATACTTAAAAAAACTAATTTAAGCTAAATAAAGTACAATGGGCGGCCTTATCGCTGAAAGCGATTTCTTCCAGGCAACTTTTGGATGGAAAGTAAATAACGGAGCAGTAATGGGTAGCGGTGCACAGAGTATATTTACAAACGAATGAAATAATCTATATAAAAATTATATCAAATAAAAACTGTAGGTACTTATAATCCTAATACATAAATAAATACCTAAAGATAGACTGATATATGTATACCCAAATAATAACCCAAATCCTACAGATATTCTAAAATGAGGACAATAAAATAAACTAAAATAATAAATAAATAGGTAACTCAAATGACAAGAAAGCTAGGCATTAAGGTAATGCTGCTTTAATCTCAGCTTAAAAGAACCGGTAGAATACTTATATACATTTTTTTTGTAAATCCATACTTATAATATATAGAGAAGCAACCAGATCCGGAAAAAAATATCGGTAAATCATGCAAACATTTGTTCCGCGGCGAGAATCGAACCCGCTACCTCCTGCGTCTTGGCCGGCCTTTCGCCCACTGCACCACGGAGGTCGTTTCTGTTAATAAATGTATTTTATCTTAGTTTGTAACTCTATCAGTCGTCTAATCCTACGATACGAGACATCGGGCCGTATCAAAGCGATTAAAATACACAAAGACACGTCGATAATAATCCGTTTATGTCGTCCAACATACATTAATGACTGAGCTAGTGCTGTTACTGTCCCTTCGAACAACGCTGATGAGTTATTGCCTCGTAAACTACCACGCGTCATTTCAAACTAGTGATGTGCTGGGGACACTCGATATCGATAAAAAGCTGTTCGTGTACGCATGCGTCATCAATTATTTATCTGAAAACAGTTTTTGTTGACTCTAAGTTATAGTTGTTTTTTATTCTTGTTTTGTTCACATTGTGCTTATTTATTGATCTTTTAATGTTTATTTTACTTCCCTTTGTGACACATATGTATATTTGTTAAATAAATTTATTAACTGTAATCTGACGAATCCGGTTATATTTGTTTTCTATTCGTTAAAATAAATAAATAATGCTGGACATTTAATGCAGCACTATCTAGCCCCAAACTAAGCAAAGTTTGTACTATGGGAATCAGATAACAACGCGGTTTTTTTATAGAATGCTAGTTTAACTGCGGTATTTTTTAGGCGCCACTTACACGAGCGAGCAAATCGCGACATATCCGCTCTTCTATCGTCGGGTAATCTCAAAGAGATAAATATTATTCCACCAGCATATCGTCACGACTAGCAACGGATAGCAATGACTCGTCGCGAGTCGCTGCGTATTGCCGCGTGTCCGCAACGCGCAAAAGCTCAGTTCGGTGACGGGCAAGAGTGAAATAAGCAGTGTCAATAGTTCTTTTGTATCATATAATACATAGCATGCTGAAGTGGCAGTGGGCAAGGCACATAGCTTGAAGAGCTGACGGCCATTGGGGCAGAAAGGTTCTCGAGTGGAGACCACGCACTGGAAAGTGAAACTCCCTCACTAGATGGAAAGAAGATCTGATAAAGGTTGCTGGGAGCCGTTGGGTGTAGGCCGCACAAGATTGGTCGCTCTGGAAATCTATAGAGGAGACCTGTGTTTAGCAGTAGACGTCCTTTGGCTGATATGATGATACATTTGGGGTGAGCGTGCTAAACGCCGCGTCTCGCGACGGGCACGCGGCTCTTACGTTGCGTCGCCACTATACGATACGATTGCCGTGTAGAGACACTCTCAGACTTATTACAGAATTAAATGGTACAACGATAGTATCGTCGCGATTCACTCGCTCATGGAGGTGGCGCCTTAGCTGTGCATGATGATGATCAGGGAGCTTAGCCAAGTTACAGTCGATTAGCGATGACGCTAGTCGATAAGTCCGAAAATGTATGGGATTTGACACATGCTGTAGAAATACCACGTGATACAGCGATAACAAATGTATGTAGAAATCGAATAAATTCACAGCGAATGTAATTTGGCTACGGGCCCAGGTCAAGCAATTCTAAGATTATCATCACGTTTCATTTTTAGTGAAGTGATCTCAGCTGTAGATTTTTTACGAACCAGGACTTTTTTTAAATTTTAAATTTAAGTATGGGTACTTGTTATAATGATAGATTTGGCTGCTCTCTCACAGAATGAAGGCATCTAGAAAGGATAGAGGGAGGTTTTTGGCCCATAGTGGGACATAGAATAGAATAGAAAACGCTTTATTGTAAATCACACTTAAAATAAAAAACAAACAACACACGCAGAATTACAAGTGGCGGTCTTATCGCCACTTGTAATCGTTAAATTTGTTCGTTGTATCGTCAAATTGTTAAAGTGATCTCTTCCAGACAACCTTCGGGTGGACTGAATTTCACGAGAACGTTATAGAACGGTAGCTTTTAATAAAAATAATACACAAAATTTGAGACTTAGACATAAACAGCTGGAAATATAAATAAAAATTTAACTATAGTTAAACTAAGCTTCTGAAGCAATATTAGATTCTAGGTAACCAACTTTGAAGTTAGGAAACATAAAGTAATTCAACGTGATAGGGCTTGGCTTTATATTACTTTAAATGTTACCAGTTACGTTAATTGGCAATTTATTATTGTAATATAGCTTATAAAATACTTAATTAAAATGTTTAAGCTTTAGGCTACCCAAGTATGTGCTTAAGATACCTTTTAAGTACCTAACAATGTATGTTGGTCGGCAAAAAGTTTACTAATGCACTATTATAGATGTACCTTATCAAAAATAAATATAAATTATTCATAGATTGTACATTAATGTAGAATTTCAAATGAATTAGGAAATAGATTTCGCCCACAACTTTGCGCGCGTGGTTTCTCAATAAAAAGAAACATATCTTTCAACGAAATACACCAAATTTCATCGAAATCTATCCATCCGTTTAGTCGTGAAAATTACGTGAATCACGTTGTAACGGCTGAAACGATTTCGATGATATTTGGAGTGTAGATTATGATTTGGGTTGAAACAAAGAATACTTTATATTGACAAACACGTGCGAAGTCGCGGAAAAAAGGAAGCTAGTAGTGAAAATTATGTAAATCACGTGGTAACAGCTGAACCGATTTCGATGAAGTTTGGTGTGTAGATAGAATATGACTAGGATTGAAACAAAGAATACTTTATAATGACAAACGCGTACGAAGCCGCGGGAAAAAGGAAGCTGGTATATAAGTGAGGATGTGGATAAATAATAAAAATTACTTTGATAACCACGCTTGAGTACTAGCTGGTACTATTAGGCAAATTAGGTATATTTTTCTTTTTTAATATAATTCAGAAACCCCATTCAAATATTATGATAAGTTGTCGAATTGCTTAGCGTAAATTACCACCAAAGAGTAAAGTAACCCTGTGTTGCTATGAATATAATGATAGTGCCACCCACTGATTGCATCTAGTATTGCAAATACATACATTTTTAGTCTGACAGAGAGGCATGAAAATGTTCATCGTTAATCATAGGATTATGAGTCACAATCTCTTGATTTATTACTCGCGGTTCAAGTACAAGTCGATGATTTATATCGATTAAGGCACATCACTAACACCTAGGTTACTTGTTTCACTCTAAATTAGCACCGAATTTTAGGGCAAGACTTCAATCGAGTTGTTATTTTTTGGTAATTCGATTATTCTGTTAACGTCGATGTGCGTAAACAGAACAATCGAGTGGGAGGCGTTATAAGATCTGCACTTACTTCCTGCATAGGTGTATTGTGAATTACTCTCCCTCTAAATAATAGATTTAAAAAAATCTATTCAGTTTCAGTTTAGTTCTAAAATACGAGCTGTAATGAAAATTGAATATTAGCCTTATTATCTCAAAATGAAAATCCTTATAAACTTTTGTATAGGATTTTTTTAAACAAGCGTGTTTAATTTTTTTTGTGGTAAGACCCAAACTTTTTCTTTAGATTCAATGTGTCAAATACATTACGAATTTAGAGTATGAATGAATGAATTTTACTTTACACATTACATTCTACTTTATTTATTGTACAACATAAAATTAAAAATAACATACAAAACAAAGAAGCGATTTCTTCCAGACAACCTTTGTATAAAGAGGATTTGTTATGAGAAAGATATGGTCGGGCTTGTAAAAACATAAGAAATTAATTTCTATTCTCTAAATGTTTATAATTATATAATAAAATGCATTATCTATTTATTTATTTTTTTACCCTATATAGAACATATATTATATGTAAAGATATGAGAGTAATTTCAGATGGCTTATGGAGGAAAGGAGGAGTTTCTCAATTCGACTCTATTTTTTTTAATGTTTGTTACCTCAGAACTTTCGACTGGGTGAACCGATTTTGATGTTTTTTTTTATTTGAAAGTCTTCTCGTGTGGTCCCATTTCAATTTGGGTTAGTTCTGATAACGGCATCCATGAGAAAACCATATAAGTAAGTCGTAAATTTGAATTAAGTATATGCGCGACAAATGGACAAATAACTCAATATCACGCCCACCGATTTCCATGATAATTTTTTTAATGGAAAGGATGTACTTTAAGGGTAGTTTGATGAGAGTAATGGAACTCTTCAATGCAAATTATTATTTTGTTTAAATAAACTTTCCAGTTGGTCCCATTGGCACCAAGTCATGATCTGATGATGGGATACCAAAAAAATCGATGGTCACCCTTAAAATTTTTCTTATTTCAGATATAAGAAAAAATTTGAGGTCGGTTATATTTTTTAAAAAGTTATTTGTGTATTCCATTGAAGCTTGAAATCATCCACTAAACGCGGCTTGCATAACGACCCCTAAACGTATTTAGCGACTAATTATTAAAAATAAAATTTAACTTATAAGAATTTATATTATTATTAACTATATTAAGAAAACAATGCTTTTGGTACATACTCGTAACTAAAAGTTCTAAACTCTAGTGGCCAATTAGTACAGTTCTTGAAACTTGTATCCGTTAGTACTATTGTTTATCTATGGTCCAAGCACCAAGTCGATGATTTATATCGATAAAGGCACATCACTAGCACCTAACGCTGTATTGTCGCGCATATTATCACTTCATTTCGCGTAAGTACACGTTAGATTTATGGCTTTTAAATAGATTTTAAAGTGTCAGACAATAGAAATAGATATATAGAGTTACTTTAGTTACATCCTTCTTCATATGTTACTGAGAAATACTCGGTTATTATTACACATTCACTAGATAATTGAACAGTGGAAATTTTTAAAGATATGCATATCGAATTAGTTACGTCTTATTGTCGGTAAATCAATAAAATTGTACATTTTCATTCATAACTAACGTACGCATGCTGCCAACGTACGTCGCCCCGGTAGAATTGTCAATTGGCCATCATTAGCTGCATCTATGTATGAGAAAACAAATTTTCTTCATAATTTCTTTTTGGGTGAATTAAGCCGATATTTTAATAGTTATACTGCTATTCGGGGCGGAGATAAATCCAACAAATCGAAGATCACCAAAATCGGTTCAGCCGTTCTTGAGTTATAAATGATGTAACTAACCCAACTTTGTTTTATATATATTTAGGAATAAGATTGCACATTTTCTTTCATAACTAGCTGATTCGCCAAACTTCGTACCGCCTTGACGTGCATATGACGGTAGAATTGTCAATCGGCCATCATTAGCTACATCTATGTATGACAAAATGAATTTTCGTCATAATTTTTATTATGTACATTTTTCCGATATTTTAATTCTGCTATTATTTATTATTTATATTCTGCTATTCGGGGCGGAGACAAATCCATTTCCATTAAAAATCATGAAAATCGGTCCAGCCGTTTTTGAGTTATCTCTTCTCGTTCTTGAGATATAGATTATCTTACAAAGATTAAGTATTCATAATTTTCACTTATTTTAAATCTCATTATATAAGTGTTTTTTTAAGTTATTGTCTTATAAGAATGTGTGATGAAAAATGACGAAAAATATAACCAAAGAACAGAATTCGAAGTTGGCGAAATAACCTAAATATATATGAATGATAGATATATACATATATGCAAAGATTACAGGAAAACTATTACTAAGTTTTTATCTAGAACAGTTTTTAGATATCTGTCTTAAAAGTTTTCTTGGTTTACCGGTCACCTAACTAGACAGCGCTGCTTAATTAACTTAAATAAACCTATCTAGGTATTTTTTTAACAATGAGAAAAAATCCAACGGCTGTTATGTGCGTTTGGCATAAGTATTGTTACATTCGCCAAATCGTTTTTAGCATTATGCGTCGAAAGGGATCAGACAAGTTTAATACATTCAGACACATAGGTACCTACATAATACCAAAATAGTTACGCGCATTCTTGGAAGCGAGTTTTATTTAAGAATGCGATGTTAAAAAGGTGTATTGAATAGGTAATTTTATGGCACATAAAAATACAAATGTCCCGTTTAACGGGTAATATATCAACAGTAGAAAATAAATTAATTTAAATGAAGTAGAGAAATCGAAAATAGCTCATTTAAAAGCATTGTTAGAGTGTTTTATCACAGATCTTACATAATTAAATTGTCGTTTTGATCGTTTACAGCGGGACAAGAAACTTTTAAAGGTATTTTTTGATTGCGAATATAAATTAATGATTTTATAATGTTCTCAAACGGGGCTAGAATTTACTTTCTTTGGATCGACGATACGGCAGTTTGCGAGGTAATAGTTTAACGCTATTTGAAGAAGGAATATTTATTTTGTTGAAAAATCTAATATATAAGATTCTCGTGTTGCAGTGCTTGTAACAAAACGCATCAGAAACGGCTTGACCGATTCTTAAGAAATTTTATTTATTATTTTTTGGACAAAACTTTTTGTTTTTATTTTTTTTATATATTGACAATAAAAAATACATACAATCATAAATTTTCACCCTTGGGAACGTGGGAACTTGCATTGTCGTGGTGCAAGATGATACGGCGTTTACTGTTATTTTCACGGAGTTTGTCAATAATTTCCGGTAAACAAATAGTCGTGTACCAGTCACTATTCACGGTACGACGATTTTCTAAGACAACAGTAGCCACGTATCCAGTTTTATTAAAAAAATAAGCAATCATCCGCGTCGAGGCACTTTTCACGCGCGCCACTTTGGTTGGTTTCGGCTCATCTCGAAACACCCATACGCTCGATTGCTGCTTTGTTTTGGGATCATAGCTATAAATCCATGTTTTGTCACCTGTTACCAAATTGGAAGCCCGTTCGTTGTATCTGGCAAGCATAGCATGGCACCAGGTGATGCGGTCCGTTTTTTGAGCATCAGTCAAATTGTGTGGGATCCATCGAGTACACAGCTTTCTCACACCCAAATGTTTGTATAGGATTGACTGTATTTGACTCATGCCTATGTACAAAGATGTCCGGATCTCATGGTAGGTCACATGCCTGTCTGTTTCGATCATACGGCGCTCAGCATCAATGTTTTTGTTATTCACAGCGGTGCACGGGCGACCTTCACGAATTTCATCATGGAGATTGACACGACCGCGTTTGAATTCTGCAAACCAGCTATAAATAGTTGTCTTGCATGGTGATCTTTTGCCAAAAGCAGATTGAAGGCGAACAACGCTATGTTGAGCTGTCAAATTACACTTAAAATAGTATAAAATTATGCAACGAAAATTTTCCCGAGTTAAATAAATTTTATTGTAATCACGCATATTTTAAAATGACGCCACAATGTGAAAACAATTCACAATCAGATGATATAAATTTTATTCTACGGCTAAAGAGTTTCGTTTTCAAATGTAGTAATAACTTTTTAAATATTGTGTATGTAAATGGCCAATTCCGGAAACTTTTAGTGTGACCTATGTAAACAGGAACACAACTCATCTATGTAACTTTTATGGCCACAATAAATATATTTCTATTTCTATTCCTCCTCCACATCTCTCTATCAGCCGTCATCTCCGTTGTCAATTTTTTCCTACCCATATCATTCTTCACACAGTCCATCCATCTCTTCTTCGGCCTTCCTCTACTTCTATACCCATCCACACTCATATCTAACATTCTTTTAGTCACATGATTTTCTTCCCTCCGCATGACATGCCCACACCACGCCCCCAACACATATAAAACCCGTAATTAATTTCTATTTGACAGCTGAGATCCCTTCACCAAAAGAGGAAAAGCTGATAGTATTCGGACCGGCTGTCTTGATTTTAATCACACATACTCGTAGATAAAAACAACCCTAGTTAAACTATAATAGAAAGAAAGAAAGAAAATACATTTATTTGACACACACACAGGACAGACTTAAATAATAATAGCTTGCTATTGATAAACCTCACCCGAATCGATCCATCCTTGTGGGAACTATAGTGCCACTGACAGACTTAGGCGTCATATAAATTAATAATAAATAAATATTGCTGGACATTTCACACAGCGCCATCTAACCTCAAACTAAGCAGAGCTTGTCCTGTGGGAACCAGATAACTGATTGAATACTTATATACCTTTTTACTTAGAAAACTTTCGTAATTAATTTAAATCATTATTATAAATACGGGATTTATCACGCACCGTCTTATCGGTGTTTCGACCGACAATGTTTCGATTCAATTCGTGAACCTTCATCAGGGTGAGTACGATCCGTGCGAGGCGAGACGTTGTCGGTCGAAACACCGATAAGACGGTACGTGATAAATCCGGTATTTATAATAATGACTTATATACCCTTTTTGTATATTATATATATAGAAAAACATCCAGACCCGGACAAATATCTGAAGATCATGCATACATTTGTACCGCAGCGGGAATCGACTGCTCCATCTCTTTGCTACTAGCTTCCGCCTGCGGCTTCACACGTATGATGGTTGGTCGATAAAACAACACACTAATATTATAAATGCGAAGTTTTGGATGTTCGTTTATTTATTTATTTGTAACTCATTCACGTCGTAACAGCTGAACTAATTTCGATGAAATTCAGTATGTAGGTAGATTATAACCTGGTTTAATACATAGGCTACATTTTATTAACAAACAACACGTGCGCAGCTGGCGTAAGTTAGTTTAATACATATTTTCTTCTTATTTTCAGGGATAAAAGTAGGGTATGAAGTCATGTTGCAACAGCGAGCTTAGATTTATTTCTAGGTTACCTACATATTTATGTAGTATAACGCGTACAAAGTCGCGGGCAATAGCTAGTTACCTATATTCAAATCCATGTCATAATCTATCTTAGTACTAAATTTCATCGAAATTGGGCCCGCCATTACGACGTGATTGAGTGACAAACAAACAAATGAAAAAACATCCAAACTTCGCATTTATAATATTGTGATTTAATTTAATTATTTATTTATTCAGATAACAATGGATCCCTTTTTTTAGTAAAATGCTTAAATCTAGAGGAGTTAGTACTTAATTTATCAGATTTAGTCACCAGCGTGAGCTTCCTTCCGTATCAGAGGACAATCTAGTTTGTTGGCGATGACGTTTAGGATGGTGTTGCTGCAACTGGATACCTACCCATTTTTTTATTTCGAACAGCCATATCATGCAAAGTTTATGTTAAAACGTACATTAATATTTTCACAGATTTCTATCAGTAAAAAATTTCAGAATCGATTCAGTAGTTCCCCCCTACAAACTTACAAACTGTAGTTTACGTCTTTACAATATTAGGATGGAAAAGTTATTTGAAATTAATCGTAGCAAGACGTGCTGTGGACGTAATTTATATTAGTGTATGTTAATTTATGACAAGTTCACAGAAAGATGCCAGAGGGTGTGATGCCGTTTATGCATTCATCGTTGTATTTTACGCTCATTACGATATGTACCATTAACCAGCGGCATGCCTGGTAGGGTCTGTCAGATCCGACCTGGTGCATAAACCGTTGCATTTCATTCAAATTTGAATTCTGAGAGTAGCCGCTCTGATTAGCTGGCCGTTACTAACCGCTCGACGCCCTCCACACATTACTAAGTCCAGAGTGAGCTCTCATAGAAGAAAAACTAGCGTAAAGCGCACACAGGTCTCACTGAACTCTCCGAAAATGTTGAGGGAAGTAGCGATGGTGGATTAAAACACACATCCGGAATCGTATTAACTGATTTTAGAGGTGGGTTTAATATCGGTACCTTACTTAAAAAACTTTCGTGATTTATTTCAATCAAATATTTGAGCCTGGTTGAGATATACTCGTAGTTACCGTTGTGTGTTGCCTGCACCGAGAACTACCGAAGAAAACAGCAGTGATCCGAGTTTGACAGACCCAAAATTAATACCGTGTAACTTTTTAACACCAGGCATGCTGAGGGTTAAATATCATTTAGATATTTACCGAATGAATATAAAAATGTATCAACTGACTAGTTTTACCGATAGGTTTCTACATGATATCCTTCAAGCGAGGTTAAAAATGGCAATAAGTGTTAGGCAACGCGTCTGCAGTACCCGAGTGCTTCAGGCGTTTATAGTTATAACATCAGGAGGCCTGTCAGCTTTAGTACCTACAATTTTAATTTAAAAAGGTATTTATAAAACATACACGACCCAGGGATAACATTTTTTTCTAGGGCAGTTTACTCTAAACCCATAAACAAAAATTTAATCTGCGTGCCTTCGTATTCCGAACTAATATTATAAATTCGAAAGTAACTCTATCCCTGTCTTTCTGTTTATCTGTTTTCGGTTTCACGACTACACGGATGTACCAATTTCGATGAAATTTGGTATTAAAGATAGTTTATGATCGAGACAGACACAGACTGCTTTTTACAGAGTTCGTTGAAGGAGGGTTATGTTTTTATTGACAAATCCCGCGTGCGAAGCCGCGGGCGGAAGCTTGTATTTCTACAATTACCATTTTAATTTTATTTTTTTAGTGATAATTAATCACTTACTGTCCACTAACACGCCATTGAACATACATTTCTGTTGTTTAGTTTTTAAATATCTTGTTTTTTGTGTTCTGTAATTGTTGGTTTGCGCAATAACGAGATAATTCATTTATTTTATTGCACAAAATACACATCAGATGTGTAAAGGTATTTTTTAAATAAATTACTAGGTGACCCGCCCGTGGCTTCGCACGCGTGGTTTGTCAAAAAACATTACCCTCCTTCTGAGCAGTCGGGTAAAAAGAAGCCTATGCCCCAATATAATGTACTTATCTTTTTTTTATTGCTTCTTGAAGATGGAACAAGCTTATGGCTCACCTGATGTTAAGTGGTAACCATCGCCTATAGCAGATAATTGCCTCGTAGGTCACGCATGTTACAACCTCTATCTTACTGATCTTTACCTTACTTCTATCTTACTTATCTCTATCTGATCTATATACCAAATTCCATTAAAATCGGTCCAGCAGTGTCCAGTCGTGAAAAAGTAACAAACAAACAGACAGAGACATAGAGACTCAAAGTTAGTTTCAAATTTATAATCACACTAATATTATAAATGCGAATGTTTGGATGTTCGTTTATTTGTTTCTTACTCAATCACGTTGTAACAGCTGAACTGATTTCGATGTAATTTGGTATGTACGTAGATTATAACCTGGATTAACACATAGGCTTTTTATCCCATAAATCAGGTTGCATGGGATAAAAATGAGGTATCAAGTCCAGTTGCAATAGCGAGTTTAGCTTTATTTCTAGGTTACATACACATTTAGTAGTGTAATGCGAAGTCACGGGCAACAGCTAGTATTAGTATAAATAAGCTAGCGTTTGATCACGATCTCGCACGATGACAAGCGATGATGTAGTCTACGATGGAACACACATGCCAAAAATAAACCTATTCACTCGCTAGTGAAGACCACACCTAGGTTGTAGTTATTAGGAAACACACCCAGACAAAGCAACCTTTGGCATCTTTGGCAGTGCGCATAATAAAGCTGAAGCTTTGTGCATAAGGGCTTA
This sequence comes from Philereme transversata, assembly GCA_963924445.1. Taxonomy (NCBI): domain Eukaryota; kingdom Metazoa; phylum Arthropoda; class Insecta; order Lepidoptera; family Geometridae; genus Philereme; species Philereme transversata. Next base: position 32,321,202 of record OZ004339.1, on the reverse strand, counting down.
ATGCTGAAAGCATTCTCTACATGCCAAACCTCAAAGGCAGCAAAAAAGTTTATCAAGCTATCTTTCTAACATTAATCTTTGTGTTAAACGTGCCTTTGTAATATAACTGATACCCTCACACACACTCTTACCACACACCCTCTCTCACACACGCACACCACACACCCTTTCACACACAAACACTCACCACACACCCTCGCATGTACATGGACACACACATACACACACTCAAATCACACACACCAACATACTCCCACACTCACACATACATTCACTGAACATTCCATTATGCGCCATAGTCCATATGCCATCATACAGGTCCATCCTAGTTTGGGTACCTATGTTTTCTATTCCGATAGTGTTATACAATAAACCATTGTAATTTTTTGTTTATGAAATATTGAAGTTTGTTGCTGAATAAATAAATACATGATTAGTTTAACTTGTCAAGGTTATATTTTCTTGTTCTTTTGTGATGCGAATAAATATATTTTCACTCTAAGATGCGTAATTCAACTCTGTATAACAGGTTAGCTAATTTCATTTGTTGCTGACGGCGCCAGATCGCATCGGAAATTACTTCTCAAGCGTAAATGGCGACGCTTACCATCTCATGTTCTCATTAACATCAACGAAACAAGTCACAAGCAAAAAGCGACCATAACATTCTATTGTATAGGTTCTAAATGCTTAAGTTAAGTAGCTGATGGTAATTTTATATACTTTTATAGTATCTAACTTAACAATTAATTGCGTTTATGAATGTTTAGAATGGGCCGATGACATTAGAAACTATATTTCGTTGGGAATACTCTTGTAATTCGATTAGTGCCCACCTGCCTCGTTTTTCTGTCAATATCTACTAGCTACCCACATCTTACCGATTACCTATAATTACTACAAAACCCAACACTGCCAGCTATAACTACTCGTGGTAGGTATAATCTAATAGGTTGGATTTGGCAGGTGTCAAAATACTACCAACGAACAACAAAACCAAATGAATGAATGAATTAAAATTCTTTAATATACTTAACACGCTAGATACAACAAATATAAAAAACAAATAAATGTAAGCATAATGGGCGGTCTCATCGTTTAACAAAGCGATCTCTTCCTGTCAACCTTTGGATGGAGAGGATCATTGCTTAATGGAAGATTGGATGAGGTGTAAAAAGAATAAACTTAATAATAGAAAAAGAAAAATTACAAGGGATGCAAATTAGATACAAAAATAATTGTAAATAAATATCATATAACAAATAAATAAATATGTACTTACATACATATATATTAATAATATTAAAAATCAGATTAATGGATCACGACTCTTCAAAGAGATAAAAGCTTTTGAGACTTGCTTTAAATACGGAAGGTGAGGGGGATTCATAGAACATTGGAATATCATCCTGTTGAAATATTGATTCAGGATTATCTAGTGTAATTGAGGAATCTGGATGCTTGGTAACTTACTTATATTCATAGGGTATGGATAAATAACATAATAATTATTTGGCATTACGTGGTTGATATTAAGATTTCTTGTGTAGACGTTCGTACAAAAGTTATCACGGCATGCTAAGTTATAGACTTCAAATCGGACATATTCCATGTCCTTTCTTGTAAGAATGACCGCATGTGGGGTTAATAGAGAAGACTAAAATGGCATGAGGTTGTAGTCTAAAGCAATTATAATTTTAACTTTCTGAGATGTCAAATAGTGTAGAGAAATATGTCTCAGAATCCTCAAACTGTGCTTACTAACTAGAATTCCCCACGGTCTTATAGTGGACAGTGTACACACGGGCACACATCAAGCTATACAATTCCAGTATAAGATGATCTCACGTTTTACAGAAAACCTACACAATGTGAGGTCAGCTTAAACTGGAAATGTATGCATTGGTGTGTAGCTGGGCATACTTATTTTGTGGTTCTTCAGATGCGTATCATCGCTAATTTGTCAGTCATCCTTAGGCGCAAAACACATTGAAGTGGCATCTGCCATGCGCCCGCGCACCGTCACTTTTTAATTCATCCGCACTTCAATGTGTACTACGTCTTATCTCTTAATCCTACTATCGGGTTTCAATGCCCCTTCCATAACATGTCTTTGTTCGTGCCACTTCAATGAAGTTCAATGTGTTTTGCGACTAAGCTCACAGCACAGAGCGCAGGTGCCAAACTCGCTCTATGCTTAAACTCGGGTCAAACACTAAATCGCACGCACTCCCCACCATAACGCGATTTGTGACACCTCCCACCCATTAAATATGGTAGCCCCCTCTTTCCTCTCTAAGCTAAGAGGCGACCTAGGAGGCGTTGCTGCCATTAATGTAATCAGTGCGATATACTGCGGTTACAGAAATATATTGAATGTTGGCGATTGAAGATAATGTAGGTTTGGAGTGGTTTACAACGGAACCCAGTCTTTTCAGTGTTCGTTTAATTTTATCTGATAGGCGATAGCAATGTTAACAAGGCCATCTTAAATCAAGTTTTTCTTGATACTAATAGATTGTGCTGTTTTTTTTTATTATTTGGAATGTCAATAATGACTTTGATGTAACTTCTAATAACATAACGTGTTAATATTGTAAACAGCGCCATCCATCTCAGCAAACGGAACTCTTTTTTAAATAACGATCTGAAAACTCATTTTGCTGCGAGCTGGAAAGCTGACGTCTAAGTTAACGTTAAATAAGTTAACGCGCTTCAATTCGGCGGCTGGCGGTGCAATGCAACGCAGTCGGTGTCTTAGGGACTTCCGCTTTGAAAATAACCAACAAGTGTTTGTAATATAACCAACGAAGTACTGATATGTCGCTGTTGAGCTTTCTATAGATAAATCGTTTGCAAATGTCTATATCTCATATGATTGATTTGCATTTTTAAATATATTATGTTTATTAAACAGATTGTCTTCCATAAACGAGTCGAGTTCATGTTTCCATCAGGCTCGCGTGCTCGTTTCTTGCCTTTTAGGATCCACTCGGTGGTGGATTTTGTCAACTCTCAACAGAAAAGTTATTATAATAAGTAATATTAAGTTATTATTAAGAGTCTAATCTCCCTTTACACCATCTCCGACGATGAAACTATTTCCCCATCCTAGGGGTAATTTCCTTTAATTAAGCCCAACACGCCTCTACCGGGCCTAATTCCACTGGATACAGGGCTACAGGCCTAATTTACTTTATACCGAGCTTTATTGAAGAGAAGATAGACATTAGACGGAATTGCTTTTGAAAATAACCAACAAGTGTTTGTAATCTGGCCAACGAATGATACATAAGATTGGTTTATTTAGACATTTTACTTTTCAATCGATAAAAACTATTTATATACCAATTTTATAAATCTAAATGATATCAGGTAGGTGAGTAGGTATTGATTTTGACAATAGAAAACATAATTACATGTAAATGATTTTTTTCCTGTGCTTTTGATGTCGAGATTTATTGGGGTTTGGGGTTCTTCTTCTGGCGTGTTTTTCATACAACATGGAGATGGAACCTGATGTTAAGTGGTAACCATCACCTATAACAAAGTATGGTCTCGTAGGTCACGTACTTTAGACATGTTTCCTACGATGCACTGCCCTGCGTCCATTAACTTGAGGCATACAGGTGTAAAACCTCATGTGCCTGTAATTTCACCGGAAGCTATACTCTTCATACCGAAACACAGCAATGCTGTTTGGTGGTTGAAATAGATGGTAGTACTTCCTCGGGAGAGTGCTTTCACTAACACTCTACTAACACAAAGGACAAACCTCAACTATTTTCTAATAGTTACTTGCTATTTCTATAGCGTTGGGTGTGGCCTTGTTGAGGTATTCCCTCGTGCAGGTGTTAGAATAAAAACGACAACAGATCATATGGGACATTGACTAACTGGGAGCTCTGCGTCATCATAACCATCATCATATCATCATTGGACACTACTGCTAAACGTAAACTTTCCCGTAGACATCCAGAGTGATTGATCGGCCTGCTAGATATTACTAGATATTAGGCACTGATAGGCGGCGACGACTGACGACCTCCGTGGTGCCGTGGGCGAATAGCCGGCTGAGATGCAGGAGGTAGCGGGTTCGATCCCCGCCGCGGAACAAATGTTTGCATGATCTACAGATATTTGTTCCGGGTCTGGTTGTTTCTCTATATATTATAGGTATAAATTTACAAAAAAAAATATAAGTAGGTATTCTATCAGTTATCTGGTTCCCATAGTACAAGCTCTGCTTAGTTTGGGGTTAGCGTTGTGTAAAATGTTCAGCAATATTTATTTATTTATAGGCACTTTTAATTCTGACTTAAGATCAACTCATTCTATTCGGTACTTCAAGAAAACTCGTAAAGCCATAAGTACCTATTTACCGGTATTTTAAAACTGTTCTTTTTCAACAGAACTTTAAGGTTGTATTTCATGCCTGACGATGTCCGAGGGAATTATTGTGTGAGCCTATTTTTTATAAATATGCAGTTATTAGAGTACTATTGACCACATTCTCGGCAGGGAATTCACTCATGAATATACAATGGGTGTTGGCTAAATAGGGGTGTTTTAGATTGCCCGACGTTTTACTTCGTACTGTTACGCCGAGGCTGTTAAACAATGAGTAATAATCGAACCTTCTCGAACGCTTTTGTCTTGCTGTGTTATTGTTGCTATTGTTTGTGGTTTCGCAGAATGGGGAGTGGCCATTGTGTCGAGGGACCGACCCTTTCCTGGAAGGATCGACATCGTTCTCGAACAATCGAAATGTGTGCGATATAAATAGGCCGGAGAGATGGCCGGACAATCAGTTATCACCGACCTCGCCGGCGAGGTCGACGAGTCCCTTCAGTCGCCGCTTATACGAGGTACAGACATGTACCCGGGCGTTTCTCTCCTATCCCCATCCCGGCAACAGCCCAAGCCGAGGTTCGTACCTAAGTGGTGCCCTTGCGCTAGTTGCCTAAAAAACTTACTGGGCTGAGCGCCATCTGCGCTCGCCAAAAGTTCGGTTAAGCTGTCACGGCCTCAGAGGCCAACAGCGAGATTAGTCCATTCGAAAAAAAAAAAAAAAAAAGCCGGACAATCAGTCTCGAGTCAGTGAGTGAGTTAGTCTCAGCGAGGCCCTGGAGGACTGACGTGGGAAGGGTCTCGCGTGAACAGTAGTTGCTCCCGAGTCAGTCTGGATTAAGCTATACGTGCGATCATTTCGGTGACTTTAAGTGGTGTGAATTAGTGTGTTGTGATTACGTGTGACCAAGTTCGTGTATTCATCGTTTAGTGTTGAATAAAAGTGTTATTTTGGTTAGATCGATTCCCATTATTTTATCCCGAACCCTCAGCTCGTAACAGTACTGTACCTATATCCTGCCGAGTTTTTCCCTAGAGTATTATCCTTCTATAAAGACGTTTTGTTTTTCTAAATAGTTGGTAACTGCTTACCATCAGGTAGTTTTAATTATAATTAATAATTAATTATAACAATTAATTATTTAATTAATAATTATTGCTGGACATTTCACACAGCGCCATCTAGCCCCAAACTAAGCAGAGCTTGTACTATGGGAACCAGATAACTGATAGAATACTTATATACTTTTTTTTGTTGTAAATACATACTTATAATATATAGAGAAACAACCAGACCCGGAACAAATATCTGTAGATCATGCAAACATTTGTTCCACCGCGGGAATCGGACCTGCTACCTCCTGCGTCTCAGCCGGCTATTCACCCACTGTACCACGGAGGTCGTCAAGGTAGGCATTATGCTTGTGTGGTAGGCATTACCTTAGTGATATGTAAAAAGACTATAAAAAATTGCCTTATACAAGCCGCCAGAACGCCTCTAACATTGTATCGGTACATAAACGACGGGAACGCTCAGCGGGCTTAGTAAATAAATATTTACGTTCGACGTTATTAGTTAAGTACAATTCTAGCCAATTACAGTCTTCATGTCTCAACCACCATTGCCATCAGCATAAAAACACAGTCATTTGCTTAAACTTTGCAAATAACTTTGTTCGAATAACCCAATCAAAAGATTATAGCGATACGACTGCAAACTCTTCACAATTATCATTTTCATCAGATAAGTAGATAAAAATGTGATAAATGTAGAAAATTAAGGTAACTAATTATATAATCACCACTGACAGCTGCTTTTAAAGGATATAAGCAATTCCGCAACATAACGATTAATTCAAGCACTTTAATGTTTTATTATTATACACCTCAACGCTAAAATGGTTGAAATGGAAAGGAAACGGGCAGATTTGTCATCGCAAATTATCTGCCATCAAGAAAATTCTTACTAATTACGGCGAGAGCGGTGGCGCAGGTCGACGGTAGTATTAGCTTGCTTTAGCTACGTTCGGCAAACTCAGGATTCAAGAAAAAAATACTCCCTAAATTGAGAACATAGACAGGGTACAATATTCTTGTTACGTTCCAATATGGTACCTATCCAATGCGAATTAATTACTCTTTTAATTTAATAACGTTAAAACTTCTCTTCATCGCATTATTCAATGTAGCACTTGGTGATTATGTAAGTAAATATTAACAGGGACCGAATACAAGTCATAAAAAATATAAACTTAATATTGCCGGACTAACGTAGCCTTTTACTTTGAAAATAATAGGTACTCTATTTGTACAATCAGCGACGTAAGTTGATGAACAATTTGAGATTTGAAAATATTGTTTTTAAGTGTTTCATCAGAAAATATGTGTTTTTACACGACATTAGTATAGGGCTAAGGTGTATCTACAAATACAGTGTAAACATTTTGTTGAAAAAATGCCTTATTCTAGATTTATTAACTAAAACTGTTAACTAACTTATGTAGCTGACCATACACGTACTATGCCTTTTGTCATATCTCTCTAACTTCTACGGAAGGTCTGATGACTGATAATTTGTTTCCTATTTAAATTAACAAGAATTAAAACTATCATAGTTACTGATTTAAACGGGTATTTATCGCATATGTTCTTATCTATAGTCTGCCCGCGATCACGGCTATTGCAACATAGTCAAAACGTTGGGATAATAAATAAAAAGGTAGGTATTACTCGATAGATTCCCGTTTAAATCAGTAATTATGTATAGTGATTGCCGAATTCCGGCGATTTCAGCTTCGGCCTTAGCTCCACCAATCAGCCACCACTATGAACTTAATAACACATCGTGTCGGGCGATAAATCTTTGTCGTGTCGCATCCGTCCCGGACCGTGTAAGAGTGTCGGGAATTAAGACGTCGACAAACTCGTACTAAGCAACTGTAATTGGTCGGTTAATTAATAGTAACATTCTGCGGTGTGTTGGATTAGCTGAATGGATCATTTGGTTTTGTAATAGGTGGGAGTAGATAATTTTGATTTGAAAAGTAAATTCTATACGTTCAAGGGTCTGAAATGGCGAACTTTATTACCTATAGAAATTTGGCGTATTGCATATCCCTGTCAATCTATTCGTCTCGTGTAAGACACAACACTAACATTCTTCGAATCTCGATAATATTATGGTCATTTAACAGAATAGGAAGTTGTTATGTTGATGACTGCCTCCGTGAGTGGGCGTATAGCCGGCTGAGACGCAAGAGGTAGTGGGTTTGATTCCCGCCGCGGAACAAATGTTTGCATGATCTACAGATATTTGTTCCGTGTCTGGTGGTTTTTCTATATATTATAAGTATGTATTTACAAAAAAAAAAGTATGTAAGTATTCTATCAGTTATCTGGTTCCCATAGTACAAGCTCTGCTTAGTTTGGGTCTAGATAGCGCTATGTGAATTGTCCAGCGATATTTATTTATTATTTATTTATTTATTTCTAATCTTCATCATCTTAATCACAAACTGGTATTAGAAGCTGCCGGCCATTCTACCAATCACATTATCTACAATAATATTATAATATATTATAAATGCAAAAAATTTTAGATTTGTTTTTTGTTACTTAATGACGTCGTAACGGCTTAACAGATTTCGATGGCTAGATTATAAAGACCAGAATAGAAATATAGGCTAGTTGTATTGACAAACCACGCATGCAAAGACGCGGGTGAAAGCTAGTAATTTCATAAAATGAACTAGTATAAGATGAGTCTACAATGGCTCCTGCTGGGTATCGTATTATCAAACCATAATACGCCTATCTGAGTTTAATTATAAGATTGAATGCAATGCGGATCGGCGCCTCGACCATACAAAAACAGATGAGAACCGTTGAAAAGAGACATAGAGTGGCCTTAAAGAACTTTAGAATTAATTAATAAAAATACTGTACCCAAGAAGGAAACAAACAGAAATAAAAAAAAACAACGCCACAAGTACGTTGCCCAGTTTTGTTGTTTGAGTACAAGTGATTGCTTCCAGACAACCTTTGGAAATTTGTTTACTAAACCAAACGCTTATAAAAAACCACTTCACTAGCAGTTTCAACAAGTAGATAAGCTTTTGTATATTTTTTGTTTTTTTTAAGCTTTTGAAACTATCATGGTTAAGAATAAAATCAAGTAATAAATAAATAAAATATAAACGGAATATTTACTATGATTTGTGATTTTTTTAACTCACAAATCATAATAATAATGGTAAGCATGGTAAATATCCCGTTTTTAGTGAAAACAGTATATATATATACAGTACAGTATATATATATATATATAAAACAGTATATGTATAGTAACTTCACAAAATTTATAAAATAAACAATATTATAAATTTCTTAAAGTTGATATTTATGAGTAAAAACACCGAAGCGCATCTCTGAATTTCTGTTCTGCTGACAAAAAGTGATTTTATAAAGTTTTGGTGTCCAACATCAAACAAAACCACTTGCCCGTTTGATTCTACTAAAAAACGTTTCATGGAAATTTGAGTTCAATGCCATTGGTTTTAGGGTCATAACACATTTGCGAGACGCGAACGTATTTCCAATGAGGCGATTTGTGAATTGTAAACTTATGTAAACACGCGCGTCCCTCCACACTTCAGCCAGTCATGTTTTAAAAATTATTTGAACGTATAATTTACGTATTAAAGTATATAGTATCAGTTATTTGGTTCCCACAGTACAAGCTTTGCTTAGTTTGGGACTAGATGGCGCTGTGGAAATATTCAGCATTATTTATTTAATAAGGTATTTGTGTTGTTATAACGCGGCGTGCACTCGCCGCGAGTTCGCGACGTGGCGTGCACGTTCACAAATCGCCTCGCTGGAAACACGCCTGCAACTTGCCAGTGTGATAACGCTCTTACTTAGGCTCAGTATTTCTTATAGCTGAGTGAAAAGTGAGTTTTTAGTTTGATTTTATTTTAAAAGCTCCTAATAATAATAGAGATCGCTTTTAACAATAAGGCCGACCATTGGATATATAACGACATTACGAGTATCTAATCTAATCTAATAATAGCGATTTTCTGAAATCGTTCATTGCTCTTAGTTCATATAGATGGTGTGAATGCTATCTTCATCATCAGCATCTTGCTCTTGCCTCGCACTACGTGTGGTCGATTGGCACATTAATTTGTGTATTAAGGCAATGTCAAATGTGAAAGGAAAGGAAAGTACTACCACCATACCTATTTCTGCCACCAAGCAGCATTGCTGTGTTTCAGTTTAAAGGGTATAGATGCCATTGAAATTACATGAGGCTTTACATCTGTGTGCCAAAAGTTGGTGGACGCAAGGCATCTTACGTAGGGCACGTTCCTAAGGTGCGTGGCTAACGAGGCAATGCTTTGTTATAGGTGATGGTTACCAATTAGCACCAGTTAGACCATTTGCTTGTTCCACCAAAAGGTAGTTTAAAAAAAAAACACTTTTATGTATCCACTTTTTTGAGGTCAAGCGCCTCCTTTCTTAATAATTATAATGTAGGTGCAATTCCGAACACACCTTCCGATTAAAGATGAATATCCCTATATTTTTCTTATTCACCGGACCAATGGGCCCAGTCTCCAGTCTCCACCCTACGAAATAAAACATGCAATTTGATTAGCGTAGGCGCAGGGTGTTTGGCAATTTCCAATGAAAAGAACTATATTCAGTTTTAAATTAGTCCGCTGCGAAGAGCGGGCTGGGGTTGCGTTGTTTTGTGTTTTGCCCACAATACAGACGCATGCGTGGCCATAGAGACCCATAGGCTTTTGGACCTTAAAATGAGCCTACCGGGCCTTTAGTACGAGTTGTCAAAATACACGCAAACGTCAATAGAATTCCTGAGCGTTCTCCTCGCAGCGCATCCATTGGCAAGTTTGTAAAACTATTGACGTTTGCGTTTTAACAACTCAAACTGCAGGCTCTGACTGTTATTACTAACGTCATAAAAGTATTTCTAGCGCCATCCTCCACAGATTATGCATACCATCGGCAATTTGCCACAGTCGCGTGTCGCCCGGCATTAAGATAGCGTGGCGTGCCAATTATGCTAATATCTCATGTTAATCTGATGATTCGACGAGCGCAGATATTGAGAGGGTAAGGATCTTGCACATTGCAATGTTCCCGCTATGCTAAATTATTATTATATTCAGTTGTCTTCGTCTCATGATGGGCAGCCCTAGCAATGCGCGAAATCCGGGCGATAGACTAGTGTGGAACAAAAAAGCAGTGGAGATAAATCCATCCGGGCAATGGACTACAGCGAAACAAAATATGTAATCAAATCCATCAATGGATTTGATCACTGGGTTATAGTGAAACAGGACAAAAAACTATGGTTGAAAAAAGAGAAAAAGTGTAGTAGGGTTTCTTGCCATAGCTATTTCTGGCGCTAAGCAGCATTGCTGTGTTTTGGTCTGAGGGTACGGTTGCCAGTGGAATTACAGGCACATGAGATTTAACAGTGCATCGTAAGGCACGTTGCTAAGATGCGTGACCTACGAGGCAATACTTTGTTATAGGCGATGGTTAGGTAGGCCATAGGCTTGTTCCATCTACAAATAATATAAAAAATTCCTGATTTCGCATCTGCAAAGAAGCTCCTTTCGGTTCACCTCACTGCAGAGCAGGTTAAAAACACCCCCCTGCTAATCACGTTTCTAGAGAAGCACCCTGGGGTACCTGGAAATTACTAAAACGTCTTCGTACCCAGAATAGCCGATGTATTTTCTGACGTGGCACGTGACTGCGGGGTTATTCCACAAACGATGCATAATCTTCTAATCCTTGGAGCCAGAACCCATGCGTCTCAAAGGAGTCTAGGTTACCCCGCTATTTCAACCTGGGTTTACTTCGGTCTACCGCGATGTCTAGCGTGTACGAATCTTAATATTAGCAAAGCAATTAAATTATGCTTAGATGGTTTAACTGCTAATTTAATCATAAATGTTTAAAACAAGCGCGGGTAAACCTCGACCCTATTTTAAATTTGGCTTGGATATTGTTTTCAAACTATGTATTTTCATTTTAGACTAATGATCTATAGATTATTAATAATACAGGGTACTTATATACTGATATTATCTAGTAAACTATGAACTATGTAGACAAATTCTTTTCATATAAACTACGTACATAATTATTAGTTTATTATTATTATTATAACAATCGTCATGGTACGCTTCAAGAGAAATGTAAAGAGGTGTCTACAGGGTAGGGAACGCATCGACAATACCCCGGGTGTTGCCGGTGTCAATAGACGACAGCGACCGCTTAGCATCAGGTGGACTGTAAGACTGTTTCCCCACAAATCGAAAAAAAATAAATGTAGCAATATTATATTAGTTTTATTTATGTATTTACAACTTTAATTTTTATGCTTAACTCTAAGATTAGATTAAATTATGATAGTTAATAATTTCTTAAAGGTACTTGATGGATATCTTAATTATATACCCAGATTTTCAAAATTTGTTATTACCTAGAAGGAGCCTCCCACTAGCCGTTGGGCGCAGGCCGCACAAGGTCGGATGCTCTGGAAATGATGAATGCTGATATGATGAAGACTAAATCGCATTTAAGTCGTAGTTTTAATAAACGTATTTTTAATAATTTTCTCAAAATTCTTATGGCCCGTTTCTTCGATAATCTGAACCAATTTCGATACAGTTTCTAACCAATAAATAGACTGACTGCTATCGGAGTATCAGGGCGTCATGGGCAGAAGAAGCATAGAAGAAATTATATTACCTATCTACCAGAAGTCTCACTCTAAAATTACAAAATACTTACTCTATATAGAATGTGAAAGATATTGGAACTTAAAATCAGGACTCAATTTAATTTGACAAAAGCAAAAGCCTTCTGTTTAAAAAGCTTGCTACTTTGAATGTATGAGGATCTGTACTCACATACAGTCAGAATTTCGTTTCGGAATATTGAATTGGAATTTCAAAGGCAGCATTGGAATCGGAAAAAATACGTACGGAAAATTACGAACGTGTGTGATCAGATCCTTGATTTTGTATGGGTTGAGAAAGAGAGAGAATAAAATTGAGATAAGATTTAAGCTACGGTTTCGCGTTTCGATGCATAAAAGCCAGCAATCTTACTTAGTTCAATATGATCATTTTGCACTTCATAAACATTCCGTTACTATTGAAAATTCAGAATAACGTCTCTGGTCTAAAATCTCCTGAAATTTTCAGCCACGCACGCTTTCGCGTTTCTATGTACAAAAACCAGCATGCGCATTGTAACGAATCCGTTACTAACGGAAACTAGATTAACGGGTCTGGTCTAAAAATCTCCCGAAATTTTCTACAGTCAAAATATTGAGTCTAAATGAATCGCAGTAAAGCTTATATTCCTTCACCAGCTCAGTAAAGTGACATACATCGTTCGCACAGTGGGCGTGGACAGTCACGCGGGCCGCGGCCGGTAGTCCGTGTGGAAGCCGCGGGCACTACTGCACTTATAATTATTGTAAAATGTCCGTACCGTAAGTAGAATAACCGAGACATCGAATAACTAAGTTTACTTAACTTAAAGTGTGCGGGTCAAAATTCTATGTGAATTGTTTATTAAACTTTGCACCAGGGCCAAGGACATGGACATAGTCAGGCAGACATTACAATTACAGGCGCATGACGCTTTACACCTGTATGCCTCAAGTGCATCGTAGGACACGTTTCTAAAGTGCGTGACCTATGAGGCATTACTTTGTTATAGGCCATGATTACCACTAACATCAGGTGGCCCGTATGCCTGCTCCATCAACAGGTAACATAAAAAATAAAATAAAAAAAACATTATATACACCATAAAACAATATAAATGTGAAAGTTTGGATGTTTGTTTATTTATTTGTTTGTTTGTTACTCAATCACGTCCTAACGGCTGAACCGATTTCGATGAAATTTGGTATGTGCGTAGATTATAACCTGGATTAACACTTTTTTCTGACAAACAACGCGTGCGAAGCCGCTGGCGGAAGCTAGTACATCATATAGCACACATAATACATTAACAACATAGTAACTTAACAAACTAGAGCCAACATAAAGAAGATTAACATTTTTTTTATACGATCGGGTGATAGAACAAGCTAATCGGCCACCTGATGTTAAGTGGTAACCATCTGGCCTATAAGATCACACACCTTAGGAACCTGACGCTTACAGGTGTAAGGCCTCTATATGCCTGTAATTTCACCGGCAACCATACCCTTTAAACCGAAACACAGCAATGCTGTTTAGTGGCTGAAATAAGTATGATGGTAGTACTACCCCGGGCGAGCCCTTTTACAAAGAGCCTACTACTACTTAAATCTATATAAATAGCAATTTATTGCTGTTCGTTAGTAAGCTCATCACTTTAGAACGGCGGGACCGATTTATCATTTTTATTTAAAGGTTTTTAAAAGTCACAATAGGGTTTTTAGTTAGGGAGAGTTAAATTGGAAAAGTAAGTATTAAATACAATAGAAGACACAATTTTAAACTTTAGATACATTTTCAACCCATGAAAAACAGAGGTCTTAGCGAAGTTACATTCGCTTCGAATCGATTCGTTTTCTACATAGGTTTGTTGTCGATATATCACGTGATGTTTCCATAGCACGTGTCAATCCCATATATTTTCTGACTAATCGACTAGCGTCATCGCTAATCGAATGTAACTTAGTTTAGCCTTATGGAGGTTCTCAAGTCGATGCGCTATTTTTTTTAATGGATTTATTGATTATTATGTACCTATAATGGACTAGACATGAAGTTTTACAGTAGTCCAATTTTGATGACTTTTTTATTGTATATACCACTAAGTTAATCCCATATAACTTAAAAAAACACCCCTGAGAGTAGGAACATATGGAATGAATCACCCATTGATTGTTTACCGGTTAGGTTCTACCACGCATAAATTTGTATTGGGTTATTCGACTTCAATTTAGTTACTTAGGTACTTAAGACTAAAAGGTTTTTGATTTTTCAGTTTTTTCGTTTGTTTAATATTTTGTTAAAAAGATGTACTAAGACGACTGAAATGATGATATATTCTAGAACTAGGCAATTGTTGCACCTGCTGCAGCAAGCATAACTTAAAATCATCTATACATCGTAAAACAAACAATTCATAATCACACTAATATTATAAATGTGAAAGTTTGGATGTTAGTTTATTCATTTATTTGCTTGTTTGTTTGTTACTCAATCACGTCGTAACGACTTAACCAATTTCCATGAAACGTAGTATGTACGTATATTATACCCTGGATTAACAGATATGCTTTTTTATCCTATAAATCAGTTCCCATAGGATAAAAATTGGGTGTTAGGTTAAGTTGCAACGGCAAGTTTAGCTTTATTTTTAGGTTATCTACACATTAAGTGTAACCCGTATGAGGTCGCGGGCAACATCTAGTAATTAATAAAAAAGCTCACAACTATAATTATCTTATTCATTCGTATGATGAACATCCTCGGATCTCTTACTCGGTACGCAGATTCGTGAAGATATCCTCACTTTTTGCATAGAAGTAAAGCTTTCACGTGACAGGTTGCAAGCCAATCGCCACTTACTCGTATTAGAATACTAATCTGATGCCACGTCTTTGAATTTTTGGTTTTAGGTTATGCTGGTGAAAACGTTTTCACCAGATCATTTTCATCTGATGATGGGATCTATATCCTCTTCAATTAGCAAATACATTTTTACCATTTTCTGTTTTCTAAAGTCCATTATGTTTTTGTTAAAAAGTTACTTGTTTTAACCGATAAATAATTAATTAATAAATAATGCTGGACATTTCACACAGCGCCATCTAGCCCCAAACTAAGCAAAGCTTGTACTATGGAAATCATATAACTGATAGATACACTCTTTTTTTTGTAAACACTTTCTTATAATATAAAGAGGACCACCAGACCCGACAGAAGTTTATTTGACCTTCCAAAAATCGACACAAAAAATTGTAAAGTAGGGTTTTTCATCTGTCGGTTATAAAACTCATTAATTTAAACAATAGACAGCGGTAACTCCTACAGCTTTGTCAATATAGAAATACAAATTATTGCAAATAGCAATTTCCTCAAAAGATTATTCAATGTCAAGTATAAAAAGAATTAAGTAAATTAACAGGCAATTTTCTACGACAGTAGCTACCTCCCACTGTTATATTAATTATAATGTACGCAAACAAGCGAGTGATAGAATATTTAATGACCCTCGCTAATAATCACACGAGTAAATAATAAACAGAGTGCAAGCTTACAAAATACCTTAGGGTTTTAAAATGAAAGTCTATGATCAGTATATATTATGTTAGCAGTGATGACATATGGCACAGAAACATTGTCTATCACTTTGGGCCTCAAAACTAAATAAATATTGGTGGACATTTCACACAGCGCTATCTAGCCCCAAACTAAGCAGAGCTTGTACTATGGGAACCAGATAACTGATAGATTATTTATATACTTTTTTTTTCAAAGATAGCTTAAGGTGCGTGCTACGAGGGCTACAGTTGGTTTTTCTTTACGATATCGAATCAATGAGGAGATTCGTAGACGACATACATATTTAGTTTTTTACTATAATCAAATATATTTAAAGGTTTGCTGGAAGAAATCCTTTATTAGGCTTAAGCTCGCCTTTGTACATGGACATGTACAAAATGTTTTTGTCTGTAATCTATTTATGTACAATGAAGAATCTGCATACCCAAAGCCACTGACATAGTCCAAAGGAATAGCATGCAGGTAGTGGGCGGGGACATAGCTCGAAAAACTGACGACGTACTGGAAAGTGCAGCGTAGGTAGGACTCCCACTAGATGGATAACGACCTGATAAGTGTTGTTGGTAGCTGTTGCGAGATCTCCAAATCAACTTGGGAAAAATCAGCGTTGTATATACATATGTATGTATGTATGTATATATGTTTGATTGTCCGAGGATAACTTTCGAAGCGTTTGTCCGATCATCGTGGTATATAGGTGGTAGTTTTTTTTTTTTATAAATTATAGGCTAGCGTTTGACCACTATCTCGCCTGATGGTAAGCGATGATGCAGTCTACGATGGTACACGCTTGCCTAGAAGAAACCTATTCACTCGTGACTTGAAGATCCCTAGGTAGGTAGTGATGGCACAATTTTGGTGTAACTAAATGAGCTAACAAGGTGGGGGGGTTGTTGAGATAATGGGGTTCAAGAGGGATAAAAAAAACAAAATGGAACTATCCGGTCAAAAACCACTTTAATAAAAGGTCTTTGTGAGTAAATTTTGACTCCGTTTTTATTTTTAGTTTAAACTTTGTAGTTTTTAAGTTACTAGCCATAATAAAAATTGAACTTTGATAAAATTCAACGGGTACAGCAGTGATCCCACAGTGCTGAAATTTGGTATTCGTCTAGCTTTAGTGACACAAATATAGGCAAAAGTCTGAAATCCAGAAAAACTGCAATATCTACCCCAAAAAAGAATAACCAATTTACATGAACTCCCGTTACTTGTTATTTGAATTAAACTGTAGGTCAAGTTAGTTGGATTTAATTTCGTGGCACTATTGATAGTCAAAGATTACAAATAATATTTTTTAGTTTTTATGGGAGACTCGCGAGATCTCAGTTCGGGGCGAACAACTAGTTATTATCGGTTTAGATCGAAACTTCAATTGGACTAAGTATAGTCCAATTAACAAATGGACATATACAAATAATTCGATTCATATTTTAGACGCAGGTGGCTGATGACTCATTTGAGTTTTTGAAAGTTCTGGAGCTTTGAGTTATTACTGAAAATAGTAATGAGCTGAATTGAATGTGCTGTTCCAACATTAGCGGTTGGGATGTGGCAACATTAATACGCATTTTGACATTTCCTAAACGTCAAAATATGATTCGAATTATATGTTAATTTATATATTTATGACAATTCACTTAAAAAATTACGTTAATTGGCCTTTTATACCTCATCATCTGCTTGAATTTTTGCTAAAAAACGTTAAGTTTTTGTAACACAATATATTTTTATGTAAGTAAATATCTTTGTTGTATTTAGACACTCATGTGTCAATGTGACATCGCTGTATATTCTAATTGAACCGAACGCAACCTATTATTGTTGGCGTTGTGCGAGT
Organism: Philereme transversata; assembly: GCA_963924445.1. Lineage (NCBI taxonomy): Eukaryota > Metazoa > Arthropoda > Insecta > Lepidoptera > Geometridae > Philereme > Philereme transversata. Next base: position 32,303,670 of record OZ004339.1, on the reverse strand, counting down.
CTGGACGTTATATGACAATTAGAATGCCATTTTACATAATTAACGTCCTGACAAAATGTCACTTTGCGGTCAATAGTAATGGCTAGTTTTCACTATGAACCTTTTGACTACTGTCATTTACAAAAATACGATCTACTTAAGGCTTTATTTGCGGTTTAATTGATGTTGAATATCAAGAAGAAGTTAGCTTATTCTTTTCCAGATTACGAGAAACGAATTTTTTTGCTAGATTATTGTTTTGTTATATGAGTTGATAAATTTCAAACTGCCATGCCACATGTAAAACTTGGGAAATTAACGTTTTCAGTTACACATTAGTGTTATGGAATATTGTACTAACAGTGTTATACAGTGTTGACTATGGACTGTGTCTAAGTATTTTAATGAACAATTTAACAATAACATTCATAGATACTTTAAAAAAACAAAAAAAATAGTTTGGACTTATTGCCGATTGATATGCCCATACAGGGCATACAGGACTTATGATATATTGATAAATATTGATATGAATAATATGGACTTATAGTTGTTTGAAAAATACCAACCTCTGTTGTAGACTATGGGCTGAACTCAGGGAATAGCATAGTAAAATAGAAAAAATATTTACTCCATACATAATTAAATTATACAAAATCTAACACCTCATCTAAACTTGAGAGCAAAAAAATCGCACATTCATGATTTTTTGACATAACTAAAAAAAAACAAAAAATATTATGTTTCTGTAATGCAGATTCATAGTCTATTTTAATACCTATCCAGTGGTATCTGATTTGTCTTTCAATCATTACATAAAAATGCTTTTGTGGATCAATAACAAAAATGCATGTTTAGTAAAAAATTCTTTATTCAAGTATTGGTGTCAAAGTTATGAAATTAAAAGATAAAATTAATTTAAAGTTTGTTATTAATACCGAGTGTTCCCTCCCCTAGCCTGAATCACTGACTCCATCCGTGTTTTCATTGATGTTACTAGACTTTTGATAAAGTCTTGAGGAATAGCCTCCCATTCCTCTGCGATCGCCTGTTGCAGCTCCTGTAGAGTCGATGGAGGAGCATCTCGGCCTCGAACTCTTCTTTTCAGCTCGTCCCATAGATGTTCGATGGGATTGAGGTCTGGGCTTCGAGCTGGCCACTCCATAACGGTCACATCCACCTCTTGAAGGTACTCGATCACTATGCCAGCAGTATGCGGTCTTGCATTATCTTGCATAAACAGAAAGTTTTCGCCGATAAACCCAGCAAAAGGTACGACGTGGCTCTCGAGTACTTCCTCAATGTATCGTATGGAAGTCAATCCTCTTGATTGGCGACCAGTATTCGGTCCGGTGATGAAGGCAAGCTCGGTTTTTGCTTCCATAGACATGCCTCCCCAAAACATGATTGATCCACCGCCATAGGCGACACGTTCTGTTATGCAGCATTGGGCAAATCGCTCTCCCGATCTTCTATACACCTTCCCCCGTCCGTCGTTGCCATGCAAGCACATCCTGCACTCATCAGAGAACAGGACTGCACTCCACTGCTCTTCGGTCCAATTCAAATGGTCTCGAGCGAACTGAAGGCGGGCTTCTCGGTGGGCTGGGGTCAATTTCGGCCCGTTTGCTGGCCTGTGTGCAGTCAGGTCACCTTCTCTCAATCGTATTCTGACTGTCCACCGGCTAACTTCTACTTCACGAACTTCTTGAAGTCGTTGGCCCAGTTGAACTGCGTTCAAACGACGATTTCTTAAAGATGTCGTTATAAGAAAGCGGTTATCACGCTCTGTTGTAGCACGGGGACGGCCCGATCCTAGTCGCCGTTGGTAGCCACCAGTCTCTTGATACCTCTGGTATACACGCCGAACGGTAAATCGGCTCAAACTCAATTGTCGAGCCACTTGACTTTGCTTAAGCCCCGATTCAACAAGGGCAACCACTTGAGCGGCTACTTCTGGTGTAGTATCCATTTTCGTGTTCCGTTTGAAGCCAATATCAATAGAGAACCTTTCACACTGTACGTTGGTATGCAAATGATGACCATTCCCTCAATATGCACTCTTTTATACCTGCGATAAATCCCGCCGCCGGCCTTACCTGGATCGAGCGACATAAGGGGGTCTATTGTTTTGTTGCTAATGAGTTGTTTTTAAAGGTAAATGTCAACCCTTTATCAGTTCTGCGAATGCCTAGATTATGCACTTTAATTTAATTTGATTTTAATTTGCTGTAAGCTCCAAATAAAAAAAAAATTAACTTTTAAGTAAAAATGTGCGGATGTGCGATTTTATTGCTCTCAAGTGTATCATGTATTCTTCGGTATTATTATTTATAATGTCACTTTCGTCTTCCTGCACTTCGGCAATAACTTCACCTTCTTCATGAATTTTACTTACTTTAACTTCGTTTTGCTTGCTTTCTTCGCTATACTCTTCAATCTGTTTCTTTTACGTGCTTTATCTGGCTCAACAATATCTATTTGATTTAAATTTCCTTCCATTTTTTAAAAAAACACGAGAAGCGCAACCACAATCACAAAACTTTCGGGAAGACTGACGCCATATTGACAAGTTTGACGTTTTGTGATTGGTCGCAATAGACATGTGAGAATTTGAAATAATTTCTTTGTGGACTTACTAGAACTTGAAAAAAACTGACAAATTTAACCGTTTTGTTCAAGTCAATGCCTGTGACTTGTGAGCTTTTGAAGTGAGCTGTCAAGCATAAATTTAAAAGGTGAATACAACTAAATCAAAACGTCAAATTTTGTTGTAGGTGGACTTATGGCAGTTTGATATTTATCAACTCATATATGGTATGCAATTAAGTATTATCGATCTATCTATCCATTGTTTTTTTTTACTATAGTCTCTTTCATCTATATATAAAAACAAAGTTGAGTTAGTTACACCATTTATAACTCAAGAACGATTATACCAATTTTGATGATCTTTGATTTATTGGATTTATCCCTGTCCCGAATAGCAGAATAACTATTAAAATAACAGGAAAATTCACGCAAAAAAAAATTATGATGAAAATTAATTTTCACATAGATGCAGCTAATGGTGGTCGATTGACAATTCTATACATTGGCAGCCCGCGTCATATTCATGTCAAGGCGGTACGAAGTTCGGCGGGTTAGCTAGTTTTTAAATATAGAGATTGTATTATTATAAATGCAATGGACCTAATTCTATTTTCAAATTACTTTTTCAATTTACTATTTTCGAACCGTATTTACGGAGCTGTTATCGAGTTATCTGTGTTACCAACTTCAGAGCATGAGTAATGAAAAACAATAATTAGCACCAACGGATGTTTTTTTTAATAATAGGCATTTATGAATTTATCTTCAGTATTTACAAAAGGTCTAAATGCTTATTTTGCATTATATTAATAAAATTTTATCATCATTACCAAGCTGAACATAGACCTCCCTCATAGATTTCCAGAGCAACCGGTCTTGTGCTATTCTTTCATTATCTTTAATCATTCTTTTATAATGTTTCGCTCTTCTGCCTCGAATTAGTCCTCGCCTGCGCGTATATCGTAAGGAGTGACAGAGACAGATGCACAAGGTTATAAGGCCCATTGTGCCACCGCGTATAAGTCTTTAAGTTTTCTAGACAAAGTAATTGTGATTTGGTGTATAAATGAAGAGTTAGCTATCCATCTTCTTCTTCGTGTCGATATGGTTCTTATTATTTTAAATATCAAATGTTGTTTTGCCATACTTGGGCACTGCAACAGCGTTATCTTTGGCGGTACAAGTGTCTCAGGGTGCAAGAATAAAGGCACGATGGGCAGCTTAGTAAGTGTGCCATAGTCTGAGGGTCTTTATCACATGAACTATTTTATTTTGTTTTTTTTTATGATGATATGTGGTAACCTACAACAAAGTATTGCCTCTGCGCCTATCAACTTGAGGCATAGAGGCTATATCTATGAACTTTTATAACGAAGACCGACAGGGTGTTACGTCCTAATGAACTAATCTCTCAGTAAATCTTCTCGCTATTCAAGTCAAATAGCCAGCTATGCGCTGTTTAGCACTTGCGCAAGCGTGCCCTTTACAGACTAAATATTAGCCCCTTACCGAAGCGATTCGATCCACAAACACGATCTGAGTACCTCAAACCACCGCTTCTGCCAACATTCACAACAGCCATTAATCCTTGGAGTGGAAATCAGCAAGATGTGGAACACTCAGGTCTTTCTATCCCGGCAAAATAGATTTTCTATTTAAAAAATTATGATATATTATATCTACGCAGGCCTGTGAATTCAGAGGCAAGTTCAATCATGCATGTTCACTTTTTGCATAGCAGTTAAGCATTTACGTGACAGTGACATACACACCTTCGAATTTTTAGTATTAAGTTATGCCGATTTTCTTACAATGTCTTTAAATCCCCACCGCTACTACCCCATCAGTGCGTAGAGTCCTTATAACTGGAAAAATACTACATAATTTTTTGAATAGAAAATCTATTTTGCCGGGATTTTAACCCACAACCTCCAAAAGTTACCTAGGTAATAAAGTAAACTTTTATAAATTAATGTTTGTAAAATAAAAACGGAAAAAAATTACTTTCGCCAAACCTAGAACGTGGTAGACGCAGTGTAGGGCATCATTTGAGAGTTTTCAGAAAGTCAATAGAATAGGGAACACCTTTGCCTTTAAGGCTCTTCAATGGCAACCAAAAACTCGAAAAATGCTTTGTAGGGCATTATTATAGAGGTATGAAGTTAGTAGAATAAGGAAGACACGCTGTGAACTTCGACTAGTCTAAGGCTTTTATTCTCAGTAACTCAAACCATGTAAATAACATCACATTGTTCGGGCATTGATTGCATTGAAGAGGTCACGTGAAGTCAGTAGAGACCACAGATCTGTATATAGAGACCAGTTCTACATACAGATCTTAGAGCTTCAGTTGTAGATGTAGACTTATTATGGTATTTTAAAGTTAACAGCACACAAACCACGTAATAACGAGTAGTAGTCTTACTCTACTACTCTTAATAATAAAAGTAGCTCGCTCGGGGAAGTACTACCATCATACCTATGTTTTACCACCAAGCAGCATTGCTGTGTTTCGGTTTGAAAGGTATGGTTGCTGGTGAAATTACAGGTATATGAGGCTTACAGTATACTTCTAGCTGATAGACGCAGAGCAGTGCATCGTAGGACGTCTTTCTAAGGTGCGTTACCTACGAGACAATTCTTTGTTATAAGCGATGGTTACCACTTAACATCAGGTGGGCCTATATTCTAGTTACATCTCCAGGTCATATAAAAAAATATATCACGACAAAAAATTACCATCACGATGTTGTCCCCGTTCATACTCCAAATCCTGCTTACTCCACGCCGCACCCATTAATCCCGGCTCCCCACAAAACATGTATTTATAGCCGACCGTTTACGTACAAAATAACCGATTAATTTTGTAAATTGTAACGATTTAATACTAGAAGTACCAGGAGCGCAGGGGCAGCGCAGATGTCTGCGAAACAAATCGATTCGACCTTTAAGCGATGCGCCGGTGGCGCCGAATGGCGGATTGAGATGTTGCAGTCTCAATGTTGGAAGCAAAAGAAAAACTAAAAATATTTTAACAGAACCTTCATAAAACAGAAAACCGAAAATATCACATTAAAGTAAAATACGCAATTTAGTTTACTTGGATGACATATTTTCCAGTTATTTTGATTTACAAACAAAACTACTGAACTGATTTTGATGCAATTTCATATAATAACATGTCTCCATAACACATCGATGTGCGTCTCTAAAGTAAAATTTTACACATAGATAAAAATTTGGAGAGATGAAAATATTTGTCAAGAACCGAGATTCGTACCCAACCTCTTGTGTTTTAGCCGGCTCACCCAGTTCATTACAGAAGTCTTGCTTCATTATCATTTTGAAAATCTCCCTAATTTACCAACAGCAGGTCGATCGTACGACCGATACAAGGATTAACGGCTGCAAGACCAAATGAAATTATTTGTCCTATCCACCACTCTATCTTCATGCCTTTACTTGCTAGGGTTGCCAACAGAAATATCTATTTATTTTTTTAAGTTGAAATAAAATTGTCATCGAGAGTATAAATAAAATAAATAAAAATAAATAAATATTGCTGGACATGTCACACAGCGCTATCTAGCCCCAAACTAAGCAGAGCTTGTACTATGGGAACCAGGTAACTGATAGAATACTTATATACCTTTTTTTTGTAAAAACATACTTATCATTATAATATATATAGAAAAACATCCAGACATGTAAAACATGTGATTTTTAACCACAAATATAAACAACACAAAAGTATTCGAGCAACAAAACTGCTTCTAAATTTCTATGTGATCAATCGCTTCCTAAATAACGTATAACATTTAGGAATTTAAAAACGTTTTCGCTTTTTGCATGGCTAAGAACTGTTTACCCCTTCAATCTTTAAAATAATTAGGTGTAGCCCTACGATAAATTCCCTTCAAACAATTTGCGGCGATCATATTGAGATCTTTTCTATCTGGCGCGAAGCTGCGAGCCGCTAAATTGAACTAACTGTAACAGTGGCTCACTGTAGGTACTGCTTTTATTACATACATACTTGTAGGCACTCACGACTTCGATTCTCATGAAAGGTAAAATATACTTTCTTGATGAAAGGAATCATAAAATATATGAATATGGCATATTCATATCCAGGCTTAAAATGATTACCTTAGGCAAAATAAATATAAATAAATATTAAATATTGCTGGACATTTCACACAGCGCTATCTAGCCCAAATTAAGCAGAGCTTGTACTATGGGAACCAGATAACTGATAGAATACTTATATACATTTTTTTTAAAAACATACTTATAACATACTAAAAGCAGGGTGATCCACTATCTCCCATTCTCTTTACAAGCACCCTCGAGGAAGTGTTCACAACATTATCTTGGGCAACAAGGGGCATAAACATCGGTAGCACCTAACTAACTTACGTTTTGCTGATGACATTGTCCTTTTTGCCCAAACAGCACATGACTTACAAGAAATGCTCCAAGAACTGAGCGCGGCAAGTCTTGAGGTTGGACTGCAAATGAATCGGTCGAAGACGCAAATAATGACCAATGCCACGAAACGTAGGGTCGAGGTAGATGGGCAGGAAATACTATATGTCGATGAATACATCTACTTGGGCCAGTTAGCAAGCTTCGAAAACAGGCATGATAAGGAAATAGATCGCCGCATCGAAAATGCCTGGAAGAGCTACTGGTCCATGAAGGCGCACATGAAGGGTGACCTTCCTATGAATCTGAAGCGCAAACTCATCGACATGTGTATCCTGCCTATCCTCACCTACGGAGCGCAAACATGGTCATTAACCGAGCTGCAGAAGTCCAAGCTCAAGATTTGCCAAAGGGCAATGGAACGCAGCGTTCTAGGATTCCGGAGAGCCGATCGGGTGAGGAATACCACGCTTCGTTCATTGACTGGCATTGCCGATGTGGGAGCCAAAACCGCGAAGCTCAAGTGGGATTGGGCCGGGCACGTGAGTCGAATGCTTCCGGAGAAATGGGCCCACATTGTAACAGATTGGGTACTGGAAGATGGACAGCGACGTCGGGGTCGGCCGCGAAAGCGTTGGCGTGACGACATCAATGGATTCGAGAAGGAATGGTGGGAATCTGCCAAGGATCGTGATAGGTGGAAGGAGTTGAGGGAGGCCTTTGCCCAGCAGTGGGAAAATGTAGGCTAGTTAAAAAAAAAACATACTTATAATATATAGAGAAACAACCAGACCCGGAACAAATATCTGTAGATAATGCAAACATTTGTTCCGCAGCGGGGATCGAACCCGCTACCTCCTGCGTCTCAGCCGGCTATTCGCCCACTGCACCACGGAGGTTGTCAAAAAATTTGTTTACGTTTTATTTCCTATCCCAAACTGTCCTAGGCAGAGGCCTCTTCCTTCCACTTGACATGACTCACGATTCAGTGCCAGATCCTACCGATCCCTCTGGAAGACATCGAAGTCGTTACGCCAGCGCTCAGGCCTTTCTCGGCGTCGTTTTTCATCTTTAGGAATCCATTGAAAACAAAATAATTAGGTGTTAAGATATTTCTAGCTTAAATTGCGTGCCTACCGCGTCTACTAAAGTTAGCTCACATTAGATCCAAAATTATACTGCAATGAATGTTTTCTTTCATGTGATTAATGAAGCGCGCAATTTAAGACTCGCGAAGATGTCTATACCAACTTAGTATACAGAAAGCTTTAACTTTAAAAAAAAAAAAAGACATAGTATCCAGTGCATTCAAAGGTTGTTTGGATGAGATTGCTTTTAGCAATAAAACCGCCAATTTCTATCTATCATCATGTAAAATCGGAAGCTTCGAGATGATAACTAACAAGCTCAGCACTATGTGATCATTTGTTTATTTACCTGAGGCTTAGCAAGACTGACTTTTGCTAGATGTTTGTTAGTTCTGGTCCACCCACAAAAAAGAGCTCTTCTCTATACCTACTAAAGTTAAGCTATAAACTCTGAAACCATTGTGGGCTCTCAATGAACTTAATCTCATTATTCGTAAGTCAATAACCTACTCCAAATTCTTTTAAACCAGTTTTTGCGGTACCTTTGTTGTCACAAACGACATATTCTAACTGCATCCGGGTTCCGGCAAAAAGCTGGTGATCGATTTTTTACCCAATTTATTTATTGAATACAACGTCCACACCAATAAAGAAACGCCTCGTGATTCTATTTTTATAACGTAGCTTCCGAATTGTATTTTATTAATTGTCTTTTAAAAGTAACACGCTTGGTTTTGTAGTCACTGGAATTATTAGGTTTTTATACGTTTTTGCGGACAAAGAGGTTTTAGGACGTTTGAACTCTGCTTCAAGTAGTTTCCACCAGTGGTGTTGTGAATATTCGCATCCGCAAATGCGGAGCTTCCGCATCGATTTGGATATCTGCATCTGCATCCGCAATAATCGATGCGGATAAGAGCGTAGATTTCGGTGACAAGATCCGCTTGTCCGATCCGATCGTGACAAAATGCTTTTAGCATTAAGTCCTCCCTCCATCTGTGCATTTTTCTGTTTGTGCAATAAAAAATTAAAACAAACAAACAAACGCGCTTGTTATTGTTTTTCATTTGTATCTCGTAAATCAATCATAATGTGTTTACTTGCGCTTATCGTATGAACACTGATATTTTTGAGTGTTATTGTGAGTATACAGTGAGTATTGTATGTTCAGCGAGTTTTCTGCAGTTAAAAGTTTATATTTTTGTTTTATTTCTGCAAGAAAACGAAGGGATGGGAACCTTCAAAAATTCGCATCGGCATCCGCGTTCGCGGATGTCATAAAATCTGCATCCGCAACATCCCCGGTTTCAACTAGAGACTAATTTTGCTGACTTGTCTGGTGTGCGCGGGGTATGAAAAAGGATACGAAAAGAACATAAAATCAAGCTCGGTTTATCTCGGCAAAACATTTGCTAACAATTGGTTCATCGGTCATGAAATCTGTGTCCGTTTTGGGTGGACAAAATTCGTTAATTATTTCGTATTTACACCTGTTTTTGATAGTTGAAAATTCGTTATAAAGAGGTTGTTCGCAAAAAATCTTCGCAATGTAAAGGTATATTTTACATAGACTCATAAGGATATTTCAAGGGGATTACGAAGAATTTGTTAAATCGAGGAAGTCGTTATATTGAGGTACGTTATGCTAAGGTTGCACTGTATTACACTTAACTGGAGCTTCTAAATACTTTTTGTTATGTTTAGTTTATTCAAGCATTTCTCCCGATTACTAGGGTTGTTGCAATTAGCAAAGACCGCAACACCTGATTATTTTATTAGTACACCGTACAATGTTTCAGTATCTATTTGCCGCGATCTCAAACACCCAATTGGAGGTAGACAATCATAAATACCGTCCGAACACAGCTACTGGGAAGTAGTAGCTAGCTCACTCTTATTAGGGCTACTAGATTACGAGCCTAACGAATCACAGAAAACTTTTAATGTGTAACATCTTTCCTCTCGCTTTAAGGGAGTGATTTTGGCAAAAGGGATGGAAATGTGTAACAGGAACCCGCGGAAGCGCTTTGGCCAAGAAGTGCACGCTATTTAATTTGACCAATGCGCGGTGGTAAAATGTTTTTCACTACGAGACTATATTATGGCCTCTTTCATTTAATAGAAATAAGGCTTAGTCATGGAGGTTGTACTTCATCATAGCATATTATAAATACAATGAGCCTCATTCTAATTTTATATTTATTTACGGTTAATCGCATTTACGGAGCCGTTATCGAGTTTTCAATGGAGTGATGAATTCGGTAGATAAGATTAAGATTTGTTTTGTGTTTTCTATTATGTTTGTATTTTTTTGTTTATATGTTGTACAATAAAAATGATATAACACATCCTAAGCGACTACTGTAAGGCTATTTTTTTTTAATTTATATTACCTGTAGATGGAACAAGATTATGGCCCACCTGATGTTATGTGGTAACCATTGCCTGTAACAAAGTATTGTCTATTGAGTCACGCACCTTAGAAACGTGCCCTACGATGCACTGCGTCCATCAACTTGAGGCATGCATGAGTATGAGGTGTAAAGCCTCATGTGTTTGTAATTTCACCGAGAACCATACCGTTCAAACCGAAACATAGCAATACTGCTTGGCGGTGAAATAACCTGAGGGGATGGTATAGATAGGTGTTAAATTCTAGTCCCAGGTACTATAATAGTATTTTACTTAGCTTATGCTGCAACTTGCCATCAGGCGCTGTTAATTCATCTTCAATTGATAGATGCTAAAATCCTCAATATTGCAATCTAAAATTATCGCGAATTACGCAAAGGCTTAGCGTCTAAAGCGTCTTAACACAAATTGAGATTTTACTGTAGCATGAATCATCACGACTTATCCTATTCGGCAAAAACATTGAGATAAATTTTAGCGAAAACTACTCTAGAGCTTTACGAATCTATTAAATTATGCAACTGAAGCCGAAAAGCAAATGAAAATGAATCAGGAATTAAAAATGTTCACATATCTAGCATTAGTTAATTAATCGAAATGCAAGAAGGATAAAAGGAATATAGTATAGGGTCCTTCAATAAGGGCGTTTTAAAATTTGTAAAGGGTCAGCAACGCGCATATTAACTTTCGTGTTACAAACGTCCATAGGCTACGGTAACCACTTACCATCAGGTGGGCCGTACGCTTGTTTGCTACATCTAATTAAATAAAACAAAGTCGGGTTAGTTACACCATTTATGAATCAAGAATGGTTGGATCTATTTTGAAGCTCTTTGATTTGTTAGATTTGTCTCCGCCCCGAATAACAGAATAACTATGATGACGACCTCGGTGGCGTAGTGGGCGAATAGCCGGCTGTGACGCAAGAGGTTGCGGGTTCGATTTCCGCCGCGGAACAACTGTTTGCATGATCTACGGATATTTGTTTCGGGTCTGGATGTTTTTCTATATACTATAAGTATGTATTTACAAAAAATATATATTAAGTATTCTATTAGTTATCTGGTTTTCATCGTACAAGCTCTGCTTAATTTGAGGCTAGATAGCACTCTGTGAGATGTCCAGCAATATTTATTTTATTTATTATATTTTACTATTAAAATATTGGAAAAATTCATGCAAAAAGAAATTATGAAGAAAACTAATTTTCTCATTATATAGATAATGATGGCCGATTAACAATTGTACCGGTAACGTAGGTACATTGGCACTCCGCGTAATATGCATGTCAAGGCGGTTCGAGGTTCGCTGGGTCAACTAGTTAGTAATAAAAAATAATTATCAATAATAAATAGTAAACGCATCATGCTCCGGCAAATACCTATCTTTATGGAGTGTACCAGCAGTTTCCCTGAGGATGTGATCTTCGTGACAAACGGCCATTAACTAGTGCTCCCTGCGACATCTGGTGAGGTATATCGCCTATCTCTAATGGGGTGCTAGATTGGCTTGTTTTAGTAATAGCTGGTAAAATAACATTTGCAAACTGTTTACCGAACGGTCGATATTAGTTTTACCATTGAAAAACCTAAATTCTACTAAGAAAACTTTTGTGATTTAATTCAATTATTACTGTTGTAATTTTTTTTTTAATTAGGTATACTTACCCATAATCAGGAACGTCAAACTCATTTAGTTGTATGTACGGGCACTGGAAACTGCGACACAGTATTTTACTAATGCAGTGTTCACATTGTTTTAGTTACATGTAAAAAGTTCACTGAAATAAATAAATTACAAATTACAAAATTGTCATTTTGTCTAGCTTGTAAGGTATAATAAATAATTTACATTCATTCATTCGTTCATCTGTTGCATCTATGCATAAATACGTGAAGATAAAACTTTGTAGGTAACAACTTTATGGATGATTAAAACCTGGATTACCACATAGGCTACTTTTTATTCAACAAATCAGTTCCCATGGGATAAAAATGGGGTGTCAATTCAAGTTGCAACAGCGAGTTTAGCTTTATTTCTAGGTTACCCACACATTTAGAAGTGTAACGAGTACGAAGTCGCGGGCAACAGCTAGTCTTTAGAATAAAACCCAATAAATAACAGCAGAAGATTTAAAAAAACTAGTATTATTAATAACAAAGATATTCAATCTAACAAAATAAATATTATAAGTAATTTATTTACAGAAAAAAGTACCTATTTAAGTATTATATTAGTTATCTGGTTTGCTTAGTTTAGTTTGTCTTTGCTTAGTTTGGGGCTAGACAGCGTTGTGTGAAATGTCCAGTATTTTTATTATTAATTATTATGAATTACAGTCGATGACTATGCACTGGAACTAGATAATTCATATAAATACGAGAATGATCACGTACCGTTTTATCGAGGTGAAACGCACTTACGCTCACAGCGGAGACGGGCCAATTTGTAATAAGTTACTTCATTTTTTATAACTTGAACTTTCTTGGTCTCTTTAGGTACATACTGATCTAAAAGTGTCTGTTGATTTTGACTTTTTTGGTTACCTTAAAGTAACTTTAATGCACAATTATTACTGATGTATTAAAGCAATTTAAATTATAAATGCAAGTCGCAAATAAATTAACAATCAAGATTATGGCGATGTAGAAACTCTATTGTGTTCAACGTGAAATCTATCATTTTACACAATGTAGGCACTCTTATTTGTATCTAGACTAACTTCCGCCAACGGCTTCGCACGTGTGGTCTGTCAATAAAAAGTGGCCTATGTTCAAAATCGGTTTAATCGTTACGACGTGATTGCGTAAAAAACAAACAAACATCCAAACTTTCGCATATATAATATTATTAGTGTGATATCTAGATAAGTAAGCTGTAGCTCATAACTCTATATTTTAGTATTTTCTCAATATTTTTATCTTAAATCTACACAACGAATAATTATTCTTTCAGAAGTTGAATCATGATTATGCAGAGTATAAATAATAATAAATAAACAATGCTAATGCTAACTACACAGCGCTATCTAACCTAAAACTAAGCAAACCTTGTACTATGAGAAATGATAGTATACTTACATGTAATATAATAATTTGTAATACATACATAAAATATATAAAAACTGTATTTAGTATTGATTTATTTGTAAAATTTCAGCCCCGCTTAATATAGACATGTATTTAAATTATCATTTTAATTTTGCAAAAACAGCAGGGAAAAAATATAATTTTTTTAATAATTGACCCTCTTTTAGTGAGACATAAAATAAATCAAACAAACGATACTTTAATCTGTTTGGAGCTACGCAAAAATTGTTTGAGATGTAGAAATTATGTTTGATAGATCCATGTTGGGTCCCAAAACTAAGAGAAATAAAAATTTAATAATAAAGTGAATTATTAAATATAATAATAATACATTTTTAACTTTGGAGGCACATAAAAACCACCAAATCTGTAGCCGCGGTGTAGGTTTTTGGGGTGGGCTCAGCACTCTCGCGTGGTCGCCCCTTAATGTCGCTTTAAAGTACACATTTTCAATAGATCAATTAGACTCTTGAGGATCAAATAATATTGTATCCTTAATATACTCAATTCTGGAAACGAGAAATTAAATCGTTATTTTTAGAAAAATTACCTAAATTCTTCCCCAATGTTTTTCTCGAAAGTCTAAATACGTTTTTCCAAATGATATGAGCATTATTTTACTTTATGTACTATTGTAAGATTGTGTAAAAACTTACCTTTTCTCCTTTGATTTCAGATTCTCTGAACCGCGATGGAATACAGAGATAGTGGGTAAGTACCACCATAGTTCATGCAAATCTAACAGATCTACCAGGCAATTAATAAGAGTTAACAATGAAGCTAGAAATATAGCTCTGATTGAATTTAAACATTGTTCAAATATAATAAAATTACCTGTATATGGAAGTAATAGGAATATCTAACACTGAGATAATAGGGCTAACAAAATAAATACAATATTAGGTTAAAATTAATATTGGTACATACAATGAACTTGTTCAAAGTCGACAAAGAGAAATGACTCTGGCAGTAACCAAATCTTCTTCTTCTTCAGGCCTTTCCCCATTTTTGATCGAGCGAAGCGAGATCTCCAAATCAACTTGGGCAAATCGGCATTGTATGTATGTATGTATGTCTGTTTGTCCGAGGATAACTTTCGAAGCGTTTATCCGATCATCGTGAAATTTGGTTTATAGATAGGTATTGATGGCACAATTTTGGTGTGACTAAATGAGCTAAAAATGTGTGGGGGTTGTTGAGATATTAGGGTAGAAGAGGGGTATAAAAAAACAAAATGGAACTATCCGATCAAGTGGTACGTTTAATAAAAGGTATTTGTGAGTACATTTTGACCCCGTTTTTATTTTTAGTTTAATCTTTGTAGTTTTTAAGTTATTAGCCATAATAAAAACGGAACTTTGACAAAATTCAGAGTACACCAGTGACCTCACAGTGCTGAAATTTGGTATTCGTGTAGTTTTAGTGACACAAATATAGGCAAAGTCTGAAATGCAGAATAAATGCAATTTGTACCCCAGACAATTTAACTTACTAACATGATTGTAGGTCAACAATTGGTTAGGTATTTCGTGGCACTATTTTGATAGTCGAAGATTACGAATAATATTTTATTATTTTTATTGGAGACTCGCAAGATCTCAGTTCGGGGCGAACCACTAGTTATTTGGGGTCGGCTCTCCAATCGCTTGTCTCCAGATATTTTGTCTTTTCTGGATAGTCAATGGGTGTATATTGTCACTCTCCAGGTCTTTCTTTATTACAGCCATCATTAGTCAGGGTCTTCCCCGCTTTCTCGGTCCGATCGACTCTGACTACTCGAGAACTATTCGAGTCGTATGGTCTACCGGCCTCCTCATGATATGGCCGTACCATCGTAGTAGTAATCCCAACCAAATCGTTATCGGTAATTTTAATACAAAAATGCACTTTTCTCGATTTAATATTCATGTCATACCTTTTACAATGTATATAATTTTGAAATGTTTTTCTTTTTAACAATGTTTTATTTTATAAATAAATCAGAGGACTTAAAAATAATCCTCTAGAATTTCCGTGTCTATTCTGAGCCCTTACCCTTAAAAAACATACATCCTCTTACCCAGTTATTCAGTGAGAATTGTTTCTTACAAGCTAACCGACCACTTTACAACAATAACGAAAAAGAAAAATCCTTTATTCCATACAAACCACTAAATTCATGTAAAGGTGCATTTGTAACATGATTATTTAGATCCAAAGACTTATATGTCCTGGAGGTCCTCGAAAAGCCTGAAAAAATATAACAACTTCTGATTATTAAGACGCATTGAGAAATTATAAGTTTTGAAGTTTATAAGGAAGGGTCTTATTCAATTTATTATAAAACTAGTAACTTAATAGATCACAGGTCATTGTGTAGTATAAATAACTACGCAGTAGCAATTTTACAGAAAAACCTAATACAATAATAAATTATCGATGTAAAGGCGGTATCAGACGGTTCACTCGAGTGAACATTCACACGAATGCATGCTTCATTTTTCTTTCATTCCATGTTCACACGACTTACTGCGAATGACAAAGAAAAGAACGTTCATCTGTTACTTACTTTAAATATGTCATCGGGTGAAGTCGTGCGTCTCGGAATCCGTTTAATTTGTGATCATTTAATCCAAAAGTTAGTAAAAAAGAAGCATAGAAAACGTCGACGTTGGTGGGTGCGGCCATGGATTGAAAGAAGAAATATGTTTGGAGCTTCGAATACACTGTACAGTGTAGGCACATATATATCGTCAGCAGAGCAACCACTTTTAGTAGACTGCTTTATTTTTGTTAATTCAGTTGTAAAGCGGGTCCGTATAGTTTTTATTTTATGTTTGATGTCTTCTTCAGTAACCTCGAGGTTTAAATCACTAATTAGGGATTTTATAGCCTTTGTACGTAAAGTTCTATCCTTGTATTCGTCAAGTTTGTGGTTCCATAAACATTGATAATTCTTAAAATGTTCCAAAAACAGCAGCGTACTTTGATCATTCCACTTGAACACCATTTTGGCGCCAATTTTCCGTGACGCAACTGGACGTGCGTCTGCTACCGAGCTCAAGACAAAATGGCCGAATCCGAGTGAACGTTCTCTCTGTGTGCAGACCGTTCATTTTTCGTTCATTCGCAGTTGGAGTGAAAGATGCCGAATGATAAAATCTAACATCGTCGGATCGGTTCATTAATGAATTCATTCGGCACTCTTGTTTCATTTAGGGTTCAGACAAATCATTTCGAGTGAAAGATGCCGAATGAAAGACAAAAATGAACGAAAAGTGAACCGTCTGATACCGCCTTAAGTATATAGATTATTTTAATATTTTACTATTATCAAAGTGTCACATCATATTACGTGATAAAAGCCAATTCATAAGAAATTAACTAGCTGTATTGTATTCACGATTAGGTTAAATTAATCAACGAGTTGTTGCTATAATAACCTAATCTAACAGAAATACACTTTGAAAAAGCAACAGCCTACACCTGCTAGACTAAAAACCTACTATAATTTAATAAAATATGGTTTAGAATTCCTTGGTAACGGATTATACCCCCAAGCAAATATGAATAGAAAATTGTCGCATGAAAAACGACTGTATTATTTTGCAATGACGATAACAAATCGTTTTGAATTAATTTCCCTATGATAACTTTATTCAAATGTCATCGCCCGTCTTTATATACCCGTCAGGGCTACCAATAAATTCCTTCAGGAAACAATTATTAGGTGAATATTTTTACAATTTGTCAGGCACGGGTACTATTATTTATAACACTGTATAACACTGGGGTATCATGTTTGAAACATGGCAGTCAATTTAGGTTTTGACGCGATTGTAATGAGCTTTCATAGTAGTAATAATATATTATAATAATGATATACAATAATAATGGTTTACTTCAAAGACCTCGCTCGCGTTGTACTTCGTTAAAAATGTCTGTATGATATTCCGGGCATCGTGCAAGTTGATGGATGCATCACACGTTTCTAAGGTGTGAGCTACGAGGCAATACTTTGTTACCATCAGGTGACATTATGCTTGTTCCATCTCCATGTCGTACAAATAATAAAAATACAGAAAAAAATAATGCTGGAGATTTCACACTGCCCTATCTATCCCCAAACTAAGCAAAGCTTGTGCTATGGGAACCAGATAACTGATTTAATACTTATCATTATTATAAATACGGGATTTATCACGTACCGTCTTATCGGTGTTTCGATCGACAATAGATAATAATAATAAATAAAAAAAATATTTTTATCACAAAAGATTCTAGGAAGGACAATGTTTCGGTTCAAGTAGTGAACCTTCATCAGGGTGAGTGCGATCCGGTATTCGGAACGGATCGCACTCACACTCATGAAGGTTCACGAATTGAACCGAAAAATTGTCGTTCGAAACACCGATAAGACGGTACGTGATAAATCCCGTATGATGATTGAAATAAATCACGAAAGTTTTCTGATATAATACTTGGTTATATACATTTTTATGGTCAACGGCGTTACCTATTTCTGCCACCAAGCAACATTGCTCTGTCGGTTCGAAAGGTATGGTTGCCGTTCAAATTACAGACATGAGGCTTTTCACCTGTTGCCTCAAGTTTATAGACGTACGGCAGTGCATTGTACAGTACGTTTTTAAGGTGCGTGACCTACGAGGCAATACTTTATTATAAGCGATGGTTACCCTTAACATCATGGCGTATTCTATATCCAAATCGTAATAGAAAAAAAAGTTAAATGTGGCTAGTGGCAAGGTCTGAAACCCAGGGCCTCTGATGGCCTCTGATGACTACTTGTCATCGCTGGGAGCAACATTTATTTCAATGTGTTACACGATTGCGCAGGGGGGTAATGTTTTACCAAGTGTCCTTGAGCCAATGAACACATGCATTAGTATTAATGGAAAAATTACTTGTTTAAAAATGTCAAAAGCAATTGAGAACGGCTTCACCCATAACAAAAATTGATATCTTGTAATTTAACCACATTTAATGCAATAAAATATCATTTAAGTTCATATTCATTTAATTATTCAATATCATTTTAATTAAAATTCATTTAATAATAGGTACAAGCAATTTATATACCTTCTCCAATTTTACGGCATCTTCGTCGTAGCTTCTCAGCTCTCAGGTGAATATCTGGCTACTTTCAATAGTAATTGCCCGAAAGGTTGGCTTCTATCGTGCTATTGTAGTCCGGCTGGCATTTCTACTTGCGCAAGCGCAGGCTATTCTGGCATTTACAGTTTGTGAAATTAACGTTTATAATTGTTTAAACAATATAATATTCTGAACTATTTTCTAGGTACTAATTGCAACATACAAGGTGCCTTTGAACATGTTAATCCAAAAGGAATGATTCTAGATTAGTAGTTGTAGGTATTTTTAATCATACTAACATCTAATGTATCATATTATTTCTCTGTGCTAATATTATAAATCGAAAGTAACTCTATCTATCTGTTTACTACGATTTCTATTTCATTTGGTATATAGATAGATTAAGACCAATTTAGACATAGGCGAGGTGACATACCACGCGTGCAAAGCAGCGGCCGAAAGCTTGTAATATGATACATTCGAAAGTAACTCTGTCTCTCTGTTTATTCAGAGATACAGATAAGACGATTAGACACGATGCCTACCGTACCTATGAACTTATAATATCCTACTATATCGATTAATTTAATTTATCACGCGACAACTTGACTTAAATACTCTTATTATCGAAGCAGAAAGATATCTGCAACTGAACCGAAATTTATTCAGTTATAGGCTTGGGTAACAATGCCTATTAAGTATCTTAATATGATTTGGGAGTCGTCAAATCATACAAATACGTCATTAAACACTGGAGTACTGTTCTCACCTCTGGGGCGAATTAGCGAAATACCAGCTAGAGGCTCTAGATTCAATTGAGAGGAGATCCAAGAAGCTCATTTACAATGACGAGTTAGCAGATGCAAGGCTCCACAGCCTCGAGCATCGTCAAAAGGTTGCAAGCCTCTCGGTTTATTATCGGATGCATTTTTGAGAGTGTGCTGCGGAGCTTTTCAACCTGATCCCACCATCCCCATTCTATCATCGGACAACCAGACGCTCCGCAATGTGCCACCGTCAGACATACCATACGCACAAAGCGGTACTCTTACACCTTTATTAAGCGCACCGCCAAGGAGTGGAACGCCTCGCCTGAGTCTGTGTTTCCTGATAACTACAACCTAGGGGTCTTCAAGTCGCGAGTGAATAGATTTCTTCTAGGCAAGCGTGTACCATCGTAGACTGCATCGCGCCATCAGGCGAGATCGTGGTCAAACGCTGGCCTATAATTTACAAAAAATAAACATGGTTAGTCGCTAATTACGTTTAGAGATCGTTATGCAAGCCGGGGTAAGTATCAGAGAATATGGCATTCAAGGTCTTGAGTATAATAAATGATCAATGGTAAGCGACGCTGTTAAATAGACATTACTTCACCCACTTTAACTGAGCAGGTGCTGTCCACAGTTACAAAATGCGCAAATTCTCATAACTTGTAAACTCAGAGGGTATTAGTATGTAGTGTCCCACTTGTTGCCCTGCAGTGCCTGCCTTCCTGCCCTCCAGTCTTCTCTATTTTGGGCATTGTGGACCGATCCTGTAAATGGACATGAATTTTGTATCTCCATCTTTGCCGCGAAATCAGGGCGCCAACCACAATCTTTTAGAAAACCATCATATTCATTACTTCGATTTCAATCACAAAACTTTTAAACATTACTGTTATAATCCTAATAATGTTGTATATTTAGTGCTTTCTATTGATTACACCACGTTCAGTATAAAACATTGCGAAAATAAACACGATTTCTTACCTTTTAGGATAATTTTACGCTTTATTTGAACTCTAATATGAAACGTTTTGAACGATTTATGGTGACGTCACCAAAACTGCTTCGCCTTTACAATAATAAAGTAAGCTTACTATATGAGGGTCATGGTACCAAATGTCAGTATAATATTATTTTAATATTGCTTTGAGGTTGGCCCCCAGACCGATTCAGAGGGTAACACTACAAAAAAATGAAAACACCTTAAAAAAATCTTAAAATAATTTGGTAAGGATTTTTTTAAATACGCGATAAATAGTGTTTACTTTTTTGTGATAACAATGAGATTCTTTAAGTCCAGATTGAACTAGTTCTTTTTAGACTACCGTACCTAATCTTAACACCATCAGGCGAGGTAGTGGACAAACGATAGTCTTTAACAAACAAGTAAAATTAAATATTAAAAAAACCCCCGACACATAAATTATACATGTCCATTGTACTTGTTGATTTGTGGATTTTTATTTTTATGTTTGTTTCTTCTGTGTATTTTCATTCATTCATTAAGTTAGTTTTTAATAATCGGTAATATAAATGTTAATCTAAATATTAATAAATAAAACAAACTAAATAAATAAACACATAAAACACCCGTCAAACCACGTAAAGCTAACTTAGCTAACACTAAAATAGATGAACTAGAAACAACTAAAATACTAAAACCTAATATACAATTGACGAATGAAAGAAGAGTGCACGCGGCGGTAATGCGGATGTTGAGATGGATGTGTGGGGTAACGAGAATGAATAAGATAAGAAATGACTATATTAGAGGAAGTTTGAAATTATCGCCAGTGATAGAAACATTAAGGAGTAAGAAGCTAGCGTGGTATGGGCATGTCATACGAAAATCATGTGATTAAAAGAGTGTTAGGTATGAGTGTGGATGAATATAGAAGTAGAAGAAGGCCGAAGAAGAGATGAATTGACTGTGTGAAGAATGATAAGGGTATAAAAGAAGTGACAACGGAGTTGACGGCTGATAGAGAGATGTGGAGGAGGATATATGTTGTGCCGACCTCGCGTAATGAGGGAAAAGGGCAGGAAGAAGTAGAAGACAAATGACGAATATTTCAATGACATTTAAATAATTACATGATGCTTACCTACTATCTACTTTGACAATTAGATTTAAATATTTTTTTTTCAAATTAATTTAAATTAAATTAAATAGTCATTTATTTCAGATATCCATGATCCATATGTTAATAGTATAAAGGTTCTTATAAACTATGTTAGTAAATTAAAGTGAAAAATTACATTAAATTATAATGATATTAAAATTAAAGTTAATTTAAAACTAAATCAAAATTATATTAAAATTATACTAAAATTAAATTGAAATTATATCAAAATTAAATGAACTGAAATTAAATTTAAAAATCTATGTTGGTTTCTAGAACACAGAAAATAAAACATAAATGAAACAAAAATGAAACAAGTATAAAATAGGGACTGGGTGAAAATAGAATCTGCCATTTCTTTTCTGCCAAGGGTGACTAATTGAGGAAATTACTTCCTTCATTAGTCACCCTTCGCACAAAGCACCTCCAGAGCGGAGATGTGCAGCACTCAGCCACCGTCCTCAGGATGCTGTTGCGGCTGTCCCGAACTCTGCTCATCAGCGATGCCGTTTTTTTGCGCATGATGGCGTGAAAGCCATCTGTGTGATAATACGCAAACATCCCCGATGCACTGCAGTATCGGGGCAACCGCAACATCATCCGGAAGATGTTATTATATTGGATGCGTAGGACATCCAATGATCTTTTGGTATGTCGGACCCACAGACTTCCCGTGTACAAGCTCTGACAGTAGGCTTTAAAAAGCGTAACTTTAACTTGTTCAGAACAACGGGAAAATCTGCGGGCCAACATGTTACCTCGGACCGCCAATGCCCTACGCTCCCTCTCAATATCTTCATCGTCTTTAAGGTCATCGGCAAGAAAATGTCCCAGATATTTAAATTTCGTAACACGATTTAAGTTCAAGCCGTTTAGGGTTATATTCAGTGTATACCCGGGACATTTACCGACGGCCCTAAAGACCATGTACTCGCTTTTTTTCGCATTATAAATAAGCCCGTGCTCAACAGCATAGGCCTCGCAGACCCCCAACAATTCCCTGAGACCCCCCACCATCAGCATCGTCGGGCTCAGCAGCACCATGTCATCGGCGTAACTAATGTTGTTAATGCTAACGCCGTTCATTCGGCAGCCGACACGCATGCTGCTCAGCCCGACGATGAGGTCGTTTACATAGAGATTGAAGAGCTTGGGAGAACTCAAGCCCCCCTGTCTCACCCCGCTCTCCAACCTATATGCATCCGAGAGAGAATTGGCCCATCTCACATAGTTGGTCTGATTGGCATACCAAAATTTAAATATATTTTGGATTTTAGCCGGTATACCCTGGTCCCTCAACTTTCTCCAGAGCACATCATAAGACACAAGGTCAAAGGCCTTGGAGAGGTCAAGGAAGCAGGCGTATATAGGCGTCCTACGGTCTGTATAATACTGGACGGTATGCTTGAGACTTATAATCGCACTTTCAGTAGAAAGTCCGGGCCGAAACCCGAACTGGGCGTCATGGAGATTTAAATGTTTTTCTAAGCAAGAATCAAGCAAACCGTCCAGTATTTTAGCAATTATAGTTGCCAGCGAGATTGGGCGATAGTTTTTAATGTCAGCGACATCCCCAGTCCTGTTCTTCACAATGGGCACCACGATAGTTTTCATTAAGTCAGGTGGTAAGTAAGAGTGACTAATGCACATTGTGAAGAACATGGCCAGAACGCTCGGAAGGTGTACTCCCGCATGCCTCAAATGCTCAACACTGAGCCCGTCATGCCCGGGAGACTTGCCACCGCTCATTTTTCTCAGGACCTTCCGAACCTGTCCTGCAGTAAAAAGAACAAGCGGCTCATCGCCCTCACACCCAGACACATCCATCGACGCAGATGAGGGTCCTAGCGGTGAGCGCACCTTGAAGTGCTCCAAATGAATACAACCTTACAAGAACATTGACCTCCTCTCTCCATAATATTGTTGTGCCCAACAGCGTCCATAATGATTATGTACCTATCAATTACCACCTATTATTACATTGTGGAATACAATAAATGATTGAGTATTGAGTATTGAGCTAAGGATTGCCCCAGTTAAACTACTTTTCTAATTTAAAAAACGATTTCCGAATTTGTCCATCCGTTTGGGAGAATGATAATGGTGTTTTGGTCTATCTGTCAAGTTTACTTCTACACCTCTTGTGTAGGGGGTTAACATCGTACAGAACTTAAAAACGCACGCACGCATCCTGCTTGTGAATCGCCAGCTCTAAACTCCATTAACAAATCTATCCCAATAGCCATTTACAGACTAGAACAAGCACTAAATAACTCTAAAAATCAGATAACCGACATAGGCGTACCTATATCTGGAATCACTTAATTAGTAGGCATTAAATCTGTCATTTACCCCGTCTGGAGGGCATTATAAAGCTTTCCCCTTAAACTGTGCGTTTAGACCTTATCTTGGGCCCATTATAACTCTAATAGCGGCTGGTTTATGTTTCAGGAGCAATGAGTGAGTATGCGATGTAGTAGACAGAGTTAGACTGAGTACACACTGCTTTAAAAAACACGATGCGATGTGTCATCGATTTTTTTAGCATATAGTGCGTGACACCTCACTCACTTCAGAAAATTACCAAAAAAATTTGACAGCAATGCGACTAAATCGGTGTGCGACTGTTCGACTGAACGTGTTAGGTAATTATTATTGTAAATGTATTGTGACTTTTATACGGCATACGTACACACGTTTATTTTTATTTCAGGTTCCAAAGCCAAGCATTTTAACATTAATTTTTTTACACATTAATTGTCCACTTTGCACAATAATTTCAAAAATACAGCCGTTTAATTTCACATACCATCGTTATCACATAATTAAAATTATAATCGCGAAGAGTCACAGTTATCAACAGTGTGCGTATTAATTACTACGCGTCCATTATTTTTCCTAAATTAATTAACATCTTTGCTAAAATACAACCGTTTTATTACGTTTTTAAACCTAGCAGTTAATTATATGCCTATTTATAACCAGCAAATTAACTGTTATCAGACAACCTAATTTTATTTCTTAAAAAAGTGATAAAAAATTGACTGACTTACATAAGACAGCACTTATACTAAAGTTTTGTGAGAAAACATCACTTTCAGCCAGATGGGACTTGATAACTTAATTACTGTGCTAATTACAATATCTTTGTGTTCTTTAGTGGCGCGGCAGGTACTAAAAATAATGTTTAACTCGTGTTTCACATCTAGACACATTTCAAAGTGTACATAAATTAATGTTACATAGACTGGGTCAATTTTTTAACCTTTTTAGAACAAAATATCGCTTGCAGTTTCAGACTCAGTAGCCTATGTCTCAATCCAAATCGTAATGTAGATACCAAACTTCATTGAAATCGATCCAGCCACTTAGTCGTGAAAACGATTGTATAGATAATTAGTGATAGTTTGGTTGCAGATGCAACATGCTTGTCGCATGTTGCATGTTGCATCTAGAAAGAACTTATTCACTCTGGACTATTTAGATTATAGTAGTCAACTTATTATTCAAAGTGAGATTCTGACGTATACATTTTTTAACTTTAATATGTTTTAATTCAATGAATTAATTCCCTTAGATAGTATTGGGTTTTCTTTAATGAAAATTCCTCCGTCAATTTTCTTTTTAACAATAAAATGAAATGATTTGACTAACCTACAGTTTGATCGCTCGTGTAAAACATCAAACGAGGAACCGTTAGTTTTCTGGTGTTATAATGTTCTTCAGGAAGTCATAAAAAATAATCGGCTCGTCTAAACGCTTCTTAATTCCGCTGAACTAAGCCAGGATGCCGTCCGACATAGTTAGCTGATCAATTGATACTGTCTATTTTCTTAGGGCCTTTCATGAGTTATGAGGCCGGTCCTTCTAAACACTTCCTAACTCACTGCACTAAACAGTTTCACAGCTTATAATGATAATATCTAAGTCAGTCTACGTACACTCGTCACTTTATTTTTTTATAAAGTTGTTCAGTTTCATTTCAATCACCCCCGGATTCGAGTAACACATACATGTGTTACTATTTTGTCTATAAGTTGATAAGCAGACACAGGGTTCGTTTGAAAATTTAAATTTGGAAATGGATGAAACTTATATTGCAGAAGATTCTAATCCTGGCAGGGTTGTCATGTATTGTGGCAGGATCGCCAATTTGCCATGTAATGTGGGTACTTAAGGGGTGGTTTATTGGCAGTAAACAGTGATAGACTTCAATGATTATTATGTTATGTAATGACATGTTTATAAGTCCAAGGCGTAAAGACTTGAGACCATATAATATTAACTATGTGTTATGCTAAGTATGACTAATAAAGCTGAGATATGCGTGATTTTAACGAGAATTTTACGAGAATAAACCGGCAGTTGCGGCATGGAGACTATTTTAGTCTGTGGTCCAGAATGCCCGCAGACATAGTTTGCTGATCAATCGATATAGCCTAATTTAACAACTTTTCCACTTTCTTAGCGAGAAAATTATCAGGTATTACCGTATTTTGTCGGGCATTACCCAGTTTTTACCTTAATTTAGTTTCACCCGCTGGCAATAGTACGTATACTTTTAGTTGGCAACACCAGTTCATGAGCGTAGCCACAGTGGGGCAGGGGTGGGCAGTTGCCCCCCTGGCTCGCAAAATGAACCCTGGCAACGGTCCAATCCTAGGTGGTGCCCTTGCGCTAGTTGCCTCAGACAACCTTAATATAATTTTAGCCCATCTTCCTCCATCCAAACGTCCATAGGCTACGGTAACCGCTTACCATCAGGTGGGCCGTATGCTTGTTTGCTACCTTAGTGGTATAAAATATATATATATATATAAACTTTAACTATGATAAATCTCACACTCCTCCGTGCACGCAATAAGCTTAAAATGGATACAAAGTTTTCTCTTCGCGTTTTAAAGATAAAGATAATTTATTCGCAGAATGTAAGTTCAATTTTACACTGTTCTTAATGTATACAATATAAGCTCAATAACATTCTACCACATAATGTCCTGGTTTGCAAATATGATATAAAATAACTAGCCTATGTCCTTTCCCAGGATATAATCTCCTTGCAAAATTTAATTACAATCCGTTCAGCCATTTAGTCGTGTAAAGGTAACAAACAAACTAACAGAGCATTGTATTATACATATAAACCTTCCTCTTGAATCACTCTATATATTGCTGAAAGCTGCATTAAAATCCGTTGAGTAGTTTAAAAGATCTAAGCGAACAGACAGCGGAAGCGACTTCATTACTATGTAAAGAAGATTACAAAATTTAAATTAGTAATACATATATATTGCGTTTCCTAAAGTGTGCTCCCCCTAAAGTTAGTCCTGGCTCCACCAATGCACTAGTTTAGATTATAAAGTTCAGTTGCAGTTTTGATTTTATCTTGCAAGTTGTAGGTCAATTTACACGTAGCGGCTATAATTTTAAGTTTTTAAAGGCTATCGGGTTTTGTATCGTTTCTTACGGCAATGTGTAGCCACAGAATGGGAACACAAGTTAACCTTTTTTGCCCCAACGGCCGTCAGTTCTTCGAGCTAGTATGTGCCCATTGCCACTTCAGCTTGCTGGGAGCAGGGATATGTCAGTGACCTTGTCGCTGTCGCATACCTACCGAACGTTTGTCACGCATCGAGATAAGAACGAAACTTTAACGTGTCTAGATTTATGTGAAAAGCAGTGCTACAACTTCATATGGAAAGCAGCAATAGTATTTTTCAAACTTTCGCAATCACTGTACATAATTATTGATTAAAACGGGTATTTGTTTATAATATATATTGACGACCTCCGTGGCGCAGTGGGCGAACAGCCGGCTGAAACGCAGGAGGTAGTGGGTTCGATTCCCGCCACGGAACAAATGTTTGCATGATCTATCTTCCACAGCATTATGTCATACGGTATACTGCTGTGGGGGAGTGCTGCAGATATAAACACCGTTTTTGTGCTGCAGAAGAGGGATGTTCGTGTAATTTACAATATGGGCCCCAGAGAATCATTACGCAATAAGTTTAAAGAAATAAATATTATGACATTCCCTTGTCAATGTATCTATGAAAATCTAATGTTTGTTCACAAAAATATTAATTTGTTTCAGAAAAATACCGATAATCATAATTTTAATACTAGAAATAAAGATAAACTCGCTGTTGCCATTTGTAGACTCCATAAAATTAGTAAATCGTTTAAAGGGCAAGGTGTACGCTTTTATAACAAACTCCCAAGGGATGTACAAAAATTGACAATTAACAAATTTAAAAACGTAATTAAACAAAATCTTTATCAAAGAGCCTTCTATAAAATATCGGATTATTTAGATGATACAGAAGCTTGGGATTGAAATTGCTCCAACTCGTTCAAAATGTTACAATTTAGACGTAATTTATTTTCTGTATGATGTATTGTAAAAGGATCATTAAAAAAACAACCAGCCTTGTTTTTTGCCTTTCTTTCCTGGCTTGGTCGCGAAGTAACAGGCAGTAAAATTGACGTTTCAAAGTGATCCTTGTGATTTTAATGAATAAAAAATATTTGACTTTGACTTTGACTATAGATATTTGTTCCGGGTCTGGTTGTTTTTCTATATATTATAAGCATGTATTTACAGAATAAAAGTATATAAATATTCTATCAGTTAACTAGTTTCCATAGTACCCTACAAGCTCTGCTTAGTTTGGGGCTAGATAGCGTTGTATGAAATGTCCAGTAATATTTATTTATTTATCGCGTATGTACCTTTTTATTTGTTATCCCGACGTTTCGGCTGTGTTGCAACAGTCGTGGTCATGGGTTGACTGGAGTACTTGAAGCTTGGAAGGCAGGAGGACGCTAATATGGGGCTTGCTTGTGTGAGCCACACAGCATGGAGAACTACAATCATGAGAAGGTTGTAGTTCTCCGTTCTCTTGTTCATATATAATTTTTTCTTGCGATACGTAACGGTTAGGTAGGCCTTTGATTCTAAAAAAGGATGCGGTTTTTTATAATTTTTTGTATGTTTAGCTTAGTATGTTAGCTTGTAGTTTTTTTACTATATTGTCCGTTTTCAATTATTTTATTGTTGGAAAGGGTTGTTAGAAATGTACCTTAGGGTGGTCCCATACAAATTTGGTCAAGATCTGATGATGGGATCCATGACAAATATTTATATCAAACTCTTCAATTTTCAAAGCCATTACGGTCACATTTTTTCGATTTATGTTTTCTGAAGTCGGTTATTAACATAAGTACTTATCATAATATTAGTACAAGCTTTCGCCCGCGACTTTGCACGCATGTTTTGTCAATAAAACATTACAGTCCTTCTGCACAGTCGAGTAAAAAGTAGCATACCTATGTCTTATTCCTCGTTATAATCTATTTATATACCAAACTTCATCGAAATTGGTCCAGCCGTTTAGTCGTGAAAACGTAACAAACAGACAGAGAGAGCGAGAGAAAGAGAGTTACTTTATATTTTTTAATATTAATATGGATGTCCCTCGCGTGGGTAAAATAAATTTATTTCTAACTTTAGATTTAATTACTGGAATTTGCCTTCAACATGATATCTTGTGTAGTTCCAATCTGAACACGAATCTTCATTTTCGCGCGAAATTATCAACATATTATCAGTGTTCTTTATACAGACAACATGACACGAACAAGCCTACACTAGCTAGCAAGATCTCGTGTATCTGCGATGACATTTTAATAAAATAATTATTTTAAATAATAGGGCTATCCATTTCAGGGGCGCCGTAAGCTTAAAAGATTGCAATGATAGCAGCTGATGGAAATAAGCGCTTAATCTGAAGTCCGTTAGTCACTAGTACAGTTTTTATTGACAAATTCGTAAAGCCTCGTCCAAACTACGCGGGAAAGGGGGCATAAGCTACCTTACAGACGAATTTTGCTTTATCTTGATAGCACAGTACCTAAGTAGTTTCGCACCCGAGTCGGACACTGTAGTCTTAAAATGTGTAAATCGGGTTTCAGCTTCGCTTTGGTTTGGCTAATATCAAAAATAGTATCGAGCTAGTTTTTGAAGCCCATTAATACGCTCCGAACTAAAGTGTTTGGGATAAGCGTTGTTAAAAAAAATCATACAACTTTTATAGGTTGATCTTCCAAAGAAAACCCAATTCTATTTGACGACCTCTGTGGCTCAGTGAGTGATTAGCCAGCTGAGACGCAGGAGGTTGCAAGAACAAATGTTTGCATGGTCTACAGATATTTGTTCCTTGTTGGATGCTGGGAGCCGTTGGCTATGGTGAAACGCATGTGTACACTAAAAGAGATAACATTTATTTAATCATCATAACAATTATCATCCGATCTCGATGTAACTCATCGTAAGTGGTAGGTATGATATAGCATAAGTCGCATTTTACCATATCAACATGGTAGAAAAAGTCTCCACCGTGCTATCTAGACAAGGATTATAGCCCTATAGCCTTGATCTATCGAACTGTCATCAATAAACATAACAAACAAGCTGCAATTTTTGTCCCTATCCATCAATCTTGCTATAGAGTAGGTGTGACAGAAACAGGTAATAAATTTGTTATTCAAAGTAATTGGTGGTCACCCAGCCATTTAGGACGACATTCTTATGATCGTAAGGGAAGATGGGGCAAGGCTAAACGTCAACAAGTGAAACACCGTAGGCCATGTTGAATAAAGGTCTGAGGAATCGATACATGGAATCTAAAGTACTGTGACGGTTTATTTTTAACCCACGATGCAAAAATAGGGGTGTTATAACATTGACGCCTTTGTTTATGTGTCTGTCGGTTTGTGGCATCGTAGTTGCCAAACGACTGGACCGATTTGGACGCGGTTTTAAGAATAGAAAGTTAGTTTTAGTGAGATGTGCCAGTTACGATAAGTCAGTTTTTCTTTTATTTTGTAAAAATTTACTTGTTTATGGGAGAAGTAGATATTTTATTATTCTCGGACATCAGTTTAGATATAGAAAGTTTGCTTAGATCCTTTAACATCAACTCAACTAATGGCGGGTTCCTATATCCGTGAAAATCTCCTTGAAAAAGTGTCAAACTAGTGTCAAACTTTTGGCAAGTTTTCAAGGAGAAACTAGTCCTAGCTGGCTACCGACGGATATAGGAACCTGCCATAAGTCATCCTTAATCCGCAGGTATTGTACGGTTGCTTTCAGGTAAAAATCGGAGTCGGATGGTTTCGGATCGTGTTTAGTCGATGCAGGGAAAATTCAAATGTTAAATAAAAAACGGTCCTTGACAAAGCCAATATAGGGTGCCATATAGTCCAAGCCTAAAAGAAGTTATTATTCCGATGTTTTCAGTCACGTATAACGCACGTATATCTGCGCACACAAATGTTTCGTCAAATAAAAACTGCACAAGTGCGAGTCTGGCTCGCGCACTGAGGGTTCCGTAAAAATAATTTATTTATGTGATACTTAGATTAAAACAAAAAGGATAGATGCGGCACAAGCGTCTCGCAAGTGGGTGGCTCAAATTAGGTTCATGCACACAATTTCGCTTCAGTCACAATCGGTCTGACCTATTCCCTCCTCTCTCGCTTGCACTAAACATAGGCTCTTCGCTCTGTCTCATTCACCGGATTGACACTCCACATAATAACGTAATGTAACTTACTTTATAAACGTGTGCGTGAGATTATCTATGTAGTGCAGCAGGGTCTAGTTTGACTATTAGCAATGTAAGCGCGTACAGTACCTTCTCTTTTTGTTTTAATCTAAGATGTGATATAACTACAAAATAACGATTTTTTAAAGAT
The DNA here is from genome assembly GCA_963924445.1 of Philereme transversata. Classification (NCBI taxonomy): domain Eukaryota; kingdom Metazoa; phylum Arthropoda; class Insecta; order Lepidoptera; family Geometridae; genus Philereme; species Philereme transversata. The sequence goes on along the minus strand of OZ004339.1, from coordinate 32,272,333 downwards.
TTTCTAGTATCTCAAGAGCCCTAGCTCCTCAAACTTTCCTTTGGCATATCCAGTAGTATTTAAAAGGCACTTAAATAACACATTACAAGATAATTATGAGCAATTGAATAGTTTTAACAACAATTGTTACAGTAACCTTTACTTTGTTCCAAGACAAATAAGAGCTTAATTCAATGTGACAGAGTATTTTTAGTGTTTTTCGTAACAGTGAACAATTATGAATTATGATGCTTGCATATAAATTTTGTAGAAAAAAAGAATCCATTATGCAGAATGCTTAGACCTCTTCTTCGTATTTGAAACTATAGTTTAGTTAAATTTGTAGTTAATTTTTGAAACTGCCGAACCGTTTACGAAAATTCTTTGACTGTTACAAAGCTTCACTATACCTAGGTGCTATCACACTAATATTATAAATGTGAAAGTTTGGATTTTATTGTATTTTATAGTTTATATTTGTTTGTTACTCAATCACGTCGTAACGGCAGAACCGATTTCGATGAAATTTGGTATATACGTAGATTACTACATAGGCTACCTTTTATCCCATAAATCAGTCCCCATGGGATAAAAATGGGGTGTCATGTCAAGTTGCAACAGCGAATGTAGTTTTATTTCTAGGTAATTTAGTAGCGTACGAAGTCGCGGGCAACAGCTAGTAAGCTATATTTTATTCAATAAAAATCTAGCCGCGGCGGGTCACCTTACCAATAAACCATGGCGGCACAATGGAACACTTGGTTAAGTCATAATAGGTAGGTGTGGTTTAAGGCCATGGTATAAATACAAACATAATATAGGCAAATTTTGGGTACGTAGAGGTCCAATGCACAATTACTGGAGGTGCTAGAAATAGACAATGCACATTATTTTATACACTAATTAGGTACTAAGGATTTTAGCTGCTTTAAATGGGCTGTCAAGGAATCTTCTTCATGGCCTTTTCCCACATTACGCGGAGTCGACAAAACATGTATTCCTCCTCCAGATCTCTCTACCAGCCATCATCTCCGTTGTCACTTCCTTCCTACCCATATCATTCTTCACACAGTCCATGCATTTCATCTTCGGTCTTCCTCTACTTCTATATCCATCCACGCACGTATCTTACACTCTTTTAGTCACATGATTTTCTTCTCTACGCATGACACACCCATACCAAGCATTCCTCTATTACTGGCGCTACTTTTAAATTTCCTCTAATATATTCATACTGCTAATCATATACGCTTTCATGTTAAAAGCTGATCTCAATTACTAAATATCAGCCATTCTTATAGATTTTGACATGAAAGCTGATTGATTAGCAGTAGACGTTCTCATGATTATCATCATCACCATCAACTATAACAGTCCACTGCTATGACTGTCCCACTGTCTCTCCCAGGGTGCACCATTGAGCCCGATCCTCAGCTCTTCTCATTCAATCCTTGCCAGCCACAGCGCGCAAATCGTCACTCCATCTAGCCGGAGGGGTCCTACACTTCGCTTGCCTAGACGTGGTATCCATACAGAAAACGTTTATCTCAACGGTTATTGGTTCTGTGGCAGATATGACCGGCCCATTAGCACTTCAGCTTGCTATCCTGCTGTCCTGTCTACTGCTAATCCTTATTTAAGTTATTAGTAAAGAATTATTATGATTTAATTATTAAATATGTCAAAGGCTGATCTTAGTTACATTCAGCAACATTCATTGCGCTAGACCCCTTATATTTTCAAAGCATTGCTGAAAATGAGCATAAACTACCTTAACAGATGAAGTTGGTATATCCATAACACTCGATACTAATAATATAAATTCGAAAGTAATTTTGTTACGTTTTCACGACTAAACGGCTAAACCGATTTCGATTAAATTTGGTATACAGATTATGACATACTTTTACCCGACTGTGCAAGAGGGCTGAGAAATCGTTTCTAAGCAATAAGACCGTCCATTGGACTTATGGCTTTGTATTTCTTTTGTGCTGATAAAAAAGTTCATTCATTCAAGGAGGGTAATGTTTTTATTTACAAACTACTCGTGTAGAGTCGCGGGTGGCAGCTAGTAAACGAAAAAGCTGGACCGGTTGGGTAATGACTAATTGAACCAAGTATCTGTAGCATTTCTGTGCGATTTACATGCTCATTTGATTAATAGTCGGATTGAGAGTGACTCAGAAATAGTGCGCTAGTTTGGCTAAACTGATCGTGCACAATCCTATTTAATGGTTCATTTATAAATGTTCGTATTAAGAACCTCACTGCTTTAAAAAATTAAAGACTGATTCAAGATATATTATGCAAATATTTTTATATGTGATTAAACTACAAATTCACAGTTATCGGATTTTTTCTTTACTTGTGCTTCGAGAGCTTGCTTCTTGCCAAGTTTCTTGGTCAACAAGAAGTATCCTATAGGTTTTGATTTATTTGGGAGTGTCAAAATATGTGGCATAAATGGTCTCATTTGTTGATTGCGTTAGAAGCTTGATTTTACAGCTTTTTTATGCGTAGTGGAGCTCATTCTGTTACATAAATATTTATCGATATTAAAAAAAAATAATACAGCTATCCTCGGATCTCTTACTCAGACCCGTGAAGATACCCTACAAAGGGATTATCAGAGGAAAGTCCTAAGATAACGATGTTGCAAGCCCATCGCCGCATATCAGAATACTAACCTGATGATGCATGACTTCGAATTTTTGGTTTTTGGACATGCCGGTGTCTTCGATGTCAAAAATAGTACATTGTTACACAAGGGCTGTAAGCGATTTATTTGAAACATTTTATACAAAACAAGTTAATATTTTTGTGAACATACATCAGATTTTCATAGATGTATTGACAAGGGAATGTCATAATATTTATTTCTTTAAACTTATTGCGTAATGATTCTCTGGGGCCCATATTATAAATTGCACGAACAGCCCTCTTCTGCAGCACAAAAACGATGTTTATATCTGCAGCACCAAAGTATAGCCTCTTTAATTTTTAAATAGTAATAAGGATTTGTCTTGAAATGTTTATGTCATTTTAGCATATTTTTTAATTTATTATTTTTTTCATCATCATCCACAGCCCATATGTACCCACTGCTGGGTGTAGGCCTCACTTTGTAAACGCCACCCTTCCCGGTCCTGTGCTGCGCGCATCTAGGAGTTGCCCGCGACTTTCTTTATGTCATCGACCCACCGCGCCGTCAGACATCCTGGACTTCTTAGGTCTGTTCTTGGCCACCATTCGGTCAAAGATTTACTCTACCTGCCATCACCTCGTCTAGCCTAGTGTCCTGCCCAGTTGCACTTGAGTTCCACCACCCTTGTTCCGACGTCTTGGACTTTCGTCTGGCGTCGGATTTCGGTATTAGGAACTCGATCCAGCAGGTTGATGCCAAGCATCGCGCGCTCCATTATTTTTTTAGCCTTATTTTATTTTCAACTTTACTTAAGGCTCTAGGGCCGTAAATCGCATTTACAGAGCTATTATCGAGTTTAAAATTATCAACTTTCAGAGCATGAGTAATGAAAAATAAATTAAGTACAATTCATTACGTACCGTAAGTACTTTCATTTAAATTGTTGCATTAATAGGTTACCTTCATTTAAATTGTTTCATTTACATACACTGACGACAAACCTTACCTTATCCACTTAAGCTTTGCGTATTTTATTGCGCAACTAAAAATTACACTTAGAGTGGTCACGTTTATTTTCACCTAACCATTTTAATTACTCCGTCTAATTACCGATCTGTAGTCACGAAGTACTATTTACATAGGAACCTCATTATGTACGCGTTATAAAGTTGGCAGCAATGTACTGTGGTCCTTGCCTCCTGCTGTTTAATACTGTGACCACGGCTCTCTGTGTCGGTTGAGCAATATATGTTGCGCGACATGTTGTTATTCCAATTCCGCCTTATCACCATCATTATCTCAGCCCGTTATCCCCCACAGCTGGTTATAGACCTTACATTTAATACTTTTTACCCGACAGCGCAGAAGGAAAGTAGTATTCTTATGAACCAAGGTGCGAAACCGCGGGTGGCAGTTAGTTAAAAGTCTAAACTCTAATTGTTTCTTATTTATTAGAAATACTACAATTATTATTATTTTATTATAAGCCGTTGTGTCCCACTGCAGGGCGAAAGCCTCCCTCCCGTCTTTCTACTCGTCTCTGTTGTTCACGAGTTAGGGGGTATGAGTTTAGCTCTTCCCGCCACCTTCGCCTGGGCCTTCCACGCGGGCGTCGTCCATTGTTTGGGAACCATTCTGTGGTGGTCTTCGTCCACATTTCGTCTGACATACTACATAACTGCTATACATATATGCACTGCTAGTTTATCGTTATGTTTATCTCCTTTATTGTAGTTTATATATATTATTATATTTGTAAGTATATATATTTAGTTTATTAGTAAGTATAGGTAGTTTATGTAAGTTTATGAATATACTCGTATTTACACCGCCGTCTTTTTGATTTTGTTTTGTCCTGTCCATCCAAAGGTTGTCTGGAAGAGATCGCTTTTAGCGATAAGACCGCCCATTGTACTTACCTTAATTTTTGTGTATTTTTTATTGTATTTTAATTTTGTTGGTGTGCAATAAAGAGTATTCTATTCTATTCTATTCTATTCTATAACATACATACTACATGCATACTAATAAATACTACAAAATTACGAAAAATGCAAAAATTAATAGTCTAAATAAATAACTCAAATAATAACACAACTGTTTATCATTTGGCCCAGGATCTCAGGTGAAATAAATATCCAGGGGAGTCCAGTTAGGATGGCCTTTGGCAATCTTGATTCCGTCTTCAGGTCTAAAACTCCGCAATGCCTTAAGCTCATTCATTCATGTTAGGCATCTCGCTGTTGAACCATATACCCAACATCGAAATGCGACGCAGAACCAATGTCGTAGATGTGGGTAGAAGGATCAACCAGCTGAAATGGAGATGGGCTGAACACTTGGAAAGGAGGAAGATAGACGAGAGCAGTAATCGAGTGGTGACCGAGAGAAGGGCGCAAACCAGTTGGCAGACCACCAGTCAGATGGTCGGACGACATCGCGAAGGTTGCGGGGCAATGGCGAAGGCAATGTATTTGGATTTCGTAGCAAATTTCTCAAATGAAAAGTATTTGATGCGTAATCTCACATCGATCTCCATCCACTCTGTATCTGTCATTATAATAAACAAATCCATACATTTGTACAAAATAATGGGCACCATGCTCGCGTGCCCGATGCCCGAAGCGCCACGAACTTTGAATAAAATTAATATAGCTGCCTTTACTCTGAGCCACATACGATGATAAATTCACATTGTAGCCGTAACTTCAATTTATACCTCGCTTGTCTAGCCGATGAGTTCTCCTGAGACTCATGGGCTCAGATATGATTCATTGTCAAATCCTTTAGGCTGCTTTTCTACTAGAGATGTTCATAATTCATAAATAATCATTATTCATTTATTGTCTGTTAACCTAGATTCATATAATCTTAAATATATAAAACAAAGGCGGGTTAGTTACACCACTCACGAACGATTGGACCGATTTTTATGATCTTTGATTTGTTGGATTTGTCTCCGTCCCGAATAGCAGAATAACTAATAAAATATCGAAAAATCATGCAAAAGGAAATTATGAAGAAAATTAATTTTCTCATAAATATAGATGCAGCGAATGATGGCCGATTGACAATTCTACCGCATGCATGTCAATGCGGTACAAAGTTCGGCTGGTCAGCTAGTTGTACATAAAATGTACTTCGTTGCTATGTTATGAATGTGTCTCAAACCTACCGATAAGATTGCTTCATTTGCCTAGACTCGCATAACCCATAATAAGAGTGATATTTTTAGAGATAACTTATCCAATTTATTTTTGACAATACATTTTTAAATCCTTTATTTTATTTACAGCCATTGTTGGTAATACGATGAATAGTAACATATTTTTTCTAGATTTTGCTAGAAATGTTTTCGAGTGTACTGATTTAATTATTTTCAGCACCTGAACGATTGTAATCGATCAGGCACCACAACCATACAAAAAAGCATTATATAAATAAAGTGTTTGTTGGTAAGCAAATTATTTGAGAAATGCTAGACAGATTAAGATAAAGCTAGACAATTTTTTTTATAAAGTTTTAATAGTCTTAAAAAGGTATTGGGGGGAAAAATAGGAATAGTTTGTCGCTTTTCTTTCATTAAGAAATGAGTGAACTAAAGCTAAATATGTGATTTAATCAACAATTAGAACCTCTTGCTGATTTGAAATTGATGATTTCGTTTGTTAAAGTTATTACCTACTTATTATTTTGTACTTGAACCTAACTACTTTTAGTCCATTTCTGATCGAATTCAACTAATCGAATGATATAAAATGGAGTTATAAAAGCCTTAGAACAGTGTCTAATATTTGAAAGATTTTTTAATTAATGTCTGTGCTAGAAATGACATCTATGTTTGTTTTACTCTTACTTTAAGCCCTAAATTTTAGTGGCTCTGCAGCTGATATACCTACCCTAAACGACGACAATACACGTCACCGGCCAATATAGCCGTAAAACATAGCAGAAGCGCTGTTATGACTACACACGCATTAGACAGCTTGTCTGCGGCAGCCAGGTTTAAGCAGCCATCCCACAGTCTCGCGTCAGATTACTGGTTTCGGAACGTCCGTCGTGCGCGTTTTGACTATAGCTGTCAGGAATTGTTGGTTGTATATTGCTCAGTTTATATTTAGATGATCTTTAGACACAGCATAATTGAATATTTATCTGTTTCTAGCTTTAAGTTTTCATAAAAGTTTAATATATATGTACCATAGGTGACAATACATATATACATATATATATATGCCTATACCTATATATAGGTATATAGGTCACAATACACCCCAATGCGGGACGTCAGTGCAGATCTTATTCCCCCCACCCTAGAATTAGATGTACCATAGGTTTCCAGTGGGACCTAACTTGTGCCTGCACCCAACGGCTCCCAGCAATTTTATTTTGGGCCGTCTATTTAAAGGCAATCAGTTATATTGAACAGCAAACTAACTTGAAGTGGCATACGTCATCGGGCACCCGCTGGCGGTGTCAATCAAAGCATTATTTGAAATGTAACTGAAGATTAACGGACCGCTTAGCAATAGCGGATAACGTTATCGGGGCCACACGAAAACCGCATTGCATTTTCTTTGCTACTGTACTGCTACTGATAGCTTTGACATTCAAGTCATAAAAACTAGGTGAGCTTACGTCACTACGCAGCAAGAATGATACATAAACTGCGCTTTCCTACGTGGTATCCACTCGAGAACCTTTCTACACTGACTTCTGAACTGATGGTCGTCAGTTCGAGCTATGCTACATCGAATAGTATTATTATCAGACAGTTACAAATCGTGCAAATTCCAAAGTAATTTTAGTAATAACTGTTCGAATTACTTACACCAGCAATGTTTACAATGATTTCAATCGCGGAGCATGATGGAATCCGTATCGACTTGACAGCATAATGGTTAATCCGATGAGCTTTTTATATAATCCGACACGACGTGACGATATCTGTAAATCCTCAAAACATTCACATAGATATAGATCCTAATTTAAGTGTTTCTGTTTCAAAAATAAGCCCTGCAAGGGCAATTACATGTTTCGCTAGGTGGAGAAGTGTCTTAATACATTTTTGTATAGTTTTGAGGCCTGAGCGATTACAAGAACAATATAATTTTTACAAAAATCTAACTTACTTCAAAGTTACCTGGAATATTCACACTGAAAAATACAGTCGAATTGAGAACCTCCTACTTTTTTGAAGTCGGTTAACCTAACCAAACTCTCATCAAACTACTCTTGAAGTTCATAGTTTCTAATAAAAAAAGAATGATTTGATTATGATTATGGTTACCTCAGAACTTTCTACTGGGTAAACCGATTTTGATGATTCTTTTTTTATTTGAGAGCTGGTGCTTCCCGTGTGGTTCCATTTCAATTTGGCCCTGTTCAGACACTGGTATTCATGAGAAAATCATATAAGTCATAAATTTTTTTGACGACCTCTGTGGTGCAGTGGGCGAATAGCCGGCTGAGACGCAGGAAGTAGCGGGTTCGATCTTTGTTTCGGGTCTGGTTGGTTCTCTATATATTATAAGTATGTATTTACAAAAAAAAAATTTATATAAGTATTCTATCAGTTATCTGGTTCCCATAGTACAAGCTCTGCTTAATTTGGGGCTAGATAGCGCTGTGTGAAATGTCCAGCAATATTTATTTATTTATTTGTTTAATTTTTATGTCATGTTTGTTCTCTCAGAACTCCATTACATATCAAACGATTTCAAAAATTAGTTTTTTATTTGAAAGGATATACGTTTAGATTGATTCCATGGAAATTTCATCAAAATTGGTAGAGTAGTTTGGGTTTTACTGTAATCTGAAGTCGGTTATATTTTTGTTAAAAAGTTAGTTTTTTAATGTACTCTTCCTATCTTTCATGCTATCGTCCCTGAAGAATACAAAAATATGTATCACAGTCCCCATTCTGTCATTATTTTTACCTATTTGTTACTTTTTCTCTGGTCATAATGTCCGGACCTACTCGAGTTGTTTTGAATTTAGTTTTTCCCTTTATTATAGAAGCAAGATTTATTAATGAAGAATTTTGATTTTACGTTTGTTAGGTAACCCCATAAGAGAGACCAATGATTGAGCCACTGATTTGCTCTCAGACTATTGACATCAGTAGTTCGGTCAACAGCGAACTACTGAGCCTAAAAGCATTTTGTTAATCGGTTTTATCGGTTATGTACTTAATTTGTGTCATAATCTTAAATAAAAATTTTAGTTATAAAATATCGTATCGGCAAATGTAAATAAGCCCAATGACTGGCGTTTAGAACTCTATGCTTAAGTTAAGTGGATACTATGCAAATATATTAGCAGTGATGGAAATGGATCCAGAACCGTGGTACTAATAATTTTACGGCGGCGGCGGGCGGCGCGGTTAAAATATATTGTTGCTGTAGATTTTAAACTATTTACAAATTAACGAACCCACTACATCTTATCACGACATCTTTCGTGATGCAGTGGGTGAATGATGCAAGAGGTAGTGGATTCGATTCTTGCTACGGAACAAATGTTTGCATGTAAGTCATAGACAGCGAAGTACCGCACCTAGGCTCTTGCATTTACTGGCTAGTTAATAGATTTTTAGAAAGAAAGAAAGAAATACATTTATTCGCATCACAACAGAATCATAAGAACATAATCTTAAACAATTAAAACTAAACATATTACATTTTACAGAATACATTTTGGGGAATTTCCCCACGAACTATACGATCTGATTCCGCCACCTCCTTTCCATCAAAGGACAAGCAGGCGCACGGCTCAGTACCATACGTATCTAGTTGTTATACCACCCATTCGCGCACACCGTTTTGGTTCTACGTTCTTGGTGCGTACAGCTAAGGAATGGAACTCATTACCGTCGTCTGTTTTTCCTAAAGAATAAAATCCGGGCCTCTTTAATGTAAGAGTAAATAGGTTTCTTTTAGATCTTCGTGCTTCATCTTAGACCACATCGCTTAACACCAGGTGCGATTGAGATCTACCCAGTCAAAAAAAAAACAGCTTGCTATGGTGTGAAAGCAACTTTTATCTAAGGGGATTCTGATGAACTGATGAGTTCCCCTAGGGGATTAGGCTAAGAGATCCTGGTTGCTGACATGCTTTCTATGGTGCGTGTCGGTCTGTGGAAATCCGACATTCGAAGCCATTTCATATTCCAAAACAGCAAGTGAAAGAGAAAGAAGACGCCTCGTACCTTTGAAGTTACCGACTCGCGGCGGATCCGACGCACTGCTACAGTCGTGTCTGCCCTACCACAGACGAGACCCTTCCCACGGTGCATCGATGCGGGCTCCGTCTGCAATATCCCAGACCGTAGGAATCCACCTATAAGCTATAGTAGCCTACTATACCCAGTCCATTAAACAAACACGCACTTTAAGCCTTCAATAATCCAAGCAAAGTAATGAAAGCTGGTACAATTATCATCTCAGTATAATACTAGGTGTCTATAACCAATTATTATTAAGTATTAACCAACCAATTTAGGTAGGCTGTTCCAATTGAACTTCATAATGAAAGCTGTTTTTCTTACATTGGCAGCGTAATTATAAAGTGCTTAGCTTGTAATAATACTACTGTTATTGTTATTAAACGAGCACGCAATGGGCTAGCTTAAGCCGCTGACTTTGCTTGAAATAACACAGGTTATAAGCAAAGTAATGTTTTCATCACATATCATTACAATGAGAAAGAATTATAAACTTAGTAACATTATTAGTTATAAGTAGGTAGGTACATAAACGAATTAGTTTAGTTATAGCATTTAAGTAGGTAGTTAGTATATAGGTAAAAGTTAATAGATTTAATATAAACTAGTAGAATAAATAATGGTGGCAATTCTGTTGTTTACGCTGACTAACTAAAATTGTGTAAAATACGAACGGTCTTATTTTGTTCACACTAGAGATCAAAATAGATTGAAATTTAAAGTGACATTTCTAAAATTAAGTAATTTTTGTTATGATGGCATGATTTCGGGCTAGTTTTAGTGATCAATCAAATTGGTGTTGACTAAAACTAGCCCGCAAACACGCCTTCTTATTTAAAAATACTTAAATTTAGAAATGTCACTTTAAATGTCATTCTAATTTGATCTTTAGTGTGAACAAAATAAGAATAGAATAGAAAACGCTTTATTGTAAATCACACTTAAAATAAAAAACAAACAATACACGCAGAAATACAAGTGGAGGTCTTATCGCTAAAAGCGATCTCTTCCAGACAACCTTTGGATGGACTGGATTTCACGAGAACGTAATAGGACGGTAGCTTTTAATAAATATATTTAAATATTGAATAAACAGTGTACTTACATAAGCAAAAAATGAACAAATATATATATATATAAGCATTCATCAATGGATTAAGTTAGGTTAGGTTAGACGGTTCGTATTTACACAATTTTAGGTAAGTGTGTAACTTTGTATAAACCTGCGGTACATCCTAGGGTTGTGTGTGAAGTTAGTCATTGTTATTCATTTATTCATCGTTTCTTCACAAAGATGTTCTTAATAAAATGTAACATGAACCCTGGGATTGTTATTTAACTAGCTTAAGATAGTATATTATTTACTTGACATTACTTACATAATAGTTATTAGTATTGATGACCTCCGTGGCCATATTACGTAAGCCAGTTGCTGTCGCACGCCTATCGTTCGGTTCAGGCCATGCCTTTCACACCTATGGGACGCCTTGATCCGAACGATAGTCTAACGGATAAAAAAGCTTTTTCTATAAAGAAATAAATAAAAAAATTATACTCAAAATTCTTTTTAATATGTTATTGAATCTTTGAATTTTATTTTCCGCGTTGGTCACTTACGAGTATGTCTTTATCTAACTGTACCGGGAATTACTCTAATAAAATAAATGTTAACACGAACCATCGTAATTGCATTGAGCGAATAATGACATAACTGAGGTAGGTACAGGCAGATCTACAGGAGATCAGATTTTTTAATAAAGTTCCCAAAACTTGCGGCGCACGATAAAACCTACATAATATTTAGTGACTCATGTTTAAATTTGACGTATTTGTACGATTTCACAACTCCTTATATCATACTTGACCCACCGAACTTCGTGCCGCCTTGACATGCATATGACGCGGGCTGCCAATGGTCTGCCCTGGTATTGTCAATCGGCCATCATTAGCTGCATCTATGTATAAGAAAGTGTATTTTCTTCATAATTTCATTTTGCGTGAACTTTTCCGATATTTTAATAGTTATTCTGTTATTCGGGGCGGAGACAAATCCAAGAAATCAAAGATCATCATAATCGGTCAAGCCGTTCTTGAGTATAATAAATGCTCGACTTTGTTTTATATTATAGATTTAGCCAATAAATAAGTTTAGGCCTCGTTGCGCACGTCGCCCTTAGCCACTAAATACGTTTAGGCATCATTATTATAAATACGGGATTTATCATAATTATTTTATTTATTAATAAATAAAGAATTTTAAAATATAGAAACTTGTTGGCCAAAACACTAATAGTATAAGTTGGTAAGGACAACCTCAGTGGCGCAGAAGGCGAATAGCCAGTTGAGACGCAGGAATTTGTGGGTTCAATTCCCGTCGTGGAACAAAAGTTTGCATCATCTAAAGATATTTGTTCCGGGTTTGGGGGTTTTTCTATTTATTATAAGTACGTATTTACAAAAAAAAATACAAGTATTCCATCAGTTATCTGGTTCCCATAGTATTATCCTGGTCCCATTGCTTAGTTTGGGACTAGATAGTTAAACTATCCAGCAACATTTATATTTTACATATTTATTTATATATAAGTAAAGTTTGTTGGTAATAAGTTTGTACGTTTATAGGGGGTAATCGTAATATCAGAAACTACTTTTTTATTCTTTTTTTGTTATTGATGATAGCGCTTGGCCACTACCTAACCTGATGGTAAGTAATGGTGTGATCGAAGATGGAGCACTCTTATTCACTCTGGACTTGAAGACTCCGAGATTATACTAGTTGGGGAAAACGTACGCCGGAAGTGAGTTCCACTCCTTACTTGTGCTAACAAGAAAAGTTGAAGCAAATCGTTTGGTACGGCAAGGTGGTACTACTGCACCGATTCAAAAAATTCTTTCACTAGTAGAAAGTTATACTATCCTGGAGAAATTCCTTTGTAATTTTACTCTAGCTTAGTTCTTATTTTTGTATTCTTTTGGTTGTGTTTTTTTTATACTACTAAAGTAGCAAACAAGCATACGGCCCACCTGATGGTAAGCGGTTACCGTAGCCTAATAGACGCTTGTAACACCAAAATGTAATCTATCCCTGAGTGATACAGGGTATGTTTTATTTTGATAAAAATGCGTGTAAAGCCGCAGAAGGTCAGCTTGTATAATTATAGTATAAATATAAGTTAAGTAGATACAGAAAGGGCGGGCAATAAATGTTTGTAGGCTCTACCTTCTGTCCTATCTAAGATCAGATTTATTCAATAACCCAATGAATGTCCAAGTTTTTAATTAAATTATACGTTACAAATTACTAAGTAAACTTATTTATGAATTCAGATTGTTAGCAACAGTGTAGGACTATTTGAATTGCCAATGAACAGTCGCATAAATGATCAAATAAAACTAAAATACGCTAAAAGGCCTGTGCAAACTGAATGCGTGCGCGTGCACGCAGCGCGGTTGTACCTAACCCTAACTTTGTTGAAACTAAACCCATTTAAAACAGTTAAAGGAGATCGGCGAACGTCTAAGAACGTATGGCCTAGAGCTATTTAATAAAATTCTCTCGCCGACACACTACAATTTAACGCATAATATTAAAAACTGAGAATGAAGTCGTAAGTATATAAGTCACAGAAAATAAATCACATTAATATTATAAATGTAAGTTTGTTTGTTTGTTAGTCAATCACATCGTACTTTTATTTTTCTGTAAACACATATTAAAAATGCAGATAGATAAACATCCAGACCCCGGAACAAATGTCCGAACATTGATTCCGCGGTGGGAATCGAACCTTCTTTGTCTCAGCTGGCTGAACCGAAACATTGTCGGTCGAAACACCAATAAGACGGTACGTGATAAATCCCGTGTTTATGATAATGATTAAATATATATACATAAATGCTTCATAAAAATAATTGCTGTATTTTTGTACTTCATCTGTCCGTAGATACGATTGTATCCTAAGTATCTCCTGATAACGATGATGGATTTATAATTCAACCTCTAATTATTTAGATATGAAACATTATAAGCTACTTCTATTTACTGAATTATAAAGTGAGTACTGGGGACACAGCTCCTGGCGGTACCAGAAATATAATTATGAGTTATATCGGCGCTTTGGAAGCAAAACATTGTAAGTGATGAAATCATTATTTTCAGCAAGTATTTTTTATGTTGTTAACGGGGCATGGCTTGGAGCGACTAGTTATGAGTTATATCGGCAGTTTGGAAGCAAAACATTGTAACTGATGAAATCATTATTTTCAGCAAGTATTTTTATGTCGTTAACGGGGAATGGCTTGGAGCGACTAGTTATGAGTTATATAGGCGGTTTAGAAGAACAACATGGTAAGTGACGAAACTATTATTTTCTGCAAGTATTTTTTATGTCGTTAACAGGGAATGGCTTGGAGCGACTTTACTACAACACCTTGTTAGTTAATGTTTAATTTCTGAACTTAATTCTGTTATATTTTTACACAGTATAAGAATGAGTGCGAGGTGAGACGTTATTCGGAGCGGATCGCACTCACCCTGATGAAGGTTCACGAATTGAACTATCGGTCAATTCGTCGGTCGAAACACCAATAGAACGGTATGTGATAAATCCCGTATTTATAATAATGTTTGAAATCAATCACGAAAGTTTTCTAAGTGTAAGAACGGTTTTTGACGCAGAGCAGGCAAGGCAGAAGGCAAGGAAGGGGCGAAAACGGATGAATACTTTCATACAAAACGTATAAAACCATCGCGCTTGCATCCGGTTTTCTCTGTGTGATTTACGTAGCGACACTTCTATACATTTTGTGTAACAGAGCATTAAAAGGCATCACTTCAGCTTATTTCTTAGCGCGGTTTTAATTTAGGAAGGATCAAATTTTAATGTAGACTAACAACTCGTGTTTTTTTTATTGATGTTAGACAAGCGCTTGACCACTACTTCACCTGATGGTAAGTGATGGTGAGATCGAAGATGAGCGGCAAGTATTGAAAAATAAAAAATAATCACAAAATTATCATACAAAAAATACCTTCACGTTACCCTCGGTGCGGGTCAGACTTGCTCTTGTCCGGTTTTTTTATACAAAATGAAGCTGCTTATATTGTATAGCAACACGGAAGCATTAGCCCGAGATGTATTGGGTAGGTTGCTGAAGTGATGTTGCTGCTAAGTAGATAAACTTATTACATTTTCCCAGCGAGCGGCCGATTTCAAAACACCAGTAGCGATATAATCGTCCGCTAAAACTAATTTGAATAGCAATTTATTTCCCAGCTATCTGTAATAAGCATCTTTTCGGTGGACTTCAATCATATTTCTCAGCTAACGGGGTTTATGGGTGATCTTTGATTACTTCATTCTGGATGTATTTATTCAAAATTCATACTAATTTAAATACGAACGTAGTGACTTTCTAATTTAAATTCGTATGAATTTTGTATCTCTGTCTCTCTGTCTGTTTGTTTGTTACGTTTTCACGACTAAGTGGCTGGACCGATCTTGGTGATACTTGATGGCTATTAGATAATTTAGACATAGGATAATTTTTTTTGGGAAGATTAAGTTTTTTTGTCATAAAACATTGAAAATTAATCAAACGTAGATTAGTAAATAGTAGTCACACATTTTCCACTGTGTTATAAGTAAAATGGTTTTTAATATAGAGGTAAAAACCTTATTTACTCAGATTGGGTGTGGGAGGCGCTCAAGTTTAACCAAAAAGTTCGGTAAATGAAAATGTTTTGATTTAACTACAACTACTTAAGCTTATCCGAACGGGCATACGACGTTTTCGGACGTATGTGATTTTGATAATTGGTGCTGTCATAATCTATGACAATAATATAAGTATACGCGAACAAAGTCGCGGGTGAACAGCTCGTAAGTATGTTTATAAATACAAGTTATAATAGGTCGATGGAGGAGCTGATGAAGGGCAACATTCCAACGGTCCAAACCTACTAACGGCAGACTAGAGGTGGTGGAACGATCTGAACGCCACCAATAGGGACTGGCAAACGGTGGCACAAGAGCGTAGTGAATGGCGGAAATGTGGGGAGGCCTTTGTCCAACATTGGAACAATTTTTCAAACTCTCGCGATCACCGTACATTGATTAAAACAGGTGTTATGAACGAGAACATTTCTAATTCTGAAGACCAAGTGAGGGTAGTTGCTGCAGCTGCCATCACTTCTTGACGGTAGCTCCAAGTACTCCAGTCTACCCGCGACCACGACTGTTGCAACACAGCCGAAACGTCGGGATGACAAATAAAAAAGTGACATACGGGGTAAAAAAAACCGTTTTAATAAATAATTATTGGAACAATTTGGTCTAAAAGTAATATTAACTAGTATTTACAATAAGCAAATGCTCCTATCTACTCTTTGTCTATACATATAAAGTATAATTTAGCTCACAACTATTATTAATCTCAATAATGAACATCCGTAGAACAATGTTTCCTAGAATAAGTCTAAAAATTCAACAGGTTTAAAAGCTTCATTTCAAAATTCATAAATACATTTACATTATGCAATTACTGCAAAACAATTAACCACACTTCATCATGGACCTCCATGAAAATAATAGGAAAATGCAATTAAAATTAACCTAATTAACTTATATTAATTTGATGGTAAATTATCTACCAAACTAATTAACATGGGTGGTCTAGAATACTTAGGTACCTAACGAAGACTTAGTGCGACCAAACAGGCTATGCTGCACAGTGCTGCATTGTGCAAGGCGAGGCTGTGCTTAGCTAAGCTAACTTTTTCATGCTATGTTCTACAGAAGATACGCTGCAAACATGAATGTGACATAATGCTACATTTACTTTCATTTGAAGTTAACTAATTTAAATTATTTCGTGCCCGACAAGTTGTGAGCCCGTGGCGAAATTGGTATCGCCTATCATGACGAAAGTTGCCGGTTTAAGACCTGGACGGGGCATGTAATTTTTGCGATGATTTTAAAATCTTATAATGCTACATACGAGCAAGTTTTAAGTGCGAGCAGAAAATTCGTCATTCAGCACCACCAATCTAATTTTAGATTAGGTTATGAATGTAGAACAATAAAGATTTAAAAAAAATTACACTTAGCACTTAAAACTGAAAATTTACTTACTGTACTGTAGATTCTGGTGATGGAGTGATTAACTTTTCGAGATTTCTCAAATATATGTACATAGATAGAAGACCGATAGTGTGGGCAGTGCGTTGAGTAGCGAGTCAGCGAGTGACTCAGGGTTCGCAAATATTTGAAACTAGTATTCGAATAGTATTCGATCAATTTAGAGTGATATTCTAATATTATTAGAAACTAAACTAGTATTTTGGCGAATAAGATACAGAGTTGCCTAACAAGAAAATATACTCTAAGTAACTGGTTGTGAAACTCAGTTGCCATGGCGGCCGAAAGGAACAAAACTGTATTTCTAATAATTAATTATTTAATTATGTGTTTAATAATTAATTAATAATTAATTGTTAATTAGAAATGGGAAAGTTTGGATGTTTATTTATTTTTTTGTTAGTTTGTTTGTTACTCAGTCACGTCGTAAAGCTAAACCGATTTCGTTTGTACTTAGATTATTACCTGGCTACACACATAGGCTACTTATTATTGACAAACCACGCGTGCGAAGCCGCAGGCGGAAGCTAGTTACAAATAATTAAGACACTGATTGTAAGGTTTATCAAGCAAATAGACGCATTTTCACCATTGGTAGACTACGGCTACGCGCCTGACTCTCGTACTTAAAATTATTCGAATTTTCAAATAACACTTTTACAAATATTCGAATACAATAATCATTCGAATATTCGATTGCAAGCTCACGTGATCCCTGCTGTCTTCTAAACAAAGCGTAGCGCACCACGTTTGATTTTTTTCCTCATCATGCATAGCGCAGCGCAGTATAGCTTGTAGTTTGGTCACCCTAACTAACTGGACTATTTTTTAGTAATGTATTTTAGCTTTCCATGAATTTAGGTAGGTATTAATTGAAAAATTGCTGATTGCTTTAGAGTTTAGACCCCCCACAGTAGCGATTATCAATTAGTTAATGCCTTAATAACGTGTTTGGTTGTGGGTGGTCGAAGTGAAGAAGCGCATAGTGTAGATTAAAAAGTTCAAGTCGTTAAAATGCCATACTGACTTTTGAATTTAACTAGATTTTTATCCTGTGTTTTTATGCAATTTGGGACTGGAATAAGTATAATGGTTGACCTGTGTTTAGTGGTAACCATCTCTTTTATCTTAATTGTGGTATTCTCGTATCAAGACCGTTTGTAAGCGATCACTCTTGGGATTAGACCACCCACTAAACTACGCAATTAATCTGTTTTTATACAGAATAGAACAGGTTTATTTGCAACAACATAAGTAAGGAACACAAAACTACATAACCTATTGTTACAAAATGGACCCTAACTTAGCATGTTGTTATATATCCCGACATCTCCCTTTCATCAAAAGACAAACAGGTACACGGCTCAGTACCATCCGCACCTAGTTGATATACCACCCATTCGCGCACACCCTTTTGGGTCCAGGTTCTTGATGCGTACACCTAAGGAATGGAACTCTTTACCACGTCTGTTTTTCCTAAAGAATACAATCCGGGCCTCTTTAAGGTATGAGTAAAGATTTCTTCTAGATCTTCGTGCTTCATCTTAGACCACGTCATCACTTACCATCAAATCAAATCAAAATCATTTATTGCCAGAATATAGGTTATACCGAAAGATGTAAAATTGAATATAAAATAGTTTCACTATACTCTACCCCACTCAGGGGCGTGCAATAAGCTTGTAAAGCTTTCATATTTGTATTGTTATAAATATATTGTTAGTAACATTACACTATTTATGTCAAACATTTAGTATTCAATTATAATTATAAAAATCAAGAGAGATTGTGGTCAAACGAAGTTATACCTATTATTATTATTAGCCCGTAGAGGCCTCCCTTCCCTCCTTCCACGAATCCCGGTTATATACCTCATAAAAGGAAATCTGCCACTATCTTTAAAACGGAAACTAATGGACATGTGCATTCTCCTCATTCTCACATGCGGTGCACAAACTTGGTCCCTCACCAATATTCAAAAGTCCCGCTTCGGTGTTTGTCAACGAGCTATGGAGCGCAGCATCCTCGGAGTCAGGCTCACAGACCGTATACGAAACTCGACACTGCGCTCCAAAACACAGATAGCTGACGTGGCTCTGACATCCGCAAAATTGAAATTGAAGTTATACGTAGTTGAAAAAAAAAATTACTAACTAATTAATTTATAAGTCTTCCGTTAGGACCAATTCTTATTTGATATCGTATTTCTTTGATTTCCTGGTTTGGTCTAGGAGGGATAGGCGGTGAAATTGACGTTTCAAAATGATCTTTGTGATTTTAATAATGAACAACTCCCAGAAAACTTCATCAGGTCGTATTTCAATTTATTGGGGGGGCGTCCTACGCTGAGTTTTCTAGTGCATGCGGTCTCCACTCTAGAACGTTTCTGCCCCAACGGCCGTCAGTTCTTCGAGCTAATGTGCTCCGCCCACTGCCACTTCAGTTGCTAATTTCCTTGGCTATGACTGTGCTGTGACCTTAATTTGTCTACGGATCTCATCATTTCTGATTGGGTCTCGTAGAGAAACATCAAACATAGCCTTCTCAATGCACGCTAAGCAACTTTGAGCCTTCTTGTGAGGCCCATAGTAAGAGGCCACGTTTCTGTGCCATATAAATAAATAATAAATAAAATAAAATTCGTTTATTGCAGGCACAAAAAATACGACCAAAACAAACAAAAATAAAATACAATAAAATTAAGAACCTCCTCCTTTTTTGAAGTCGGTTAAAAATACAGAATATGACACGGAGCAGATGCTCCAGTCTAGTCATTATTTATTTCCGTCCAAGTGGACGAAAATCCAATGCTTGTAAATAAATACTATTTTTATATATCTGGTCAGAGACAACTTCAGTACGCTATTGTTGGAGCGACTCAGCCTGCTTCAAAAGGACGCAACGCGATTTCTAATGATACTGAAAATTCGGGAACATACATCATCATTGTACTGACCCTTATGATGTTGATGGCCTTTTTGGTAAGCACTGATCGAAGACTTTTGTCTTCAAACACTGAGGTATTTGATCGAGCGAAGCGAGATCTCCAAATCAACTTGGGCAAATCGACGTTGTATGTATGTTTGTTTGTTTATCCGAGGATAACTTTCGAAGAGTTTATCCGATCATCGTGTACGAGTATATGTGTACACGCATCGTGTATATGGTCAGGTAACGATGTTTGAGATAGGTTTATAGATAGGTATTGATGGCACAATTATGGTGTGACTAAATGAGCTAAAATGTAGGGGGGTTGTTGAGATATTGTGGTTCAAAAGAGGTAAAAATAAAACAAAAATGAGATTATCCGGTTAAGTGGCATGTCTAGTAAAAGGTCTTCATAAGTACATTTTGAACCCGTTTATATTTTTAGTTTAAACTTTGTAGTTTTTAAGTTATTAGCCATAATAAAAACAGAACTTTGACAAATTCACAGAATACACCAGTGACCCCACAGTGCTTAAATTCGGTATGCGTGTAGCTTTAGTGATGCAAATATAGGGAAAAGTCTGAAATCTAGAATAACTGCAATTTCTACCCCAAAAAAAGTAACTAATTAACATGAACTCTCGTTACCTGTAATTTGAATGAAACTGTAGGTCAAGTGTATTGGTATTAATTTCGTGGCACTATTTTGATAGTCATAGATTACAAATAATATTTTTTTGTTTATATGGGAGACTCCCGAGATCTCAGTTCGGGGCGAACCACTACTTTAGACGAGAAGACGTTATGTAGTTTTCCGAAGGCTGCTTAGCCTTTGTAACCCTAATCTTTGTAACATACAAAAAACATACATAAATTGTCATTTAGCTAACACACGGAAAGAGCCTGACTAGATAAATACACAGTATTTACACTAGTTACTGCCCTGAGGCGGGACAAGCAATATTTATTCAAGCCTATAATTCAGCTATTACACGTTCCCGTAACCAACTATTAGGTTCCAAGACCCGCAAAAACTTACACGAGAATTGAGGTTAAATATTCTATAGAAATAGAAAAAAATATCTGACACGACACAACAAAAAAATAAAGAACAGAAGATGGTGAAATACCTACAGGTAGGTTCTAGAACATTTGATAATACATATTTTCATCACCTTCCCAGAAATATCTACAAAAATGAAATTCTAAGATTTTTAAAACTATTACAAGAATTTCAAACCTAGACGGGAATTGAACCCACAACCTTCCTCTTGATACGAGGATACACTATCCAACTGTGCTACCAGGCTAATTCACGTCAGGGTCGAAATTAGTGAGATGATTCAAATTACGACTAAAGCGCCGTTAGGCTTGAAATTTTTTAATGGTTTTAAAAATGTTGGAATTTCCCGTATGTGTTCGGATAACACTATAACATAAAAATACTATTTAATTAAATTCTAGTTGTGTTGTTTCTGAGCTTTCTAAATTTTATCAAGATCGAAGTTACTGTCGGACTATCATACATACAATTATTTTATTTTATTAGTAGAGTTCCAAAGTGCTTCGCTTGCGCATGACGGTATGGAAGCAATAGAAAAGAAAATAAAATAAAAGAAAGAAACAGAAACAAAGAAACAGACAAAATATATAAGAACGAACATAACTAATAAAAAATAACATAATAAAATATATTGTGACAAATTGGTCATAATTCAGCGAATAATTTTGCTCGAAGAACAAACACTGATTTTCAGTTGTAACCATTTGAGTAAACAAGTGAACATTAGTGAAACGAGATGCAATACGACAAAACAAGCAATTTTTCGATTTATGTGTGTTGCAGTACTATTGTTTCTGTTCATCAGTTTGGAAAAACTAAAAAAATGAGATGTAGGTAAATATGATAAATCAGTGGCAGGGCAGTTTGCAGGTGGTGGCATTAAAAAAAAGGCATTTTATATTATTTGTATAGTCTTACAGTGGTATGATGATAAGTAGGGCCTATTACTCAAATGAGCACAGACAGTAAAATTATAGCACATACTACAGAAGCGCCGCTTCGATGCCGTCATTGTTAGTCGAAGTTTAATCGTTCGTCTGGATTTATACGAAAGCGAACGATGGTAAAACGCATTTATGTAGAAACTAGGGGTTTCTCTGTTTTTCATTGAGAAATAAATGTAAGAACTATAGACCTTTGCCACTTGCCTTAATAGTTAGACTTTAGCTGATGTGATAGATTGTGAGTGAAAAAAAATAATATAATATATATTATAGTTAATTCGTCATAAAACTGGTAATTGGCTATAAACTGATGAAATATGTGTACTGTTGGTGTATCTTTAAATAAAAAAATATGTAATTATTAATATTGTATAAGTACTTAATATATGTATAACTCATTTTTAACTGTTTTCCCTCGGAAAAGTTCCAGGCACATTTTTTTTATTGAATTTATACTTCTTTTGACGCGTGTGGAAAAAATATGAGAGTAGTATGTTTACGATGCGCGCGCACACTGACAGCCAAAAAGCAACATGATGAAGTTAGCTGATAACTGATAATTCCTTTTACAAACAAAGAGTTGTGGCATACGGGATGAAATCTTTAGCTATTTTTGTTCTGTTACACCAAAGAAGTATAACTTCTTACGGTACGTACGTAAGAAGTTATAATTCTTATAAGTACCTACACACACACGTATTTTTATAGTAAATTTCTATTAATAGGTACACAAACAAGTTACACTTTAGAAATGCCAGAAGACCACAAAGACCAACTTTTAAATGATATCATTTAAAGAAAATATTATAGTAATGTTTAAATTGCTATCATATCTTCTGATAAGATAATCTACACGATTTTTTTCTGAAAAGGTTTTTAATTTTTGGGTTGTGTTTTCAATGTATAGATAGGCTTATAATATATAGAGAAACACCCAAACCCGAGACACAAATCATAACATAATCTACAAATATTCTGATAGATCATGCAAACATTTGTTCCACGGCAGGAATGGAACCCGCAACGTCCTGCGTCTCAGCCCGCTATTAGCCCACTGCGCTATGGATATCTCATTAGCAAAATTCACGCCTATTACGCTGACCCGCCCGCAGTTTGCCCTCCTTCTGCACAGTTGGGTAAAAAGCAGCCTATGTCTCAATCCCGGTCATAATCTATCTATACACCAAATTTCATCGAAATCGGTCCAGCCCTTTAGTCGTATACCGTAACAAGCAAAAAGAGAGACAGATTTACTTTCTAATTTATATATTTTACTGGCAGTCGGTAGATAACAATAGCTTCACGCGCCGGTAACCAGCTTACAGTCTAACTAAGGCCCTACCGCAAGTGAGTAAGTGCTCGCCACGGGCACTTGTCGTCGGTGATTAACAGCGGGTTCGCTTCCCGGCCCGGTCAGGTGGTCTGACCACTGAGACCTAATAAACCTATCTGCTTCTCAATTGTAATTAAAATTCATGGCGAAATTATCTGGTTGTCGTCTCGTGACTATGAGTTATTGATCGGTCTAAACTTCCGTTCGTATATAATGATCGTCCATTAATTCTTTGCAAGATTAGAAATTGAGACTATAATATCAGATAAAAATAGAAAAAAAAATGTTTGTTTATGGCAAACAGTTTGACTAAAGTTCTTAAAGGGACATAAAATATCAATATGAGAAGATGACATGCAATAAGTATAAATTAAAAATGTAAAAAAACCCGCATTCAATTTCCCTTTTACAGCTACCACAGATACCATCACGAAAAAGGAAAAGTGCTGACCAGCGGCCGACCACAATCTTTTAGAAAACCATCATGTTTCAGGAGCGTTTTGTTTCAAGCTTGTAGCAACATTACTTCGATTTGAACCACAAAACTTTCAAACATTAATGTTATAATTCTAATAATGTTGTATATTCTGCTTTCTAGTGATTACACCACGTTCAGTATAAAATATTTCGAAAATAAACACGATTTACTTACTTATTATGATAATTTTACGCTTTATTTTAGCTCTAATGTGAAACGTTTTGAACGATGTATGGTGACGTCACCAAACTGCTTCTCCTTTACAATAATGAAATAAACTTACTAATTGAGGGTCATGATACTAAATGTCAGTGTAATATTATTTTAATATTGCTATAAGAGATTGAGGTTGGCACCCTGATCTGCTTCACATATATCTAAGAACCACCGCATTTAAACAAGCTTTCTATTAAAACAAATCTGGACCAAATCAGTCCATCTGATGCCACAGACAAACAGAACTTACAATAAAACAGAAATGAGTGCGACGTTACAATTTGATAGCTGCTATAAATAGGAGGATATGGAGAGATGAACTGGATAGATACTATAAAGAGTGGCCCCAATCAGCGTAACCGGGATGCGTGGAAAGGGGAAACCTACCTCTAAAATCATTTAATACGATTCCGGATGTGTGTTTTAAATTAATGTCATACATAACAAAACACGTTGTATTAACTTAATTTTAGCTTTTGCCCCTCCTTCTCCACCAATGTAAACTTTAACTATGCCAAATCTCACACTAGTGCGCGCAATCAACTTAAAATGGGTTGGTACAAAGTTTTCTCTTCAGTTAGATAGTTATATACATAGCATGCAAAGCCGGAGGCGGTAGTTTATCAATAAAAAGTGTTATTTTTAATAAAATGACAAGTAACTAATATAATCTGTCACATCTGTCAATGTGTCTCTGAATCCCATATTCTCATATTCTTTATTGTACACAAATAAATTTACAGACAGAAACAGCTTACAAAATGGACATGTACAAAGGCGAGCTTAACCCTAATAAGAGTTTTCTTCCAGCAAACCTTTGAAGATAGAGATAGTTGATTATAGTGGTGGGTACGTGCACAGAAAAGGTGGTTAGAAAATCGTGGTTTTACTTATAAAAAGTAGCCAAGATAGGCTGTCCAGCGTATAATACCAAATTTAATCAAATTTGATCGGCCATTTAGTCGTGAAAACGTAACTAACTGACAAAGAGACAGGTTACTTTCGAATATATAATATTAGTATCTGGTATTATCTGTAGATGATGCAAACCTTGTACTGTACAGGTTTTGTTGTTAAAAGCACAGTTTTTTTTATACGACCTGCTGACGGACGTTAACGACCACCTGACGTTAAAGTGGTAACCATCGCCTATAAAAAAAGTATTGCCTCATATGTAACGCATCATAGATAAGTGCCCTACGATGCACTGCACTTTGTCCCTCAACTTGAGGCATATATGAGTAAAGCATTACGTGCCAGTAATTTCACCGGCAACCCCTCAAACCAAAACACAGCAATGTTGCAGAAATAGGTATGATGGTAGTACTTTCTCAAGCGAGTCCTTTCACAAGGAACTCTACTACTCTAGCAGAAACACAAACACACTATTTCGCATTTATATTAGTTGGATATAATCTATGGTAAAAGGAATGGTAATTTGACACCAGCTAACATTAGTCAAATCAAAACCATTGTCCCTGCCCTCAGACACTGTCCACTGGCTTTATAGCGGGCTACACACCTTCAATTTTCTTCGTCGCTGCTACACTACCTTTTGCTCCCGGTTTCAGCTGAAAATCAGCGTTGGATGCGCAACATCCAACTTTATGCTGAGCTGAACGCCATTTTGGTACGCAGACACATGAGTCGAACTGTCTTAATGGATTCAACTGTTCCATATTATTACTTTTGAAACTATCATGGTTATTAACACTCAAGACACTCAAGAACTCACAAATCATGGTAAATATCCCGTTTTTAGTACAAATAGTGTTCCTTATTATTGTTTCATGTGTCATTTTGTGTGTGCCAAATAAATGATTATTCTATTCTATTCTATTTTAATTTAGATTTATTTTACCTCCCACGCAAAAAGTGGGGTCTGTCTGTGGCGTCGTAGTTCCAAACGGATGGACCACTTGGATGTAGATTTTTTTATAGAAATCTAGTTTAACTAGGATTGTTCTTAGCTAATTTTGAAAAAGATTTGGTACGAAACTATCTGCACTTTACCTCTTTGTGAAGGGATCACAGCAGTAAAATATTTATGCAACGTTTTAATTATTATTAATTTAAATTTTGTAAAAAATTATTTATTGAAATAATAAATTTGATAGAGTTATGCATGACTCCGAAAACTGATAAATCGCACATTTATTTATTGTGTATGTGTACTAACTAAAATTACATTTTGGTTTGAAAACTTCTGGCATAGTCCCCTACCCGCCATTTTTTTTCTTAAGTGTCACGTTAAGGAGATAATTTGACTTAAATATCCAAAATAATCATTTTACAATTTTTAAGGTTAATTATCTCCAAAACGTGACACTTTACGACACATGTAATTTTTGTTCGTCTGTTATATAGGTACGTATATGTCTCCAACCCAAATACCTATACAAGTTTTAAATTGCGAGGCGATATTAAAAAAAATGGCGGATGGGAACTATGCCAGTTTCTATACAAAAATTTTCAACCGTCATCCGATAGTCGGCAAAACTGAAGGTGCGTATTCCGTTTAGTACAGCGCTTGTAAAAATGCATCGATAGGGCAAGGCCGGCGGCGCGGGCGTCGATTTGCATTGAATAATTTAACCCACACTTCCTATCGCATCCGCATTGCTTTCTATCGCTTTTGTTGGGAACAGGATTTTCTAATACTGCTGCCTACTATGTTAATCCGAAAGACTTATAAGATTATGACTTTTGAAGATATCATGGTTAGCAACACTATTTTAACTAAATGGGATATTTACCATGATTTGTGAATTTTTGAGATCTGATAGCTTTCCAACGTTTAAAAATAGCCCCGCTGGTCCTGTCCTAATTATGTCCTAGTCCTGTCCTGGTCCTGTGCTTGTCCTCTCCTTGTCCTATCCTGCGAGGCTATCAACGTCAAAAACTCTGACAGTTTCCGTTTCGTTCTCTTAGCTTAATAGAAATAAAAGACAGAGTAAACAGATAAAACTTTATGGAACTATAAAATTGACATGAAAATAAACTGATGTTGTATATTTAATTTAGCGCTAGTGGTAAAAACAAATAGCAATAAACATGAAAATGAACATCCGATAAGCTTTGCTTGTTCATTTCATCGTAAAGTCACCTACCTACTTTGATCTAAGTACTCGAAGCGGTATGTAGGTACTTACCTACCAATTTTAAGTGCCCTTACTGCCACTGCCTAGCCTCCAGCATGGAAAAAATAATGCCTACTTGTAAAAGTTTCACTCTAGGAGTCACAAAGATAATTTTAGTAGACAGACGTTATCAGGTGGTATTGCGTGCCACACTACATAAATTAGTGAAAGTACTATAATCTTTCGTCGGAACAAGGGTGGTTGAACTCAAGTGGAACTGGGCAGGACACTTGGCTAAGCGATGTGATAGCAGATGGAGTAAATCTTTGACCGAATGGTGGCCAAGAACAAGACCTAAGAAATACAGACCGTCCTAGGGTTTCGGATTTCCCGGGTTTTTTGCGTTCCCGGGAACCGGGAATAATATTTTCAATTTCCTGGGATTCCCGGGAAACCGGGAATTTTTTTAAAGTCCTTAATTTAATTTTTTTTTTACTACAAAAAGTCAAGAAAACACATAATAGATTAGATAAGCTATTTATTTGACTCAGAAATAATTAAACATTCTCGATCGATCATAAACAGAGATAGTATAATAGAAAGTCAAAGTCAAATATTTTTATTCATTAAAATCACAAGGATCAGTTTGAAACGTCAATTTTACTGCCTATTCCTTCGCGACCAAGCCAGGAAAACAGGTAAAAAACAAGGCTGGTTGTTTTTTTTAATGATCCTTTTACACTACATAATACAGAAAATAAATTACGTCTAAATTGTAACATTTTGAACGAGTTGGAGCAATTTCAATCCCAAGCTTCTCTATCATCTAAATAATCCGATATTTTATAGCAGGCTTTTTTATAAAGATTTTGTTTAATTACTTTTTTAAATTTATTAATTGTCAATTTTTGTACATCCCTTGGGAGTTTGATATAAAAGCGTACACCTTGCCCTTTAAACGATTTACTAACTTTATGGAGTCTACAAGTGGCAACAGCGAGTTTATTTTTATTTTAGTAGGATTAAAATTATGATTATCGCTATTTTTCTAAAACAAATTTATATTTTTGTGAACATACATTAGATTTTCATAGAGGTATTGACAAGGGAATGTCATAATATTTATTTTTTTAAACTTATTGCTTAATGATTCTCTGGGGTCCATATTATAAATTGAACGAACAGCCCTCTTCTGCAGCACAAAAACAGTTTTTATATCTGCAGCACTCTTCCACAGCAGTATACTTAATGAAAGGAAACTTAATGATTGGTTTCAGGCATGCAAAATTGCACTTATAATATAAAACTTCTGAACACACACAATGGTATAAACATACTATAAACGGAGTAATTAAGTATTGCTCTTATGATAACAAACAAACTTTGCCATCGATGTGTGGCGGAGGTACAAGAGTAGATAAAGTATTATACGTAACTGCACATCATTAAATTTTGTAAACACGAGAGTAGTTTATCAAACGCAGCAAATCCGAGTTTAATTTGACCATAAAATGATTCGAATGTTTAAATATATTAACTCTGTGCAGCAGTTCGTATAATATTTTATTTACTCTCTTGCAGCGGCCACACATCGTGGGCAAAATTTTACTTATGCCCTTATTATGTAACAGTCACGTAAGCTTAAGCACTATTTCAGTTTAAGTCTTAAATTATTTCATAAAGTAATACTTGAGAAAAAAGTTTTAGATCTATCACATACTTTTGGAAATTCCCGAGAATTCCCGGGAAATCAGAATTTTTTCCCGGTTCCGGGAATGACTTTTTTCCCGGGATTTCCCGATTCCCGGGACCCGGGAACGAAACCCTAGACCGTCCGACGGCGCGGTGGGGCGATGACATAAATAAAATCGCGGGCAACTCCTAGATACTAAGGGAGTCCTGCACCCAGCAGTGGGTACTTATCGGCTGTGGATGATGATGACTATAATCTTAATTAATTTCAATACAAGGATCATTTTAGAATGCCTTCCAGTGCGTAAACTTCAAGT
Source organism: Philereme transversata (assembly GCA_963924445.1). NCBI lineage: Eukaryota > Metazoa > Arthropoda > Insecta > Lepidoptera > Geometridae > Philereme > Philereme transversata. The sequence goes on along the minus strand of OZ004339.1, from coordinate 32,243,295 downwards.
AGACGCGGTGGAGAAGCACGCAATTTTAAAATGAAAGAAGATCTCTTCATATACGTCAGTATCAGGAATTTGTCTATAATGTACCACTTGCCTTATTTCTTATATACTTAGTTCCGAACAGACCAAATCAGAACTTAAGTTTAGTGGGCGATTTTCGATATCTAAACGTGCCTAATTTAGGTTTAAACATGTTTAGTCACTAATTATTTTTAGGGATTGTTGTGGAAGCCGGGCTTATGATTAAAACATTATCAGATAACCCGTACGTACATAAAAAAAGCTTTAAAGCTTTACACCATATATATAAAAAAATGAACATCACCAAGTACAAGGGGGGTCTTATCACTTAGAATCAATTTCTTCCAGACAACCTTTAGACGGAGAGGATTTTTGTAATATTACAATAATGGAGGGGCGTGTACATTAACAAAACAAAAACTAAATTTTAGGAGAGCGTTCTTCACAATAAAAAAAAAAAATACATAATTTAGCAATAATTACCTACAACAAATAAAAAATACATATATACATATTTATAGCGATAGTACTACATTTCTGAGAGATCAAAGCATTTTACTCTAGTTATAAATTAGAGTTATTTATTTTTCACTTATTTTACTGGTTGGGTGCGTCGGATCGTGACGTCACATCGGGTGGTCGGATCCAGCCCAACCTGGTCGTTTAATACTTTTTCCAGGCTCGTTTAAACCTGCAGTGACAAGGAGAGGTGTGGTCTAAGGACTGGTCGTATCTCAGAGCAATTAGCAAAACGTTATTCAACCCCTTAAGCTATGCTCTCACCGATGAGGTTTATAGACGTTTTTAATTAGTGCATCCTTTATCTATCTAGATTGTTTAGCCAGCCTTGGGGCTATTCATGTTTTGTCAACTTTTAATGGAAATATGATAGAAATCCTGGCTCCTATTTTATACCATTAAATTTTTTACACCTGAAATATTTCAAAACAGATCAGATCAGGATGGTTTAGGCGGTGTTTTTACACTATGGGAAATGGGAATTACACCTTTTCAATACAATTATTGCTAATTAGTGTTATCGATAGATAATCGGTGCATCACTAACGGCTCCCGTAAGAGCTGCAAGAGCGAGCGAAATAGCAATATCATCGTCGCTTGACCCACGTTTTATGGGTTTATTCTCGAAATCCCCACCGCTACATCCTCACTGGTACGTAGAGGTCTTGTAACTGGGCAATTACTACAAACATAGGTGCTTTAACACGAGCAATTTCTTATTAAATTATTTGAATATATATATATACATATACATTTAATGAAAACATGGGTAGGGTTAATGGCTAGTATTGTTGCAAAATAGTTTTTTTTTTACATTCTTAATATCAAGTCCTAAAATATTAATGAAACAGCCTATTATAAAATAGGTACACAAATCATATTCATTCATCATGTAAGTAAGTAACTTTTAAACTGTCTATTAGACGGCACCGCTGATTTACGTTAAATATTGTTTATTGGAAATGTATCGATTACTGGATAAATATTCAAGCTACCGATATTAAACCCATCTCTAAAATCAGTTAATACGATTCCGGATGTGTCTTTTAAATAAATGTCATACATAACAAAACAGGCTGTAGGTATATTACGCAGACTATTTTTTTTTGTTTCTACTAAGGTAGCAAACAAGTATACGACCTACCTGGTGGTAAACGGTTACCGTAGTCTATGGACACCAAAGGTGCCGACCCTTTAAAATTTATAAAACGCCTCATCAGGGATGCAGAATATCAAACGGATAGTTTCAAAGCCTGCATCCCTGATTCACAGAGTGCAGGGCAGTTAAAACAGCATCCTGAAGTGCTTCGTGTTGAGAGTGATCAAACCGACCTAGGTTGGTCACTCTCAGCGCGAAGACTTTTTGTCCTTTGGTTTGTGTTTTGTATTTTAATGTTATTTTCTTTTTATTTCCTCTTATTGTGTACCTGCTAATCTAGTTTTTAAGTAACTAACAATGTATGGATTTGTGTAATCTCAAATAAAATATTTATATTTATTTTTGAAGAACCCTAAAGTAGTCCCTGGGGAAAAACTTGGACAATTCCACAAGCGAAGTGTTCGCGGGAGGAAATTATGAAATAACTGGCATAGATCTTTTTCCTGACTATCAATAACTTGCTAGTTCTTCAATGTCCTGCCGAGGTAAAGTATGATTATTTCGTCAGCATCGGACCAATAAATCTTACGGATTTAATTACAGGTATTTAAACGTTGACAACTAAATTGTGGGCGTTTTATAATTCTAACTAATACTTACTGTTATAATAGGTAGTTGATGTCTGCAGTTTATACTTGTGTTATTGAGAGGTATGATTTGTGGATAATCTCTGCCAAGTTATACTAAACATCGTAGTAGAATATCCATATACGTAAAAAAAATACTTGGAATAACCTACAAACAGAACAGAAGTTTAGAAGTTAGTAGTTTAGTTTAGAGGAAGTTTGAAAGTAGTGCCAGTGATAGAAAAGTTGAGGAGTGTTATAGGCTAGCTTGGCATGGGCATAAGATAGGATAACTCTTTATTGTACACCAAAATAAAACAGAACATAATTTTTACAAATAGATTTAGTACAATAGGCGGTCTTACCACTACAAGCAAACTCTTCCAGACAACCTTTGTATGTTATGCGGAGGGAAGAAAATCATGTGACTAAAAAGTGTTCGATATGAATGTGGATGGATATAAATAAATATTGCTGGACATTTCACACAGCGCTATCTAGCCCCAAACTAAGCAGAGCTTGTACCATGGGAACCAGATAACTGATAGAATACTTATATTATACTTTTTTTCGTAAATACATACTTATAATATATAGATAGAAGAGAAAACAACCAGACACGGAACAAATATCTATAGATCATGCAAACATTTTCTCCGTGGCGGAACCTGCTATCTCTTGCGTCTCAGCTGGCTATGCGTCCACTGCGCCACGGAGGTCGTCATATAGAAGGCCAAAGAAGAGATGGATGGACTGTGTGAAGGATGATATGGATAAGAAAGTAGGTCACTTCTTCCTCTCAGCCATCATCAGCGTCTGATAACGGTGATGATGGTTGCGAGGTATGGAAGAAAAATACATGTTGTGCAGACCCCACGTAATGTGGAAAAAGGGCAGGAAGAAGAAGAAGAAGAAGAACAGTTTAGAACAAATTTCCGTTTGAAACGCAGGTTACACAACAATGAATATATGCGTGAGTGTGTGGGGTTTACATTCACTGACACGCACACAAGCGCACGATTAATGCAACAAATGGATGGACATTTTCACAGCACAAACTTTCATATTTTTTGTTTTTTCTCTTAAAACTGAAAGCTCCGTCGTTGCTTGGAGCCATAATTATATGCCCCCAATTTAATGGCCTATTTTAATAACGTTTACTTCGTTTCTATGGTAGTTATTCTAAGAGACATTATTGGGAAATGGTTCACTCGTGTCAAGCCAATTCGAGCGTAAATAAATAAACAATACTGGACATTTTACACAGCGATATTTAGCCCCAAACTAAGCATAGCTTATAGATACTATGATTTTTTTTATATTACAAAGGTAGCAAACAAGCATACGGCCTACCTGATGGTAAGCGGTTACCGTAGCCTATGAACGTTTGTAACACCAAAGGTATTACTCGCGCGCATATCCGACCCTTTAAAATTTTTAAAATGGTCGTTTTGAAGAACCCCATATGGTTCTTCTGACAACTGATGAAATATTTAATAACTAATATTTGGAATAACTGACCACCTCCGTGGCGCAGTGGGCGAACAGCCGGCTGAGACGCAGGAGGTATTGGGTTCGATTCCCGCCTTGGAACAAATATTTGCATGATCTACAGATGTCTGTTCCGGGTCTGGTTGTTTTTCTATATATTATAAGTATGTATTTACAAAAAAAATTTAAGTATTCTATCAGTTATCTGGTTCCTATAGTACAAGCTCTGCTTAGTTTTGGGCTAGATAGTGCTGTGTGAAATGCCCAGCAATATTTATTTATAAATGTTTTGTGAATGTTCTCATACATAACATAGGAAACACCCAAATCCAGACCATAAGCCACAAATGAAAAATAATAATAGTTAAATAGTTTATCAATCCAAGGGATTTGATGCATAAAGAATAAAAATGTTTACAAAACTCTACTTTTGGGTAGGTATGATATGAGGCTTACGAAACGGGAAGTAGCCACCAGATTAAGTAAGAAAACTGCCTAATTAATTATCATACAGTTTGATTTTATTAATAAGTATTATAAAGTCAAATGTTTTATGACCTATTCATCTTGTGGACATTTTTATTGGAAATATTTATGGTGGTCTGGTTAGTATGTAGGAAGGAATCATATCAAATTACTTAAAATTTGAAATTTGATATGCTTCCCACAAAAACAGAATAATTTATAGAAATATTATTAAATATTTTATTACACCCCGCAAAATACCAGTAGTATACAAAATAAAACAACTTTTATAAAAAAATGTGTCCATGACCACCAAGATCATAACTTTCATCATCGTCGTCATTATCAACCATAGGACGTACATTGTTTTTTTATAAACTACATAGATATGGAACAAACATATGACCCACCTGATGTTAAGTGGGTATACCAAAGTAAAACCGCGCATAAACTATAGCAAAGTATTGCCTCATGGTCACACACATTAGAAACGTGGCATACGATGCACTGCCTTGCGTCCATCAACTTGAGGCATACAGATGTAAAACCTCAGTGCCTGTAATTTCATCGGCAACCATACCCTTCAAACCGAAACACAGCAATGCTGCTTGGCGGCATAATATAGGCCTCCCCAGATTTATGAAGCCATTGGGTGCCATACAAGATAAATCACACTGAAAATCATTGGGAGATCATTGGAGGCCTTTCACTATTCTACTTTACCAACACCAAGATGACTTTGAGTAACTAAAATGCCTTTAATAACAGAAAGAATATAAAATGATTTATAAGACTATATGAGAAACAGTTGAATTATCTAAAGACCGTTGTAAACGATCTATAGATAGCTCAAGTGCTCCATATCACTACCAGGCAGAAGTATCCCCAAGACACTGGCTGCATTGTCCCGCTGAATTGCAGTGCTTATGCGTTGACCCAGATAAGCACCAGCTCTCGGATTACACGCCGCTATGGCCAGATGCCCAGAAAGAATTTTGAAAACACGATGAGTCCCGGTACCAATGGACCCAGGGACTCGACCCCAAATGGCTCAAATACGTAAGCTCTGTCGATAGTCCATATTTGCGCCGCTTGAGATCTTTGGTTGAGTAGTACAAGCAAAGCTTGTACTATGGGAATTAAATATCTGATAAAAATACTTAAATATTATACCCAAACCCAGATCAAATATTCATAGACCATGCAAACAGTCCCGCAACGGGAATCGATCCCGCAACCTCCTGCGTCTCAGCTGGTTATTCGCCCACTGTGCCACGGAGGTCGTATGTTCGTTCGTACATATAGTATGTTTTATGTGATTGTTGCGTGTTATTTATTATACAGTAGTTGTAAGGGTACAGTAACTAATGCCTTCATTGAAAGGTCAGACGTGTTTTTCACGCTAAACGCGTAGTATACTATTCAGTGTGTGGTGAAAAATGTTTGTGAATGTGTGAAAAATGTGTAAGCAAATGCAACGTGTCGGGTATACACTAGTATACAGGGTGTGTAACTAAGCTGGGCGAGTGACGCGTGCTCTGAACTAGCGTGATTTAGTCGCCCGCTGCTCTTTACAATGTCATCAGGGCTGTCACTAACAGATGTATGCAGCTATAAATAAATAAATAAATAAATATTGCTGGACATTTCACACAGCGCTATCTAGCCCAAATTAAGCAGAGCTTGTACTATGGGAACCAGATAACTGATAGAATACTTATATACATTTTTTTTTGTAAATACATACTTATAATATATAGAGAAACAACCAGACCCGGAACAAATATCTGTAGATCATGCAAACATTTGTTCCGCCGCGGCTATCAAATAATTTGGTACTCGTACCAACCGAAATAACTTCTTATTCTGACAGTTCCCAGCCCATACATTTTAGTAGTCTTAATGGACGTAGTTAAAAATCTGCTTAAATAGGAAACTTCTGAATAAAGAAAAAACAGAATAGACACAAGACGAAAAGATCTTGAGAAGCCACTTTGTCCAAGGTTGAATGTTGCCAAACATGGCTCGCGGTATCAAGCTGTAAGACTTTTTAACGCACGGTCTACTGATTTGAAAATTATCGAGAGTCCTTTTAAATTCAAGTCAAGACTAAAAGAGCTTTTGTTGAAAGGGTGTTTCTATAAAGTTAATGATTTTATGACTTGTAATAATATTGAATAGTCGTTTTTATTTTTTAATGGATTTGATCTAATGGACATTTTAATTAATTTGTGACATGCATGTATTAATTACATAATCCATTGTAATATTATTCCTAATCATTTTTATTTTATATTCTTTGATGACTATTTTTATTTTACTTTTTTGATATATTATTCTGATATGTTTATATTTAGGTATACTATTGTTTTGTTATATTTTAATATTTTTGACATATATGTGTTAATTATACAATATTTATGTAATTATGTAATTCCAAACACGATTAACTGATTGTTTCTGAAAGTTGGCGACTCATTGCATTTAAATAAAATAAAAGAGGCCATAGCTTAGTAGGGGAAAAAACAATGGATACCGGGAACTCAAATTTTCTTTTTACTAACCAACTATTAAAAATATTTTGTTTAATATCCTCGCATTCGTGATATAAAGTTTTGTGTTATCGGATGTAAGCGATCAATAGCACCCTTGACTCATTAGCATCCTCATTCGCTTTTGCTCGCTCATATGCGAAAATATCTCGGGTGCAATTGATCACTTACACCCCTTGTATAAAAATAAATATTGCTGGGCATTTCATACAGCGCTATCTAGCCCCAAACTAAGCAGAGCTATGAGAACTAGATAACTGATACAATACTAAATATATTTTTTTGTAAATACATACTTATAATACATAGAAAAACATCCAGACCAAATCCGGAAAGAAATTCCGGAAGAAATATCTGTAGACTATGCAAACATTTGTTCCGCAATCGAACCCGCTACTTCCTGCGTTTCAGCTGGTTATTCGCCTACTGCGCCACGGAGGTCGCTCAACAAGTTGTATAACAATGTAATATTTCGTTTTTTCTTTTTGTTTCAAATGTTTTATTAATAGCCATAATTCATATTTATAACAGCCACGATTTTCCTTTAGTTGTGTTTACAATAATTATTAACACGTCGCCCAATGGCGTGCGGCTCGCAACTTAGTGGCAAGCCTAGATGCTATCACCATTGCCCCATTGGTCTATTCTATGTAAAATGTTAATCATGATAACGAACCATTTGAATTTATAATCAAGAAATTAAAAAAACTGATGTTGACTTATAGGGTAAATAGAATAGTTAATCTATCTTAAATGCCAACATTTAATAGTTTTCTATTACAAACATAAGACTTTCTTTAAACACGTATATGTGGAGTGCTATTAATATGAACAGTGTTACATACCTTAATTAAATAATAGTAATAGCACATGAAACTTTTCGTTTGTATGACTCGGAATGTCGGTTATTAATTCAATAAAAAATTTACAATCGTTTCTGAACGGAACTAACCTAAATTAAACTAGAAAAGTAGAAAAGTGTCGGAAAACAGACGATAATTATGTTATTATTATAACGAGCCATCAATGTCCCACTGTTGGGCAAAGGGCAACAATACAACACAATAATATTTATTTCAGACTAATAGTACCACTCCCCAATCTTCCATTTCTGTGCAGTTCTGTGATGTTGTGATCCACTTGAAACATCGAGTTCATCCCGAAATATATTACAATAAATAAACAATTACAAAACTCTTAATTACTTACGGTTAGTGGAACAGAAGTATTATAAACATATAGATTATAAACATATAAATATAAATGTGTAATGTATAATGTCAGTTCAAACTATGTTCAAGTATTTATAGCGTTATTTCGAAAGACGCTGCATATTTGCTATCATCATAATTAGGGGTATTGACACTTCGACCATCTTGGTTTGGGAAGTGTAGGTAGGGTCTACCTTTAAAATCATCTCTCGCTCTCTCTCTAGCCTGAAAGGTTTGCTGGAAGAAAACTCTTCTTAGAGTTAAGCTAGCCTTTGTACATGACCTCTATTTCTGTATTTTTAAATGTTTCTTGTGTGCAATAAAGAATAAAGTATAAAGGGTCGGACTTGCTTTCTTAACCCTGGCTTCTACTTCTGGCTCACGAGGCAGTACCCGGAGTGCCACCCTGGCTTACAGTTTGGCCCCTTGGACAGTTTCATTACAAACTCAATAAATATTCAACAATTGTTACACAATAATTTCCAAGTCATCAATTAAATTGAAGCATCCCTTCAGGAAAGGTTGTCTCAATTGACGACCTCCGTGGTGCAGTGGGCGAACAGCGAGCTGAGGCACAGGAGGTAGTGAGTTCGATTCCCGCCGCGGAACAAATGTTTGCATGATCTACAGATATTTGTTCCGGGTCTGGTTGTTTTTCTATATATTGTAAGTATGTATTTACAAAAAAAAAATAAGTATATAAGTATTCTATCAGTTATTTGGTTCCCATAGTACAATCTCTGCTTAGTTTGGGGCAAGATAGCGCTGTGTGAAATGTCCAGTAATATTTATTTATTTATGATTTATTTATTTCATTAGATCAAAATTTGCAAGATATGTTATTAGATGTTACTGTATTTGTATGATGTTATTGTATGTTATTTAGACTATTAATTATTCTTTTTTATTAATAAAGATATTTTAAATGCAGACCTTGTAACTTACTCTATCTAAGTAAATAAATATATTTATAACTACCTGTTGCTCGCGAGTTCGTATGCGTTACTAAATGTGTAGGTAACCTAGAAATAAAACTAAACTCTCTGTTGCAACTTGACTTGATACCCTATTTTTATCCAATGGGACCTGATTTATGGGTTACAAAGTAGCTTATGTGATAATCCAGATTATAATCTACGTACATACTAAATTTCATCGAAATCGGTTCAGCCGTTACGACGTGATTGAGTAACAAACAAGCATCTAAACTTTCGCATTTATAATATTAGTGTGATTATCAATAATTTAATCAATAGTGTTAATTTTTTTATGTATGTGAAAAAAATGCAATAGCGAGCGGGCCGTGGCACCCCTGTATAACACAGCGACAATACATTCCAGCTATGTTGTAATACATTTCAATTTAACTCGGAATAGCGCATTAGCCCGAGTTATAACAGCTTGGAGCTTTATTTAGTGTCGGACCACCGCGACCCTAGCTTTATGGCTTACACGACCCGCTGAATATGGCACGTGACTCGGTCCTGGGACTTATCTAATGAGGTCTTAGCTTCGACTTGTTTCATTATTTTGAAACGCAAAACAGATAATTTATAATTCCAAATGGGCGTACTTGCTGTTACGATTATTCCAGAGATTTATTAGCAGCATCTTAAAATGCTCTCAATCTCGTTTATCTACTATCAGTTTACTGTCATCATCATCATCATATCAGTAAAAAACGTCAACTGCTGAACCTTCCCCATAGATTTCCAGAGCGACCGAACTTTTGCAGCCTAACTTAACGGCTCCCAGCAACCTTTATCAGGTCATCTTTCCATCTGGCGGACGGTCTTCTTACGCTGCGCCGCACCGCCACACTCTCTAACTCGAGAACCTTTTTGCCCCAATGGCCGTTAGTTCTTCGTGCCCTGCCCACTGCCACTTCAGTTTGCTTATCCTTTGTGTTATGTCGGTGACTTTGGTTCGTCTATAAATCTCCTCATTTCTGACTTTTACCGTAACACTCATAACCAAGTACCTAATGCCTGTTTATTTATAATTACTCTAATATTTTTTTAACAAATAACAACAAAAAAATGACCAGGCGCCAAAAAAATGGTTCTGTGATCTAGTCGATGCTCAAGAAATGTGTGGTATTTGATGTATTGAAATCACCCCAATACCTCTGTCAAATAAATTCGACAAGATACGACATTTAGAAACGATTGAATAAATAGGATATTTCTCTAACAAGCAGGTGTATCATGAAAACATATCGCACAATTTCGTAACACGACTGTTCGAAAGTAGGTAAACTGATTTGCCATTCGATGCCCTTTCAATTAGACATTTCCTATATTCTAACACCAAGGTTCCTACTGGCAAATCCATAACAATAAGATTAACGCCCAAATTGGGCCCTTAGGATCCCAGTTTGGACTAGCTCACACTTTCAACGTGGCTTTTTATGGCCCCATACATATCTAGCGGTCTTTATGCCATTGATTATTCAAGTAATATAGCCCATTGTATTGGATTTGATAGAATATAATAATGTGAGACTTATTAGCTAACAATGTAGGTGATATTCTCTTTGAATCTAACTCCTATTTTATCCGAGCCATAAACTAAAGCTGAAGTACATAGTTAAATGTTATGGTACTGTTGTTTTATTTTTAAATAATAACAGCTATTTACTACTAAAACTTGATCCATTTGCGACCCAGGTCCATTGGAGTACTGGGGTCCACCGCGCTTTAAATTCTGGGCGTCTGGTCGAAGCGAGGTGTGATCCGAGTAGAAGAGAGGTAAGCGCTTGTACCTGGGTCAACACAAACGCATTTCATTGAGCAAGGCAATGCAGCCAGTGTCTTGGGGTCACTTCCCCCTGATCTGGTGCAGTTGAGCTATCTATAATTCGTTTACAACGGTCTTTAGACGATCAACTGTTTCTTAAGTATTTTTTAAACATGTACATATATATTGTTTGTTAATAAATGTCTTTGATAAAAACTACTTCATTTAACCTCACTTCAATGAATAGTGATCCACACCAGAAGTTCGTAGAACTGACGGTGGAGACCACGCACGGAAAACCATCTCTGCAGTTTCCATGCTTCTGTAGCAAATGCTGAGTGGTGGCTAAAGGTCACATACTTTATATGTTAACTTTGTCTTTTTCTCTACAATGCGCCGCGTAGGACTTCCGTCTACTAGATGGAAACACAACGTAATAAAAGTTGCTGGAAATCGTTAGGCCGCACCAGATCGATCACCCCGCAAATCTATGGAGGTGGTCTCTGTTCATCTATGGACATCCTAAAGCTGGTATGATGATGAATACCAGGTGTGAGATTAATAGTCGAAGCATAAGAAAAATTTAGTATAAGCGCTATTTACCCATACCAATAATATTATTAATTCAAAAGTAACTCCGCCTCTCTGCCTGTTTATTACGTTTTCACGACTAAACGGCTAGACAGATTTCATTTAAATTCGGTATACAGATAGATTTTGACCGGGAGTAGGACATAGGCTACTTTTTACCCGACTGCGCCAAAGGGGGGGTAATGTTTTTATTGACAAACCACGCTTGTGGAGCTGCGGGCGGGTTAACTAGTACTAAATAAACTTAACATGACTGATAGATGGTACTGACGGACACAATAATAATTCCTATGAAGTTAATTCGAAACTTTAGTAAACATCAGAAAAGCACAGGCCTATTTGATTCGCCTACCTACATTAATTAACAACATAATTAACGCGTAAGTAAACCCGTATACATAAATGACTCGGAGCTGCGTTAAAAATGGATAAATTAATCTAATATTCCCGCACTTCCTTCATTATACGGTGGTTATACTTAGTGGTAGTTTTCATTAAAACGGTATGCATTTATAGTATACGATACGATAGATATTGTAAATCATATCGAGTCGATTTAAAAGAAACGAATTTGTGTCAATCAGTTGTAGATTTGCCCAGCAGTGGGGCGAAACAGGTTAGATAAAAAACCGGCCAAGAGCGAGTCGGACTCGGATACGAAGGGTTCCGTACATATATTGTATGAGCGCCCATACAACTCAGAGGACTATCGTAATTGGCGTCAACTATGTATGTATGGGGGCACCCTTTAATTTTCAACTTTTTTATTTTTTTGCTATTTTTCCTCTATTTGTGCTGTAAGACCTGTGAGATTTGTAATACCTTGCTTTTTTACAAATTTCGTAATTCTACGTCAACGGAAACTACCATATAGGTTTTCGACCCAAAACCTATAGGGTACTTCCGGTTGACCTATAATTGTCAATTTTAGTTAAAGACAAGGTATTACAGCACAAGTAAAGGGAAAATTCCGAAAAATAAAAAAGTTAAAACTTAAGGTAAATTTTGGTACGTACAAGTTTTCATGAAAATCTAAATTTGCCCATATCTTTTTATTGTGTTGACTCTGGACACCTAATACGGACTATAGACCTCCGTATCTGGTATGAATTTTAACTTGCTAGGTCCACCCGTTCCTGAGAAAATCGGTGGTGACATACGGACAGATAGACGGACAGACGGACTGACGGACAAGAGAGTATGTGATCTTATAAGGGTTCCTTTTTTTACCTTTTGAGGTACAGAACCCTAAAAACTAATTCAAACTCAATGTTTATGCGTAGACTTGTTGCTGGCGTTACAATATACCTACGGGATGCTTCGAATGTACCTCGATTACCCTGAAAGGGGATAATCATTATCCTCACTTACACGAACAAATTTTGTTGCATGACTTTTCGCAATACGCTATTAGTCGTCGAAGAATCATCTTTTTAAAAATTTACTGATTTTGGTAAAACATCAGTTTAATGGCTGTTTTAGGTGATTGACCTTAAAGGCAAACATTTTTTGAAGTGAAAACTTCTTTAGGCGTGTTGAGCATTTTTTGAGATGGATAAAAACTCATTGAACTCGCGACACTGTTACTGTTACCGACACCTCTGTATATGAAGTGAAAACTTCTTTAGGCGCGTTGAGCATTTTTTGAGATGGGAAAATCCATTGAACTCGCGACACTGTTACCGTTACCGGCACCTATAACAAACGGTTTATAACAAACTCCCAAGGGATGTACAAAAATTGACAATTAACAAATTTAAAAACATAATTAAACAAAATCTTTATAAAAGAGCCTACTATAAAATATCGGATTATTTAGAAGATTGAAATTGCTCCAACTCGTTCAAAATGTTACAATTTAGACGTAATTTATTTTCTGTATTATGTATTGTAAAAGGATCATTAAAAAAAACAACCAGCCTTGTTTCTTGCCTTTCTTTCCTGGCTTGGTCGCGAAGGAACAGTCAGAAGAAATTGACGTTTCAAAGTGATCCTTGTGATTTTAATGAATAAAAAATATTTGACTTTGACTTTGACCTCTGTATTAAGTATCTCGTAATTGTTCAAGTTTTCACTTTTGTCGGCACTGCCGGAGTGCTATTTTTTTTTACCTAAAAAACAGTTAATATGAAGGAATATAAAAAGTACCTTCATATTATTCATAGCAAAGTACCTTCAATAGCGAGCTGGCAACGACGAACGGTTCACTACAACGAAACGTACATTCATCCGCGGTTCTTAGACGTTGCGATCCGCTGTGATGCCTGCAAAGTAGCAAAATGGTTTGCTTTAAATTGCGCTTTATGTTACGTATTGATAAATTTAAATACTTTTAAGGAATTACCATTTAATGTATTCAAACAAAGTTGACAAAATGGTTTGCACACTATTGTTTTTATGAGATTAATAAATATTTAACCCATTCCAATTACTTTTAATTGGCTTACTAGATAGGTCTGACTTTTCTAATTTTATTTGCTTATTCGTGTGCTGATATTAAATACTGATAATATTTTGCATGGCATTAGTTAGTCTCTTCATTCACTTAGTTTAAATTTAATTTATATAGTAATTTATATTTGCACACCATCTGCATGGAAGAATATATAAGGAACCAAATATAACTTCGAAACATAAAATAAACGTTCTGATTTCTAAAAAGTTATTGTCCGCTGGAAAATGAGCGATGATTGCGAAGCTTCATAACGTAACGCTAACCTATGTTATAGGCTAGCGTTTGAGGACGATCTCGCCTGTCGGTAAGCGATGATGCAGTCTACGATGGTACACTCTTGCCTAGAAGAAACCTATTCACTCGCAAAAGTTGGAAGAATACCGCTTTGTGCGTATGGGCCCTAATCGTAATCGCATCGTAACTTTTAAACAAGTTTATCCTATTACCACATGCAAATGTCTAAACACTTACGAATACGATATAAGTAGACATTATTACACCAATGAATATTTAGTTTTATTTCATACAAATTAATTTACATTAAAAAAATATTTAGGTAATTAAGAAACCTTAGCGCTATTAAACATTTTTTTAATGGAAATAAATAAATAATAATGCTTGACATTTCACACAGTGACATCTACGTGGCGTAGTGGGCGAATAGCCGGCTGAGATGCAGGAGGTAGCGGGTTCGATTCCCGCCGTAGAACAAATGTTTACATGACCTAGAGATCAACGTTATCATTTTCATTAAATATCACTTCGAGGTCGTCTTTTAAGTTGACTCTATTGAGGCCCTTCTTACTTGATAAAAAACTTAGCTACAAGTTAAGAAGGCCTAACGATGCATCAGATTCAGCTCTATATCACTCTGAGTCGACCTAGATTAGAATACTAGCTGTCCCGCTCAGCCACGCACGGATTTTTATCTAAATCAAAAATAGCCTACACCTAAAAGATAGTGTAGCTTTATATCAGTAAAATAAAGTTTAAAAATCCATTTTGAAGTTTCTGAAATAACCCCCTTTATACATACAAAAAAACCAACTTTACATGTATGAGAAAGTTGATTTTTTATTTATTGCTGACAGAGCCTTTCCTCAAAAGATGATCATACACAAATTAACCTATATGATGGACTCATCGTTACAATTACAGCCATTTTTGAGGATCTGAAGTACTCTGACGTGACTTCCATAATATCGGCCGTGGCCGATATCTTCACATACCCTTCGAAAACATTAGATCACTAGCTCATGCGAGTTTACTTACATTTTTAGTAATTTTTGTTCAAGAGTAGTCAGAGTGAAAAATATACGTTTATAATGTGACCCTCCTATTAATGATTTCTAGTATATTATCACAGACATTGTAATAATCCTTGAATACTGAAGCAGGACACGTTCCGATTGCCATTACTAAATTCCACGACATCTATCGGAGGGCGGCAAAAACGTGTCGCGAACCAAGATGGCGTCGGTAATTATATACGTAATTAATGCAAGAATTTTGAGTTTTTCTAAGTTGTCCCTTTAACAATACCCTTAGAAGTTATCATCAGTAGACACTTAGACAGCTCACTCAACTAAACTCATCTGAATATTTTTTTACAAGTTGACGGTGCCCACCTGCAGGGCCGGATTACCCATAAGGCGGATTAGGCAACTACCTAGGGGCCCCGCATCGACTTGGGGCCCACGGGGGCCAAGTCGATGTGGGCCACGCACCAAAAAATAAAAACGTTTCATTCGTGTCATTCTCCAATAAGATCATTTCAATGAAAGCAAAAAGCAGGGTCTATCTGATCGGCTCGACTTTTGTAATAGAAAAAATATATTTTAAAAAGTAAGAAAACGGTAAAGGAAAGGTGGCCCCAAGAATTACATTGCCTAGGGCCTCCGATAGGGTTAATCCGTCCCTGCCCACCTGCCTGATGTTAAGTTGTTACCACTGCCTATAACTATTGCATTACCTAATACTTATAATTACTTATTTCAATGTACGCTTAAACGACTATTTTGGTAATAACTAACGGATTCTAGTGACAGTTTCACAAACAATACATATTTCATTTTTAACAGGCTACGTCCAACTAAGACTTGGCGATCACAGTAGACCTCAATGGCCATAGTGATACAAACGCCACAAAAGCCAATCAAAAAAAGTTGGGCTACTTGGCATTATAACCCTATTTAAGCGAATGGTATTGTTACGGTTCGAACACACGAAATCTGCCATCGACCGCAGTATGCTCAGACATTGACGGCCGAACTCGGCCAACCAAATCAAACGTATGTAAAATAAAAAGAGCGCGTACTCTACCACAACCGACATCATCACAGTTCTAGTGTACGCGCTCTCTTTTATTTTACACTAGCATCCGCAAGCGACTTCATACGCGTTGTTTATCAATAAAAAGTAGGCTATATTTGAATCCAGGTCTATCAACACACCAAACTTAATCTAAATCGGTTCATTAGTTACGACGTGGTTGAGTAACAAACAAACATCTAAACTTTCACATTTATAATATTAGTGTGATGTGATACGTTTGATTCGGTCGGCTGAGTTCGGCCGTCAACGACTGATCATACTACAGCCGATAACAGATATGCTGTATTCGAGCTGAAATCCGTATTCAATTAATTTATTTTCAGATGTCAAAGATCCACATCTGCTAGCAAAAACTTAATTAAATGTCAAATGGTTAGGTTAGGTTAGGTTAGTATGTACAAGTGTGATTTAATTTATAATATGTATGTTCCCGTGGATATAGATTAGTTATTAAAATTAAACAGTGTTCTAGCTGCTGCATCAACTGACTGTAGCCATATTTCGTCTGTTTATGGCGAGGTGTTTCTATCAAGTTTGCATTTTTTGCAATGCGTAGAGTGATGTGATTAGCTCCATTTCAATTAAAAACCTGTCGCATGTGAGTGCACAAATGAGACACTACCTTCTGTATTGACAGTACTTTTTTACTGCCAATACATAGGTTACGTTCCATTTCTATGCATACAAAAAATTGATTTGTGTAGTTAGTAGCTGGGGTTAGTAGTTACTGAATCAAAGTGTAGAAAGTACATTTTTTTTTTATTAATGATAGCCAAGCGCTTGACCACTACCTCACCTGATGGTAAGTGATGGTGTGATTGAAGATGGATCACGCTTGCCTAGAAAGAACCTATTCACTCTGGACTTGAAGACTCCGAAGATTATACTGGTTCGGAAAAACATACGCCGGAAGTGAGTTCCACTCCTTACTTGAATGAATGAATGAATGAATGAAAATTCTTTATTATACCTTACAAGCTAAATACAACAGATATAAAAATAAAAATAAAACAAATAAATGTAAGTATAATGGGCGGTCTTATCGCTTAACAAAGCGATCTCTTCCAGACAACCTTTGGATGGAGAGGATCATTGCATAATGGAAGATTGGCTGAGGTGTAAAAAGAATAAACTTAATAATAGAAAAAGAAAAATTACTTAACCTTAAATACATAAACAATAGGTACATAAATAATTTTAAATAAGTAAATATCATATATAAAATAAATAAATATGTACTTACATACATACATATATTAATATATACATATATTAATAATATTATAGATCAGATGAATAATCACGACTCTTCATGGAGATAAAAGTTTTTGAGTCTAGCTTTAAATACGGAAGGTGAGGGGGATTTTCTAATGGAGACCGGCAAGGCATTCCATAATCGGACAGCTTGGACGTCGTACTTGTCCTAACAAGAAATCCATTTCGCTGTCTATTCTTCATTATACTCGTGGAAATATAATAGGTCAGATTTGATACGTGTCAAATACTACTAATGAACAAAATAACCAAATGATAGAACATTGGTATTTATTTTTTATATGACCTGGAGATGGAACAAGCATATGCCCCACCTGATATTAAGTGATAACCATCGCCTATAACAAAGTATTGCCTTGTAGGTCACGCACCTTAGAAACGTGCCCTATGTGCGCTGTGTCAATTAACTTGAGGTATACAAGTGTAAAGCCTCATGTGCCTGTAATTTCACCAGCAACAATATCTTTCAAACTGAAACACAGCAATGCTGCTTGGCAATCGTCCTGTTGAAATATTGATCCATAAACTAGTGTTTTCGAGTGAAACTCTTCAATATAATAATAATAATAAAAACCGTTTATTTCAGGCCAGACAGGAATCCGTAATTTTTGTTAGTAAACACAGAAAAATCTTACTTAAAAAATATTGTTAGTAGGTACACAAAAAACAAAGTTAAAAACAAATGCGGCAATATTGGAGCATGAGCGCATCTACTGAGACACCAGACGTGATCGGCTTAAGCAAAGCCATTCAGCGCCTCATGATAGATGAGCTCATGTTCCCGGCAACAACGGTCAGGAAGCTGTTGGTGCTTCCACGCATGCGGCTCACCAGGGATGCGGTTCTTTTTCGTATGATTGCTTAGAAATCATCGGTACGTGCGTCTGCATACATCCGTGATGTGCTACAGAACCTTGGCAGCCCCAATAACATCCTAAAGCCGTTATTGTATTGGATTCGTAAGGCATTGCAGGATTTCTATTAATACTTCATTTTATACTATGTAATAAAGAAGATGGGGAACATAATAATAATTTGGCATTATCTGATTGATTTTTCGATTTATTCGATTCGTTCGTACAAAGTTAACACGGAATGCAAAATGGCAGACGTCAAATCGGACCTATTAGATATTCGGAGTTAGTGTATTTGTATTGATATATTTTTTTTACCTTTACGCAGTTTTGCAGCATTGAAACATAGACTATTTTTTATTGACGCGTGCAAAGCCGCAGGCGGGAGCTAGAATAATTATAGTTGATGGATGATTTTGTTCTTTATTCAATTTTGAACAATTAAAACAAGTTTGTTTTTTTTTCAGATTGTACGAATCAGTGAGTAAAGCAGCCGGCTAACATATTCATCATCAAGGTAGGTGTAACCTAATAGAGTAATTATTATTATTGCTAATAGGGTAATTGTTTAGGAACAATTACCCTATTAGCACAATAAGTCACATTTGCACCATATCGTGTTTGTATCGCCACGCCTGCCTCATTCAATACAACTAAAAGACAGTCCCTATGTAGATATTGGACCAGAACAAACTATATACAGGGTGCTTCGGAATGTGTATACCCTAAAAGGTGTCATCGACTTCACACAAACAATGTTATGAATGAAACATAGTAATAATCGAATGTTTTTGAAAAAATAATCTGTATGTCTGTTTACCACAACTTAAATTCTCAAGTAGAGCCACAATCCAAGAAAAAGATTATTTAAATGCGGACAATAAAGTTGATGATTTTTTTTCTGTCGTGGAATTTGGACTTGTTCAGTTCATTGGCTTGAATCCCCTCTTTTAGGTTAACATACATATTCTGAATCACTTTATATACCTAGAGCAGAACAAACCACAGATATAAACAACCAAGACAACCGACCTTTCATCATAGGCGTGAAATCAGATACGCCATTTTGGGTTGCCATGACAACGGAAGTGCGAATGCGAAACGCGGCTCCTTTGATTTAAGACTTTGGCGGGAAATAATGGCGGGAATAGTGGCAGAAATTGGCAGGGCCTTGTAGGGGAGTGGTCGGATTAGGCCGAGGCGACACGTGCGAATTGACGGCCTGCGTTATCTGATAACTTGGAATTCCGAGTATGAGAGAAGATAATAAAGTGTTTGAGCGTTCCGCGGTTGTGCTAGGCTTCGCAGGATTTTAAGTGATACTTTTTAGAAATAAATCTATTAATTTCTAAAATTTATTTCTATTTATTTTTAAATTTATTTATGTATATCTCCTTGAAAATAAAAAAAAACTGTTGAATTAATAACGTTATACGAATTATACAGAGTCTAACATTATTGACGAAATTAAATTAATATAAATAAGATTTATCACATTCATCCATGATTGAAATTCCTATTTTACCGACAACTAACTCATGACAAAAAGACCTGACTTTTGGAATAAAAGTATTTATATGTACTTTGTTATTTTTTTTATCTATGTAAGTAATTATTTAGTCTTACCTGTAATTTTGGATTAATGATGTATGCGTGAATTAAAATTGTACAAAAATGTTTTATATTTTTTATATTTCATAAGATTCTAGTGAACCTAAAGGTATCAATTTTAAAGAATAAAATGTTGTACTCGTAATAGGCCACACTTTCAAAAACAGGATTTGAACGCACTTGTTAGCTCGTACTCCGCGGGATCGGCCGATAATCAATCACAGATAACGGCCGGTCAGGGAGGAATGATGGGATCGGCCGGTCACGGTTATCGCAGACTTATGTGTGGAGATATCGCTGATTGCACTTCGATGCTATTTCTTAACCTGATCTATGTAAACGAGAAACGAGATTAGTTTTCTTTACTTCAGACATTAAATTAATATTTTTGTATTTGTATACAAATTAGACAGATTTTGAGGCAGTAAATTTTTTTAAATTTGTTGTTTGATGAATAGATGCTTTGCTTCGTTTTCCAAAGCCTTTAAATCTTTTAATCGTTCAGAAATAACAGGTAATTTTTTTTACCGTTTTTATAAGAAGGTGCGTGACACCCGAGGCAGTTCTCTGTTATGCGATGGTTACCACTTAATATCAGGTGGGCCATAATCTTGATCCATCTCCAAATAGCAAAAAAAAAAAGATGGCGGGTGTAATTCAGCCGGTCATGGTTTTAGCTGACTTATGTGTGGAGATATTGCTGATTGCACTTCTATGCCATTTTTTAACCTGGTCTATGTAACAAGAACCACCATGATTGGCAAAGATTTCCTTTTGAACCCCTAATGTAAATAAAGTTTAGTTTTTCCTTTAGATTGACTTTAAACAAATATTATACATATATATATCAAATATTATAGGCTAGCGTTTGACCACTATCTCGCCTGATGGTAAGCGATGATGCAGTCTACGATGGTACACGCTTGCCTAGAAGAAACCTATTCACTCGCGACTTGAAGATCCCTAGGTTGTAGTTATCAGGAAACACAGACTCAGGCAAGGCGTTCCACTCCTTGGCGGTGCGCATAATAAAGGTGGAAGAGTACCGCTTTGTGCGTATGGGAGGTATGTCTACCATGTAGCGGTGGCGCATCGCAGAGCGTCTGGTTGTCCGATGATAGAATGAACTCGCGACACTGTTACCGTTACCGACAACTCTGTATATAAGTATCTCGTAATTGTTCAAGTTTTCACTTCTGTCGGCACTCCAGGAGTGCCACTTTTTTAACGTTTTTTTTAGTGCACTAGGGACTCGGTGTAAAAATATAAATTACATCAAATGCTTTATACATTACAACAGCCTCCCTAGTGTGCACGGTACGCGAGATTAGCAATACCATCCGAAACGGCATGCTCTTAAACCTTGATATTCTGTGATGTGTAAGCTCACGCAGAGGAATAAATCGCAATTTCAAATAATACTAACTCCCCTATATTTAAGCTTGTTACTAACAAAATAGATCCATTATTAACTAAATAAATAAATTATTAATTAAATTGTTGTTCCACTATGTAAGGTGGAGCTTAGCAACTAACCTATTATGGGCAACTATCGAACGTTATCCAGCAACTTCCATAAAAACTGTTTAGAACAGCTTACAAACTTTTCAGAGGTTATTTGTACTAAAAACGGGATATTTAGACGACCTCCGTGGTGCAGTGGGCGAATAGCCGGCTGAGACGCAGGAGGTAGCAGGTTCGATTCCCGCCGCGGAACAAATGTTTGCATGATCTACAGATATTTGTTCTGGGTCTGGTTGTTTCTCTATATATTATAAGTATGTATGTATTTACAAAAAAAAGTATTTAAGTATTCTATCAGTTATCTGGTTCCCATAGCACAAGCTATGCTTAGTTTGGGGCTAGATAGCGCTGTGTGAAATGTCCAGCAATATTTATTTTATTTATTTATTTATCATGATTTGTGAGTTACCGATATTACCAGGATATTTACCGTGATCGTGGCGCATGCAACTGCGTCAAAATATCGAGATAATCAAAAAAATACAAATCATGTTAAATATCCCGTTTTTAGAACAAGTAGTGTTCGTAACCATGAAAGTTTTCTTTTAGAATGCGAATGTTTTATATGAGCTTAAAAGGTTTAGTTTGGCTCCTGATTTTTCTAGTTTAGCTCACTTCTTGTGTGTCTGCGCTCGGCTTTATTATTCGCAATAGAAGACAAATGCCCAAGATAGTAAAATGATACGCCTGTGCAAGTCAGGCCACAATGCGCACAATAAAACTTACCTATGCCTTAAAACGCGGACAAGACATAAGACACGGCTTACAATTTATGGAATAGAATAGGAGTTAGAACTCTTTATTGGACTTCCTCAGACTACGTGAAGAAGAGTTTATTACGAACTCTTTGTAACACGTAAAAATAGTTTCTATACGATTTGATAATGAACTGTCGAAACTGGGAAATGTTCAGGCTAAAAAGTTTAATAAAACTGAAGGACGAATTTGTCATTTTGGAATCGACTTTTTTTACGATTGCACATTTTTTAAACTTAATATTAGTTAAAATTTTCTCATTTTTTATCAAGAAATGTTATGTAGGTAACTAGTGTGTCTTACTGGATAAGTACCTATGGAATATTTGGACATGCTAAATTCACACAGACTAAATTCAGCATGTCAACATGTATGTAAAATTAGGGTGTCTAACTGGCTAAGTATCTGTACACTATGCAATATTGAGAATCTTGTTATTTTAGTGCGTCTGAATATCGCATAGTATAAAGCCGGTTTTATTAAACTCTAGGGTGTACAAGTTGCTTAGGAATATATATCTATATTTAATTGGATATATTTTGTTGAAGAAAAATCAAAAAGTCAGTCAGTCAAAAATCTATAATATTTGAATCAGTCAAACATATTGTACGGTTAAGATTTATGTCACTAAGAAATAACTGATTTTTAAAGTAAGTATAATATTATACTTGTTGAAGTTATACTTCTTTTGGCGCGTTTGGAAAAAATATGACAGTAAAATGTTTACGATGCGCGCGCAAACCGACAGACAAATGATAACATGATGATGTTAGGTACAAACAAAGAGTTGTGGCATACGGGGTGGGAGGCATTTGCCCAACAATGGGCCATCATCATCAACCTATAACAGTCCACTGCTGGACGTAAGTCTCTCCCAGGGTGCGCCATTGAGCCCGGTCCTCAGCTCTTCTCATCCAATCCTTGCCCGCCACATGCGCGCAAATCGTCACTCCATCTAGCCGGAGGGCGTCCTACACTTCGCTTGCCTAGACGTGGTCTCCACTCCAGAAGGTACAAAATAAAAAATAAACACGTTTTTCTTAACCCTGTAACCACTACTACCTGTAAACAGCTAATTAAAGCACCTAGGAGTGCTATTACCAGGCTCATTGTCGAAGAGAAATTAATTATGGCAACACTAAAAACGAGCTATAAAGTACTCACGCCGCACCATACCTCACGACACTACTTAACTGTTTTTACTGGCAACTCTAATTTACCTCCCGTCGCGCGCGCCGATTGATCGGTAAAGTTCGATTGATCGCCTGGGTTGCCAGTTTAGCCAATAGTGCTGTAACGCTTTAGATCACTTGGCCGAAACCGAAAATGGGTTTTCAGAAGCAAATACATAAATAGTTCCAAATATTTAGATAGATGGCGCTGACTGTTAAGAGTGAATATCGAAATTTGATTATGCATATTTTATTCATTCATCTCATTTATAATGACACCAATTGGACGAAGTCCGTCACAGAGTGTTGGTGATAGCCTGACGATCTCGTAGCGGCAGCTGGACGGCAATGGATCAATATAGCTAAGTTATGCAACTTGCCCAATGAGAGCTTTTCATGTTCGATTTTTAAATTCTAGTTCCAACTAGCGTAATAGGTGGGCTGTGTCTGAAGATACACCACCAAAAAGTTCTAGTTTTACCTAAATATTAACGTCACGATATCAAAATTTGTTAATCTGACTTTATCAGATTAACAAAAAAAATATGTTTGTTTTATTTTAAGTTCCTCGAAATATAATGTTGACACGGCAATTAACATTGACAATTCACTTTCCTATCAGCGTATGATAGAGCAACGCCATCTGTTAGCAGTTATAAACACATAGCAGTGAAAATCCCTCATTATCTTACAAGCAAAAATAAATATTGAAACTTGAATATGACTCGAGTTCAAGGGAATTGGACTTCTATCTTAGTTTCTACGTTTTTAACTCAAACATTCAATAATAAAATTGTAATATGTATGCATTAATTGACACTGCTACTTAGTTGTGTATAATAAATAATATAATAAGCGTCAGTTTGATTCGACAGCGGTTGAATCGTGAATTCCTTAGGGATTAGTAATAGTATATTTAATATAATAATAGTATAGGTAGGCACTCTTTCTTCATTGTATCTGTAATGTGAGATGTCGAATGGTTGTTCACATTTTTTTTTATTTCTATATTGTGGTTTAAACGTGAAACCCTGTAATTGGCTTTCAGGTTAACAATCTGTTTTAATTATATGTTTTAACAGCTGTTGGTTCTCCCACAATTGAATTGAATTAAATAACTTTACTTATACGTTTAATCATGCTTTTCCCGTAGAAAAACTTTTTAAGTTATTTTTATTTTTTTGTAATTAAACTTCTACTAATATAATTGAATTCGGCTTGATTCGGCTTAAGCCGATATCAACACGGCACTTGCACACAGCCTGCAAGATTAATGACATAATTGAGGTATCTATAATGAATCCTCAGAGAAATTAGTATTGACGATTTGCTTTTAATAGTTATTACAGCAATCAAAATATCTATGTGGTTTTTATGGTACAAATACGTTCGCCGACGATTGGTAGCGAAATAAATTAGATACTTTATTTTATTTATTTTACGACTGTAGAGAAGATATGGTCTTGTTTACGTACGTCTTGTTAGTACCCCATTTTGTTGGTTGAATGTTTAATTAACGAGAGATATCTCGTAAATTCGTTCTACTATTTGTAGCTATTGTATTTATTTATTCAACAAAAAGTTATACTAAGTTAACTATATATACTAACAGTGTTACATAAAGCACTGTAAAACCCTAGATGTTTGTCTCGGTGCTTAGAGGCACTCGAGCCACAACACTTATTCATATTCATATTCTTTATTGTACACAAATAAATTTACAGACAGAAAAAGCTTACAAAATGGGCATGTACAAAGGCGAGCTTAACCCTAATAAGAGTTTTCTTCCAGCAAACCTTTGAAGATAGAGATAGTCGATTATAGTGGTGGGTACTTGCACAGAAAAGGGCATAGGAGTAAAATACTAATACTAACAGTTATACATAATATATACCATAATAAATAAAATACTTAAACATATTAAAAATAATACCTATCAACTATACTTACATTACAGGTAAACATAACACATTATACAAAATATACATATAATATACCTACTTATATATAATAACCTAAAAATGTACATGGACAGGTAATGAATGCTTAGTGATGGACTTGCGCCGATAGAGTGTGGTAGTGAATTCCACAGTTACTTCCACTTTATTTAGACCTACTTATAGACCCATCACCTTTACCTAAGCCTTATGTCGCGTTTCCGCCACAGATAGAAGGCATCCAAAAGATTAGCTGCCTGCCACTCCCTGTGCCATATAGGTAGCCGACCGCTTCGGTGCAAGGCCCAGCGATTCGAGTGGATAGGTGAAATGGAGGGTAGATAAATGCAGTTAGTTAGGCTAGCAGACAGCTTTTTATACATATAAAAGCAAGACCAGGCAGATAGGCATACAGCAGTGGCATTAGATACAATAGAAACTCACCCCAGCGGGATTCTAGAACAATCTAGAACGATTTGTAGATAGGTATTTTAAGCTCAACAGAGGCACGTCCAGTCGCCAGCGCGTCCTCGGGCGTGTGACGGACTCGGCCGGCCACTCGAAGTGATATTCCAAATTCGGTTAGCGTTCCATCCGAGCGAAAGTAAAAACCTTTCTAGTATTTTTATTATTTTTAAGGTTCCGTATTGTTGTGCTCATTTTTATTCTAGTATAAGCTAAAAAAAATGTAAAGCACTAGGCGCAACGTTACACTTAAACCGACCTACCCACCCAAATTACCGCCTACAACCTGTTACCAAAAGTAAAACTTTTACTAAAATTGGGTTACGTAGCATAATATTTATCACGGCGCATGCAACTGTGTGAAAATATCAGCACATTTAGAAACTTACAAATAAAAGTAATTATTCCGTTCTTAATAGAAATAGGGTTCATTATTTTAAAAATATCAAATTATATGTCGTAAATTGGATTAGATTCTGCCTTTTAACACGAAAAACGTCTAATTTGGTTTCGGGTTACCATACTTAATTCAAAACACCCACATATCTTCGAAGCGTTTTGGTGAAAATGGTCATCTCTTTTTAGATGAAATTATATTATTTCGTTAGTTTAACTTCCGTTTTTGAAGTTATACTTCTTTTGGTGCGTTTGAAAAAAAATATGAGAGTAAATTTTTTACGATGCGTGCGCACTCCGACGGCCAAAAAGCGACATGATGAAGTTAGCTGATAACTGTCTCATGCGCGCGTACACCGACAGCAAAGAAGCGACATGTTGAAGTTAGCTGATAACTGTCTTTCAAGTTTCCGTGAAAACTCATAACTATATTTATTAATTTATCATTCCTTTTACAAAAAAAGAGTTGTGGCATACGGAATGAAATCTTTAACTACGAGTATCTTTGTTGTGTTACGCCAAAGAAGTATAACTACTTACGTGCGTAGAAGTTGTGCGCATACATACATCCTATATGTATGCGCACAACATGTACGAAGGAGTTATGTTTTAAGCCGGATCAAATCTGTACTCGAGCTAAGTATTAATTTTAATTGCTTTTATCATGTAATGTGTACCGAAATAAATAAATTTCGACCTTAATTTTGAAATGTACGAGTACGTCCCTATCATCTTCTGTATTTAACAATGATTATTCTTGGTACTGGTTAATTTAATACTTTTTAAGGTACTATAATTTTGTACCAAATTTTCTATTGTATGTCAGTTTCCACCAATTCAGTATTGTGGTTGGCTTAAATTGGCATATTAACATATATATTATTGATTAAAACGGGTATTTATTGCGTATGCACCTTTTTTAATTGTTATTTGTCATTGGTTGACTCAACCCGTGACCACAACTGTTGCAACACAGCCGAAACGTCGAGATAAAAAATAAAAAAGGTACATACGCGACAAAAATCCGTTTTAATCAATAATTATGTACAGTGATCGCGAAATTTTGAAAAATGGTACATATGTTCGACCTAAACATAATGTATTTTATTATGTAAATTTATAAACAATACTGCTGTTGGTAATCTATTAAATAAACAAATTCCTTACCAGAGTGAACGGAGCGTCCATTTACGAAAAATTGTATGTATTTTATTATGACGACCTCAGTGGTGCGATGGGTGAATAACCAGCTGAGGCATAGGAGATTACGGGTTCGATTCCCACCACAGGATAAATGTGATATTTGTTCCGGGTTTGGGTATTTTTCTATTTAATATAAGTATGTATTTACAAAAAAAATACGTATATAAGTATTCAATCAGTTATCTGGTAGCTTTGCTTCGTTTAGGGGTAGATAACGCTGTGTGAAATGTCCAGCATTATTTATTATCATTAATCCACTTCAGTATAAGCCTACATACCTACTTTAACTTAACTATTTAACAACAAACCTAGACTAACTCTATGAACCGCTAAATTATGGAGCCTTTTCAGTCTACTCATAAAGTACCTACACTTATACGCTATTATGATTCACTCAAGCCTTCTCTTGTTACATAATATCTATTTACCAACCAGGGGGGGCCACGTACTGGGATGTGGTGGTCCTAATTTCGCATTTTCAAATGGTCTTGAATGAATAAATGAATCAAAACGACGACGACCTCCGTGGCGCAGTAGGCGAATAGCCGACTGAGACGCAGGAGGTAGTGGGTTCGATTCCCGCCACGGAACAAATATTTCCCTGATCTACAGATATTTGTTCCGGGTCTGGTTGTTTTTCTATATATTATAAGTATGTGTTTACGAAAAAAAAAGTATGTAAATATTCTAACAGTTATCTGGTTCCCAAAGCATAAGCTCTGCTTAGTTTGGGGCTAGATAGCGCTATGTGAAATGTCCAGCAATATTTATTTAATATTTATTTATTTATTCAAAACAGTTTATGGTACACCATAAAATAAACAAACATAGATAAAAAACACATAAGTACCCATAATGGGCTGTCTTATCACTTTGGGAATGTCTTCCATACATCTTGTTCCATATTCGTTCCGGGTTAGGGTATTGTGGTAGAAATCCAGTCTTAAATTGCACCCAATCTACTGTTTAATCACGGTACGGCGATAGCGTTTCGAAATGATCCTTATGATTGCACAGAATAAAGGCTTGTTCTCACCAGGTGAGGTAGAGGTCAGGCGCTTGACCATCATCAATAAAAAAAACCTATACAAATAGGACTGCGCAATTGCACTAACTAGCAGGATACGTACACTAAGACTTGGCCAAAATGTAATTGTATTATTTTTAAAACCATGCTCAATGCCAAATATAGCAGTTTAGTAATTGACAAGGGATGTCGCGTTGCTTATTTCAAATAGTATTTTTATTTTTATAGTGTTATCCGAACACTTACGGAAAATGGTCAAAAAAGTGTCTAAGTTTTTCTGTAGGAGCTAACGGCGCTTTAGTTGTAATCTGAATCATCTCACTAATTGCGACTCTGTCGTGACAAAAGCCTGAAGCACAATTGGTAGTGCATCCTCGTATCAAGAGGAAGGTTGCGGGTTCAAGTCCCGTCTTGTCTTGTCTTGTCCTGGCTTGAAAAATTTTAAGATGTTTTTAAAAATCTTGGAATTTTCCAAGTGTTCGGATAACACTATAAAAATACTATATGTCATTGCATTGCCTTGAAAAATGCAGGTGATTAAAATCATTGAAAAAATGACGAGTCGAACGGGACTTGAACCCGCAAACTTCCTCTTGGTACTAATTCTAGATATTCGCCATAGGCCCACTACTAATCAGGTGCTAAATTATTAAAATGTTTATTTTACGGCTTAAAGTTCCGCTTGCTCTATCTAATCTGACGGACCTTGCGGCCCTAGCGGAGGTTGCTGCGGAAGCTGCTGCAGTGGCGGATGCCCTTGCATCACTATCTACACTTGCTGCACCAAGATTTGCTAATTACCAAGCGAAGGCCGGTTGCGCTGTTGGCGCATAGGCGATCCTTGGTGCCTGTGCGGTCAGCGTAAACAACGCCAGTTTGTCTTGAATTATATTTACGTGGCGTTCCGTGAAAATAAACCTAATAAACCTAATGAATCTACAGACAAAACTATAAAGTTTTCTTCTTATAAATATCCAGCGATCATGACTATGATAGCGATGCAGTTCAGTGCAAAGTCTCATATGCCTGTATTTGGCTTTCTCAAGTATGAGAGTGGGATAATGGAGCGTGCAAGATCTCTACTATCGTACTCATACTTCTTATTACCCACATGTGGCTGGGTGATACCACCATTCGGGGCTATGCCATAAAGGAATAACCCAATGTTGGGTATATTTTACCGTAGTTAAAAACACCGTAAGTGGATTTTTATTTAAATTTAAATCAAATCAAATCTAGCTTTTTATTTGCACCACTTATTATTATCTAAAAATAATACAGTATATCAACACAATACATATCTTCTCTTCTAAATATATAAAACAAAGTCGGGTTAGTAACAACATTTATAACTCAAGCACGGCTGGACCGATTTTGATGATCTTTGATTTATTGGATTTGCCTTCGTCCCAAATAAGTGAATAACTATTAAAATATTGGGAACATACACGCAAAAAAAATTATGAAGAAAATTCATTTTCCTTTACATAGATGCAGCTAATGATGGCCGATCGACAATTCATTGGCAGCCCGCGTCATATGCATGTCAAGGCAGTATGAAGTTTGCCGGCTCAGCTAGTACTAAATAATACATAAAGCTCGGTGGTTAACTTGGTTGCAAAAAGGTCCCAGCTCAGCGTCTGCAGGACGTTAGAACCTGCGCTGGTCTTCCGTTGAGGTCTTTAGGACAGACTCGGACCGAGTAAGACAAATAGATAATAGTAAATATATAGTGGATTTTTAATTACGTTATTTTTAAGGACGTAAAACCTATATACCTTTCCTACCGCTAATATGACTTACCGTGGGCGGACTATACAATTAGAAGATGTTACCTTACAATTATTAATCTAGTCAAGACAAATCAGGGTCACACAAATACATAATTAGAAGCGACATTGGTTCTCCGATGCTATCTCTGTCTTATCTACGCATTAGATCTGCTATTTGCATTCTCAGCGCACGCGCAGGTTTCGATTGCGAAGATAAAGCCCTGATAGGGCTGAAGTTACAGAGTAATGAGCTAAAGCCTATGCAAGATCGTTCAATTGAAAAAGCAAGATTGATTTAATTTACAAGGTTTTTATCGTTTCTTCCGCTCTATATACCTTTTTATCGCGAGGCTGTTCTATACAAACATAATCTACATTTTAATAATAAATATTCATTAAATTCATGTTTTTTTACGACTATAGCAAGTTCTTGTTGGTTTAAAAAAGACCCGGAACAATCTGATCAGCTGATCATGCAAACAAGACTGACAGAATGTGTGTTCCATGACCAAAAAACAATTTATAAGTAGTAAAAATGTATACTCAAAACTTCCCCCGGCCTGACAAGTTCTTTACAATAAAGGTTCCGAGCGACGCTGTCAACTGCAAGTGCCGCTGCTGCATGCAGTAGGCCTGTTTGTATGTATTTCTATGAAATTACTTCTGAGCGCAGGGGCAGCTGTACATGTGCGAGCAGTCGGCAGTTGCAGTTTTTGTTTATATGACCAGGGGGGGGGGGGGCAATCGTGCAAATTTTGAAAGATAATACCAAAGTAAAACCAAAACAAAAGCGTTATGATAATGCACATTTCGTATCGCGCTGACACGCGTGATATCAGTCAAACTAATGTGAGTTACAACGTTAGACACGTTGAAAATGAGCGCGATTGCCCCCATGGAGTTAGATCAAGCATATGCCTTACGTTATGCTAAGTTGTAACTAAGTATATATAGGCGATGGACCAAAAAAGCAAATGCGAAATGTTTCAATAAATATTTGTATTATTATTACTTATTAATTATTCCAGCTCCATAAAAAAACACGTAGTACATATTTAAAGTTTAATTACAAACGAACCACCTTCTTAGATACTTAAAAACATGTAATAAACGAGTAAAACCCTTTAATAAACATATCTAGTCTCTAAGATTAGAGATTACATTTGATTATAACGTAGCTAGATCAATATCTTGTATTCATTAATCTATATCTTAAGTTAATTTTATAATTATACGTTTGTAAGGGCCTGCTCTGCCAGGTATTTAATGGGACGACTAGTGGAAACCTGGGACTATCTTGATGGAATGCAAAACTGTACCACTATTTCGCAAGATTATAATAATAATAGTGGGCTATAGGCCTATTTTGAAATGAGTGTTGGCAACCGAAGACCTTTCATTAGATGTATCTCTTGACCTGACCCCCCCCGTATCACAAACTACATACATAGTATATATATATATATATATATATGTCGATGGTAGGTAGCTTATATCACTCGGACGTATCAATTCGATTCATCGAATGTTGGAAATCGGATGTCGGAACCCTTTCATTTGGTTTTCCAATAATCAGGTAAAAATCGTAGTTAATCAATCTCTGCTAATACCCAATCAGCCTTGTAAGGCAATAAAATATTAGTCGCATCTATTATAAATTACAGCTACCTATAAATAAGGCCAGATTACGAAGAACTCATCAAAAAGCACTATAACCTAAGTCATTTGTATCGTATTAACCGTATTAGATATTTGCAGAAAAAGGACAGTTCTGTAGAAGCATATCTTCGGGTTTTATCTCAATGTATGCGACGTAATGACCTATAAAAACGCATTTAGATAGAAAGCAGATAATTGGCCTAAGGACCACCAACCCGCCTGACCAAGCTACTGTTTTACCAACCCAACACATTTACACATCTCTTTATGAAAATATAAGAGAAACAGTTAAGCTAGATGGCTTCGTTGAAACAATCTATAAATAGGAAGTTCAACTGCTCTAGATCACTGCATCTAGAGAGATCTAGATCTAGAGAGCAGTAATGGTTTTACTGCGATGCAGTCAACATTGTCCCTTTGAATTTACAATGATTTTATGCTGATTTAGATGTGAATAATAATATAACGTTTATTTCATGCAACATTTAAAATATGATAACAAGGCCCATATTTATAAACACCTTTTTCTTTCATGTCAATAGCTGTCTGACTTCTAAATTTTATCAGTCCAATACAGAGCAACTTCTACACTCCTCTTTGTTGCCTGGTACAAGTCTTTTCGTGTGCAGGTGGTTGGGCATAGAGGACATGATGCAGGTGCAGGTGGGCCATTGTTTGTAAGGTGGCCCCGCAGTGGCACTGGCTCCGGAATGGGTTGATGTAGCCCCACTTGGCTAGATTGTTTCGGCAGTGATAAACTTGAGAACATGATGATGTTGATGATGTGATGTTGTTGTTGATGATATGTTGAGAGTTTACCCGTGATCATGGCGCATGCAACTGCGTCGAAATATCGGGACACTCAAGAACTCACAAATCATGGTAAATATCCCGTTTTTAGTACAAATAGTGTTAATAACCATGATAGTTTCAAAAGTTATATCGTAAACTTATTTATTTGATGTATTTTACTTCGTTAAATAAGTTTAAGTTACTGCGTGATGCGCCGACCTGCTGACACAGCGGCTTTGTCCCGCTTTACGTTTACCAATGCGTTTGCCAATAACTCTGGGCAATGCTCGCCAAGCTGATGATAGAGCAATTTTATGAATTGGCTGGTATGCCAGAAAATAACGCGGTTTTCATTATTATATGCAAAGTTGTAATCGTATATAGTTTTTAAGACCTTATTGTACACTTGTTTATGCAAATAAATATTTTGAATCTTTGTATCTTTATCACAAGTATTTTTTATTGGAGTAAAGTTAAAAGTTACGTATACCCTGAAAATAGAACGGCTTGAAAACCTAGCACGAAGCTACGCAATGTCAAAATTCTAGCCAGCAAGCTGGTAGGTAAGGGCCGGTAATCTGTTTTTATGTTAATTCAGCTTATAGGTATAGCACCCGCGTTGTTGCCATTTTCGGAGTGTACTGTGTAAAACGTCGAGTAAAAAGGTAGCGTACAAGTAAATAGTTGTTTAATGAGTTTATAGATAAACCTGTCGGAAATTATCATAAAAGATCCTAGAGAAAAAGCTAAATGATTTTCTGCAGAATGCATGAATGAATTTCTGCATGGATATTTGTCAAAGACGATATAAATGAGCCTAAAAAGTTTTTGAGCACAAATATGTCTGGATTCTTTGAGCGATTTTATTTCGTAGCTCACTCCGTTAAGGCTTTGCTTCACCTGGTATCACCATATCTGACCGGTGTCCCCAACGATCACTTTATCCCAACTTCTTAGACTTTTCTTACTTGTATACTTTTTATTTATTTGCATTGATGACCAAAAATCAAAAGAAGAGATTTTCTAAATCTAAATCGTTCTCAATCCCCTCATTAGGCATTCTTGACCGAAAATAAATAATCGTGAAGCGGCCAGTTCCGGGACAGTTAAGATCTGCGGATGTCTCATTAATCAGTATTTGAGCCGAGCGGAGCAGTAGGCAGTGCGCATCAGTGCTTACCATCGGGAGGCCACTCAACCAGCGAATATACTAGCTGAGAGATTACAACTCTCAACCTTTCAACTTTCTCTATTATCAATTTATCGTTTAAGTACTAGATTACGAGAAAAATGCCGTGCATTTTTTCTCACGTGGCCTTTTTTATTCTATTTAGATGAATGACCGCTTTAGCGACGCGGACGCTAGCAAATGATCGTATCCTTATTTAGATAGGTTTATCCTACGTTTGGAGAGCATGTTCAGAATTAAAAATAAAAAAAAATCCCCAGACACCAGGACCAGAAAATGCAGACCTTCAAATGTTAAACCTGGCTACAACAGCCATCGGAGGCGATTGTAGTTTTTAAGTTATTAGCCATAATAAAAACTGAACTTTGACAAAATTCACAGGGTAAACCCACATTGCATTTGAAATTTGGTATGCGTGTAGCTTTAGTGACACAAATATAGGCAAAAGTCTGAAATCCAGAATAACTGCAAGTTTTACCCCAAAAAAGTATAACCAATGAACATGAACTGCCGTTACCTGTAATTTGAATGAAACTATAGGTCAAGTTGAGTGGTTATACATTTCATGGCGCTATTTTGATAATCGAAGATTACGAATAATATTTTATTGTTTTTATTGGAGACTCGCGAGATCGCGTTCGGAGCGAACCACTAGTTATTGATTAAAACGGGTATTTATCACGTGTGTACGTTTTTTATTTGTTATCCCGACGTTTTACCACGACTGTTGCAATACAGCCAAAACGTCGGATAACATATAAAAACGGTACATACGCGATAAATACCCGTTTTAATCAATAACTATTATGACTTAACCAAGTGTTCCATTGTGTCCCTATGGTTTATAAATAAATTAAATTAAATGAAAGTGATGGAAGCCACCCGCTGATTCAGCAGCTCCACGTGTGAGATGGAACTAGTCTGGCAAATGGGCGGCAGCATCCATCATTAGCTCGATATGTATCGCTCACACGAGCCTGCTGTTTGTTTGTGCACGCATCACAAGAGACCTTGTGAAAGCTACAGAATGGATTACTCATTTTTAACTGACTAGTTACCATGTTCTTTACTAAACATACTTAAGGCGAATTGCGCAACGATGTCTAAACGTATTTAGTGGCTAAATATGATACAGAGTTATCAAATCATATACAAATGCGACAATTGTTTATGTTTATGTTTAGTCGCTAGATCATTTAGGAATCATTGTGGAAGCCGGGCTTAGTTGCTTACTTTTTAATATAGTAATTTTCGATTTATATTGTTAAACGATTGCCATTTTAAAAAAACATTGTTGCCTTTTCAAAACAGTTGTATTGTATCAAAAAGTATGTATGTGCCTATTCTTTTAATACCTATTAGTTATGACGTTACAGAAAGAAGACTTCAAGTAATATAGCACGTTTTGATTAAAATTGGTACCGTGATGCTGCAGAAGACGACCAAAAGCTTTAAACAATATGAGGCTGTATACATTTTTGTATAACACAAAAGTACCTAGGTATATTTAATAGTAGGACTGTCGATCAAAGAAGTACTACATAGTTTTCAGATTTTACTAGGTCTGAAACTAGTCATTCTTCGATGGAGACTCTGACTAAGAGAATGAATGAATGAATGAATAAATATTTGTTATCATACCTTACAAGCTAGATACAACAACAGTACAAAATAATAAAAACAAATACGCATAATGGGTAGTCTTACCGCGTATCGATCTCTTCCAGACAAACTTGGCCGATAGTTTTATGAATGAAGTCCTCAGTCTCTGTAAGATATTCAAGAAATAGCTATTTCCATCGTCGCGCCATAAGTCATTTTTACTGGCACCTAAGAAAAGCATGTCACTTCCTTTTACTTTGTAAATATTTATGTACGGATGTGCCTAGCGTCTTATACATTCCATACCGTGGTAAAAACATGGATTGTTACTTCGTTGTACGTATCACAAGGTCTTATTTTTTAATTTTTTGTATCTGTGACATCCTGTTAGATTACCAAGGGTATTTCATGCTAGAATGACTACAAACCACAGATTAAAAACCTTTAATGTACTTAGCTGCTTGACACAAAAATTATGATACTGTTACGCCGAGGCTGTTAAACAATGAGTAATAATTGAACCTTCTCGAACGCTTTTGTCTTGCTGTGTTATTGTTGCTATTGTTTGTGGTTTCGCAGAATGGGGAGTGGCCATTGTGTCGAGGGACCGACCCTTTCCTGGAAGGATCGACATCGTTCTCGAACAATCGAAATGTGTGCGATATAAATAGGCCGGAGAGATGGCCGGACAGTCAGTCTCGAGTCAGTCTGAGTGAGTGAGTCTCAGCGAGGCCCTGGAGGACTGACGTGGAGCAGGGTCTCGCGTGAACAGTAGTTGCTCGCGAGTCAGTCTGGATTAAGCTATACGTGCGATCATTTCGGTGACTTTAAGTGGTGCAACAGTGGTGTGAATTAGTGTGTTGTGATTACGTGTGACCAAGTTCGTGTATTCATCGTTTAGTGCTGAATAAAAGTGTTATTTTGGTTAAACCGATTCCCATTATTTTATCCCGAACCCTCAGCTCGTAACAATACTTTAAGGAGTCTATTCATTTCTTGACCGCTCCCAACTTTGCACAGCTTTGTACGAAATATACCGCTGATGGCTATTAATAAGTTTCCGCATATTGCAGCAAAGATACCACATCTTGTTGTGAAAAAGAGAACAAGAAAAATAACTGAATATAAACATAAGAACATCTAAAAATAAATTAAATTATGAAACAACATCAAACCGATGATGTGTTAAAATATTTTAGGCGGTTTAAACACGAGAATATTTGAACCTTATTTTGTTACTTTCGTATGCTCATGTCTAAAGCATTCTCATTCAGACGTAGTAAGGGCTCAACCTAAGTCTGTCTATACCACCAAGAGACTTTTTTTTGTGATAGGTACTCTATCACTAGAGTCTAAAAAAGTCCCTTGTAGATGTCTGGCACAGTATGAGAAAGTTAATATTGTTTAGTACCTAAGGCCATGGAAATAATAAAATAAATTACGATGTCACCACTTAGTTGAACTCGCATTTCATTCAATACAAATGGTGGACGTTATTCAGCGTCCAACACGCAGCATGCCGTCGCAGATATTATACTCTGTGGCTGTTAATGCCTAAACGCGGGACCCATTCTGAGATGGCAACATTTATCAAATGGTTTGTAATGCACAAAGGATGTAAAGTAATGCAAAGATGATGATTTATAGATTATATTACAGCGGTTACCTTTCCGTTGAATAAATAACGGACATATGAAAATTAGGTTGTATCTAAGTACTTAGGTATAAGGTACGGTCTAATGTTTTTTGTATAGCCTTAATCCAGTTCTTATTATAGATTCCCCAATCAGATAAAGAGAGATAGAAAATAAATAGTACAGTAATATTAAACATGATCATGGCTGGTTAATTTTTTTGTTAAATTTTTGTAGAAATATTCATTTGAGATACTTATCTCAAAAATGTATAAAACGTTTACGGATATTTTTTTCGAGTGAATATTAAAAGTAGAATATATTACTGCCTCAGATAGCTTCTTAAGATCCTATACTTTTTTAAGCTTTTATTTAGCTTGCAATGTGTGCTCGTTATTTGGTTTAGGTCAAATCTTACGAGGTGAATTAAAACCACTTCTTAATCTACGGAGTTTAAATTCGACATGACGTAATGTTAGTTCAGTTGCGATGACAATGCATTTTTATGGTAATTATCAGTTACATTGCATCATTACCATATCAATAGGTAACTATGCAAAGTTACACGATGTCATTTATAGTTTTTGTGGAATTATTGTAAGTTTTGAACGTAGCTTTGAAAATAGTTTATAAGGTACATCCAAAACTTACAATAATTCCACAAAAACTATAAATGAGATCATGTAACTTTGCATAGTTATTGATATTTATATGAGGGCAGTACTATGTGACGACAAAAAACTCAGAACACCGGATTCATTCATAAAACTATGGAACCAAACGATACTCAATCCATTATCAACGCGCTGAGTACTCGATTGAGCTGTCAAGTCAAGTGCCCTCAGCCGATTAACTTATTGTGTATCAAACCTTTACCTTATTAAATAGATAAATCCTGTTAATATTCCGTTTTTCAAGGGTTAGGAATCAATAGTCTGCTGAATACTTGGGGATAGATAGAATAGGTAGTAGACATTTTACGAAGTAAATTACTAGGTATTTTGTCTACCTACCCACATCGCCAAATACACATTATGCAATTGCGTGTTTGTATTTTGTGGTGCTATATTGTCTGAGCCCAATGCAGTACGGGACAGGACTGTTCAGTGTTATCTATTATTGTTTTATTATTATGTGCGTGACTTATGAGGCAATGCTTTGTTATATGCGGTGGTTACCACTTAACTCAGGCGAGCCATTTGCTCGTTTCATATCCAAATGCCATAAAAAAACTTTTTGTAACTATCAGATAACTCTAGTGTTAAAGTTTTATTCCACCCGAAGGGTTTCGATATGGCATAAAAACAATGTTAAAGTGCCTTCCGAAGTAGAGAAGTGATCAGTTGAAAAGGTAGGTACCTAGTGAACGCGTGGAATATTGCTTAGCTGAGCCAATCTGACTAACGAAACTTACACTACGAGAGTTTCAGCCAGATGGTGACATAGATGACTCGTGAATTAAGGAAATATCAAAAAAGATTGCTTTAATATATCAGTTTCACCCTTTGGAGGTAGTAAATACACCTAACTACCTCATAAAATTAGCATTGTCTTGTAGCAATATAAAAGCCCGTTCCAAAACGAACCAGATAAAATTATGTCCAATCATTAATTTTATTGTTACCAATTGACTTGAATGGCGTATGATAGTCGCCATGTTGTTTTTTATCTGTGGAGTGTTGACGGCGGCAGCAGCTGCCATTCTGCCACGAGGTAAATTCATCATACGATGATGAATGATCAGCTCGCTAGCACTCGCCGTCAATAATAATTCTCTTTTTGCTCTCGAAAGGAAGTTGAATATAGAATGTAAAGTGATAACAGATTTTATAAAATACTTAATACTAGCTTCCACCCGCAGCTTCGCACGCGTGGTTTGTCAGTTATAAGTAAAATTTTTCAAACTTTCGCGATCACTGTACATAATTATTGATTAAAACAGGTATTTATCGCGTATGTACCTTTTTAATTTGTTATCCTGACGTTTCGGCTGTATTGCAACAGGCATGGTAACGGGTTGACTGGAGTACTTGGAGCTACCGTCGAGAAGTGAATGAAATGAGAAGAACGTCGGGATAACAAATTAAAAAGGTACATACGCTATAAATACCCGTTTTAATCAACAGTTATAAGAAGTTTATATCTCAATCCAGTTCATAATCTTTATACTAAGTTTCATCGAAATCAGTGCAGCCGTTTAGTCGTAAAAACGTAACAAAAAGACAGCTAGACAGAGTTAATTTTGAATTTTTAATATATAAGTGTGTATGTTTATTTTTTTAGCTGGCAGCATTGCGCGCAGCATTTCGTGTGGTGATGTAAGTTATATTTTCAAAAACTTCTTTAAGTAATCTACCTATGATATTATTTATGATCTGAAAAAGATAACAGACATTTAATAGAAAGAATATAATACAATTATTTACCATTTTTCTATTTATAAATCACAGAAGAAACAGTAAAGTAGTGGAAAAGTACCTATTTAAAATTAATTATACGTTTTGAACAACTGCATTATTTCATACCTATTCGACTTCAAGCGAGCTATTTGACGATTGATTCACTGCATGAATAAAATTGCAAAAGCCGGGTAAATTACAAGGTAACCGGCTGATTCTCGAAAAAAAAAAAAGTCAAAAGTCAAATATTTTTATTCATTAAAATCACAAGGATCACTTTGAAACGTCAATTTTACTGCCTGTTCCTTCGCGACCAAGCCAGGAAAGAAAGGCAAGAAAACCAGGCTGGTTGTTTTTTTTTAATGATCCTTTTACAATAGGTACATAATACAGAAAAGAAATTACGTCTAAATTGTAACATTTTGAACGAGTTGGGGCAGTTTCAATCCCAAGCTTCTCTATCATCTAAATAATCCGATATTTTATAGTAGGCTCTTTTATAAAGATTTTGTTTAATTACGTTTTTAAATTTGTTAATTGTCAATTTTTGTACATCCCTTGGGAGTTTGTTATAAAAGCGCACACCTTGCCCTTTAAACGATTTACTAACTTTATGGAGTCTACATGTGGCAACAGCGAGTTTATCTTTATTTCTAGTATTAAAATTATGATTATCGCTATTTTTCTTAAACAAATTAATATTTTTGTGAACATACATTAGATTTTCATAGATGTATTGACAAGGGAATGTCATAATATCTATTTCTTTAAACTTATTGCGTAATGATTCTCTGGGGCCCATATTATAAATTGCACGAACAGCCCTCTTCTGCAGCACAAAAACGGTGTTTATATCTGCAGCACTCCCCCACAGCAGTATACCGTATGACATAATGCTGTGGAAGTAGCTGAAGTAAACTAGTCTAGCTGTGTCTACGTCTGTAAAAAGACGGATCTTTTTGACTGCGTATGCCGCAGAACTAAGTCTCTTCGACAACCCATCAATGTGAGGGCCCCATTGAAGCTTATTATCTAGGGTTATACCTAAGAATACGGTGGTGTCCACAAGAGCCAACTCCTCGTCTTTGATTTTTATGTCTGCTTTAACTTGTGTAACATTAGGTAGTATAAATCTAATACATTTTGTTTTCTTTTCATTTAGAAGTAGATTGTTTACATTGAATCGCAAATCCAGAATCGATAGCTTTGCTTACAAGTAAAGTACGCCTTCACCTGCATTCTTTGAAGAAACTTATTGAGATATTTTGTTTAGAACCTACTTTCTGGTATGTGATAATTATTGTTATTGCACTCAGGGTGAATAGATTGAATGTATAAGGAGTTTTAAGGCTGTTGTTAAGTAAGGTAACGGTTAAGAAGCTGTTAAGTATATAAACTGATTTTTAATTCAAGATCTATTAATAAACAGAGAAACGTCAGTTTTTCATGAGAGCAAAGGAAATCACCCGTCCCTTGTTCTCGCATACTTATAGGTAAATAGGAACACGATAGGTTCAAATAAAAATAATAATGAAATAGTATTTTTGGCTCGTTTTTATAGGACATGTTTTGAAGGCTTACTCGAAAGAGGGTTACTCTATAATGCCAATAATAATGTTAGACACATCTTGCTTGTATTGTGAGAGCCAGATACCTCACAGAATACAGAATCTGAAATACTTCCATATTTATTTTCTACAAAAAATACTGTGCATAGAGAAAGACCCGCATAGGCCCGGAACTAATATCGGTAGGTTGTGCAAACATTTTGTCGCACGGCGGGAATCGAGCTCGCCACCTCCTGCATCTTAGCCGGCTATTCACCCACTATGCCTCGGAGGTCATTATAAACAGCGATTAAAATCGTTTTTATAAGTACCTACTAGCTCTGCAGCTTCGCACGCTTGGTTTGTAATAATATATACCTACCAAATTTTATTGAAATCGGTCCATCCGTTTAGTCATGAAAACGTAACAGACAGAGTTTCATTCGAATTTATGATTGGATAAAGGAGGGTAATGTATTTATTGACAAACCACGCGTGCGAAGCCGCGGGTGCGTCAGCTAGCTCTGAAATAAACCACAGACTGGTTTTATCAAAGGAGAAGATAAAGCAAGATTCGATCGAGCTGGTCCAATTATTCAGGCGGACGCGTTAACCAACATCCGAATACATTAACACACAATATATTCTGTTCGGGTACCGTTTACAAGGTCTACATAGACCACCACTGCCTATGGGGACTTGCTACAGTTGCCAATCAGTTTTTTGGTAAACCCTATTTTCGAATTTCGCACGTAATTGGCAAGTTAATAAGAATAATTAGGTTATTAGTTTGTTTAGTTTAGTTAAGATTTAGATTATTAGTTGGGTATATATTAATCTATCTTTAGGTATTTATTTATGTATTAGGATTATAAGTAGGTACACTTTTTAATAGATATAAATTTTATATATTTTTTTATTTCTCTCATTTGTAAATATACTGTGTGCGCCGCTGTCCTTACTGCTTTGCTCATTACTTTCCATCCAAAGGTTGCCTGAAATAAATCGCTTTCAGCGATAAGGCTGCCCATTGTACTTTATTTAGCATAAATTAGTTTTTTAAGTTCCTGGTGTACAATAAAGAATTATTTTATTCTATTCTAATAATTTTTCGTGTAAGCTTGTATACTCGTTGAAATTTAATAGAGATCCGACAGGTGTCAAAATACTACTAACGAACACAGAACAATTCAAAGTTGTTCAAAGCAGAAACAACCTGTCAAAATCAAATCCAGAATTTAACTAGTGTTTCTGAGTGTAATTTTTCAATACTTTTAAGTGAAACTCAGCGCTTATAATTATAATCATTGTTGTATGGATAACATCAAACATATTTGGCATTATGTGGTTGCTTTTTTGATTTTATGTGTAGACGTTTGTACAAAGTTATCACGGCATGAAAAATGTTAGACGTCGTTGCGTCGGTCGGACCTATTGGATTTCCTGCTACTCTCTGATTTGAACATCGGCTCGCGTCATTTGTTTATTCAAAGAAAATTGCAGAAGTGATGCATTATTCGTTTATTTAATCTCGTAAGGTGACTGAAAATTTTTGAATGTAAAATTACAAGATTACAGCTATTAAACCTATTAAATCTGTGAAAAAATACTAGAATATTCAATGAAAAAAATTCACTTATATTGACCGCTTATTTCAACTGATGAACTGCAGTGATCTTGTCAATGTCTTCGGGACACTTCCGCCTAGTACTGAGCTGGAACAGTAGAGCTCGTATCGTTTGCAGCGGTCTTATTAATTGCTCTCTTTTTATGTAATATATTTTACCAACTAGACTAGCCAGACACACTAGATATAAAAATATAATTTATCTACCAAAGCTCTCGACACTCGACATTTTCATCACTAACGCTCATTGCATGGCAGTAAAAATATTTAATAAATAAGCAGACGATGTAAATAAATAAATAAATAATATTTCTGGACATTTCACACAGCGCTATCTAGCCCCAAACTAAGCAGAGCTTGTACTATGGGAACCATTTAACTGATATAATACTTATATACATTTTTTTTGTAAATACATACTTATAATATATAGAGAAACAACCAGACCCGGAACAAATATCTGTAGATCATGCAAACATTTGTTCCACGGAATCGAATCCGCTACCTCCTGCGTCTCAGCCAGCTATTCGCCCACTGCACCACGGAGGTCGTCGTAAAAAAAAGATTAACATTTGACTTTATTTAACCGCCGAAATAATAATTGGTTATCATAAAAAAATTTTATAGCATTGCGGAATATTTTAATTTTAAGTAGACTTGTACCTACATAATTTATTTTATTTTGTTGTCATTTTTTGTTTTGTGTACAAAACAACTGTCTTTTATGACATGCAATAGACAATACATAATTTAAATTTTTAATTATTTTATGTACCTAATATTTGCACACCAGGACATTATCTGGTACAATGTTAATTAAGCTTAAATTACATACATTAAGACAAGTGTAAAATTGTAATAACTTTCTACGAATAAATTATCTTTATCTGTATCTTTAACTGGTTATTTGTTTATTTTTCTACTGGTAATGTATTTGCTCAAGTTCAAACTGTACTGGTCCCCGCATACGCCCCTGATGTACCCGATAGATACCATCTGTTGATTGTCAAGATAACAATGTAGATATGAGGCATTAATGTAAAGGCGGTGCTATTCTGATCCTAAGGGCACTGGGCCATTGTATCTTTGTGTTAATTGTTTATAGAGATGCAGTTTAGAATATTTACTTATTTTTAAACTATCTGTTTTGGTATATACAAAGAGAAAAAGAGATCAAGAGAAAATTATATATTATATATAATAATATACTTTTTAAAAAGCTAATAAAATTAGACATATACATGTTTATTTGCTACCATAGCACACAAATTCACACAATACATTCAAAAGGTATAACATCAAAGAGAAAGCACAAGTAGGAGAAAACAGAAAATTACATACAACAAATATAGGAACAGTAAAATGAAATATTAAATATACAATGCAAACAGGGAAAAACTAAAGAGGTAAGTAGATATGTATGTGGTACTGCAGCAAATGGGTTTCAGCTCAGCATTATGCCTCGCCACCGATCGACAGCTCGGCGCTGTTATTCTGCCGAAACCTTTAGTGGGCAAGTCATTAGAACTCGTAAGGACGAATAGGCACTAATTGGTGTTCGCATATAATTATGATAGATTTATATGATAGATAGAAGTAATAAATATATTATGTAAGTAATAATAATAATGATAAGAAATGTTCGAGAACAAATCATAATAATACGAATAAATATAAATATACTTCACCTTTGCATCAGCAAGTGAACGGCGCATTGTAACAATTTGTACCAGACAACCTAGTTAAGTGAACTAAACTTATAATATTAGGTCTTTACCTATGAAATTGCCGTTTTGTATGGAATAAGTAATAGTACTTATTTTTTCAAACTTTTTTATTTCTGTCATTCGAAGTAATCACCCATGCAATCGACGCAGCTTTGCCAACGCATTGGCAGTTTATTGATGCCCTTCTTGTAAAAATCAGCTGGACGGGAGGCACCAAACTCTTCAGTTCAAGGCATTTTGTACTGCCTCTCGGGAATTGAATTTTTTACCAACTAAAAGTTGTCTAAATTATGGAAAAAGTAATAGTCGGTAGGTGCAAGGTCTGGTAAGTATGGCGGATGAGGGAGAGCTTCCAACCCCAGCTCTTGCAGCTTGGAGACTGTCTGTTGTGCAGTATGGGGTCGCGCGTTGTCGTGAAGGAGCAGAGGGGACGACCGATTGACCAAAGCTGGTTGCCGATGTCAAGCTTCTCCATCATTGTCTCCAGTTCTTCACAGTACACATCTGCAGTAATGATCATGCCGTTTTGTAAAAAGCTGTGGTGAATCACACCCGCACTAGACCACCAAACAGTGACTATCACCTTTTTAGGGGTCATTTTTGGTTTAGGGCATTGCTTTGGTGCTGAACCAGGATCTAACCAACTTGCTGAGCGCTTTCGATTGTCGAACAG
The DNA here is from genome assembly GCA_963924445.1 of Philereme transversata. Classification (NCBI taxonomy): domain Eukaryota; kingdom Metazoa; phylum Arthropoda; class Insecta; order Lepidoptera; family Geometridae; genus Philereme; species Philereme transversata. Next base: position 32,198,354 of record OZ004339.1, on the reverse strand, counting down.
GATCAAAAATTTGGTTCAAAATTCCTTCATTTCTTTGCCTATTGAGCAGCGCGAGGCAGGTCTCGACGCGTACGTTGCGCTGGCGATGATTAAGTTTGTGGGGCCCATCTATCAAGTTTATTTACCTTTCCTATTTGTCGCAAATGGATCAAAATTATTTTGATGCTAACATCAAAAGCTGCTGCTAGCTCAGCTGTAGATTGAGTTTCGTCAGCTTCAACATTCGCCTTTAATTCATCATTGTTGACCAAAGTCTCCGGACGACCACGAGCTTCATTTTTCAAGTTAAAATTTCCAGAACGGAACCGGGAAAACCAATAACGGATCATGCGTTCGTTTGTACAGTTCTCTCCGTAAACGTTTTTGATGTTACGTCCCGTTTGTGTCGCGTTGGTGCCACGACGGATCTCATATTCCATAATTACACGAATTTTTAAAGTATCCATTATGACGAAAAATGTTCAAATGTAATGAAAATACAACGCTAATCAATAAACAAAAGACTGAGTTTGTAAAAAGAATGTCATGTTTTTAAAACAAAATTAATTTGAATTTAGAATACAAAGCCATTCCAAACTTTTGTTCTATTTGAAATGACCAGTACTGAAGAACGGCAATTTCATAGGTAAAGACCTATTATAAACTTAAACAAGTAGCAGGTGTGATGTCACTACTTTGGAAAGGTATCATCATCCACAGCCTGACTGCATCTACTACTGACTAGAGCTCCTAAAGTTTATGCCATCTATCACGATCCTGCGTTGGTCTCATTTATCGACGGCCCGCGACTTTGAACACATCCACCCATTTCGCTACCATACGTAAGTCGGAAGGATACCTATAAATTATATAATTATACTATCTTCGTAAGTTTCACTCCATCCAAAGGTTGCCTATAAGAGATCGCTTTCAGCAATAAGGCTGCCCATTGTATTGCCTTATTTATACTAGCGTAGTACTTACTTTTGTACATATTAGTTCCGTTTGTATGGTAATTCAATAAAGAGTTATCTATCTATCTAAATTATAAAATTCTCTCTTATCACAGGTCGTTCTAACATTAATAAACATTATCCTATGTTAATAAACAATCAATCGCGTTTTTACCTTGTTTTTTTGTCGTCCCAACGTTTCGACTGTGTGTAAATACCCGTTTAAATCTGCAATTTTAAGTACAGTGATCGCGAATGTTTTAAAAATATTATTTCCTATGTTGGTATTGTTTGTTTTTTTATAATCTATGAACCACTGAAGTTTGGTCGACAAATAACATTTAGTAGATATTTACTAAAATACTGGACGCTAATAAATCATTTCTCTGATATACTATACCGTGCCATTCAGATCCTACATTTAGCGTTCGCAGATAAATACTTATCGTCTAAGAATTTGTAATGTATAGATATTAAGTTTGACCTCTAGAGTATGCACATTTCTCATGAGTACAGTTCGACTGTAGATCTGGTGTGTGATATGATAATCTATGACCATTTAGCGGAGTGAAAATAAGACGATAAAAATTACTGAGTTACATGAAATAGTTCCCAGTGAAAAGTGGTCGAAACTCGACCTCGACTAATACGAGTAACACGTAATATATTAGGTTGGGGAAAAAGTTTCTTCGCATTTTTTAAGAAAATTCAAAACATTTTTTAATATACTTTATTTACATTTAACTAAAGTATGTAGGTACCATTTTGTTCGATAACTTTTTGCCATCTTGTAGGTAGGGACATGATCCCATTGCTATAGAAATTTTGGGGCTTCTAATCAAAATACCGCGACAAGTGGTTTTGGCAGTCCTCTCGTGGTGTTAACCTGACACTGCCTAAAGAATTCTGAAGAGACCGAAACAGAAGGAAATCTTAAGGTGCAAAGTCAGGATTATACGGCGGATGCATTAACACCTCCCAGCCAAACTCTCTTAATTTTTGCTGAGTGGCTAAATATGTGCGAGGTCTAGCGTTATCATGATGAAAAACCACACCCCTTCTGTTGATTAATTCCGGCCGCTTTCTCTCAACTTCTTGCTTTAATCTCATCAGTAGAGTTCAGAATCGATGGTCCTGCTTGGTGGTAACAGCTCATAATGAATAATGCCCTTCCAATCCCACCACACACACAGCATCACCTTGTTGCGAGTTAACCCGGGTTTCGCCACAGTCTGTGAAGTCTGACCGGCCTTTGACCACGACCTTTTTCGCACGTTCTTGTCGTACGTGATCTACTTTTAATCACCAGTTATCAGCTTCTTCAAAAATGGTTCGGTTTCATTACGTCGTAATAAAGAATCACAAATGAGTACACGGTTCATTAGGTTTCTTTCAGTGAGCTCGTGGGGTACCCAAATATCGAGCCATTTTGTGTACCCAGTTTTTTTCAAATGCGCCAAAACTGTTTTGTGGTCAATTCCCAGTTCTTCAGCTACGTCGTAACTACTGATATGCCGATCTTGCTCCACTTTTTCAAAAATGGCATCAACTTTATCCGTAATATGGCGACCAGAGCGACGTGCATCTTTGACATCAAAATTTCCGGATTGAAAACGCTTAAACCAAATTTGTGCTACTCTCACAGACACTGCACTAGGTCCATAAACATCGCAAATTTTTTTCGCGGCTTGCGTTGCATTTTTACCTATTTTGTAGTAAAATTTTAAAATGTATCGAATTTCTTCATTAGATTGACTCATCTTTACAGTACGAAAAACAAATAAAAATTACACATTCTCCTAATTTGAATTTGGAATTATCTTCTTTAAAATTTAAACTTTGAATGATACCAAAACCAGCCAGATACAAATAGTATAGCCAAAGAAATTTTATTACAAGTTCATACGTACTATAATGCGAAAAGACCACAACCTATTATTTTTTTTAATTTTATCACTGTAAATCTAGATTACGAGAGAAGCAATCTTGAAATAATGAAGTCAATTGTGTTTTTTTTTTAAATAAGTCCAACGACTATTTACCCTATGTATTAATGTACTACTAAGTAAGTAATTAATGGACGCCCCCTAATTTTCCTTAAAATTCGTGGTAATTTAGATTTGGTACCTTAGGATTTTTTTCAACATAGAAGGACAACAATCGTTTGGAGATGGCAAGGTAGTTTTTTTTTGTTTTTTATTTTAATTTTCTTTATCATTCATATTTTCAGCTTGTTTTCACCCACTGAATAGAAAATAGAGTCCATAAGTCTCAAATCGGGTCAACAAATATTCCAAATCGCTCATTGTAAAGTGTGAACTAAGACGCAGCTCTTCCGCTGTCAAGCAGTGTCCGTTTAGATTGTCCGCTAAAGGAACATACATGCCTAATGTTGAAATATGTGGACTGTCCAGTTTCAGTGCGGGCTTGATGCCGCTTGACGCGGCTTGACGTCAAATACGTATATGCCTTACAGTGGCTGATGCAGATTAGATACGTATCAGAGCGGTCAGCTTATTTGTGGGGGTTATTAAGAATTACAGATACTACGGATTATTATTATAGAACCGTGTTGGTCTAAGATAAGATAACATTAGATGTTTATTTCACAGCATAAAATAAATGCAATTGTAGGTCTAGAAAAAAATAAATGTACTATAAAAACTGATTATTATTATAGAACCGTGTTGGTCTAAGATAAGATAACATTAGATGTTTATTTCACAGCATAAAATAAATGCAATTGTAGGTCTAGAAAAAAATAAATGTACTATAAAAACTGGGTTGCCTGGTACGAACGCCCCCTTTACCTGCTAGTTTTAGGCTATTTTTTCATTATTTTTATTATTCTAATCCAATTCTAATTATTTAATTTTTATTTTAATACTTTTTTTTTGTAATTTATTTAGGTATGTAATTTTTATAATTAATTCACCTGGCATTATTATATTTTTATTTATCATACACATCACATAATTTCATCATTGACATCACACAATTATAATTTTGCTCTCACAGGGTCTGGTGGGTGATTAAGCGGTCTAGGCAGAATAACAGCGTCAACTACTAACCCAGTTGACATAATGCTGAGTCGAGGCCCTTTTGCTGCTATAGCACACAACATACCTACCTCATATTTAAAATTAATTATTTATTACACCTATTGTTGTCTTACATGTTTTCATCTTTTACATTATAAATCATGTTTTGTAAATGTATTATGTGTGCTATTTAGCAAATAAATTATTGTCTATTGTCTATAAAAATAAGTATGTTCTATCTACCCATACCTATTTCTGCCGCCACTCAGCATTGCAGCAAAATTTCTGCGTTTTGAAGGGTATGGTTGCCAGTCAAATTACAGGCACATGCTTCACACCTGTATACCGTAAGTTGATGGACGCAGGGCAGTGCATCATAGAGTACGTTACTAAGATACGTGACTTACGAGACAATACTTTGTTATAGGCGATGGTTACCACTTAACATCAGGTAAGCTGCAGTAAGCTGAAGGTTCCATCTTCAGGTCGTATAATAAAAACAATAAAATTATATGTGGGATGTACTCCAACTACGATTCTGGGGCTGAATCCCGGCCACCAATTAGTTTTCTAAACAAAATATTGATGTGTGAATTTACACGAGCGAACACAAAAAGGAAAATATCTTCAAAAAATTGCATTTAAAAAAGCATTTTCAACATGCTTCATTATATATATTATGTAAACATGCTTTTTCAAATGCTTTTTTTATATTTATTTCTCTATATAACTACCAAACTTCATCGAAATCGATTCAGTTGTTACATAATTTAGTAACATACAAAACTTCCGCATTTATTACACTGAAAGAAATAATAAATTGTTTTAACCTTTTTTCAACCTATATTTTAGGTTGATTTTTGCACCTACCGACATGATTTGTTGAATTAACAAAATAAAAATAGTTGAACTATAAAGGTAAATTGGACCTGATTATATATATTTAACTTAGTTATTTTGTTGACTCAACTTCGTTAACATGTTGACTTTTACTAAATTATCAGTTAGGCTTACTTAGATTCGAATATACAAAAAATGTTGTGTTGTAATAACCTGTTTTAGTGGTTGGTTTAAACTATTAATTTTTAACAATTTAATTTTTGTAGAAATAAATATACTATAATAGTTGATTAAACATAATATTAAGTTAACGCAACTTAAATGGAATCAACATTATGGAATTCAACCTATTCGCTTTTTCAGTGTATATTAGTGCGATACGAGTATGAACCTACTTGGCTAACTTTAGACGTTTTTTCACAATCAGAGTTACGGAAACAAATTTTTCCGTTATCAATTTAAGGTGGTAAGTTGCACAAACCTAGTAAGTGCCAACCTACAGGGTGATCAATTAAAGATAACGTGAAGTTACTGGCTGAGTAATGAGTAATGATATCGCGATGGTCGCGTGAGAGGCGCGCATTTCGGACATTCTGTATCGATGCAGATTTACGTCGGCTGATGTACTGTGTCATTTTACTATCTCCAGATAGATACGTTATAATTTAACAGATGGCAGTTTACATGGTAGTAGTAGATTATGCTTCAGTAAACTGTGATTGCTATGTAGTAATATGATATTAATAAAGAAATACGTAATATAGTTTAATTAAGAATGTATAGATTATATACGTATTTGTATACCTACGTATTGTAAAGTGCGAATGTATTCAGTATTCATTTATTCACCCTTTCAGTAGTTAGTGGTATGTCAAAAATAAACTAGTGGTTCGCCCCGAACTGAGATCTCGCGATAAAAAAAAATATTAATTGTAATCTTTGACTATCAACATAACGCCACAAAATGCATAACCAAATAAATTGACCTACAGTTTCATTCAAATTACAGGTAACGGGAATTCATGTAAATTGGTTATCCTTTTTTTTGGGGTAGAAATTGCAGTTATTTTAGATTTCAGACTTTTCCGTATATTTGTGTCACTAAAGCTACACGCATACCAAATTTCAGCACTGTGGCGTCACTGGTGTACCCTGTGAATTTTGTAAAAGTTCAGTGTTTATTATAGCTAATGCCACGAAACGCTGTTAGAAAGATAAAAATTGTCTCGCACAAAGTGTGTAAGGTAGAGTATTTTCCTCGTGGATAAAGCTGTCTGCATCTTGGGCGTGCTTATATCCCTCTCTGCACGCAGGATTCTAGTAGCTCCCTTCATCCGCTTGTGAGTTAACTCTAAAATCCTTCGTTACGTTCGGGATTCAATATAGCGCCCGTGACGTAAGACACTGCTTTATCCCCTCGTTTAATTCTCTACTATTTTATGGCATACATAATTTTGGTCATTTTGTATGAACATTATAGGAACTGTTTACAAACCTAACCGCTCACAACTATACCACTCGTAAACTAGTAACTCTACTCAGCTTAGACAATTTTACAAAAAACAATGATTACAATGTGTCTGATAGCAATTGCCTATACAAGACGCTCTTCAATTATATTTTTTGTCAGGTTTAATATCTTGATCAATGCCGATAGTTGCAAAGGCCTTTACTAGACGTTATTTTACCTAATAGACGTGACTAGTACTACTTTTTACTTCAAACATCATTTATTTATTTATACGATTTGACAGTTGACATCCATCATATCATGCTGGAGCTCATTACCGGCCTCATCTAAGTCCAGTTCCGTGATTTACGACTATCTATCTTCTCTTAATTGATCGAATGATGATAATGATTGAAAATCACTATTTACCGCAACTTGACGATCAAAACGTATGCTATTTAGAACTTTATCCCGTTGATTTAAGATTGAACAACCGATCTTGCTACAGCTAACCCCCCTTAAAATTGGAACTGTTATTCTACGCCAATCTCGACTCTATTCAATTGATTTAAGTATGTCCATTTGCTGAGGGTTTCACACAATGCTACTCTATGTCCTTATCTGATTGTGAGCGGACCAATATATAAGTCGCGTGCTTGGACTTAGTATAAGATGTTAATGAGTATTTAATTGGCTAGTATTTATCTATGTGAGATTAAACGTATAAGAGAGTGCAGGTTCTTTGCAAAAAGTATAGGAAATGAATTAAATAAGAAGTAAGTACCTACTCATTGTACTTTTCTCAAACATGCTTGGAAGTTTGAGCATTATTTTGACAACCTTCTTCGAGATAAGTCGAAATTGCTGTACTGGCCAAATACATACGAGCAACGGCCGGCAAAAGTTGAATGAAAATACATATCTGTCGTGGTTTCGCGGCTAAATAAATTACATAGTATCTGTCGTGTAATTTAAAAATGGAACTATCTTTGACTCCGAAACATGGCAACCAAGGAGGTAACTTATCAAAGGTTTTATTTAAATTTCGAACTGACTTGCAAATAGAAAGCTGTTTATTGAAAAAAACAAATGAACACTAACGCGGGAAAAAATATTGTTGTTCGTTGTTTGTCCTTGATTTTGAAAAGTAATCGGTCCAATTGTAAATCTAAAACATCCAGAGACCCACTCAAACAAACACAAAAATAATAATGAAAATTGGTTGAGTTTTAGCGAAACTAACGAACAGCAATTAATTTTTATGTACGTACAGATTAAAACTACATTTTATTTTAATAAAACCCCAAGTGAGGCCGGTTGGTTCAGCTAGTTAGGAATAAAATCAGGATGCTTAGTGTTCAGAAATAATAAATAGCATCCATGACAGCGAAGCGTGCAAATCGCTTGTCACTAACGAGTGGCGACTCGACAACTCATAAACCATTTGACAACCACTGAAATTGTGACAAATGTTCCATTAAAGACAATTTACGAACGTCTAAAAACGTGGAACTCAGACTCATTCACAAAAACTCACCCTTGGCATATCATTAAAAAAAAAAGAATATACAGTAAAATCCAGATTTTATTTATCATACTATTATCATTACTACATACACTATCGTTTTATCATAATTAACTCCCTAAGTTAGAATAGAATAACCAAACCACAAGTTTTCTAAGTCAGTTTTGTAAGCAGGGCTAAATTGTAAACAGGAAAGATTTGTATTTTTGTAACGAATAAACTCAAAAACTACGGGTCCGATTTCAAAAATGATATTACATTATCCTTGAGTAAGACAGGCTATATTTATTACTAGAAAAAATTAAAGATCCCTACTAAAACTTCAATAATATCAAAGTCAAAATCTTTTATTCATCAAAATCACAAGGATCACTTTGAAACGTTAATTTTACTGCCTGTTCCTTCGCGAACAAGCCAGAAAAGAAAGGCAAGAAACAAGACTGGTTGTTTTTTAATGATCCTTTTAGAATACGTAACAATACAGAAAATAAATTAAGTCTAAATTTTGAACGAGTTTGAGCAATTTCAATCCCAAGCTTGTCTATCATCTAAATAATCCGATATTTTACAGAAGGCTTTTTTTGAAGATTTTGTTTAATAACATTTATAAATTTGTAAATTGTCAATTTTGCAACCCTTGTAACCTTGTAACCTAAGGTGTAAAAAAAATAGCTCTAATAAATGTTGAAATAATAAATGTCCACCCGTGAGAAGCCGGAACGGGCCGCTAGTGTACTATGAAATAAAGAATTTTAATTTAATTTAATATAATATATAAAGCTGGAAGACTTAAGTGGGACTGGGCCGGACACGTTTGCCGTATGCCAGACACAATGTGGGCGAAGACCACCACTGAATGGCTTCCAAACTACGGAGGGCCCCTGCGTGGAAGGCCCAGGCGAAGGTGGCGGGATGAGCTAAACTCCTAACTCAAGGATTGGTCCCTACTTGCAATCAACAGAGACCAGTGGAAAGAGGGAAGGGAGGCCTTTGCCCTGCAGTGGGACACAACAGGCTTATAATAATAATAATAATAATAATAGAAAAAGCTTTATAGTACACTATACTTAAATTGACAAATCATATTTAAAACATATAACTTGATACTCGACAGTACAATTGACAGTCTTATCGCTAAAAGCGATCTCTTCCAGACAACAAAAAATCAATTACACTTACTAATGAATAATTTACTGACAAATTGTTTATTTTCATTCCTCAAAAGAAAAAAAGGAACTCTTATAGGATCACTTCGTTGTCGTCTCTCTGTCTATCTGTCTGCCCGTCTGTCAAGACTTTTTTTTTCAGGAACGCGTAGGGAAAGAAATTAAGTTGAAATTAATATCAAATACCTAAGTCTATGGTCCCTGGAAACTGTAAAAAAATCAAGTCTATAGGTCAACGCAATTATAAAATACGGCCATTTATGCCATATTTTTTGCTAGCAATTAAATCAAAACCTATAGAATCATGAAATTTGACAAGAAAGGTCTCACAACATAAGTAAAGGTTAATTTGTATTTACAATCAAATAAAATACATATTTTTACGGGACCCTCGGTGCGCGAGTCAGACTCACACTTATCTGGTGTTTATTTTTAAACTCGAACAGTAACCGTTGAATATCTAAAACAATCCTTAACAATTTAAATAAATACATTTTTTGGGCTGAATAATTTGTAAGGAGACATTTTCCAAGCAGTGGAACAAAATTATTATTTGCCTTCCAAAAGACTTCAACGCGCCGGTGGTAGAAACCGCCTATAAATGTACGGACCAATTTTAATCAACAATCGAAACTGATTGCAACGAAAGGAACGTAATTGCCTCACATGTAGCCATAACATAAACATTACAGACATGTTATATAGAGCGTAAAATATTTCGTAAAGAACGAAAATTTTACATAAAATAATCGGTGCATACAAAAGACTTAAACGAGCTCGCCTCCCTTACTAGTTTTTCCTTCAGTCAACTATTTGCTAATTTGACATCACCTGTGAATTTTAAGTTGTTACATTTATAGAATCTTGGCATATATACAGCATGTTTCTAAACACTAGTCATGTTCAACTGATTTGGCTTCTGAAAGCAATACATGATTTATTCAAACTCCACTCATATTTGAATATGATCCACATTTGTCTTCATTGCATCGTTAGATATTCCTTACATATCGTGTGAGCAGGACCCGTAGAGCAAGCAGTCTTATTATATATCAAGGTACCCTCACATTTAATCATATCCTTTTCTTTCCCAGTCAACCGTGTTCCACAGCACTACAGACATGACGTGTAATTATCCAAAGCTATGCATCACTTTTTTCGTGTTTGCGTGCGTGCGTAAGCATTCTGTAATTATTGATTCGGCACGTCCACGCGAGCTGCCAAGATTTCTACTCGCCAATTGCACCGCAAAAACGTACATCGCCATTTACGCGCGTCGGTACGTCCGGTAGGCGCCTTTATTAGCACCCACCCGCCTACACCTCTCACACCGCCAATCACGGTAATCTATTCGAAATCAGAACTTCACGCGCGATTACTATCAAACACTGCGGTTTACGCGGGAAACATGCGGCGCCATGTTTGATTTCCTCGCAAAAAACGTTCCGTTTCACGCGACATCGTTAGCGATAAAACACTAAATAATATTTCAAGCCTCAATCACACCATCCGTCAATCTTCCGTCGGAGCCTGCAATTTTGTCATTCAAAATCGTTGGGACCAGTCTTGGGCCCGTTATGGGATTAATTAATAGCGCTGCGGTCGCTGCGGAGGGCCATAAGCCGATGTAAACGAGCACAGCCGGCTCACATGTACATGAAAAACGTTGGAAGCGCGTGTCTCGATCGTGACTACATCAGTCAAATCTGCGCTTGATATTCAGGGGATAGCATTCGTTACGACAACGCGTGCGACTCTCATACATGTTATACATCATTTGCGGAATATATTATTGTAATGCGTCTAGTTATAGTATCATATATTATTTATCCGTGTTCTTTTTGAACTTTTTGCTTGTTTCGGTTAATAGATTTTCATCAAATTAGACGTTAATAGGTTAAATAAAGACACCATTGACAAGATCTGTCGGACACTGTCGAGAGGTTGTAAAATATCGATGCCGCTTTTTTCGCTATATTCTTACTGTCATTTTGTATTACATTCTGGATCGGGACGTCATCTACGGTAGATTAATACTTCATATTATGAGACTTTTAACTTACAATAAAACCTCACTAAGCCACGATTGTAATATGAGTGCATAACTTGTTACGCCGAGTTTAACATTTGACTTCACAATGAGACCAATCCGATATACATTCGTAATTAAGCTAGCAAAGAAGCTAGACAATCAAACCCTTTGTCCTGCAATGCGCAACATGACAGGATATCTTCGCAATACAATCACCAGTTTACCATAATCCAAGGAACTTCAAACCTTATTTAACTTTTTATTAATCCCAAATTCGCATATCCTTTGGTTCCAGAAGAGCTTGCGTATGTTTGTATTTGAGTTGGAACGCAATAGGCTCGAGATCACGCTATGAAGGCTGCGTTTTGAACACACGTTGCACCGCCATTGTAAAACGAAACGTAACGATGACAAGTTACAAGAAATAAGAGAGGAGATAAAGAGGTAATACGTCCGTAAATTGTTTTAGTAAAGCAGTCGTCGCTTTACTGAAACACGACGGCGAAAGTAACTCTGCGTAAAATGAAATTCATTTGTTGAACTGACAGGAGTAGAATGCACAGTGCATGCGATGCCTAAATGGGAGACAGTTTCGCCTACGTACAAAAGAAGATATATATAATTTAATTGTGGTGACACACCGTGCAAAAACATGACACTCCCCATCACGGATCAAGACAGCCCACATGGCCCAAAAGCTAACTAATAAACGTTCATCATAGACTTTCTCACCTTGAAAATAGAGTAGATTTTTCCATTTTATATGGTATAATGAAGTTTGTATGTGCAAAAACGAACAACAATGATGAAGTAGTGTGTCTGAAACACAGAAGAGCTAGTATCTAGTGACTTATAGAAGTTCCACTGTGACAGTTTGGATCAACCGAGCTTGCACTAGGTACTCGTATTTTGAATCTAATTAAAGTGAAATAAAGCTTATTTTAGTATTGAGCGGTTATTTCTAGTGATGTAGAGGTTGGTTTTGTCTGAAGGCGGGAATTTACACGAAGTGGGACTTGGAAGGCGATAAACAATAGGACATTGAGCCTGTCGGTGTTGATTTGTGGGACACTCGATTGAGCCGTATTAGGCAAATGTTCTCACGGCTATTGCTTTTAGGAATCGTCACAGGTAAAAACGTGACGATATTATTAATAGACCTTAATCCACCTTAGGAGTTCCCTTTAATGGAGATTTTGAAAGTTTTGGTTTTCCACCTTACAGCCAAAATCAGGCGAAAGGGGATTTTAACTGAATAATCCCATAACTCCCTTGATTTTATTTAGATTTAAAAGTTTTTTTTTATTAACGGGCACTATCCGCCATCAATTTGAATTTACGTTATTATTATTGCAAATAGAACACTGATAATCAAATATGATAATTGATGAAGATATCAATATACAAAAAAATATATAATTCTGCTTTGAGTGTTTTATTTATTATGTATGATCCTAACAACATTGGTATGATTACAAAACATTGATTTATGAACAAGAATATTGAAAAAAAAGCTGTGTGTGCACACTTGCTCCATAAAATGGCCTAAGGGCACACTGTGTGGTCCTTAATCGCGCCTATTCAATGTAATGCATGCAAATACCCCTAATTTCCACCAGGATCGTAATAGCATTAATGCGGACAACCTGCCAGTTCCTGTATGATAAAGAACGCCCATTTTCTGGATACATTTTTTTTTGTACATTTGCCGCCCACAAAAATAAAAAATTGGGAAGTCAGTAAGTATTATATTACAGTCAAAACTTATACCGGTCAAAACCAGTTTTGACTGTGTTCATCGGTCTGTCAGAACTTACTTTAGACGAACTCCTCTTTGAGTACTGAAAGGAGATTATTGAACAAAAATGTCCGGAGATTTTAATTTTTTTATTTATAAATTATAGGCTAGCGTTTGACCACGATCTCGCCTGATGGGGCGCGATGATGCAGTCTACGATGGTACACGCTTGCCTAGAAGAAACCTATTGACTCGCGAATTGAAGATCCCTAGGTTGTAGTTATCAGGAAACACAGGCAAGGCGTTCCACTCCTTGGCGGTGCGCATAATAAAGGTGGAAGAGTACCGCTTTGTGCGTATGAGAAGTGTGTCTACCATGTAGCGGTGGCGCATCGCGGAGCGTCTGGTTGTCCGATGATAGAAAAAGTATGGTGGAATCAGGTAGAAAAGCTCCGCAGCACACTTTCCGAAAAGTATCCGATAAAAAACTGAGAGGCTTGCAACCTTTCGACGATGCTCGAGGCTGTGGAGCCTAGCATTTGCTAACTAGTCATTTACATTTTTTTTTAAATACATATTAACCTACTGCCAACTTTATTGAGCTACATTGATTGGGTTGATCTAGGAATCGGCATACCCCACAAGCGAGTCACATTATACACATAAAAAACTTCACCCAAAACTCTGGCTAAAAATACAATATTTTGAAAGGAGACAATAATTCCAAAATTCAGTTAACAGAAACTCTACCACAAATTAACTATTGTTCTATTAAACGTGGGTAATTCCTAACAACCGTAGAAATAGCCATACAAGGCGACATTCAGCGCGAACAATGCTAAAATCGCCGCGACAGAATCAGTCGCGAGTCGCGCGACAATGAGTCGCGTGGTTGTGCGACAATAAGCTGTAATGAAACAATTTGGCGACAATGCACGCGCCGATCTCGATGATAATGGTGAACTATCGCTTTGTTATGTTGTGGTGTAAGTTATAGATTTCAGCGATAAGAGATTTTATAACAAGCTTTCTGTTTTTACAATAGGTTGCGTTGCGAGTACTGTAATGTAGATACGTCGCACTAATTTTTTACGCGTTAAAAATTTCAACCTATAATTTAACACCTCTGGTCAGAAATAAAATGTTTCTTTCTCTCTTTCTCCACCCTCCATCTACATAAAATAACTTCCAGTCCACCTAAAATCACTTTCAGTAAAACTTTTCAAAGAGGAAACTTCGGCGATTTAGATGTATCGCCCGATATGAATGAAAGGTGATGATGCAACCAGCAGCGGTTCACCAAATGTGCAACATGGTGAGTGATCAGCACCGATTGGATTTTGTATGAACTGAAGACCATGTAGGCCATAGATATATTTTTTTTAATCCAAACTAAGCTGGGGCAGGTCAGCTAGTAGGATATATAAAGCCAAACAAACTCTTTGGTATGCATAAATCCATATAATTATTATAAATTCGTCCGTTTGTTACATTTTCACGACTAAACGGATGGACCAATTTCGCTGAAATTTGGTATATGAATAGATTATGACCTGGATTGAAACATAGACTACTTTTTTTTGACAAACCACGCATGATGATGAAAAGCCGTGTTCGGAAGCTAGTAAATAAAAAAATACTAGAGGCTTTATTTACGTTACTGTCATTCTTTGCACCAATCATTACTCACCATTTTGTGCGTGTATTTACGCAGTGATGCGGCCTATTGTGCATTGGAGCACTTGAATCCTGCTCGTGGATTCTAGGCCTTATAGCTCTAGCATTCTGCATTACGGACATAATTCCCAGAGATATTTCTAGGAAGTGGCCGGACTATTTTATTGGAACTGTAACAATTTACAGTATTGTGTGGGATATCAAAATAAAGCTTCTAGTTGTTCATAATTTAGATTTACTTTCGGTTCTGTTGAGTTTTACCAACTGATGTACAACTGATGAACACTGGCTACAATTGAATCTAAGAAGATAGTTCGACTCATGTGTCTTTATGAGAAAATATACACTAAACACAAAAACATTATGCTAATTTCTATATAAAGTAATTTCCGTCATCTTAAAACCCCAAAGGCGTCTTGACAAAAATCATGAATAATTGAATCCAACTTCAGGAGTTCAAAGAATTTTACATTTTATTGATATGTATTTGGATGGTTTAAATTAAATTCTTGTTTATCCTGGACATGTGCGTGCTAGCGACTATCAAACGACAGGATTTTAATAACCATCTCTTTTAAATTATATAGCTTCTAATTATTTATTGGTAGAAGGGAAACTATTTGCAGTTTTAGTGAAAGCTTGTGCAATATTTTAGCAAGTAATCTGCCATAAAAACGTAAGATAGTTAAATAAAATACATTATCAATAGTATTTTCTTATTATGTTCGCATATCAAAAGAAAGTATCAATAATTTCATTGATATTGCAGATTCAAGTTATCGTGAATTACTATAAATTACGTCTAAGTTTTGCAGAAGACTGACCGCTCTAGAAAAGTTTATTTCCTCTGATAAATACCAGAGTAAAACCAGAGCTAAAGCTTGCAGGTGTAACCATGTTACCTTAAAACGTTCACAGGATCAATACTGTTTCTAAACACACAGTCATGCAAAAACGGTACACATCTCTGTTGCGCAGGATTCGGGCTAACTCCTATGCATGTTTGCAAATAGGTTTAATTGTCAGTCTAAGAATCATTGCTGCATGTTACATAAACAGGCAAACAAAAATACGTAGCTTAGTTGTAGTTTTTAGTTATACCTACTAGCATTAGTTTATTTAAGTAATTTTAATAATACCTCATATTTAATTATTTTAATAATAAAGGAATATGTCCTACCAAATATGCACTACCTATATTAACTGTTTGACCGCATCACACAAAGGTTAACTGGAAGAGAATGCTATCTAGTATTAAATTCGCTTTAAACAGATTATTTTAATTTTGTGCAATAAAGAATTTTTCATTCATTCATTCATTCAATACATTGCGAAAACAAACTCGCTAGAATCAGCATCATTATCAACATACAAGCCATCACCACCGCGGAACAAATGTTTGCATGATCTACAGATATTTGTTCCGGGTCTGTTTCTCCATATATTATAATTATGTGTTCATAATTATTGATTTATTTTACAAGCTTACGCGTGAGGCTTTATGAGCTTTCAAAGTCATGAAAATGTGAATTATTGTCTCTGATGAATATTTTATTATGTCATTCTAGCATACCGTTAGAAAGATTATAAACTAAAGAACTTTATAAAAGAAATCTAAATTCAAAATAGCTTTTATTTATTTATAATGAACTAGCTGACCAATCCGCAGCCTCGCACGCGTAGTATTTCAATAAAAACATTACCTCCTGCACTAAAAAGTAGCCTATCAAGGATAGGTAATGTAGCATTCTAATGATGAAAGAAATTTTGAAATCAGACTTTTTGAGTTTATTCGTTACAAACATACCAAAATACAAATCTCTCCTCTTTATAATATTAGTAAGAGAAGTGAAAAGTGTGGAGATTTAAAAGTTGACACTTTTCATAACATTTACATATTTATACGACTTTAAATATCTTATGTAGTTTTTTTACCAGTTTTAATAAATAATGATTTTACTATAATACAATACAAGTTATTTCATGCAATAATAACGACAAACAAAAGTATTAAACTACCTAGATACTTAGTGCTAAGATCTTTCGGTGAAAACTAGCTCATAAACCCCCAAACTACCCAAAAAATCTTGTCGGTCCATGCGCCAAACACCCTGTATACGCTTAAATTTGTAGGTTTAAGTATTTTCTAGAAACTATATTTCAAAATAGTTGCAACTCATAGATAAAACAGCATCATGCTGAATGCCCCCCCCCCTGATGTCTAGCTACATTCTCTGCCAGCAATATCAATCGTTTCCAGATGTAACAGCGCCATCTACAATCGGAACGTCTATTACCTAGCCATTAAAATTAATTTATATTTTATTGGCAATACTGTGCATTACAATAATCACTAGGTAGGGTTGGGAAATGTCCGGATTTTCAGATACTTTTTCGGCTTTTTATGACCTCGTCTGGCCAAATATCTATGTGCATCGATATATGCTTTTGATTTCGTAGTAGAACAGTTATTGGCGTGAAATCTAAATGTTTGTTTCTGTCTTTTCAGATGATGCTGTTTTTGGGAAATATCTAAAGACATTAAGGTAAGTGCATACTATACATATACCTATATTAAATAAATAATTATCAAAACGCTGAATATGTAAACTCAGCGAAAATCCTTGTTATAAATTCGCATATTTTTAGGGTACCTACTTTAAAAGATATCCCTAAAACAGAATACTAGTTATTTAAGCGAACTCTGGTACAGATGTAACAATGTAAGTATTTTCAATGGATATTAAATAATTATTACACAAATTTCTGGAGTACTGGGCAGATTTGGCACGAGATCGAGATGTCTGGAAGAAATAGGGGGAGGCTTTTGACCATCAGTGTCACAGAAGCCACTCATAATATTAATACAATACTATCTAAATTCTTAGAACTATAAGGGGTTATTAATCCGGCTTCAAAGGTAGTCAGTTTTCCCCCAACCTTACTGGACGAGATTTTCCAATGAATAAATTGACCGGCCGACCAGTGACGCCATTTGCATCGGCTCTATAAATCGAACAAATTTGAAATTCATTGCGGACACGCACCCGCCGGAATGTTCTCGAATGTTATCGACACCTGCAGGATTCCTGTCTGATGAATCGATTATCCTGGTCCGGCTTTTTAATGAGAGGTTTTAATTACCTTCGTAACGTCACTATTCCACTGTTTTATAACGCTGTTTTCCCTAATGTTTTGGATGTTTGTTTATTTGTGACTCAATCACGTTGTAACGGCTGCACCGATTTAGATGAAATTTAGTATGTACGTGGGTGGAAGCTAGTTTAATATTAAGAGTACTTTAACTCTAATGCTCAAAATAAATCTTTAGTCATATAAATAGGATAGATCTGTCTTAATTTGTGCAAAGGTTCCATTATTTTATGATTAAACACGACAATTGCAACACTGTCAAAACGTCGCGTCGTTTTGACAGTATTGCAATTGTTGTGCTCACGGGCAGACTGGAGTACTCGGAGAGTTGACAAGTGATGGAAGCTGCAGCAACTACCCTCACTTGGTCTTCAGAATTAGAAATGTCGCCGTTTATTATTACGACACACGTCACTTACCGTATGTGACCGTATCTACACGCTGAGGTTAACTATCCTGAGTCACTCACTTAGTTTACATGTAATCATCTTTTTCGAGAAATAGATTAAGAAAACACACTACAACTTGGTTGTAACTGTTTTGTACATCTAAATAAAATAATTACACAAATAAATAAAAATAAATAACCAGTAGATAACAGCAAAAACAATATTACTATAATAAGATACATCAATCAATTACTAATTGATTGCACTGAGTTAACCATCACAATTATTCCAAGAATCCTTACTAAGTCCATAAGACGTTCACTTTTTAAGTCAAGGAAACAAGAGCCCAATGCTTCTTTTAAACCACATTGCATTCACAAAATAATCAAATAATTGATCGAGCGAAGCGAGTTCTCCAAATCAACTTGGGCAAATCAGCGTTGTATGTATGTATGTATGTTTGTTTGTCCAAGGATAACTTTCGAAGCGTTTATTCGACCATTATGAAATTTGGTATCTAGGAAGGTAGTGATGGCACAATTTTGGTGTAGCACAATGAGCTAAACATGTGGGGGGGTTGTTGAGATATTAGGGTTCAAGAGGGGTAAAAAAAACCAAAATGGGACTACCTTGTTAAGTGGCATGTCTAATAAAAGGTATCTGTGAGTAAATTTCGATCCCGTTTTTATTTTTAGTTCAATCTTCGTAGTTTTTGAGTTATTAGCCTTAGTAAAAACAAAACTTTGACAAAATTCACAGGGTACACCAGAGACCTCACATTGCTGAAATTCGGTATGCGTGTAGCTTTAGTGTCACAAATATAGGCAAAAGTCTGAAATCCAGAATAACTGCAATTTTTACCCCAAAAACGAATAACCAAATAACATGAACTCCCGTCACCTGTAATTTGAATGAAACTGTAGGTCAAGTATGTTGGTTATGCATTTCGTGGCACTATTTTGATAGTCAAAGATTACAAATAATATTTTTTTATTTTAATCGGAGACTCATGAGATCTCAGTTCGGGGCGAACCACTAGTACTAAAAAGACTCATAACATTGGTTTCATTGACATTGAAAAATCGTGAAGCCATTGAGCTTAATCGTAAGTCTAACTTTCAAACATACGATTATTTTTTTCAATTTATTTTAAGTATATCATCATTATTAACATAATTACATTGCCCTTAGATATATTTTACAAGAATTTTATGTTAAATAAAAATTAGAATAAATAATGTAAACAACAATACTCGTATGTACCTAGGTACATAATGTCAATGTATCAATAAACGTTATATGTAAAAAAACAATTAATTATCATATTATTTATGCTTTTTCGAAGTAGATCTTTAGGTACCTTCATACGCACAGACAAACGGGTGCAACTTCTCTTTTGCCTTCATTCTAAATGTAATTGACAGTAGGCCAAAAGTGTTTGTTTTGACCGAATATGGCTTTTATAATTTTGTATTACATTAACTTACTCCTGCACTAAAAGCGGTATCCTAGCCATGTTATTTACAAGGTTTTTTACGTTGCCTCAACAGCTTCATCGTTCCTGTAACCAGTGAGTAAATTCCCTTATGTGTCTGATAAAGTAGACTCTATAAAAAGCCTAATACGGCCTTTGCCTCATCTCTGGATACGGAACAATCATTAAAAAAGATTCCTCCTATTCTCAACCATATCACTTCAAAAATAGAGTTGAAGGTTTCAGATTTTTCTGTCGTCAAATTGTATATTTTATAGATTAGCTAATAAAATGCGTAATAAAGGAAAGCGCTGTTTTTAAAGATGTTGCACTTGTAAATAGCGAGCTTGCGGTATTTTATTCGTTTTATCTGATGAGAACTTATATCCTTCTTTGGAAATCATTTTAACGATCTAGTTTTTAATTAAGTTTTTATTTTTATTAAACCGATAGAAAAAAAAACGACTGAGTTTCTAGACGTTAATGAGCTTGTTGTAACGTAGATTTAAAATGGACAGTATTTCCGTAACTTAAGACTTTTATTTTACTTTTAATAAGCTATATCTGGTGCTTTTTTTATATTTTAAGTAGGTATTATTTATTTAATATTTTCCCACAAAACTGCACTACTCTGCTTGGAGGATTTAAAACAAATAGCATTATCTACCAGTCATCCTGACTAAAATTATGTAAATAAAAAAATATATATTCTATCAGTTATCTGGTTCCCCTAGTACAAGCTTCACTTAGTTCGGGGCTAGATAGCGTTATGTGATATGTCCAGCATTTTCAAATGATTGATAAAAAAACAACAGTTGAACCATAAATTCATACAGAAATGTAATTGTTCTTTTAAATTCTCATTCGTTAATTTTTTCATTAATATCTATTTACTCGAGTAAGTAAGGTACCTACATATCTTCTAAACATTTAACTTCAAAATATCATAAGTACTTACATTTTTCATATTTTTATTTAGTTTTCAACTTATTCCAATGTTCAACTTTGTACCATTACTGAGATTGCTTTGTTAAGATGTTGTGATAGACAGACACTAAAGTGGTTCTATATTTCTGTGGTATCTCGATCCAGTTGAAAAAGCATTGAATGTGGTCCTATTTGTGCTATTTCCTCATTTGCTCTGATAATAATATAGAAGCGGGATGAAATATCGTTGTAAGGTGGATCTAGTTAACAAAGAGTGGCCCGAGGCGTTCAACCAAGCACCGACTGCGGCGTAAGGGTCCAACCACACTATCCGCATTAATCCGCATCGCTGCCGTACTGCTTTTAACCTTCTATTATAAATTACTAGTATTATAATTATAATATCAGTAATGTATTAAAGTATAATATATATATATATATTATACACTAATATTATAAATGCGAAAGTTTGTATGTTAGTTTGTTTATTTATTTGTTTGATACTCAATCACGTCTTAACGACTGAACGGATTTCGATGTACGTATATAGTATATTATAACCTGGATTAACACATAGGCTACTTTTTATCCCATAAATCAGGTCCCATCGGATAAAAATGGGGTGTCAAGTCAAATTGCAACAGCGAGTTTACGAGTAGCTTTATTTCTAGGTTATCTACCTACACATTTAGTAGTGTAGCGCGTACGAAGTCGCGAGCAACAGCTAGTACAGAATAATTGCTTACAACCTCAGTTACTTGACCACTAATAATATTCATCATTTTATTGTAATAATCCTGTTAGTGTTTTTCGCCTGAACAGGTTTTCCTAGTTCAGGCAGAGTATAAATTGTTACCTTTTTGAGGAGTGTTCACGACCATGTTTTAATAATTACTAACAGATGGCGTTGCTCTATTAAAAGCCGATTAGCAAAGAAAAGTGAATTGTGAATTGCCAATTGCCATGTGAACATTATTTTCTGAAAAACTTGAAATAACAAAAAGCGGCACTCCGGGAGTGGCGACAGAAGTGAAAACGTGAACAATTACGAGATGCTTATATACAGAGGTGTCGGTAACGGTAACGGTAACAGTGTCGTGAGTTCGATGGTTTTTTCCCATCTAAAAAAATTCCAAAAGCGCCTAAAGAAGTGTTCACTTCAAAAAATTGTTTGTGTTTATTAATCTGGCAAAGTGAGATTGTTTTATAATTCTGATAGTGTCTTTGAGATTTTGGCATAAAAACCACTTTGTCATGCTCATGGCCCAACTGCAACTCAAATTGTAAATTCCGAGAATGCATTTTGAATACAAAAACATAATAAAGCCTCGGTTGCGCACTGCTGTGTTGTCACCTAGGAAAGTTACAGACATAGCGATAATTCGGTCTCTTATCGGCCTATTGTTATTACAGGTAAAAGATTTGCGCCCACGTTTACAATCCGGATCATGGGTGAGAACACATCACGCAAAATTAATAAAACTTAAATTAAATATTGAAAATAAAGCTCTAAAAAGCTTCCCTGCAGTCATTTTTGGTTAGTTAACAAAGGAACTAAGCTTAGGAATGATAAAATGGCCAAAATCTATTTTCTAATCAGATAGCTAATTTTAAGAATTTTCCACCTCGCCGTCTTTAAAGGCCGATTTTCGCCAAAGTAGCCCATTAAGTAATACTTTTTTTTAATGATTATGAAAGCTGAGAGTCTGGAAAATTCTTAAGATTTATTTAAAAACCATGAAATCACTTGTTAAGGTTTTTAATTTAAAGTTGAAAATTTAAGTCATAATTCACTGAACGTAATTTTTTGACTTTACACCAACATTTTCATCGTTTTCATCAAAGTCACGTAGCTGATTATTTTATGCATAAAATAACAACTCATAAAAAATTAGTAGCAGAAAAAAAACCTCAAGAAAGTTTTCTACTTTTTTTAAAGAATTTTTTAAGTTGTTCAAGTCGTAAATTTTCAAAAATTCGGAAATAAATTCATAACTCGAAAACTATAAAAAATCGCGGAACATACATGGGGGTGATTCGGGTATCCCAAGAGGTGTTCTATCTCTAGACTTTCGCTTGACACTATTTCTTGGGACACCCTGTATAAGCAAAACATTTCATATTTTAATAATTTAAGAACTTTTATAGCTAGAGCAAACAAAAACTTTTATAATGAAACACCCAAAATGGCTAGTAGACGCCTGTAGGTATGTAACGTTGCGGTGCGGACTTGTGCAGACAAGTGTAGTCGAACCTTAATATAATGATACGTACACTGTTGTTCCGCGACCTTTGCTATCAGTAAAGATCTTTAGTACCCAATTTCAAAATGATTCGTTTCCCACAGACTATAACTGGTTCCGCATTTTCCACCCGTTGAGATGAAGAGAAGAAAGTATCCTTGCAAGTAAAGATCCGTGATCTCTGCCTACCCTTAAGAACTCGGGTGGATGATCTACAAATATTTGTTTCTAGCCTGAGTGTTTTTTATAGATTACTAGCTTCCGCCCGCAGCATCGCACGCCTTGTTTGTCAACAAAAACAACTTGACTTGACACCCCATTTTTATTCCATGGGAACTGATTTATGAGATAAAAGTTAGTCTAAGTGTTAATCCAGGTTATAATCTCCGTACATACCAAATTTCATTGAAATCGGTTTAGCCGTTACGACGTGATTGGGTAGCAAACAAACAAATAAACATCCAAACTTTCGCATTTATAATATTAGTGTGATAAAAGTATGTATATTTACTAAAAACTACGAGCTTTACGGTAGTCGCATATGTGTAACATCTGACCACCGCGCGCGCTCATTGGTCAAATCAAATAGCGCGCGCTTCCCCAGTTTCCTGTTACACATTTCCGACTCTTTTGCCAAAATCACTCCCACAAACCGAGAGGAAAGTTGTTACAAATGAAACAAAAATGTATGTAAGTATTCTATCAGTTATCTGGTTCCCATTAGTACAAGCTTTGCTTGGTTTGGGGCTAGATAGCACTATGTGAAATGTCCAGCATTATTTATTTTTATATTATTTAAATTGAGTTTCTTGCAGCACTTACAGCGTAAACCAACACGTGCAGCAAGCTAATAATTACAATAGGTAATTATAAAAATACATTTATTGAGCCTGAGATTACTCATCCTATAAAAACTCCTCAATATTTAATACCTAAGATTACCAAACCGTTAGATAGGTAGAAGGGTAATTGCCGTATTTGCATAATACACTGTACGGAACACTTATTAAGTTTTCTCAGTAACGCGTAAGGATGTATACATAATTTCTGGATAAGATTACAGTTTTTGTAGGTGGTGGGTAGATTATCTCGAAATGGTATTTATATATTTTAATACTTTATAGCACAAAATACACATAAAATGTACAAAACGTGGGTTTAATGCTAAAAGCATTTTCTACCTGCCAACCTCAGAGGTAACAAAAAAGGTCAGCGTGCACTAACTTATAAAAATATTAAAAGAGAGATAATAGAGTTCCTAATGAAAGGGCTCGCCCGGGGAAGTACATAATAAATAAATTACCATTATCATCATCCAAAGTTCGACTTCACCCACTGTTGGGTATAGGCCTCCCCAAGTTTGTGCCACGATCCTGCGCTAGTCTCACCCATTGACGGCCCGCGACTCTAACAATGTCATCCACCCATCTCGCTGCCTCACGTCCTACACTTCTACAGCCATTCCTCAGCCACCATTCAGTTGCTACCCTGCTTCACCTGTCATCACCACGGATTGCCAAGTGTCCCGCCCAAGACCATTTGAGCTCCATAATTCGATTCCCAATGTCATGAACCCTCGTTCATGACGTTCAATTTTTCAATTATATGGCTCTCTTATTCAGTAGCCAGCATTATAATTTGTTTACTACATTAAATTAACATCGTGGTGTCCGTAAGTAAATTACAAACATCAAATACAGATACTGGACACACAGTCGAATCAAAACTGAGCAGCTACATAGATTAGATTAGATAATTCTTTATTGGACACCATAAAACTATACAAATAAAAAATAACAACGTAAATCTATTGATAAAATTGGCGGTATTATCAACTCTCTACCAGACAACCTTTGGATGGAATGGACTGTGTGGACATTACCTGGGGTGTAATGGCACATACTACATACTACATGTACATACATACTAATACTAATTATAGAAAAATAAATAAAAATGATATCAATTAATGAACCTAAATAATAACTACTCATAACAATTTACATATATGTAGGTATATACTCATACTTATTTCAGAAACATATTAATTAATCATACTAATATTATAAATGTGAAAGTTTGGATGTTTGTTTATTTATTTATTTGTTTGTTTGTTCAATCACGTCGTAACGGCTGAACCGATTTTGATAAAACTTGGTATATACGTACATTATAACCCGGATTACCACATCGTTGCCCTTTTATCACATAAATCAGTTCCCATGGAATAAAAATGGGGTGTCAAGTCAATTTGCAACAGCGAGTTTAGCTTTATTTCTAGGTTACCTACACATTTAGTAGTGTAAAGCGTACGAAGTCGCAGGCAACAGCTAGTAATAAATACGTAGATATTTAGCGACAAATACTCAAATAGTGTGGTCTCTGCCCATACGTTTAAAAATGGCAAGTGACTACATATCCGTAGACAAACTAAATATGACATAACCCAGAGAAATCTAGGCGGACACATCGTAAATCAATTAACACTTTGGGAACATTACAATATGGCTGCACCATTGCGGCCACAATATTTAAAACAGCACAAATTACGGCCATGTTATATTAGAGCTACCAACCGGTCACAACGTAAACATCCCAGAATTAGCAAGCTGAAGGGATCAAAGCTCGAAGAACTAACGGCCATTGGGGCAGAAAAGGTCGCAAAGCCTCGCGCTGGAAACTGGAAAGCACAACGTAGGACGCCCCACTTCATGGGAATATGGAATTACAAGGTTGTTTGGAGCCGTTGGATGTACGCCGCCCAATATCGGTGGCTCTGGAGATATATGGGGAAGCCTAAAAACACACTTGGAACTCGCCAGGCCATAAAGGGTTTAAACCTTATCCAACTGGCCTGACTGTGTGTGCTAAACCAACGTAGTTAATAAAATAGATAACTATTTACTCTTCTGTCCAACTGAACGGTCCTATTTAGTAAGTAATTTATAGATATTAGATTATTAGTCGGGGCTCGCGTGCTCACAGGTTCAATTCTCGGACTCAGTTTATAAATTTTATTACAAACTTACATTATACTATTTTACTCGTGCTTGTGTTATTTTTCTATTTACAACTAGCTGACCCACCCCGGCTTCGCACGGATTTCAAAATAAAATATAGTTACGGTCATGAGATTTTAAAATTTAAAATTTTATTATATTTAAATTCAAAAATTTTTAAATTATTCTGACAACTTCTTCTATTCTTTTTTTTTTTAAACACCTTCTTCAGGCATCTAAAAATAGTCATATCTGTCCAGATGTTCTCAAGTGAAGCGCTTACCACCGAACACCATTTCATTTTTATTTATTTAGATAGATAAATCTACCCCTTTTCGAATTTTTCCATTGAAGAATCACTTGATATAAATCGGCTTATCTCAGTAAATATTCATACATTGCAACCACTGCACGCTCACGTCACGCAGCACGCACACGAATTTCATTCGCACTGGCCCTTAACACAAGTATTTTAGAGCAACCTGTACAGTTACGAGTAGAATACAAGATCAATTCTAAAATTGTCAGGTATCCGAGTAATTTGAACGCATTTCCATATTCAAATGACGTGATATCAGTCATGCTGTCATGCCCACACGAGTCAGCCACTTGTCACAGGCCCCGCCCACACGGACACACTGTCTGGTGTGGACTGAGCTTTACAACCTTTTATTATTGCCTTGTATGGCTGTAATTATGTTTGTGTGGTTCTGTAAACAGATTTTGACCTAGTCTTGTTATCTGATTGAGCTGGAGGTTTTGCATACCTGTCAAGGGGCCTACCTAACTTAGTTCAATAAAAGTGTTTTTATTTCTAACAAGCTTCCGCTCGACGTACCTAAGTAGCAAATCCAATTCAAATAACAAATATACACAAATTAAACAAAAAAGTAAAGTTAAGTAAAAGTGAAGTTGTATAATCATAGAATAGAATAGAATACTCTTTATTGCACACCAACAAAATTAAAAACACAATAAAAATACACAAGAATTAAAGTACTCGTAAGTATGGCCGGTCCTATCGCTAAAAGCGATCTCTTCCAGACAACCTTTGGATGGACAGGACAAAACAAAATCAAAAAGACGGCGGTGTATCTACGAGTATGTTCATAAACTACCTATACTTACTAATAAACTAAATATATATACTCACAAATATAATAATATATACTTATATATAAACTACAATAAAGGAGATAAACATAGGCATATGACAACATATAAACAAATAATGTCTATTACCAAATTACATAGAAATCGGTCTAGCTGTTTAGTCGTGAAAACGTAACAAACAAACAGACAGCGAGACAGAGTTACTTTAGAATTTATATTAGTACTAGCTGTTGACCGCGACTTCGTTCGCGTTACACTACTAAATGTTTAGGTAACCAAGAAATAAAGCTAAACTCGCTGTTGCAACTTGACTTGACACCCCATTTTCATCCCACGGGAACTGATTTATGGGATAAAAGATAGCCTATGTGGTGATGCCGGTTATAATCTACGTATATACCAAATTTCATCAAAATCAGTTCAGCCGTGACGGCGTGATTGAGTAACAAACAAACACCCAAACAAACATCCAAACTTTCGCATTTATAATATTAGTGTGATGGATATGGAATAATAAGATCATTTCAAGTCTTCGCCCGTCATTTCCTAGCATCATAAAACTAATAAAAATAACTCGACTTAAAAAACACGTAAAGAAGTGTTTTACAATTTATTTAGCGGGATACAAGAATCCATTCGTCGAATCGATATCAGATGCTGAGATAGCGAGATCGCGCGAGATAACGCCCCGCAACATATGTCAGGAAAGGTACACGAATACCATAGCTGTACTAGTTATAAGATGAAAAAGCCGGAATGGTTTTGGATTTCTCGAAAAAACTAATAACTTGATTAAAGGCAAAAATAGTGAACAGGCAAGAGTCTGGGTGGATTTTTTATTTAGATGTAAGACTTACTCGTATGCCGTCACGCCGTGATGGCTTGCGTCCAATAGAATTAGGGTAAAGTAAAATAGTACATAGGTATAAATAAAATATTTTTTTATTTTCATTTTTTAAGGTCGTACGCGTATTTATTGATGTCGTGGATCAATATTTATCAAAAGTTAGAAGTCAGAATCAACAGACAAAAGTACGGATAAGAATTGTTTGTCGTTATGCGTATTTATTGATCGAGCGAAGCGAGATCTCTAAATCAACTTGGGCAAATCGGCGTTGCATGTATGTATGTACATATGTATGTTTGTTTGTACGATCATCGTGAAATTTAGTATATAGGTAGGTAATGATGGCACAATTTTAGTGTGACTAAATGAGCTAAAACTGCGGGGGAGTTGTTGAGATATTGGGGTTCAAGAGGGGTAAAAAAAACAAAATAAGACTATCCGGTCAAATGGCACGTCTAATAAAAGGACTTTGTGAGTACATTTCTACCTAGTTTTATTTTTATTTTAATTCTTGTAGGTTTTAAGTTATTAGCCATAGTAAAAACTGAATTATGACAAAATTCACAGGGTACACCAGTAACACCACAATGCTGAAATTTGGTATACGTGTAGCTTTAGTAACACAAATATAGAGAAAAGACTAAAATCTAGAATAACTGCAATTTTTACCCCAAAAAAGAAAAACCAAGTAATGTGAACTCCCGTTACCTGTAATTTAAATGAAACTGTAGGTCAAGTTAGATGGTTGCGCATTTCGCGGCACTATTTTGGTTTGGTTCAATTAATATTTTTTTGTTTTTATGGGAGACTCGCGATATCTCAGTTTGGGGCGAACCACTAGTATTGGATATGATAAGAAAAGATTATAAACGGTTTTCTTTAATCATAAACTATTTAAATACCCATACATATTTAAATTTAGATGATTCAAATCTGCTGGGCGTACCGTGACGGCCACATTTTTTTTGTCCTCTAAAGGCCTGTGTAAACCGAATACGTGTACGTGGCGAGTGCGAGACGTACACGCATTCGGTTTGCACAAGCCTTTAATAGTTCTGATATGAAACGCGTTGTTTTCAATTCGTCTTTTATGTACGTTACAAATAATAAAGGACCACACTTGATCTACTTACAAAACAAATGGCCTCTTTGCTGACTTTTTTTGGTCTTGATTACATCAAAACTAGCACACTTATATTTTTTACTCTTTGAAACTCCATCTTTAGCAAAACAGATAGTCGTAGGACTTTTCTGTTTCGCCTAAAACTGATTTGAAAACAGATCTGTTTCGTTTAAAAGCATTATCAGACGACCCAGTTTGGCTGAACACAACCACCCAATGCGGCTGCCAAACTGGGTTTTTTTAATGCTTCAAAAGCCGGATTTATATCCGGACGAAGGTTTTCACTAGAAGAGAACCCACTGCGGTAAAGTAGCTTTTACCTGCAGACGTGTTGGTTTACGATTCGTGTCGAATTCGTGCGAGGTGCGCAGCGAAATATGAGAAAATCATATTTCGTACTGTCCGACGGTTAAATATTACCAATATGCTTCTTTATGTATTACATCTGTAGCGTACTTGCAAGATGGTGTTTTAGAGTAAAACAAATGCCCAAAGAGAACTGAACTGACTCAACAAAACTCAAGTAGGTATTTAATATAAAAAATCTTGGACCTTTTATCATCATCACCGACAGCCTATTTTCAAATTTTGTTAGCCCCCCCCCCCCCCCCCCCCTATATGGAGAGATGGACTGATAAAGGTTGCTGGGACGTGGGGTGCAGGTCGCACAAGATCGGTCACTATGAAAATCTATGGGGGAGGCCTATGTTCAGCAGTGGACGTCTTTTAGCTGATATGATGATGATGATTCACCAAGACCCTGCTCCTGTCTCATCCAGATACTTACATCAATTGTAATAGACTTCGGATTTAAGGATCTAAATGTTTGTTCCAAAGGGTGTCCAAATTATTAATTTTGATCGAATTACAGCAATTTCAGCCCCGAACTATTTTTATCATAGTCTGATATTAAGAAACGTAAAGACTAAGTACAACTTCCAAAAGCCTTTTCCAACCAACTTCCGGTTGGTGAATGTCTAAATATATTATAATATTATTTTCACACCACCTGCTCGGCAATATCAAATTATATGTCATGTAAACCATGCAGGGCATGCAGGTGATTAAATCCCTACGGCTGAGCCGGGAGTAAAGTTGTACTGAAAATCATTATGCCCTCGCGGGCCTGTGGTTTGAATTTGGAACTTCATCTGTATTAAAATTTGAACCAAAGAGACCCACACAATAAGAACTTATTTGTAAATCGAACTAACCTCTGCACAGAATGCACCAACCTTTTTTGGTTTTTATTGTCTCGCAAAAAGCGTGAAAAATAGAGTATTCTCCTCGTGGATAAAGCTATTTGCATCTTGGGCGTGCTCTCTGCACTCAGGATACTAGTAATTTCCTCGCTCCGCTCGTGAGTAAACTCTAGAATCCTTCGTTCCTTCGTTAATATAGCGCCCGTGACGCAAGACACTGCTTTATCCCCTCGTTTAATAATCTAATATTATTTATGATTTCTGTACCTAAACCACATTGAATCAAATAATGAATAATGAAAAGCAATCTTCGCCTTAATTATAAGGATAATATATCGAAGTATCAAAACAAGGAAGTAGGAATGTCGAATGCTCCATCTGCCTACATTTCTGCGACGGACACTTGCTATCTCTATGATATCGCATCTCCATCTTATCTTGCATCGGGGTCGGGGGCGATGCGATAGTAGTACAAGAACACGAGTTTAGAGATATCGGAGAGAAGGCTTTACTAGGTATCGAAAGCTTCAATCAGATCTGTGAAATTCCAGCGATATTTTGCTTATTATATGGTTCAAGGAATTTGATGTGTGATTCAAATGTGAATTTGATTATTAATTTTTTTTGTTTACATTGATTTCGTTTTTTTTGTTGGTTTTTGTTTTTTTTACTTAATTTATTAATGTACCTATTTTGGAATTTGTTTTAATCGATTATTTTATTTTTCCCCTAATACCTAATAATTTGCATGCTTCTCTGGTACCTACAAAAAAGTTGACCCATTGGTAGAATTTTTTCCAAATTTGAAGCAAAAAAATTTTTTCTAGGATTTTTAAAACCATCTCATAAACTCTCAAGCCAGACGGAACTTGAACCCGCAACCTTCCTCTTGATACAAGGATGCACTGCCAATTGTGCTACAGGCTCTTGTCACGTCAGGATCGAAATTAGTGACATGATTCAGATTACGACTCAAAACGCCGTTAGCTCCATCTACAAATCTTTAAAAATAGTAGAATTTTCCGTTGTTCGAATAATACTATAAAAATAAAATACTAAATAAATGTTTGTTTGATTGAAAGGAGTGGTGAGATGTATGACTTTAGATACAGAGGTTGTGGATTCAAATCTCGGTCGTTCCCAAATAATAGTAACAAATTTTAGGGCACCGTAGTTATTTTTACTAACTTTTAGTTTCACCGCATCCGTCTGTCGGTCCGTAGCAACAACCGTTTTACTCGTAGACTGTGTAAATGTAAGAAATGTAAATCATGCTGTAAAACTAATATTTTGGAATGACACTTTAGTAGAAGCTATTTTTTATAAATTAATAAAAATCTAACTTGATTTTTGTAGGGTATTGTTGAATAGGTATTTCAAACCTTACAAGGTTTCATTAACACTATATACCTGATAATTAGTTTACGAAATATAAACTTCAAAGGTTATTTTTGAAATAGTGGTAAAATTAACAAAATCTTATCTATCTTATCTTCAATTAACTTTGTATTTTGCAATTACATCAGGTTCCATCTCCAGGTAGTATACAAAAAATACTCACTTATTTCGACTCTGACGTACCATTGGCAGTGCCTAGCCTCTAGCCCCGAAGATTTGCTGGAAGAAAACTCTTATTAGGGTTAAGCTCGCCTTTGTACATGTCCTCTATTTCTGTACTTTTTAATGTATTTTCTTGTGTACAATAAAGAATACAGAAGATTAATTAGAAAGGAAAAGTTAGGTAGGTTAGATAATTGGTACTTATAGGCATGTTTTTTATGTTATTTGTGGGAAAACAGGATTACGGCCCACCTGATGGTAAGCGGTTACCGTCGCCTATTGACACCGGCAATACCCGGGGTATTGTCGATGCGTTCCCTACCCTGTAGCGTGCCATGTCGTAGCCTAATGGGGCATGCGGAGGAAAGAAAATCATGTGACTAGAAGAGTGTCAGATTTAAAAGTGGATAGATATAGAAATAGAGAAAGGCCGAAAAAGAGATGGATGGACTGTGTGAAGAATGATATCGGTAGGAAAGAAGTCACTTTCTTTTTTTTAATAGGTATCTCTATAATAATAATAAATAAATAAATAAATATCGCTGGACATTTTACACAGCGCCATCTAGCCCCAAACTAAGCAGAGCTTGTACTATGGGAACCAGATAACTGATAGAATACTTATATATTTTTTTTTTTGTAAATACATACTTATAATACATAGAAAAACACCCAGACACGGAACAAATATCTGTAGATCATGCAAACATTTGTTCCGCGGCGGGAATCGAACCCGCTACCTCCTGCGTCTCAGCCGGCTATACGCCCACTGCGCCACGGAGGCAGTCAAATCAAAGAAGTGACAACGGTGATGATGGCTGAGAGGTATGGAAGAAAAATACATGTTGTGCCGACCCCAAGTAATATAGGAAAAGGGCAGGAAGAATTAGAAAGGAAAAGTTAAGATCCAAGAACGCGACTGAAGCAATTATTAGGATGAAGAGAAATCGCTCGCCGGCGAATCTGTGTCCCTGCCAGTTACAATACCAAAGACGGGCCCCTACTATCACAAGCGGAATGTTTCCGCAAATATGGCGGTACAGTCAGCAACACAATCGGTGTCGTGTCCCGCATTAATTACGGTGTGGTTAATTAGAGACTTGGCGTGGGTATTGTACGCCCCCGCAGTCTTTGTTGGGATTCAGTGATTCAATTAAATAATTTGAAATAACTATCTCTATTGAATTGTTCGAGAATTACGTATTCTGTTCGAGGATCGTGTACCTAAGTATAGTCAGCGACGTGAATACAATGACAAAAATATTTTATTTATTTACTAGCTGAACCGCCCGCGGCTTCGCACGCCTGGAATGTCCCGTTCCTGTGGAAACTTCGGCATAACTATATAAAACACTCTTGTTAAAGTGACGCGACACTTCATGTACGAAATCACGTCAATGAACGACGGTTAAATTATATTGTATTGATATTGTTCATACAAAAATTGCGATTAAAAAATGGGGGGTGGGAGTAGGAGGGAGAAAAATATTTTACAACCTATTCTCATACCTAGCAAATATACAAAAAAAATATTAAAATCGGTCGACCCATTTCAGAGAAGTGCGAGTGACCACTAAAACCGTGACACATGATTTTTATACAATAATACATCTTTTGGTTAATTTTAAATCAATTTACGTTTGTTGGCTACTAATCGCTACCCGCTGCCGGTAGCTATCAGATGTGCCAAGTCACTTGCCATTTTTAGACGTATGCTCAGAGACAACACTACTCGTATCTGAGTATTTGTCGCTAAATATCTATGCATTTTTTATTAATTGATATGTTTCTTAAATAAGTCTAAGTATGTATATATAAATGGTTATAAGTAGTTATTATTTAGGTTCATTCATGCAATTTTTTATAAAATTTCTTTTTATATCATTAGTATGTAGGTACATGTAGTATGTTAGGTACACCATTACACCCCAAGTAATCTCCACACAGTCCATTCCATCCAAAGGTTATCTGGTAGAGATAGCTATTTAGCGATAAGACCGCCAATTGTATCCATAGATTTACGTAGTTGTTTTTTATATGTACTATTTGTTTCGTGGTGTGCATTAAAGAATTATCTAATCTAATCTTATCTAATCACCGGGAAGACTCAGGCAACAAACTCAGCGACTATCCAGTTAACAAAAGATTAAATAAATATTAAATTAACCACTCGTGAGATGTCGCCAGCGGGTTAGCTAGTATATAGGATTTGGGATATGAAAAAGATCGTTTTCGTTAAAAGAATTTTCATATATTCATTTGGAAAATTATATTTTTAAAAGGTGAAATTACAGGCGCATGGAACTTTTCGCCTGTATACTTATTTCAGGGTGACAGACGCCATCAATGACAATTACGAGCCTTAGTTGGGCCAAACAGGGACCAAAGGGGGGAGTAATCCAATTGATAAAGGCGGAGGCAAAACCGCTTATTATCAGATAAGCTAAAAGCAGTCATTACAGGGTAATTAAAAAAACCCCAGACACACAAAATACCCCTAAAATCATGTAAACCTGAGATAGGCTAGAACCTCCCTGTTAAACTAGCTTTCTATTAAAACCCGCATCCGAATCGGTTCATCCGTTTGGGAACTACGATACCAAAGACAGACATAGTTAAACGTATCACTTCCCCTTTTTGTGCGTTGGGGGTTAAAAAGACTAAAATAGGAATCCAAACTTCTGAGTTCAGTAACATCGAAGCCTCGCGTAGGATTTATAAGATCGTTACTTTGACTACACACGGGCTGGCCTGTCATGTACAAGGTGCTTTGGAATGAGTGAATGCATGCTAACCCGAATGAGGGTTAATAATAATAATCATAATAAATCTTTATTTCAGGTAACAAGAGAAAAGTACAAGGTGTTAAAACTTAATTCTACGGCCCATATAACTAGTGGTTCGCCCGAACTGAGATCTCGTGAGTTTCCCATAAAAACAAAAAATATTATTCGTAATCTTGTACTATCAAAATAGTGCCTCAAAATAAATAACATTTTAAATTTTTCATAAATAATAATTCATTAATAATATATATACACGGTGTTTTTTAAATCACTGTTTTCCCAGAACAAACGTTGTTCAGAACATGGTTTACTACCGGTTTATATCATCAAATAAAAAAAAATACGTGTTTGGTTTTTTAAAAACACGAAAACTTTATGAATATAAAATGTCTGAACGAACGTAACTCTCTGCAACACAGACACAGCGGGCGCCCGGTGTAGATACCTAACCCCCGCACGCGCAAGATAAATCATTGTGTAATAGGTAGGTACCAGGGTCCCAATTCTACTAAACCTATTGTTTCACTTTGACAATGGTTTCGTCGAAAAATCACCACTAGATACCTTTTGGTATTCTACTAACACTATCTTTTTTTCAATGACCGCCGTTGCTATGGTAATACAACCCCATTGAACATTTGGTAGCTTATGACAGGAATAACAATCATAATCGTTTAACAATGGGCCCCAGGTATCTAACAAAAGATTAGCTCCGTGTGCCGTTGACTCCAATTAAAATACAGTTACCTGTCAGTCACTGCCTACATGTATTGAAGCAAATGCTCAAAATGTCGTCCATTGACTTCGATACATAGGCGAGCACGTTTTTGTAAATTGTCTTTCAGTTTTCATAGAATGTTTGTTTCGCGTCTTATTTTATCAAACGCACTCAATATTTTTTGTTTAAGTTGGTCTCTACTTGTGGCTTCATGAGTGTAAACCAGCCGTTTTACCTCCGACCACAAAAAAAAGTCTAGTGGAGTTAAATCGGGACTTCTGGCTGGCCATGCTACTGGACCACCTCTCCCAATCCACCTTTCACTAAATTCAGCATCCAAGTACGCACGTACTTGAACCGCGTAGTGCGCAGAGCAACCATCATGCTGGTAGTAAAGTTCACGTAAATAAGCTAGGGGAACGGCTTCCAGTAGCTCTGGTATTGTTGTTATCAGCATGTCCAAGTAGGTAGCACCATTTAAATTTCCTTCGATGAACACTGGCCCGATTATCACTTCATTGCTAATGCCGGCCCATACATTTACACTGATTCTAATTTGGTGGGAGTGTTCCTTAATCAGATGTGGGTTGTTAAACGCCCAATAATGTTCATTGTGAATGTTAAACATGCCTATGCGCGTAAAGGTAGACTCGTCCGTCCACAGAATGTTCACTTCAGGATTATTTAATAACCACATACAAAGAGAAATACGTTCTTGAGGGTCAGCGTCAAGGAGTGCTTGCGTGCGATGAAAATGGAATGGGTGTTTTTCCAATCGATTCAGCAGGCGCCATACGTAGGATTTACTGACATTAAATCGCCTTGCTGCATCTCTGATACTATTCCGTGGCTTGCGTTCGAAATACTCAAGTATTCGTTCTTCGAATGCAGCTGTGTATTGTGGACGAATACCGCGTCCTTGGGCATGATTCGGCACTGTGAACTGGCCGTAATCTAACAGTCGCTGTGTAGCTGCCAGTATTGTAGCTGCCCTGGGAATTTGCGGGTTCAAAATCCCTTGCCTTCGCAGCGCCGCTAAATGACTTGGTTCAGCGTACAGGCGCCTAGCTTCCGCCAGATTGTCTCCAGCAATTGCGTAAAAACGCACCATATCTAACCACTCGACATTTGAGTAGTTTGTGGCACTCATTTTCACTTCGATGCGCGTGGAGCCGTGCCATGCAGAGCGGCATACGTTCGGCGCAGAAAACGGTAAGCGTGGCACTGGCTGGTCGGCCGTCGAATGCGCTCTGCGGGACCTCCCGACACGCGCCTCCCGCCCCCAGCAGGGCACTGACCCCCTGGTCAGTGCCCCGCTGTCCGGAACCGATTTGAGTTAGTGGTGTGCGCGTACGTCGCTAGTTGCTATGTTGCTGTGTGCTATGTCATGGTTAAAGTTTGAGCAACTTCAGACTTATTTGAAAACACCTAGAATTTTTTTTTTAAATAACGTATTTATTGCTATAAACCGGTAGTATATGATGGTCTGAACAACGTTTGTTCTAGGAAAACAGTGATTTGAAGGACACGGTGTATATATATTTTTAAATGATTAATTTAAATTAAAAGTTTCATTAAAATTACAGGCAACGGGAGTTCATGTTATTTAGTTATGCTTTTCTGGGGTACAAATTGCAAATAAACATACATACAACGCCGATTTGCCAAAGTGTATTTGGAGATCTCGCTTCGCTCGGTCAAATATATACTTTACATACATATTTTAATACTTAAAAATATTTGCTGACACGTACACATTAATGTCCTTAATTAATTAACTCATTAATGTTTTAATGTCCTCACTTATGAGAACTAGCTTAAGATCAAGGGCAGTGGCAGAATCGGGACGAAGCCTTACTAAGCTACGGCTACTATCCTACCCCTAAGTAGAATGTTTGTTGTACGACTTTAAGATTTTTTTTTGTATGAACGGTAGGTAAAAATGAACGGTTTTGATGTGTAAATAAATAATCATTGATATAGAGGTATTCTTCTATCGTATCAATGGTTTATGCATAATCACACTAATATTATAAATGTGAAAGTTTGGATGTTTGTTTATTTATTTGTTTGTTTGTTACTCAATCACGTCGTATAAGCTGAACCAATTTAAATGAAATTTGGTATGTACGTAGATTATAACCTGGATTACCACATAATACATGTTCCGAAGCACTCTGTAGACTAGACTGTGCTTTGTTCAGTCGTCAGTCGCAGTCACGACTCTAGAGACGTTTTATTTGCTGCACTTGCCGTTTGTCGGCTGGTGCCACAAAATAGTCGGATACAGAAGTAAGGTTTAGTACGACGAACGAAAACAGACATAGACACGCGTGACGTTCCGACGAGGATTTTGAATCAATTTGTTTGAAGCTTCGACCGACTTGTTCCAAGATCCTCGTACGCGCGCGTCTTTGTGTGCGTGCGACTGTTTTCGCTCGTTGAATTAAACTTAACTTTAGTACCTATCTATTTTGTGTACCTACATCTATCTCAAGATAGATAAATAGATACTTAGGGTGACTTGCGTAACGACGCCTAAACGTATTTAGTGGCTAAATATGATTTAAAGAGTTGCCAAATGATACAAATATGTCAAATTTAAAAAATTTTAGTCGGTAAATACGTTCAGGGATCGTTGTGCAAGCCGGCATTAGATTATGCCATAATTGTGGGTTTACAAAACAAAATACTAAGGAGGTACTTAGGTAGGTAAGTACATAAAAACTAAAAAAAACAGAAATGTACAATATCTTATCGTTTAAAGCGTTTTCTTCCGGGCAACCTTAGGATAGAAAGGACTATAAAGACGAAAAGGATGGTGGTGGTGACACTTTGTAACTATTTAATAGATATAAATCTATTCAATCCGAAATCTATTCAACTGATTTTGACTATTCAAAGTCAGATACAATTAAAAGTGTGCTATTTTATTGATTTTCCGAAAATAATACGACGTAATTAGTTCGTTTAGACATTTCTGCTGTTCAGTTTGTATAGGAATCGAACTACCATAAGATATGAAACACATTTTTTTTTCGTTGCGCCATTTCAATGTGTTTTGTAACTAACAAAGCCTCTCTAGATGATAAACAAAGGCTTCAAACAGATGTTCGTAATGTGCTCGCGGCGATGACCGCATCCGCCGAGGTGAACTCTAGACCCGCCTGGAAGGAACAGGTGTAATCTCTGATATACCTAGCTTAAGTAACATTTACCATATTACAGTCATCATCATCATCATCATCTAAGGACGTCCACTGCTGAAGATAGGCCTCCCCATAGATTTCCAGAGTAACCGATCCTGTGCGGTTTGCATCCTAGCAACCTATATCAGGTCTTTTTTCCACATAGTGGGGAGACGTTCTACGCTGTGCTTTCCAGTACATGGTCTCCACTCGAGAACATTTCTGCCCCGACGGCCGTCAGTTCTTCGAGCTATTATTGCGCGCGGACTCGTAATGATATTATCGGATACCTAGATGCTAATATTTTCTAATAAAGACACAGTGATGGGCAGGATTAGGATAGAATCAGGACCAACCTTTCAGATGCCTTCGTTCCAAGAAACTTTCGCCAATATCGCCAATCTTTGTTCTTCGAGTAGGTACTTCAGTTTTTTCTCAGAGTAGGTACTACATCACAGCTCAGAGGGCTTAGCCAAGTTACAGTCTATTAGCGATGACGCTAGTCGATACGTCCGAAAATGTATCGGATTTGACACAAGCTATAGAAATACCACGTGATTCAGCGACAGCAAATGTATGTAGAAATCGAATAGATTCGTGGCGAATGTAATTTGGCTACGGGCCCTGGCATTGTTTTTAACCATCTTTCTTCGACTGGCTAATGGTAGTTAGGGGAGAGAGAGATAGGAAGTTTCACATAGAAGAAAGATAAGAACAGAAAGTTACTGTGCTTCCTACCTACATATAATATTTAGTTATGGCCTAAACAAGCTATGTGCCTGGCCACTGCCACTTAGGCTTGCTAATCCTTTTTCCTATGTTGGTGACTTTGGTTCGTCTACGAATATTAAGTAACGTCAGCTGTCGACCTTCATTTTGGCCGAAGAGTGTCGTATATCGTTGCGCCCGACGGATACCGAAAGTCAAGAACTCAAGTCTAAAATTGAAGTGTTTATGTTGTAACTAAATATAAGTTTTATCATAATATTTATTTTGATGTACCTATATCTTTATATGCCGTAGAATAAGTAATTTACTATACTGTATCTATTATTTTGTTTATTTTTTATTTGTATTTGTTTCACGGTTTCATAAAGAATTATCTAATCTATTGATATTTTTCTATTTGACCATAGAGCGCGCGCGGTGGTCAGATGTTACACATCATATGCGACTGCTGTAAGGCTCGTAGTTGTTTTTATGGTATATGTATATGATAAGTATGATAACGCATCACTTTTTACGGAGTAAACCAATTTTGATGATTATTTTTTTTATTGATGGTGGTGCTATTTACCTAAGTTTCATTGAATTTTGAAGGTACTTTCCATTGAGGTAAAGAGGGGATAAAAAAAATGTTGCTTGCATGCACCCCACAGTGTGTGGTATTATTGGAAAGCTCTTTAAAAGTTAAATGGAGGTTTCATTAAACTCTTTTCATTTTAGGGTTCCGTTTAGTATTTTGATTTTCTGTTTTCTGAAGCCGGTTACTACTTATTTGCTGTGCAGCTGAAAGGCATGATGATACATTTTGGTATCATCATTCTCAGCCCGTGTCGACCCACTGCTGGGCAAAGGCCTCTCTTTGTTTCTGCCATTCTTCCCGATCCTGTGCCAGTCTGAACCACGTATGACCCACGGTCATATGGATGTCGTCGACCCATCTCGCTGGTGGACGTCCCCTATTTTGATGCCCAGTACATTTTGACATACATTTTGGTAATGCCTAATAAATTATGAATTAAGAACTAAAAAAACCTTAACAAAGCATATTAATAAAATTAATACACTTGCTATGCAATCTGACAATTTTTTCTCTTTTATTTTGATTCGCAATCTACTAGACCGGGACTATCTAAATTGTGGGTGTAATTTAAAAAGTTTTTCACCTAAAAAGTATATAATCAGTAGTTATACTTAACAATACATAACAGAATCAGCGCTATCTTATCCAGTTAAGTGGAGGCTAATGCCGCTCGTGACAACGCGGTATTTATTCAGCGGCCGTATCTGCGCCTTAATGGGCGAGCTGTAAGAGCATGATTATCGACGTATTGGTTCGATACTCCTTTGAGTGTGAACCTTGCGAACTCCTTGATTCATCGTGGATCTTTAACAGAAAGAAATAAAGAAAAAGTTTTTATTAACCGATATAAAAAACGATGAGGTTCTCAATCCACTTGTATTTTTTAAATATTTTTTTATATTTTTTACCCCAGAACTCCGTCATTTATTAACCGAAAATTATTTTGAAGTGAAAACTTCTTTAGGCGCGTTGGACATTTTTTGAGATGGGAAAAAACCATTGAACTCGCGACACTGGTACCGTTACCGTTACCGACATCTCTGTATATGGAGTGAAAACTTCTTTTGACACGTTGGGCATTTTTTGGGATGGGGAAAAACCATTGAACTCGCGACACTGTTACCGTTAACGTTACCGACACCTCCGTATATAAGTATCTCGTAATTGTTCAAGATTTCACTTCTGTCGGCACTCCCGGAGTACCATTTTTTTTTTATTTGAAACGATATAAGTACTTTCAAATTGGTTCCATAAACATTTCTTAAAATCGGTTCCGTGGTTTGGTTTTTAAATTAAAATACTTAAATAGTTTTGATTTTCTGGTTTACGAAGTATGGTATAAAAACAAAGTCTTATAAACTTTTGTAAAAAAGTTACTTGCTTGTAACGGCACATTAGGACAACAAAGCGAGATACAGGAGTCATAGAAGACAGGTACATAGAGACATACAACATTAAAGGTACAGTCAGCGTCGCTAACTAATAACCATGTTTAAAGATTGAAATAAAAACTTATAGAAAAAAGATTTCCGCAAAGTATCGGAGGAGAGGGCACTTTTGAACATTGTTTACATCATTGCTCATAGCATTCAAAATAACCATTACATTTTATTGATTTCTTAAATGTTATTTAGGTCTACAATCTATCAGCTATGATCAACAACTTTATGGTTTATGGCGGGTTCCTTTATCCGTCAGTAACCGACTACGACTCGTTTATCCTTGAAAAAGTGTCAAAATATTCAAACTTTTCGTAGCTGGTTACCGACGGATATAGGAACCCGCCATTAGTCAGTATTCCTAATTTTCAAATTTTCACCTTATACTGGGACACCCGGGCTGTATTTTTATTACATTACGTTCTGAGAGATTTCTTAAAAGCCCCAGGTTCTAAGTGTATGTAGCTTCAGAACGCGAGCTTTAAAGTAGCAGTTAGATATCTCTATCTGGTGCTTCGGTTAATTTTAACTGTCGATTGCCAATATACTGCGCGCAATAAATCTCAGAATATCGAACATTGTTGCCATAAGCATTATCTTGTATAACTTTTACTTGCCTTTTACTTCTTTTTAAAATAGTTATTATTTTTTTATTCGACAAAAAGTTTTACCGAAAAAAAACAGTCAAACAAATATAGTCGTCGCGTCGGTCAAATCTTTCTTTTGACTGGATCCCCGTTGAATGCCGGAAGGGGATTATTTATTTATTTATTTATTTAGGAATCATCAACATAGCATACACTGACAATATTTAGCGGTTACATTTCAAATGGTAGAACTTAGTGCTACTATAATTAGAGATGACAGACTGCATGCATTAGTATTTTAAGCCGAGCGAGTGAATTAATTGGATTTTAATAAAAAACAAGATGGCATGCACATACTTCTAGCAACAATACATTTCATTATATCATAACAATTACAAAAAGTTTAATAAAGTTAAATAAGTTAATTTATTCCTATTTACAAATTTAAAACACAATAGAATCATATACATACCTATCAACTACTTATCTATGTACATTATTAAAGAAAGATTTAAAATTTGATTAAAAATTATTATTAGTAAATTATTGATTGTTGGACAAAAAGCCTATTAATCTTCAGTTTAATTTTATTTATTTATTTAATTCAAGTGACATTTGACCCATAGGTATTAAAATCACAACAATATAAAAAAAATATATATTTTGTTATTTTAATACCTATATTTAATAATAAAAATAAAAAAACAATTACCACAAAATTATCATGAATCTAAATCATTTATTCTATTCCAATGTAATAAAAGGATAATTAATACATGATCATTATGGACCCTGAGAGATATACATCATACCATTATGAGAGAGGAGGACGTCATTGTTCTTGTTAGCTTAAATTCATTTTAAATCTGAAAAAATCTTCCTACTCTTTCTTCTGTATTTTAGTCATATAAATAGTTGTATATTCTTTCTGTTATTAAAGGCATTTTGCCCTATAAAAAAAATATATATATATATATAACTAATATGAGATTTTTTAGTCAAAAATATCTGCTAAACCATTCGATTGAAAACCTATCGTTTTCGCCCTCACTCACAGTATTAACGATTAACCAGGGAGTATTGTGTAATCATGGATCAGAGCTGCAGGCCGCCACGATCATTGCTTTGGAACCCCGTGGAGTATTGATGTTAGGACGCAAATATTTGTAGCTTTACTTCTTTAAATTGACTCTCTGAGGTCAATGCTTGTATGATATACAAATATTTGTTTCGATTCTGGTTGTTTCTCTGTATATTGTATGTACTTACAAAAAAAAGTATATAAGTATTATATCAGTTATCTCGTTCCCATAGTACAAACTTTGCTTGGTTTGGGGTTAGATGGAGCTGTGTTAAATGTCCAGCATTATTTAATGTTTCCTGTTCTAACAATTTTAAGTATCGTAATTTTTATAATATACTTTACGTTATCCATTAGTACAGGTTCTTATAATTAAAACACATAACACAAACACGACTCTGATATGGACGACAATTAAAGTGTATTTACTTTTGAAACTATCCATGAAAGTCGAGAAAAAATAAAGAGATTTAAAGTCAATAACTGGAAAACATAACTGGAAAGCACTGGCGCAGCGTTGTATGGCCCCCTACTAGATGAAAAGAAGACTTAAAGGGTGCTGGGAGCCGTTGGGTGCAGCCGCACAAGAGCGGTCGTTCTGGAAATATATAAGGGAGGCCTATGTTCAGCTGTGGACGACCTTTATTATGTCATCCTTCTATCCTATCATCTAGTAGGGAGCCCTCCTACGCTATGTTGTGCTTTCCAGTGCGTGATCTACACTCAAAAACCTTTCTGCCCCAACGGCCGTCAGTTCTTCAAACTACTAGCCAAGCTAAGTAAGAAGTAAAAACTTATCTTCTGGACTATGTCAATACGTAAATATGAAGTTGCTTTTCAAAAAATCTTATTTAAACTTATCCTTTCTTAGCGTAGTAGTTTGACTATGTAGCTAGTGTACATCTATGGGTAGCGACAGTCGATAGAAACTGCAGTATTTCACATCTACAGCTAAACCGTCCGATGCGGGTGATTTACATATCTAGGCCCCGGGCAGAGAGGTGCAGATTGAAGCAATTTAACTGATGCCGGGATTCAGCACGCGTTGGAAATAATTGCGGTTCGGGTGTTGATGGTTTTTATATCCTTTGTATAGTCGTATTATTATTATTAATAATAATAATAAAACCTTTTTATTCCATATTTCTTACATAATACATTAGTTGTTTGTAATGCTAATTGTTACTATTTATTATTAATCTTATTTTATAATAATAATAATAATAATTTAAATACTTATATTTAGTTATGAGAAATGGACACCTTTTTTTTATTAAACTGGATAGATCTTCGTTTAACCACAATTTCACCTGATGGTAAGCGATGAAGTGGTCTAAGAAGAAGCACATAGATCTAGAAGAAACCTATTCACTCTTACCTTAAATTAAAGAGGCCCGGATTGTATTCTTTAGGAAAAACAGACGACGGTAAAGTGTTCCTATACCTTAGCTGTACGCATCAAGAACGTAGAACCAAAACGGTGTGCGCGAATGGGTGATATATCAACTAGGTACGGATGGTACTGAGCCGTGCGCCTGCTTGTCCTAAGGTACTGCTTCTAAGGTAAAGGTCCCTTCTTATTATTGTAGTTACTTAATTTATTATAAAAGTGATTCTGCGGGTCAAATGCATACAGGTACCAGTAGTAAGTATAGTCCACTATCCTCCCGTTTTTCTAAGAAGGATAGTACAACCACGTTTTTTTTAGATCAGCGATAGGATTGATGTAAGTATTCTCTAAGATAATAAAATGCGGGCAATTCTTTGAAATTGAATCCTTCTAAGCCTATTTTTAAACAAAATTTTTCGCTAGATCTTTCTAACGGTGTCTATCCTTCTATATCCCTCCCACCATCCTCTTTCGA
Source organism: Philereme transversata (assembly GCA_963924445.1). Lineage (NCBI taxonomy): Eukaryota > Metazoa > Arthropoda > Insecta > Lepidoptera > Geometridae > Philereme > Philereme transversata. Next base: position 32,153,953 of record OZ004339.1, on the reverse strand, counting down.
AGGTAACAAGATCATCCTGCCAGCGCTTTCTCGGCCGACGCCGGCGCCGGTCGCCTTCCATCTTCAGGCTTCCATGATGATCCATTTATCGGCACTGCAAAAAAAAACATACCATCGCAAAAATTCTTATTATGCGATATTTTCTCCCAAGAACTTTCTGACATCTAGAAAATCTCCAGATGACAAATAAAAGCCTAACAACTGCCTAAGTTACAAGGTATTTATTAAGTATTAAAATTTTACTTAGAACGTAGTATTAAAATGTACTTACCTACCAGTCAGATAAGTTTAATATGAACTATTTGCTTGAAATAGGATGTATGTAGGTAGATACTTATCAAGTTCTGCAAAAAAAAAGTTCTAAAATACGTAGGTAACTAAGTAATTTGAGAGTTGTTTTGGCTTAATAGAGTATTGTTGTTAATGACGGGTTACTATATCCGTCGGTAACGGACTACGACTCGTCTATCGCCTTGAAAAAGTGTCAAACTTTTGACACGTTTTCAAGGAGAAACGAGTCGTAGCTGGTTACCGATGGACATAGGGACGCGCCATAAAAAAAGCATGAATTATATTCCCAGGAAATCATTTATTATGTATAGAATAGCTGACCTGCCCAGGCTGCGTACGGTTTTTACCAAAATAAAATTTAGCTCATCACTCAGGGACAATGAAATAATTTTCAAAATAGGTTCAGTATTTTTCGAGATTACCCCCCCTATATAGAGGCACATACACAAACATATAGGTACACAACAAACTTTACCTCTTTATAATATTAGTCTTATAATAAGGGGCTGAACCCACAGTTATAATAAAATGATTTATTCAATTCTACAATCAAGGCATGTCCGCAGCGAAATAAATTCATTCTGCCGAGAGCCGGGAACAATAACTGTCGCATCGTTACCCGCGGCAAATCGATACAATCGAATCGAACAGATGCCGTCTATTCGAATAAGATGCCAGTACTCGAATAATGGAATGTCGTCGTCATAGGTTGTCCACTTCTATGAGCTAGTTTCGATGCGGACGTAGTCAGGGTCATTGGAACTGGAGTTAAATAGACTAACCAAAAAGTTTAAAAAAGCTAGTACTTAGTAACTTCGTAAGCTCAGTTGGTACAGGTACCTGAAGGTGATTATATAATTTGTATTGTCTTTCGATGTTTTGTGACTATTTGTGGCAGAGAGGTGATTGTATGACGACCCATGACGTGCTGATCCTATTGGAGATCATTACGCGCACTCTTTCACAATCTTTATTCATTATTGGAGGTAGCGGGTGCGATCCCCGCTGCGGAACAAATGTTTGCATGGTCTACAGATATTTGTTCCGGGTCTGGTTGTTTCTCTATATATTATAAGTATGTATTTACAAAAAAAATGTATATATGTAAGTATTCTATCAGTTATCTGGTTCCCATAGTACAAGCTCTGCTTAATTTGGGGCTAGATAGCGCTGTGTGAAATGTCTAGCAATATTTATTATTATTATTTATTATTACAAACACATGTATTTTAACTATGTACTTTTTTGTGTTTTTTGTTCTACTTATGTGTTGGTGTTACTGCAAATAAATTTTATTCTATTCTATTAAGTACATTTTATTTCAAAATGGCTTACTAAATATAATTTTAATTTTAAAAGTTCTTTATTTGTTTAACTAGTACAATTCCAGTGTGAATTTAATCCTAGAATGAACAGTCGTATATTTTAAAACGACAATTATGCTAAATCGTGTCTCAAAACTTGTAAAATTATAAAAATGATTTTATAATTTTACAGTACTGTGACGTGATACAGTAATGGCGCGCAATCAATTGCAAATCTATTTTAGTCTTTGATAAACGCGTTTTAGTTTATCATCCGGAAAAGTATATCTGAAATCCGACTCCGATACATTTGTTATAAAATGGAGCAGTGACGGGAATCGAGTGCTGAATCGATTATTCGCATGTAAGTAATGCCACGCTCCCGGCCTTTGTAAATAAACCAGGTGGGTTTGTTATATCGAGGCATTCGATTATTTATTTTCATAATAATTTGCGGTTAGGCTTTCCACCTCTAATGGTCTATAACCACAGTCTATGATCGTGTTAGTGAGGACAATGACCCTTTCTGGGCTCACATACATGTTCTGAAGAATCCTGTAGGTGATCCATTGACACCCAAGATAAAATTCTCATAGTCCATTCCATCTAAAGGTTCTCTGGTAAAGATCACTACTCAGCAATAATACCGCTAATTGACCTTTATAATATCAGTCCACTGTTGAACATAGGCCTCCCCCATAGATTTCCATAGAGCGAGGAATCTTGTGCGACCTGCATCCTGCTGTTTGACAAGCATCCTTTATCAGGTCGTATTTCCATTTAGTAGGGGGCCATCCTACCTTTACAGTGCATGATCTCAACTGGAGAACCTTTCTGCCCTGACGGCCGTCAGTTCTTTGACATGTGTGTGACCTGCCCACTGCCACTTCAGTATACTAATCCTCTGGGGTGTCGGTGTCGGTGTCGGTGAGTGGTTTGTCTACGGATCTCTTCATTTCTGATTAAATCCTGAGAGAAACACTAAGCGTCGGTTCAGATGGGCCACAACCATGAAGTACGTGAAATAGCGTTGTGGCCGCGATGTGGCCGCGATGTTGTCGGTATTGACCACACGTTCGCGACACAGTTGAACTCGATTGCAAAATGTGGTACGTGCTAATGGAACTCTACATTTTCATACGATTTTGTGGCCGCTGTGGTGTGTGTGATTGACGCCCGTCTGAAGTAATGCTAAGCATATCCCTCTTTAAAGATATCAACGTAAATTGAACAAACAATATTAATAATGCAAGGACCCTACTAACGGCTAGGTATTAGGTTAAATAAGCAGGTATGACCCCATATCTCACGATACCATCGACCACATTTTATTCAACCTAACCATTAGTACATAGGATAGAACAATGGCGGCGCGTATTTAAATAATATCAGTTAACAAAAGCCCAGGCATGCCGAAGTCTTGTTATCATTAAAACAGTGCAACATGTACAGGGTGATCCTTGATTAAGAGTATACGAAATACGGGACGAAGTGACCGGCCGTCCGTCGTTCTTCGTTTTTTTTTAATATAGAGAGACAGAAAGGCCGTGCCGAAAAAAAATATCCGAGATACGATAATCGTTGTTTTACAGATAATTTCTGCTTACAAAAACAGCGTTCTTTAGTAGCCAGGGATTGTTATTAGTTGACGTTGTTAACGATGACTTATCGGTCGCTAAACACTCTCGTCCTAATTAGACTTAGCGATGTCTATTCGGTGGCTAAGTCCTAGCTGACAATATCAATACTATGAATAGTGATTCTTAATTAGGATTTAGTGCCCGAAAAGACATCGCTGATAATATCCAGTCTTCCGCCCCAAGGGTGGACTGACAACTGAAAACGTTTAAGCCGTTACGACGTGAAAGAGTAACAAACATCCACACATACATCCATACAAACTTTCGCGTTTATAATATTAGTGGGAAGTATGAATACGGGCGATGTCCGCGAAGCTGCCTGTACCTGTATCTGATGCATTATTTATGTGCCGATATAACGGGCCAAGGGTAATCTGCAACAGTCCAGGAAGGAGCTTCTTCGTGCCAACAAAGAAACTATTGTATTAGGATTCTATTCGAATAATTTATGCAGCAAATAAGCTGAATTTACATGTCAATTGAATGCAGGTTTCTGCACATTACGAGACCAAAACGTCGAGTTACTTACTTTACATTCTATAAGATCCTCTTTACTTAAAGATCGTCTGAAAAATTACGCTTTTAACTGAAAGACCGCCCATTGTGCATTACAAAGTATTCCGATTTTTATTCAAATAGGTTCACCCACACTGATCACCCCCTAACTTGGACCTAAAGTGGTTACTGGGTGTTTAAATTCGCACTTCAGTTCTGATAGAGCACGTCTCTATTTTTTTGTCCTAACAATAACTTCTCAAAATGATTCATCTAAAATGTTGACCATATCACTTGACATGTGTGACATAAATGTCCACAGTACCTTTCTCTCTTGTTTCAGATCACCAAACATCAATCAGTGGTTGTGACCAGCCTTACTTGGACCCTAGTTCCGAAGAGCTCCATTCGCAGTAAGTATCTCAATGGTATGGTCGCTCTCTGGTATGCTCCCGTATCTAACCTTTCTGGTTTCAGTGATATGGCCAGCTCAAATGGATCCCCACTTTAGAGGAGTTTTATCGGCCATCAGTGTCTTATCTCGCTGGCTTATTCAGCGGTAACTACCACATTATATTGAACTTAACATTCAAAGAACTTTTTATGTGACTATAATTGATCGAGCGAAGCGAGATCTCCAAATCAACTTGGGCAAATCGGCGTTGTATGTATGTATGTATGTATGTTTGTTTGTCCGAGGATAACTTTTGAAGCGTTTATCCGATCATCGTGAAATTTGGTATATAGGTAGGTAATGGTGGCACAATTTTGGTGTGACCCAATGAGCTAAAAATTTTGGGGCGTTGTTGAGATATTGGGGTTCAAGAGGGGTAAAAAAAATGAAAGTGAGACTATTAGGTCAAGTGAGACGTCAAATGCTGAGTGGTGACCGTTTTTGCTCACAAATTTGTTCAATTATACCCATTTAATTTATACCCATTTGTCTAAGCCATTGTACACTTGTGATGCAAAATAAACGTTTTTCTATTCTGTTCTATTCTATTCTAAATGAAAGGTCTTCATTAGTACATTTCGACCCCGTTTTTACTTTCAGTAAAGTTTTTGTAGTTTTTGAGTTATTAGCCATGATAAAAACTAAACTTTGACAAAATTTACAGCGTACACTAGTGACCCCACAGTGCTGTAATTTGGTATGCGTGTAGCTTATGTATCTCAAATATAGGCAAAAGTCAGAAATCTAGAATAACTGCAATTTGTACCCTAAAAAAGAGTAACCATATAACATGAACTCCCTATTTTGATAGTCAAAGATTACGAATATTTTTTTTTTGTTTTTATGGTAGACTCGAAGATCGCAGTTCGGGGCGAACCACTAGTTTATAGGTGTCATAACTGTCTGGTTTCATTAGCGGTATGGACCAACTTAATCTGAACTCCCGATTCAAAAGGCTCTGTCGGCAGCCAGTGTCTTAGCTCTCTGGTTTTTCAGCGGTAGGTAAGGGCCAGCTGATCCTGAACTCCAGTTTTGAAGAGTCCCATTCTCGGTCAGGGTCTTGGCGCGCTGGTCAGTGTTCCATTTCTTACTGGCCTGCTAAGTCCCAAGCCGCGGTGGGTCGTGTCAACACGAGGACGACCAATGGAAGATATAGTGGATAAGCTTAGACATAAATTAAGTAGAGTCCTTGAGCACAGAGAGTCATTAACCTGTATTAATGTTGTCCTACTGTTGATCACAGAAATGTTAAAATCATACCTAATAATAATAATAATACCTAAGGATGGTCAATAACATAACATTATTTGTATTATATCCATTCATTTCGTATATGCTTCATCTTGCTTCTGTATGTAGCTAGTGACACTACCATACCGTATAAGCTTATTTCGTACAAATAACTTTTTTAACTAAAATTATATCCGACCTTTTAAAACAGAAAATCGAGACAATGTGCAGATCCCTTAGCAGAGCCAAGAGTTTTTCATGAATCCTATCAACAGATCTTAACCAAATTTATATGGGACCGACCCCCACTACCCCCTTTCTAACAAAAATAATCATTGAAATCGGACAACGTGGCAAAGAATTATCGTAATAAATCTTCTTTTTTTAAGTCGGTTGTAAACCAAGGGGTTGGGGGGGGGGGGGGCAAACGTGCCCCTGCCGGGCACCCCTACCTATTACAGGGGGCGCCAAATTCATGTTTGAAAAAAAAACTTGTTTCACAAAGCGCTTAACTAGCATCCAGCGCACGCCGTACTATCGATTATTCATTTGATTTGAGGCCCCAAAACCCTCTCCAGTCAAATAGTCCCAAAATGACATAAAATGTATCCAACATAACATTTAACAGAAACTAAAAAATGCGTGTCTAATATACCCCCCCCCCCTCCCGTCTCTAAAAGGCTGGAGGGTAGGGGGCGCCACATCAAGTTTCTGCCCCGGTTCGGAAACATCGTAGATCCGGGGCTGTAAACGGGCTATAAAAATTACATCTAGTTGGAAATCTTGAAAACATAGCTCAATAATTTTGCCAGTGATACTCCCTTCCTACAATGTGCAATATCTTGTATGTAACATGCCATCTAGCCCGCTAGATCAAACTAAATTGCAATATCACCGGGCTACAAGTACTATGAGATTGCGGCAAGTGTTGCACTGCGTTGCGCGATGAAGACGATAGAAATTGCAGAAACTAGTCCGTTTACGAGCGCCTAAGAGTACATTTCGCTAATTGTTCCATACAATGCCAGTCACGTTAATTAAGTCTGATGAGACGAACCTGATGACTCTGAATGGAGACGGGCACATTGTTTCTAATCACGAGTTCATGACCAAATGTGTATGGGCCTTTACTGCCGCGGCCACACATTGGACTGGACTCAACCTTCAAGCTTGGCTCCATCTCAAGAATAAATTATTGATTTTGAATCTTAATTATTATTTTTATTTTAATGTTATCTTATGTTTAATTTTATCCCAAAAATTACAAACCAGACTGCATCGGGATCGAATTTGAATTTTCAGTTTTATTTATTATCTATGGACGGACACTGTCCTGGCTGAAATAAATTTGTTTTATTCTATTCAAAACACCGCCCGCCGTCTTCAGGTAGCTTCACCTGAACAAATCCGGGTTTGGCGTTGAAATTACGAACCAGACCCTTCTGGAACCAGAAGGGTTCGTAATTCTAAAGCGACGTCGATCCACACATTGGTGTATCACGTTGGTGCATTGGATCCAAATTAATAATGCAAATAAGACTAATGTGGGGCCGGTTTTAGAGAATTATTGTAGGAGATTATATGCACCCAGCCTATGCTGCAACTAAAACGGAACAAACGTTTGCATGATCTACAAATATTTGTTCCGGGTCTGGATGTTTTTCTATGTATTATAAGTATATGTATTTACAAAAATAAAATAATATATAAGTATTCTATCAGTTATCTGGTTCCCATAGTACAAGCTCTGCTTAGTTTGGGGCTAGATAGCGCTGTGTGAAATGTCCACCAATATTTATTTATTTATTATTTATTGTTGTTAGGCGCTGTAAATTAATCTTTATTGGCCGAGCGAGCGAAGCATCTCAGTTTCGAGGTTGACTGAAAAATGCTTTTGTCTATCTGTCTGTTCTCGCCTACAGGTCGCATTTTTTAACCGATTTTAACGAAAATTGGAACACAAGTGCCTTGATTTATTTAATTTTTTTAGTCGATCGCGATTTTTGATTAGGAGAAAATAGGGGAAGTTTGCTGTAGCGTTATATTAGGTTGGGGAAAAAGTTTCTTCGCATTTTTTAAGAAAATTCAAAACATTTTTTAATATACTTTATTTACATTTAACTAAAGTATGTAGGTACGAGGGTCATTCAATAAATACTTAGCCTACAAAAAGTAAACGAAAATTTTGGAAAAGTGGCAATTTATTTTTCAACATAGTCTCCTTTTAGTTGGATACACTTAGCCCAGCGATGCTCCAACTTTTTTAACCCGTCCGAAAAATAGTTTTTGTCAAACTCTGCAAAATAGGCCTCCGTGGCGGCGATGACCTCCTCATTTGATCCATATCTATTCCCGGCGAGAGATTTTTTCAGATTAGGAAACAGAAAGAAGTCACAAGGGGTCAAATCTGGAGAATACGGTGGATGGGGCAGCAATTCGTAGCGTAATTCGACCAATTTGGCCATGGCAACGGCAGACGTGTGAACCGGTGCGTTGTCGTGGTGAAACAGCACTTTTTTCTTCGCCAGATGGGGTCGTTTTTTCTTTAATTCGGCGTCGAATCGGCCCAATAAATCGGCATAGTAAAGCCCTGTAATTGTTTTACTCTTCTCGAAGTAATCGATGTAGATCACACCTTGTGAATCCCAGAAAACGGTGGCCATAACTTATCCGGCCGATTTTACAGTTTTCGCCTTCTTTGGAGCACGTTCCCCGGTCTGGATCCATTGTTTTGATTGCTCCTTGGTCTCTGGTGTGTACCAGTGGATCCAGGTTTCATCGACGGTCACAAAACGACGCAAAAACTCCGCTGGATTCCGCTTAAACAGCGCCAAACACGTCTCCGATGTGGTCTCACGGTTGTACTTGTTTTCCGGTGTGAGTAAACGCGGCACCCATCGCGCCGACAGCTTTCTCATGCCGAGTTCCTCGTGAAGAATATGATGCACTGTTCCTTCTGAAATGCCTACAGTCTCAGCTAGCTCCCGAACCTTCAATCGGCGATCTGCCAATACGAGATCATGGATTTTTTTAATGTTTTCCTCCGTAGCAGCTGTTTTCGGTGCACCTGGACGTGGTTCATCAAAAACCGACGTACGGCATAGTGCAAACTCGTTGAACCAATTCTTGACGGTGGTCATCGATGGAGAAGAGGCACCGTATTCCCTTCCAAAAATAGGAATCGAATCACCGAACGATATTGCTCTTTTTCCATTTTTGTAAAACCGATCGATACGTTCGCTTCCATAAGTTTTCAAATTAAAACAAATGAAGGGATTGGAATGAAAATTTGAAAAAAGAATTAAAAAAGAATGTGCTACACTGTGGTAAAACTCTTTTGAAACTACAGCGCCCTCTGGCGATGAGGCTAGGTACTTATTGAATGCACCTCGTACCATTTTGTTCGATAACTTTTTGCCAATTTGTAGGTAGGGACATGATCCCATTGCTATAGAAATTTTGGGGCTTCTGATCAAAATACCGCGACAAGTAGTTTTGGCAGTCCTCTCGTGATGTTAACCTGACACTGCCTAAAGAATTCTGAAGAGACCGAAACAGGTAGAAATCTGAAGGTGCAAGGTCAGAACTATACGGCAGATGCATTAACACCTCCCAGCCAAACTCTCTTAATTTTTGCTGAGTGGCTAAAGATGTGTGAGGTCTAGCGTTATCATGATGAATCTGTTATCTCTCAACTTCTTGCTTTAATCTCATCAGTTGTTCGCAGTAGAGTTCAGAATCGATGGTCCTACCTGGTGGTAACAGCTCATAATGAATAATGCCCTTCCAATCCCACCACACACACACCTTGTTGCGAGTTAACCCGGGTTTCGCCACAGTCTGTGAAGCCTGACCGGCCTTTGACCACGACCTTTTTCGCACGTTCTTGTCGTACGTGATCCACTTTTCATCACCAGTTATCAGCTTCTTCAAAAATGGTTCGGTTTCATTACGTCGTCGTAATAAAGAATCACAAATGAGTACACGGTTAATGAACCGTTTTTTTCAAACGCGCCAAAACTGTTTTGTGGTTAATTCCCAGTTCTTCAGCTACGTCGTAACTACTGATATGCCGATCTTAATCCACTTTTTCAAAAATGGCATCAATTTTATCCGTAATAGGGCGACCAGAGCGACGTGCATCTTTGACATCAAAATTTCCGGATTGAAAACGCTTAAACCAAATTTGTGCTACTCTCACAGACACTGCACTAGGTCCATAAACAGCGCAAATTTTTTTCGCAGCTTGCGTTGCATTTTTACCTTTTTTGTAGTAAAATTTTAAAATGTATCGAATTTGTTAATTAGATTCACTCATCTTTACAGTACGAAAAACTAATAAAAATCACACATTTTCCTAATTTGAATTTGGAATTATCTTCTTTAAAATTTAAACTTTGAATGATACCAGAACCAGCCAGATACAAATAGTATAGCCAAAGAGATTTTATTACAAGTTCATACATACTATAATGCGAAAAGACTTTTTCCCCAACCTATTACATATACCATCTACCTATACCAATCCATACTACGCAGTCCTTTCCGCCTTCAAGAGACGAACCTGTATACACCAGATTCGACCTCCTAGAACCAAGGGAATGCGAGTAATCGCCAAAACCATCGAATGGGGAAAGTGTCGGTTATTGCTTGGTTATAAGGGCTCGCGAGGTCTACTGTTTTTACAGAACCACTAGTTTTATAGATGTAAAATGGGGTTGTCCCTTTAAGGGCTATTATGTAAAATTTCTTATCATCCAGAATTCTCTAGATAGTTTTAGGGAGTTAGAGACCCTAGCTTATATAAATAGCTTAATTTACTTATGTATATACACTATACCTATACAATAATTTTGATATGACACATTAATACTATTTGTATTAAGAACAGGATATTTACCATGATTTGTGATCATGGCGCGTGCAACTGCGTCGAAATATCGGGATACTCAAAAACTCACTAATCTTACTAAATATCCCGTTCTTAGTACAAATAGTGTTCATATATAGACAGAATAATATAACTATATTGTACGTCTAGGCATATTATAATTTAACGTCATCATGTCTAAGGGGGCAATTATGTTGGTAAAATCTAAACTAAATTTAGGTTTAACAGCACTAAAATTATTACCATTCGTTTCAGGGTTCACTTGTCCGCCTGTCTGTCCCTCCGGACTTATTGTTAGATACGGTCGTTTTATTCTCATAGGTACTATGAATGAAATTTTGAATTTTCTGAAAATAAAATTAAAATACTTATTTTTATACGCTACCTTCCCTATAAGTAAGTTGTAAACTATAAACTACCGTATCGTTGAATAGGTATTTCAAAACACTATGAGGATTCGTCAATATAAAGCTTCAAAGTGGCCATTTTCGTAATAGTCATGAGTCCCCACAAAATTGCCCTCACCCAATGTGCTACCTAATGTGCTTCACACAAAGATAAATTCTTACCTGTTTTCTATATATTACACCTGCAATCTAATACATTGATATGAAATGCAGTGTCGCCGTTCAGCTGGGGTTTCGAAGCGGCATGTGCCTTCCCTCATGCAATGCCCTTGGAAATCCCAAACGTGCTGGCGACAGCTATACGACGAACGAAGACAACATTCATTATTATATTGATTAATATTATATTATTTTTGATTATTAATTGATTAACTTATTTGTAATCTTTAGACCTTGTAATTTTGTAGTTTAGCGACAAATTAATTATTGTTTTATTATCATTTCTAGCATGCTGTCTTCACCTATAATTATAATGATATTTAGTTGTAATTTTTATTAATGGTTACTCAGTGTTGTGTGTATGTACATTGTGGTGATCAAATATATAACTAATAAATATTTTGTACCTCAGAAACGTGTCCTACGATGCACTGCCCTACATCCATCAACTTGCGGCATACAGGTAAAGCCTCATGTGCCTGTAATTTCACCGGCACCCATACCATCAAACTGAAACACAGCAATGCTGCTGAGCGGCAGAAATAGGTATGGTGATAGTACTACTCCGAGCGAACCCTTTCACAAGGAACTCTAAATCATAATCTAATTATAGTGTATTCACGATCTAACACTAAGGAGGATCATAGATTCGTTTTTTGACAATGTATGTAATGTGGATATATGAATCGTTTCTACAATAATAAATGACAATATAATGTAGGTATATGAATAGGATAAGAGATATCCTAGTAAATAGAGATATGATAGAGTAATATCCCCCTTAAAACTAAATCAAGACTCACGCATAGATTTATAACAGGGGCCTTAGAGCTAATATTTACGAGACGATAGTTATATAGGCCTAAAATTTATATTTTACGACAAATTTCATGAATTTTTACGAATTTTCATTTTCATTTTTCATGAATGTATACATACATACATCATGCTAAAAAAATAAAATTCATTAATTTTGTCGTCCGGCTTCAAAACAGGTGCCTTAATACATAATCCGATACAGTTCATAAACTATTTTCTTACTGCATCGCGATAATAATAACCAATTTAAACTACGTAATTATATTGGATACTGCTTTCCTAATTACTATGAATATCGGTTCTACAAAAAAAAATATCTAAAAAACTTGTTCTATGATCAAAATCTCGAGAAAATAGATAAAATGTAGCTCGACGAAATGTAAGAGAACTAGTTCTAGAATGGAACTAGCATATTGTGCGATGCCATAGATTACTAAAAAGTTACTACGGGCCGTTAAACGATCCTGTCCGGTCAAGAGGGCGCGTACGGTGCTTTCGGCCGGTTAGTACATAATATGTGTGATAAATACAAAAACTCATTGGGTATATAAAACGAAAGTTGGTTGAATAAAAAAAATGTATTTATATGGTTTTAAAAACATACCTACCTACTCCGTCATTATTTATAGTTTAAATTTCAAGGCATTTTAATATGTGTAAGTACAATGTAATTGACTTCGTTTTGTTGATATACTGAATTTTCCCCAAAAACAGCTGAATGTTCCAGTAGCGAATGATTTCTCCATATTTTCGATTTGTTTGAAATAAAACTACCCTTCAAATTACCTTAACATTTTATTTTACTCAATCCCAACTATCGCTTTCTTTAAAAGCCGACACGCACTGTGATTTCGCTTCACTATCGAATACTTTAATTATTCTATCCTTCTTCCTTTCTCGTTCAATTAATTTATTCTTCTCTTTCTTTCTTTCCCGCTCCGTTATGATCTTATCTTTCCTCTCTTTCATTTCTTCCCAGCTTTCGGATGTTTCCGTGACTTTCCGCCGTCCATTCGTCACTGACTTAGGTTTCTGCAGCGCGCCATCTGAATTCGATCGGGTATGTTCGTTCTTTTTCGGCGGGGGTTCGGTTTCATCAACCTGTAATGTTGAAATATTATTAAAAACGAATGTGGCTACATTTTTCTTGCCCTGCGGCCACTTCGGGATTCGACGAAGGTCGCGTTGTGTGTAGGGAGGGGCTTGTGTGAGTGTGTGTACTTCACCTTCTTATATTTGAGTTAATAGAAGATTTGGATGAGGATGATATGTGAGGAGAGCAGGAGAGAGTATCATTCTATCTATATCATTCATCACATATCACACGCGGCCGCGGTATTAGACATATTATTCTAATCTAGAATAACGCACCTTCAGCCGCGATATGTTAAGTTTATACGTGTCAAAATGATCTTTATGATAGCAATGAATCGCACACAACTGTGGTAAATGGTTCCTAATATTTTTATCATCTAACTAAATAATTTAACATTAAATAGCAGTTCTACTTCGAAAAAATAAATTGGTCAAGCGCGTGTCGGACCACGCACAGTGAAGGGTTCCGTAGTCAATATGACTGTATCTTAATTATTTTCAAATACAATGCTAATATTGCAGTTGATTTTGGTCACTTTGTATTAACATTAAGTATATTAACTGCATTGTGTGCATTGCATTGTGTAGGATTTACGACAAAGATAAGTCAACTTATACTAGAAATGTATAGCTTGATGTGTAGCCGTGTGTACATGTAAAAATAAAACAAAATAACATAATCTGAAACATGCATTCTATCATTGATCTAAGTACCTGTATAGCTATGTCTACACCAGTGCGCTTTCATGTTCATCTTGCGTCTTCAACTTTCAATTCTTCTTAAGTCAAGCGTATGCAATATTGATAAGACGCATGCAGACTACACAATACCTATGCGCCTCGATCTATCGTCAAGATGGACGCGTGTGAACTTTTAACTATTTGTGCGGCATATTTAGTGATACGTGCAAAGAAAAAACGCAAGAAAAGGATAATCTGTATGAAAGATTAGTTAAAAAAACAGAATAACAATCTTCCGCCATTTTGTTTGGTAAAACGCTCGGAATGTTGTACGCTAACCTATCGGTGCCGTGTCAGAGTCACTAAGGGCATGCGCTGTTGTCGAACTAGTTTAAGGCAGGCGCTACGTCGCTTCATGCATGCGTCAGAGGAAGACGCAAGGTGAACATGAAAGCGCACTGGTGTAGACAGACATAGCATAAGTACTCGTATGTACATCTACAATGCGATCTTTTAATTTTGTAACTCAACTTTCTACTTTTTTTCTAACATCAATTTCAAACATTTGGTCCAATCCTAGGAAAAGGTAATTGGGACTTACCTATCAGGCCAAACTTCGTAAGCGAGGATCAAATGAGAAAAAAAACTGTGTAACTATGAGTATAAAAGTAGTACATAGTACTAAAACTAATCAATAAACGCATCGTTAAAATTTAGGTAATTTATCTACAGAATGCTTCATAATACGTATATCGGCTTGTAAGTGCGTCATTGTCCTCACGAGGATGATGTTCGTTCTACGACTTTTCGAGTATTTTATATAAAACAATAATTTTAAAATGACTTAATAAAGGCTTTTGTCACGTCAGGGCCGAAATTAGTGAGATGATTCAGATTACGATTACGACCCTGACGTGACAAGAGCTTGTAGCACAATTGGTAGTTTCTCGTATCAAGAGGAAGGTTGCGGATTCAAGTCCCGTCTAGGCTTGAAAACTTTATGAGTTGGTTTAAAAAATCTTGGAAATTTCCGTAAGTGTCGGATAACACTATAAAAATAAAAACACTATTTGACTTAATAAAGTATATAAATCGGTTATATTAAAGTTGTTTTTTCAAGGCACAAACAGTTTGCAATAGTTTATAATACAATAAAAATATTACAACTAAAACTCTTACATCAATGAAAGTGCCACCGATAGAAACAATAAATACTCAACTCTACAAACAAATATAAGCCAAATTAATGTTAATAAACCATAAAACAATATAAACTTCTTTTAACTAATTATAATATCTGGGACAAAACTGTTGAAAGACTATTTGTAATAAAAAGTTATTTATTTTATCGCCTTTCAGGTTAACACACGTGTTTTGAAGCACAAAATCTTTAAACACTATTATTTATATAAATGTTATGAGTCATTGCAAATCACTTATTAACAAGCAATGTTACCAACTGTTGCTTGAAAACTTAGCCAAAGAACCATTAAAAATAAGCATGAGGTCCGTTTATACAGGATTACACAATACAATTTAAACTAATTATTTTGAATTGACGGTTTCTAAACAAAAATATATAAAATAAAAATATCTGTATATTTTTTTTTGTAAAGTTTAGCATTCTATAAATTAAATAATTTTCAGAATCGTATCAGTAGTTCCAGAGATTACCACCAACTTACAAATTTTCTATCTATCTATCCAGCCTCTAGCACCCACTGTTGGATATAGGCCTCCTCTCTATGTCGCCAGTCCAATCGGTCTTGAGCGAGTCTCATCCGTCGCTGTCCAACTTCCGTATACTTCTGTACAAGATCGTCGGACCATCGAGGCGGTGGTAAATTTTTACCACTTTATAATATCAGGAAGTGTAATTTTTTTCATTAAACGCTGTTTATCCCTACCTGAAATACTCCAGAGGATGTCCGCTTCCTTGTGTGAACAACGGGCGGTGAGGTCACAGCAGTGACGTTGTTGACAGCTGTTGTGACGCGCGGCATTTTCTCAGGCACGGATGATGTGGACGCGCTCGCTGAGATCGCTGACAAACAAATAAACAAGCGATACAGATATAGATCTTAATATCCTTCCAAAGATTGTCTGGTAGAGATCACATTTCATCCAAAAGTTGTGGTAGAGATCGCTATTTAGCGACCTATTATAATTATCCAATTTCAACCCTAAATTACACACTAAGGGTGTTTGCGTACTCGCTCGTATTCGATTCGTTTTACCCACACACACGTTAACACACACATCTCTTTCGTTTTGCCTACACACGTTAACGATTGCGCATGCCTTGCACAAGCCTACAAATTTGGACTAATTCTTCCCACAGAGGCTTGCGCAAGTGTAAATATTTAACAAATTTTTTTACAGTCTTCCGCAAGCCTTGCACAAGCCAGGCTTGCATAAGGCTTGCGGAAAGAAGTCGTTTTCGTTTGTTAGTCCCATTAGGGATTACAACACCCTTACATAACAAAGGAAATCCGACATATATAGGATGTTTTTTAATATACGCACAAAAATGAAAGGGGTTATTTTGATGAGCATAAATAAATTTGTGAAATGTTTAACATAGAAATGTGAAATTTATTTTGGCATGTAAATACAAACACTTTATTAAACTTATGTTGCGCTATTGCATAATGCTTGCCATCTAACCACAGATACTGTATTGGTGACGTCTCGAGATATCTCTTGCTGTCCCTTTCTAACCCAAAACCCGAAATTTCCGAAAGAGATATCAAATCGGCCTTTATTTTTGGATGTCGATTGCAAAAGTAGGCAGTAAGTTTTATATCGAATTAATCACCTAAACATAGTCTTATCTTTAAAATTTGATAATATAACTAGTAGTTCTTTTTTTCGAGAAGACCACTATTGTGTTTTAAGAAACCGTCACTTGTCAGTATATTACCAAACACCCTGTATAGTGTATAAGATTAGCAGCTTCTAATAGTTAAGTTACGTACCTGAATGGCTCTTCGCTTCAGGTGTGTTCCTGAAACAAAAATATCATTATTTTTTATTGAACAAGCACTAAGTTTAAAATCTGTAACCCGACTACGTATTTTGCGTACTTATGTCGATCTATCTGAATCGATTAGCACATCATTCATTAAAATTGGATTTTCAGCAATAGTCCTATCACATTCAACAGAACTATTTAAGGAGTTGGCAAATCATACTAAATATGTCAAATTTAAACATGTTTATGTTTAGGGATCGTTTTGCAAACTGGGCTTAATGTGCATCATAAACCCGCCAGGCTTGCATGACCGCCCTAGAAAAGTTTATCTAGAAAAGAGTAAAATCACATTTCAGTGTAGAATGTAGAAACATTTCTAATCGAACCGTAAGATATTTTTTTAACTCTTTACGTTATAATTACATTTTACTCTATTCTAGATAAACTTTTCTAGGCCGGTATGCTAGCATAGTCGATCAGAGCTTTAAAGTACCACTTTCTCGATTGTACGAGGACGTAAAAAGAAAAAAAATACAGTGCTTTTTACTCTATTTTCGCCAGGTCCGTGTTGCTCGTCTAATTGGTGTCCACCGTGCCTAATTGTAAGTGTGATACTGTCCTTATTCACCTGTCTAGCAGCACCCTTACATTACTTTGAAATCACGACTGAGACACGCTGAGAAATAAGAAAAAGAATTCCCTACCGAACTCTGGTATGCGACTGTAAGCTACTGAAGAATGAATAGGCGTGATTTCGCGCATGTTTTAGAACTGTCTTTGCCACATTTGACAAGTGGCAGGAAAATGGCCCAAAGTTTTTTTTTTAACCGGTGTTTAATAGTAAATCATCGAGATAACAACATTCTGGACGTTTAACTAAATCATTTTATTGCAGAATAAAATCTTCTCATAAATCATAAACCTTGTTGTTTGAAGATCTGGGTTAAATTGAAGGTATTGTACCTACAATGTTGGTTCATAAGTTTATGTCATGAAATTTTCACAAATTTTTATGATAATAGGTACCTATGTAGGCATAAACCTAAAGTTAAGTTAAGGTGGGTATGTTTTTTAATTCAGCTAAATTCTATTTTAATCTAATCCCTCTTTTCTATAAAAATGAGAGATTGTGGCGTACCAATAGGTAAGAATAAATAAAAACTAAATTTCAATACTAAAGAAGCGTTTATAAACATAAATAAACAAAGCCAACGATTTTCTCAACATAAACTACACGAAAAAAACGTCGTCACCTCATTTCTTAAAATAAAACGACTATCCCCAACGGTAGCTGTTAAAAATGATAATTTCATAAATAAATCAATTTTAACGAGAGCGCAAAAGTGGAATCTCAGAAAAAGTACCGCCGCATACGCAGGAAATATGCACTGGGAACGTCTGTCGGCATAAAATTATAAGGTTTTTATTAAAATTGCTGTAAAGTTTACGTTACTAAAGTCAAAGCTTGAACAAGGTACATTTATCAAACTGTTGGTCCTTATAAGGCGAGCGGCGCGGCCGGCTATGACACTATAAGACTGTTTGATTGACTTGTTACATTATATTTTTTGTCTGGTAGACGCTAATAGGCTGTGAAGATTTCCTAAAGTTCTAAGATTTGATTCTCATCGGTATAACAAGTTAATTTTTACTTAATTTAAATATAAATATAAAAACCCCCGACCGCTTAGCGTCAGGGATTAAAAACTGACATAGCTAAGGACCAACCCAGTTAAACTAGTTTTCTATTTAAAAAAAACCGCGTCCGAATCGGTTCATCCGTTTGGGAATAAGATGTCAAAAGTCTAACTTATAACATCCCTCTTTTTGCGTCGAAGTTAATAGTAAACAGATTCACTCTTCTTTGCACATAACCCCAATAATTTGGCACAACAAAAACCTCCCTTCCCTTCTTCCACTCTTCGCGATTTAACGCTGAGTCAGGCCATGTGCGTGGCTTATGCGACATAACGCCACGCCAGGCGCCACGCAGACGGTCTGATATCTTCCTAAGGCAGTGTTTTAATTCTCATCGCTTATTCGCGCGATGAGAGGAATCAGGTGTTCTGAACGCGACCCGAGTGCGGCGCAACGGAAAAGCGTTCGCGCGGCTGTCAGTTAGGACACCTGTTCGGTAACAGTATGTTTAATCGCACGTACGTACGAATGAGGGGTTTCACGGTCATGTTTTTATAATTGCTAACGAGCTGTGTCATACGCTGATTTATCAAAGGAAAGTGAATTGTCAATGGCAATTGCTGTGCTATCATTATTTTCCGAGAAACTTGAAATTTAAAAACATCATTAATTGTGTTTGTTTATCTGACGAAGTGAGATTATTTTGACACATTTTGACATCGTGTCTTTGAGATTTTGGCATATAAACCATATTTTTTGCAGGAGTATCTCCAGACAGCGCCATGTACATTACAACGCTTGTTGTAATGATTTTTGTTTTATCGAAAATGAAAAGCCTTTACTAAGTTCGCGCGAACTAGCGCTGATCGCGCAATTGCTTTAGAACTTCATACGTTACGACCGCTGCGTGCACGCTCACGTCACACACACGCCACGCGCACGCAAAAGGTTTGCAACGACAATGTAAAAGCTATCTCTTCCAAGCGTCAAATTGTATTAATCAAAGGATTTCTCTACCTCGTTGCCCCAACTACATACATAGTTGTATCAATCGTCCGTAGTACAAGTATGTAAGACGTCCAGTTAGACGGCCGGCAGTGTAAATAGATCCCATAAATGGTATATCAGGTATTACCATCGACGGTAGGGAATATTGTAACTATGATGAGCAATCAGAACGTTGCTGTGGCGGGGTCTATTTGCCTGGCATGGGCCATGTTTTCTCTTTATTTCGTAGCAGTATTGTAGCAACCAAAAAGTTGGGTGGATTTAGATAAAAGAAATTGCAAACGAATCGTTGAGTCTTCAAGTCTGCCATAGGGTACTACCCCCCTTTACAGCAGATATTAATTTTATAATTAATTTATTGACTAATTTTTGAAATGTACTAAGTGACTTTTATGTATTATGTTTAAAGTAAGTTTTTATTCGTAAAATATTTGTAACAATGTTGTAATTTGAATCTTAAGAGAGACTGATGTTACACTAACTTTGTAAATCAATTAATGTCATTATGTTCTTCTTTTTCAATAAATGATATTCTATTATATTCTACTGACTCGTCGCGACGGCATGCGTCCAATAGGCGATGTATATTAATATACCACGTGTTTTGTTATGTACGACATTAAATGAAAACAGGCTAGTATTATTGTAAAGTAGGTTTTTTTTTAAATTCATTACCATAGAACATTTTAAATTTTCAAACAACCTTAATACCAAGTTCTAAAATATCAATGAAACAGCCTGTATAAAATATGTCATCAAATAATTTTCATTCATCATGTAAGTAGATACCTGTTATACTGACTAAGCAGCATCGTCGCAAAGGCACCACCAATTTACGTTAAAAATTGTTTATTGAAAATGTATCGATTACTGGATAAATATTCAAGCTACCGGTATTAAGCCCACCTCGAAAATCAGTTAATACGATTCCAGATATGTGTTTTAAATTAATGTCGTACACGACAAGACAGGTTGTATAGGGGTAAGATGTTTCACATCCCGTGACGGCCACATTTTTTCTTTTTAATCTGGGTAAAGCACGCACCACCGCGCTGTACAGTACTGGCACAGTATTACGCTAACTAGCAACGACCAAATCTCTTCGTAGGTCGTAACGATCGCAACAGTACCCACAAAGATCTGTTAACGGCCTATAAACGTAGTCCTAAGTAAATTAACTCAACAAGACGGTATCTTAGTCTTGTAGCTGTGGGCCACAGGTTAGAGAGGATGGCTGCTACACTACAAACTATTGAAAGGTTAAAGGCAATTTTGCGCACCTATCAAAGTTCGTATCGATAATTTTTATGTATATAATAATTTATTAAAAATAATAATATTGTGATCAATTTCGCATATATGTAGACTATGTCCGTTATAGCTTAGCTAATAATAATTTATAAATAATTTCGTTATACGTTTAGATAGCTAAACTTTGCATAGAAGAGATCGCTCTCAACGATAAGGCCGTCCATAGTTTCGCATTTTTTTTCCGTCTAGGTTAGTATTTGGATTGTTTCTATATGATAATTCAATAAAGATTTATCTTTCTATAATAAAAAAGATGCTTTGGAATCTGTAGTAAAACCAAAAATTAGTCCCTTACACGAACAATGTTCTGAAACTTTTCAGCTGTTTTAGAGTGAAAATTCTGTAAATTTGCTGTTTTTGGTGCATAACCGAAAGTCAAACCTCTTGTCCTAAGTATATCTAATACATATTCCGAAGCATCTTATATGTTTTATACGAAAAAAAAATATGCCTTAGTTGTGTAGACAGGTGTTCGTATAAATGATTTAATTGATAAGACTTCAAATATATTTAAATGAAATAATAATTTAAATACAGAAAAAGTTGTACAGTAGTCAAGTACTTACTCCTATATCGTAAATTTATAGTTTACCTACATATTGAAAAGAAGAGAGGCGTATCTGGATTCTGGACCCAAGCGAGATAGAAACCCGTTCATGACCATCAACAATACACAACGTATATTGGAATATGTACTCATTTTAAACAAGTTATGTTTTACAGAATGTTAAAAATTCTCGACTTTTTGCTTCGTTAAAACAGACATAGCTAAAACCACCCCAGTTAAACTAGCTTTCTATTTTAAAAACCACGTCCGAATCTGTCTATCCGTTTGGGAGCACAGAGTGAATAGGTACTTTCTAGGCAAGCGTGCTCCATCTTCGATCACACCATCACTTACCACCAGGTGAGGTAGTGATCAAGCGCTTGACTATCATCAATAAAAAAAAATAAACACGATGACACAGACACCCAGACAGACAATGTTATACCTACTAACCAGCTTTTTGCGTGGGGGAGGGGGGGGGGGGGGGGGGGGGCGGAGCGGGGGGTGTTAATTAAACATATTGTTTTACTAAAAAAGCTTTGGAGATCTATTTAAATCCCAATCATTATTATAAATACGGCATTTAATGAAAATGTTTTACAAAATTGTGTCACGGGTAAGTGTTTTTATGGGTCCCACGTCCTTAGATCTTTGCTAATCTTCTTTATTACCTCGATGCCTAAGTTATTAGTCTACGTCCTACCCAATCCTTGTCTTAATCTATCTATATACTGAATTTATCGAAATCCAGCCTTCAGGTCATTACAATAGAGATGCAATTAGGTAACTAGAAAATGAACTCAGACAAGTAGTCATTTTCATACTTTCTTCCTCCTTCTATACCGAGGCCATATTAATATTTGTTCTTTATTAACATAACAACTAAGTACCTATTATATTTACATTTTTTTTATTTATATACAGAGGTAAAAAAATATTTGTCAGTTTGTACGTTTGTAGGGGGTAATTTCAAAAACTACTGAACCAATTCCGAACATTCTTTCACTGAAAAAACAACACTGTCCCTGACTGCTGGCCCTGACCCTGGCTATAAATTTTTTCTAAAAATTCGTGCGAAGCCTGGGCGTTTCAGCTAGCATTTATAAAAGCTGTTGTCCTGACTGACAGACAGACAATACATATTATAAACTGCTGGTCTTTGAGTGTTGCTTTTTTAGGCAACAGTCCGATGTTGGCGACCAACGCAAGCGACCGATAGCCGCGTGACGCACTCGTCACTCGCAATGACATCTTAAAGCTCGTTGAAATATCGCGACAGAGATCGAATTTTGTATTTTCTAAATAGGACCCATCTAATCTAAGTGCAAATAAGTCCTAATATCTGGCTTTTCATTGTCTCTTATTGTTACTGTATAAAAAAAAAAAATTTTTTAACAAATAACATAAAATATAAATAAACTGCGTTTACACATGCCCGCTCGCTATTCGTCTCGCCACTCGCCACATTATAAACACGGTATAGAATGTATTGCCTAAATTGGCTTTACCTAAATTTATCCTCAGAGGATAAAAAACGGTGTTTAAATAATTAGTCCACGCGGGCAAAATCGTGGGCTATCGTCAGTAATAAAATTAAATATTCCTATTTTATTTCACTTTGCTACCAAATTATGGAGTTATTACGCGAACAACGAATCGAACAAATTCTAATTTAATCGTCCTTTAAAACAGTGTTTTATTTTGCAGAATTGTAACAGAAAAATGTGGTCACCAGCTCTGAGACAGGTATGACCTGGGAAATTATTGCACCCATTGTAAAAGAGGCATGACTTACGAGGAATCGTGTAGGTTTCATAAGCTCATGCCGTTAAAGGATCGGCGTTCTTTGCTGCAGATGTTGTTTTTACACGACGTTTGCAGTAATAGAATTGATAGTCCCGAATTAGCGTCTCTAGTTCTTCAATTCAAAACGCCCTTTAAACGTACTAGACACACCACCCTCTTTCATGTTCCTTTCAGTCACACCAACTATGCCCAGAACTCTATCATCTATCGCACGCTAGATAGCTACAATAAGGTTTTTTCGGATATAGACATCTTCTCTAATAGCAAGGCATCTTTTAAGAAACAAGTTATATCTGTTCTTAATCATATATAGCACGTTCCATAAAATATTCTGAAACTCAAAGAGCTACACTACACAAAACACTACACAAAACACAAAACACTACACTCTCTCCCTCACTCCCTCAAATATACACATTTACACAGCATCCCTCCTCCCCTTTCATTCTTCAAATGCGTACCTACTAAATTACTAAATTCCTTGAAAATCAATTATTATTTTGTATTGTGTTTTTTAATCTTTTTCTCTAAGCGTCTAATTTCTAATTACTTAAATGTCTATAAAATGTGAATCTGTTATTGGCATTAAGCATTAGTTATAAGAGTTTGTATACATTGATATCAAGTGCTGTTGATTCTGTGATGAATAAATAAAAAAAAAAAAAAAAAAAAAGAAATACAGAGTTATTACTTTTTGTGGGAATAGGAATGCGCAAAATGGTTTAGGTACAAATTGGTACCAAAATAATATTGCAGTATTTTCATTGCACCGTACAAAATTTATAAAATTAAAAATGTCTCTAGTTTTCTAGATTATTCTATATCATGCGACGTTGCCAACCCGCTATTTAAATGATGAAAGAAGCGCATACTCGCGGCGACGGGGTGTTGCCGTTTCACACCGTCAGCTATGTTAGTTCACGTTTTAAGAATCTCATAGTGAAGGATCAACTTTGGACTCGTAGTATCAAGACATAAGAATACCTAATTACTTATGTGACTGCTTAATATAACTGTCTCGTACCCAACCCAGTTTTTGTATTGTACAAATAACCATGTATAAAATATGTTATTCGATTACCTTAGGACTCCCAGCTGACTCGTCATAACAGCAAATCTACTGTGACATCTACTAAGACGTGATCATGATTAGACAGGTTAAAAAACAAGTCAAGCTTCGATAGCCAGTACTATTTTCTTTATTTTCAGACTTGGCTGTCCTCTGCCATTCTACTTAACATGTTGGGGATGGGGATGCAGCTTGGTTTTACATCATGCCTTCTTCCAGGATTAGACGCATCGGATTCTACCATCAAAATCAGCTTGGAGACGTCTTCGTGGTTAGGTAAGCAATAGTAAATTTTAAGACATGGGATAATGCAAACAATAAGACTAGGGCCAAACTATACGTTTTTAAAATCTTTGACAATTCTTATATGTGGGAGGGTCTTGGCCGGTCTCACCACCGGAGCTTCCTTCACGATGGGATCTGTCGTCATCGGCGAGTGCTGCAGTCCACAGTACAGAAGCATGTTTCTAAATATAAAGACTGCAACACTGTACGTCGGAAGTTCGGTAGTCCACGCTCTAGGACATTACTTTCATTGGAGGAAGGTCGCACTTCTGACCATCTCGCCGTTCGTTATTAGCTTTCTCATCACGTGCACTTGGCCCGAGAGCCCCTACTGGCTGGCGCAACAGGGACGGTTCAAAGAGAGCGAAGAGGTATTCTACCGACTTCGAGGAATCGCCGAAGATTCTGTACGAGAAATCGAAGAACTAATCAATGCCCAAAAAAACGCAAGAAAAACTTTCAAAAAAACCGTCTCAGAAATTTTTTTAGATTTCTTTAAGAAGTTCACTAAGAGAAACTTCCTCAAACCGATGCTGATTTTCGTATGGGCGGCCTTTTTGCTAGAAACAAGTGGCAGACACATCTTTCCCTCGTACGCTAATCAGATCATCGACAAAATTACTGATAACAGCTCGTACACATTTCACTTTAACATCGCTTTCGATGTGATGATAACAGCAAGCGCGTTTTTTTCTTCGTATTTGATTAAAGTTATAAAGTTGCGAAGACTGTTATTCGTTACGGGCTCTGCTATGTGTGTATTTTTGGGTCTAGCGTGCTTCTTCATGTATCTTGCGGCGAAAAATGTTATTACAAAAGGTTATTCAGCGATACCGATATCTTTGTTTGGATTATATCTTATTTTTGTGAACTTGGGTTGCACGCCAGTGCCTCTTGCATTGATGGGAGAAATATTCCCGTTGGAACATCGAGCGGTGGCTACAGCCATTGCTGGCTACCTCATATCGTTAGGAATGACGATTACACTTAAAATGATGCCTGTTATGTTACACACTATAGATATCTATGGAGCTTTTGCAGTTCTAGCACTGTGTTCGGCTTCGTCGTTGGTGGTTTTGTACTTCATATTACCAGAAACTAAAAACAGAACTTTGCAAGAAATCGAAGACTTTTTCAACAATGGTCGATTCAGAGAAGAGACGTCCAAAGAAGACATCAACTTACGAATGATTAAAAGAGAAGATTCGCTAGGCGGGGACTAGCTGTATAAAACTTTTCCCGATATTATCTTAGGTATCCAGGATGTCCCAAAATATTATAATTATGTGTGTATTCATGAAAATCTTCCAAAAATTAAATTGAAATTTTTTCGAAGAATATTAATAAAAGTTTCCTTCAACTGGCAGATAGTAACTGAAGATACTGCCGCTGTAACGCCTAGAACAGTATTTTAATATGAGATGATGGATATTAACCAGCTGTTTCCACCGGCTATGGCCAGAGGTCGGGTTCAGTCGGTATCGGACGCGGCTAGATTTAAAACAGCTGGGTAACATGTCGCGGTGATTTTCCCCAATTACATCTAACGATGATACGACGCGTGGGGGGTCCTTCCAATCTTCTAATACATCCATAAAGGATTCAATTACATAAGTTATTTTCTCTATGGTAATAGGAAAAGTTTTAAGGCATTGAAAACTAAAAGTGGTCAGAAATAAAAAACATTTTTCCGGAACCCTAATATAGAAGAACCACCATGTGAAAAACACGTTTCCATTTTCTTTATACGAAAGAGAAAATATAATGATTTTTACGTTTTTGTATTACTATTTAATTTAAGTTTGCACGGCGATTAAATACCTAAACCGAAAAATCCGACTGTAGTTTTTTTTTTATTAGAAAGGAATAAAATAACGCTTCATTGTAGGTACTTCAGGACTTCAGGAACACAGATGGCCTTATCGCTGAAAGCTATTTTCCCAGGCAAAATTTGGTTGGAAATTACATCAATTACTTACAGCAATTTAAAGTAAAATTATGAAAGGTATTGTTTTTTCACGTAAATCTCCTATTGACGAATCTTACGACACTGCCTACAAGGTAATACAGACAAACTAACTTAAAGTGTTACACTCTCCAGATTCTGGCGACGTATAAGGAGCCTTAATCCGGATTTCTGGCCAGTCGGCATCGTTTACAGGCGCTACAGGGAAGCGGCTACGAATCAAAATCCACCAAATAAATAGAAGGGTTCGTTTTAAGTTTATTGTTTATGTATGTTAGTCTAGATATAGGTCGTGTCATCTCGTATGTGAACTGTATTGCTTGAAATATACTTGATATCATATCATTGATCGAGCGAAGCGAGATCTCTAAATCGACTTGGGCAAATCGGCGTTGTATGTTTGTTTGTCCGAGGATAACTTTCGAAGCGTTTATCCGATAATCGTGAAATTTGATACATAGGTAGGTAGTGATGGCACAATTTTGGTGTGACTAAATGAGCTAAAAATGTGGGGGGGGGGGGTTGTTGAGACATTGGGGTTCAAGAGGGATAAAAAAAATGGGACTATCCGGTCAGTTTTTAAGTTATTAGCCATAATACAAACTTCACAAGGTACACCAGTGACTCCACGGTGCTGAAATTTGGTATGCGTGTAGCTTTAGTAGCACAAATATAGGGAGAAGTCTGAAAACCAGAATAACTGCAATTTGTACCCCAAAAAACAGTAACCAATTTACATGAACTCCCGTTACCTGCAATTTGAATGAAACTGTAGGTCAAGTAATTTGTATATTTATTTCGTAGCATTATTTTGATAATCAAATATTACGCGAGATCTCAGTTTCGGGGCGAATCACAAGTTAATTCTCAGTTTTAAGTTTATTTCTGGCATATAGGCCTTAGATAATCCTGTTTAAAAAAAGGTAAAGTCAAGCGAGTGAGAACACTTTAGACAACGATCCAGCCAAGTCCTAACCTAAGCGAACAACCAGGAAGACCCGTGATGGAGGTAAAAATAAATTAGTCAAGTAATGCAATAAGTACGCAGGCTGCGTAGCTCACAGAATGATGATAACAGTGTGACAAATCACACTAATATTATAAATGTGAAAACTTGGATCTTTGTTTGTTTGTTACTCAGGCACGTCCGGCTGAACCGATTTCGATGAAATCTGGTATGTAATATAATTATAACCTGGATTAACAACTTAGGCTACTTTTTGTTGACAAACAACGCGTGCGAAGCCGCTGGCGGAAGCTAGTCAACAATAAAACAAAATCTCCTTCCTGCCCTTTTTCCACATTATGCGGGGCGGCATAACATGTATTTTTCTTCCATGCCTCTCTTTCAGCCGTCATCTACGTTGTCACTTCTTTCCTACCCATATCACATTCACACAGTCCATCCATCTCTTCTTCGGCCTTCCTCTACTTCAATATCCGTCCACACTCATATCTAGGTAACACTCTTTGAGTCACATGATTTTCTTCCCTCCGCATGATATGCCCATATCCGAAAATAAAATACATAATAATAAATTATTTTATTTTATGCTATCACTCTTGCATCGATTCATTGTATATTTTCTCTTTTTTAAATGTAATTGTATCGTGTGGTAATATATTAAACCAATGAATGTCTATGTTTATATTTAATGTTATTATATGTTATTTATAATATGCAAGAATGAAAAAAGGTTTTGCTTTGTATGGAAAAGCGTTTGTTCTGCTCTTACCACACTTTCCTTTCTGCGCAATACCCTATGGCGGCACCAGTCAAGGACTCGAGGTGTCGAACAGTTTGCGACGACACAGCTACCAGTATTTATTGTCTGTGCCGGGACAAGACAACGCAGTGGGTAAATCACCTGGGAAATACCGGTGTTGCCAATGTAGCCAACTTGATAACATTTAGCCAGTTTGGAGTGGAGCTGGCTAGATGAACAAACAATTGTGACTAAAAAATCTAACAATTTACACCTGTTCCTCGTGACCAATCATATACTCGGCAATAACGAATATATATACATATTCATTATATCGATCGTAGTAACCAAAGTACTGTTTGGATTTAGATAGGTAAATGGGGCGTAAAAAATATCGTTAAAACCTCGAGACTAACCTAAAAGATACAAAAATAAATATTTGACTTGATCAGATAAGTGGATAAATAGTGTCTGCCTGAATGTGTTGCATTATTTTTTCACTTTAGAATTGAAATTGTATGAAAGATTTTTTATCCATCCACTTTTAGCGACAAATCTAGCCACAATAGCCTGACAACGGCCAGCGTACCGTGAAACACGATGCATTGCCTTTTGGGTCAACAGCGACAAAACGCACCAACAGAACAAAGTGTTCGTAATACAGATTTGGTATGGACCTTTTGAAATAAAACGTAAAGTAGTTAAACTGACTGAAACACAGACCTAACCTTTACAAGGAATCTGCGAATACTCGTACTAAATTGGGTTAAGAAAAGCTAGATAGAAAATTCTTTATTGCACAAAATAAGTAAATCTATCTTTACATAGGCGAACTATTTAATTCGCTATTAAGTATGCTAGAAAGCATTATCTTTCAGTTAACCAAACCTGAAACAGAGGGCTTAGCCAAGTTACATTCGATTAGCGATGACGCTAGTCGATAAGTCCGAAAATGTATGGGATTGACCATGCTATGGAAATATCACGTGATCTATCGACAACAAACCTATGTAGAAAACGAACCGATTCAAAGCGAATGTAACTTAGTTAAGCCCTCAGTTCCAGTTATGAATAGACATCACTAGAGAGGGTTAAGATTCTATACCGAGCTACGCTGCCGCATGCAAGTCTAGAACTGTCGAGTGTCATAGTAAATATTACTCATGTTTTTTTTTCTCAAATGGCCCTTATCTCTGTGTGCCTAAAAGCCCCTGCATGGCCTAAGACGGCCCTCTTCTTCTTCCTTCCCTTTTCCCACATTACGCGGGGTCGCACAACGTGTATTTTTCTTCCATACCTCTCTATCAGCCGTCATCTCCGTTGTCACTTCTTTCCTACCCATTCTTCTTCACACAGTCCATCCATCTCTTCTTCTGCCTTCCTCTAATTTTATATCCATCCACACTCATATCTAACACTCTTTTAGTCACATGATTTTCTTCCTTCCACATGACATGCCCATACCACGCTAGCCTCTTACTCCTCAAGTTTTCTACAACTGGTGCTACTTTCAAACCTATGACGGCCCTGCTTGTGGGATAGTTTTACAGCTACTAAAAGAATCCCCATCAAAAAAGGTAATAATTATAATTTAAAATTCAAAGCAATTTCATTTTTATGTGTACGTACATGGTTAGATCGGATCGATCTAATAAATCGAGAATGGCGGCAAAAAGCGTCGCAGCGGGCGATTGGACCGTTACCATACTTACGTTGCTTCATTTAAGTTAGCCTATGCCGCCGGTATAGCTTCACCTAACTCAATTTTGTTTTATAAAATGTACAATTATTATATCCATACTAATATAATTTCGAAAGTAACTCTCTGCGTCTGTCTGTCTGTATCTAGCGCACCGCGGAGCGTCTGGTTGTTCTATGATAGAATGGGGATGGTGGGATCAAATTGAACAGTTCCGCTGCACAATCTCCGAAATGTATTAGATAAAAACCTGACAGGGTTGCAAACTTGCAACCTTTCGACGATGCTCAAGGAGTGGAGCCTTGCATCTACTAGCTCATCATTGCAAATTATTTTTTTAGAACGGAATTTGAAATAACCAATATTCTTATTAAAATAGTATATTTTAAAAAGTATTTTTTTTTATCTAATAGATACTAACATTTTATGGCTATTTCATATGACACTAGCTGACCCGCCGAACTTCGTACCGCCTTGACACACATATGACGCGGGCTGTCAATGTACGTCACCCCGGTAGAATTCATCATTATCTATGTATGAAAAAATGAATATTCTTCATAATTTCTTTTTGCGTTAATTTTTCCGATATTTTAATAGTTATTCTGCTATTCGGAGCGGAGACAAATAAAACAAATCAAAAATCATGAAAATCGGTCCAGCCGTTCTCGAGTTATAAATGTTCGAACAAACCCGACGTTGTTTTATATATTATAAAAAAGAAGATAAATGACATTATAACGATATTATATCAAGCCCATCCAATAAAGTTTTCTTGGAAGATATTGTTTTTAGTGATAAGGCCGCGTATTGTGCCACCGCGTTTTATATTCTAAGTTTTTGGTGTTAGAAGGTATTACAACAATGCGTTATTCAGGGCTCTAAATATCGTATTTTAATTAATTAATTAGGGACCCTAACTTCTAACTTTCTCTTACTATACCATCCCTGAATAACGCGTAGCAGTATCCCTTCAAGTCATCCTACATTTACTGTAATAATAAAAATATATCTTTTACATATTACATATATTGACGACCTCCGTGGCGCAGTGGGCGTATAGCCGGCTGAGACGCAGGAGGTAGCGGGTTCGATTCTCGCCGCGGAACAAATGTTTGCATGATCTACGGATATTTATTTGTTCCAGGTCTGGGTATTTTTCTATATAATATTATAAGTATGTATTTACAAAAAAAAGAGTATATAAGTTATCAGTTATCTGGTTCCCATAGTACAAGCTCTGCTTAGTTTGGGGCTACATAGCGCTGTGTGAAATGTCCAGCAATATTTATTTTATTTATTTATTTATATTATTATATGAATCCTCCTGTGTCCGCTCTATAGAGTTCAGTATACCTATAGGTACTGTACATCGCAAACTGAACGCACATAACTTTTTGTCGTTTCTAGGAAACACATTATATCCTTTTCAGGTTCAGTCAAGTGATAGGATACTTTAATAAGTGCCAGTTAAGTGTTGGTTATAGGTGTTACACCTGTTCGGAAACAACATATAACAACTTTTTGAATTCTCAAAGGTAACTGTTTAATACAACTTTGCTTCATTACAGGTTGGTCGTACTAGCTCTGGAAATCTATGGAGGAGGCTTATGTTCATAACGAAGTGCTGAATGATGATGATAACAGGAAGCTTCGGAAGTATGGTAACAGTAACAAAAACAATTGAACGATTACAACTCACAATCAATTACAAGAAGCATTAAGGCATATTTACAAGAACAATTGAGTTATATTATAAAGTAAGCCCATAAGCTTTTGTGTTTTTATTTTCTAGTTATTTGTTAAGCAGCGCATGCCATTTTTGCGCTTTTATTTTTAATTACTTACTGCTTGTTCTACGACTTCTGCATTTTATTTAAGAATAGTAAATGTTAATAATAAATATCTGTTTTCGATTTTATACTGTTTTATGTTCATTTGTCCATTAACATTATTCTAATACCAAGTTCTAGGCACAAATTCGGCAAAACATCAAATTTAAAAGGGAGTTACATGATTTGTTTAAAAACAAAATGGGTTTTTTCATTGTTGAATTTTAGGTTAACATTTATCATAGCATCCTATATACTAATGCAGTTAACATCGTGATATAACTCCTATAAACCACTATAAACTCACATTTACACATGGTAAAGGAAATCATCGTAAGGACACCCGCGGCTTAGTTAGCTGTGCATGTATTGACCATGTCTTGGCTGCGGATTACGGCTGACTAAGCGGTGGTATAGGTGTTGGACAAGCCTACTTCACCAATACTGTATTAGAGACTTCGGCTGTGTCCATCGGCTACTTTATTTTAACGTTTGCTGAACCGGAATACTAACATGCGTCCGGTAATTAACATTTTCGACTAAAGTAGTACGAAGTTCGACTAACTTAACACCTACATGAGCTCTGAAGCTGTATTCTGAGCAACCAACTGTTTATGGGTCGGCTTCTGACAAAATAATGCCTTTAAATGAAGCATGTACGTGTAGCTAACACCTAGGTACACTAGCTCACTAGCTCATGAGTCTGCCTTTGACTAAAGACTACAAAATACACGTCACATGTAGAAATCAATACATTAAATGTAGGAACCTCAATTTTTCTATTGGCTCGTTAACTAATGGCGAAAATGGTATTGCGTACGCGTCCCTGTCTAAACATGCCCTGGACACGTCACTCAAGCAAACTTTCTGTTCAGCAACAAGTGTAGGGACAAGAACACCAATCTTTTTGGATCGGCTCGTTAGCCAAAGGCGAAAATGGTATTGCGCAGGCGCGTCCCATGTCTAAATCCTTACACATGACGTACGGACAATTTGCCCCGGACACGTCACTCAAGGTAATTGGCCGTTAGCCGCCATTAGCTAATGAGATCGATAGCATCGGTCGGCGTCGCAAAGCCGACGGTCGCCGACGTCGAGTGCGCCCCGTTAGGTGCCTGCCGATGACAGGCCGCAGGCGACAAGACGGATTTAACTCGGTGTCACTTGTCCAGATGGGAGATAGTCGATGTGCGAACTGATCGAATCGCGATACAACTCGCCGACTGTTATGGTAAAGTTGGTATTTCAAGCGATTATCATAGAATGAAGCTGTCAGTCTGTATGTTATGTTGGCTGTTTTCTGTTGTGCAAGGGCGGCTCGATAAGCGGTAATAGTTGTCTAATAAAACTGGATCGATTAAATGCAAAAGGTTGGTAGAATAATGTCAGGAAGCGTTTGAAAATAGGCGGTTAACAGCTGTTTCAACTTGCTCAGGGCTGGACAAACATAAAGGATAGTCTTGACATCTTGGAAATTACGAGTAGCACGAGATCGTGTAGTATGTAGAAATGTCAGCCAAAGATTCAGTCTCTCAAAGAGCAATGAAACGGGGCAGGTTTAAGTGGAGATAGGCAGGACACGCGGTAAAGCGGATGACATCAGCTGCACCAAGACAGTCACAGAGTGGTGGGCAAGATATAGACGTCGACCGCAGGCCCGATGGTCTGACGGTCTCGTAGCGGAAATTGGACAGCAATGGATCAGACTTGCTCAATACCGATTAAACTGGCGTAATAAGAGACCTATTTATTATACATAACAGTGGGTGCTGGTGACTGCATAGAATAGATAGATACAAAGATTTTTATAGTTTGTAGCCGTTGGGCATTTCTGAAGATATTTTGAGACAGAATACCTCTAGGTATTCTTGACTTTACCGGCCTATGACGATTGTCTATTATTATTAAATTATATCACTATAAAAATCGAAATATAGAGATACTAATAAATATTTTTTCTCAAACATGCTTGGAAGTTTAAGCATTATTTTGACAACCACAACCTTCTTCGAGATAAATCGAAATTGCTGTACAGGCAAATACATGCGAGCAAATATCTGTCGTGGTTTAGCGGCCAAATAAATTACATAGTAAACTTATGAGTTCTGTCGTGTAATTTAAAAATAGAACTATCTTTGACTCCGAAACATGGCAATTAAGGAGGTAACTTAACAAAGGTTTTATTTAAATTTCGAACTGACTGGCAAATAGAAAACTGTTTATTGAAAAAAAAACAAACAAACACTTTAACGCGGGATAAATTATTGTTGTTCGTTGTTCTTCATTGATTTTGAAAAGTAATTGTATTTTTTACTTTATTTTATAATTTCCGCGCATTATTTGAAAAAAAGTACTATACAAGCCTTGGCCACAACTAGGCATTGATGGATTTACGTATGTGTGCCTCAGCTTCACCTCGGCCCATATTTACACGTTCGTCCATCAATGTCTATTTTACTGGCCGCTGCAGTGGTCAAACTTGTCTATCGGATTTAATAAAAAACATACTTAAAGGTACCAAGGTCACCTTAAAATGTACCTACCAATCCGTTACAGAAAGAAAACATTTTTATAAAAAAAAACCCAGACAAATGATACATTTTTGAAGTCAAATCTTAGCTTTGATCATAAATGTCTATTAGCTGTATTTGTATCGAGAGCGTACTGTGACAAGACAAGGCGTAAGGCGTACTAGACAAAGGAGGGCCGGGAGCGAAGTCTCTATCCTGACGTGGAACTAATGAAACCACCCGACGACGCCCAGGACTTATCGTACGACACGGTGCCGTAACGACTCTACATCAGTTTTTGTCAAGCCCTTTACAAATAGCGAGATTTGCAGTCTAGTTGTTTAATGCTTAAGATTTTGCAATGCGGTACTAAGTTTGATTGCTGATAACAAGTAGTGTTTACAGCAAAAACAAATATAAGCTCGCTTGCTGTTACCACAAAATAGATAGTTACAGAAGTAAAGCACTACGGTTTGATTTTTATATTAGTTACTTACGCTCGAGCGTAGCGTTACGGCTGGCACCTACTCCCCAACCAAATACATAACAATTTTGATAAGAACGTTAGACTGACTTGATCCGAGATCCTAGTCGCGCGTAGGATATGCCCGTGCCTCTCGCTCGTTGTACTAAGCGTATCTTCTGTACCTAATTATCTATTTTGTGCTGTTACTGTGTATAGTCGAATTTCATCACTTTTATGTAGAAACAAAAAATTGTATAAGTACACCTTTAATTTAGTTGTTTATTGGAGTTGGTGATAAATTTAAAGAAATAATCTCTCTACATTAGTGTATTTAAGATATTAGTATCTCATTTTACTCCTATTATTCTTTAGAGAGAAACCTTTCTAAGGCGGTCATGCTATTAGGGTTTGTATGCATTTAAAACAATTTTGATGATATTATATAGCAATCATTATTAAACATACGGGATTTGTGACGGTGTTACGACCCCTGATAAACGTCCACGAATAGAACCGAAATATTCTCGGTCGTAACACAGATAAAACGGTACGTCATAAATTCCGTATTTATAATAATGATTAAAATAAATCACGTCAGTTTTCTAAGTACCTAATATTCTATAGCATCCTGTAGATATTATTGTGCCTCCGCTCGTTCAAAACAAAACGCCACTTGAAATAAATGAGGGTAGAATATAATCGCACGTGGCCGCATGCAAATGAGGGCGCATTAAAATGCGCGATCGCAGAAGCCCGCACGCGAGGTCGCGGGTCGCCGCGCCCTATCGCCACGCGCCATTGTCCGGGCTACCGACTACTACCACCAAGAGAATGGGCAACTTAGGACACCTAATATCGTCTTTAAACCACCCGAAATCATAGTCCTAGCCACCACGGTCCTACGCTAGTCTTGACCATCCGCGACTTCCCATCTCGGTAGGTACATGTCCACTTAGTCAATTCCATCCAAAGGTTGTCTGGTAGAGATCGCTATTATACGTTGTTTTTTTTTATTACATTGTTTTATGGCGTGCAATAAAGGATTATCTATATCTACCTATTTCGGTACCTGAGATTTCGAGAGTCGATAACATAAGGAATACTTAGTTTTTTTTACTAAAACTTAAAGATATAATTACTCAACTATTTTAAGTTGTTATGTAAAGAGGTTTCTACAAGGAAGTTACATCGACAATACCACGAGTGTTGCCGGTGTCAACAGGCGACGGTTACAGCTTACTTACTCAAAAAAAAAGTTTAATCTGACCCGGCCTCCGCGACTTTGGTTAGTTGTCCAACCATCTCTATATATGGGGTTTGGGAAGTGGATAACATAAATAATGCAGTTTTTTTTACTAAAACATAAATAGATATTACTCTACTGTGCTTAAGTTTTGTAGTTTTACTTGAATAGAATCGCATTTCTAAGCCCAACAGAGCTTTAAGCTCAACCAAAGGATACTAACATTTTATGGCTCAACCGTATTGCGATGCATGCGACCTTTTCACGACTAAACGGCTGAACGGATCGTAATGAAATTTGGCAAGGAGATAGATTATATCCTGGAGAAGGACATAGACTATCTTTTCTCCCAAAAAATAATCTTGAAGGGGGTTGAAAGTTTGCATGGGCAATCCAAAATTTTTCAAGTTAGGAATCTGTAAATCCATATTTTCAGATTTGGTATATAAATAGATTATGAGCAAGATTGAGACAGGCTACTTTTTACCCGACTGCGCAGGAGGGCAATGTGTTTATTGACAAATAACGCGTGCGAAAACGCGGGAGGGCCAGCTATAATACATATAATTATTTAAGTAAAGATATTCTTAATCCGAATTTCTGGCCCGTCGGCATCGTTTTCAGGCGCTACAGGAAAGCGGCTACGAATCAAAATCCCCCAAATAAGTCAAAGTGTAAGTTTTAAGTTTATGTTTTATGTCTTATGGGCCTTGTAATCATATTTTGTATGTGCACATTGTTTCCTGATATTAACATTATATTATTGTAGGTTGTTTCCCAAAATTTTTTGGTACTTTTTTTTAATAAAATTTGCAAATCCAAGTTAATTTAATACTCGGTAAGAAATAGCGATAAAACAAGCTATAGGCAGATACTGAATAGTTTTTGAGCTGCTACCCGACCTAAAGGTCTAACTGGGTGATTTGCCTCAAGAATTGAAATGGAATTGTTTCTTAAACATATTTGATAGTTCTGAGTGATCGGTGATTTTCAAGATACATAATCGTGAGTGAGTTTTTTGGAACCTGTACTGCATTGTCACCCTATGGATATCGTCTCACGATCCGCTAAATCGCCGTGTACATAGCGGTGCCTAGTTCTCTCACAGAGACGTCGAAACGTACCAACAAAATGCTTGCGGATTTCCCTACACAGTACCGACCACAGAGTTAGAAGTTTGTTTCTATAGCACGGTGCGAAAAGTTAAGTTATTATATAAATAAATAAATAAATATTGCTGGACATTTCACACAGCGCTATCTAGCCCAAATTAAGCAGAGCTTGTACTATAGGAACCAGATAACTGATAGAATACTTATATACATTTTTTTTGTAAATACATACTTATAATATATATAGAGAAACAACCAGACCCGGAACAAATATCTGTAGATCATGCAAACATTTGTTCCGCATCGGGGATTGAACCCGCTACCTCCTGCGTCTCAGCCGGCTATTCGCCCACTGCACCACGGAGGTTGTCAAATGTCAATTATAGAAAAAAGATAATAAAAATAAACCTTGCACAAATATCCCTAAACGTATTTAGCGACTAAAAATGTTTAAATTGACGTATTTGTATGATTTGATAACTCTCTTAAACACAGATAATTCTTTATTGCACACCATGAAACAAATACATATAAAAATAACAACGTAAATCTATGGATACAATTGGCGGTCTTATCGCTAAATAGCGATCTCTAACAGACAACCTTTGGATGGAATGGACTGTGTGGACCTAACATACTAAATGTACATACATACTAATATTAATATAACATATTTAGGTACTAGAGGTACCTACTATGTAATTGGTAGTAGTAGGTTTTGCTGATAGTTGATAGTATTTTGACACTGCAAATCCGAACTATTAGATGTCCACGAGTATAAGAGTATTCGTAGCGTACTCCATCTAAAGTTTTTAAAACCATCTCAAAATCTTAAAATCCAGACGGGACTTAGAATTTTCCGTAAGTTTTCGGATATAAAAACCAGCGGTTTGCCCCGAACTGAGACCTCGCGAGTCTGCGATTAAAACAAAAAAATATTATTTGTATCTTTGACTATCAAAATAGTGCCACGAAATAATAACCTAATAACTTGACCTGCAGTTTCATTCAAATTACAGGTAACGGGAGTTCATGTAAATTGGTTACTGTTTTTTGAGGTACAAATTGCAGTTATTCTGGATTTCAGACTTTTGCCAATATTTGTCACTTGAGCTACAAGCATACCAAATTACAGCACTGTGGGGCACTGGTGTACCCTTTGAATTTTGTCAAAGTTCAATTTTTATTATGGCTAATAACTCAAAAACTATAAGGACTTTAATAAAAATAAAAGTGAAGTCTAAATGTACTAATAAAGACCTTTCATTTGACGTCCCATTTGACCTAATAGTCTCATTTTCATTTTTTTTTACCCCTCTTGAACCCCAATATCTCAACAACCACCTAAGGTTTTTAGCTCATTTAGTCACACCAAAATTGTGCCATCACTACCTATATACCAAATTTCACGATGATCGGACAAACGCTTCGAAAGTTATCCTCGGACAAACAAACATACATACATACATACAACGCCGATTTGCCCAAGTTGATTTAGAGATCTTGCTTCGATAGATCAATAAAATACTACTCCATCTAAATCTGTCTCAGGCAGCGGTTGCGTTTCACCCACAATGCCACAAATCTTGCCACCAGACACCCCAAATTGAAAGATATAAATGTTTAAGTAAAGGCGGGGCGTATCGCTAGTTTACTACTTAAATTATACCGTTTTTATGCGCTCGTGAGCAACTAACAGTAAGTTGCTAAATAAACAATAACCATCAGCGCGTCAGCTCGTAAACAGTCGCATTCATCGTGTCGATCGTATCTCGTGAGCCTGACTGGTACCCGCCATAGACTGCGAAGAAAGGAATATTTCTTTCTAAATGCCTACAACTTTTGTGAGTGCGAATAAAGGCGACTGATGCCTTTGGAGTTACCTACGTCAATAGGCTAGGGGCACGGCACGGGCGTAGCCGAGGGGGGGATACCCCCCCCCCCATTTCAAAATATTTCAAAATCATTCCTAAATATTTTGCCGGCGGCTTTGCACACGTTGTTTGTCAACTAAAAGTAGCCTATGTTTGAATCCAGGTCATAATCTATGAACACATCAAATTTCATCGAAATCGGTTCAGCCGTTACGACGTGATTGAGTACAAACCAAACAATCAAACAAACAAATAAATAAATAAACAAACATCCAAACTTTCGCATTTAAAATATTAGTGTGATTCAAAATATATTTATTATGTTGAAATCTCAGATTATACAAACAAACAGATGGAGTGTACGCAACAAACAGTATGACGCCACTTATCATTCATGTGTGCGTGGCGATTAGAAATAGCTCTGTAGGGACACGTGCATCAGTGTGCGTGTAATGATACCAGAAAAAGAAAAAACTCCCTGTATTTTTTTTAATGTCCTTTTACGACAACAGGTTCTAAAATTTTATTTGGATACATGAATTTGTTACTAATTGAATACAAATTTGTGTGAGTATTAGGATTGAACAATTGTTTAATTAACTAGTTTATTAAACACTTATATATTTCATGTACGCATGTAAACGCATTGTAAAATTACAGAAGAAATAATATGTGAAGATTTTTATAACTAGCGGTCCGTCCGGTGTTTATTGAGGTTTACATGGACTTTAATGTCCTCCTGGCCGAATTACGGCTACGGCGGCCATCTCGCAAGAGACTAGCCAACAACGCAGGATATATTCCTGACTCCGGACTGTTATTAGAATTTGAAAAATTACAATAACACTTTTTGGAAAAATGGACTTTATAATAATACTTTAGTTTTTCTGTAGTATCATATTCATTTCATTAGACTGATAAAAAAACATACATATGAATCCAAAATATTTATTAAAATCATAAATAATTATACTGCCAAAAAAATTAACCACCTTTATTTTGCACTAATTTCTTGTAATATTGCCGTTTGGCTTCTAAACGAGAATTAGTTTCTAATTTTGCTATATAGTGCAATCGCACCATTAAATACTTTTCTATCAACAACTTCATCAGATTCACTCTGTGAAATTTTGCACATATTGAATATGATCTGGATTAACATATAGGATATTTTTATCCCAGTAAAATGTTCTGGTAGGATATTTTTCCCGAAGCGAAGCGAGGGCGGATCGCTATTACTTCTCTATATATACCATTTATTATATATGTGTATATGTAATGTATATACATTACATATATACATACATACGAAACTAAATTGTTATACATATACAATTATATTTAAAATCCCGCATAAGATATTAATCACCGAATCACAGTAAACGGCAATAACATAATAATAGAAATACATCCAAATTCGGAATAACAATTTAGGCGTGAGATTACGCGTGGGAATCGAACCCACGTCCGTACATTTAACAGTCAGGCTAGCTAACGCCTAGATCAACAGGTAGTTTCCCCAATTGAAGGGAAAACATTTTATCGAAAACTGGCAACACAGTCGAACTAATGTCGAGGTTTTGTGTTTCGAGACAACCGTTTAATTATTGGGTGAATAAATAATAAAATCAATTCAATAATTTATAGTTACTTGTGAAATGATATTCCATCCACTTTTTTTTGTTTTTGGGAACAACTTTTACACTGTTTAATAACACAAGACGGCATTTTTGACAGAAAATAATGAATCACTCGAGACGTTCAAGCAGTACGACGCTTTCTTTAGCACTGCCGCGAGATTGTATTCGCTTCTAAATTTGTATTCGCTTGTGTGGCTTCACTCGCACGTTCGGCGCGCTCTATCTATTTGTTTGTATAATCTGAGGTTGAAATATGGTTTTCTAAGTAAATTTTGTATCGCTATCTAGGTTTATGTTATTTTTATTCGTGTTTTATTTTCTTGAACAACCCCCCGCCCCCTCGATACTACGCCCGCGCCCGTGGCATCAGGTATGCCATAAACTTATAAAAAAAGTTTAGTAGCTTTCTCTGTACTTCTGCCACTCACTTCTTATATACTTCTACTGTTGACATGAGTTTGAGTTTTTTAGTATTATTATTTTTATCATCTCTAAGTAAAACAGGTAAGCCGGTTTGACATTCTTCCTCCCTTTTTTTAATCAAAAGTCAGACCGAGACATTTTTGAACGCTGTGAACATTTGCGATTTATCCTACAATGGTTCGATATTTTGTCATATGTACAAGTTTTAGGCTAGTAGTTATAAAGTGACTCAAGGTCACTCAGCGTGCTATGGAGAGGGCTACGCTTGGGGTTTCTCTACGAGATTAAATCAGAAATGAGGAGATTCCTAGACAAACTAAGGTCCAGCCAAGGGGATTAGCAAGCTGAAATGGCAGTGGGCAGGGCACATAGCTCGAAGAACTGATGGCCGTTGGGGGTGAAAAGTTCTAAAGTTGAGACCATGCACTGGATAATGCAGCGTAGGACGGCCCCTACTAGATGGAAGGACGACCTGATAAAGGTTGCTGGGAGCCGTTGGGTACAGGACGCACAAAATAGGTTACTCTGGAAATCTATTGGGGGGCGGGGCTATGATCAGCAGTGGAAGTCTTATGGCCCATAGGATGAAGTTATAAAGGCATAAGTTGGAGTTACTTATTTAACAAGAAAAATAACAGAAAAAGTATGAAATAATAGCAAAAATTAATGCAAAATTCAAATGTTTTTAGTAGGAATGTGACTCCAACTGACCTTTTAAGTAGGTAAATATTTAAATAAAATAACAAAAATAACTTAAAATACTTTATTCGAGACATTTTATCTTATGAAAATAGATTAATAAAGATAATTTAACTTACTTATCTATAATAGTCAGGGTCACATTCCTTAGCTAAATACATAAATGGTACATCATTGGAAATCGAGCCTCATTACATGGGCGTATCCAGGATTGGCGTATGGAGGCAAAAGAACACGTAATATCTTATTTCAATACTAACCTGCGAAGGTTCTGGCTAAACCTTGATACAAATTCTGTTTTTTATATTTAAGATAAAGTGTATAGTGTATAAGTTTTTGAAACTATCATGGTTATTAACACTATTTGTACTAAAAACGGATCATACGGATGTTTACCCGTGATCATGGCGCATGCAACTGCGTCGAAATATCGGGACACTCAAGAACTCACAAATCATGGTAAATATCCCGTTTTTAGTACAAATAGTAGTGTATAAGTGCATAATATAGTGTACAAGTTTATAATATAGTCTATAAGTTTATAATATGGTGTATAAGTTTATAGTATATAGTTTATAATGTTGCAATTTAAACTACAAATAATGTCGGAGTAGATTTTTGAGAATAGTAAAAAAAAATGTTTTAATCCATTAAACTTTATTTTGAGTTTTTGTGTCTAACACTGTGCCACCCAATTTAGGTATGTACTTACCGCCCTGCCGTACGCACTATGCGCGCTCTGTTGACTGATTGGGGTCATTGACCGGGCCAGGTCATAAACTGGGCGAGGTCATTAAACTATCGGGGTCGTTAAACGGCTCGTAGTAACTTTTTAGTAATCTATGGCATCGTACAATTAGCTAGTTCTCTAACATTTCGTCGAGCAGCATTTTATCGATTTGCTCGAGATTTTGATGATAAAACAAGAACATTTTATAGATACATTTATTTTTTGTGTAGAAACCGTCCCTTCAATATAATTATTTTAAATTGGAACACCTTATATTATCTTTGGTGCCGCAAGTGATGGGCACTGCGAGGCGCGCGTCAATTTTCACAAGCTTTTATTTAAATTGATATTTAAATTTTGTTTTTTTGAGGAAAGGGGGCAATTGCCCCTGTTCTAACGTGGCTACCCCCATAAGTCCTTACAATGTAGAGTCATAAAGTCGTAACAATTAAACAAGCAACTTTTTAGTAGCTAATAAACTTTTTTTTTTCAGCGGAAGACCAGTGCTGTGCATATTAACATGCCATAGCATCATGCTGAGCCGAGTACCAATTCATCCCCACACAAAGCTTTTTTAGTTAGTTGTTAGTAGGTTAGATTTTATTGTTGTTATGTTTATTTTTCTTTATTACTGTGTGGTTTTTGAATAAAATGTTTTCTTTCTTTAATAAAAAAAACATACAGTCAAAGTGACAACCTCCTCTTTTTTTGAAATCGGTTAAGAATTATAACCGTCTGCAGATGAAAAGTCACAGGAAAGCAAAATACGCTATTTCGTTTACTTGGATGACATATTTTTCCAGTTATTTTGACTTAAAAACCAAACTACTCAACCGATTTTGATGAAATTTCTATGGGACCAATCTGAAAGTTTCCTTTCGAATAAAATATTACTTTTCCAAATCGGTTAATAAATGACGGAGTTCTGTCATAACAAATACAGAAAAACAACAAAACAAATTCAACCGAATTGAGAACCTCCTTTTATGAGTCGGTTAAAAGCAAAGAATGCCAGCACCGATATCATCAGTACCGATTTGATGCCCTCCTGCATCAACAAGGTCACAATTATACAAGTGAGACTCTTTGGTAAATACGTGTATCGTTGTCTTAAAATAATATTAAATGAGATATAATTGGAGGAAGTTTGAATGTAGGGCCAGTGATAGACTAATAGGCTAACGAGTTATAGACATGTTAATATGCGGATGGGGAAGAGTGCCAGATAGGAATGTGTTCTTTGTATCGAAAGGACTTTTTTATATTTACATATCACCGGCCTAATTATCAGTATTCGTAAGTCCATTATGGGCAAATTTTACGGGAGCAACAATAAACTGATTTTTCACAAAGTTTGAGAGATTTTTTTCTGATAGTTAGGCCAACCATTTGTAATTATTAGAATGTATTTATTCTATTGGTACCTAAATATGTAGGTACATCTGGTTTTCTTTATATTCTGAATATTG
This sequence comes from Philereme transversata, assembly GCA_963924445.1. Taxonomy (NCBI): domain Eukaryota; kingdom Metazoa; phylum Arthropoda; class Insecta; order Lepidoptera; family Geometridae; genus Philereme; species Philereme transversata. The sequence continues at coordinate 32,110,480 of OZ004339.1, read as the reverse complement.
CTATTCTTAATTTACACTCCTTTGACGATATGACTCACAGTTAAATAAATATCAGAAAAATACGTACGCCAACGCGTAAATAAAAAAATCACCGCATAGATAATAATCGATCGCTCTACCCTCGATTATTCTGTTCAGAATCGCGTCAAGGCATCCCGAGAGGCCGAAACTGACCCACTACATATTAATCGTAGACCCCGGAATATGGCGCGTAAATTAAAAAAATCACCGCATAAGATAATAATGGATAGCTCTACCCAAAAATATTCTGTTCAGAATCACGTCGAGGCATTCCGAGAGAATTCGAAACTGTCCCAATCATATTTCTTATAAACAGCAGAATATGTTGGGTAAATTAAAAAAATCGCCTAATAAGGTAATAATCGATCACTCTACTCGCGATTATCATTTTCAGAATCGCGTCGAGACATCCCGAGAGAGTCCGAAACTGACCCACTACATATTCCTTATAGACAAGAGAATATGTCGTGAAAATAAAAATAAAATTCACATAATAAGATAAAAATCGACCGCTCCACTCGATTATTATGTTCAAAAACGCGTCGAGACATCCCGAGAGAGTCCGAAACTGACCCACTACACTTTCCTCATGGACAACGGAATATGTCGCGTAAATAAAAATTAAATTCACCTAATAAGATAAAAATCGACCGCTCCACTCGATTATTATGTTCAGAAACGCGTCGAGACATCCCGAGAGAGTCCGAAACTGACCCACTACACTTTCCTCATGGACAACGGAATATGTCGCATAAATAAAAATAAAATTCACCTAATAAGATAAAAATCGACCGCTCCACTCGATTATTATGTTCAGAAACGCGTCGAGACATCCCGAGAGAGTCCGAAACTGACCCACTACACTTTCCTCATGGACAACGGAATATGTCGCATAAATAAAAATAAAATTCACCTAATAAGATAAAAATCGAACGCTCCACTCGATTATTATGTTCAGAAACGCGTCGAGACATCCCGAGAGAGTCCGAAACTGACCCACTACACTTTCCTCGTGGACAACGGAATATGTCGCATAAATAAAAATAAAATTCACCTAATAAGATAAAAATCGAACGCTCCACTCGATTATTATGTTCAGAAACGCGTCGAGACATCCCGAGAGAGTCCGAAACTGACCCACTACACTTTTCTCATGGACAACGGAATATGTCGCGTAAATAAAAATTAAATTCACCTAATAAGATAAAAATCGACCGCTCCACTCGATTATTATGTTCAGAAACGCGTCGAGACATCCCGAGAGAGTCCGAAACTGACCCACTACACTTTCCTCATGGACAACGGAATATGTCGCATAAATAAAAATAAAATTCACCTAATAAGATAAAAATCGACCGCTCCACTCGATTATTATGTTCAGAAACGCGTCGAGACATCCCGAGAGAGTCCGAAACTGACCCACTACACTTTCCTCATGGACAACGGAATATGTCGCATAAATAAAAATAAAATTCACCTAATAAGATAAAAATCGACCGCTCCACTCGATTATTATGTTCAGAAACGCGTCGAGACATCCCGAGAGAGTCCGAAACTGACCCACTACACTTTTCTCATGGACAACGGAATATGTCGCGTAAATAAAAATTAAATTCACCTAATAAGATAAAAATCGACCGCTCCACTCGATTATTATGTTCAGAAACGCGTCGAGACATCCCGAGAGAGTCCGAAACTGACCCACTACACTTTCCTCATGGACAACGGAATATGTCGCATAAATAAAAATAAAATTCACCTAATAAGATAAAAATCGACCGCTCCACTCGATTATTATGTTCAGAAACGCGTCGAGACATCCCGAGAGAGTCCGAAACTGACCCACTACACTTTCCTCATGGACAACGGAATATGTCGCATAAATAAAAATAAAATTCACCTAATAAGATAAAAATCGACCGCTCCACTCGATTATTATGTTCAGAAACGCGTCGAGACATCCCGAGAGAGTCCGAAACTGACCCACTACACTTTCCTCATGGACAACGGAATATGTCGCATAAATAAAAATAAAATTCACCTAATAAGATAAAAATCGACCGCTCCACTCGATTATTATGTTCAGAAACGCGTCGAGACATCCCGAGAGAGTCCGAAACTGTCCCACTACACTTTCCTCATGGACAACGGAATATGTCGCATAAATAAAAATAAAATTCACCTAATAAGATAAAAATCGACCGCTCCACTCGATTATTATGTTCAGAAACGCGTCGAGACATCCCGAGAGAGTCCGAAACTGACCCACTACACTTTTCTCATGGACAACGGAATATGTCGCGTAAATAAAAATTAAATTCACCTAATAAGATAAAAATCGACCGCTCCACTCGATTATTATGTTCAGAAACGCGTCGAGACATCCCGAGAGAGTCCGAAACTGACCCACTACACTTTCCTCATGGACAACGGAATATGTCGCATAAATAAAAATAAAATTCACCTAATAAGATAAAAATCGACCGCTCCACTCGATTATTATGTTCAGAAACGCGTCGAGACATCCCGAGAGAGTCCGAAACTGACCCACTACACTTTCCTCATGGACAACGGAATATGTCGCATAAATAAAAATAAAATTCACCTAATAAGATAAAAATCGACCGCTCCACTCGATTATTATGTTCAGAAACGCGTCGAGACATCCCGAGAGAGTCCGAAACTGACCCACTACACTTTCCTCATGGACAACGGAATATGTCGCATAAATAAAAATAAAATTCACCTAATAAGATAAAAATCGACCGCTCCACTCGATTATTATGTTCAGAAACGCGTCGAGACATCCCGAGAGAGTCCGAAACTGACCCACTACACTTTCCTCATGGACAACGGAATATGTCGCATAAATAAAAATAAAATTCACCTAATAAGATAAAAATCGACCGCTCCACTCGATTATTATGTTCATTAACGCGTCGAGACATCCCGAGAGAGTCCGAAACTGACCCACTACACTTTCCTCATGGACAACGGAATATGTCGCATAAATAAAAATAAAATTCACCTAATAAGATAAAAATCGAACGCTCCACTCGATTATTATGTTCAGAAACGCGTCGAGACATCCCGAGAGAGTCCGAAACTGACCCACTACACTTTCCTCATGGACAACGGAATATGTCGCATAAATAAAAATAAAATTCACCTAATAAGATAAAAATCGAACGCTCCACTCGATTATTATGTTCAGAAACGCGTCGAGACATCCCGAGAGAGTCCGAAACTGACCCACTACATATTCTCATAGACAACGAAATATGTCGCGCAAATAAAAATAAAATTCACCACATAAGATATTAATCGATCGCTCTACCGTAGAATATTCTGATCAGAATCGCTTCAAAACATCCCGAGAGAGTCCGAAACTGACCCACTACATATTCCTCATAGACCCCGGAATATGTATCAATGATATAGTCACGAAATTCATTGCAAATAAGGACTATAGAAGTGGATAAGCAAAGAACAAATAAAATCGTAAGGAAAGAGACGAACGTTATTGCGTAAATTAGTCTCGCACTCTTGTCATCCGGCGGCGGCTTCTGTTCTAACCTGGGCTCCGTCTGTGGGCGAAAATATATATATTTTGTTTTTAAATAGAAAATACATAATTAAAACTAAAAACAATAAAAGATGCAACAAAATTGGTCACCAATCAGCGATGCGCTAACCGCAGTGGAGACACTGAAGTAGAGCTGGTATTTTGTGGTGCCGCTTTTTTATTATTCATGCTCTAAAAACTGGTCATTGTGAACTCTATCACGGCTCCGTTAATGCCCTAGGGCAAATTTACTTACGGTAAATTTGAAAATAGAATGAGGCTAATTGCATTCGTAATAAGCTAAAATGAAATACAAACTCCATGGTAAATCCTTATTTCTATCTATCTATACATATAAAATGCTTTGTCCTGAATGACTGACTGACGGATCAGCGCACAACCTAAACCGCTGATTGTAGAGACCTGAAACTTGGAGGGTGTATTCTTTTTATGACGTAGGCATCCGGTAAGAAAGGATTTTCCGAAATTCTACCCCTAAGGGGGTCAAAACGGGGGCAAAGTTTGTATGGGACGTAATTCCTTGGTCCAATCTACTTCAAATTTTGTATAAACCTTTTTTAACATAACTGATGGAAAACTTGTTGCGTATTTTATTGAAATTCATCCCCTAACGGGGTTAAAAAGGGTTAGAAATTTATTTTAGCGGAGATCTGCTTCGAAGTTGATATAAATAATCCTTAGTGCTTTTGATTTAAATTACATTTTATTTTGACACGTGTTTGAAAACTCAATCCGATTTTATTCAAAAAGGTTGAACTCACTTAAAAACATAAGCTCTTTAAAATAAGAATGTCTCTAAAGTCACGGTACTATATAAGTACCTCATTTGAAGGTTTCTAAGCTAAAAGAGGTTATGCCCTTTTAGGACACGGCTTCATAGGAACGTAGAGTTCGAAATTTGAAATGGTAAGGATGTTTGTTTATTTATTTGTTTTTTTGTTACTCAATCACGTCGTAACGGCTAAACCGAATGAAATGAAATTTAGTATGTACATAAATTATAACCAAGATTAACATATAAGCTACTTTTTATCCCATAAATCAGGTCCCATGGGATAAAAATGGGGTGTCAAGTCAATTTGCAACAGCGAGTTTAGCTTTATTTCTAGGTTATCTACCTACACATTTAGTAATGTAATGCGTACGAAGTCGCGGGCGTTCAGCTAGTTTAAAATAAAAGAGGTTACATTCATAAATGCTGAAATTAAATACAAGATCCGTGGTGTGCGAAGCCAAAAAAAAGGTCCTTGGTACATCCATAATTATATTTGAAAAACCGGCCAAGTGCGAGTCGGACTCGCGAACGAAGGTTTATAATTATCTATAAAAACGGCAAAAAAATCACGTTTGTTGTATGGGAGCCCCGCTTAAATATTTGTTTTATTTTAATTTAATTATTTATTTTTAAAGTGAATATACAACTAACTATTCTGTGAATATTTCAAGCGTCTACCTATTGCCGTTATCAATATCGTTGACAGACGGACAGACAGACAGACAGCGGAGTCTTAGTAATAGGGTCCTGTTTCACCCTTTCGGTATGGAACCCTAAAAATTAAAGAGGCCACATTCATTCACTTTAAACAACGTAATTAAATACAACCTCCGTGACAAATTCTTATTTTTATTAAATAAAAGACGCAATATTCTAGTAGTGAAAAAATAACAATGGATGCTGGGAATGCAAATTTTCTTTTTAGTAACAAACTGTTATAAACCTTATTTAATTTCCTTGCATTCATGATGAAATGTAATGTGTTATACTCGGGCGTAAGCGATTAATAATACCCTCGATTAGCGTCCTTGAACGCATTCGCTTAGCTCACTCGTATGCCAAAATATCTTGGGTATACAATAGATTGCTTATAGCCCTTTAATAACAATGTACTAATGTTCATTAACTTGCGGCCGTAAGGCCGTAAACTGCATTTACGGAACCGATATCGAGTTTACAATGACCAACTTTCAGAGCATGAGTGATGAAAAATATACAACCATTTTAAACCAACCAGGTTTGTTGCCAGAGCCTTCATAGTGACAGCACAAAAAATTCCATCGAATAAATAAATTGATGACATTGAAGTTTTTATAATAGATTGTAGCAGTGTCGCAGCACTAACCTTGGCTTTGTAAAAGTCGTAGGGAACGAGCTTTACTCGCAAGTTACTGGCAATGCCGCGCGTGACCACGCGCGCGTTTTCACGCCGCGTGAGCGCCACTATAGCGCGGGTTTCGTCCAGGAACTGGCAAACAATTGGACCTGTGCAGCAAGTAATCAATTTTTATTTAATTTTTTAAGGCTTCAACTAAAACTAAAAACGGGGTCGAAATGTACTGATAGTCTCATTTTGGTTTTTCCCTTTTGGTCACCCTCCTTACATTTTTAGGTCACACCAGGATTGTGCTCTACCTATATACCAAATTTCACGATGATCGGATCAACGCTTCGAAAGTTATCCTCGGACAAACAAGCATCTCATACATATAACGCCAATTCGTCCAAGTTGATTTGGAGATCTTTAATCTTAATCTTGCTTCGCTCGATGAATTAATTCTTAACCATTTGGCGAATTTGTCAATAAACTCAGTATAAGACGTGCTTAATCCTAACAAGAGTTTTTATTTACGTATTAGGATTTACGTACCGTAAGGACTAAAAAGTAGATTGATGTCATTCCTCGTCCACTCCTTAGGGAATGTCAGGTGAAACACGTGCTCTCTCGAGGGTGTCGCTGAAATCAGATAAAAATGTTTAACAATAGAATCTTAATTATATCAAAAAAACTGAATTAATAAAGCTAACTTATTAACGAACTCTCCTTAGATAAAAATGCTTGATTGAAAATTGTGTTATAGTATAAATAGTGTTATTTATACAATAAACTAGCTGAACCGCCCGCGGCTTCGTTCGCGTTGTTTATCAATTACCTTCCTTCTGTGCAATCGCGTAAAGTGTATCCTATGTCTCAAGTCCATTCATAATCTATCTAGGTATATAGGTACCAAATTCCATCGAAATTGGTCGAGCCGTTAAGTCGTGAAAAGGTAACAAACAGACAGATAGACAGAGTTACTTTCCAATCGATATGTTCGTAGATTATAACCTGGATTAACACAGGTTACTTTTTGTTGACAAACAACGCGTGCGAAGCCGCTGGCGGAAACTAGTTATACATATTAACCTTCCTTTTGAATCACTATCTATTGCTGAAAACTACATTAAAATCCGTTGAGTAGTTTAAAAGATCTAAGTTAACAGACAGCCGAAGCGACTTCATTTTATACTATGTAAAGATAAAGATGATTCAGTATTGAGGATTTTACTTTGAACAAAAATAGTGTTTTTTGATGATAAAATAATTTATTAACTAATATCTACTTTGTGACATTGTTATTTATTACCTAGTTATTTTTGTAAGTTTATTATGTTGATTTTTCCAGGTGCATTGTATATATGCCTATTGAGAGAATATGTAAATTGAATTTAATAACTTTATTTCAGGCAACATGTACATATGTACTCAAGATTTGTAACGATGAGATTCAAATAGGGAGAGTCCTGGTCAGTCTTGGTTAGGAACAGCTTGTTGAAGACAGGCGAGGTATATTGAAGCTTAAGACGTCGCTATAAAGTTGATTTTCAGCACTGTGTACCAGGGATGTTATGGAGCTTCGACTCCAACTCCGGTTCCGACTTCGGCTCCGACACTTTTAAATCGGAGGTAAAAACATAGCCGATAGCGGTTTCTTTTGTCTTCAAAAGGTATTTATTAAACATAAATGTTATGAAAGTATTACAGCTAAACACAGTTTAGTATAATAATATCTTGATTTGGGATAACTCAGCAGGCTATAGCACCTTTATAAGTTTTTTTGATTAAATTATTATTTATAATAGAGTTGCACTTTGTAAATCAATTTTCTTAATTTTATGTATCATACATAATACAGAAGTAATTACTTATTAAAAAGTTCATATATGAGCACTTTGTATAGCGCGCATTTTTAATGTCAAGAAATTAAGCTTAATCTAGGTATTTGTTTACAAGTAATAGTCCTAACTATTTTTAGGTAGACAATCCTACCATGCTCATATTGCAAGCATATTAAAACTTAGTCATAATACAACCAAAACAGCATTATTTTCTTAAACATAGGGTAAATTTCAAGTCGTTGTGGACGGCATGCGATCTCACCTACCCGCGCCCGCGCGTTCAAGCGGGGACCCGGCCGGCCGGGCACTCTATTATGTGCAAGGTTGAATGAGCAGGACATTAAGCGTAAAAAACTAACGCATCCATGTCTGCAAAATATAATTGGATCAATACTTTCTGTAATTGTTTACACTAGATAAGGGAAAATATATATTTCATATTTTTAACTCTGGTAACTGAATGGTTCATTTCAATACATACATTCAAATAATAAAAGAAGCTAGAAAAAGATGGTTAATCTATAAATAACTGTAAATACAATTTTGTATTAAGAAAAACTCGTAAATTCTTCCTGTAAATAAAATTATTATTAATGAAAAAAAAAGAGAAAAAAAATTCAGCATCAGCTGAATTTTACTTACACATGTCTTACACATGACGCGCGGGGAACCCCCTTCCCCACGCGCTTTCTGTCGTCGATTACTCTTTCACTTGTTGTTTGTTACGCAATAGATTATGTGTTTTGTTTTGTGCGGTGTTTCAATTAAAGTTATCTGTTTTTGATTTGCACAATGAAGCCAAAATCAAATGTTATTTGGAACTACTTCATTGAACCACCACCACCTCCGACTCCGACAAACCAAATTTAAAAACTACGATTCGGTCAGAGTTCGGTTTCGTTAAAAATAATAAAAAAAAAAAAAAATTGTTTATTTCAAGCCATTGACTCATAAATGTTAAAAGAACCTCCGTAACATCCCTACTGTGTACTCACGTTCTGCACCGGTAAGGTTCATATAGGGAGAGTCCTGGTGCGCAGTCTTGGCTAGGAACAGCTTGTTGAGGAAGGGCTTGAGAACGGGCGAGGCGGGTAAAGCTCGTGCATTCTCCTCCCCCCGCATACGAGATAGATGGGCATGCATGGAGAGGAAGCACAGCCCGGTGATGTACGCGTCGAAGCCTGCCTCGTGGTGCTTCTCATCGGCCTTCTTGTAGCCCCGCCCTTCGTATGACCCTGGGAATTAAGTAACAAACAAACTTTACCTCTACTATAAAACCTGTTTTGTTATGTACGACATTAATTTTAAACACATCCAGAATCTGATTTATTAAAGGTATTAACTGATTTTAGAGATGGGTTTAATACTGATCGATACATTTCCAATAAACAATTTTTAACGCAAATCGGTGGCACCTTTACGACGATGGCGCTTAGTATGTATGGTACATACCGACTTTTGGCAGCGAGAAGGGTGGCTCGGAGAGGGTCGACAATAGATGATGCAGCACACTTGAATTCACTTTGTCCTTGAAAGGCGGCAAACTGGACATGTACTTTGTGTCTAGTAAACTGTAAACGTAAATTAATATTAATACTAATAATCATTCATTTAATGATTCAGACACAAGTCCATTTGTAATAATTCAATTTCAAAAGCCTTTAAAAACTTAAAACTAAGTTTACATAATTATTTTTTATTCTGTGGCATTAGTATTGACACAATAGAGTTCTACTACTCAAAGACCTATGTCCATATGGTAGGCTAAGAATAAAGGCAAGTTTCCTAACATGAGTTATTTGGCTCTAATATATTTATCGTCTCCTGGAAGCTCTGTATTCAGAGCGACTTTTTTCGGAGGCAGGAAACGTATACGAAAAATTCTGCCAGATAAGGCAGTCTTTGGTGTTTTTGCACCATAACCTGCCTCTAGTAAATTTTAAATATGAGTGATTAGATAGATGAGAAAAGTTTGTTTAATAGAATTGTTGAAAAAAAAATACTATTTAATTGTAATTTGTAATAAAAAGTATTTGATGCTAATGAATGTTTAGTTTATAAACCAAAAACGTGATTTTTTTATTCAATTTACGAATTGTAATCCAGATGTTGTTAGAAGAATACTAAGTTTATTTCATTTTTGTAATAGTATGTCTAATTTTTATGTCTAATTAATTAGGCAGAGATTTTCAAGACTAATAAGTTAAGAAAAAGTGATTTAATTTAAGGTTTACATTTACAATGTTCCTAACTAAAATAAATAACCATGAGTGAGTAAAAGACATAGTTTTATTTTACAGTAATGCTATTCTAATTCTATTAAATTTCAGTCAAAATAGTGCAAGTAGGTATTTTTTTTTGTGCTGAATGTTCGACATCTGAACCGAATTTCGGCCCATCCCTGCTAATAATACATAAAGCACTGTAAACCTTAAAGGTTTGTCTCGGTGCTTAGAGGCACTCGAGCCGCTACACATTATTTAAATAGGTACTTATAAAACCCGTCACCATAGTTACACAATCACACATACACACACAGACACACACCCGACCTACCCACCCAAATTACCGTCTACAATCTATTGCTAAAAGTATGTAGGTACGCAAACATAGTAAGTAAGCGGCGACAATTATAATTACAAGAGTTATAACGTTATAAGTATAGGTATTTTAAGTATAGGTAGTTGTTTTGCTGTTCAGGATAGGCCTCCCTGATATTTTTACAAAGCGCGCGAGTTTGAGCCTTTCTTCTCCACAGCCACAGCGCTCCTGCTATGACTTTGAAATCTTCCCATCTTTGGAATGGATACGTACTAATAAGAACTTGTTAATATTGTTTTTAACACCCGATGCCAAAAGAGGGGAGTTATAAGTTCGACGCCTATCTGTCTGTTGTACCATAGTTTTCAACGAATGGATCAATTGGAGTTCCGGACTCAAATAGTAAAAACGGAACCCTTATGGTTTAACTATATCCATCCGTCTGTACGTCACAGATGATTATCTCAGCAACCTATCAGTTTGAAAGATGGAGTTTGTTACGTTTTCTTTCATGGCTGGACCGATTTCGATGTAATTTGGTATACAGATAGAATATGACCGGGATTAAAACATAGATTACTTTTTACCCGACTGCGCGTAAAAGGGGCGTAATGTTTTTATTGAGAAATCACGCGAAGTCGCGGGTGGTCTATTATCATCATCATCATGATAATAGCCACAAGACGTCTGCAGCTGAACATAGTACAATTTAAAGTTGTGGCCAATTTTAAGTTACGCCTTGTATTGTCTACAACTAGGGAGAATGTAAAGAACACATACTTAGGAAACATGCAATGCGCGAACTCTTTGAAGGAGTAGTAATCATCAGGCAGCGGCTGGAAGAAGTTATTCAGTGTGTGTAACACGTCTAGCACCATGTTGTGGCCGATAACTAACTTCTCCTGAAACAAAAGAACATCAATTACTGTAATAGCGTTATCACACGTGCGATTCGCGAACGTGTTATCAGCGAGACGTTCCATCCACGTGCTCGCCGCATGTAAGTACCGGCCTCGCATCGTGCACGCGCCGTTTCCCCTACAATACGACATACTCGTATAATATATTTTCTTATGTGCAATAATTTTTTTTTTAATACATGTTAGAGACGGAACAATGGGTCACACACCTTAGGAACGTGCCCTACGTGCGTGCAATCACACGAATATTATAAATTCGAAAGTAACGATGAAATTTGGTACATAGATAGATTATGACCCGGACTGGGACATATGCTACTTTTGAGCTGACTGCGCAGAAGGTAGGTATTGTTTTTTATCAACAAACAACGCGTGCGAAACCGCGGGTGGGTGAGCTCGTAAAAGTAAAGAGTTGAGTGTATGAGATAGATCGCGGCTTATACGCTGATGCGCTGATCAAATCGGCTCGTTGTAAACACGCTCAACAATAACAATAGTGTAAAATACTCACAGACTGGCTTATCATTCGAGCCACCTTCGAGAAGCCAACATTGTCCTCCAGATCTTCCCACTCCTTCTCTTTCTTTTGATTCGTGTGGTTTCTTTCGTCGTTCTGTGATTTCATCCTTAACACTTTTAAAACCCTGCAAATAATATCAATAAAAAACATTTAAACACATTTTAAAGAGTAGTTTAGTTGTACATCTATGAGAGAGGAACTATTTGGAGTGTGCTAAGTCAAACGGCTCAATGTGGATTTCAGAGCATGTTAGCTGATCAATCATCAGATACAGCTAGCATGCTCTACCGGTTCACATACAATCTGGTAAAAAACTGTTTGAGTAATTTTAATTGTAAGTGTATATAGAGAGTACTATGGAGCTGACATCACTGTTAAGCGATATAAAGATCCTAAAAAAAGAAAGAGTACCTAGTATAGTTCCTTGTGCAAGGGCTCGCCCGGGAAGTACTACCATCATACCTATTTCTGCCACCAAGCAGCATTACCGTGTTTCAGTTTGAAGGGTATGGTTGCCAGTGGAATTACATACACATGAGTAGTTTCACTTGTATGCCTCAAGTTGATGGATTCAGGGCATGTTTCTGATACACGCACATTAGAAACATGCCGATACACTGGTGAGGGTATACTTTGTTAAAAGCGATGGTTAGCACTTAACATCAGACATAGACAATCATTTATTCACTACATTAGCACACAATATACAATACAGTTACATTTTAAAACAGAACATATATAAAAAAAAAGAAATAATTAAATAGAACTTATAAACGTAAAACATAAACAAAAACACAAGGGAGAACTTGGTAGATACTGTGTACTGCAGTGGTAAATGGGACTCGACTCAGCATTATGCCTGCCGTAATGGAAAGCGCTGATATTCTGTCGAGACCGCTCCATTGAGCCAATAGACCTTGAAAGTATTATGTTGTCAAATGAGAATATTAGGTTTGTGTCATGACATACCATGACACAACATGACATACCTACCATACCATAAATATACAATATATGGTTTAAAATGTCAAAATAGTATATTATGTAAGAAAAATAAATAAAGTCAGAATAAATAAAATCAGGTGGGCCATAAGCTTATTACATCTCCAGTTTGTATAAAAAACACTTGTAGGTATCCATCATCTTCACACCACCTATAGGACATCCACTGAGTTACCAGCTCGCTCTACCCTACCACTGGGGTTTATAATACAAATTAAATAACAAATTATTGCAATTCCCACCACAGAGTCATTGTTGAAGCGGTGGAAATTATCGGGTGGATGCTACTTTCAGAATTGGCTATGGACTGCGATGGATGGAGAGGAGATGGGGAGACCTCTGTCCAGCAATGGGACCGCATTTGTTAAGTTATAATTTACCTATTTTTATTCTCCTGAATATGTGTTTCCAGCATTATCTCTTCCTTGAATCTTATCTTCAGCTCCTGATAGAGCAGAAGGCGTTGGAAGGCATTGCATCGGTCGATCAGCATTTCATCTGTTTTGTCATCATCATCTAGGAACCTCCTCACTTTTTTACTGAAATTACAAAAAAATTATGTCTTTGATAACTTTCTTGGGGCTAGATAGTGCTGTTAAATGTCCAGCATTATTTATTTACAAGATAACTGATAAAAAGTAAGGTTAAATGGTACTGATAAAGGGATGCCATATTATTTTTTCGGGGGAGGAAGTCAGTGTCAGGCCTCGGTGGGGTGTGTCCTGTCAGGGTGCACACTTCTATAAAAAGCTGAGAATACCGATAGCGTACGTCTAGGTGGAGTATGACTACAGACGCACACTGACCAGTCCTAATCACATATGTCCCCGCCATTACTAGAATGCTGCAGCGTTCTAGTGATGGGCTCACATACATCCATCGTTGTGAGCCATCCTCCCTGGGCAATGTTACCGTCCGATCAGAGCTCCCAATTACCACCTCTGGACCGTAATAGCTAAATGTGAAGGGCAAAAAGCGAACCTTCGGCGCTTTAACCGAATACCTGACTAGGGGAAATCAACCCCGAGGAAAAAAAAAAATAACCAACCATGGCAGCAAAACAAAAAGACACATTACCCCAGGAGGGTACCGGCTTTGCCGGAGAATCCCTCCCTGAGCCCAGCTCAGGCTGCCCCTCGTACTCTGGGGGGGGCGAAGTTTTGCCACAAATGGATCTGATGAGAGAAGTAACTGAGAAGAGTGGAGGGGGAACCGACAAGCCCAAACAAAGAACGACATTTATTCAGCAGACATTCCACAAAAGCATGTTTATTAAAACACGCTCTAGTTCTGTCGGCGCGTTACCGAAGAACACCACTGCACCACAAACACCTGAACTGACTCAGGAAGAAGAAAAAGAAGTTGTCCTATCCCAGACGACAGAAACCAACCTTGAAAAGGTCCAAATATCCTCAACGAAACGAAAACGGATTGGAAACAGCCCAACACAAGCAGATCATGCTAAGAAAAAAACAAACAACATAGCTTATGCAGTCCCAACACAGAACCAGTTTGACATTCTGGATGACACTATTGAGGACTCTACTCAAAATAAACCAACCGGAAAAGATCCCAAACCCCCGCCAATATTTATTGACAAAGTCACTAACATACGCCCATTAACCAAACTACTTGGCGAAACGGTAGAAGGTCTATTCGAAATGAAAATTCTACAAAATAGCCAAGTAAAAATTCAACCTACTTCTACAGAAGCATACAGGAAAATTATTAAAGAACTAGACGCTAAGGGCACCGAATATTATACCTACAAACCTAAACAAGAAAGGAGCTTCAGAGTCATCCTTAAACACATGCATCCGTCAACAGAGGCTGAAGACATTAAAGAGGCCCTTGCCGAGCTCGATCATGAAGTCACAAATATTTGGAACATAAAACAAACCACCACTAAAAATGCGTTACATATGTTCGTGATAGAACTCAAACAAAATACAAACAACAAAGACATTTACAAAATTAATAACCTACTCTACTGTCGTATTAAGTTTGAGCCCCCAAGACCAAAACGGACTATACCACAGTGTGCCAACTGCATGACTTATGGGCATACCAAAAGTTACTGTCGTCGACAACCAAAATGCATCAAATGTGCCGGCAATCATGCCTCTTCCGACTGCACGCGTAAAGAAAGATCCGAAGACGTGAAATGCGCTCTATGTAACGGCAATCACCCTGCAAACTACAAAGGTTGCACAATATATAAGGAACTACAGAAGCATAAATATCCGCCACTACGAATCAAACCAACACAAAGCAATAACCAAATCAGCCGAAATCTACAACCACGACTACTAAACCACAATCAAAATCAAAACTACGCAGATGTTGTTCGGAACACTCCGACCCAAACCAAACCAAAAATAGCTCCTGCGGCTCCACAAAGATCCCCACAATCTATTCCAGAACCCGTTTTTAACCAAGCACAGAAACTAACAAGCGAAAAGCTACCACAAGCCAAATCAACTATAAGAGAAGAACAGTTAACTTCCAAGCAAACAACAAGCGCAAAGCAAACACAACAAGCAACATGCGAAAAAAACAATGACTTTAAAGATCTCATGGACATGTTTAGACAAATGATGTTACAGATGAATCATGCACTCGAGGTAAAAAATTTCCTTCATACACATAATGTCGACTTCATGTTAGTGTCTGAGGCGCACTTCACCAATAAAAGCTATCTTAACGTCCCAAAATACAAGCTCTATAGCACAAACCATCCAGACGGGACGGCTCATGCAGGCTCCGCATTGCTTGTCAAGGAAAGCATAAAACACTATGTCACTAATTCATATTGCAGCGATGAAATTCAAGCCACAAATATCACTATCGAAAGCCTGATCGGTCCTGTGACTGTATCCGCCTTATACATTCCTCCAAAGCACAATCTTAAAAGTGAAACATACACTGCCTTCTTCAAAACTCTAGGCCAGAAATTTATAGCTGGTGGTGACTACAACGCGAAGCACATGGACTGGGACTCAAGAATCACAACAACTAAGGGTCGAGAACTTCTAAAAGCTGGACAGGAACTTAACCTCAAAGTCACATCTACCGGTGAACCAACATACTGGCCGACCGCGACCAATAAGAAACCTGACTTAGTAGATTTCTTCGTAACTAAAGGACTACCTACATCCTCTTTGCACTGTCGTTCCAGCTATGATTTATCATCAGACCATACCGCGGTCCTAGCGGAATTGTACAATGAAGCCATAATGGTAGAGAGACCATGTAAACTTCATACTATAAAAACGGATTGGGAATACTTTCGCGAACTGCTTGAAGACTCGGTAGATACCCAAATCCCACTAAAATCAGATGAAGATATAACAGATGCGGTTGAAAAATTTAACGGTTACGTCCAAACAGCAGCTTGGCAGGCTACTCCTAAAACATCTGACTATACTGATTATATCCCCACATATCCCCAAGTTGTAATGGACTTAATCCAGAAAAAAAGACAAGCGAGGAAAAAATGGCAAACAACTAGATATAACAGTGATAAGAACGCCTTAAACAAGCTAGTAAAAAAAACTAAAAAACTGCTTGAAAATATCGCAAATCAAAATACGGAGAAACGCCTGGCCCGCTTAGATGCTACGGCTGCCACAGACTACTCCCTATGGAAAACCACAAAAGAACTCAAAAGATCTGTCTCATTTCAGTCGCCTTTGCGCAGAAATGAAAGAACATGGGCCAAATCAAACGCTGACAAGGCGGTATTGTTTGCGGAACACCTGTCGAAAGTCTTTACCCCACACCCAGACACAGGATCATCAAAACTAGATGAAATAAAGGCAAACTTGTCTGCAGCTCACCAATTGGCGCCTCCTATTAAGAAGTTCACTAAAAGCGAAGTACACTCTGCTATCAAAAAACTTAAGCTCAATAAAGCCCCCGGTTATGACCTGATTACTGCAAAAGTTATGAAAGAACTACCGGACACAGGCATCACATTTTTAACCCAAATCTTCAACGCTATTCTGCGACGTGAATTTATACCCTCACAATGGAAGGTAGCAGAAATTATCTTAGTACACAAACCAGGCAAGGACCCTGAAAATGTTGCCTCTTATCGTCCAATAAGCTTGCTCCCAATAGCCTCCAAAGTCATGGAAATTTTGTTCATGAAAAGACTAATGCCAGAAATAACATTAACTCAACTTATTCCCTCACATCAGTTTGGCTTCCGTGCAGCCCATGGTACAATTGAGCAAGTTCATCGCTTAGTTGCCGAGATAAACGATGCGTTCGAGCACAATAAATACAGCTCTGCTGTCTTCTTAGATATTTCTCAGGCGTTCGATCGTGTATGGCACGACGGCTTGTTGTATAAGTTAATGAAAACTCTTCCCATAAACCATTACTTATGGATAAAATCATACCTTCATCAGCGGCACTTCTATGTAAAACTTGGAGAGTACAGAACTGCACTCTATGATATACAAGCTGGTGTCCCCCAGGGCAGCGTCATGGGCCCAGTCTTGTACCTCATATACACGTTTGACTTGCCAACGACAACAGATGGCGTACTTGTGGGAACATTCGCAGACGACACAGCGCTGGTTGCAACCCATGATAGCCCAATTATTGCTTCGAAGATGCTCCAAAGAAGCCTAGACGAAGTCTCAACTTGGCTCAAAGACTGGCGCATTAGGGCAAACGAATCAAAGTCAGTGCATGTTACCTTTGCTCTCAGACATAGCTCGTGCCCCGCAGTCAAACTAAACGATGTCCAAATACCTCAGAGCGAAGACGTACGCTACCTGGGCATACATTTAGATAGACGCCTTACATGGAAGAAGCATATCTTTACCAAACGAAAGTCACTTGGCCTTCAATTAAGGAAACTGTATTGGCTTATGCAACGTAAATCAAAACTGACCCTGGATAACAAACTCCTCCTTTACAAATGCATCCAAAAACCCGTATGGTCTTACGGAGCCGAGCTGTGGGGTACAGCAGCGAACTCAAACTTGGAAATCTTCCAACGTTTCCAATCCAAAATGCTACGCATGATAACGAACGCACCATGGTACATCACTAACATCCAATTGCATCGCGACCTAGAAGTGACAACGGTGAAACAAGAAGTAGCTAAAAAACTGAAATCTTACACTAAAGGACTGGAGAATCACCCAAATGAGCTTGCTAATGAGCTAATGAAAAAAACCACAATCTTTAGTAGATTAAAGAGGACAGCCCCTCAAGACCTCATATAGCACCTAATGGAATGGAATGGAAAAATGGAAGTGCCACTGGGCTTATTCCATACATGCCCAACGCGAACTATTCCCCAAACTCTGGCTCAATGCCCTGATGGGCAGATTGCAAGAAATAAGGAGACTAAAAAAAAAAAAAAAAAATATTATTTTTTCAAACATCTGTCAAGAAAATCTTACCATGTTTCCTCTATGATATTTTTGTGTTCCTCAGGTATAGGGATTATATCTTTCTCTTTTACAGATTTCTGCCTCTCTTTGAGCTGTTCACGAAGTTTTGTTTCCGCTGGCTCTGTCATGTATGATATACCTAAAAAATGATATTAATTATAATCTATATCTAATCAACAGTCAGGTTAGTTACACCATTTATAACTCAAGAACGGCTGGACCGATTTTGATGATCTTTGATTTGTTGGATTTCTCTTCATCCTAAATAGCAGAATAATTATTAAAATATCGAAAAAATTCATGCATAAAAAAATTATGAAGAAAATAAATTTTCTCACGTCAGCCTCAGACATGCATATGTCAGTCATATGAATGTCAAGGCGGTACGAAGTTCGGCAGGTCAGCTAGTATGTGGTAAAATCTACATCCTTCTTTGACTCCCTCTCAACTCAACTCAACAATTGAGAGATATATCAATTGAAAATCGATGGTGTTTTATTTCCTAGTACTTAACTAATCAAACTAACTTTTACAGTGTTACTTACCATCACGTATCATCTTATTGAAGTCAAACCCTTGAGCTATCAAGAAATCCAAGCTCGAACTTTGACACAAAAAGATTTTCTCCGGGCCAGGCTTCCCCCGAGGAAACAAATAGAAATTATATGCATCATTCATGTAATGCTTCTTTTCCTCGTCCCAGTAAAACGCACAGAGCCCAAATTGTATTATTAAAAACTCAGTAGCTCCATTCAACAAGCATTTGTAGTAGTCTCTAGGCAAATCGAATATAGATACGTCTCGCCCGTTCATAAGCCCCGTGAACTCAGCATCGATCACCAAAAAGTCCGCCTTTTTAATAGCAGCACTTATTTGGGGCAAAGTCTCTTTGAAATCTGGAAATTAGACACATTTTATTGGGACAATGCATGGCGATATTGGTATCCTACAACGAAACAGAAAAAACTTACTCTGCCGAACAATTTCCATGGTAATAAATTGTCAAAATCACTCTCATTCGTTTAAAACATAATCTTATACACATTAAGTTTGTAAATTATCTACAATTATAAAAATATTATTAAAAACACACAAAAGAATACAACACGCGCGCAGCCGCACGGCAAGCAGTGTTGCCAACTGCTATTGTATTTTTTTTTTCTAATAAGTTGCAACCGATTCCTCTAATAGGCGTGAGGAACATTCCAGCCTAGTAGGTTCACGGTACGGATAAATGGAAAATCAAGCTAAAATGGGTTTAAAGTTATACGCGACGCGAGTTTATCTGATACCAGCAACCACGTGTTAAATGTTATTATTACTATCAAGCAAATAAATACAATATATTAATATATATATATATATAAATATGTTAGTAATCTATAATTTAATATCATAATGAGCTATAAATTTTGTAAGGGCACATATAGCGTTTTTATTTTGTAGTGATAAAAGGGAAGTTAAGTTAGATGGAAGAGGAGCTTTACAATAAACTAAAATATCATATAGGGAAGGTGAGGAGTATCTGGGGCAGTTGTACAGTATAATACCATTAATTAAATACATTAATAAATAGACCCTTCATCAAGACCACATTCACAAAGTGATGAGTCTCTCACTCTTATATTTCGGAGGTGAACCGATGAGGAGCAATGTCGAATTCGCATCCTACAAATTGTGGAAGTAATTTTCTTAGTAGCTATAATTTTTGCAAAGCAAGGTCTGAAAGAAATGAACGGCTGAATCTGATATAGATGATTACCTTTTGTGCGTCCTGTACTCTTCCAGTGGGAGTTCCAGGATTTTCTAAACTTTGCTTAGCAATAGAAATAATGTCATGGGGGTATGTGGTAAAATTACGTTTACTACTATGAACAACTGCAAATAGCTAAACTGTCCACCCGCTTATTACCCATAATACCTATATGGCCAAGTATCCATGCCAATGTGACACTCAAATTATCATCATGGCAAAGTCTAAGGAAATGTTTGATAGTCTAAGAAATAGGACAGGAGGAGGCTGATTTGCCAAAAGGGTTTGCTATTAATAGCTGCAGACTGCTTTTGGAATCTGAAGTAATTACAGAATCAGGGATATAATTGTTTCTGATAAATTTAATGCATTCTAAGATAGCTAGGCTTTCGTCAGAACAATTTGAACAAAAATGCGGATATTTAAATAGTAGAGATAGTTTAGATATTAGAGTTGGAATGTAAAAAAGTGGCTCCCAAGCACCCAAGAAGGTCAGTCTTGGATGCATCAGTGAAAAATAAATCTGAGTTACCCCAGAGGTCTGCTACTACTTTACTAACTTCGAAATTTGCCTAACATCAGTTTGGAAAATTTTGGATCTGAAAACATACATAAAAAGAGGGTGAACTGAAAATATATTCACTTTAAATCTGACGCTATCAAGCTTTCTGTAGCTCTTGACTAAGGGGGATAAACGCTTATGTCTCCAGAATGGCTTAGATTGGGTGTAAGCATCTAACAATTTAAGTTTAGGAATTAAAGGGTGATTTGCAAAAACACTATTTTTAAAAATAAACCTATCTGCAAGGTATTGTCGCCTAAGATTCAGTGGGGGATCTGAGCATTCGACTTGAAGAGCATTTATAGGTGTGGATTTCATAGCCCCAATGATTATTCTGAGCGCTTTAGAGTGACATACATCAAGTTTTTTAATAGGAGCTTTATTTCCAGGGATTAACACATAAGAACCAAAATCTACGTGGCTCCTTACTATGGCATTATATAAAATTCTAAGTGATAATGGGTGGGCACCCCACCAAACTCTGGCCGGACATCTCATAATGTTGATACCACGTTCACTTTTACCCAACATATGATTAACATGAGCCAAAACATTCAATTTAGAGTCAAAAAATTTGCCAAGGAATTTAACTTTATTATCTACTGGTATAATTGAGTCATTAGAGGAAATATTAATATTGGGAATTTTTCGTTTTCCTAGAGAAAATACAGATACTATTTATAGATGCTGAAAGGGAAAGAGAATTAGAGTATAACCAGGTGGACAGAATGGCAATGCCTTCTTCCACCCTACCCGCTACTTCCGTAATAGAAGAATCAGCTGTGTAGACAAGTAAGTCATCTGCATATTGAAGAATTCTGGACACTGTTGTTAAAGACCGCTCTATATTATATTATTATATTATATAAAGCTCGATTACCACTGACTGACTGACTGACTGACTCATTGACATGTTTGTTCTCCCAGATGCCACCTCGTAGGGTGAAAATGTTTGGTGGGATCGTATAGAGGGAGTTCCGATGAGTTGGGAATAAATCCTAAAGTACCCCTTTTGTCTCCCATTCGCTCCCAACCACCTCGTATCTCGGAAAGTATAGGTCTTACAGCGTTGGGGCAAAAACTAATGTTGCAGAGGACATTTTTTTATATCCGGATCAATGAAAAAAAAATTGTCTTTCATACAAAAAAAAAATTGTCCCATACAAAATATTTCTGTATGAATACCGTAAACCGTATATTTCGTTTGCCGTAATTTTCATACTGTTTTTGTAGGGAGCCCATGGCTTGTGTGTACTATAAAATTACTGTAAATTTGCTTGATTCTATATAATGGTGGTGGAAGGGCATGAGATAACTTTCATAGTTTTTGCAAAGGTCATCATCATCAGTTTGGAACATCCAATTTTTTTTTTTTTAGTAGGCAACGTTCATCATGTTTATTTTGGAACATCCACATTTTTTTAATTATGCCTCATCCAAAATGATCACTTTGGAACGTCAATTTTTTTTATTATGCAACATCCACTGTGATCATTTTGGAACACCAATTTTTTTTTAATTATGCCTTATCCACAATGATCACTTTGGAACGTCAATTATTTTATTTTTTTTATTATGCATCATCCACTGTGATCATTTTGGAACATCATTTTTTTTTCAATTATGCCTCATCCACTATGATCACTTTGGAACGTCAATTTTTTTTTATTATGCAACATCCACTGTAATATTTTGGTACATCATTTTTTTTAATTATGCCTCATCCACAATGATCACTTTGGAACGTCAATTTTTTTTTATTATGCAACATCCACTGTGATCATTTTGGTACATCATTTTTTTTAATTATGCCTCATCCACAATGATCACTTTGGAACGTCAATTTTTTTTTATTATGCAACATCCACTGTGATCATTTTGGTACATCATTTTTTTTAATTATGCCTCATCCACAATGATCACTTTGGAACGTCAATTATTTTATTTTTTTTATTATGCATCATCCACTGTGATCATTTTGGAACATCATTTTTTTTTCAATTATGCCTTATCCACTATGATCACTTTGGAACGTCAATTTTTTTTTGTTATGCAACATCCACTGTAATATTTTGGTACATCATTTTTTTTAATTATGCCTCATCCACAATGATCACTTTGGAACGTCAATTTTTTTTATTATGCAACATCCACTGTGATCATTTTGGTACATCATTTTTTTTAATTATGCCTCATCCACAATGATCACTTTGGAACGTCAATTTTTTTTTTATTATGCAACATCCACTGTGATCATTTTGGTACATCATTTTTTTTAATTATGCCTCATCCACAATGATCACTTTGGAACGTCAATTATTTTTTTTTTATTATGCAACACATAATTTTTTTTAATTATGCCTCATCCACAATGATCACTTTGGAACGTCAATTTTTTTTTTATTATGCAACATCCACTGTAATATTTTGTTACATCATTTTTTTTAATTATTCCTCATCCACAATGATCACTTTGGAATGTCAATTTTTTTTTTATTATGCAACATCCACTGTGATCATTTTGGTACATCATTTTTTTTAATTATGCCTCATCCACAATGATCACTTTGGAACGTCAATTTTTTTATTTTTTATTATGCAACATCCACTGTGATCATTTTGGTACATCATTTTTTTTAATTATGCCTCATCCACAATGATCACTTTGGAACGTCAATTTTTTTTTTTTATTATGCAACATCCACTGTGATCATTTTGGTACATCATTTTTTTTAATTATGCCTCATCCACAATGATCACTTTGGAACGTCAATTATTATTATTTTTTTTGTATTATGCAACATCCACTGTGATCATTTTGGTACATCATTTTTTTTAATTATGCCTCATCCACAATGATCACTTTGGAACGTCAATTTTTTTTTTTATTATGCAACATCCACTGTAATCATTTTGGTACATCATTTTTTTTAATTATGCCTCATCCACGATGATCATTTTGGAACGTCAATTTTATTTTATTATGCGACATCAACTATTCGAATATTCTCTTTGATTGCTTGTTACACTTCGTCATCCTCTTTTATTGTTTCTTCCGCCTCCACATCTTCTATTTTTGCATGTTCCACTTCGTTATCCTTTTAAAATGCTTCTTCTACTTCATATCCTCTTTAATTGCTTCAGTTACTTCATTATGCGCTCTACAAAATTGTGGTGTTTCATACAAAACTTCAATCGCTCATATCTTCTAAACGGGAAGAGATAGCCCTAGCAAACTTGTACAAAATATTGGTATAAACTTTTGGTGGAACCGTTTTTTTATTGTCATCCTTGACATCCTTTTTGAATGCTTCTCTCACTTCGTCATCTTCTTTGAATGTTTTTTCCACTTCGACATCATCTTTGACTGCTTCTTTAACTTCGAAATCCTCTTTGATTGCTTCTCCCACTTCGATATCGTCTTTGACTGCTTCTTCCATTTCGATATCGTCTTTGATTGCTTTTTCACTTCGTCATCTTCTTTGAATGCTTCTACCACCTTGGTATCCTCTTTGATTGCTTACTCAACTTCAATTTCCTCTTTGATTGTTTCTGCCACTTCGATATCCTATTTGATTGCTTCTTCCACTTCAACATTCTCTTTGATAGTTTCTTCCACTTCGATATCCAATCAACAAATTTATGATTTTTCTTACAAAACTTTAATCGCTCGTATCTTCTAAACGGGAAGAGATAGCACTAGCAAACTTTGACAAAATATTAGTACAAATTTTTGATCATTATCATTTTACAACATACATTTATATTATGCAACGTCAATCCTGATCATTTTGGAACGTCCAGATTTTTTTTATGCAACGTTCATCATGATCTTTTTTGCAACGTTAAATTTTTTTTATACAACTATTATCATGATCATTTTGGAACATCCAATTTTTTTCTCTTTGATTGCTTGTTCCACTTCGATATCCTCTTTGATTGCTTCTTCCACATTGATATCCTATTTGATTGCTTCTTTAACTTTGATATTCTCTACGATTGCTTGTTCCACTTCGATATCCTCTTTTCTTCTTCATCTTCAATATCCATTGGATTGCTTCTTCATCTTTGATATCCTCTTTGATGGCATTTTCACTTCGGTATCCTCTGTAAGGGCTCCTTCCTCTTTGATTTCCGTTTGATTGCTTCTTGCACTGCAATATTTTCTTTGATTGCGTCTTCATATTCGATATCGTTTTTGATTGCATTTTTACTTCGATATCCTGTGATGGCTTCTTCCACTATGATATCCTCTTTGATTGCTTCTTCCACTTCGATATCCGCTTTGATTGCTTGTTCCATTTTGATATCGTCTTTGACTATTTCTTTCACTTCGATATCGTCTTTGATTGCTTTTTTCACTTCGTCATCCGCTTTGAATACATCTACCAACTCGGTATCCTCTTTGATTCCTTAGTCAACTTCAATTTCCTCTTTGATTGTTTTTGCTACTTCGATATCCTATTTGATTGCTTCTCCCACTTCAATATCCTCTTTGTTTACTCCTTCCACTTCGATATCATCTTCGATTTCCTTTTGATTGTTTCTTGCACTGCATTATTCTCTTTGATTGCGCCTTTATCTTCGATATCGTCTTTGATAGCATTTTCACTTCGATATTCTCTGTGATGGCTTCTTCCTCTTCGATACCCTCTTTGATTGCTTCTTCCACTTCGATGTCCTCTTTGATTGTTTCTTCCGCCTCGACATCTTCTATTTTTGCATGTTCCACTTCGTTATCCCTTTAAAATGCTTCTTCTACTTTCATATCCTCTTTAATTGCTTCAGTTACTTCATTATGCTCTCTACAAAATTGTGGTCTTTCATACAAAAGTTCAATCGCTCGTATCTTCTAAACGGGAAGAGATAGCCCTAGCAAACTTGTACAAAATATTGGTATAAATTTTTGGTGCAACTGTTTTTTTATTGTCATCCTTGACATCCTTTTTGAATGCTTCTCTCACTTCGTCATCTTCTTTGAATGTTTTTTCCACTTCGACATCATCTTTGACTGCTTCTTTAACTTCGATATCCTCTTTGATTGCTTCTCCCACTTCGATATCGTCTTTGACTGCTTCTTCCATTTCGATATCGTCTTTGATTGCTTTTTTCACTTCGTCATCTTCTTTGAATGCTTCTACCACCTCGGTATCCTCTTTGATTGCTTACTCAACTTCAATTTCCTCTTTGATTGTTTCTCCCTCTTCGATATCGTCTTTGACTGCTTCTTCCATTTCGATATCGTCTTTGATTGCTTTTTTCACTTCGTCATCTTCTTTGAATGCTTCTACCGCCTCGGTATCCTCTTTGATTGCTTACTCAACTTCAATTTCCTCTTTGATTGTTTCTGCCACTTCGATATCCTATTTGATTGCTTCTTCCACTTCAACATTCTCTTTGATAGTTTCTTCCACTTCGATATCCAATCAACAAATTTATGATTTTTCTTACAAAACTTTAATCGCTCGTATCTTCTAAACGGGAAGAGATAGCACTAGCAAACTTTGACAAAATATTAGTACAAATTTTTGATCATTATCATTTTGCAACATACATTTATATTATGCAACGTCAATCATGATAATTTTGGAACGTCCAGATTTTTTTTATGCAACGTTCATCATGATCTTTTTTGCAACGTTCAATTTTTTTTATACAACCATTATCATGATCATTTTGGAACATCCAATTTTTTTCTCTTTGATTGCTTGTTCCACTTCGATATCCTCTTTGATTGCTTCTTCCACATTGGTATCCTCTTTGATTGCTTCTTTAACTTTGATATCCTCTACGATTGCTTGTTCCGCTTCGATATCCTCTTTTATTCCTTCTTCATCTTCAATATCCATTGGATTGCTTCTTCCACTTCGATATCGTCTTTGATTGCTTTTTTTACTTCGTCATCCTCTTAGAATGCTTCTACCACCTTGGTATCCTCTTTGATTTCTTCCTCAACTTTAATTTCCTCTTTGATTGTTTCTGCTACTTCGATATCCTATTTGATTGCTTCTTTCACTTCAATATCCTCTTTGATTGCTTCTTCCACTTCGATATCATCTTTGATTGCTGCTTCCACTTGGAAATCCTCTTTGATTTGATTGCTTCTTCCATTTTGATATCGTCTTTGACTGCTTCTTACACATGGATATCCTCTTTGATGGCTTTTAACAGCTCGATATCCTCTTTAATTACTTCTTCGACTAAAAGAAAAACACGCGAGCTGCGAGCAGCTCGCGCACAACGCAACCTCTAGTTATATTATATAAAGCTCGATTACCACTCACTGACTGACTGACTGACTGACTCATTGACATGTTTGTTCTCCCAGATGCCCCCTCGTAGGGTGAAAATGTTTGGTGCCATCGTATAGAGGGAGTTCCGATGAGTTGGGAATAAATCCTAAAGTACCCCTTTTGTCCCCCATTCGCTCCCATCGACATCGTATCTCGGAAAGTATAGGTCTTAGAGCGTTGGTGCAAAAACTAATGTTGCAGAGGACATTTTTTTATATCCGGTTCCATGAAAAAAAAATTGTCTTTCATACAAAAAAAAAATTGTCCCATACAAAATATTTCTGTATGAATACCGTAAACCGTATATTTCGTTTGCCGTAATTTTCATACTGTTTTTGTAGGGAGCCCACGGCTTGTGTGTACTATAAAATTACTGTAAATTTGCTTGATTCTATATAATGGTGGTGGAGGGACATGAGATAACTTTCATAGTTTTTGCAAAGGTCATCATCATCATTTTGGAACATCCCATTTTTTTTTTTTTTTTTTTAGTATGCAACGTTCATCATGTTTATTTTGGAACATCCACATTTTTTTAATTATGCCTCATCCACAATGATCACTTTGGAACGTCAATTTTTTTTTTTTTTTTATTATGCAACATCCACTGTGATATTTTGGTACATCATTTTTTTTAATTATGCCTCATCCACAATGATCACTTTGGAACGTCAATTATTATTTTTTTTTTTATTATGCAACATCCACTGTGATATTTTGGTACATCATTTTTTTTAATTATGCCTCATCCACAGTGATCACTTTGGAACGTCAATTTTTTTTTTTTTATTATGCAACATCCACTATGATCATTTTGGTACATCATTTTTTAATTACGCCTCATCCACAATGATCACTTTGGAACGTCAATTATTTTTTATTTTTTTATTATGCATCATCCACTGTGATCATTTTGGAACATCATTTTTTTTCAATTATGCCTCATCCACAATGATCACTTTGGAACGTCAATTATTATTTTTTTTATTATGCAACATCCACTGTGATCATTTTGGTACATCATTTTTTTAATTACGCCTCATCCACAATGATCACTTTGGAACGTCAATTATTTTTTATTATGCAACATCCACTGTGATCATTTTGGAACATCATTTTTTTTAATTATGCCTCATCCACAATGATCACTTTGGAACGTCAATTATTGTTATTTTTTTTGTATTATGCATCATCCACTGTGATCATTTTGGAACATCATTTTTTTTAAATTATGCCTCATCCACATGATCATTTTGGAACGTCATTTTTTTTTTATTATGCAACATCCACAATGATCACTTTTGGAACGTCAATTTTTTTTTTATTATGCTACATCCACTGTGATCATTTTGGAACATCAATTTTTTTTTATTTATGCCTCATCCACTATGATCATTTTGGAACGTCAATTTTTTTTTATTATGCGACATCCACTATTCGAATATTCTCTTTGATTGCTTGTTACACTTCGTCATCCTCTTTTATTGTTTCTTCCGCCTCCACATATTCTATTTTTGCATGTTCCACTTCGTTATCCTTTTAAAATGCTTCTTCTACTTCATATCCTCTTTAATTGCTTCAGTTACTTCATTATGCGCTCTACAAAATTGTGGTGTTTCATACAAAACTTCAATCGCTCATATCTTCTAAGCGGGAAGAGATAGCCCTAGCAAACTTGTACAAAATATTGGTATAAACTTTTGGTGGAACTGTTTTTTTATTGTCATCCTTGACATCCTTTTTGAATGCTTCTCTCACTTCGTCATCTTCTTTGAATGTTTTTTCCACTTCGACATCATCTTTGACTGCTTCTTTAACTTCGATATCCTCTTTGATTGCTTCTCCCACTTCGATATCGTCTTTGACTGCTTCTTCCATTTCGATATCGTCTTTGATTGCTTTTTCACTTCGTCATCTTCTTTGAATGCTTCTACCACCTTGGTATCCTCTTTGATTGCTTACTCAACTTCAATTTCCTCTTTGATTGTTTCTGCCACTTCGATATCCTATTTGATTGCTTCTTCCACTTCAACATTCTCTTTGACAGTTTCTTCCACTTCGATATCCAATCAACAAATTTATGATTTTTCTTACAAAACTTTAATCGCTCGTATCTTCTAAACGGGAAGAGATAGCACTAGCAAACTTTGACAAAATATTAGTACAAATTTTTGATCATTATCATTTTACAACATACATTTATATTATGCAACGTCAATCCTGATCATTTTGGAACGTCCAGATTTTTTTTATGCAACGTTCATCATGATCTTTTTTGCAACGTTAAATTTTTTTTATACAACTATTATCATGATCATTTTGGAACATCCAATTTTTTTCTCTTTGATTGCTTGTTCCACTTCGATATCCTCTTTGATTGCTTCTTCTACATTGATATCCTATTTGATTGCTTCTTTAACTTTGGTATCCTCTACGATTGCTTGTTCCACTTCGATATCCTCTTTTATTCCTTCTTCATCTTCAATATCCATTGGATTGCTTCTTCATCTTTGATATCCTCTTTGATGGCATTTTCACTTCGGTATCCTCTGTAAGGGCTCCTTCCTCTTTGATTTCCGTTTGATTGCTTCTTGCACTGCAATATTTTCTTTGATTGCGTCTTCATATTCGATATCGTTTTTGATTGCATTTTTACTTCGATATCCTGTGATGGCTTCTTCCACTTTGATATCCTCTTTGATTGCTTCTTCCACTTCGATATCCGCTTTGATTGCTTGTTCCATTTTGATATCGTCGTTGACTATTTCTTTCACTTCGATATCGTCTTTGATTGCTTTTTTCACTTCGTCATCCTCTTTGAATACTTCTACCAACTCGGTATCCTCTTTGATTCCTTAGTCAACTTCAATTTTCTCTTTGATTGTTTTTGCTACTTCGATATCCTATTTGATTGCTTCTCCCACTTCAATATCCTCTTTGTTTACTCCTTCCACTTCGATATCATCTTCGATTTCCTTTTGATTGCTTCTTGCACTGCATTATTCTCTTTGATTGCGTCTTCATCTTCGATATCGTCTTTGATAGCATTTTCACTTCGATATCCTCTGTGATGGCTTCTTCCACTTCGATACCCTCTTTGATTGCTTCTTCCACTTCGATATCCTCTTTGATTGTTTCTTCCGCCTCGACATCTTCTATTTTTGCATGTTCCACTTCGTTATCCCTTTAAAATGCTTCTTCCACTTTCATATCCTCTTTAATTGCTTCAGTTACTTCATTATGCTCTCTACAAAATTGTGGTCTTTCATACAAAACTTCAATCGCTCGTATCTTCTAAACGGGAAGAGATAGCCCTAGCAAACTTGTACAAAATATTGGTATAAATTTTTGGTGGAACTGTTTTTTTATTGTCATCCTTGACATCCTTTTTGAATGCTTCTCTCACTTCGTCATCTTCTTTGAATGTTTTTTCCACTTCGACATCATCTTTGACTGCTTCTTTAACTTCGATATCCTCTTTGATTGCTTCTCCCACTTCGATATCGTCTTTGACTGCTTCTTCCATTTCGATATCGTCTTTGATTGCTTTTTCACTTCGTCATCTTCTTTGAATGCTTCTACCACCTTGGTATCCTCTTTGATTGCTTACTCAACTTCAATTTCCGCTTTGATTGTTTCTGCCACTTCGATATCCTATTTGATTGCTTCTTCCACTTCAACATTCTCTTTGATAGTTTCTTCCACTTCGATATCCAATCAACAAATTTATGATTTTTCTTACAAAACTTTAATCGCTCGTATCTTCTAAACGGGAAGAGATAGCACTAGCAAACTTTGACAAAATATTAGTACAAATTTTTGATCATTATCATTTTACAACATACATTTATATTATGCAACGTCAATCCTGATCATTTTGGAACGTCCAGATTTTTTTATGCAACGTTCATCATGATCTTTTTTGCAAAGTTAAATTTTTTTATACAACTATTATCATGATCATTTTGGAACATCCAATTTTTTTCTCTTTGATTGCTTGTTCCACTTCGATATCCTCTTTGATTGCTTCTTCCACATTGGTATCCTCTTTGATTGCTTCTTTAACTTTGATATCCTCTACGATTGCTTGTTCCGCTTCGATATCCTCTTTTATTCCTTCTTCATCTTCAATATCCATTGGATTGCTTCTTCCACTTCGATATCGTCTTTGATTGCTTTTTTTACTTCGTCATCCTCTTAGAATGCTTCTACCACCTTGGTATCCTCTTTGATTTCTTCCTCAACTTTAATTTCCTCTTTGATTGTTTCTGCTACTTCGATATCCTATTTGATTGCTTCTTTCACTTCAATATCCTTTTTGATTGCTTCTTCCACTTCGATATCATCTTTGATTGCTGCTTCCACTTGGAAATCCTCTTTGATTTGATTGCTTCTTCCATTTCGATATCGTCTTTGACTGCTTCTTACACATGGATATCCTCTTTGATGGCTTTTAACAGCTCGATATCGTCTTTAATTACTTCTTCGACTAAAAGAAAAACACGCGAGCTGCGAGCAGCTCGCGCACAACGCAACCTCTAGTTATTATATTATATAAAGCTCGATTACCACTGACTGACTGACTGATTGACTCATTGACATGTTTGTTCTCCCAGATGCCACCTTGTAGGGTGAAAATGTTTGGTGGGATCGTATAGAGGAAGTTCCGATGAGTTGGGAATAAATCCTAAAGTACCCCTTTTGTCCCCCATTCGCTCACATCGACCTCGTATCTCGGAAAGTATAGGTCTTAGAGAGTTGGTGCAAAAACTAATGTTGCAGAGGACATTTTTTTATATCCGGTTCCATGAAAAAAAAATTGTCTTTCATACAAAAAAAAAATTGTCCAATACAAAATATTTCTGTATGAATACCGTAAACCGTATATTTCGTTTGCCGTAATTTTCATACTGTTTTTGTAGGAAGCCCATGGCTTGTGTGTACTATAAAATTACTGTAAATTTGCTTGATTCTATATAATGGTGGTGGAAGGGCATGAGACAACTTTCATAGTTTTTGCAAAGGTCATCATCATCATTTTGGAACATCCAATTTTTTTTTTTTTTTTTTAGTATGCAACGTTCATCATGTTTATTTTGGAACATCCACATTTTTTTAATTATGCCTCATCCACAATGATCACTTTGGAACGTCAATTATTTTTTTTTTATTATGCAACATCCACTGTGATCATTTTGGTACATCATTTTTTTTAATTATGCCTCATCCACAATGATCACTTTGGAACGTCAATTATTTTTTTTTATTATGCATCATCCACTGTGATATTTTGGTACATCAATTTTTTTTAATTATGCCTCATCCACAATTATCACTTTTGGAACGTCATTTTTTTTTTATTATGCAAAATCCTTTGTGATCATTTTGGAAAATCAATTTTTTTTTAATTATGCCTCATCCACAATGATCATTTTGGAACGTCATTTTTTTTTTATTATGCAAAATCCTTTGTGATCATTTTGGAAAATCAATTTTTTTTTAATTATGCCTCATCCACAATGATCACTTTTGGAACGTCAGTTTTTTTTTTACTATGCAAAATCCTTTGTGATCATTTTGGAACATCATTTTGTTTTAAATTATGCCTCATCCACAATGATCACTTTTGGACGTCATTTTTTTTATTATGCAAAATCCTTTGTGATCATTTTGGAAAATCATTTTTTTTTAATTATGCCTCATCCACAATGATCATTTTGGAACGTCAATTTCTTTTTTTTTATTATGCAACATCCACTGTGATAATTTTGGAACATCAATTTTTTTTAATTATGCCTCATCCGCAATGATCATTTTGGAACGTCAATTTTTTTTTAAATTATGCCTCATCCACAATGATCACTTTTGGAACGTCAATTTTTTTTTTATTATGCAACATCCACTGTGATCATTTTGGAACATCAATTTTTTTTAATTTATGCCTCATCCACTATGATCATTTTGGAACGTCAATTTTTTTTTATTATGCGACATCCACTATTCGAATATTCTCTTTGATTGCTTGTTACACTTCGTCATCCTCTTTTATTGTTTCTTCCGCCTCCACATCTTCTATTTTTGCATGTTCCACTTCGTTATCCTTTTAAAATGCTTCTTCTACTTCATATCCTCTTTAATTGCTTCAGTTACTTCATTATGCGCTCTACAAAATTGTGGTGTTTCATACAAAACTTCAATCACTCATATCTTCTAAACGGGAAGAGATAGCCCTAGCAAACTTGTACAAAATATTGGTATAAACTTTTGGTGGAACTGTTTTTTTATTGTCATCCTTGACATCCTTTTTGAATGCTTCTCTCACTTCGTCATCTTCTTTGAATGTTTTTTCCACTTCGACATCATCTTTGACTGCTTCTTTAACTTCGATATCCTCTTTGATTGCTTCTCCCACTTCGATATCGTCTTTGACTGCTTCTTCCATTTCGATATCGTCTTTGATTGCTTTTTCACTTCGTCATCTTCTTTGAATGCTTCTACCACCTTGGTATCCTCTTTGATTGCTTACTCAACTTCAATTTCCGCTTTGATTGTTTCTGCCACTTCGATATCCTATTTGATTGCTTCTTCCACTTCAACATTCTCTTTGATAGTTTCTTCCACTTCGATATCCAATCAACAAATTTATGATTTTTCTTACAAAACTTTAATCGCTCGTATCTTCTAAACGGGAAGAGATAGCACTAGCAAACTTTGATAAAATATTAGTACAAATTTTTGATCATTATCATTTTACAACATACATTTATATTATGCAACGTCAATCCTGATCATTTTGGAACGTCCAGATTTTTTTTATGCAACGTTCATCATGATCTTTTTTGCAACGTTCAATTTTTTTTATACAACTATTATCATAATCATTTTGGAACATCCAATTTTTTTCTCTTTGATTGCTTGTTCCACTTCGATATCCTCTTTGATTGCTTCTTCCACATTGATATCCTATTTGATTGCTTCTTTAACTTTGATATCCTCTACGATTGCTTGTTCCACTTCGATATCCTCTTTTATTCCTTCTTCATCTTCAATATCCATTGGATTGCTTCTTCATCTTTGATATCCTCTTTGATGGCATTTTCACTTCGGTATCCTCTGTAAGGGCTCCTTCCTCTTTGATTTCCGTTTGATTGCTTCTTGCACTGCAATATTTTCTTTGATTGCGTCTTCATATTCGATATCGTTTTTGATTGCATTTTTACTTCGATATCCTGTGATGGCTTCTTCCACTTTGATATCCTCTTTGATTGCTTCTTCCACTTCGATATCCGCTTTGATTGCTTGTTCCATTTTGATATCGTCGTTGACTATTTCTTTCACTTCGATATCGTCTTTGATTGCTTTTTTCACTTCGTCATCCTCTTTGAATACTTCTACCAACTCGGTATCCTCTTTGATTCCTTAGTCAACTTCAATTTCCTCTTTGATTGTTTTTGCTACTTCGATATCCTATTTGATTGCTTCTCCCACTTCAATATCCTCTTTGTTTACTCCTTCCACTTCGATATCATCTTCGATTTCCTTTTGATTGCTTCTTGCACTGCATTATTCTCTTTGATTGCGTCTTCATCTTCGATATCGTCTTTGATAGCATTTTCACTTCGATATCCTCTGTGATGGCTTCTTCCACTTCGATACCCTCTTTGATTGCTTCTTCCACTTCGATATCCTCTTTGATTGTTTCTTCCGCCTCGACATCTTCTATTTTTGCATGTTCCACTTCGTTATCCCTTTAAAATGCTTCTTCTACTTTCATATCCTCTTTAATTGCTTCAGTTACTTCATTATGCTCTCTACAAAATTGTGGTCTTTCATACAAAACTTCAATCGCTCGTATCTTCTAAACGGGAAGAGATAGCCCTAGCAAACTTGTACAAAATATTGGTATAAATTTTTGGTGCAACTGTTTTTTTATTGTCATCCTTGACATCCTTTTTGAATGCTTCTCTCACTTCGTCATCTTCTTTGAATGTTTTTTCCACTTCGACATCATCTTTGACTGCTTCTTTAACTTCGATATCCTCTTTGATTGCTTCTTCCACTTCGATATCCGCTTTGATTGCTTGTTCCATTTTGATATCGTCGTTGACTATTTCTTTCACTTCGATATCGTCTTTGATTGCTTTTTTCACTTCGTCATCCTCTTTGAATACTTCTACCAACTCGGTATCCTCTTTGATTCCTTAGTCAACTTCAATTTTCTCTTTGATTGTTTTTGCTACTTCGATATCCTATTTGACTGCTTCTCCCACTTCAATATCCTCTTTGTTTACTCCTTCCACTTCGATATCATCTTCGATTTCCTTTTGATTGCTTCTTGCACTGCATTATTCTCTTTGATTGCGTCTTCATCTTCGATATCGTCTTTGATAGCATTTTCACTTCGATATCCTCTGTGATGGCTTCTTCCACTTCGATACCCTCTTTGATTGCTTCTTCCACTTCGATATCCTCTTTGATTGTTTCTTCCGCCTCGACATCTTCTATTTTTGCATGTTCCACTTCGTTATCCCTTTTAAATGCTTCTTCTACTTTCATATCCTCTTTAATTGCTTCAGTTACTTCATTATGCTCTCTACAAAATTGTGGTCTTTCATACAAAACTTCAATCGCTCGTATCTTCTAAACGGGAAGAGATAGCCCTAGCAAACTTGTACAAAATATTGGTATAAATTTTTGGTGGAACTGTTTTTTTATTGTCATCCTTGACATCCTTTTTGAATGCTTCTCTCACTTCGTCATCTTCTTTGAATGTTTTTTCCACTTCGACATCATCTTTGACTGCTTCTTTAACTTCGATATCCTCTTTGATTGCTTCTCCCACTTCGATATCGTCTTTGACTGCTTCTTCCATTTCGATATCGTCTTTGATTGCTTTTTCACTTCGTCATCTTCTTTGAATGCTTCTACCACCTTGGTATCCTCTTTGATTGCTTACTCAACTTCAATTTCCTCTTTGATTGTTTCTGCCACTTCGATATCCTATTTGATTGCTTCTCCCACTTTAACATTCTCTTTGATAGTTTCTTCCACTTCGATATCCAATCAACAAATTTATGATTTTTCTTACAAAACTTTAATCGCTCGTATCTTCTAAACGGGAAGAGATAGCACTAGCAAACTTTGACAAAATATTAGTACAAATTTTTGATCATTATCATTTTACAACATACATTTATATTATGCAACGTCAATCCTGATCATTTTGGAACGTCCAGATTTTTTTTATGCAACGTTCATCATGATCTTTTTTGCAACGTTCAATTTTTTTTATACAACTATTATCATGATCATTTTGGAACATCCAATTTTTTTCTCTTTGATTGCTTGTTCCACTTCGATATCCTCTTTGATTGCTTCTTCCACATTGATATCCTATTTGATTGCTTCTTTAACTTTGGTATCCTCTACGATTGCTTGTTCCACTTCGATATCCTCTTTTCTTCCTTCTTCATCTTCAATATCCATTGGATTGCTTCTTCATCTTTGATATCCTCTTTGATGGCATTTTCACTTCGGTATCCTCTGTAAGGGCTCCTTCCTCTTTGATTTCCGTTTGATTGCTTCTTGCACTGCAATATTTTCTTTGATTGCGTCTTCATATTCGATATCGTTTTTGATTGCATTTTTACTTCGATATCCTGTGATGGCTTCTTCCACTTTGATATCCTCTTTGATTGCTTCTTCCACTTCGATATCCGCTTTGATTGCTTGTTCCATTTTGATATCGTCTTTGACTATTTCTTTCACTTCGATATCGTCTTTGATTGCTTTTTTCAGTTCGTCATCCTCTTTGAATACTTCTACCAACTCGGTATCCTCTTTGATTCCTTAGTCAACTTCAATTTCCTCTTTGATTGTTTTTGCTACTTCGATATCCTATTTGATTGCTTCTCCCACTTCAATATCCTCTTTGTTTACTCCTTCCACTTCGATATCATCTTCGATTTCCTTTTGATTGCTTCTTGCACTGCATTATTCTCTTCGATATCGTCTTTGATAGCATTTTCACTTCGATATCCTCTGTGATGGCTTCTTCCACTTCGATACCCTCTTTGATTGCTTCTTCCACTTCGATATCCTCTTTGATTGTTTCTTCCGCCTCGACATCTTCTATTTTTGCATGTTCCACTTCGTTATCCCTTTAAAATGCTTCTTCTACTTTCATATCCTCTTTAATTGCTTCAGTTACTTCATTATGCTCTCTACAAAATTGTGGTCTTTCATACAAAACTTCAATCGCTCGTATCTTCTAAACGGGAAGAGATAGCCCTAGCAAACTTGTACAAAATATTGGTATAAATTTTTGGTGCAACTGTTTTTTTATTGTCATCCTTGACATCCTTTTTGAATGCTTCTCTCACTTCGTCATCTTCTTTGAATGTTTTTTCCACTTCGACATCATCTTTGACTGCTTCTTTAACTTCGATATCCTCTTTGATTGCTTCTCCCACTTCGATATCGTCTTTGACTGCTTCTTCCATTTCGATATCGTCTTTGATTGCTTTTTTCACTTCGTCATCTTCTTTGAATGCTTCTACCACCTCGGTATCCTCTTTGATTGCTTACTCAACTTCAATTTCCTCTTTGATTGTTTCTCCCTCTTCGATATCGTCTTTGACTGCTTCTTCCATTTCGATATCGTCTTTGATTGCTTTTTTCACTTCGTCATCTTCTTTGAATGCTTCTACCGCCTCGGTATCCTCTTTGATTGCTTACTCAACTTCAATTTCCTCTTTGATTGTTTCTGCCACTTCGATATCCTATTTGATTGCTTCTTCCACTTCAACATTCTCTTTGATAGTTTCTTCCACTTCGATATCCAATCAACAAATTTATGATTTTTCTTACAAAACTTTAATCGCTCGTATCTTCTAAACGGGAAGAGATAGCACTAGCAAACTTTGACAAAATATTATTACAAATTTTTGATCATTATCATTTTGCAACATACATTTATATTATGCAACGTCAATCATGATCATTTTGGAACGTCCAGATTTTTTTTTATGCAACTTTCATCATGATCTTTTTTGCAACGTTCAATTTTTTTTTATACAACCATTATCATGATCATTTTGGAGCATCCAATTTTTTTCTCTTTGATTGCTTGTTTATCTTTGATTGCTTCTTTAACTTTGATATCCTCTACGATTGCTTGTTCCGCTTCGATATCCTCTTTTATTCCTTCTTCATCTTCAATATCCATTGGATTGCTTCTTCCACTTCGATATCGTCTTTGATTGCTTTTTTTACTTCGTCATCCTCTTAGAATGCTTCTACCACCTTGGTATCCTCTTTGATTTCTTCCTCAACTTTAATTTCCTCTTTGATTGTTTCTGCTACTTCGATATCCTATTTGATTGCTTCTTTCACTTCAATATCCTCTTTGATTGCTTCTTCCACTTCGATATCATCTTTGATTGCTTCTTCCACTTCGATATCCTCTAAGATTGCTTCTTCCACTTCGATACCTTCTTTGATTGCTTCTTCCACTTCGATATCGTCTTTGATTGCTTTTTTCACTTCGTCATCTTAGAATGCTTCTACCACCTCGGTATCCTCTTTGATTGCTTACTCAACTTCAATTTCCTCTTTAATAGTTTCTGCTAATTCGATATCCTATTTGAGTGCTGCTTTCACTTCAATATCCTGTTTGATTGCTTCTTGCACTTCGAAATCATATTTGATTGCTGCTTCCATTTGGATATCTTCTTTGATTTGATTGCTTCTTCCATTTCGATATCGTCTTTGACTGCTTCTTACACATGGATATCCTTTTTGATCGCTTTTAACAGCTCGAAATCCTCTTTGATTGCTTCTTCGACAAAAACAATAACACGCGAGTTGCGTGCAACTCGCGCACTACGCAACCTCTAGTTATATTATATACAACTGCATTACCACTCACTGACTGACTCACTGACATGTTTGTTCTCCCAGATGCCCCCTCGTAGGGTGAAAATGTTTGGTGGGATCGTATAGAGGGAGTCCCGATGAGTTGGGAATAAATCCTAAAGTACCCCTTTTGTCCCCCATTCGCTCCCATCCACCTCGTATCTCGGAAAGTATAGGTCTTACAGCGTTGGTGCAAAAACTAATGTTGCAGAGGACATTTTTTTATATCCGGTTCCATGAAAAAAAAATTGTCTTTCATACAAAAAAAAAATTGTCCCATACAAAATATTTCTGTATGAATACCGTAAACCGTATATTTCGTTTGCCGTAATTTTCATACTGTTTTTGTAGGGAGCCCACTGCTTGTGTGTACTATAAAATTACTGTAAAATTTGCTTGATTCTATATAATGGTTGTGGAGGGGCATGAGACAACTTTCATAGTTTTAGCAAAGGTCATCATCATCATTTTGGAACATCCAATTTTTTTTTTTTTTAGTATGCTATGTTCATCGTTTTTATTTTGGAACATCCACATTTTTTTAATTATGCCTCATCCACAATGATCACTTTGGAACGTCAATTTTTTTTTTTATTATGCAACATCCACTGTGATCATTTTGGTACATCATTTTTTTTAATTATGCCTCATCCACAATGATCACTTTGGAACGTCAATTATTTTTTATTTTTTTTATTATGCAACATCCACTGTGATCATTTTGGTACATCATTTTTTTAATTACGCCTCATCCACAATGATCACTTTGGAACGTCAATTTTTTTTTTAATTATGCATCGTCCACTGTGATAATTTTGGAACATCATTTTTTTTAATTATGCCTCATCCACAATGATCACTTTGGAACGTCAATTATTATTATTTTTTTGTATTATGCAACATCCACTGTGATCATTTTGGTACATCATTTTTTTAATTATGCCTCATCCACAATGATCACTTTGGAACGTCAATTTTTTTTTATTATGCAACATCCACTGTGATCATTTCGGTACATCATTTTTTTTAATTATGCCTCATCCACAATGATCACTTTGGAACGTCAATTTTTTTTTATAATGCAACATCCACTGTGATCATTTTGGTACATAATTTTTTTTAATTATGCCTCATCCACAATGATCACTTTGGAACGTCAATTATTATTTTTTTTTAAGCATCATCCACTGTGATCATTTTGGAACATCATTTTTTTTAATTATGCCTCATCCACAATGATCACTTTGGAACGTCAATTATTATTATATTTTTTTGTATTATGCAACATCCACTGTGATCATTTTGGTACATCATTTTTTTAATTACGCCTCATCCACAATGATCACTTTGGAACGTCAATTTTTTTTTAATGTAACATCCACTGTGATCATTTTGGTACATCATTTTTTTTAATTATGCCTCATCCACAATGATCACTTTGGAACGTAATTTTTTTTTATTATGCAACATCCACTGTGTTCATTTTGTAACGTCATTTTTTTTTTAACTATGCCTCATCCACAATGATTATTTTTGAACGTCAATTTTTTTATTGTTTATTATGCAACATCCTTTGTGATCATTTTGGAAAATCAATTTTTTTTTAATTATGCCTCATCCACAATGATTATTTAGGAACGTCATTTTTTTTATTTTTTATTATGCAACATCCACTGTGATCATTTTGGAACATCAATTTTTTTTAATTATGCCTCATCCACAATGATCATTTTCGAACGTCATTTTTTTTTATTATGCAACATCCTTTGTGATCATTTTGGAAATCAACTTTTTCCACTTCGACATCATCTTTGACTGCTTCTTTAACCTCGATATCCTCTTTGATTGCTTCTCCCACTTCGATATCGTCTTTGACTGCTTCTTCCATTTCGATATCGTCTTTGATTGCTTTTTTCACTTCGTCATCTTCTTTTAATGCTTCTACCCCCTCGGTATCCTCTTTGATTGCTTACTCAACTTCAATTTCCTCTTTGATTGTTTCTGCCACTTCGATATCCTATTTGATTGCTTCTTCCACTTCCACATCCTCTTTGATAGTTTCTTCCACTTCGATATCCTATCAACAAATTTATGATTTTTCTTACAAAACTTTAATCGCTCGTATCTTCTAAACGGGAAGAGATAGCACTAGCAAACTTTGACAAAATATTAATACAAATTTTTGATCATTATCATTTTGCAACATACATTTATATTATGCAACGTCAATCATGATCATTTTGGAACGTCCAGATTTTTTTTTATGCAACGTTCATCATGATCTTTTTTGCAACGCTCAATTTTTTTTTATACAACCATTATCATGCTCATTTTGGAACATCCAATTTTTTTCTCTTTGATTGCTTGTTCCACTTCGAGATCCTCTTTGATTGCTTCTTCTACATTGATATCCTCTTTGATTGCTTCTTTAACTTTGATATCCTCTACGATTGCTTGTTCCACTTCGATATCCTCTTTTATTCCTTCTTCATCTTCAATATCAATTGGATTGCTTCTTCATCTTTGATATCCTTTTTGATGGCATTTCACTTCGGTATCCTCTTTAAGGGCTCCTTCCTCTTTGATTTCCGTTTGATTGCTTCTTGCACTGCATTATTCTCTTTGATTGCGTCTTCATTTTCGATATCGTCTTTGATAGCATTTTCACTTCGATATCCTCTGTGATGGCTTCTTCCACTTCGATACCCTCTTTGATTGTTTCTTCCACTTCGATATCCTCTTTGATTGCTTCTTCCACTTCGATATCGTCTTTGACTGTTTCTTCCACTTCGATATCGTCTTTGATTGCTTTTTTCACTTCGTCATCCTCTTTGAATACTTCTACCACCTCGGTATCCTCTTTGATTCCTTTGTCAACTTCAATTTCCTCTTTGATTGTTTTTGCTACTTCGATATCCTATTTGATTGCTTCTCCCACTTCAATATCCTCTTTGTTTACTCCTTCCACTTCGATATCATCTTCGATTTCCTTTTGATTGCTTCTTGCACTGCATTATTCTCTTTGAATGCGTCTTCATCTTCGATATCGTCTTTGATAGCATTTTCACTTCGATATCCTCTGTGATGGCTTCTTGCACTTCGATACCCTCTTTGATTGCTTCTTCCACTTCGATATTCTCTTTGATTGTTTCTTCCGCCTCGACATCTTCTATTTTTGCATGTTCCACTTCGTTATCCCTTTAAAATGCTTCTTCTACTTTCATATCCTCTTTAATTGCTTC
Source organism: Philereme transversata (assembly GCA_963924445.1). Classification (NCBI taxonomy): domain Eukaryota; kingdom Metazoa; phylum Arthropoda; class Insecta; order Lepidoptera; family Geometridae; genus Philereme; species Philereme transversata. Next base: position 32,068,776 of record OZ004339.1, on the reverse strand, counting down.
AGTTACTTCATTATGCTCTCTACAAAATTGTAATGTTTCATACAAAACTTCAATCGCTCGTATTCTCTAAACGGGAAGAGATAGCCCTAGCAAACTTTTACAAAATATTGGTATAAATTTTTGGTGGAACTGTTTTTTTATTGTCATCCTTGACATCCTTTTTGAATGCTTTTCTCACTTCGTCATCTTCTTTGAATGTTTTTTCCACTTCGACATCATCTTTGACTGCTTCTTTAACTTCGATATCCTCTTTGATTGCTTCTCCCACTTCGATATCGTCTTTGACTGCTTCTTCCATTTCGATATCGTCTTTGATTGCTTTTTTCACTTCGTCATCTTCTTTTAATGCTTCTACCACCTCGGTATCCTCTTTGATTGCTTACTCAACTTCAATTTCCTCTTTGATTGTTTCTGCCACTTCGATATCGTCTTTGACTGCTTCTTCCACTTCGATATCGTCTTTGATTGCTTTTTTCACTTCGTCATCTTAGAATGCTTCTACCACCTCGGTATCCTCTTTGATTGCTTACTCAACTTCAATTTCCTCTTTAATAGTTTCTGCTAATTGGATATCCTATTTGATTGCTGCTTTCACTTCAATATCCTGTTTGATTGCTTCTTGCACTTCGAAATCATATTTGATTGCTGCTTCCATTTGGATATCTTCTTTGATTTGATTGCTTCTTCCATTTCGATATCGTCTTTGACTGCTTCTTACACATGGATATCCTTTTTGATCGCTTTTAACAGCTCGAAATCCTCTTTGATTGCTTCTTCGACAAAAACAATAACACGCGAGTTGCGTGCAACTCGCGCACTACGCAACCTCTAGTCTATAGTATATAGGTACATCGTACAATAGTGGACTTAGGACTGATCCCTGAGGGAGACCCTTCCAGATTACTCTATCAGTCTCGTTTACTCCGTTAAATCTTAGTGAGATTAGTCTACCAGATAGTAAATTAAATATGAAAGAGGTTATCTTATTAGGAATTCTTAGCTCATGCGGTTTATGCCTAAGAATACTAAGATCAACATTAGCATATGCTGCAGATATATCAAGAAAGCTAGCAACAACTGCCTCGTTTCTAGTCAATGCTAGATGAATATCTGTGGTGAATATGGCATGACTATCAGCTATACTTTTAATCTTTCTAAATCCATTTTGAGAAGTTGATAGGAGGGAGTGGTGCTCCAAGAACCACTCTAGGCGATTTTTAACTGTTCGGTAATTTTAGGGATTGTTGACGATGAAGCAGTAGGGCGGTAAGATAAAGAATCTGTAGGATCTTTGCCAGGTTTACAAATGCGAATAATTATTTGATGTTTCCAATATTGAGGAATAAGACCAGAACTAATAACTGTATTGATAATGATTAAGAAGTATTTGAGGGATAATTGATTTGCATTAGATAAAAAGGAGTATGGGATTCCATCTGGCCCTGGGGCTGAATCTTTAACCTTATTCAGAACCAATTTTAATTCATGGAAAGAGAAGGAGGAATCAAGCAAAAAGTTAGAATTAGAAGAGTGAGCAGGAACATCATTCGATAAATAGTAAGGGTTGGGTCATCATCATCATCACCATCATCATCATCAACCTATAGCAGTCCACTGCTGGACGTAGGTCTCTCCCAGGGTGCGCCATTGAGCCCGATCCTCAGCTCTTCTCATCCAATCCTTGCCAGCCACAGCGCGCAAATCGTCACTCCATCTAGCCGGAGGGCGTCCTACACTTCGCTTGCCTAGACGTGGTCTCCACTCCAGAACACGTTTACCCCAACGGTTATCGGTTCTGCGGCAGATATGACCGGCCCACTGCCACTTCAGCTTGCTGACCCTCTGAGCTATGTCGATCACCTTGGTTCTCTGTCGGATAACCTCGTTTCTGATTCTATCCTTCAGAGAAATTCCGAGCATAGCCCTTTCCATAGCTCGCTGAGCGACTTTCAGTTTGTGGACCAGTCCCACCGTAAGTGTCCACGTTTCGGCTGCGTAAGTCATCACAGGTAGGACGCACTGGTTAAATACTTTTGTTTTTAGGCATTGTGGGATGGGTGACGAGAAGACCTGATGAAGTTTCCCAAACGCTGCCCAGCCCAGCTGAATTCGACGGTTTACTTCTTTCTCGAGGTTGTATCTACCCAATCGCAGAGTCTGCCCAAGATAGACATACTCATTCACAACCTCGAGAAGAGTTCCAGCGACTGGAATCGGCTCTGGGGTAACACGATCATTGATCATGATTTTAGTTTTTAAGGGTTGGGTACCTGTAAATAATTCGGAGCAAATGGGGGGGCTAACATACCTACCTACTCATAAAACCATTTGTCCAAGATGTAGAGTACGATGTGTGATAGTTTTGTCTGCGAGAACATCTAAAACGTCTTATTTTATCCCAGACAATAGTCGGGGAAGTTTGAGGGGAGACAGAAGAACAGAAGTTACACCAGCCCTGAAACTTTCTTTTCTTCCAAAGCCTTTTAGTAGCAGCACTTACGTTTTTAAAAACTAGTAAATTCTCTAGGGTTACTTTTGTATCACAGTTAGTTTCAGCAGCCATTCGACGTTTAATTGCTTTAGTACAGTCAGAATCCCACCAGAGAGGAGATGGCATTTTGCCAGCAAAGGTGTTCTTTTTTTATAAACAGCATCTGCAGCATTAATAACAGATTTAAAAAAAAAATTACAACATTCAATAGTATTGGAAGGGTCAGGACTAGGCAGGGCCTCTATTTTCTCATCTCAAAGACTGGAGTAAGATTCCCATTTATTTTTACTAATTATGTATGGAAGAAGAGAGGAAGGTTATGACCAAAAGAATTTTGACAAGGGAAAGAGATGATAATAGGATAATGGTCTGACCCATGAGTAGTAGGATGCCTGGACCAAGAAAGAAGACTAGCTAAAGAAGAAGAGCAACAAGACAGATCTACAAAACTTAAATTAGCACCTGGCGGGGTTCTATGCATAGGAGACCCATCATTCAAAATATATAAATCAAAAATATTCAAAATATCTAAAAATTGACGGCCAAAAGGGTGATTATAATTGATATCATCATAATTGATGATGACAGTTAAAATCTCCTAATAAAACCAAGGGAGGAGGAACTGTTGAAAGGTAAGATTGCAAAATAGGGATAACTGCAATATTTCTTTTTGGAATATAAACAGAGACATAGGAAATGTTATTAAACCTAAGGGCCACAACATTTAACAAATTAGGTACTATAGTTATTGCAGTTATACTTCTTTTGGCGCGATGGAGAAAAATGATGAGAGTGAATTTTTACGATGCGCGCGCACACCGACACCTAAATTTAACAGCATGAAGTTAGTTCTAGGTGGTATGAAATTTGATAACTATGTTCAAGTTGTATATTCTAGTATTTTTATATGTAGAACACGTGTTTCGTAAGGGTACAATTAAACAGTGTGAATAAATAAATATTATTTTGGTGTTTTTATTTTATTTAAATAAAATCTGTTTGATTAATTTTAATATTTATCGTTAATCACTACTGCATTTTAGTTATTTTTTTTCCATACGCCAAAGAAGTATAACTTCTAACGCGTGTACATAAGTACACACACTCTTTTTTAATGGGAATTTGAGTAAAAGATAAATTATTTCTAATAAAAAGGACGGCACCGCCCCAACAATCCCCTCTGTCATCCCGGAGAACGGCGTATCCAGGGTTTCTAAAAATAGAACCAGGATCCAGCCATTTCTCCGAGATGGCAGAGATGAATGGCTTATGGTTTTTCGGTGCGAGTGAGTAACTTCAGAGGGTTGGGAAGACGGTATCATATTAGAAGATGGAGATATAAGCTGAGAGGACTCAGGCTGACTTGATGCAACTTCTGCAAAGGACTTCTTAGATTGCGGGATTACTTTAATTGCCTCTTGGTATGAAACATTGTGATTTGCCATATGGTGTTTTATAATAACTTGCCTGGTATATTCAGGACATATCTTGCTAGTGGCAAAGTGATGTGCCGAGCAGTACATACAAATTGCTTCAGTTACATCAACTAAGCATGAGTCTCCTGTGTGGTTGTCAGAGCATTTGTAGCATTTAGGTTTAGAACGGCAATGAGCTTTAGTATGCCCAAATCGACAGCAACTATAACATTGGATAGTGGGGAAAATATAGTGCTCCACCGCCAGCACGGTTTAGCAACAAGTTGTCTGTTTGGGCAAAACCTGACCATCAAATATAAAGACAACAGTGTATGCGTAGGTACCCAAGAACTGCCATCCGACGTCGTAATAATTTTTTTGTTCAAGCGGCGAGTTTTAATTATTTTCCCCGTACCCACAGGGCAGCGGACTGCTTCAATAATTTCCTCATGAGACCAGTCCGAAGGGATACCTTTGACTATACCCATGCGAGAAATGTTATGTGACGGTATATATGATTTGAAGTTATTTTGGGATATCAGATCATTTTTTAAGAAGTCATTTGCTTCATCCGCAGATTTAGAACTAACCGCTAGGCGATTACGGCCTATCTATTTTATACCATCATTCAAGATGGAAGTGAACTTATTTCTGAAGAGGAATGAGCCGAATTTCAAGGGGTGAAGGGTAGTTCCAGGCGTAGCATTTTCTATGATCAATTCACTGCTATTGTAAGAAATGCGTTAAACGAACCCTAAAATGCACTAGGGTTGTGCTAATTTTGATAAAAGAGCACCAATTAAATAAAATTAATCAAAATATTAAAAAAAGAAGTTGTTATTGAGAATATTATGTAGTTATTACAAAATAAGATCGATGTCCGAATCAGAGTTGGAATCATGGTCTGAATTCACGGTTGCTGTGGTGGCTGTTTGAGAAATTAAGGGACCAGGAGCTGATTGTTGGAGTTTATACCTACTTGTAATTTATCTATAAATTATTTAAATTTAACTGTGTTTCAAAACGCGCCATTGATTGGTTTTGTTTTTACCAACGTGCGTAATAACAATAAGTTGCAGACTTTTAAAAATGCGCTAGTTAGGGCACTATACTGTTATGGAATTTTGAGCTCTAAAACATCAAGAAATGCACTAGATCTAGTGCCGAAAGCACTAAGGTGGCAACACTGACGGCAAGGAAAACAACAAAACATCAACTGATATGTCACTCATGCACTGATGTCCCTGTCAGTAAATAATAAATATGCCAAGGAGATGTCACTGCCAATGCAAATAAATAGTAAAAATGGCCTAAGGTCCACACCCTGTTGCCTTGCCTGCCTATCTTGCAAAAGGCAGCTCTATGGAGCTATTTTGTTTTCTTCTTAACTACTACTCCTCGGTGTCGACGATCGATCAGTGCGACCGGTAACCTGGGTTGGGCACCAGGATCTGATGATGGAGTCCGAAGGGAATCCATGGAACTTCATAATGATTAACAGTAGAAGGATCGTTTGTGTTCTTTTGTTCTTGCGAGGTCTATTGAATCAGGGTCTGATGATGAAGCCAGGAGAGAATAAAGAGAAGTCCTTAGGTAATGGAAAACACTAGAAAGATCGTGTTTGAGTTCTCGCGAGACGTAGGTCACATAGGCAGACAACTCGGAAAGGGATCGTTACCGTATAGCTTTTCGCCTCGTCGTCAACCTAACGTAAAGCGCGTAATCAAAGCGGATCAGCAACTCCTTGGCTACGGCTAGGCGACGCCGCGTTTACGGCTCGCCGCCCGCTGGTTGACGGCTAGGCGGCACCAGTTCCATCGCTCGGGTACGGAGAGACGTACCTAAGCGCGGGTACGGAGAGAAGTAAGCGCGGGGACGACAAGCCGTAAGCGCACCGCACCGCGGTTCGTGAGCTTGTCCCGAGGCGAGGCGATTACGTTACGATTCCGATTAAGCATGCGCTACACGGTTCGAAACGATGTAAACATCTGTTTTAAACCGTGTAGATAGATATCATACCAAATTTCGCATGACCGTTAAACGCCCTTGGTAGACAGGCGTGCCCAGCAAACCACTGGCAGAAGCCTTCAAGAAGGTTTCAAACCGACTAGCCGCTTGTTTAAAACCACGCGTACCACAATCGCGCCGCTGTACGTACCTACCGAGCGCAGACCTATTGCACGCACGCACGGAATTATGAATGTCGTCGAAGTCCAGTAGATTTAATACATTTATATGACTTAAGATGAATCGTTCCGTCAACCAGCGCTTAATTTTTTTTTCTTTAAATGCACAAAAAAGTGCAATACAAACTCCAAACTTTTGAAATTTTGATAATTAAGGAGCCATGGCGTCTTTGTAATAGTGCAACACAAGCGCTCTACACACGTCTATTCAGCACGAGCGTTTCAAATACATTGAAGTTTGGGGTTTCTTTTAAACCGTGTAGACAGAAGCATTCTACCAAGATCACCTTGGTAGAAACTGCGGTTTCAAACCGGGTAGCGCATGCTTTAGTGTGCGTTGCAGTAGGGAGTTTCGTACGAAGAATACTGAACGGCTCGAGTTGATACGGTGACGATCCCTTTCTGAGTTGATATGTGTGCTATGACCTTAACAGTATAATTTACCTACTACCAGGCCCTGAAGACGAGAGTTGCTTCATAATGGATAACAGTAGAAGGGTTTTCTTTGGGTTCTTTGATAACACGCTCGTCTATTTCCGATGTTTAAAATGTAGAGGTTCAGCTACTGTACAGTAGTTCTATGCATACAAGGTCGCGGAGAATACATTTCTAGTTTATAATAATACTTAGCTGACTCGCCCGTGGCTTCGCACGCATGGTTTTTCAATAAACACATTACCCTCTTTTTGCGCAGTCGGCCTAGGTATGTCCCAATCCCAGTCATAATCTATCTGTACACTAACTTTCATCGTAATCGGCTAGCCGTTTAGTCGTGAAAACGTAACAAATAGACAGTGAAACAGAGTTACTTTCGTAAGTAGGTACATAGTTAAATATGTACCTATAGGCACAGAGAAATTACATAAGTCATTATTAAATATACGGGATTTACCTATCACGTACTATTTTATCGGTCAATGCGAGGCGAGACGTGGTTCAGAGCGGTTCGCACTCACCCTGATAAAGGTTCACGAATTAAACCGAAACAGTGTCGGTCGAAACACCGATAAAACGGTACGTGTTAAATCCCGTATTTATAATGATTGAAATAAGTCATGAAAGTTTTCTAAGTAAAATTATATAGGGACTAGGAACTGTATGGTAAGTTCCTAACCTGGAAGTTAGGATAAAAATGTATTAATGTATATCATCATCATCATGATAGGCCTTCATCATTTATAAAAGATGTTATATGCAGCGTATGTGAGGTTCAGCATTTATGGAAATTACTTGTAAGGCCGATACGAGAGCGACAGCAACTGTCGCTGAACTGCCAGACTTTGTATGATGGATCCTGGACGAAGTGCAGCGCGTTGATGATCCTGGTCACTCTTTTGGGGCATAGAGCAAACCAAAATATAAGTAAATGTAAGTGATAATTAATAAGTTTATTTGCAATAAGACAACAAACCACAAGTCAAACCAATATAAACTAAATTACCTAGATACAACTTAAATTGAGGCAAGTATGCTCCATCTTCGATAACACCATCACTAACCACCAGGTCAGGTAGCGGTCAAGCGCTTAACTATCATCAATTAAAAAAATTGACTTAAATAAATTATAAAATGTATTGCCAAAGATACAATCAGGTGAAAAAATAAATTCATCATTATCAACGAGTTATGCCCCCCTCCCCGAAGGGTGCCAGTGGTCCATTATAAATGTATAGATAAATGATAGTTATATTTAAGGTAGGGTGGGGTTTTTAAGTAAATTCTCAATATGACTAGATAGTTTCTCGTACGCAAACTTGTTCCTGTACAGATGGATATTAGCCTTCACCTTCTTCATGAGGAGCTTGGAGTCTATATCAGACAGCTGCATCAATGCCTCTGAAAAACAACAAATTTATTTATTTATTTTATTACGGCACACAAAACAGGACACATCTAGCAAATATGTAATAAATAGGTACATTATAAAAATAATTGAAATAGGAATATTCCAAAATCATATATTCTTGCAACGATGCTTAAACGTATTTAGCTAATATGATATGAGTTGTCAATCATACGAAAACGTCTAATTTAAACACGTTTAGTCGCTAAATACGTTTAGGGATCGTTGTGCAAGCCGGGCTAATTATGTTTGACTTTAAAAATGTATAGGTACAATAGCCAAAAATATAAAAAATCCAAATTGTATCGGTATTTTTACAATAAAACACATTTGGGGAACCACATCATTCATATGTATGGTGTTTCAAATAGATTTGGTTGATTGTTTTATGAATAAATAAATGAAATGAAATACCCGCAAAAATAAGAAACGTTTATAAAATGTTCAAACATCACACTAATATTATAGATGTGAAAGTTTGGATATTTGTTTTTTTGTTTGTTACTCAATCACGCCGTAACGGTTGAACCGATTTCGATGAAATTTGGTATGCACGTAGATTATAACCTTTTTTTTTTTACGTGGAGGAATCCTCATGGATACCGCTCTGAACCCAGGGAGCGGTATGTCGGACTCCTACCGGCTAAACCTCCACGGCGTTTCTCCGCTCGCTGTATGCCGAGGACACGGGAACAGAGAACATTCTTCCGCGAGATTATAACCTGGATTAACACATAGGCTACTTTTTGTTGACGAACAACGCGTGCGAAACCGCTGGCAGAAGCTAGTTGTTATTATTAGATATACATAAGACGTAACTAATTCGATACGCTATGCAAACCACCAGTGCATATCTAGTGAATGTGCACTGATGGTTTACGTTAGGAACCGAGCCACCTTAATCCTGGATTTTAACAGGTTAATGCATTCCCTCACCAAGCATTTGCTTCCGGAAGGCTTTATCCGGGTCGTCCAAGTGTATAAGCATAGCAGCGTACAGGGCGTCTACGTGCGCTCCGAACACCAGCGTGTCGTACGGCATCGGCCGGCATTTGAACAGAGTGCAGATTGTGTGGACGGCGTCCGACCGGACCTTGTCGCTACTGTCGTCCAGCCGTTTGAGAATCACTGTCAACAAAAAACTGTAGCCCTAAGAGCAGACCCTTTGTTACCCTCCCCTCCACTCCAAAATTATCGAAAACAGGACACAAAAATATCCTTAACTCCTCTGAACTATAATCGTAGAACATACATAGGGGTGATTCATGTTCGTTTTGCCCACATGAAACTCGAGATCCAGTACTCCCCACCTCCGCCCACCGCCGAGCTGCATTCGTGTGATGAGCTCGTTAGGGCCTTTAAACAGTAGTCGACCATTTGTAGGTATACGTGCTTTAACACAGGTACCGCGGCGATCCGCGGCGACCCGCGGCGGCAAAAACCGCTCGCCATGTGTAACGAACGACACTAATGGCCCTAACAGCGATACTAACTAAAGTAAGTACATTTTATTCTAGGCTATTTATAGTTGTTCTTGTTTTTATTTTATTTTCTGTGTTTTAGTTTCAGGTATGGGCTTTATTAAGCTGTCTGTAATAACATATTTTTATTCATTTATTTATGCCGTATCTCTACATCGATACTTACTAAAGTAAATCTTATGCAGTTTTTTTATACGACCTCGAGATTGAGCAAATCTATGGCCCACCTGATATTAAGTGGTAACCATCGCCTCTAACAAAATATTATCTCTGCACTACTCTCTGGTCCGGATTATCCATAAGGCGGATTAGGCAACTGCCTAGGGGAGCCGCACCGACTAGGGGCCCACGGGGACCTAGTCGATGCGGGCCACGCACCAAGAAAAAAAACGTTAATTCGTGACATTTCCCATTATTTACATCTGGTAATGTTTCCATAAAAAAAATATTTTACTTAGGTACTGTAAAAAGCGCCATCTAATCAAACTATTTGGTTGAATGTGGAAGTATTCTATCGGTTGATCTATGACCTATATGTATCGAACCATTTTATTAGGGTGAAATGGATCGAAGTTATTCCGTTAAATATCGCTGACTTCATTCCCGTTGAGCGGGGCGGGAATCCTCGATTCGTTGGATGCGTTCTGTATGGTTATCTATAACTATAATCTATTCATTAAGATCATTAAGACTGCCTCCGTGGCGCAGTGGGCGTATAGCCGGCTGAGACGCAGGAGGTAGCGAGTTCGATTCCCGCCGCGGAACAAATGTTTGCATGATCTACAGATATTTTTTCCGTGTCTGGGTGTGTTTCTATACAATATGTAACAATAACCCTGTCGGATGTTGAAGGGTGTGATATAGTATCGATATTTGGTCACAATCATGTAATTCTATTACAGAAAAACAAAAAAAAATACCCGACTAAATTTCATTATTTGGCGCTCAAACTTTAAAACTTACATCTGGCAACACCGGCGGCCTACGCGGCGCGCCGGATACGGTGACCGCCCTTTAAACGACGAAGACACGTGCCTGTGCACGTGTCTTTTGTTTTTTTGTTGTTGACGATTGTAGTCAAGAAACAATAAGTTTATTGCAGCTCTAAAAGAGCTTAGGTGTAGATCTGAAAAAAACTTTGGTTTAGCTCTGAAAAGAACTTGGGAGTTAGCTCTAACAAGAGCTAAGGTAGGTATTGCTAGGTATGTAGAAGCACGTCAACTTGATCAAGACTTCGGCGGTTGTGTTCCACGTGTCGACCTCCAACTTCAATGCACCTTCGACACCGTTTTATAACATTGGCACGCACTTTTCGCAGCACACTTGTGTCAGATTTTATTGACTCAAAAACTGCGACGATTGGAGCTCGCATTTCCGCTTCCGAGTCACACAGCTTATTAAACACAACTAGTTTGACGTGCCAAATAAAAGTCTAATGGCGTGAGGTCGGGAGATCGTGGAGGCCATGTAACAGGTCCCCCCCTGCCTATCCATTGCTGTGGAAACTGTTCATTTAAGTAATCGCGAACTGCACGCAAAAAATTAGGCGGGGCGCCATCGTGCTGGAACCACATTGAACGATGAAAATCCACGTTTAACTGGCACTGGAGACCTTGAGGCAGAGCAAATCGCTCCTCATAGTCTCTGCGCGCAGCTGCGTAATTATTTGAACTCCTTCCTAAGCACATTAACATATTGTAATATTCCGCATTCGAATATGACATTTCGCGAAGAAATAATGTCGGGACGTACGAACTACGGACGGTACAGCGCAAAACTGAAGCGAGGTCGGCGCGTGCGAGCGACAGAAGGCAAAAGCCGCCGCGGCGGCTTTTGGCGGCTTTCAACAAAGGTGCAAGGTGCCTTTGTTGTTTGTTGCTGCAGTGCGACCCGAAGGGAGATTTTCGTTTTACGGCATTTACAAAGCGTGCCGCCAAATCCACAGCTGAATGTCGAGAGTTGACAACTCGGTAAAATTTGCCTATTTTTGGGGTAAAATTCAGATAATTCTTGAAATTAAAAATGAAATAACTTTCAAGTTATTTGATACATATGTTTTTTATACATCTGCCTGACTTTCATTTCTATGACGGAATACGCTCTTCATGGATCCGACGGGGTTTTAGTTACATATTGTATATTATAAGTATGTATTTACAAAAAAAATATATATAAATATTCTATCAGTTATCTGGTTCCCATAGTACAAACTCTGCTTAGTTTGGGGCTAGAGAGCGCTGTGTGAAATGTCCAGTGATATTTATTTATTTATTTCAATGAAAGCGAAAAGCAGGAGTCGATCTGATCGACTTGGCTTTTGTAATAGAAAAAATATATTATATAAGAAAAGGGTAAAGGAAAGGGGCCCCGAGAATTGGATTGCCTAGGGGGCCCGATAGGGTTAATTCGGCCCTGACTACTCTGCGTCAATCAACTTGAGACATATATGTGTAAAACCTCATGTGCCTGTAATTTCACCGGCAACCATACCCATCAAACCGAAAAACAGCGACAAAACAGAAGGAAATCTTATGCAGTATTCTCTACATACAGCGATGCTTACCAAAGTAAATCTTATGCAGTATCTCAGCAGTGAAGCAGCCGCGTAGTGTGGCGAGGGTCGCGAGGCAGCACACCGCTCGCATGGTGTGCTGCCGGGTGAGCGCAGAGTTGTCGTCCACTAGTGCCGCCAGCAATGGCACCATCTGCTCTAAGAACGGCTCTAAGGACTCCTTGCTCGGGAATAGATTCACTTCCTAGAACACAATTTAAAAATATAATGAGTTTTTAGCGACCGACGTCTATCGCTACATGCAAGAACAACTTTGACATTAAGCTAACCTACAGAGTGAGAGTCAATAAGGAGACCAGGAGACGGCGACGACATCTAACGGCAATTGTAGGAACATAATTCTAGATCGCGCATCCAACTTATTTTGAAAACTGAAAGATATAAATATTACTACTCAACAAGACCTGTTGGACTTAGGACCCCGAGCCAAAGGTCGCTCGGTAGGGAGATCTCCCTTTTTCATTGGAGGACACCTATTAACATATCGTATGCTAAAAGTTGTGTTAGGTTTAAAATAAAATCAGTTTATTTGCTAACACACGTCATGATTTTCTTTATATTTTATAGGCCCCGCGTTTGAGCACGATCTCGCCTGATGGTGCGCGATGATGCAGTCTACGATGGTACACGCTTGCCTAGAAGAAACCTGTTCACTCGCGACTTGAAGACCCCTAGGTTGTAGTTATCAGGAAACACAGACTCAGGCAAGGCGTTCCACTCCTTGGCGGTGCTCACAATAGGCCATAATGGCTGTAGGGATACAAAATCATAAAAAGATAATCATAATAATTATAGATTTTACTAGCTGTTACCCGCGACTTCATATGTGTTACACAACTAAATGTGTAGATAACCTAGAAATAAAGCTAAACTCGCTGTTGTAATTTAAAACACCATTTTTAGCCCAAGGAGCCTGATTTATGGGATAAAAAGTAGCCCATGTGTTAATCTAGGTTAAAATCTATGTACATACTAAGTTTCATCGAAATCTGATCAGCCATTATGACGTGATTGAGTAACAAACAAATAAATAAATAAACATTCGCATCTATAATATACAAGCTTCCACCCGCGGCTTCGCACGCGTGGTTTGCCAATAAAAAGTAGCCTGTGTTAATCCAGGTTATGTTCTACGTACATGCCAAATATTATCGAAATCGGTTCAGCCGTTTCGACGTGAAAGAGTAACAAACATCCATACAATACATACCTACAAACTTTCGCGTTTATATACGCTGAGACGCATGAGGTAGTGGGTTCGATTCCACGGAACAAATGTTTGCATGATCTACATATATTTGTTCCGGGTCTGGATGTGTTTCTAAATATTATAAGTATTTACAAAAAAAGGGTTATACGTATACTATCAGTATCTGGTTTTCATAGTACATTAGTTTGGGGATAGATAGTGCTGTGTGAAATGTCCAGCAATATTTATTATAGACTCCTAAAAACATAACCCCCTCCTTTTGGCTTCGTAGTCGGGTAAAACACAGTGTATAGCGATGGGTCACCTTATCACCGACGTCTCCACGGGCTCCAGTCTCAGTCTCGCTAGCGTGGTCCGGCGGGTTCTCCTGCAAGGCGGCGCACAGGCACGCCGCGGCCGCAGTGCGTATCGCCTCCGCGGTGCGACCCGCCGACCACACCAGATTCGACATTATCATTTCTGTAATAAAATATAACACATCATCATCATATCAGCTTGTGGCGTATGCACGTCCACTGCTGAACATACGCCTCCCCCATAGATTAATAAATAAATATTGCTGGACATTTCACACAGCGCTATCTAGCCACAAACTAAGCAAAGCTTGTGCTATGGGAACCAGATTATTCATAGAACACTTATACTTTGTATACTTTATTTGTTAATACATACTTATTCTAATACTAGCTTCCGCCCGCGGCTTCGCACGCGTGTTTTGTTAATAAAAAGTAGCCTATGTGTTAATCCAGGTTATCGTCTACGTACATACCAAATTTAATTAAAATACATTCAGTAGTTTTTGCGTGAAAGACAAACTTTCGCGTTTATAATATTAGTGGGATAGTGGGATGGGATATAAAAATTTCGTGTCACGGTTTTTAGTGGTCGCACTCCTCCGAAACGGGTCGACCGATTTTAATGATTTTTTTTTTGTATATTTGATAGGTGGTAAAGTATTTTTCACCATCTTACCCCCCCCCCCCCATTTTTTAATTACGATTTTAGTACTTATCCATATAATTTAACCGTCGTTCATTGACGTATACATATATTTTTTAACTTCCTTAATTTTGATGAAAAACTCACGCTCGACCAAAAAATGTAGATAGATAGATAGATAGATAATTTCTTTATTGCACACCATTTAAATACAAACATTTATCAGAAAATACACTTAAATAATAGGTACAATGGGCGGCCTTATCGCTAAAAGCGATCTCTTCCAGGCAACCTTTGGATGGACAGGATCTATGTGAACAAAATAAAGACGGCGGCGTAAATCCGATATAGTACACATATATTTATTAAAAATATAGATAATATAAAATAAAATGCATAATTATAATGTATAATATAAATTATAAAGTTACATAAATATTAATATTATAATACATAAAATATATATTGTCATACTTACATATATAAATTATAAAAATGTAATAATTAATAAGTGGCCTAGTGAGCGATGGATGACAGATAGTGTTGTCTGACCAAGTTTTTAAAGATAGGGAGAGATTTAGCGTGACGAATTGAGACAGGTAGGGCATTCCAGAGCCTGGTAGCCTGCAAAGTAAAAGAGGAACTATAAAATGTACTACTATACCAAAATTATTTACATAAAAAAAGACTAAATAGTTCATCAGACAGTTTATCTGAATCTGCTATCGTTTCTGATTTCCCCATATTTTCCCCAGTTAAAACAAAACACTGTATGTATACCTACCTTCAATAACAATCTTCAAGAAGGCTTCCAGCTTATCGGTTTCGCATTTAGCAAAGTTCTCTTGTCGCTTCAACAGGACGGTGGACAATGTTGTGAATATCTTCAGCTTAACTTCGGGGTCTACTTTGGGTGTCGAAAGGCATTCTTTTAGAAGGGGAGCTATGAGATGAAGCTCAGCGCCCATTGCCGATCCTGAAACAAGTATCAATTAAAAATTCTAATACAAAATACAGAGTGCAGCAAGGCGGACTCTAGCAGGCATCGATCGGGCGTGAGGAGAGTCCACGTGACCGCGTCACTGGTGATCCTAGCGAGCACTTTGCCAATGTGCACAGAGTATAGACTAGTTAGAGAACGCATCTCGTGTTCCGTACGTACCAGAGTGCAGCAAGGCGGACTCTAGCAGGCATCGATCGGGCGTGAGGAGAGTCCACGTGACCGCGTCACTGGTGATCCTAGCGAGCACTTTGCCAATGTGCACAGAGTATAGACTAGTTAGAGAACGCATCTCGTGTTCCGTACGTACCAGAGTGCAGCAAGGCGGACTCTAGCAGGCATCGATCGGGCGTGAGGAGAGTCCACGTGACCGCGTCACTGGTGATCCTAGCGAGCACATTGCCAATGTGCACAGAGTATAGACTAGTTAGAGAACGCATCTCGTGTTCCGTACGTACCAGAGTGCAGCAAGGCGGACTCTAGCAGGCATCGATCGGGCGTGAGGAGAGTCCACGTGACCGCGTCACTGGTGATCCTAGCGAGCACTTTGCCAATGTGCACAGAGTATAGACTAGTTAGAGAACGCATCTCGTGTTCCGTACGTACCAGAGTGCAGCAAGGCGGACTCTAGCAGGCATCGATCGGGCGTGAGGAGAGTCCACGTGACCGCGTCACTGGTGATCCTAGCGAGCACTTTGCCAATGTGCACAGAGTATAGACTAGTTAGAGAACGCATCTCGTGTTCCGTACGTACCAGAGTGCAGCAAGGCGGACTCTAGCAGGCATCGATCGGGCGTGAGGAGAGTCCACGTGACCGCGTCACTGGTGATCCTAGCGAGCACTTTGCCAATGTGCACATAGTATAGACTAGTTAAAGAACGCATCTTGTATTCCGTACGTATCAGAGTGCAGCAAGGCGGACTCTAGCAGGCATCGATCGGGCGTGAGGAGAGTCCACGTGACCGCGTCACTGGTGATCTTAGCGAGCACTTTGCCAATGTGCACAGAGTATAGACTAGTTAGAGAACGCATGTTGTATTCCGTACGTACCAGAGTGCAGCAAGGCGTACTCTAGCAGGCATCGATCGGGCGTGAGGAGAGTCCACGTGACCACGTCACTGGTGATCCTAGCGAGCACTTTGCCAATGTGCACAGAGTATAGACTAGTTAGAGAACGCATCTTGTATTCCGTACGTACCAGAGTTCAGCAAGGCGGACTCTAGCAGGCATCGATCGGGCGTGAGGAGAGTCCACGTGACCGCGTCACTGGTGATCCTAGCGAGCACCTTGCCAATGTGCGCAGAGTATAGACTAGTTAGAGAACGTCCACATTTCTCGTGGAATCGCAGTTTATCTAGGTTAGCTGTAACGATAAAATTATAAATTAACAACAAAATTAGCTCGGACGAAAGTCTTTGACGTTTCGGGGACAGAGCGATTGATTTCAAGTGGAGTTAAGCGCGTCAGACACGGCGAAAATGCTATAATATTTTATGTTACGATATCATCAGTTAATATATTAAAATATCTTATGGTTAGTTAATACATATCACACGGATAAGATATTATATAAGTATATTAATACATTAAATCTTTTTATGCTCTTGAAAGTATCTTACGATATATTTCGTATCTTAAGATATATCTCTATATCGCTCGGAATTTTAAGATATTGTCAGATAAAAATATATATCTTCGCGTGTGATGGTCTACTGGATGGTATGGCGAGCGATATTTAATCATTATGGCATCTGCTTTGTGTGTGATGCGCTTTAGGCATGAGACCTGACCAGGCGGGGTGATGGCCGATGGAGTAAGGCTTTAACCGAGTGGTGTCCAAAGTCATGCTATAGAAACCCAGATCGTCCAAAAGCGGGATGGATCATGGAAAGGCTTCGGTACTTACACAATGCCATAAACCCTATATTATCATCGACGGGCATGGAGTACACGGTGAAGTTGATGGTGAACAGTTGATCCGCCACTGGCAGAATGTCCTCACAGCACAGCTCCATAAGAGATTCACAGACTTGGAGCAAGTTCCTCTGATACTTCGGCTGCGGGATTTAAAACAAAACATGATTAAAAAATATGTATATAAGACAAGTATTCTATAGTTATCTGGATCCCATAGTACAAGCTTTGTTTAGTTTGGGGCTAGATGGTGCTGTGTTAAATGTCCAGTATTATTTTTTATCACACCGTTCAGATAAACAGATAAACATTTTTATTGGTATCGAATAAATGCACATCATGCACTTTTACAATATTATGCATCTAAATTAGCTAGAAAACAAGTGGAAATAAAACATAACCCAGTGTAATTTTTCGATTAATTAATAACACATAAATAGAGTACAATAGATTTATTTCACACAAAGAAACACGGAACACATTTTATTTTACTTTAATAATAAAATGTTAAATCATCAATGATTACATTTTTAAATTCACACCTTATCCTTACTAATACTCTCTCTATAAGTCTCTGTCTGCCTGTTGGTTACGTTTTCACGACTAAACGGCTGGACCGATTTCGATGAAATTCATAGATAGATATTGAGAAACCACGCGTTCAAAGCCGAGCGGAAGCTAGTTACAAAATAAAAATACAATCTATCAGATATAAAGTTATAACACTTAACTGGTTCCCATAGTACAAGCTTGACTTAGTTTGAGGCTAGATAGCGCTGTGTGAAATGCAAGAATTTAATATAGATTAGGATAGAAAAATCTTTATTACAGTAATGAAATATTATATAGGCGAACTTAATGCTAATTAGCATTTTCTTCCAGCTAACGTTTGTGTAGTGTCCATTATATATACGATACGATCTAAGTAGATATATTATATTATACTTTACATTATATATATAAATATACTCGGTATAATATAGGGAGTATAATACCGTTGCCCGCGACTCCGTACGCGTTACACTACTAAATGTATAGGTAACCCAGAAACAAAGCTAAACTCGCGGTTGCAACTTGACACCCCATTTTTATCTCACGGGAAATGATAAATGGAATAAAAGTTATCCTATGTGGTAATCCAGGTTATAATCTACGTATATACCAAATTTCATCGAAATCGGTTCAGCCGTTACGAAGTGATTATAACTTTCACATTTATAATATTAGTGTGAGTGTGATGTAATATATAGGTATTATAATATATTATACTCACTTTCCTAGTCCTGCATCTATCTGGGTCAGACAGTTCCTGGCAAATCTCGGCCATAGTCTTCGTCTTGACGAGGTCCGCTTTAGAGCCCTTCAGAATATTGGCAAGGACCAACAGAGCCGGCCACGAGTCCACCTCGGCTTCTAGCAGCGGCCACCACGTATCCGGGGTTATGAAGTACCCAAACAACTCGGCAGCACGCTTCACCTGGAATCATTTTGGAATCCACAATTGAAAGTTGGTCATTATTAGCTCGATACTTGATGCGTAAATGCGATTTACACCCCTAGAGCCGGAAGTAAATTTTAAAAAGTATGAAGCAATATGTATATTCATTGATTCATTATAATGCGTTAATGTAAACAGAACAAACCATCCGACCCAACTTGGGGGGGGGGGTTGTATTTATAATAAGTTTGTGAGTACCTCTTGCACGACCCTCTCGTCGTCATCGCCCGCCCCGCGGAGCATGGATCGCACGATCGTATGCGCGTGTTGCGTGGAGCCCTCTTCAGCGCAGAGTATCAGCCAGCACATCAGTTGAGACACGCGAAGACGAGCATCAGCCTGCCATCCTTCCATTTCTAAAATTAATAAATAAAATCACTACTGTGGATGATGATGATGAATCTAGACATCACTTTACATAAGTTACCTACCTCTCCAGATAGCTGGCACAATCTTCCCAATATTGCTCATGACGAGGGTACGACAACCTAAATTGGGGCGTTTGACGTCAGGATAATGGGTAGGTACATCTTTCAAGAAATCAGCTTTCTTCTTAAGGTCTTCTTCATTCTCGTCCATGTATTGGAGACCGATGTCCACCCAGAGCTTACTGGCTGTCTCGCGAATGTCGGCCATTATGTCGCTTAGACTGAAAATTTAAACCTTGAAATGAAAATTAAAGGTGATGTTTCTAGTCCAGACTGAGACAAGAGACAGAGACGGGAGACCGAGAGAGACCGCTACCTGTTTTATGTGTTCATCATGTTTGTTTGTTTTTATTTGTTTGTTCATGTGTTTGGCAAGAATATTAGGACCTAACCGAGCCTAAAAACGCAACAATGTAATGTAATAATACTTAAGCTGTGGCATCCCTATTTTAAATATTCAATGTGAAAGCTACTGAATGTCGACTAATAGAAACAAATGCTGAAATATCGTGAGGCTTGTAACATCAGACCCTGAAATGCTACAACATGACAACCTCTTAGCTAAGAGCACTAAAACAGACCATTAAAATTTTGAAAAAGAGAATATACCTCGTAAGTAGAAGCGGGATCATGCGATGCCAAAACGAGTATCTATCTCTGTAATTCAGCATCCAGTTTCCAACTTCCAATGTCACCTGCAGGCGTACTTGAGTGTTCTCATCAAAGAGCTTCTCGGCCATTGGAGAGATAGACAGCTCAAAAGTTTTTCCATTACCAGCTAAGACAATAGCACCTGGAAGTTGATGGAAGATAAGTTAAGGAAACATTAATGATTTACACTATCCACAATTGAATAAATATCTTAATGATTCAGTTTTGTTTGTCAGTGATGTTTTAATGGCTGCAGGAAGCATAGGTTACTTTTTTACCTGGAAAATAGTCATGCAAAACTTAGTCTCACTGTGAAACAAAGGGTACCTACATAACTTGCATGAAGCAAGTGCTGGTCAACTAGCATAAATTAAAGCTGAATATTACCAATAGCTCTGACAGCCGCAACTCGTACACGATAATGTTGGTGGGCAAAGTTTGAAAGCACCGGCTTGACATAACTCTCCGATTGGAAGTGAAAGTCTCTTTGGAGGATCTTTGTCAACTGGATGATACATTCACAAGTCTCCAGTTTTACCTTTGGGTAAGGATCCGTACTTGTTTTAGTTAAAATACTAGTGAAATCATTAATAAATGGAGTCAGTAGATGAGTGGCTTTATACTTGTCTAGTATTTTTCGGACAAGACCAATCAAAACCAGACGTATCTCTTCCGATTCCTCGACTATTTCAGCGCAACCGATGCGACGGACTAAGACAGGAAGTATGTAAGTTAGGTAGTAGTCGTTGAGAGGCAGTTTCTCGATAAAATTAGCCGCAATAGTGGCGGAGGCGTCACGACAAGCCTCGGATGGATCTGAGAAGCTTTTTAGCACGTACGTGTACACTTCTGGGAAAATTACTGTAAGGTCGCAGTCCCCGTTCTCTACATTTTCAAAGATCTCCGCATTTATATCATCCAAGGCCTTTCTTCGAGCCATTTTTGATTCGCTTTGCAAAGCGGTTATGAATGGTTCAAGGGACCCTCGTGGGTTGTCCTGGAGCTTTAGTTTGGCTTCTGACATTTTGTTGCACGTATGAACTCACACTATTAACATAGCGTACAGTAAAATTGTCCAGAAATATCGACAAAATATTATCTTGCAGAACAAGTGAATTGCAGTATTGATAAACAAATTCGTTTCTATGGCAACGGAAGGAGTACGATGCAGTCACTGTCCCGTAGGCGTATTTAGGGACTGACTGACGCTGAGTCTAACATATGACTACTGACAGTGACAGACGACAACTTAGATTTTTTGAGAGCTTTTTCACTAATTCATAATCGTGCGTGAAGCCATTTATTCGACTAAAATACGCTAACTAAATAGGTAAGTTCAAAGGAGCCATCCCATCACTACCTGACAACGTGCACCAATCACAGTTCGACAAGTAATAGAGCTGTCAACGTCAATTGTATGGACGAGATTGTTCTTTCAGTTCAGCGTTTCTTTCTATTTTGTACAAATTCTCAATACACTTGTGGTGCTAGCATCTGCTGTAATAATTAGAACAATCTTTGTACAAATATTAGCTCAAAATGTATAGATTAGGAGTGTTTAATTTATTGTTGTTAGCGGCGGTGGCGCAAGTCGCTCTCTCACTCAAGGAAGGCGAATGCGAGGTTTGCGTGAAGACTATCGAGAAATTCGCGGCCACGTTAACAGATGACGTGAAGAAGGACCCCAAATTAATCGAGGCTGAATTCAAGAAATCCTGTAAAAACTCCAAGGGCAAGGAGAACAGACTATGTTACTACCTCGGTGGTCTTGAAGAATCTGCGACCGGCATCCTCGGTGAAATGTCGAAACCCCTGAGCTGGTCGATGCCCGCTGACAAAATCTGCGAGAAGTTGAGGAAAAAGGACGCCCAAATCTGCGATCTCAGATTCGATAAGCAAATAGACCTGAACAATGTTGATCTGAAGAAGTTGAAAGTGCGTGACCTCAAAAAGATTCTGAATGACTGGGACGAGGTTTGCGACGGCTGTATCGAGAAGACAGACTTCATCAAGAGAATAGAAGAGCTAAAACCTAAATATATGGGTAGATCTGACTTGTAAATTAGTACAATGTATTAGGTAAGACAAGCTGTATTTCATCCATAAGTCCTTGATTAATTATCACATCTTTTTTTTTAATTAATATTGAGTAGCTTGTTGTCATTAAACTGATAGTTGAATTAGGGAACATCGTTTTTTTCCAACATCTGGTATGTGTTTAGGAAAGCTGTGAGCTGTGTAAAAGATTGATAACAGCTACTTTTTCATCTATTAGTTACCATCATTGTTCATTCACAAAGCAATATCTTATTAGTAACAACTAACATTCTTGAACATTCCATTTCTCTTTCAATTTTGGGTACATAATTGGTCAGGCACCACAATCATACAAAAATGTATTGGCGTGATCCTTGACAGGTTTACTACAATTTACCATTTATTCTTGACTGCCAAGTAGGTATATTTATGTGTTTTATGTTAATGTTTCTTTTCCAGATACAAATTTCAAAACTCTAGGACACCATTGTGATATTGCATCAGCCCCGCAGCAAACCATCCAGAAGTCCTAGTTATTGCATTTTACAAACTGTTTGAGAGTAATAGTGTGAGAATGTGAGCATGTATTGGAGTAAATTATTAATGTAATTAAGTAAATATTTTTACGATATATATATTTTTTATTCCCCTCATGTCAAGTCAACCATAGGACTTCCACTGATGAACATACGTAGGTCTCTCCCATAGATTTCTAGAGAATTTATTCTCATGAATAAAATCTGCGCTTCACTTGATAACTGGCTAAAATGATAGAAATTACTACAAAAGTGAGCATTCAGTAATTTTCAACGTTGTGAAGTAGTCTGAAAATAATGCTGCTTGTCTATAAATAAAACTTCATTGTAGGCTTTTACTATAATTATTGTGGCAGTGTCTCACAATTTCATCTAAAAATATCTCAGTTATAAATAAATAAATATTGGTGGACATTTCACACAGTGCTATCTAGCCCCAAACCAAGCAGAACTTGTACTATGGGAACCAGATAACTGACAGAATACTTCTACTTTTTTTTTTGTAATTACATACTTATATATAAAAACATCTAGACCCAGTACAAATATTTGTAGATCATGCAAACATTTGTCCCGCGGCGGGAATCGAACCCACTACCTCCTGCGTCACAGCCAGCTATACGCCCACTGTGCCACGGAGGTCGTCATTAATAGTAGAGCTTAATTTATGTCTCTAACACAATTTATTACCTAATTATTAGACACTTCATACAAGCTAATCAGCAAAATAAAACAAAACAAAGAAATTATTGTTTACTCTAAATAAAAAATATTTAGAGTAAACAATAATTTCTTAGTTCACCTTAGGCTTCCCTCATAACTAAACTAAGTATAAATAAAACAAAAAAATAGCACACTAATAACTTTATTGCAACAATTTTGAATGTTTTTCTACCACATTACAGATTCTGTTCAATTTGATTGCATACATAAATAGATGAAGGAATTGAGGCTGACATTTTTAGTGGTACTTGAAGTTCCTGTGGTGCTCTGAAAAAGAAATATGAAAATTTTTAATTTTATTATATCTAGGATATTTTTGAAATAGATTATAGATCTTCCAGCAGGACACTTGTAATTTTTTTTTTATTGGTAAAACAACTAACTAATAATTAGGTTCCTTTCAGTTTCTGGCACTGTTTTGCAGTTGCCAATGTTTATTCAAGCTTTTGTATGTTTTAGTTCCAAATAAATGATTAAGATTATGAACTATGTTGGAAATATTTAGGTAGTCTAAACTTCATCAGGGTTGGACACTATCTTAAACTCAGTATGAGACAAGATTAAAAAAATCAAGTGCCCAATATCTAAAAAGGGATCAGGGAACGACCCTAGTAACATGTCTACTATAGAGTAGAAACAACCATACAAAGTTTCAACTGCCCACGCTAAAATGACATTTTTCTCTATTCTTGCACAGAGTGGTCATGCTAGCCCAGCAGGAATTAAGTCATATTCTAACCAAACCAATTAGCATGTATGTTCAATCACTTTTACCTGGTAGTGACCAGGAGCGGTTGCACTAGAGATAATTTATGATGCTTTTTAGATGACACCCTACTATAATTTAGCCTTATTGAGATTTTTAGCTGTAACAATGACTTTACAATATACTATGTCAGGATTTTTACGGAGATCAGTGGTCTCTCATCCCTATCCATCCCACCCACTGGTATGACAAAAATGTGTGTAGATCAGGAATACTTACTCATTTTCCCGTAGTTGATAAAGTAGAAGAAAGTCATGCTGCCAACCAGCAGCTGGAAGAAAGGAGCCATGCCCACTTTCTTAGGCTGCACATACTTGTGTTGCCATCTCCACCAAGCTAAACATATTTTCAATTATTAAAAGTTATTCGTGTTATTTTGAATTAGGAACACATAAAATTGACAGATAACTTTGGTCCAACACATTAAGGCCTGACAATGCATTAAAAGATATTGCAGAGGTAAAAAAGTTCCTAAAATCTACCTCCTCTGACAATAAAACATAACCTAAATTAAGTTCAAGATCAACACTCACCACGGCTGAAAGCCCCCGACATAGCCGAGGGTGTCTTGTTCCTACGTCCCAACCATGCTCCGAGCTCGTTTATCTTCACCTGGCCAAAGGGAGTATCAGCTGAAACACGAACAGAAAATTACATAATCGAATACTCTGAGCTTGAAGGGCGGCTGCTTTTCATCACCGAAGCACTTACGTTTTCCATAGAAACGAGCTGGGTCGTACGGTCCATGGACCGCCGGGTTGTATTCTTTCGGATAATCACCGAACCCCATGATTTACAAGAAAATTCACCGAATTTTTGATGAGAATTCGGTCGATTACTTTGACAGCTAAATGACCATCGACTGCGAAGCGGATGATCAAACATTTTTTTTTATTTCTCATTGTATTGTTGTTCATTTCCAAGCAATCAATAATTTCTGCTTGCTTGGGATATAGCTACCCAAAATGTTCATTCATTTGTACTCTGTGGTAGACTACCACAACACAATCCTCTACCTGTCAAAATTCTTGTCTATGATTAGACAGCAAATTTCAATTCAATGAAAATAATTCTGTCGTTTCTCGTTTGCGAAAGTCGCTATTTACGTGAAAGTCTAGACAAATAGTAATCAAAATGGTTTTAGAGAGTACTATGATCTGTGTCGATAACAGTGATTTCATGAGAAATGGAGACTTCCTGCCTACGCGCCTGCAAGCTCAGCAAGATGCCGTAAACTTGGTGTGTCATTCCAAAACACGGGCAAATCCTGAAAATAATGTTGGTTTACTGACTTTAGCCAATGTTGAAGTACTTGCGACGTTAACCAGCGATGTCGGCCGCATTCTCTCCAAGCTACATCGTGTCCAGCCGAACGGTGACATCAACCTTTTGACTGGGATCAGAATTGCCCATCTAGCGCTGAAACATCGTCAAGGAAAGAACCACAAAATGCGTATTGTCGTGTTTGTTGGCTCTCCAATAAACTCTGATGAGAAGGAGCTGGTCAAACTCGCTAAGCGACTGAAGAAAGAGAAAGTCACTTGCGACATTGTCTCGTTTGGTGAGGATACCGAGAACAACCCACTGCTTACCACATTCGTCAACACCTTAAATGGTAAGGATAGTACTACTGGAGGCAGTCACTTGGTTTCTGTTCCTACTGGTAGCCATGTAGTTCTCTCCGAAGCTTTGATCACTAGCCCATTGATTGGTGGTGATGGAGCCGGGCCATCAGGCTCTGGGTTGTCACCATTCGAATTTGGAGTTGATCCTAATGAAGATCCAGAACTGGCTTTGGCTCTGCGTGTGTCTATGGAGGAGCAAAGACAGCGCCAGGAAGAAGAGTCTCGTCGCCAAGCAACTACATCTGAAGGAGAGCCTGGCAAGCCTGCAGACACTGAAAACACTGGGGTTGAGAGAGCTCTCGCTATGTCCCTGGGTCGTGAGGCTATGGAGCTTTCCGAGGAGGAGCAGATTGCTCTAGCTATGCAGATGAGTATGCAGCAGGAGACACCAGCAGCCGAGGAAAGCATGGATGTGGCAGAGGAGTACGCAGAAGTCATGAATGACCCAGCATTCCTGCAGAGCGTTCTAGAAAACCTTCCAGGGGTAGATCCCCAGAGCGAAGCAATCCGTAATGCCATGTCCACCATTAAAAAGGACAAGGATGAGAAAGATGATAAAGACCAAAAAGATAAAGAACAGAAGGATAAAGACAAGGATGGCAAAGGTCCAAGTGGTAGCTCTTAAAACAATTGAATGTTTTTCAATTTTTTTATTGAATGCTCGTAAACCTTAACATTACACACAACTTTGCATTGAAGTGTTAATTTAGATTTATAAATACATATTCTATTGTGATTTTGCGTTTCTATTTCCATGAGATCCAATTCAGTCCTTCAATTTTATCATAAACTGAAAAAGAAAAGTATCAATTTTAATTTGTTATCTTGTGGAGTGGACAAGACAGAAAATTGAGGGAGACCCTCAATTCTCTCTTTTATACTAAGTAGAATGATAATTCTTGTCTACTCCTCAGAGTAGATGAAAGTATTTTGAAAACATCTATAAATAAATATGCGATGAGAAAGCTTTGTACCTCTTTTTAACACTTTGACAGCGAATCACGACCCTGGGTCGTCACGCTCAGTTTTTTTTTGTGTGCTGCAATTCCTTGAATTTTGCTTGAAAACACGATCCACGGTCGTGATCGGCGTTTATTGCATTGTGCAGCCGCGTAGCTACACTCAGGCGATTCATTTACGTATAAAGAGTAGGGGCAAAGGGTGGAAACGAATCGGAAGACACATTTATAAAAAGATGCATTTTTTCTAGCATATAGTATAAAATTGTCATACAACGCTGGCTGAAGACAATTAGGTACCTCTACAATCATAAATAAGCAACACACCTGCATCTGCCCAAAATTGTTTGCTCACAAACTTTTTTTTAACTGCAAACAACTGTTCTTTTCTTTGGTTTTCATCTATTGCTTTTGGTATTGGTTTAGGAATTGCCAATTTTTCTAAAACCAGTACAAGTAATATTAACTTAGGCGGAAGTGACTTTAATGGTACTAATTATAAAAATATTGATTACCTTTGGTGAAAATTGGCCTACATGAAGACTTTAATCTTACTAATTGGTCTAAAAGCGAAAATAAATGTAGGTTCGCCCATTTTTCACTATAATAATATAAACCACTAGTAGCCGACCGCTGCTTCGCACGCGTGGTTTGTCAATAAAAAAACATTACCCTCTTTTTGCGCAGTCGGGTAAAACGTAGGTTATGTTCCGATAGTCCCCCCACTATCGATCAACCCGACAAGTAAGATGATCTCTGGCACACCACGAGATAACCTAACCACGACCTAACTATTTGACCCGGCGAACTTCGTACCGCCTTGACATGCATATGACGCGGTCTGTCAATTTACGACACCCCGGTAGAATTGAAAATCTGCCATCATTATGTATGAGGAAATGAATTCATAATTTCTTTTTGCATTATTTTTTCCGATATTTTAATAGTTATTCCGCTATTCGGTGCGGAGACAAATCCAACAAATCAATGATCATCAAAATCGGTCCATCCGTTCTCGAGTTATGTGTTCGAACAAACCCGACTTTGTTTTATATATTAAGATTTTATGAAGTTCCGTGACCGTTTGAGAAACAAACGGTTATCAGATGAAAATAAGGTTGGTAAATTATCCCGCGCTTAAATTTACATGATTATAATAAACACGGTGGCAACGTAAACAGTGGCAATATTCGAACACATGTCGTACTGGGTTCTTAAAACATATAGGTGCCAAGTACCTAGGGAAAAAAACACACCCGTGTGCAGTACTGCACTGCGCTCGTCCTCAAGTCGCGCGTTGAATAAGTGGGTAGGAAGGTATCATAGGAAAGTAGGTAAACAGTAGGTACATTCATTGATTCCGATTTAAACTTCTTTTTCCATAACTTTTTTTTAGTTATTACCGATTCGTTATTACATTGATTGTATGCATGCATATCCACCTCCTTAAAACTGACACTGTTTACGTCGCCTCCCTCCCTGTATAATATTTAAGTCACTTCTCCGTCAGGTTGAGCTAGCTGAACGGCCCGCGGCTTCGCACGCGTTATTTGTTAACGAAATGAATTTAATTTAAAAAGAAACATTACCCTCCTTCTTCGCAGTCGGGTAAAAAGTAGCCTATGTCTCAATCCCGGTCATAATCCGTTTGTATACGTAGGTTTGTAACAAACAAAGGGACAGAGTTACTATCGAATTTATAATATTAGTATGGATTTGTATAGGGATTATGGAGCATGAGTCTGAAATAAAGATTTATGAATATAAAAAGACCGTTACCATGGGCGGCTGCATCTTGTGCTTCAATAGGCTTTTTATTTAGTAGTATATAAGAACTTTTGATGTCCTCCAGTTGTGGTTTAAAAGTTCTG
The DNA here is from genome assembly GCA_963924445.1 of Philereme transversata. NCBI lineage: Eukaryota > Metazoa > Arthropoda > Insecta > Lepidoptera > Geometridae > Philereme > Philereme transversata. Next base: position 32,040,631 of record OZ004339.1, on the reverse strand, counting down.
CTGTGAATAGTTGCTGAAAAGAATACAAGTCAAAGGTGAATTTGTGAACGGTTGAGGAATGGCTCTATCCATCATCCAGAACAAAAAAATGGTACGCGAGCGCGAGCTTCCACTACCCACTAGGCATGGAAATAGTTGCTATTTTTAAATCATTTTCATATGATCATGATTATTTTTTATAACTGCTATTTTACGTGCCATTAAGATGCCGTAATGTCACACTTGCTGTTCTTGCTAGTGGTATTTTACATGTGAAAAATCACGTGAAAACGCCCGATGAGTTCCGAAGAAATGCGAACGACTGTGATTTGTAGCTAGACCCGAATGACTGCGACCGATATACGATGAAAGCCGAAAGTGATTTCATTTAAATGATTTTAGCAGGTTATACGAAGGCACGTATGATTTTTAATTTAATATTATTTTTACATGCGTGAAACGTTCCATTCCTACTACCTACTTACAGTTAGGTCGTGCTGCGGCGAACGGTCGTGTGTCTCTACAAAACTGCTGCTTCAGCTTCTCCGTTGATTGGTTCCTGAGTGGTAGTTTACTAATCCTCGGTGAAGATGGACACTCGATTGGAACTGGAAGATCAACAGCGGAAAAGTTTTTAACCGTGAATAAAGTAGCGATTTCTTTTTACAATATGTTTTATGACAGCTGATATTTCTTTAAAAAAAATCTCTAGTCTCATAAAACCTAATGTAAAAAAATAAATATAATTAATCAAAATTCTTTTTTAATAGAAATTTCTAGCAGTGGGGGTATATAACTAGAGTAGCAATTTCTTATTACAATAGGTAGGTACATTGGATAGCTATAGATACAAAAAGAAAACCTAAAACAAATAAACAACGCCGAACATTTCCCACAGCGCTATCTAGCCTCAAACTAAGTAAAGCTAGTAATATGGGAACCAAAGCTAGTAATAAGGGTGTCACATATGGGAACCAGATAACTGATAGAATACCTAAGTATTCACATCTTTTTTATTTATTTAAATACATACCTATTTCTTCGTTTTGTTCTATTTTTGTAACTTTGCATCTGTTTACCGGTATTAGCTTGGTTTTATCTAAAAAAAATCCTGTTAAAAAATATTTCTCAAATATCAAATTTTTCAGTGCAGCAGCCACATTAGGTACAACAATTTCGTGCCCTTTAGTAATAATTACTTAGTAACAAATTATTGGAGTGCATCACAAGACAGGCAAGCGCCTCCCTGTACAACCTAAACGTAGAACCGTAAACAACTCCTCAGGGGATAGGTAAGCAAGCTGCAGTGACAATGGGCAAGGCACATAGCTCGAACAACACTTACCTTTTTGCTGGATTTGTCCCATTTTCACAATTGTGCATCTGCTAACTGGTATTGGCTTGATTTTATCTAAAAAAATTAATAGTGGTTTTATTCAAATAAAGAAATAATGCTGGACATTTCACACAGTGCTATCTAGGAGCCTTAAACCACACTGTACTCTGTACCTTAAAATAAGCATAGCTTGTACCTACTATGAGCACCAGATATAGAATACATAGATACACTTTTCATCAGTCATGCTCTGAAAGTTGGTCATTGTTAGCTCGATACCTGATTCGTAAATGCAATTTGCGCCCCTAGGGCCGTAAGTAAAGATAAAAATAGAATGAGGCTCATTGCATTCATATTTCTATTTAAAAGTATACATTCATAAATGCTGGAAGCGATTTACTTGTAATTACACATGGGCGATTATAAGCAAACTGCCCCCACTCCGCTATTTTCCGCTCACGACTCGTGCCAGTAACTAAACTTGAGTTTAGAAAACTAATAGTGATCCACTGTTCTAGAAAATAAGGTTTAAAACTAACGTGTAACAGCGCTGCCGTCAGGCGTCTCACGCGGGTCGGTATTGGTCGCACGCAACGCATTTCCGTTCAACTTCTTCCTAGCAGCTGTCCAAAACCAAACACAAGTGCTATAGTTACCACAGCCCAGGGCCATGTATCGATAGAAAAGAAGGAGGCTAGTCGCACCAACCGCCAACAAATAATGTGAGTTAGTACGCTGGTTACAAAATCTACTTTGGGGATTACTGAAAAAGAAATCAGGGTTTTTGGTTTTTATGTTAGTCAAAAACTATTTATAAGAATCAATACAAACTTACAAAAACTTGTTTTGTTATGTACGATATTAATTTAAAACACACATCCGGAATCGTAATAACTGGTTTTAGAGGTAGGTTTAATACCGGTAGCTTGAATATTTATCCATATACAATTTTTTTCATATACATATACAATATAAACAATTTTTAACGTAAATCGACGGCCGGCGCCTTTGCGACGATGCCGCTTGGTCGGTTTAACAGTACATACATGATGAATGAATATGATTTCTTTATCTATTTTATACAGGTTGTTTCATTGATATTTTAGGACTTGTTAGACTAGGTTGTTTGAAAATTAAATTTTTTCTATGATATGTGGAGAAATGAAGGGGAGGCCGTTACCCAGCAGTGGGACAGCATACTAGGCTAGATAAAAAAATGTACCTAATGAATTTCAAAAACCTATATTACAACAATACCAGCCATTAGCCCTACCCGTGTTTTCATTTAATGTCGTACATAACAAAACACTTAGTAGAACAAGATACGAAAATTACTCTAGAAGGGCTATTGGTAAGATCGATTGTGAAAGGACTAAACCATTCATTAGCTTATATTTATGTCTTGTCAACAGACAAAACTTCAGAAAAATATTGTCATAGTAACGCGTCCCTATTCTCTATTGTGAAAGTCACCCAGTTATTGTAATTTAACAATTCTTAAGGGCATTTGAAAGTCCTTGAAAGCAACTTTGGACAAGCGTTTTCGCGGGGTGATTTTAAGGTACAGAATACTTTTAATATTTTAAAGGTTGTAGGTACTTCTCAGCATGACAATATAATTATCATCATCATATCCGCGGCAGGATATCCACTGCTGAACATATGCCACCACCATAGATTTTTAGAGTTCATATGGGCTAATTTTACAAGAGTACATAAACTAAACATAAACGATATATTAGGTTGGGGAAAAAGTTTCTTCGCATTTTTTAAGAAAATTCAAAACATTTTTTAATATAGTTTATTTACATTTAACTAAAGTATGTAGGTACCATTTTGTTCGATAACTTTTTGCCATCTTGTAGGTAGGGACATGATCCCATTGCTATAGAAATTTTGGGGCTTCTGATCAAAATACCGCGACAAGTGGTTTTGGCAGTCCTCTCGTGATGTTAACCTGACACTGCCCAAAGAATTCTGAAGAGACCTAAACAGGTGGAAATCTGAAGGTGCAAGGTCAGGACTATACGGCGGATGCATTAACACCTCCCAGCCAAACTCTCTTAATTTTTGCTGAGTGGCTAAAGATGTGTGAGGTCTAGCGTTATCATGATGAAAAACCACACCCCTTCTGTTGATTAATTCCGGCCGCTTTCTCTCAACTTCTTGCTTTATTCTCATCAGTTGTTCGCAGTAGAGTTCAGAATCGATGGTCCTGCCTGGTGGTAACAGCTCATAATGAATAATGCCCTTCCAATCCCACCACACACACAGCATCACCTTGTTGCGAGTTAACCCGGGTTTCGCCACAGTCTGTGAAGCCTGACCGGCCTTTGACCACGACCTTTTTAGCACGTTCTTGTCGTACGTGATCCACATTTCATCACCAGTTATCAGCTTCTTCAAAAATGGTTCGGTTTCATTACGTCGTAATAAAGAATCACAAATGATTCTTTATAATAATATAATACTAAATACACGGTTCATTAGGTTTCTTTCAGTGAGCTCGTGGGATACCCAAATATCGAGCTTTTTTGTGTACCCAGTTTTTTTAAAATGCGCCAAAACTGTTTTGTGGCCAATTCCCAGTTCTTCAGCTACGTCGTAACTACTGATATGCCGATCTTGCTCCACTTTTTCCAAAATGGCATCAATTTTATCCGTAATAGGGCGACCAGAGCGACGTGTATCTTTGACATCAAAATTTCCGGATTGAAAACGCTTAAACCAAATTTGTGCTACTCTCATAGACACTGCACTAGGTCCATAAACATCGTAAATTTTTTTCGCGGCTTGCGTTGCATTTTTACCTTTTTTGTAGTAAAATTTTAAAATGTATAGAATTTCTTCATTAGATTCACTCATCTTTGCAGTATGAAAAACAAATAAAAATCACACATTTTCCTAATTTGAATTTGGAATTATCTTCTTTAAAATTTAAACTTTGAATGATACCAAAACCAGCCAGATACAAATACACTCGTGAGCAAAAAAATCGACTCAGGACTCACGCTCGCGGTTAAAAGTCCCTAGCCAAAAATCTGAAGCTTTCATTCTATTTCTGAGTTTAACATCTCAAAGCTGTTAGTTTAAGCCTTTACATAAGTGGTTTACTTTATTATTTCATTTATTTTTTGGTAAGTAAAAAAATATTAAATGAGAAGAAGTCTTAAACAATGAAAAAAGGTAATAATTAACAGTAAAGAAAATACAAGCTTAAACTCGTAAAAATATACATTTTATTGAAATTAACTTATCAATATTTAGTGTCCCCCCCCCCCCCTGGCCCTAATAACAGCTTCCAATCGCTTCTTCATGGATCGAATAAGTTTCTTTACTCGATCTTGTTCGATACTATCCCATTCTTCAATGAGCGCCGCTTTGAGGTCCGATTTCGTGGCTGGTGCAGAATTTCTAGCCCGAACTTTTCTTTTGAGTTCATCCCACAAATGCTCGATAGGATTTAAGTCCGGGCTACGCGCTGGCCAGTCCATAGCGGCAATTTCGACCTCCTGTAAATACTGCCGAACGGAACCTGCAGTATGTGGACGGGCATTATGGTGCATTAGGATGAAGTTTTCGCCTATGAAACAGGCGTAGGGAACGACGTGATCCCCTAAAATCTCTTCGATGTATCGGTTCGCCGTCAACCTTCCCATTCGACCGCCAGTTTCAATAAAAACCAACTCGGTTTTTGCCTCCATTGAAATGCCCGCCCACATCATCCAGGAACATCCTCCAAAAGCCACATTTTTTTTACACAGCACTGCGCGAATCTTTCTCCAGGTCTTCTGTAGACTCGTCCTCTTCTATCGCTACCATGCAAACACACTCTGCTTTCGTCTGAGAAGAGAACGGAACTCTATTGTTCATCAGTCCAATCAACGTGTTCTCTGGCAAATCGTAGGCGGGCTGCTCGGTAGGCTGGGGTCAATTTGGGGCCAGTAGCTGGCCTTTTTGCCTCAAGGTTAGCTGCCTTAAGTCGTCTTCTGACTGTCCAGCCACTTACAGCCACTCCCCGCGTTTTTCTGAGCTCTTGTTGGACTTGAACGCCAGTGAGGGCCCGATTTCTCAGCGATGTGTTGACAATGAATCGGTCATCTCTCTCTGATGTGCACCTTTTTCTTCCGGAACCACGTCTTGGATTAAAGTTACCAGTCTCTTGGTAACGATGGTAAACTCTGGAAACAGCAGACTGGCTCATGTTCAGCGCACGTGCCACTTCACGCTAACTTTGGCCTTGTCGCAATAGGGTGACCACTTGAGCAGCTTTATCACTTGTTGTGTCCATTTTCAGGTAGAATTCTTGTTTGTTGATAACGGAGATGTGTATCGGTTGACGTTTGACGGCTAACCGGTGAGGGTGTTTTTTTTTTTTTTCGAATGGACTAATCTCGCTGTTGGCCTCTGAGGCCGTGACAGCTTAACCGAACTTTTGGCGAGCACAGATGGCGCTCAGCCCAGTAAGTTTTTTTTTTAGGCAACTAGCGCAAGGGCACCACTTAGGTACGAACCTCGGCTTGGGCTGTTGCCGGGATGGGGATAGGAGAGAAACGCCCGGGTACATGTTTGTACCTCGTATAGGCGGCGACTGAAGGGATTCGTCGACCTCGCCGGCGAGATCGGTGTTTCTGTGAAGTGTTTGCTCTGTCTGATGTAGATGACTCACCTTCCGCATTAGCGGAGGTGATTTCGTCATCCGGGTCTCCGAGAACGTGTCTCGGACGACGGAGGATTTTGTTGGCAGGCGGATCCAACGGGTAGACCGGAATGGTGTGCACCAAAGGGTTCGGATGATTAGAGGCATGTTCATAAAACCGCTTGGAAGCGAGCTTCATGAACCTGGCTATTGATTCTAATTTCATATCGCGATGTAGATCGTTATTGCGAAAATACCATGGCGAGCCTGAGGCTTTTCGCAAGAAGCGGTTTTGGATTACCTGAATGGCACCAACTTTAGGAGAGTGGGAAAATACTACAGAGGAGTATGTCATGATGGGGCGAATGCACGCTTTGTAAAGGGTCGCCTTATTTTTAAGGGACATTTTACTTATCGCGCCTAGTAGTGAGGACAGTCGTCCTAGGGTGAACTTTGCCTGATTGCACCTCTTAGTGATGTGCAACCTAAAGGAGAGACGCCTATCGAGGATGACACTCAAGTATTTGGCTGATGGGGCCCAGCGAATGGGCTTGCCAAATAAGGACATCGGTTTGGGAGTGACCGATGAGGGTGGGTCAGTTAGATAACCTTTTATATGAGTCAGTAACCCTTAATTAGCACTATAATTGTAAACACGCATAAAAAGGGTGGTTACCGATCACAACATATTGTTGGGTTGTGTGAGCAAGAAACATTACAATATTTTATATCATTTCGAAGCTAATACTATCAGCTTTAAGATTTTACTAAGAAAAAAATATTTTCGCGTTCAGTTTTTTTGCCAGTGACTTGCAACTGCAGGTGTGTCACCTGAGTCGATTTTTTTGCTCACGAGTGTAGTATAGCCAAAGAGATTTTATTACAAGTTCATACATACTATAATGCGAAAAGACTTTTTCCCCAACCTATTATATAGGTACTTTTAGAATAACATATAGAAGACTACTTCTATCTTCCCAGCTTATAGTTTAGTAGGTATTTACCACAATGATGCGCACGAGCAACGAAGGGAGCTTCGGAACTTTTCTTCTTCTCCTCTCCATAAAGATCCCTTCTCCTCTTTACATTTTATTGTTTTTGTATGTCATGTAGGTATTTGTGATTAGTATTGTTATTCTTGTATTGTTATTAGTGTATTTTCATGTAGGTATTTGTTATTGCGTATTCATTTTATTATTATTTTTAATATTATTATGTTTAAATTTGTGACGTCACCCTACATAAGGCCCTGTCTGAAAACCAGCGCTGCTTTGCATTATTTATTGCAAAGGGCGGATCCAGAGGGGGGGTCATGGGGGTCATGACCTACTCCTGGGCTGGGTCTAGGACCTAGGTGAACTACTAATTTAAATTGTTAACATAACACATGACATTGACCACGACTATGTGACCCCCCCCCCCCCCCCCCCCGACACCAAAGCTGGATCCGCTCTTGAAGGAGCTTAAAACTGAGGCAGGACCTGTTTGGGCATGCGTGGCTCGGAGCGGGACTAGTTAGTACACCTACCTACTGGCTGGATAGGTACCTATGTGTTCTACCTATGTTACAAATATCTCATTCTACTGTATTTTTTCCTGTCTGTCTACTATTTTGTTTGTGATCCGTTCTGTGTTTCTTTGTGTGTGTCAAATAAATATATTCTATTCTATTCTATAATTTTCTCACAAAGTTTGTAGATTTTTATTGAGTTACCTCTTACTTTAGGTGTAAATTGAGGGTATTTTTTAAAAATCTTTCAAACTTTGTTAGAAAATCAGTTTTATGTGGCTAACTTACGAATTCTGTTAATTAGGTCAACGATACGTGGCTTTATGAATAATGAAACGAAAGGCAATACTCACGTAATCTAGGATTCAGAGGCATTGGAGCACGATTTGCGTATATAGAGAACGGTGCTTTATGTTCCGCTTGAAAAGATAAATCAATAACAATACAATGAGAGATAATAACAGTTAAAGCTAACTTTCTATGTGATAACGGCGCAAACTCACTATAACAAATATTTTTTTTTTTTTATAAAGGGTATTTGATAATATATGCTCAAAAATGAAAGGGGTTATTTTGATGAGCATAATAAATAAATTTGAAAAATGTTTACCATAGACATGTGAAATTTATTTTGGCATGTAAAAACAAACACTTTATCAAACTTATGTTGTGCTATTGCATAATGCTTGCCATCTAACCACAGATACTGTTTTGGTGACGTATCGAGATATCTGTTGTTGTTCCTTTCTAACCCAAAACCCGCAGCCATTTTCGAAAGAGATATAAAATCGGCCTTTAAGTTTTTTTTATGTTTTGAGAAACCGTCACTTGAATATCGTCAGTATATTACCAAACACCCTGTATACAACACACTTAGTGTAGCACAGAGAGCCATTGAACGCTTCATGCTCGGCATCACACCGTCATCGTCAGCAAACGATTTTTTTAATAAATCGTTAATTTTTTGCTCTTAAAACATGATACAAACTCAGCACTGTATGTTAGGCACATGTAAATTAAATATTTATAAACTTTAATGTTAAAAAACAATCAATGAGAGGACAGCAAATGGCATTCTGTCTATTCTGCTGAGTGACGGCAAAAAATAAACAAGGTAAGATGTTAATTTTTGTTAATTGCGTTAGGGGTTGAAAACTGACATAGCTAAAACTATCCCAGCTAAAGTAGCTGTCTATTAAAAAAACTGCGTCCGAATCGGACCATCCGTTTGAGAACACGATGCCATTTATAAAACACCCCTCTATGCGTTGGTGGTTGATAAAAGCATTTGTCACGTTGCATACCTTTCCATGACTTGACTGGTGATTTCGCACGGTTGATAACCGGATGCTTCAATTTAGGCGCTGACGCTGTGAATGCAAATGCAAAGATGTAGGTTCAAGCATAATTTTATACAAATAAAAAAAAACATTCCGTGCTGGGGTTTAAAGTTTTGAACACAATTTAACGTACGATGGTGATGTAAATAAACTTTAAAAATCTTACGGACAGAGTCTTGGAGAGAACAATCTTTTCGAATAGCTAGCTTCTTATTCATCGGCGTGAGAAGGGGTTTGCCATATCCATTGGTCGAACATATCGAACGAACTGAAACAGCGATAACTTAATCATTATTACAAATACGGGATTTATCACGTACAGTCTTATCGATGTTTCGACCGACAATGTTTTGGTTCGATTCGTGAACCTTCATCAGGGTGAGTGCGATCCGCTCCGAATAACGTCTCGCCTCACACATTGTCGGTCGAAACACCGGTAAGACGGTACGTGATAAATCCCGTATTTATAATAATAATTGAAATAATCACGAAAGTTTTCTAAGCAATAACTTAGATTAAATTTAGATAATGTTTTTTTTGTTTATCTATTAATTAATTTCATTTCATTTAATTTCATCTTTAGCTAAATTAAAAGGATGAAAAGCTAATTGAGGCACAAAGGGAACTAGAACTGTTATATGTACAAGAAAACATCGAAAGAAACTAACCTAACTAATAAAAAAATACATTTACAAATGTTGAAAAAAAATGTATTTCTCATACTTTCGCGTAATGGTTCATACGGGTTTAATACCCGTTAAATATTAGTAATCTTGAAAAAAATAGCAGTCAGCTAGTGGACATATTCATAGCCGAATGTTTATGTTACTGATTAAAAGTCATAAGTACTAGTCTCATAAATAGCGTAATAACATTTCAATGGGGCTTTAATCAATTATCTTGCTGTTTTCGCTGTATTCCATTATCTTGCTGATGAGAAATAAAAGTTTCCAAGAAATCTCAACATAAGTTTTAGTTAGCATTTCTACAAATAATGGCGCAGCCGGTTGGATGGATAGCATAGTAAAAACTCACAGCCAGTTATATCAGAAGTAATCGAGCTGTTAGTAGTCGACTCGCCGGAAGACGCTGTATGAACCGTTTTCGAACGAGCTGAAAAAACATCATAGTCTACTTAGTAAAACTAAAACGCAGAGTCCTACTGCGTTGCTAATTAAATTACCTACTTCCTGTTGTTTCCTATTTTCTATTGTAGAACACAGTATATTTAATAAGTACTTATTATTATTTAGGTACTCAATACAATTACAGCAGCAGATAATAAAATAAACATAAAATTCAGATCCTCCATAATTAGCTACATGCAATATTAAACAATGTAAATTATAAACATGATTATTAAATTTAATTATTCAAAAATTTCAATGGATAAAAAATGTCTTTGGGTTTTTGTAATTTTTTCGCCTTTTTATAATTTCTTTGTACATTCCAAATGTAATTGTATTAAGTAAATAAATTAATGTCTTACTAAAATGCGCATTGTCTACGGAACAATTACGCTGTGTTTTGCCTATTGCATTGAAAATACTTTCAAATACGTGTATGCCTCAGGTTGATGTTAGCAGGGCAGTGTATCGTAGGGCACATTCCTAAGGTGCGTGACGTACAAGGTAATGCTTTGTTATAGGCGATGGTTACCACTTAACATCAGGTAGGCCATGAGATTGTACCATTGCCAGTGTTGCAAAAAATTGCATTTGGTTTGAACTAAGTATCAGGTAGTATAACTAGGTAGGATACTAGGTATTACAGTACTTACTGTCCACAGCATATCCACAGGGCAGGATAGTCATTTTGCACCTGTCTGCCTTCTTACTAATGTTTGAAGTATCACTTAAAGTTATCGCTGTAAAAACATATTAAGTAATAGTTTCCAAACAACTTTAATAATCATTATGAGCTATCTAGCATCCTATGGCAAGTCTAGCCTATCAGTAGGTATACCCTAGTCCCTTATTAAATCAAGAAAATCGAAAATCTATGATCGATTTTTTTTTCTCTTGTTCAGCTTGGGAAACTGTGTATGAATTTACTTTTCTTTATTTATAAATGAACTGCATGTAAGATTTTTGTCAGTAATCAGTCGCGAACCTAGTGTTATTCAGCTAAATTACAAAATTACATGTGTGCTTATACACACGTACGCTACATTAAAATTATACGTTATACTTAAAACAGTTAAACACAACTTACGTGGAGCAATGAGTTCTATTATTTTATATGAATCACGTCTATTTGGAACTAAACTATCAATATTATGCAAACTTGAAAGAAAGATAAAGAATTGAATAAAAAAATAGTATTCGGTACAGAAAAACACACCTTAGAAACGAACACCATCAAAACAAAATAAAGGCGTAATCTAAGTGGTACAAAGTACTTATATTGGATGCTAGATACATACATTATCTGTAATACATATATCATATAGTTTACAGTCATACACGACTTCTAAGTGATAAGACCACCCATTGTACGATTTGCTTTGTGTTTTCTATTCTATTTGTTTCTATGGTGTACAATAAAGTGTTTTCATTTTCGCCTAAATAAGTGTTTGATTGATAACTTACTAGATCTTTAGTTTATCCTGTGATAATGGCTCATGCAACTGCGCTGAATTATCGGGGAACGCAAACACAATAACTCACAAGCCCAATATCTTGTTTTAGTGAAAATAATGATTATTTAAACTGGCGCAGCCTTTTAATTTCATTGAACTACGTATAAAATATATATCGTCAATATTAACATACGAGTCGGGCTTAAATTCGAAGATTGCTGCGTGGGTGACGAGGACATACTTCGGGCATCTTTCTTCACAATGCCTGTTATAGTCATCCCTTTTATCTCTTGCCGGAGTCCTGAAATACACGAACATTTTAATTTCAAGTGAATGTAATTTGACTTGTATTTGAATGATTTAATTTGAATTGAATTTGATATTATCTCCTACTAGTAAGTTCGTAGGAGTTTATGACCTGACTAATCACGGTGCTTTAGTTATAAGGCTGCCCCAAGGCCTCCGACATGTCTTGATGGCCATTAAATCAGCATTTAAACGTGCTCTCCGAAGTACAGAAGCGCTCAGCTGAAAGTGTCACTTGGTTTGCTCATCGTAAGTAAGGTCCACAAGAAAGAACCAATCTTTAACCAGCGTACGTCACTGGTTCTAATATCCATAGGTCCTATATGCTGGCTCATATTGTATAAGTGGTCAATATAAATTAACAGTAAAATACTCAAAGGTCCACCTTCCATAGAAAAGCTCAAACTAAACTCAAGTATCAATTTCATTTCAAATCATGTGTTTCCATTCCCACTTGAGTATACTTACGTAACTATTAGACCCAATAATACTACACCTGCTTTATTTTGTGGGTTATTACCAAACTTGCTCACTACGAAACTCACTTGAAACGTTACTCTCTCTGTAATTAGCACGAGGCGCGGGCGCTGAGTAGGCGTTTTGATACCCAAATCGATTTGATGCATTCGGGCTTTTTTTATCTGTTAGCTTCCTGCGTATTAGACCTGTCTCTAAACTAAAATCTCGCGATGACGCCAAACCTAGACTAAAAACTATTTTGTATCGCCATAATAAAAATTGTATAGTTAATATATGTACGTTACAACTGTTACAAGCTAGATACAACAAATAAATATAAGTAAGTATAACCGACGCCGGTGGTCTTATTGCCCATTATACTTACATTTAAATCTATCATGATATTACGTCAATTTTCAAATATTCGCGATTTCCACTATAACGGAGGTCGACAGAGAATATACGTATTACTTAAGATAGGCATATACACGGTGAAATCGAAATCATTGTTTTTCAGAACTAACGTTGTTCAGATCGTGGTCTACTACCGTTCTATAGCATCAAATACGTTTATTAAACAAACAGAACCAGGAAGGAGAAAAAACCAGAAGCAGAGGTTTTAAATTCGTAACTTTTTAAGTTTTACAAAGACTAATGACGAATTTTCTTTTATTTGATGGTAATAAGCCTTGGTCTGAAAAACGTTTCTTCTGAAAAATATTGATTTCAATTTCACCCTGCAACCCCTATGCAGTCTGATCGAACGAACGCGACGTCGTGGTCGGTCGATAAAGCGTTGGCGGAACGATCTGGATGCCTTTGAGAGAGGAGGGTGGGGGATAGCAAAGAGCCGAGATGATTGGAAGTATTCGGCGGAGACCTTTGCCCAGCAGCAAAAATATGTTTTTTTACTAATGCATAAAATTAAATACATTGCAAAAAAATAATATAGTATTCGCTCCGACTGCGTCAGGTAAAACAGTCACATCCCTTCTTTTTTGCGATAGGTAAAGGGATTTTTAAGGATTGTTTGTACCGATAACATTAAAATAACCAGTACTTTAAACAAAGTTTATTCAAAATATATGTTACATTACATTTATGTAATTACAATTTACAGCAGTCTATCAATGTTAACTCAAAACAATATTCGATATTCTACATATGAGAAATTCGCATTGTTCTGCGATAAATAAATAAAACAACCTACAGGAAAACGAATTTTATTGAAACTCAAATTAAAACAGATTTTACCATCTCACTCAATACAGTGTGAATTTGTAAACAGTCGACTAGTTTTGAGGATTGGCTCTGCCCGTAATCCAGAACAATTATCTCTTACACTGCGCCGTCTTAAGAAAGTGCGGTTTGTTTGTAGGGAACGGTATTTTCAACTAAATCGTTGGATTGAAATATAATGAAATGTAGATTACGGACAGAGCCGTTCCTCAAAATTTGTCGACAAATTCATCAACAAATTCATCCTGTATAGACAACATTGTTTAAAACAAATAACAGATGGCACTAGCTTCTTCGCCTTTTCATGATATTTCCGCCATTACAGTAGTGTGTAACATTTTAACATGCTCACACATTAAATTTAAGTTTGATCCAATTACGACCCAGCGTGACTCAAACTGGTTGTAGACTCTATTTTTATCCATTGGAGTCTCAACTTTTATCCATTGGAAACTCTATTTTGCAACTATACTTTGTGCATGCATTTAGATTTGTTTTATGTGCTTTTTTACTTTACTTGTTTTTTTTATTTGTTTTATGTGTTAACTCTATATGTTGCAAATAAAATATTATTCTATTCTATTTTTATTCATTGTAGTCTCAACTTATATCCATTGAAGACTCTACTTTTATCCATTGGAGTCTCTACTTTTATTCATTGAAGTCTCTACTTTTATCCATTGGAGACTTTATTCTTATCCATTGGAGATAAAAATAGTCTCATATAAGTTTAATACGCTAACTCGGATTTTTTGGGTCACATCAAACTGCTTAAACACAAACTGATAAATAAATATCTTTTCCATAGAAGCAGCGATTCAAAATTGTACAACGATTCATTAATATAATAGCATTTATAAGTTATAAGTTAAGTTTCAATATAATAAGATGTTACTGGGATCGACAAATTAACGATTTATTACTTTCTTCAATTGTCAAAGAAAATACTGACTTTCTTTGACAATTGAAGAAACTCTTGGACTATTTTCAGGTAGACAAGAAACTACTTGAAGAATAATAGAACTTTCAATAGGACCTCTTGGGAATAGATCGTTCCAGTTCCTCTGGAAAATGTAAACTAACTAAATACAACTTGTTTTGTAATGTACGACATTAATTTAAAACACACATCCGGAATCGTATGAACTGATTACCTGAAGCTTGAATACAGTAATCGATACATTTCCAATAAACAATTACTAACGTAAGCCGGCGGCGCCTTTACGACGATGCCGCTTAATGTTGAATGAATATGATTTGTTTACCTATTTTATACAGGCTGTTTCATTGATATTAATATTGCGTACAAACTTAAAATTTTCTATGTAAATGAATTTGTTAAAACCTACTTTACAACAAAACTAGCCATTAGCCCTACCCGTGTTTTAATTTAATGTCGTATTTAACAAAACACGTAATATAACTACATTTAACTACCAAAACTACGTATCATTAATTTTTCTTTTCTTTACATCAACTACGCTATCATGACTATCGACAGAACCTGTAGAATCCTCGTTTTTGTCTAAGATATCATGAGTTAGTGTTATTTTACCAGAGCTAGGAAGGCTGGGGGATGAGTTGCATGATTCTTCGCGTTCTTTATGTTTCGCTCTGTGGGCCGCTTTTATCTCCATTTCCACGCAGTGTTCCGCAAACATTACTTGTAGCGGCGAGTACATGTGCGGGAGTAGTTCTAGGTCGCTCATCGTTATCTGTGGAGAAAGAATAAGAAAAATTATAACAGAAATATAAGAATGTGCTTTACTACAGGGAAGCGGCTACGAAGCAAAATCCCACAAATAAATAAAAGGTTTAGTTATTAAGTTGATTTTTTACTTTTTGTGTTAACCGAACACATACGATAAATTCCAAGATTTTAAAACCATCTCAAAAATGTAAAGCCTAGATGAGACTTGAACCCGTAACCCCCTCTTGATACGAGGTTGCACTATCCAATTGTGCTACCGGGCTCTGTCACGTCAAGGTTGAAATTAGTGAGATGATTCAGATTACGACTAAAGCAGCGTTAGCTGTATTAGCTATTAAGTTTATTGTTTTATGTATTCTTCCAGGTAGTCTTTATGGTATTTATAGATATGGGGCTTCTTATCATATTTTGTATGTGCACATTGTTGCCTGAAATTAAACTTATATTATTATCATGGAAATATTTGCCGAAGTATACCGATAAATATTTCCATGAGGGCTTTTTATTATGATTTAAAAAAACGAGTTCCAACTCGCGTAATAGATGGATGGTCACTGTCTGAAGATAAGCTGGCAAAAAAATGGTTTATATGCCAAAATCCCTAAAACATAACATCAACATTTGTCGAAAACAATCTCACTTCGTCAGTTCAAGTTCAAGTTCCTCGGAAAATAATGTTGACAAGGCAGTTGCCATTGACAATTCACTTATCTTTGATAATCAGCTTATGACAGAGCAGCGCCATCTGTTAGCAGTTCAAAAACATTGCCGTGAAAACCACTCATTCACATTTTTAACGTTAATAAAATGACTAAATTCGTAATAATGGTGGCAATTCTGTTGTTTACGATGACTAACTAAAATTGTGTAAAATACGAACGGTCTTATTTTGTTCACACTAAAGATCAAATAAGAATTAAATTTAAAGTGACATTTCTAAAAATACGTAATAGAATAAATATTTGTTATGGTGGCATGTTTGCAGGCTAGTTTTGGTGATCAATTAAATTGGTGTGGAATAAAACTAGCCCGCAAACACGCCTTCTTATTTAAAAATACTTAAATTTAGAAATGTCACTTTAAATATCATTCTAATTTGATCTTTAGTTCGAACAAAATAAGAACGTCCATATTTTACACAATTTTAGTTAGTCAGCGTAAACAACAGAATCACCACCAATGTTACTATATCCTAACCGCTAATGTTGATACACACTAGCTACTTCAATGAAACTGTAATTCAATTTTCTTTTATATAATTACATGCCTAAACGCCTTCATAAGATGCCTAGAGTGAGGGACCACATTTCTGTGCCATATGCCATCACTGGCACACCACGTATGAAAGACTTTCATGATAAATTGACTGAGGTAAGTAGATTACTTACTTGCATATTATCGAATGCGATACCGACGCTCTTGTTGTCGTGGAGAATGTTTGCGTTGAGGCGAGGCAGTCGCGCGTACCTGTTTAAACAATTGAAATAAAAAAAAATTGCTGGAGATTCCACACAGCGCTATCTAGCCCCAAACTAAGCAGAGCTTGTACTATGGGAATCAGATAACTGATATAATATTTAGATACATTTATTTTGTAAATAAATTCTTATAATATATAAAAAAACATCCAGACCCGAAACAAATATGTCTGTAGATCATGCAAACATTTGTTCCGCGGCGGGAATCGAACCCGCTACCTCCGGCGTCTCAGCTGACTATTCGCCCACTGCGCCACGGAGGTTATTATTTGCGTGTAGGCAAGTTAAAGTGGGACTAGGCGGGCCATCTGTGTCGCATGTCCGAGGTGTTATGAGCAAAATCCACCACCTAGTGGATCCCAAAAGACAGAAAACGAGCACGTGGCAGACCGCGACGCCGATGGCAAGACGAACTCGACTCGTATATGGAAGACTGGAGCACACACGTGCATGATAGAGTGGAGTGGAAGGAAGGGAGCCCTTTGGCCTGCAGTGGGCATCTAACCTCTGACTGAAATGTGTGAGCACGGTGTACCGCGCGTTCATTTGCCTCCCGATGTCGATCGCCTGAGACGTGGTGGAGTGCATCTTGGTCCTCGCTTCCTCCACCAGCTCGTCTTCCATCGTAGCCTCGTGGATCAGCAGGGTTGAGTTCTTACCTGGAAACGCAAATAACATCCTGTCACACAAATAGTCCTTGGGCTCGATTCTACCAAACTAATCGCTTCACTATGACATTGGTATCGTCGCAAAATCACTACGACTAGACGGCTGGACCGATTTCGATGAAATTTGATAGTTAATAGTTTATGGCCGGGATTGAGACATGGGCTATATTTTACCCGACTGCACAGAAGGAGGGTAATGTTTTTATTGACAAACCACGCGTGCGAAGCCACGGGCGGGACAGCTAGTAATATACTACATACGTGTTTTGTTATGTACGACATTAAATGAAAACGCGGGTAGGGCTAATGGCCAGTATTGTTGTAAATTAGGTTATTTTTAAATTCATTACCCTAGAAAATTTAAAATTTTCCAACAACCTTAATATCAAGTCCTAAAATATCAATGAAACAGTATGTATAAAATAGGTAAACAAATCATATTCATTCATCATGTAAATAGGTACCTGTTAAACTGACTAAGCGGCATCGTCGCAAAGGCGCTGCCGATTTACGTAAAAAAATGTTTATTGGTAATGTTTTGATTACTAGATAAATATTCAAGCTAGCGAAATTAAACCCACCT
Source organism: Philereme transversata (assembly GCA_963924445.1). Classification (NCBI taxonomy): domain Eukaryota; kingdom Metazoa; phylum Arthropoda; class Insecta; order Lepidoptera; family Geometridae; genus Philereme; species Philereme transversata. The sequence continues at coordinate 32,022,802 of OZ004339.1, read as the reverse complement.
CTAAAATCAGTTAATACGATTCAGGATGTGTGTTTTAAATTTATGTCGTACATAACAAAACAGGTTGTATATATTTTGCTTCAGGAGTTCAAAAAAACTTTTTTACCTATAGTTACAAGTGCCTCGCAGGGTATAGTGTCACCGGAGTAGGTGAGCTTATGGTCATCGTTCACTTGTACGGCGACTCCGAATGCATTGGGGCAGTGCGAGACGAGGCACGTCCGGATCTGCTGGACGCCGAGACTAGCAAGCACGGCGGACGTCATCAAAGGGTTGTCCACAGTTCCCGAGTCCATCTACAAAAAAAAATACATAAAATATTAAAAAAAAACACTTGTAAACCTAAGTACCTTCCAAGAAGCTGTCGTACATAGAGAGCCACGTGTAGATCTGTCCCGGCGCGAGCAGACACACCGGCTCGGGAGTCAGACCGGCTGATTCAAACGCTTATCAACGAACATTTAACCACAACTCGGATAGTTACTTACCAAGCTCTGGTTAGGTATAAGAGTGAAGTCCGGCTTGAGTTTCTCAAACTGCTGGTCGTACATAGAGAGCCACGTGTAGATCTGTCCCGGCGCGAGCAAACACACCGGCTCGGGAGTCAGACCGGCCGACTCAAAAGCTTCGCGACGCGCTTGGAGAACTCCGATCAGGCCTGGAGACAGTTAACTATGTTATTTAGATCTCTCAGTCATAAATAATGAACTTTTTTGTTGAAATTGGACTTTATTTTTCAGGAAAGTTATTCGTTTTCATGGGTCGATGTCCTTCGGGTTTAGACACATATTCCAAAGCACCCCACTGCCAGTTCAACAAGTCAATCCTCCGGGCTAGAGATAACAACTCACCTATATGATGGTCGGCGTGCAAATGGGACACATAAATTGACTTCACTGTCCGCAGGAAATTGTTAACTTTCTTCGGGCCGTAGAACCGAACCAGCTGCCCGAATGTTCCCTCGCCGCAGTCCAATATCATAGAGCGATCCTCACTAAAATATAACAAAGTGTTTAGCAAACAGCGCTATCTATTGATGACCGGTTGAACTATATTGTTTAACTAACATGAGTGAGGAGTGTCGGCTTTGGCACAGTTAAAGTTTTTACGGAGAAGGAGGTGCGAATCACACTAATATTATAAATGTGAAAGTTTGGATGTTTGTTTGTTTGTTTGTTACTCAATCACGTCGTAACACGGCTGAACCGAATTCGATGAAATTTGGTATGTACGTAGATTATAACCTGGATTAACGCATAGGCTACTTTTTGTTGAAAAACAACGCGAGCGAAGCCGCTGGCAGAAGCTAGTAATAAAATAAAGCTAAAAAAACATGAATTACGGTAGAATTTCGAGTAGGGTAAAAATATATGAAGTTATACTCACTCAATCTGCAAAGCGATTCCACTGGTGTTCCTAGTCTTGCTGGGTATACAAGACCCAGTTCCGAGAAAAACGACCTTCGGGTATTCCTTATTAGAGTTGCTGTTAGCGTAACGCACATTGTCTATCAGCCGCCTGAATTGTTCTAAGCTGCTAACGAAGCCGTCTACCTCCATCGTTTCTTTGATGTAGTCTTGGATGTGGAGTTTTGGTTCTGCTGTTCTATTGGTAAAATGTGATTCAATTTTTGACAAAATATATACAAATGACGACCTCCGTGGCGAAGTGGGCGAGTAGCCGGTTGAGACGCAGGAGGTTGCAGGTTCGATTCCCATCGCGGAACAAATGTTTGCATGATCTACAGATATTTATTCCGGGTCTGGTTGTTTCTCTATATATTATAAGTATGTAGGTAGGTATTCACAAAAAAAAGTATATAAATATTCTATCAGTTATCTGGTTGCCATAACACAAGCTTTGCTTAGTTTGGGGCTAGATGGCGCTGTGTGAAATGTCCAGCATTATTTATTTATATATTTAAATAATACTGGGCAATTCAAAAAGCACACCTTTGCTTAGTTTGGGCTAGATAGTAGCCCCAAACTAAGCAAAGCGCACGCACATGTGTTCACATGTTTAAATTATTTCAATTTCAATGTCAAAGGTTGTACTGTGGGGACGAGATAACTGATAAAATACATCCATACTAATATAATAAATTCGAAAGTAACTGTCTGTTTGTTGAAATTTGTTACGGACCTAGATTGAACAAACCACGCATGCGAAACCACGGGCGGAAGCTAATTTCCAATATAAGAAACCCTGTATTACATCTGTTCTAGACAACATTTTTAGTAATGAACGATCGACTATCTCTATTTTTAAAGGCTTGCTGGAAGAAAACTCGTATTGAGGTTAAGCTCGCCTTTGTATATGTTCTTTTTTTGTAAGCTTTTATCTGTAATCTATTTGTGTACAATAACGAATGGGACGAAAACCACCACAGAATGGATCCCAAACAACGGACGACGCCCGCGTGGAAGGCCCAGGCGAATGTGGCAAGATGAGCTAAACTTTAAGGATTGGCCCTTACTTGCGAACAGCAGAGACGAGTGGAAAGAGGGAGGGAGGCCTTTGTCCAGCAGTGGGACACAACAGGCTTATAATAATAATAATAGATCGAGCGAAGCGAGATCTCTAAATCAACTTGGGAAAATCGGCGTTGTATGTTCGTTTGTCCGAGGATAACTTTCGAAGCGTTGATCCGATCATCGTAAAATTTTATACATAGGTCGGTTGTGATGGCACAATTTGAGTTGAGAGAATGTTGAGATATTGGGGTTCAAGAGGGGTAAAAATATGAAAATAAGACTACTATGTCAAGTGGGACGTCAAATGAAAGGTCTTTATTAGTACATTTAGACCCCGTTTTTATTTTTAGTAAAGTCCTTGTAGTTTTTAAGTTATTAGGCATAATAAAAACTGAACTTTGGCAAAATTCACAGGGTACACCAGTGACCCCACAGTGCTGTAATTTGGTATGCGTGTAGCTTAAGTGACACAAATATAGGCAAAAGTCTGAAATCCAGAATAACTGCTATTTGTACTCCAAAAAAGAATAACCAAATAACATGAACTGCCGTTACCTGTAATTTGAATGAAACTGTAGGCTAAGTTATATGGGTAATCATCTCATGGCACTATTTTGGTAGTCAAAGATTACAATTTTTTTTTTATTTTAATCGGAGACTCGCGAGATCTCAGTCCGGGGCGAACTACTACTAATAAAGAATAAGACTTACCTATCAAGCTGCCTCTTCGGCCGCAAATGGAACATGGTGAGGGTCCGGCTGGTGATGACCTCCAGGTTAGCCCCATCCTCTTCCTTACACACGTGACCGTCCCCCTTAGATCCCTCCAGGTTTATAATATTCTGGAACTGCGCAAGCGCAATCTAAAAACGACTTGTTATTTTACGTACACCGTAAGCCATGCACATATGAAAGCGTTATGTAAAGTTAAAAGCTTTTTACTGAATAAATAATGCTGGACATTTCACATAGCCCCAAACTAAGCAAATCTTGAATTATGGTAACCAGATAACTATTAGAATACACATACAACCTGTTTTGTTATGTACGGCATTAATTTAAAACATACATCCGGGATAGCAATAACTGATTTTAGAGGGGGGTTTAATACCAGTAGCTTGAATATTTATCCAATAATCGATACATTTACAAAAACTATTTTTAACGTATATCGGCGGCGCCTTTGCGACGATGCCTTAGTCAGTATAACAGGTACCCACTTACATGATTAATTAATATGATTTGTTTCATTGATATTTTAGGACTTGATATTAAGGTTGTTTGAACTTTTAAAATTTTCTATGGTGATGTGTTTGAAAAAAAAACAATTTTACAACAATACTAGCCTTACCCGCGTTTTCATTTAATGTCGTACATAAGAAAACACGTAGTATACTGTTTTTTTTTTGTGAATACGTACTTATAATATATAGAAACACATCTAGACCCGGAACAAATACTTGTAGATCATGCAAATCTACGTGGATGCGTCTACGTGGCATGGTTATATTAGGTTGGGGAAAAAGTTTCTTCGCATTTTTTAAGAAAATTCAAAACATTTTTTAATATAGTTTATTTACATTTAACTAAAGTATGTAGGTACCATTTTGTTCGATAACTTTTTGCCATCTTGTAGGTAGGGACATGACCCTATTGCTATGGAAATTTTGGGGCTTCTGATCAAAATACCGCGACAAGTGGTTTTGGCAGTCCTCTCGTGATGTTAACCTGACACTGCCTAAAGAATTCTGAAGAGACCGAAACAGGTGGAAATCTGTAGGTTCAAGGTCAGGATTATACGGCGGATGCATTAACACCTCCCAGACAAACTGTTAATTTTTGCTGAGTGGTTAAAGATGTGTGAGGTCTAGCGTTATCATGATGAAAAACCACACCCCTTCTGTTGATTAATTCCGGCCGCTTTCTCTCACCTTCTTGCTTTAATCTCATCAGTTGTTCGCAGTAGAGTTCAGAATCGATGGTCCTGCCTGGTGGTAACAGCTCATAATGAATAATGCCCTTCCAATCCCACCACACACACAGCATCACCTTGTTGCGAGTTAACCCGGGGTTCGCCACAGTCTGTGAAGCCTGACCGGCCTTTGACCACGACCTTTTTCGCACGTTCTTGTCGTACGTGATCCACTTTTCATCACCAGTTATCAGCTTCTTCAAAAATGGTTCGGTTTCATTACGTCGTAATAAAGAATCACAAATGATTCTTTATAATAATATAATACTAAATACACGGTTCATTAGGTTTCTTTCAGTGAGCTCGTGGGATACCCAAATATCGAGCTTTTTTGTGTACCCAGTTTTTTTAAAATGCCCCAAAACTGTTTTGTGGCCAATTCCCAGTTCTTCAGCTACGTCGTAACTACTGATATGCCGATCTTGCTCCACTTTTTCCAAAATGGCATCAATTTTATCCGTAATAGGGCGACCAGAGCGACGTCCATCTTTATCAAAATTTCCGGATTGAAAACGTTTAAACAAAATTTGTGCTACTCTCACAGACACTGCACTAGGTCCATAAAAGTCGCAAATTTTTTTCGCGGTTTGCGTTGCATTTTTACCTTTTTTGTAGTAAATTTTTAAAATGTAGCCAATTTCTTCATTAGATTCACTCATCTTTACAGTACGAAAAACAAATTAAAATCACACATTTTCCTAATTTGAATTTGGAATTATCTTCTTTAATATTTAAACTTTGAATGATACCAAAACCAGCCAGTTACAAATAGTATGGCCAAAGATATTTTATTACAATTTCATACATACTATAATGCGAAAAGACTTTTTCCCCAACCTATTAATATACGTACATACCAAATTTCATCAAAATCGGTTCGGCCGTTACGACGTGATTGATACCAAACAAACAAATATCCAAACTTTCGCATTTATAATATTAGTGTGATTTTTAGTTCACAATTTTGTCTGTCGCTGTACCTGTACTTTGGCATGACTAATAAACCTGCGAATTGACGATCAAAACATATTTTTTTTCGAAATCGCTATCTCACCTCACCGGGCGAGTTTGACGAGTTGACGATTGACTCAGAATTTTAATTTGTACTGATAGTTGGAAGCCTTCATTACCTTATTCTTAAGTTCATCTAAGCCCCGTCGCACCGGGCTGTCGAGACTAGAAGCCGGCTCCGAGTTCCACACCGCGGGTATACTGGCGTCTCGCAGCATGGGGAATATGTCCGCGTCCAGCAGGTGCAGCTTGTGCTGCGTGCGATGCACTGCCTCGGAGCCCAGGCAGGAGTTCTGCGAGTTCAGCACTAGATGCCGTGTGTTCGGACCGAACAATGCCATAAATTCGCGGTACCTTTAAATAAATAATCCATCATCATCATCTCAGTCGGTCTGCACCCACTGTTGGGTAATAGGCCTCGACTTTATTACGCCATACTTTCCGGTCCCTTGCGAGTCTCATCCATTGACACCCAGCTACGCTCACAACGTCATTCGATCATTGGGCGGGTGGTCAGCCTCTTGGCTCTTGGTCTACGAGCATCCAAATAATCCATACTAATCATTATTACCTCCGTGGCACAGAGGGCGAATAGCGAATAGAAATGCAGGAGATTGCGGGTTCGATTCCCACCGCGGAACAAATGTTTGTATGATCTACAGATACTTGTTCAGGGTCTGTTTCTCTATAAATTATAAGTATTTATTTACAAAAAAAAGTATATAAGTATTCTATCAGTTATCCGGTTCTAATCAGGTCCCGTAAAGTACAAGCTTTGCTTAGTTTGGGGCTAAACGGCGCTGTGGGAAATGTCCAGCAATATTTATTTTATTTATGCTATTTTGTTTGTAATTTTTATTTTTATGATGTACAATAAAGTGTTCCATTCATTCATATATTATTTTCACACATGGTTACAAAGTTGTTATAGGTAATAAGTTCAATTTCAAACTATTTGTGCATGCTGTGCCTACTTCTAGAAGGACGTACGCCGTTTTTGATCAAATTTTATATTTTTTTTACTTGTATAGTTTCGTGTAATGTCCAGTTTCTGTCTGGTACAGCAGTTGGGGCCGATTCAGCCAAAGATCTCAAGCGGCGCGGATATGGAAGTCTCGACAGAGCTTACGTATTTGAGCCATTTGGGGGGACACAACATGTAATGGGGTTGAATTCAAATTCAAATTCAAATATTTTTATTCATTAAAATCACAAGAATCACTTTGAAACGTCAATTTTACTGCCTGTTCCTTCGCGACCAAGCCAGGAAAGAAAGGCAAGAAAGAAAGAAGAAAGAAAAAAAGGCTGGTTGTTTTTTTTAATGATCCTTTTACAATACATAATACAGAACATAAATTACGTCTAAATTGTAACATTTTGAACGAGTTGGAGCAATTTCAATCCCAAGCAAGTTGTGTTCTGAGAAGTTGTTTCACATGGTGCCTACAGATTCCTTTTATAATCGCACCGCTCGCCATCAGCAGGGAATCCATCCACACACCTTGGAGACGATGTGGTCGCGGACCGTGAGGTTCCAGAGGAATTTCCTCCCGCGAACACTTCGCTTGTGGAATGGTTTCCCGCCGAGGTTTTCCAAAGGGACTACAGTATGGGGTTCTTCAAAAAGGGTGTTTTAAAAATTTTAAAGCAACGCGCGATTATTACTTTTAGTATTACTAACGACAATAGGCTACGGTAACCGCTTACTATCATTTGGGCCGTATGCTTCTGAGCTACCTTAGTAGTATAGACGCTCGCCTAGCGACCCTTGACGAGAAACGCCTGCAGAGCAAAATCCCAACGAAACGTCTGTACAGCTACAGATACAATATAGTGCCGGTCAACTTTACTGTTCGTCATGCGACAGGGTATTCAAAACCAAATTCGGTTTGGCCAGCCATATAAGAGCTCATGATAGGCAATAAACTAGTGTGTAAAGGGTTCGCAATAATCGAAAACGATTAGGAGGACATCATCATCAGTATAAAAAAAGCCATTTGGGGTCGAGGTCCTGGGTTCATGGGGTACCGGGGCCCATCGCGTTTTCAAAATTCTTTGTGGGCATCTGGTCCAAGCGACATGTGATCCGAAAGCTGGCGCTTATCTGGGTCAACGTATAAGCATTGCAATTCAGCAGGGCAATGTGGCTGCATTGTCTTGTGCAGTGTCTTGTGGACACTTCCGCCTGGTAGTAATCTGGAGTAGTTGAGCTATCTTTAGATCGTTTGCAACGGTACTTAGATGATTCTACTGTTTCTCCTATGTCTTGTCAATAATTTTATATTAATTCTGTTATTAAAGGCGTTTAGTAGGCCAAATAATTTAAAAAAACGCAGTAGGTAATTAGGTACTTACGTAGCATGATTGAACACGTGCGGTGGTGTATAATGGACGACGAGCGTGGGAATATTCTCCGGAGGATTCTCGCCGTTATCAAAATGTGCTGAGAATTCAGATTCCTTTAAATACGTCAAGTCTGGTACTTCCATCACTGAAACAAGTTAAAATCAGCAGCTAGTCGTACAAATATCGTTATTATTAAAAGAACCCCTGCATTATTAAGAGAATTGCAAAGCAAACTGAAAAGAGGTAAACAAGCTTGCACATTGTGTAAATCGCAAGCGGGGACCACAATCTTTTAGATTTCTTGAAAATTTATATAGCCTACCAGTTGACCTACCCGCGGCTTTGCACGCGCGATTTGTTAATAAAAACATTACCCTCCTTCTGCGCAGTCGGGTAAAAAGTAACCTATTTGTACTAAAAACGGGATATTTACCATGATTTGTGAGTTCTTGAGTGTCCCGATATTTCGACGCAGTTGCATGCGCCATGATCACGGGTAAACTGAAGTCTTTGCGAGTGGATAGTTATTGGCAGATATAACGATCTACCCTCTTTCTCAGTCTCTTGCTAGGAATGAATTCACCAATACTATCACCACTACCGGTTTCATTCTCGATCATAACTCGATTCCGACAGACAACACTCACGGTATCAGGGCGCGTAATTGACACTACACTTCTTCGGTTCTTACACATTCTCACCACAAGATTCCAGGCTCCAGATAGTTGAAAACCATCTTCACGATTGAAATTCTTGTGTTTGGCAATCTCAATTGCCTCTTCAAACAGTCTTGGGATGTAATGTCGCTCAGTTGAGATTACTTGTGGGTTGTGTAGCTCGATCCAGTGGTTTGAGCCTGAGTCCAGCAGATGTTCCGCTATGGCAGACTTTTGTCGGTCAACATTCTTCACCGCCCTAATATGTTCCTTCACCCGACAAGCTATTGTGCCTTTGGTTTGACCAATATAAGAACTCCCACAGCTACAGTCTATCTTATACACTCCTGGTTTTTCTAGTGGAAAGCAATCTTTTGGTGAGCGCAGGTAGTGTGTAATTTTCTTTAAAGGAGTAAAGATGGTCTTCAGTGAAAATTTTTGTAGAATGTTTGCGATTTTATCTGTCACTCCTTTAATATATGGTAGAAAAGCAGGTTTTCGTTCCACCCTGCAACTGTGGGGTCTTGGTCGAAATGGTAAGGACCGCAATTTATAACCATTCCTAACCAGAACATTACAGACATGTGCCAATTTACCCTGAATATGATCCTCATCACACAGGTCCAATGCACGATTGGTAAGTGATGTTACCACCGAATTAAGATGTCGAGGGTGAATATCCGTCCAGTCTGCGCTGATGCCGTTACGGAGGTGATAAAAAAAGCAATGGAATATTTTATTCCATTCTCTGACGCTTCACCTTCAGGCAACGCTCACCCATGGTTTAGTCCCGCATGTGCCAGCGCAGAAGCGCATAAACATGCGGCGTATCATGCCTGGGTAGACGCACGAAACAGTAAAGCCTCGGATGTGCGGTTAAAGAAGAAAGCCTTCAATAAAGCTGCCAAGTCTAGCAAGAAGGTGATACGGAAAGCTCGCTTCGATCGGATTGGCCGCATGGGGCATGGCTTGCCGCGTACCCCGCGGGAAGTAAAGCTTTTTGGTCTCTGGCTAAATCGGTGGAAGCAAATTTCAACCGCCCTTCACTCCCACTACTACTGAAACTGGATGGTTCCCTAGCCCACACTGCAATTGAGAAAGCGAATTTGTTTGCAACTCAATTTGCGGAAGCTTCACGTCTTGACACCTCTGGCGAAACGCCACCTAGCCTTCCTCGATGCGAAGTGTCTATGCACGAAATTCGCATCCAGCAAAATGAAGTGCTTAAAACGCTACGTAGTCTTGACGTGAATAAAGAGGACCGGACGGAATATCAGCCGTAGTGTTAAAAACTTGTGCCCCTGAGTTGTCTCCAATACTGACAAGACTTTTTCGCCTGTCGCTGAAAACAGGTTAAGTGCCCAAGTCATGGAGCCCTATCTCGGTTACCTCCTTAATGTGTAAATATATGGAGCGTGTGCTGAATAGGAAACTCCTCGCATACCTTGAAGACAAAGACCTCCTTAGTGACCGTCAATATAGGTTTCGCCAGAGACGGTCTACTGGAGATCTTCTTGTGTATGCTACACACATCTGGAGTGAAGCCATCGAGAAGTATGGTGAAGCACTGGTTGTTTCACTAGATAACTCGAAGGCTTTTGACAGGGTTTGGCATCCCAGCCTTATTGGCAAGCTTCCTTCATACGGACTTCCAGCTCAGTTCTGCTCTTGGCTTGCGAGACTTTCTGAGGGAACGATCCATTCGGGTAGTCATTGATCGCCGCTCATCTGATCAATTGGCTATTAACGCCGGGGTACCTCAGGGGTCAGTACTCTCTGCTACGCTGTTTCTGCTGCATATCAATGATCTGCTCATGCCCAGTATCATTGGGTACGCAGACGACAGTACAGTTGTGGAGAGGTACACTTCTAATGCTCGAGCTAGCAGAACTGAAATTCAGAAGCAGAGAGACGAGATGTTGCAGCGTTTGAATTTGACACTCAAGGCCGTCTCTAACTGGGGCGATGCCAATCTCATCAAATTCAATGCTTTTAAAACGCAAGCATGTCTCTTCTCGGCGAAAACGAGTCAGTTCCCCAAGTTCCAATTTTCCGAAATGTACCGTTATCTGTAAAAGGTCACCTCGAGCTCCTAGGGGTCTCGCTCACGCCTACTCTCAACTTTAGCTCATACATCGAGTCTAAGGCTAAAACAGCTGCCATGAGCTGGGCATCCTCAACAAGGTCAGGAGATACTTCACACCAGGACAGCTTCTTAGTCTACAAAGCTCAAGTTCGGTCTGGTATGGAGTACTGCTACCACCTTTGGGATGGTTCGGCCAAATACCAGCTTGCTACCTTAGACTCGATAGAACGTAGGGCTTTTAGACTTATAGATGAGCAATATATGGCGGAGACTAAGACCCAAAGTCTCAAACACCGCCGTAAAGTTGCAAGCCTATCGATATTTTACAGAATACATTTTGGGGAATGTGCCCAGGAACTATACGATCTGATCCCGCCATCTCCCTTTCATCAAAGGACAAGCAGGCGCACGGCTCAGTACCATCCGTACCTAGTCAATATACCACCCATTCACACACACCGTTTTGGTTCTATGTTCTTGATGCGTACAGCTAAGGTATGGAACACTTTGCCGTCGTCTGTTTTTCCTAAAGAATAGAATCCGGGCCTCTTTAAGGTAAGAGTAAATAGGTTTCTTCTAGATCTTCGTGCTTCATCTTAGACCACATCATCACTTACCATCAGGTGAGATTGTGGTCAAACGACGTTCTATCCAATTTAAAAAAATATATCCCGTTTTTAGTACAAATATTGTTAATAACTATGATAGTTTCAAAAGTTAAAAGTAACCTATGTTTCAATCCTAGTCATAATCTATTTATATACTAAATTTCATCCAAATTGTTCCAGCCGTTTAGTCGTGACAGACAGAGAGACACGAGTTACTTTTGAATTTATAATATTTTATTTATTAATACTTAGATTCACAGTTACACTACCGTATATTATAAACTAATGAACTTGGTACTGAACTTAAACTAAATTATATAAATAAATCTGGATATTTCACACAGCGCCATGAAGAACTAAACTAAGCAAAGCTTGTTCTATGGGAACCAGATAACTGATAAAATACTTATATACATTTTTGTGTAAATACCTACACACTTATAATATACCTGGTTAAGTTTAATGCTAATAAAACCCAGGCGTGCCTGTTTTCTGCGAAACGGAGCCCATTTCATCTGGCTCCTACTTTCCGTAATGTACCCGTGCCGATTTCTGACCACCTCGAGCTTCTTGGTATCTCATTAACACCCACTCTCAATTTTGGCTCATACATTGAGTCGAAAGCCCAGCTGGCCGCTAAGAAGCTTGGAATACTTGCAAAGGTGAGGCAATACTTCACACCGGGACAGTTGCTCAACTTATACCAAGCACAAGTCCGATCATGTCTGGAATACTGTTCTCACCTCTGGGACGGATCAGCGAAGTACCAGCTAGAGGCTCTAGATTCAATTGAGAGAAGAGCCAAGAAGCTCATTTGCAATGACGAGTTAGCAAAAGCAAGGCTCCACAGCCTCGAGCATCGTCGAAAGGTTGCAAGCCTCTCGGTTTTTTATCGGATACATTTCGGAGAGTGTGCTGCGGAGCTTTTCAACCTAATCCCACCATCCCCATTCTATGATCGGACAACCAGACGCTCCGCGTTGCGCCACCGCTACATGGTAGACATACCTCCCATACGCACAAAGCGGTACTCTTCCACCTTTATTATGCGCACCGCCAAGGAGTGGAACGCCTTGCCTGAGTCTTGTGTTTCCTGATAACTACAACCTAGGGATCTTCAAGTCACGAGTGAATAGGTTTCGTCTAGGCAAGCGTGTACCATCGTAGACTGCATCATCGCTTACCATCAGGCGAGATAGTGGTCAAACGCTAGCCTATAATTTAAAAAAAAAAAAAAAAAAATATATAGAAACACATTCAGACCAAAACAAATATCTGTAGATCATTCAAACATGTGTTATGCAGCAGGAATCGATTCCGCTACCTCCTGCATCTCAGCCGCCTATTCGCCTACTCACCAATAAATACTGGTCCGGGGTCATCAGGGGTCTTCACATCACGGGACAGTACCAGTGATCCATCGGGCAACACAACATCATGACCATTCTTCAACTGGCCCAGCAGTGGGCCAGGCTTGACTCCGTGCTCAACGCATTTCGCCAAGTCCAGCGTACCCATTCGCTTCTTGAGAGTGCAAATGTATGCGACAGTACAGTGGCTCTTCTTTTGTAGATTGTATAGAGCATTTTCAGTTTTCTTTTTTTGCAAGTCTGGAAAGAACATTATTATTATAAATACGGGATTCATCACGTACGTTTTATCGGTGTTTCGACCGACAATGTTTCGGTTCAATTCGTGAACCTTTATCAGGGTAACTGCGATCCGCTCCGCACTGCGTCTCGCCTCGCAATACGCGCCGCAACCTTTTGCGCTGCGCGCGAGTAGACGGGCGCGGTAGTGGGGGGTGCGTAAACGGTCACCCGGTTGACAGGTCTCATCATCATCATTATCATCGGTGGTCCTCGGTACAGGTAAACCCCGTATTTATAATAATGATTGAAATAAATCACGAAAGTTTTTTAACACGTTTTTTAACCTATATTTTATAAAAGTGATAGACATAAGTAAATGACCGGCCGGTTAGCATGACCGCTCTAGAAAAGTTTATCACTACTAAAATGACATTTTAGCGTAGAGAGTAGATATCTTTTTACACTCTTTGTTAAAATGTCATTTTACAAGATAAGATAAGATAAGATAACTCTTTATTGTACACCAAAGTAAAATACAGAACATAATTTTTACTAACAAATTTAGTACAATGGGCGGTCTTATCGCTAAAAGCGATCTCTTCCAGACAACCTTAGTATGGACAGGATTATAATATATCACATGACGGCGGTGCATCTATATAAAATTAAAAACATACCTACATACTATAAACCTAAAATACTAATAATAACTCAAATTTAATTATAATAAAACAAGCAACTATAAAAATGGTTATGATGAATTAACAAGCAGCGACAACTTCAACGCAGGGACAGATAATGCGTGTGTACTTTTGTTTTAAAATTACTAATAGACTTGGATGTTCTTACAGAGAAGGGCAAATCGTTCCACAATCGTACGGCTGTTACAGTGAAGGATCGACCATAAAACTCTGTCGTATGGACAGGAGTTTTAAGTTGAAGGGAATCTGAAGAACGCAAATTGCGATCATTAGCCTGGTGGAGAAACTCAAAACGCTCCTTAAGATAGAAGATAAAATAATTAATTAATAAGATTAAGATGTTTATACTTAAAGAAAAACTTTTCTAGGGTGGTTATGTAAGCTTGGCAGATAAAGGTATGGTGGCTCTTAAATTGTTAATATTTAAGATCAGTTTTTAGTTAACAGAAAAAAGTTTAAAAACTGAAACGCGGCTACGTAATAACATGTCGATGGTAGCCTATGTCACCTGGACCATAATAACAAATCGATTGACACCTCATTCATCAAAATCGGATGAGTATTTTAGGCGCACCGGTGAACATACATCCATACACTGCTAAAACCCTACCGTTTGGCTTTGTCGTTGTGGAGTAAAAATGTAGCCTATGTCACCCCCACTCTAACAACGAATCGATTGACACCTCATTCATCAAAATCGGATGAGTAGTTTAGGCCATACGGTGGAACATAGGAAAATTCAAAATACATAGGTATTTACATTCATACATACATACATTCAACAAAAAAGCTAAAAACATAACTCCTTCCTTTTGGCTTTGCCGTAACCGGGCTAAAATAAATAAGTATTTACATAATAGTTTAATGTACAAAAGTATCAGTTGAACCATCATCTCTAAGCACCGAGACAAACCTTTAGGTTTTACAGTGCCTTATGTAATACTATTTGTAACTTTTTGTCGAATAAATAAAACTAGTGGTTCGCCCCGAACTGAGATCTCGCGAGTCTCCGATTAAAAAAAAAATATATTATTTGTAATCTTTGACTATCAAAACAGTGCCACGAAATAAATAACCAAATAACTTGACCTACAGTTTCATCCAAATTACAGGTAACGGGAGTTCATGTTAATTGGTTACTTGTTTTTGGGGTAATAATTGCAGTTATTCTAGATTTCAGACTTTTGGCTATATTTGTGACACTTAAGCTACACGCATACCAAATTTCAGCACTTTGGGGTGATTGGTGTACCCTGTGAATTTTGTCAGTTTTGTTTTTATTAAGGCTCAAAACTCAAAAACTACAAAGACTAAACTAAAAATAAAAACGGGATCCAAATGTACTCACAGAGACCTTTTTTTTACCCCTCTTGAACTCTAGTATTTCAACAACCCCCCTCCCCCCCTACATTTTTAGCTCATTGAGTCACACCAAAATTGTGCCATCACTACCTACCTAAATACCAAATTTCATGATGGTCGGATAAACGCTTCGAAAGTTATCCTCGGACAAACAAACATACATACATATATACAACGCCGATTTGCCCAAGTTGATTTGGAGATCTCGCTTCGCTCGATCAATAAATAAATAACCATCTAACGGTAATTACAAACGATCTATAGATAGCTCAACTGCTCCGTCATACCGGCCTATCTCCCTGGCGACAATAATGGCGAAGGTTTTGGATAGCTTGCTTAATAGCATTCTCTTGCAACACGTCCAACTTCACGATGCTCAGTTTGGTTTCAGGGCTGGGCTTTCGACGGAGAGTGCAATCTTGTGTCTTAAGCAGGCTGTCGGGTACTACACAGATAGGAAGACACCGGTATACGCCTGCTTCCTGGATCTGTCCAAGGCCTTTGATACAGTTTTGTATGATAGGCTTTGGAACAAGTTGGAGGCTACGGGGGTACCGAGTGAGGTTGTCGCGTTACTGAGTCACTGGTATAAATGTCAGCGGAATCAGGTGAGGTGGGCTGTGGCGTTATCCGATGTGTATGGCATGGAGTGTGGCGTCCGGCAGGGCGGGATAACCTCTCCTCTGTTGTTCAACTTATATGTTAACGACCTCATCGGCGAGCTTAGCAATACTCATAAGGGTTGTTTTGTGGATGGAGTCTGCGTTAACAACATTAGTTACGCGGATGACATGGTACTGCTGAGATCGTCGGTGGGATCAGTTCGCAAACTGGTCACAATTTGTGAGGTGTATGCGGCTGAACATGGACTGAGATATAACTCGAAAAAGAGTGTAGTTCTTGTTTTCAAGGGTGGGAAAGATAGACCAGGTCATGTTCCGCCTATTATGTTAAATGGTGCGGCTCTACAAGTAGTTGGTAATTTTAAATATCTAGGGCACATTGTAACGGAAAGCCTGAATGATGACGCAGACGTTGAAAGGGAGCGTAGGGCGCTGGCGGTCCGGGGGAATATGATCGCTCGTAGGTTCGCTCGCTGCTCGAGGGAAGTGAAAGTCACTCTTTTTAAGGCTTACTGCCAGTTCTTTTACTCGAGTAGCCTCTGGCTTAACCACACCCGCCGGGTGGCCAGCGCTCTACGAGTCCAATATAATAATATCTTCAGGATGCTGATGCGGCTGCCTCGCTTTTGCAGCGCATCGGGTATGTTTGCAGAGGCGCATACGGACGGTTTTCATGCGATCATGCGCAAGAAAGTCGCGTCCATACTCAAGCGTGCGCGCGGCAGTAGCAACATGAAAATCATGGCATCCTGAAAATGATTGTTTCACGTTTGGACTGCCCCATCCTTACCAGATGGATGCAAATACTTTTAGGTAATAGTTAAGTTAGAGTATTATTTGTAATTATTTTAATTTATTTAATTATGAAATTATTGACATGCTTTTAAATTATTCAATTATCTTTGTTATTAATTTTTAATTTTTGTATACCTAATTATTTGATGATTATGACTATAAAATATTGTATGTTAGCGGTTAAGAATTTTTATATGGATTTTTAAATCTGAATTAAATGAATAATAATAACTGGTGGTAGTGTCAAAAAGTGTTCGTACCTGACACAGTGAGTTTAGGCTTAGGCTTCTCTTTCATTTTGTTCTTCATTCCTGTGTGTTCTTTATCACGTTTGTAGTAATCTGTCTCATCGTGAACAAATTCTTCAAATTCTCCAAGTTTAGGTTTTTTAGCGGACGGTTTGAAGTCTTTTTCTAGAAGGTTGTCATGAGGTCCACTAGAAGAGTTTTAAATGTTAATTATGTTTGAGGCTTAAATAACAATATTGTAATAATAAATAGTTATCTAGTAATTGCTACATTTACAATAAACATTTAACGTAAATCGGTGGCGCCTTTGCGATGGTGCCGCATAGTCAGTTTTACATATGGAGGTCGTCAAATGATTACAGTATGTAAAATTTAAAAGTAGGTAATTTGATGAAGTTTGTAAAAGGGCTACTTAGTCACCCTTTGATCAAAAGAGGAGTTGTAAGCTTAAGGACAAGGCTATTTTATTAAATACCAGCTGATCCACCAAAATATTTCATTTCATTTATTTTCCACTGTAGGTACATTATAAAACACTAAGTCACGTCATATTTAGAATATATGTATAAAGATATTTATAAATATAGTGTTTTATCACTGAAATAATTCTTAGAATGAGATGAGTCGTTTCTTATATCACCCCCTCAAACATACAAACAACATACTTTACCTCTTTATAATATTTATATAGGTTTTGACTGAAAAAGAATGTTCTAACTTAAGATTGTGTAGTCTATCTCATGTATATTGCTTATTTGCACAGAATAGGAACAGATGTTCTGAATATCGGTACTTACAGCAAGACATATTTGACATTTAAGGCATTGTCTTCAAAGTCTTCAGTTGGAGTACACTTTGCCATGGTTACATTCATTTCCTTCATAATAATGAATCTTTTTGTGGCATTGTATAGTTCATCCTAAAAACAAATTCACATCAATTTTACACTCATCATCATCAGCATCCACAGCCAGACTTCACCCATGTCAAGGTAGGCCTCCCTAAGTTTATTACTATTTTTTCTACTTTTACACTATTCATGATTTATTCATTTATTTAAAAATGTGGTAGGCAGTCACACACCAAGTCTCTCATATTATCTAAATACTAGTAATGTTCATTCATTTTAATAGATCAACAAATAAAGCACACTAGAGACAGACCCTTAATACAGATACGAGTAGAACCCTAAATATAGATTTTGAATTTTCTAGTAATTTTTCATAGAAAACTGACATAAATCTAAGCTTCAGTCCCACTTCTCAAAAGTAAATATCTGTAGTGTGAGATGTTTAGTTATATTATCATACAGCATAAATTGTTGAGAAAGGATTTGGCAATTCGTTTTTTTATAATAGTATATAAAAAAAATTTGCCAAATCTTGGATGAACAAGCATATAGCCCACGGCAGAAATAGGTATGTATTTTCCCAGTGAAACCCTTTCACAAGGAACTCTACTACTCTTAAAATTCACTCTTGAAGAGAATGAAACGGGGCATCAAAGCACTCATATGGATGAAGATGTGGGCTTGTAAGTAAAGATAAAATAAGCATCAGTATCCTTACCAGCCCTTCAGGCCCGTGCAATGTGATATTTGGAACACCAACATCCTGCAAAGTAAGTGACAGTCCAGGCAGTCCTCCAATGTTCCTCCAACTCTTGCCAGTAATGAAGATGTGGTCAAGTCTTGATAACTTTACTTTGTGCTCATGTGCAAGGCGCTGTGTGCATTCACCACAGTTGAATAGGTAGCTGAAATTTTTGAATAGAATAGTATAATATTTATTTGCAATAACACCAACACATAATTAAAACAAAAAAACCAAAAAATATTTAGAAGCACAAAATAACTAACTAAGTATTAGTGGTTGTAAAAAGGTCCTTAACTCAGCATTTGCTGGTTGTAATAACCAGCGCTGGACTTCCGTTGAGGCTATTTAACTAGTTACGGACATGTAAAGCAATGGCATGTAGTGTAACAAAAACAAAATCAAAACAACAAAGAACTTGTGTATACCTACAATAAGTAGTATTTTAGAATATTGTTGTTTCAAAATTTTTAATATGATGATGCAATTTAACATAATATAAACTCTTAAAACAAATTAACAACACACATGAGTTTTTTGTGTGAAGAATGTAAATGAACTATACCCATCTAAATATATAAAACAAAGTCGGGTTAGTTACACCATTTATAAATAAAGAACGGCTGGACCGATTTTAATGATCGTTGTTTTGTTGGATTTGTCTCCACATCAAATAGCAGAGTAATTATTAAAATATCCAAAAACTCACGCAAAAAAAATTATGAATAAAATAAATTTTCTCATACATAATGATGGCCAATTGACAATTCTACCGGCGATGTAAATTGGCAGCCCGCGTCATATGCATGCCAAGGCGAAGTTACGTAAAGTACAAAGTTCGCCGGGTCAGCTAGTAATGGATAAACTGATCTTACCGTTTCTGATCAGTGAAGAGATACAATGTGTTCGGAGCTCCTCTGGCTCCAGACCCTAGCACTTGCAGGTAAACAGTGGAAGGAGGATATCTGTCAGACTTTTTAGTTTTAGTCTGCCTTTGACGCTGTGCATCAGTGATTCGAGATGTATTTACTTTTGGCATTTTTGCTAAAAATTGCAATAATGTCTTAGTACTATTGTTTGAGTAGAACCGAAAACTACATCTAACTACTCGGCTATGCAAAACACTGATACAGTACATGTGTTTTTAGGTTATTTCTATTTCACGCCAAAGTTTACGAGCATTAGTTTTTACTTGTGATTGCTATGTACGGCAAAAAACATTATTTGCGTAGCTATTGGAAATAGTGACACATTTTCAGATTTGGAATGAAGATTATCTGAATTTTCAGCGTTTTGAAGACATTTCCTTCAACTTTTGACTGACTGACACTGACATTTGGAAACATGTAAACAAAATAGTGTCTGACACAGGTAGAATTTTATTTTTACACACACTGTCTGACTGTTAAAAATTGATTTTATGGTTTTATAATTGAAAACAGATGACGTTCCTTTGTCATACGCTGATTATCAAAAGAAAGTGAATTAAGGGTTTTCACAGCTATGTTTTTATAACTGCTAACAGATGGCGTTGCCCTGTCATACGCTGATTAACAAAGAAAAGTGAGTAATGTCAATTGCCTTGATCAATGAGGGTTTTCATTCACAATTTAAAAAAAAAGTAGTTCCAATTAGCGTAATGGATGGCGCTGTCGAAACAAGCACCCGTGACATGCTCCGCTAAAAGATATATTTCTAAACTTGCCAAACCGTCAAAGTCAACATCAAAATTTCTAGAGAACATGCTGACTCCGTTTTTGTTTCGTCTTGTGTGTGGCAATTAATGTTCTTTTGTGATCGTATTTTAATTTATATACCTATGTGGAATCTGACTAATCGATCTGTATCTTGAACGGATCTTGATGGTTATTCTGCTGAAGCTTTGTTCCCTAAGAACACTGAAGATATAGCAGTTCTCTTCAATTATCTTCTGGCAGTATCCTGAAAAAAAGATAACTGGAGGAAAAATGACTAGAACCTACTTATGTACCTAATCCACATCAACTAACTTATAAGTCCGTAGCAAGCTGGAGGCTAGTTCTTGCGTATGGAGCCAACATGAGAAAAATATGATCTGCACCTAGAAAAAGTCCAAAAAGCTTTCTAAGACACCTCTACAAGCGCGTGGCAGGGTATTACCCATTTATGTATCCCATGAAATTCCTGCAAGGCTACCTGGGTTATAACTCGCTTATAACTAGACGAGTGTATGACCAGCTTTCGACTACTATTGACACGAACATTATTAAGGATCTTCATAACGAGTTGCTTCGCCTTAACGTGCCAAATAATTATATTTGCAGTAGGAGTCACAGGCTCCTCACTCTACTACATTGCCGCACTGTAGGGCACCATCAATCGCCGCTATCTCACGCTCTCGACGCCCTCAACGGAATACTTAAATAAGATTCTCCCAAGATTCTCCCAGACTGCGACATATTTGCGGACGAATGGATGGACTTAATGTCAGTTTGTCTGATCTATTTTGACATTAATGACATTTTATTATTTTACTTTGACATTTTATTTTATTTTGACATTTTATTTTGTTTTAACATTTTATTTTATAGGTTGTAATTGTATCTTTTTTGTTTTTATTGTTTGTATGTAATTGATCTAAATTCAAATCATAATTAATCAATTAGTGTAATTGGCAATCGCCGTTCTAATTAACAAATAAATAAATAAATAAGTACCTAGGTAGATAAGTACGTACAGTATAGCTAAAATAACTTACGGTAATTATTCCAATAAGATTGGGAACTTTCTCTCTCTTGGGAACTTTCTCTAAAATCCTTGAAAAGCTTGCAAATAAACGTTTGGTAAACTTCATGGAGTCTCATAATTTGATTGCATCCAAACAGTTTGGTTTTCGCAAGGGAAAAAGTACTGAGGACGCCATTACTTTACTTACAAATGTTGTATCCTCAAATTTGGATGTTGGAAAATGCTGTGTCGGCGTATTTTTAGATCTGGCCAAAGCGTTCGACACTGTCTCCGTTCCTATTCTCCTGCAAAAGTTAGATGGCCTTGGGGTCCGGGGAGTAGCATTGAACTGGTTCAAGAGCTATTTAACAGATCGGAGACAGTGTGTAAAAATTGGTCAGTATACTAGCGGCTCACAATCAATCAAGTTTGGTGTACCCCAAGGAAGTATTCTGGGGCCTACATTATTTCTGTTGTATATCAATGATATACACGATACGCCTCTAGAAAACGCAGACATTTTGTGCTATGCAGACGATACCGCTATAATATTTCATGGTCTGACTTGGCCTGCGGTATATGCCACTGCAGAACGTGGTATGGTGCTAATCTCACAGTGGCTAGAACAAAATCTCCTCACACTAAATACAAAAAAAACTGTGTACTTGTGCTTTCATAAAACCAAGGCCTCAGCCCCTGTAGAAAACGCATGTCTCAGAATCCACAACAACTGTTGCATTGTAAACTCATGCAATTGTGAACCACTTATACGAACACAGGCTTTAAAATATCTTGGTGTGCAAATTGATGAAAAACTCTCCTTTAAATCTCATATTGCGTTTCTTTCGGCTCGTATTAGAAAAATTATCAGTATAATGAGAAATCTGCGGTATGTTGCAAGCGTCGACACACTTACGTCGGTCTACTATGCTTTATGCCAATCCCTGATAGTTTACTGCATTACGTGCTGGGGCAGTGCCGCTAAATCCATTATCATACAGGCGGAAAGAGCTCAGAGATCTGTCCTTAAGGTGATGTTACGCAAGCCCTATAGATATCCCACGACGTCTCTTTACATAGATGCTGGTGTTCTAAGTGTGCGCAAACTCTTTGTGCTAAAAACATCTCTGATAACGCATAAATCTGTCATAACATCCCCAGAGTACGACTTCTTATTAAACCGCAGAGTCTTTAAATTTCCAACCCCTCCCGTTAATACAAAATTTGCACAACGTTTAGGTTGTTTTATGAAGTTACACGTCTACAACAATGTCGCAAAATACTGTGACGTAAAAAATAAATCAGTTAGTGAAGCAAAACGTATGATTAATATTTAGCTAGCTACAATAACTTACCAAGAAACCGAGGACATTATAATATTCGAAAGTTAACTTCATTGGAATTTTTAAGTTTTACAATATATATTTTTGTTATAAGTACTATATACATATATAATTATTATACAATATTTATTTATCTTGAACTCCCCTATCTATCAAGTCAATCGGTGCATCATTAGCTTTTACAACTATTATTACTGTCTACTGTGCGAGAATTCGTTTATGGAAAGTTGTTTATAATGTTTTCTCGATACAGGCTTAGCCTAGTGAGGAGACGACAGGTACCTGTAAATGTTTACCCTGCTCTACGAATTGTACTTACTAAAACTGTAACCTAAGTTAAGCTATGTACCTACGTGCATTTTGTAGTAAATAAATATTTTCATTTTCATTTTTCATTTTCAAGATGGCGTCACAGATAAATCAGTTAGGTACACGAAAGTGAGCTTAACATATTAAAGAAGACTTCAATATGTACGAACTAGGGTTTACATGTTTAATTGCTTGTACCTATTGATTTCGTTTTGCGAACTCCATCCTTATGAAAACGGTGTCTGCCGTTGTTTTCGCAATAGGAGACCGCACGCTTTAGTCATCTC
Source organism: Philereme transversata (assembly GCA_963924445.1). Lineage (NCBI taxonomy): Eukaryota > Metazoa > Arthropoda > Insecta > Lepidoptera > Geometridae > Philereme > Philereme transversata. The sequence continues at coordinate 32,000,091 of OZ004339.1, read as the reverse complement.
TTCCATACATACCCTCCTGTTTGTAAGCATTTTTAAATGATTTTGTTCTAGAGTCCACGCCACCAATGAAGTCCGATAGACGCGGCGCTGCTATCTCAGAAATCGAGAAGTTATTCGAGATTTAGTTCCCGCTTTTGCCGTAGTTCCCACTTTTGCCGTAAGACTTTACTCGTGGCGCGGACTCTAATTCAAGTTTTGATTGATACGGCAATTGACATTGACAATAATAATTCACTTTCTTTTGGACACAGACAAGATACAAAAGTGCATGATGATACCATGGAAATGATTGTTAATTGTACACCGGTGCATATGTTTTAGTGTAATCATATTTATTTATAAATTTTAGTATTTAGTTCTGTTTTTATTTTGGTATTAGACGCACTCTCATAAATAGTTTGGCCATAAATGTACACCCCCGACCATTATCTTTGTTAAGTATAACAAAATCCTCTCCATCCAAAGGTTGTCTGGAAGAGATCGCTTCTAAGCGATAAGACCGCCCATTGTACTATTTGTTTTGTGTTTTCTATTTTAATGTATTTTTTTGTTTATATAGCGTACAATAAGTGTTTTCATTCATTCACCATTTCCATAAGATCAAATTATATTTTTTAACACTGCTATTTTACATGTGAAAAACCACAGGCAATGATTTTTTATTATAATGCTGTAATGTCACACTCGCTATTCTTGCTAGTGCTATTTCACATGTTAAAAATCACGGACTACGAAAACACCTGAAGAATTCTGAAGAAAAGTGAACGACTGTGATTTGTAGCAGACCCGAATGACAACAACCAATATTCGATGAATACCGAAAGTGATTTAATTTGAATGAGTTTTAACAACATGAGTTTTGACATATGATTTTTCACATGCTACTCGTGAAACGTTTCATCTATAGTGCTTGATACAGCAGCGCCATCTATTGGCAGTTCTCAAAACATGGCCGTGAAAACCCCTCCTTGCGATAGAAGCCCAGCAAAGCATAGCTCTACATGTCTGCACAGGAGCAGTATGTTACGAAAGGAACGATGTCATCGCCCACGACGCGAGGACTTTGTCGAATGTTAGTGCGCCGCATGCATGCTAATAATTGCCGCCACGCTCACCTAGGCACCATTGCTCCGATGCACACGCGGCCACCTTACATTCAAACTCCCTGATGTCCATTACGACGGGAGCTCCTGTACTCGCCTCTTCTCTATAGAACGTGCGAGAAGCGCTTGCCACAAGAAAATCAACGTTAGCCAAGACATCGGCCACGTAACGTCTGAGGGGCCAAACTGCAAGTCAGGATGGCACTCCGGACATCACCCTGTGCATCATTGTCAGACCGTCTTTGACGTTGAAGCCAGGGGCAAGCACGATAGTCCGACCCTTACCCACCCTCATCAAACCACAATAATTGCTTATTTTCCGAGGAAATTGAAGTTTAAAAAATAAAACATTTGTGTTTGTATGACTGACAAAGTTAGATTGTTTTAGAGAAATGTTGATATTGTGTCCCTGAGATTTAGACATATAAACCATATTTTTTATCAGGGTATCCGAACTTTAGACAGCGCCATTTATTAGGCTAGTTGGAACTAGTTTTTTTTATTGATAAAAAATGGGAAGCCTGCCTTGATATCCACAATCTTTGATAATCTGCTTATAACAGAGGAAAGCCGCACCTATTAGCAGTTATTAAAAAGTAGCCTAAAAATCTCTTAGGTTGTCGCCAGTGTCTACTTAACTGCCGCGTTTGTACCTTTAATAGATTTGTTCTTTTCGGGATTTGTTCTAATTTTGTTCACTTGAACAAATATGTTGGTGGCACTTTTCTATGGCTGGGCTGGAAATACCTAAAGGGCTAGTAAACTCTATTGTAAAAAAAACAATAATTCATTCAGGTTTTTTATCTGCATGTTATATTATCATAGGTAATTTGAATTTCCCGCTCCTAATAAGCTATGTTAAGAGAAAGATAAAGAGTCACTCAGAGATGGCGCTCGTTCTGATCTTATTTGTATGAAGTTGGCATTCTTCACCCCGTGAGTATTTTTCTGTGATTGCAACACAGATTAATAAAAATGGCGTTCTGTACAGCTGTGGGTTGCGCAATTTTTATGTAAATGTGCATGAAATTTACTAAAAAACCATTCATAGATCCTAACAAAATATTCTCGGGAGTGGATATGTTCTAGTTACATAAAAATCTAGTGGAATAATCTCAAGGTGTATGGTAAAAATTCAATAAGTGCAAACCTGTCCTGGACCGTGTATTTTTTGTGTTGTGGTGATGTATGAAAACGATAAATAATGAGAAGAAAAATAATAAAGCTGTGCAAATAATGTGACAATGATGTGTATATCATGGGTGGTGTTGTTCGTGGCCTTGACCGGCTTGCATTTGGGATATGGATTGCCTGTACGACCAACGCCGCAAACCTACCCTCACGGTGAGTCATTTAGCCGAAAAAAATGCATGTTTTTCACTAAATGTATGGTCAAAATTAACTGAAATCACTTCGTCACACTTGTAAACCCATACTCTTGCTATTCTAAAATTTTTGGCCCGCTTTAATTAGTGGGCACCATCAATGAATGGATGCAAATGAATGCACATCCTGGCCATGTGCTGATTTAATAATTTACAGCAGTGCTTCACATGGTCAAGACTTTAGTTTTGAAAATAATCACAGGGAGAACAAGCTTTCACTGACAACAAATTATGGGCTTGTTGAAGATACAATTATTGGACCTCAATGTCTTGTTTTAAAAAAACCTTGCAGTTGGTAGGGTTTAGGTAGCTAGATAATATTTTTTAAATATTGCATACCTAGCTACCTTTTAAAATTTTATATTTTTGCATGCAAATTATTTATAACAATAAAATCAATGTTTTATAGTGAAAAACAACAAAAAAAGCAATACTACAAAAGAGCTAGCGCTTCCATGGTTCTAATAAGATATAAAAATTTAAACTTTTATTTAAAAAACGAATCCATTCATGTAGATTACTAGTCACAAAACCTTCAACTAAATTTTAAACACACATTTGGACTGGGTGCACCTGCACAAATCAATTCATTATTGTTTTAAATAGGTATTTATTGTGTAGTACCTGTATGATTATGATCACTATACATGATTATGATATGTATAGTGATTCAGGAAAGTTTGAAACTTACTTAAAAACATAACACATATAAATTGATCCATTCATTCGGGAGCTATAATGTTACAGACAGATGAAGGCTAAAAACTGTCATAAACCCTTTAAGATCTGCATTGGGGTGTGTTGTGCATTGCCCTCTTTCAAACCTGACCCTAAACACCCCAACTCTTAAAGTAACGGAGAATGTCAATGGCTGTAAGAAAAAAATACCAACAGGCTAATTACACCTAGCTACAAAACAGCATTGTTACATAAAAGTGTAGTCTGCATGGTGACATGTATTTACAATAAAATACCAAATGCATATAAAATTCTTAATGACAATTTATTTAAATCATTAATTAAATCATAATAATTTATTTAAATTAAAAAAGCAATTATTAGTGATGAAATGTTATTATAATATTCAGGAGTTTTTAGAGGACATTTATTATAATTTTAGGGCTAACTTTGACATTAAATTTTTATATAGGTACCTAATTTAAATTTGATTGTATTTAAGCATTATTTTATTACATATTATGATGATTATATTTTAAATGATTAACTTAAAATTTGAGATTTTCTATTGTATTTTTGTAATTTGCATGCTAGATAAGGTAGAATATAATTGAAACTTATCTACTTAAATAAGACCGTTATATATCTTTATCTTTGAAACCAACCACCAATTTCGTATTGCCCTATTCCTCATTGCCCAATGTTGCATTACATTACAGTTAAGTATGATAAGTTGAAATAGAGAATAGATTTGACCAGATTTGAATTATTATCACCTCAGTTATAGATATCCACTTATTCTTAGTGTGTCAACAGTTCTATGTATTATTAAATAAGACATCCACTTATAATTTATAAGCCTCTCCCATATATTTCCAGAGATTTAATTGAAAATATATTTATTGCTGCTGCATAACCACTTAATAACGTCTAGATACAAGGTAGTTCTTAACATTATGAGTAGTGGTATTATTAGGTATAAATTATCTTAAGATCCCTGCACTAAGCAATTATAGCACATAATTATGAGAGATGATTTCCATATTGTCCAAGCATGTGGGAATAGAATATAACATATACACTATTACTGCTGCCAGTGAGCTGAATGTTTTGCTGAGCTGCCTTGCTTTGGACATAGCCACAGTTGGGTAGGTAAGGTACACTCTGTATAGTTTTGTGATCAAAACAATACTTGCAGATGGCCAGTCAGCACTGGAGGGATTGACAGCTGAGGGCGGGGTGTATGCTGCGATTCCAGCGCTGGCGCTGGTGTTCGTGGCTATTGCCTTCCTCCTCGGCTGCACTTGGTGTTACAGACATAAAGACTGCAAGGTGAGTCTAACTATGGCACTGATTAATATAATTATTTATTTAAATTTGAAAAAAAAAATATAAATTAAAACTAAAATTTGGACAAAGAATCTTCCAGATAATGGTGATAATAATATGAAAGAAACATCTTAATATAAAATATAACGAAAAACAACAAGATACTTTCATATGCACATTGTACATAAAAGCTACGGTCCTATATATCCTATTAATAATTTATTTCAGGCAAGAATAAAATAGTTACAGGATATTAATTAACTTATTCTGCGGCCCTTAAAAAAAACATCATAAAGATACATCCTAAAATACATGTTATAATAAAAACCTATATTTATTTCATACATAAACACTGAAACCGTTATAACGTCTCGTGAAATTCAGTCCATCCAAAGGTTGTCTGGAAGAGATCGCTTTTAGCGATGAGACCGTCCTTTGTATTTCTGCGTGTATTTGTTTTTTATATTGTTTTATAATTTAAGTCTATCTTTTTCTATATATGTATATAGAAATAGATAGGTAGTTGTCTATCTAATAGATAGGTAGTTGTCTATCTAATAGATAGATAGTTGTCTATCTATCTATTTCAGACAACTAGTAATAAAATTGCGTTATACTGAGATTCATAGGTATTTAACTTAATTCTACATGCACATCGTAAACCACAACCATAGATTAGTATTAGTATGATTCTTGACTGGTTAATAGATTAAAACCCATATTCTAGAACTGATCATAAAACTAAATCGTAATTCAAGCATAGATTTTTGACAGGCCTTTCATTGAATACTGTCAAAAAATCCTCGCTTGAATTTGAACATAGTTTTTCGGAGCTATGGTTTATTCAAAACTTAAAGTTCTAAACATTTATGATTATTAAAGACTTCCATGTTCCATGTCACACTGCTGGGCAAAGGCCCCTCCCCCTTAACATTGAATTAAATAAAACCGTCTTTTTTTATAACATACTATGAAACAGTTTTTTTTAAGAATAATATAAGTATAAACTTTTTATTGGAACCAGAAAAGATGACATAAACAATTTTAAACAATGGTGCTAGTTTACATATAGGTACTAATTATAATTTTTATGTAAGCTTAATCATCTGGAAATTATACAAATCAGCTTAAGTAATAATTATATAACAATGTTATGCATTAACTTTGACCTCCACACTAGGATTCCCTGTATTGTGGAGATCAAATACAAGGAAGGTTAATCAAGGTAGTGCAGTGTTTGGCAAGTGAATAGATGAAGTAAATAAAATATTAGCAAACATTGTATTGATTTATTGTGATCTATTGTATCCAACAAACACACCCAGCACCCCCATAAATTGGATTCGCGGCCAGTAACTCCCACGGTACAGTTTATAACTAAAACTAGTCAGACCAAAACTATTTGGCAGCGACTATGAAGTGCAACCAACTTTGTCATATTATCTGTTATTCATCCTCCTGGTAAAAGCGCAGGCGTCATAATCTAACTCCCATGCGTCCTAGGGCTTTCACAACATGTAGATTTTGAAATTTATCGGAAGGATATAATATATATTTGTCCAAAATTTTAAATGCGCCTCCCTCCACTGCGATCTGTGGATAGATTTACAATTTTGTACTTACGATTCAAAATAAATAAATAAATATTGCTGGACATTTCACACAGCGCTATCTAGCCCCAAACTAAGCAGGGCTAGTACTATGGGAACCAGATAACTGATAGAATATTTATATACTTTTTTTTTGTAAATACCTACCTACATACTTATAATATAATAGAGAAACAACCAGACCCGGAATAAATATCTGTAGATCATGCAAACATTTGTTCCACGGGGCGGGAATCGAACCCGCTACCTCCTGCGTCTTAGCCGGCTATTCGGCCACTGCACCTCCGCGTCCATCTATATGACTGCAATAAATAAAGATTGTTTGGTTTTGACGTAATGATGAAGTGGTAAATAAGACTATAGTATAATGCTACCCAATTTCACCAATTAGAATCGGAATATTGCATGTTGTGTAGCGTCCATTAAAATACCCTTCCGCTATTAGTCTAAGTTCCCAGAATAATCTGTTAGTTTTAAATAAAACACGAATCATTGTTTCTATGAAATCTTGAATAGCAGTTCTCGAGAAATTTTACTATACTTTTATCTATTATTAATGACGCTATTGATACAAAACATCATGAAATGTCAAGTGATCAATTAAATATTGCATCAGCGTGAAGGCTATGAGGATAGTTTGTTGCCATTGCTATTATTGAACTATGCCATAATTGATAGGAGAGATGAGAGAGACCAGTGACAAAGTACGTTGTAAAACACATCATAATGTCAAAAGAAACAACGAACGCTTTGCTTGATCGAGTGGTTGCTGAAGACGGGCCATAGATATCCCGGTCGTCCGAAAGCATGGTATGGGTAATATAGTAATAAGGCGTTCTTCTCATGCTAAACGTCGGCGCTGATAGGTCAATATGTTTGTTCTACTATAAAGCGTTTCTGAATAACTCTGACAGGTCGGCGCTGATGTGATGAGTGTCAGCGTTCTCTCTCTCTCAACGGCTTAGGCTGATTTTAGTCTTACGCCGACGGCACGCGTACCGTCAGCGCTGATGTCCGAGATATATGGACTTCTAGGAAGCGTTTTTAAATAACGCGTAGCTATCAGCGCGCACGGTGGTCAGCGCTGATAGCTACGCGGCCGTACGCGTCGCGCGTCGGCCTCGCGTAGCTGTCGGCGCTGACGATCGCACGAGCGCCTCTGCGTTCAGTGAGCGTTCTTGTGTCGAGCGGAGCGGACGTCGTCAGGGCGTACAATCATGGCAAATCGCCATGATTGTAAAAAATTAAAGTCACCATTAGTCGTTCAATCGGTGGTATAGGTACACGTCGTAAGCTGCAATGGACCAGTTTATCCTGTATCTTTGCCAGTAATTCGTCAAAAGTTCTAGTTGACATTCGAAAGTAATTAAAGAATTTACTTTCGTCAACCCTCAAACTGTCATATAACAAGACAAAGTCTCCTGCAACGGCTCTCTGCTCAATTAATGGATGAACATAGAGTCTTCGTCGCCGCCGGTTTTTATTTTTTTGGGATAGTACAAAGCAGCAATAATTAATACACTCCGCATTTTGGTCGTCGTCTGTACAGTAAGGCGGTCAGTACGATACTAAAACGAGCCACGCTGAGCCTCAGCGCTGAAAAACTACGGGCTGAGCTATGAGCGCTGACGGTGAGCGTGAGACTAAAATCAGCCTTAAGGGTGCGGACTAGCTACGCGCTGACGGATGGTCAGCGTGAGAAGAAAACCCTTTAGGATGAAAGAACATTTAAGACAAGAATCGCTCAGTATAATAGTATAGATGAAGCTGGCAAAGTTGAATTGAGGCCTATCAATCAGTGGGTGATACCGGGTTGAGATCATGATAAAAATAAGAAAATGATAATGATGATGATACACTATAAATCTCACTTGTCGATGAGGAAGAACTGGATGCCTCAGGCTAACACGTTGCTTAGTCCTGACCTTACAGTAGAATTTCTTATATTGTGGGTATTAGGAAGTTTGAGTGCTATGGTATCTTACTGTGGCATACAAAAGTGATGGCACATGTGACAGCCCTAACCGTTGGCCAATAAAAGTTGCAGTTGTATATCTAATCAGCGGACGGGCGGGGTCGACGCACCCGGCACGCCCTTGCTTATGCTATAGGAAACGGGTGCTATTGTGTCATCTGTCAATTTTAATGGAGGCCGTACCAAGCCCCTTGATTAGGTACTACCAACCGTGATTATTAACCTGGGTGAAGTTTTGACGTTACTCTAAAATTCTATAAAAGTTATACGTTGACCTTTCAAAGGTGTTAAAGAATTCCCTTCTCTCGATAGACACGGATTCGATATGACAATAGTCTTTTATTTATACATTCGGAATTCTAGGAATACCTACCCTGATTTCATAACAAACGGTACTCAAAACAAACCACAGAATACTGTACTTAATACGAAAGACTGTTAAATGCAAGGACCTTACGAATGCAAGGATAATCTTCGATCTGTTATCGATTTTTTACAGTAACATGGTATGTGTTAGCCACTATGTCGTGTTTTCACAATTAAATACGATTCAGAATGCATAACTATTAACGCACAATGACCCTTTACCAACATAATCAATGTTTTACAAGAACGATGCTTGTTTTGTCAATGTTTACCAGCTTTGTGTAACTTGATCTATGAACTAACAAGACTAAATTGAAAGTTCCCTTTCAAGTGAAGAAAGTGGTGGGTGGTGCGAATAGGTCCATTTCGGCGGGGGGCCGTCAATGACGTCAATCTCGACATTCAAGGCCTTACTGTCCCTTTTGTGGCGTCACCTTCTTCAAATAGCTTCAAGCGTGATCATGAGTTGAAATTTCCTTCCTAAATGTCATCCTGACTTGAAGATTTTGCCTGGCTCGCAAGAGAATGTTCTTCATTTTATACTCGAATAAAGCGACACTTCAATTTCTGAGAAACATCGGGAACTTCAAAACGTATGTTTCTTCTACGATTTTCCTTGTCGTTTGTTGATATTAATAGATTTTGTCTACTAAAGTCATAAATCCACTCATCATGCTTAAATGTGATCTGTAACGGATTAGCGAAATTGAGAAAGCAGTCTAGAGAAATGGCACATCGATCACGATAGCTTTTCAACGTCAATAAACCGTAATTCATTGTCACGGCCGAAAACCAGTCGCCAAACAACAGTTATGCCGGTAACCCACTGCCATTAACTAATTGCTCACACTAATGAGTTTGTACTAAGTAGTAAATAGTGTGTGTCAATACAATGTTGCGAGCTCATAATGTTGCCAAATTTTAGAAGTGATAAGAACACTCATATCCCGTATATAAGTTGTAAATTATTATATTTATAAGTCTGTAAATAGCAATGACAAGTACCCTCAGAAATTTGCGACTCTCGTAAAGGGCAAATACCTTTACCTATCTGATAAGACTCTATTGTACACTTATTTACGCAAATAAATATATATAATCTTGTCAATCTTAAGGTGCCTTTCTAATAGAGATGTGCGAGGTAGCTAAGCGGTTAGCGAGGTTAAAGCTTAGGTTACGAAACTATGTGTCTATTGTCCAGCTAAGCTAAATGGTGTAGCGATGAAGATGCGTTTTGCGCGAGGAAAATGCGCGACGCAATCCCTCGTTTCAACAAGTATGTAAATAATGTATCTTCGTTGGACCCCTTTCCACCAGAGCTTAGCTAAGCTATGAAAATCAATCGATCCTATTGGTGAGTTAGATACACATCCATAGCATAACAACCTTAATTTTAATTATGTAGCAGTTGCTCTGCTTAACTTTACCCAAGCATCCTAGATTCTCAGCCCAATCGATTTTTTAGTTTGTTTTATTCGAAATAATGGTGTGTTTGGGGTCAGAAGAGAAAATCTGTATCACGAATTTCCGACTCTCAGCGATCTCCATCGTATACGTAATATTAAAAATACTTTAATGTAAGTTACAGTCTGTTTTTGGTCGAAACTATGTTATTCCCTATTCATATGCAAGTCTATATTGCACACAAAGTAATCTTCGCAAAGGTTAATCTGTTCAGCAGGGCTGCGGCACTTGGTTCTTCAGTCGAACCAGCGGCCGTTACTCATCTGCACATCACATTTGGCATCTATTGTGTTTCTATTCTCCGCGCTGATGCGCCACTCCTCATTTACTTTACATTTAGTGTACAAACAGTTTTATGTTTGTTAGTCATTGCACACGCGTTTATGCCTAGCTGTTTATGGCTTCCATACATGAATGGCATCATTGAGTTATGTAATCATTCAGCATTGTTATTTTTATCCTTTCAATGGCATTTCGCTTGCATGGGTGCATCATCTACCTACGTAGTTTTTGGTTATTTTTTCGAAACATTAGTGCGATCGTGTGCGGTTTTGGTCTGAATTCCTCCCATTATCGGTGTAGTTTTGATATGATGTGCAAACGACAGCTTTTAATATCATTGCCAATCAGCAAAGTGCTCAATTAGGTATGATTATTTCTTGTTTACTCTATGATAAATAACGTTTGAATGTTGTATGGTTCCCTCTCATTCTTACCTTATCAACGAAAAATGTTTTAATAAAGTGGAATCTCTCTGCATGTCCTGATTTATTGGGTATATTTGTATTTACATATGACAGGTTATTGCTTACATAAAATGTTATGATTTACCATAATATGTTTTTATTTTCCGCCCATTAATCTGTCTCATGAACTAGATCCCAGTTGAAAGTACCCATAAATTAGTTCAGAGCGCTTATTATAATGACACGACTCAGTTCCCACTAATCGGTTTCTAAACCTAACCTTGTAAGTGACACCATTCGGTTCAGCAATCTCTCTAGTCCTACGGTCTAGGCCAATTAGTTATCAATTAGTCAGGCTTATAAATTACTTGGAAAAAATTCCTTGAGACCGTCTGCTAATGTGCGCAGTTTTGTATGCTTTGCCTGGCTGGCTTGAATACTTTCCAAGTTTCCGATGTTTATTTTTGCAAGTCTTTGTTTTGTTGGTGAATCGAAGAAAAAGTCGACCTGCATAACGGGTTTGATCATGCGTAAACAAAGTTCAGATGGGCTCTTCCGTGTTGCGACAATGTCTTTTGTCCGGCGATGCTCACTAATGCTCGTTTGGGAAAGAATTGTCGGAAAACATGGTCCATTCAAGCAGGCTTTCACAAAATAAAATAAGCGTCGGCTAATTTTGGCGCTCGTTACTCTAATTATCAGGGTACGTCTAGTCATCAGTACTGACCTTGCAATTGTAGTGTCCCACATTCAACAACTGCGTCGTTCATTGAACGTAAACAGCGTTAGTCACGCATGTTATCTCGGGAAAGAAACGTAAACTGAGACCGTCTGATAGTCTTATCTGTGACTTCTGTGAGTCAGCCCGCCCACCTGCAGGTGACAACGTCTCCACATAAACATGTCTTGCAACATATAGCTACGTCAATGATCCAAAATAGTTAACCGGTATTTCCAGTGCAATTTTACTGCTTGTAGTTTATCGCATCCGCATTTTATACTAATCCTTGGCACCAAGCTTTACATACGAAGCTCGTATGCCGCTTCCTCAACTTTAGTATACTGAAAATAAAGAACAGCGCCAAAAATATACCGTGTGAAAATTTCTCACAATACGACAAAACAATTCCTAGCGAATTCTTTGCACGACGGACTTTGAGATGCTTCACATAAAAACCCTAGACTACGCGCGAGACATTCACACGACGACCAAACAACATTACATCTGCATATGTGAAAATTTTGATTTAGACCTTACGCTTACGAGATTAGAACTAGAATTTAATAACTTTACGGCCGTGTATTGTCAGCAATCTTACAATGCAGTGGCGCTTCTAGTTGGCATAGAGCCCGGGGCAGGCACACCCTACAGTCGTGCCCCTCCCACGCTGTCATCGCTTCACACCTCCCCCATTGCTGCTCTGATTCATGCCTTTAAATAATAGTCTGTTGTAAACCCGGCAATGTACTGTTATATTTCTAAGCAGCCGTGCATTTGGTATGGGGCTTGTTCCTGATTAATCATCATTGATCGACTGGCATCACTGCAAATCATGTCACTATTAGGTACTCCAGAGAGTATATTCCATTGATCATTCACTCAATCTGTGCATTGGATCTATTATCCAAATCTTCTACTTCTTTTACGTACACTACCTTAACTACTTAACTATTATTGGTCTCAATATTTATAAAGGCCAAGTTTGCTTTTTATGTGTTTGTTGCTCAAACTAACAACTCAAAAGTGTGGGATAAAATTTTAGAAAGACAATGTTTAGGACTAATTGTCATAAGCAATATTTACCACACAAGTAGATCCCTAGTTAGACGTTTGCACTTAAATAACCGCATAGTGCAAACAACTTACAACGTTATCTACGTTAAACAAGTAACTGGTTACATTGAGTTAGCTTAACATTGGGGCAGGTCTACAAAACTACATTGGCACTATGCTTCATGAAAGTTTGAACTCAGCTTAATTGTTTTAAGCTCTTGGCTTCCTCTGATACAGACAGATTTTCAGAGTACGACAGAATATGAAGTCCGTAATTTTAATATTCATATAATTTCGCTCTAAAGCGAGCATACAAATTAGGAGTCAACGGTTCATTTTAATGCTACGGCTTCTTTCTTTATTCTTTATTGCACACAAGAAAATACATTTAAAAATACAGAAATAGAGGTCATGTACAAAGGCGAGCTTAACCCTAAGAAGAGTTTTCTTCCAGCAAACCTTTGAGACTAGAGAGAGAGATGATTTTAAAGGTAGGTGAGTGTACAAAAACATAAATAAATATATATATACCCAAAACTAATATGAACTATACTAAAGGTATGTTATAATTATAATTATAATAAATAAATTATATGGATTCTTTACTGTTTGTTTCCGTGAAAAGCTGAAGCTTACACGGATCTAGGTATGTGGAAGTTGAAATATAAAGCATATCAACAAATACTTCCTACCAAATTATCGTGCCATGAGCTGCAACCTGTCATGTATGGAATACTTACTGTTATGCCAAAAGGCATGTCTCAAATATAATGTCGAAACATTACATGCCATTTTGGCTTCAACTTTCATTGTAAGTACTAGTAAGTAGTGTAGTACAGTGTAAGTAGGAGCCAAGGAACTCACTTCCGGTGTCTATTCATTTCTAAAGTACACACTACAACTGTCACCATCAGGTGAGGTAGTGGTCAAGGGTTTAACAATTACCAATAAAAACACAAACTATAAGGTTTTTTTCAGTAGAAGCTATTAGGTGTTCAGAAACCGGCAATGTTCCTCAATTTGAATATTTTATTTATGGGGTGTTAGATCCTCCTTCCGATAAACATTAACAATGCAAGACGTCAAGTCACGTCTTCTCGCTGTTACATAGTAATTAATGCTAAGTACTGATCGATGCAACACATGTTTGTTTACATGTGTGTAGTGTAGGTATTATGAGTCATAATCAATTAGCAGTAACCGGCGATGTTACTTGCCAACTTGCCGTCTCCATTTTGAAATCTGATCTTACTTCATGTAGCTTTCATTACATACTCTAGTTTCTATTTCTGTCTCGTGCTGTCTCAAGAGATGGATGATTCAATTAAAAGTTATTTCATTTCTTATCATGACATAACGAGTTGTAACTAATTAAAAGTCTACTGGCTTCTGATAGCTGGCACGTCGCGTGAAGCGTAGTTTTATGCGAGTGCATCATCTGTGACTCACGCTCACACTAATTACAGCGCCATCCTTTTGAATCTGTTTGAACCGTACTGGTTGGTAATACAGTTCAGAGTAAGAACGTTTTTTTCATTACACGTGCTTGCCTTGAGCTGTTGATAACTCTAGTTAATGAGCGCTTCTTGTTTTCTATGTGACTCGTGGATCGTGCACTTATTTGTACACAGGTGGGTGTAGTTTTATCGAATCGCCTGTTGTATGATGGTTGTTGATCGAGCGAAGCGAGCTCTCCAAATCAACTTGGGCAAATCGGCGTTGTATGTATGTATGTATATAACTTTGAAGCGTTTATCCGATCAACGTGAAATTTGGTATATAAGTAGGTAGTAATGGCTCAATTTTGGTGTGACTAAATCAGCTAAAAATGTGGGGGGGGTTGTTGAGATATTGGGGTTCAAAAAAAAACTGAAATGGCCCTATCCGGTCAAATGGTATGTTTAATAAAAGATATTTATGAGTCCATTTTTACCCCGTTTTTATTTTAAGTTTAAGTTTTTAAGTTATTAGCCATAATAAAAACTAAACTTTGACAAAATTCACAGTGTACACCAGAGATCCCACAGTGCTGTAATTTGGTATGCGTGTAGCTTTAGTGACACAAATATAGTCAAAAGTCTAAAATACAGCATTACTGCAATTTCTACTCCAAAAAAGTAGAACATTTACATGGACTCCCGTTACCTGTAATTTGAATGAAACCGTAGGTCAAGTTAACTGGTTTTGCATTTCGTGGCACTAGTTTGATAATCGAAGATTACGAATAATATTTTTTTGTTTTTATTGGAGACTCGCGAGATCTTAGTTCGGGGCGAACCACTAGTATAATAAATAAACATAATTTGTTACGGCAAATATGTTAACTGCATGTAGGTGCACTGATCCAGTCGAGGATGATAAGAACTGTTTCGTTGTGCTCTCGAAGGAATGCTAAGATCTCTACTGAAACATGTTTTAATTTGTATGTAGAGGTCTAATTCCATAATGCCTAAAAACGTCACCGTGAGAAGAATTTTAGTTCACATGAAATTGCACATCCTACGTACAGTGTAACCTGTATTTTTACGTGCTTTTCATACGAAAAAGAATGTCAATGCCCAGAGTGTTATTCCAATTATTTTGGCAAGTAAACAGTGTCATTTATTTTAAATCTATTTTTGTTTGCATTCACAATGTATATCACAATGTGATTGCATAGATGTGGTCTTGTAAGGGGAAACATTATTTGTTCTAAACCTAGTTTATGTATACCAAATTCATCTAGTCCAAATGTAATTCCCTAATATTGGTTAAATAGGGAACTGTGAATTCCATGTTCAGCCGGCGCCAAAACATGCACTTGCATTTCATCCTGCACAATTAAAAGGTTTAGTCTTTCATTGATATTTGATTAATTTTTTTCATTGACAATTGCTTACTTCCGTCGAATCATCGGGTAATACAGATCCTAACCGTATTGCATAGTTCACTGTGTTTCACGGTCTTCAATTCACACCTTGTTACCCTGTATCGTACGTACGATACTTTCAACAATGGTTCTTAGTGAACCATTGTAGTCACTTCATACTAGTGCAAAGCTCAATGAATACCTTATTAAACTAGTCCTCTCGCTAGTTTTTTAGGACTACCATAACTGAACCTAGTCACAAACTACTACGAATTAATTACCAAGGAAGAAGCGATTGCATCCAAACCGATTACAGTAGAGATCTCACTAATCCGGCACTTCATTAGTCCGGTACGTCCAATAATCCGGCACCCTCCGCTCACGCCTCCCTACTCTCGTTCCGCGCTTGCGCACATATTTTATTTACATATTATGATTTTTTCTATACAATCCAATAATCCGGCACCCCCTAGTTTTTAACAGTACTGGATTAGTGAGGCTCTACTGTATTCTTTTATTAGGAGTGTTTTGAAGTTTTATTACTTAATCCCCGAATAAATCTAGTAGTTTTCCCCGATTCATAAAATAATATGTATTAAAAGCGTCGTTGCTAGTCAGGATACAAGGAACTATAAAATTTTAACAGCATCATTGTTCCTCAATCCTCGTTCTTCGCCGATGCGTTGACTTGTCACTCGATCGAAAGTACCTACTTCATGGGAATTGGCAGCCATTGTTGACAGAACTTCAGACATACGAACATTTTTTTATGTCCATTCGTTTTGTAATTTGATTGTGTAGTTGCGGTTTCCTTGAACACTTTCATTATTACGTTTTGTTTTATCTAGCAGAAGTACTAAGTCAGCTTGTATGTGCTGGGTACCGGTGCACCGAGTAAATGATAGGGGCAGAGCTTAATCATTACTTTCTAGTGTAACTGTATTGTCGTGTACAGTTTTTATGTTTCCATATTATATTCAATGGGTTAGGAAGTCAATAGTGATGCAACTGAGGATGGCCAGAAATTTATAATATCGGTCATCAGATTTGCTGTTAACCAAATTCTTACAAAATTATTCGCAAATACTAATTTAAAGTCGGCCATTGATGGTACGGCCTTCATCTACCACAATTCTATAAAAATGTTTTGTTAGGTTCATCGTCGCATTCATTGAGAGTCCATGATTAGGCCATTCAGAGCATCAGTTACGTCATACCATACATGTGCAGAATGCAGTGGAGTTAGACGAGGTTATCTAAAGGTTAAATAATGTGGCTTAAATAACTAATGGATGCTGTGTAGATAGTTCGCGCAGTGACTCGATACTTCAAATGATACTTGCTGCTGTTACCATACTAAACTATAACGTCTACTGCAATTTGTAACGATTAGGAATATGTAGAACCTTTATGTTGGGTCCAAAAATAAATACACGTTCCAACTACAAAGGCAGTCTTAAAAAACTACAGAATTACCGTAAAAGCGCCTCTTACACGCGATATGAAATTAGGCAAAGTGCTTTGTTCATTCGCATTCCTATAACTTTATTCGATTAAAATTAACATGGGTTGGGTGTGCCTGTTAAAAGTTAGAGTCAATTTACGCAACTTCAGCCTACTTTTACTGAAAAACTGTATTTAACAAACTCGCATAACGACCCTTAACTTTTATCTTTATTAGTTATTCAAACTGTTATAGTTGATAAGTTTTGTTTAGATGTCTAAATACCACGCAGGCACATTACTGTAAAATTATAATTGTACTAACGAGCTAAGCGAAAGAGCTCCGAGTAACACGCATTGCCACTGAATGTATAAAATCTTTGTATTTTACAAGAATTGTAGATTGCATGGGTTGGGATCTCCTCTGTCAAGTTACAATAACCTATATTAGAGGAGTCCCCTCTTTCTTAAAGTGATCTTTATAACTTTATAACATATAACATTAAACTTAGGTATTTTAGTAATAATTATCAAATAGGAATATACATAATAGTATGTAGTATCTTAATTACCATTATCTTTATTTAAAAAACTTGCACATTTTAAAAACAATGTATACCTCGTCTTTTTGAGTTGATACCTAAAATGTGAAAAATTGAGTTATGTTTATGATTTTGGTATTTTTTTTAAAGATAGGACCAGAAGGTCGATTTTACCGGCAGACATACATACATACATAATGATACATTGTCTAGGGCAGAAGTAGCTTCTCTTGTATTGTTATAATAGCCTGGCAGCTTTATCACAACAAATACATCAGAGGAATCTGGAATCTTATTAATTTTATAATAACCAATTATCTTTATGCCTTTGTATTCATATCTGTTGTAAGCGAGATGTTAAGATTATAATATCTCACGTACATTGTTTTCTCTTGTCTCCAGCCGAACGAAGGAGCGGACAATCAGGTAGCTTATAACTCTATTCTGTAGATGTGTGTTTCTGTTTGTTCTGTCTTTGTTATTTTGCGTTTTAACAATTAAACTGAGTTTGTGCATAAAATTTAATAGATACAGAACGTTAAGTTTAGTAAAACAATCGCAAGCACATTTATAGACGAGAACGAGGATCCGAGATCCTCGTTCTTGTCAAGTCAAGTCGATCAAATGTTCGACCGAACTCGCTCGCTAGTTTTCGCTCGTTGTACTAAACTTAACTTCTGTACGTGTTCTGTGGTTTGTGTGATTATTTTGCGGAAACAAACGAGTTTTCCCAGAACACATACTTATAAAAAAACATTTGAGTTGTATTTTTCGTTGTTGTTTTGTAAGTCTGTTTTCTGGGAATTCATGTGTAATATTATCGGTAATTCTAACAGGAATGGTTTCTGTTAAAATATCTAACAGCCAAACATTATCTATTCTCAAAACTGATAGATTTGTTAGAACTTAGAGTCTAATAAGTTGTTGAATTACTAAGCCTATCCATTGAGGCGTCCCTGCATAATTAGACAAAGATGCCATTCATTTACTCTCCAAAGTGCTGTATTTTTATTTTGACAATACTTAGATATTATACTTTTTATGTTACACATCTACGCAACGATGCTTCAGTGGCTTTTATTAAATAGTTATGTTGTGTTTGTTTCTGCATGTGTTAAATTTTCCTTGAATATTTCATCCATTTCACCACTTAAATTTCCAGTTGTTTGCGGCTAGCGCGTCACACATCCACACTCCACAACGGGTCCAACCGCCCGACTCCGGCTTCTCCGAACCTGTCAACAACAATGTCAGCGGCGAAGACAACAACAATGGGCCAATATCGCTCCGGGAGATGCAGAACATTGCTAATAACAACGCGGGGGGATACATCTTCAACGAGAATGAGGAACGAAACGCCAATAGATTTACGAACAGTCGGGAGTCGATTGTACTCTTTGACCCGCTGCCGGTCGAAATCCACGTAGATGATCCGCTGGAGCCGTACTCTGAGTGGTTCAGTAAGTATTACCTCTTCAATAACCTGTTATGCATCATTCAATCTGCTAGTATTGCAACTTGCTACCAGGAGCCAATAATTATCTTCAAGCAATGGTCTAGGTTCATCTTAGCAAAGGCAATGGGTCGATTTTGTTTTTGGAAAATCTTTTATTTTCAAATATGTACTTACATCTCTTAATATCGTCTACAGAAAGTGAATTGATGAAGTCATCCCTGAATTAGCATGCCCAGTATGAACGCCCTAACAAAAGCCCTGGCTTTGTTGACAGTACAGATAACAAGGCAACTCTTCTACTGTCTGAAATTTCGAAACGGTACAAATCGATACAAAAAAAATTTGAAAATATCTTATTTTGAAATAAAAACATGGTACAACAATACTAGAACACGATAGTATTCGTAGAAGTAAAAAGTTATGTCCACTTGAAAAAGACAGCGTTTTTGTGGTAATCCTGATGAACTGACTTTTCCTACTACTTGTCGTGCACTACCTACAACATATATTTTCCACATTACGCAAAGGTTAACTGGAAGAGAATGCTTGCTAGCATTAAGTTCGCCTATGTACAGATATATTAATTTTTGTGCAATAAAGAATTAATAAGAATTTATTTTCATTTAAACTGATACTCTATATGCAGATCCGTGATGATTCCTACTTAGGCCTATGCAAGAGGTGACTACGTAGTCACGTCTACCTTTAGCATAGTAGTTAGCATTCCTCATGCCAGGTTGCAAGCCCATCACCGTTACTTATTCAGTAACTATTCGAAACCTCATTGACACAGCGTTTCTGGATCATTAACGTAACCATTGTGATCATTGGACCATTAAGTTCTCATGAATCATGAGTGCTTACTTGCAATTCACAAGTATTGTGCTAATTGAGTTACGTTTACTTGTTTCAGCTAGCGAACATTTCCCGAGGAATAATCTGCAGTACCTTAGAGAAGTAGGTCGTGGCTGGTTTGGAAGGGTAAGTCAAAACTTCTTTTTTTTAACGTAGGTCACCTGATGGTAAGCTAGAAGTTCTAGAAGATACCTATTCACTCTTATATTCAAGAGCCCCAGACTATAAGTACGAGGCATGCCTTTTAAGTTTTGTCGTTTGAAGAAAAAAACACATCTAGAACCTTATAGTACTTTTTATTGTTTTTCAAAGTATTCACAACGTAGCTTAAAACACTTTTCCATTCGCTCAAACCAGTTATTATAACATTTATTCCACTCTAAAGTGGGGTGTTCAAAATGGCTGTCTTGAAAGCGTCGACTGCTTCTTCACCGGACTGGAACCTTTGACCACGAAGACTTTTCTTAATTTTAGGAAATGTAAAGAAATCGTTAGGGCTTAGGTCAGGACTGTATGGAGGATGGTCAAGAATTTCTACTTTTTCCTGCTTCAAATACTCAATCGTTTGACGAGCGCTGTGTGAGCTTGCGTTGTCGTGGTGCAGGATGATGCGTCGCTTTGAGTTAGATTTTCGAAGTTCGGCGATGACTTGTGGTAAACAAACTGTAGTATACCACTCTGCGTTAACCGTTCTACGATCTTCAAGTGCAATAGTCGCAACATGGCCGGTTTTTCCAACGAACGTGGCCACCATCTTCTATGAAGTGCTTCGAGAACGAACAACTTTAGTCGGCTTTGGCTCGTCTTGAAAGACCCAGATTGTAGATTGTTGTTTGGTATCAGGATCGTAGGCATAGATCCAAGATTCGTCACCACTTATGATGTCGTAGACGTGATTTGACTCCCCTCGGTTGAACCTTTGCAGAGTTTTCTTACACCATCTGACGCGGGCCGCCTTGTGATCGTCGGAAAGCAGATGTGGTATCCAACGGCAAACTAGCTTTCTCACACCAAGCGCTTCATGCAAGATCTTCTGAATGGTTGTCCCTGAGATGCCTAATAGAGCCTCTATCTCTCGATACGTCACATGACGATCTTCGAGAATTAGTTGTCTCACAGCAATGATGTTATCTTCAGTGAAGGCGGATTTTGGGCGTCCTTCGCGAAATCTGTCACTAACACTAGTATGTCCACGCTGGAATTCTAAATACCAGCGTTCGACAGTCCGCAGACATGGGGCTACATCACTGAACACAGATGTTAGCTCTTCTAAACACTGAAGCCGTGTCAGGCCTCTTCTAAAGTTGTAGAAAATTATTGCACGAACATTTTCCTTAGAAAGATTCATTTTCGTACGTGACCTGACAGATTCAAATCGAAACTGTGACTAAACAATAGCATTAATCCTAATACTTTCAACTGTTTTGAGATTCAAAATGTAAACACATTCGAATATAGAACAGTTCCAAATTCAAAATTGCCGGAAAATATGGAAACGACAGAACTTAAAAGGCATGCCTCGTATTAGGAAATGTGATAGTATTCCTAACCTGTTTTAGCTGTACATATATTCTAGTATAGGTGCATTATAACAACATGCGCAGAAAGTAGGGCATCAGGGGCACCAAGATCTCGAGGTTGGTAAAAATCTTTGTTATATTACGATTACATATTTACATGTTTTTACTTCTCTTGTTTAAGTTTTATCTGTCTCCCGGAAGTTAGACGTAATAAAAGTTTATAAAAACTATTAAAACCCTTGGTTTGAGTAAGTTGAGATAAACATAATGATTGTAGTGGTTAGTCAGGGAAGATCTCCGAGAGTATTGTAGCAAAAGAACCAACCATAATCCGGGTAAAATAAAAGTATAAAAAAACAAAGATTCTAGTCAATCGAAATTAGGTCACCTCTCGAATCTCGTGAGAGCTTAAAACGGATCAGCATAAAACCGTTTCAATGAGCCGACAGCGCATAGATGTTGTTTCCTGGAATGGGAACCTGTCGATTTTCCATTTGGAAGTTTTATGAGTTTAAAGCAAGTTCGCCATGGATTCGATAATAGAGAGTCATCGCAGAAAGTCGCACATAAAGTAAAATTATCGGTAACAAGGTTGACATTTGATAGACAAAGCACGCTCAAATAACCCGTTTGATTTACAGGTGGTAGTAGGCGAGATAGATAATGAAGGCGTCCCTCAAACAGTAGCAGTTAAGATCCTTAACCAAAACGCCTCCTTAGAAGATAAGGCGAGATTCCTTGAAGAGACCAAGATCTACAGAGAGCTGAGACATGACCAGATACTGCCGTTTCTGGGGAAATGTCTTGAAGAAGAGCCGTGGCTACTCCTATTTGAACTCTGTACTATGGTGAGTAAGATTCAATGATGGGTTTTCAGTGTCCAAATGACTTCGAGGTGTTCTATAATTATAAAAATTATTTATGATATTCAATAGAGTAACGTCATCTTTTAGCAACACGGGAACAACGGGAACACTTGTTTTCTCATTTCGCTAAATAAGCCTTAGAGCAAAGAGATACCTAGATCGCCAAAAAAATCGTGCGAACCCGCTGGTAAGAATGTTGGTGATTGGTGGTGTTGGTGGAAATCCAATTGACACAAAGCGATTGAAAAAAATCCATATCTTGGATAACCTGCTTGATAACGAGGGAAGGACTAATGTGTCTGGATCCCAAACACCACAATTCCGTCAACCAACTGATTGCGGATCAGGAAGAGCATAAAAAAAATCGCTAAATATTCTTCATAACCCTGAGCGCGTTTGGTCTTTAAAGGCGCCCCTGTTCGCCTATATATGAGTCTACTGAGGGCACCAACTCATACGAATATATTTGAACTGATACAAACGTCATATTTCAGGACCTTCAAAGGTACCTGATAATAAACCGTCCAAGGATGGCGATTCTAAACGAGAGCGGTGTCCCTCTTCAGCTGATGAGTGACGTCAGCTCCGCGCTCGCCTACATGCATTCACATGGATTTACTTACGGGTAAGTTCAAAATTATATCGCTGCGTGTTTGTTGTAAATGAAAATAAAATTTTAAAAAATCGGTATTTTGAACGACAATGTTGCGGTTCTTCAATTCGTGAACCTTCATCAGGGTGAGTGCGATCCGCTTCGAATGACGTCTCGCCTCGCACGATGGCACTCACCCTGATGAAGGTTCGCGTATTGAACCGAAACATTGTCGGTCGAAACACCGATAAGACGGTACGTGATAAATCCCGTATTTATAATAATAATTTTATCTGTACTGTCCCATTGCTGGTTGTTTTTGTGTAACCTTTGTGTATACAGTCTACCCACACTAAGTTTGAAAACGCTAAAATGGCAATATTATAATTATTATAAACCTGTTGTGTCCCACTGCAGTGCAAAGGCCTCCCCCTCTTCTTTCCACATGTCTCGTTCCAGTGCAAACTCTTCTAAATTAATTTAGATTTATTAAAGTAGCATATTATTTTGTTTGTAGTTACCTCTGGGGCGGGTCTGTACTTGTCCGGGGACACTCGGAAGAGGCGCGCGCCGTACTCGGCCGGTATGAGGTGGTCGATCCGCAGCACGATTGCTTCGCGCCCGAAGTGCTTCGTCGAGGTGCCGTCTATACTGTAAGCATACCCATACATACCAACCTGTTAAGCTGCCGTTAATAAACTGTTTTCAAGATCATCTTTAACCTTAAAACTCTCAGCAGACTCAATAAGGAGCATAAGCAAAAAATATCATAGCTTCCACCAAAAGACCCAGGGTAGCAGCCACTGCGAGTTAACGTTAGGGTATAGATGAAATACTTGGAGCCCTGACTAAAGTCTTCATACAAAAAATGAAAAGCAACAACCTCAGTAGTAGTGACTTGAACGAGCGATACCAATTGAAGATCTAGTATGTATTGATTCTGGGCCTTAATAGCTTAAATCAAGCCTCCAATGATGTTCATGTAGTTGCATTAAAAATAATGTTATTTTATTTGATAGTATGCCCTTTAATTTCAAAGCCAACTTTCATCTCTATCCATGGTCGATATGATGAAAGCGTTATCAGTTAGAGACAAAGATGTGGGTTCGAGTCTCGCTAGATTGAATATTTAGTATATGTTTTGGAAAGTTTAATTGAAGTTCTTACTTTAATGATGTTTAAGTGTATGTTATTTTCCAGCCTAACAGCGAGATATGGTCACTGGGCACACTTATATGGGAAGTTTGCTCGTGGGGATCCATCCCTACGGGCGGTCGGCCCTCTCCACCACCTGAACTACCGTGTCCTTACAAGAACCATCTGTAAGTTGAATAGACGTAATTCCTTGTGAAATAGTTTGCACGGGGAAGTAGTACCACGTGAAAGAGTCCAAATCTTCGTAATTTAGCTTAACGTAAAACGGGGCACCCCACTTAGTATCTACCTTTGCCCACAGCTCACTTGGCATCTGAAAGACGTGATTAGCCAAATCCCACTTCAGCTTAGTGGCTTTCGAAGCTACAGCTGCAATTTGTGTACTAAGCGCAGTTCGGTCAGGCGGATTTTATTCGTTAGTCAGATGCCCAGAATGCTGCGCTCCATTGCATGCTGGCAAACCTTGAGCTTGGACTTCTGAAGTTGTATCAAACATTTTAAATCGTACCTTTGATAAATTTATCGACAGCTATCAAGTTATGCAGTTATGTTGGAACCTTAACCCCGAGGAGCGTCCGACCGCGTCTCAAGTCCATGCTTTGATCAATCATCTCCACACCACGCACGCGCTCGTACGCGCGCACGCGGAGGACAACGCACACAGCGACCTTTACGCCAGCTCCGACTTCGAAGATCGCTGGCAGCGACTGAAACCCAACTCTATTCCCAAGGTACAGAGCACAATATCCCTTTACATTAATCCATCTCCACACCATACATTACAATAACTTAATTTAAAATCTATAGATGTTTGATGATAGTGGCCCATTTAGGTCCTGATAAAAATATTCGAATATAGATGTTTATTTTTCATGAAAACGTTTTAATTTACAGGTGGACGAGCATATCGCCATAGTCCACGCCCCGTCCACTTCCACCGCCCACTTCACGGAGTCCGAGCACGGCTTCGAAAACACACTCAGCCTTGACATGGACACGGCGGTCTCGCGATCCAGCAGCATCATGTCCGACAAAGACCCTCTCGAAAGCCAAATCAAATCAGAAAGTCTCACCAATCTACACGGGTCTTTAGAAGACGTGGGGAATATCTACCTTACGCACAATGAAACCGCGACCCTCGAATGCAACCAGGGGAATATTCTAGAAGATGCGAGGGAGAAGGAAAACGATCGCTCGGATAGCTCGGTCGATCCCTGGCTGAAGGAAATCATAGCCGGCAGTCAAGACGACGTGAGTTATTATAGAGACGTAAGTGACGTTATCAAGAATCTCGATAATATTCTCAACTCAGAGAAAACTTCAAGCTCCGAGTCCAGCCATCAAGCCAGTCCGTCTAGAGATAATCTAAGCCTCGATTGCAAGAAGGAGTATCCAGTACAATCCAGTATGGTCAAGTCGCCGGGTATAAGCAACTTCCAGAACCTTCTGGATACAGGATTTGCTTCTAAGGAAGATGAAGCTGGGAATGATGATGAGCTGGACCGCGATACTGTAGGCACGCTCAGTCACTCGTTCGAAAGACATAGTGATACTACGAGCCAACACACGCTAGAGAATCTTACTCCAGATACGCCTATGAAAGACTTTGATATTACCGTCGATCTTGAAAATCAAATACCTGAACAAGAAAGCTTAGTGAAAAAGTCTATAGAACAAAATATTGAATTGCCAAAAGAAATAGTTGATAGTGAAGTGCCGAAACTGAAGGAGTTATGTGTAGTCTCGATGCCTAGTTTAAGTGAACCTGTTAAAGAACAATTATTTGTAAAAGACTGTAAAACATCATGTGATAGCATAAGAACTGATAATGAAAGAACTAAGTCATTAGTTGATGTAGTAAATACAGAAAGTATGCCTCTTGATGAAATAGAGGTAGCTGATTCTGTACAAGAACAAATAAGTCCTGAAGAATTGCGAGTGATAAGCAATGTACAAAAAAAGATTGATGAAACATCATCTAAAAGTGATGAAACAACTAAAGTGAATGAAACACAAACAATAAGTGAAGATATACGAACCGAAACTGATGAACTAGAAACAGAAACAGATGAATTAAAAACCGAAACCGATGAAATAAAATCAAAAAGTGAAGAACAAACAAAAGTCGACGAAATACAAACAAAGAGCGAAGAAGTGCGAACAGAGGCAGCTGAAGTAGAAACAGCAACTGATGAAATACTTACAGAAACTGATGAAGTTCCAACAAAAAGTGAAGAAAATAAAGCAGAAGACGCTACCTTGCCTGTAAATATCAAAGAACCTAGCAATGAAGAAATCGATACCCTTCCTTCGGTCACTGAAGAGATTTCTAATGCAACTGAAGCTCCCCAACTAAAGCTAGATTCGTTCGATGAACCCGAAACAACTGAAAGTGAAAATAACTATAGTAAGGATGAAACAATATTAGTAAGTGATCTCATTGATATTGTAACCGATAGTTCTAAGGATAAACAAGATAATAAAACCGAATCTAAAGTTATAGTAGATGTAATCATAGCCCAAGAACCGACACCTGAAGTAGTACAAAATGTTATAGATGATAAAAAACCGATTGATTTATTAAACGTAAAAGATGGTTCAATAAATAAGAGCCAGGGTCATGTTGATACAAAAGAAATAGAACAAGTTGATTTTATATCTGATAATCAAAAACCCATTGATTCAAAGAAACAAACGTTCGAATCAATAGATAATAAGTGTAAACATATTGATTCAAAAAATGAAAATATTGATTTAATTGATCATCAACCAGAACTCTTTGATCCAAAAGAAGAAAAAGTTGATACAATAGTTGAGAATCAAGAATCTATTGATGCAAGACAGGAAAATGAATCAATAATGAACCTTTTATTAGAACCTATTGTTTCAAATTTTGCTGAAAAAGTGGATTCGTTAGCTTATAATCAAGAACCTATTGATTCAAAACAAGAAAATGAACCAATAAATACTACTCAAGCATCTATTGTAGATGGAAAATTTGATAATCAAGAACCAATCAAAGTAACAGAAAAAATGATTCCAGGAGATGAAAATCAAGAACATATTGATTCAATTAAAGAGAAAATTGATCCAATTGTTGATAAACAAGAACCTGATTCAAAAGAAACTAATGTTGATTCATTAACAAAAAACAATGAAACAACACCTATAGATTTGCCACCTGCGTTAGTACAAAATAAAAATAACACAGAAAACTTAGTTGATAATAACGTCAATGAGAAAATCGTAGATTGTAAGAATGAAGCCATGCCTAGATCTGATAGTTTAATGGTCGAGATGAACGAGCGGTCTAACGACAGCACTGTGTATATGGATCTCATTAATAATACTAATAGTCAAATACTGAATAGAACTATAGATAATAGTGAAGTTTGCAAGGATTATAGAAACTTAGAGACTACAAATATTGGTGATGGCAGCACGAGAAACGATTCCACCGTTTATATGGATCTGCCAAGTTTAGAAGTTATGAAGAAAACTGATGATTTTTTACATGCGGAGAGAATGAGCAATGATATCGCTGATAAGATCTGTACGAGCACTCCTATAGCTAGCGATAACTCGGTCGATACCTTAGATACTCAAGAAAATTCTACAAAAGATATCGAAACGCTGCTACTTTCGGATTCAAAAGCTTTCGACTACGGCCCCGGAGTGACCGTAACAAAGTTGGAGCAACGATATGTTCCAGAGGGTATGTTGAGTCCCTTCGATTCGCCTACAAAAAGCCACCACACCGATACCTTCGACGAAAACAGTTCAGTAGTCCTAGGTTCATTTGAAAACTGCTCCCTAGAATTGTTCAAAGGAGTGAAATCTACCCTCGAAATGGTTGAAATGCCTAGAGAAGAGTTGCTGGCGTTTTCCTCGAACTTCAGCGAGATAAACTTGGAAACGCCTTCTCCGTTGCGCGATGTGAACTTTCTGAATGAAGTTCCAGATATAATAACCGATGATAACGTTTTCGATGACCTTGTTTCGTTAACAGAGCCCAAGGAACCTCCTAGTTCGGACGGCAGTGAGCCTTCGGGGACTGAAAAACGCGTATCACCATCCACGCCTCCCAACTCGCCGGGAGTGTTCACGTCGACCTCAGAACAGAAATATGTGGTCGATATCGACCTGAACGAGAGTGCACCGGAACCTGATTCGAGCTCACTGCGCGACGAAATGGAATTGAACCAAATTGAGCTGCAAATAACGTCGAAGATGGCTATAGCAGAGAATGAGAATAATATGAACATAGAATACTCTGGCCCGTTGACTGTAGAAGGGTTGATTGAGGAAGGTGGTATGATGCGCGAGAACGATGAGATTCCCGAGTCGTATTTGGCCGGAAACGGGGAGTCTTTGGAGGATCTCAGAGACAACCTTTCTCTGGATGAAGAATGTGTTAAGGCTTTACGCAATGAATTGGAGTTGAAACTACCTTTGGCGCAGGTTGGTATCTTTTTATTTACTTTACGATACAATAGCTAAATATTAATCAATCAGACAGCGAGGTCGTCGCAAAAACCGATGCAGGTTGGCAGAAGTTGGTCTGTTTGTGAAGTTAGATTATTACCGGCTACTTTTTAACCCAATCGTGGGTAAAAAGTAGCCGGTAATAATCTAGCTATATATACAATTTAATGGAAATCGGTCCAGCAATTTAATCGTGGAAACAAGTAATTAACGTGAAAGAACAACAGTTTTGGTAAGTATATACATAATATACAAAATGACAATTAATAACATCTCAAAAAATTAAAATAACAATATGATGATATAACATGTCAACGAAAAATAATCAAAGTAATTAATAACATATCAAGTAAATTCTTAATAAGAAAATCGAACAGAATTGATATGTGGTATGATAGTTAAAAGATAAAGTTAATAAATGATTACAATGTCAAAATAAAAACTAAATTAGAAATAAAATACATATATAAAAGATTTGCGTCAGATAATAAGAGTCTTGTCTTTGTAGTATTCGTCTATGGAGTAGAAACACTTTTTCAACCTACCTTCAGTTTCATTTTGGACTTAAATGAACTGTACATGGTTTTAAAGACGATAGGCAATTTATTAAAAAGTTTTATAGCTTGGTACCGAACACTATGTTCTGAGATTTTCAGCTTGAGCACAAACTCATTTATATCTTTTCATCTAGTGCTCTCGCTGACTGTTCTTTCTTGTTTATTTTTATTTACCTAGTTTTGTTTGTTTTTTTATCTCTACTATTTAATTTAATGTGTTTTTTCTGTCTTTCCACTGTTTTAAAGTGTAACTGTATTGTAGTAAGTAAATGATTGTCTATATCTTTATCTTGTAGGTGGCTTCGATTGAGCCTCAGTTGGAAAGCGATGGTGATTGGCCGTCCGAGTTGCCGCCGCCGCCTGAACTAGTGGTCACCTACCCGGGCGCACTCAGTCCTATCCAAGAGGAAACTGGACACCAACTTTCTGCGTATGAAAATGATTTACAATGTAAGCGATTATTCAAGGAAAAAAATCACAGGAGTTTTTATCTAATAAAAATACATTTATTTAGGTACCAAACTCGTTTTACAATTTAAGTACATACAAGCTTGCCAATGAAGTAATGAAGAACACCACTTTCTGAAGGTTTAGTCAATCAAAATTTCTTTAAAGTTCAATGTTTATTTATCTATCTATTCAGTCCGTTGGTACCCACTGCTGATCGACCACGCTAACAATGTCGTCCGACCATCGGGCTGCTGGTCTACATCTTGAACGATGCGAGTCCCTTGGACACCATTTCGTCAACGCCTTTGTTCATCGCCCGTCGTCCCTTCTATCCACATGTTTATTCATATATAACTCTGTCTCTCTGACTCTTTGTTACGTTTGTACGACTGGACCGATTTCGAAGAAATTTGGTATATAGGTAGATTATTACCGGGATGAGATATAGGCTAATTTTTACCTTTAAAATAATTAAATTAATTTAGTATGTGGATTAACACATAGAATACTTTTTATCCCATAAATCAGGTCTCATGGGATAACAATGGGGTGTTAAGTCAAGTTGCAACTGCGAGTTTAGCTTTAATTCTTTCTACATACACATATAGTGGTGTAACGCATACGAAGTCGCGAGCAACAGCTAGTTGTACAATATAACTTTTGAAACTATCATGGTTATGAACACTATGCACTGAAAACCGTATATTTACCATGGTTTGTGAGTTTTTGAGTATCCCGATATCTCGACGCAGTTGCATGCGCCATGCCAAGATTATCAAACACAAGAATTTCAATCGTGAAGATGGTTTTCAACTATCTGGAGCCTGGAATCCTGTGGTGAGAATGTGTAAGAACCGAAGAAGTGAAATACCAATTACGCGTCCTGATACCGCGAGTATTGTGTGTCGGAATCGAGTTCGAGAATGGAACCGGTGGTAGTGATGGTATTACTGAATTCATTTCTAACAAGAGTCTGAGAAAGAGGGTATATCGTTATATCTACCAGTAACAATCAACTCGCAAAAACTTCAGTTTACCCATGATCATGGCACATGCAACTGCGTCGAAATATCGGGATACTCAAAAACTTACAAATCATAGAAAATATCACGGTTTTAGTGCAAATAGGGTAAAATATAAGTTAAAATTAATAATATTTTCCAGGGAACCCGTCAATTCGCACGGACTCATCTGAAAGCTACCCTGAGCCTTGCAACAACTCCACGGACGATGCGACAGAGCTGCCCACCGGCAACCAAGAGCACACGTACACCATGCCCTCGCGAGATCACTCGCATTCACAGAACATCACTTATACTGTGTGCAAGGAGACACCGGCCAGCAGTCGAGAGTAAGTCTACTCATTACTGGATACCAGTACACAGTGCTACTATTTATTAATAAATAATGCTGGACATCTAACACAGCGCTATCTAGCCACAAACTATGCAAAGCTGAATATAGTCTCTCTGAATTAGGTCCGTTAAATATTCCAAAGTGCGAAGCTCGCTTTACATGTGGCATGGACCGATTTCGATGTATAATTGGTTGATCGAATTAGGTACTAGTGTAACTTGTAAATACCGGTTATCCTCCAAACAAAACACGCACGCCGATTTCGATAATTTATATTAGTTTCTACTTTACAACAGTTTCCTTTCAATTTCAGTCTGACGATGAGCGTAGACAGTTTGAACGTCAGTCCGCTGAAAATACAGAAAGAAACGATCCTCTCGCCGATCGATGACCGAACTTACAACAAAGAGGAAGACAAAGAATCCAACTGCGAGAGATTATCGCAAGTGTCTCCCTTCCTCGTCAGCCCGACCACCGACACATCGGCTCCCGAGATCTCCGACAACACCCGCGTGTCCACCTCCAAGACAACGCTACCGACCGACGCGAAACACTCCAAACCCGAAACGCAATGCTTATCGAAAGCAACGAGCATCGACTCGTGGTGCTCCAACGATACACTCTACAACGTAGAGGAAAACTTCGATGATCTAGCGTCGGACCCCGACTGCGCACAACTCGATAAGGATGAAGGCAGCAGCGAGAGCACCGATACTCTAACCCACAACGACGAACCCCAAGAGCTCAGCCATTGCTCCACGTACATCATCCACGATAGCAAGTCGGAAAACTGCGATACTTTCTCCCCAGACTCGATCACCGCGAACGATAACTATACCTATACGAAAGTGAAGACGGAGGTGTTGACTGCGCCTTCCGCTACCGACGTCAACGATTCCAAAAACACGACCAAGGATCTTGCATACGGAACGCTGATGTCCGGAATGCCGTCTTTTTCTAACTGTACCACGGAAATGGCCTCTGGACTCGAAGATGCCTGGAAACTTCCGCAGCCCGAGCTAGTGCGTAGATCTCCTATCGGAGACGAACTATTATCACCACCGAAACAAACAGAAGAAAAAGAGTGCAACGATGAATTCAGTCCGAAAATCACAGAACACACACTCAAGAAGATGGACAGTGTCGAAATATCCTGCTTGCAAGATAACTTGGCCGATACCGATAGCATGCCAGAGATGAACCAAGATACGAGAGTCATCAACGATAGCCCCAATAGTAACTATAGGAACATGACGCCGTCGGTTACGAGCACGCCTCTTATTGAAATCACTGGCTATGTTGAGAACTTTGAAGCTATTCAAATGCAATTACCCGAAATAACGGGGAACGTATCCAGCTTCTACAACTTTCAACAGTCTGCCGAAGTGAGACCTCAAGATTTGTCGGCAAACGCGCACGTCAACGACACGAATCAAGATACCGAAGTATTATTAGAAAGTCAAAGCAAAACGTTCAGTAGGAACAGCAACAGTTTACCTCCATCTGATAGCAGTCCCAACTATTCCGACTTTGAAAACTCAGCGGTGGTTAAACCACAGGACTTAAGTTCTGGGGGCCGGTCTAGTCAAAGCATGGAGAGTGGTATTAGTTCTGAAGAGTTCGCGCAGTTCGCAAACTCTATTAGGGACCGTCCGCAAGATCTGTCGTCTTTGATGGACGCTAGCTCGCTGTTGCTGAGAAGCGAAAGAATGTCTGGTGAACTTGCAATGAGTACTATTTCCGGAATATATCAAACTAGTCAGTCTAACAGCATGATCAATCAGACTATTCAATCTCCTAGCATCGTGAATCAGTCGAGTGAACCCACACAATCTTTTATAACTCCGCCTATTACGAATTTACTAGAATCTCAGAACTTTATCGACGGAAATCCACCAAGCTTACTGATAAACTTTGGCCCAGAAGATGAAACTGAGCAGCCTCATTCGATCATAGTCACTGAGATTCCGATGAATGCGTCTAAAGTAAGCCCGAACAAAACGTGTGATTCTCATATCGAGTCTAGTTTCAACCATACATACGACAGTGACAGCAGTAAAGTGCCAAAACCAAATGATGAACATAAAGTCAATGGTGAAGTAAATGAAATTGGAATAATATCGATCGCAAAAAGTTCCATTGAAAAGCCAGTCAGTGTAGTTGGTACCGAAAAAGAGCAGTTAGAATCCGCTACAGATTTGTTGCAAGCAGAAAATGTACCTTCTAAACCTACTACTGATATATTGCTAACAGAAACGTTACTGTCAAAATCCACCACAGATTTATCTCTAACAGAACAAACACCATCAAAAAACGCTACTAATTCTTCAACAACCGAAATCAAAGACCTGCCGAACGGCTCACTTCTAACCGATACTACAGAATGTGTTTCCAATGAAATAACTAAAAAAGTTTCCAATGATTTGAAACTAAACGGTAATGGCGTGAATATAGCCACAGTAAACTTTCTCAGTGAGACATTTGAAGAGCTAATCGAAAGCAATGTAGATGAAGGCGATTGCAAAGATGAACCCGGTGATCAAACATCAGAAACTGAACTTGTCAACTCTGTCGAAAATGAGTCTATGGCCAGTCCTATTGAAGATAAATTAACCGAGGGAGAAGAAGTCAAAACTAATGGCGAATTGGAGGAATCGCACAAAGTGGTTACGGAGGACTTTTTACAGAATGAAAAGAAGTTCTGCCAACTCGACTCTTACCTGCCTCTGCTGAGTGATATCAGATTCACTGGTAAGTTATGTTGTTCCATTTCATAACAGCTTCATCCTTGTTGGTACAACTGATGCAATCCCCTACATTTATATCTTTTTTAATCGGTCTCTTTTACCTTATACAACATGACAACGATCTTCTACTTCATCTGACTCATGTAGCTTATTCGTGGTCTTCTCTTCCGTTATGTCCTGTTATGTCGTAAAACGGCCAATGAAGTTTATATGTCGGTTTTCTTTTATAGACAGTGAGTGGTAATTGCCTAACATGAGGTCATCTCCTCTCTTTTGTTTTGTTATATACGACATTTATTTAAAACACACATCCGGAATCGTATTAACTGATTTTAGAGGTGGGTTTAATACCGGTAGCTTTAATATTTATCCAGTAATCGATATATTTTGAATAAACAATTTTTAACGTAAATCGGCGGCGCCTTTATGATGTCGCCGCTTTGTCATTTTAACAGGTACCTACTTACATGATGAATGAATATGATTTTATCTACTGCTGTATACAGGTTGTTTCTTATAGGACTTGATATTAAGGTTGTTTGGTAATTTGAAATTTTCTGAGATAATTAATTTGAAAAAACCTATTTTGAACAATACTATGCTGATGTGTGTAGGTTTGTACGTACCTGATAATTACGTTTATAGGCGGCGACGACTTAGGCTGCTCGCGATCCCGAGGGCAAGGACTAATCTCCTGAGCGAAGCTCCATTCACGCGAGTCCTTTGGGTTATCAACAGCTTATGTCTAGCCGAAGATGTTGATATTTTCAATATTACCTTGGCAAAATTCACAAATATGGTCTTGCATTTTATAAGTAGGACATATTTAGTTTAAGTGTAAATAAGTAGGTTATAAGTACTAGATGTTAAGGTTTTGCATCGTCGCTTTGGTGTTTACTGTAATGGCTGTGTAAAATTTAAATAAATGATTAATAATAAATAAAAAAACTAGCCATTAAACTGCGTACATAACAAAACACGTAGTATATAGGAAAACCTGTTTTAAATGTTTTCTTTCGTAGGCCCAGCGACAGAAATCATGAGCACATCATTCTCTCGAGATTCGCCCACCGAACCGACCTCACCCGAGTGCGAGCAGGACAGCAAACCCAACACCGTCGCGGAGATACTGAAAGAGTGGGACAGCGATAGCGAATCGCATTCCAGCAACTCATCTAGCGGCGAATTCATTTGGAAGGTGAGTGCAGTTGTTTTTTGAAATTGTATAGAAATGCGTAAACGCGTCAGATAACTGTGCGGGTGTGATTTCAACTCTGCTAGATAACCTCCCTTTTAATTGGTGTCTTTCTGCAATATATTTAAGATGAGACGATAAGAAAGATCTTTTATTTGTTAAAAAATGACAGGTCAAATAACGCCACTGAATCGCCACTTTGTGATCTCGAATAATTAAGCGACCCATCGCTAATTTGCAACAATTTTTAGATGAGTCAACTGTGTCTTTTTATTTTAAAGAGATATGTAAATGCTTGTATATTATTTCTAATAATAATTGAACTGAGTGTGAGTAAAAAACCTAAGAAGTATTGTAACAACTTAATGACTTCACATCCGTACTCTATCACTAGGTATTGGTTTGGTAATTGGTGGTTTGGGCTTCATAGAAACTTGTAAATAATTATGGGTTGGGATGATGTCGCATGTTCTAGTTTTATTATTATATACAAACAGTTTTATTACTATATACATACAAGTATCTTTGTTACGTGCCACCAGGCGTTGTATACAATTTTTCATTGCTGTTAAGAACTCAGTTTTTAATGAATATTTCCATAAAATAATATTACTCGAGCATTCGATTAAATTACTTTACACAACTGCCAAAACTCTTCAAAAAAGACAAAATCGTGTCTTGTATATTGTTTGTACGAAAAAAGAGTAAATGATTTTTCTGAAAGTTATATTTGTATCTACCTCTTCAAATGGATGCGTCTAAATATGCATGTTTACCCGAGACATTGTCTTTACAATGTACAAAATTTCGTTCTATAGCGTTTCAAAATCCTGTGTTTTTCATTGAAGAATTATATTGTAAAAATCTGCAAGTTTTGGGGTAAATAAGGTATATCAGCTGGTATTTCAGCAAACCCTGAAATAGCGGTAAACATCTTGTACGATTAAGTTAAGACTTAAGTTAGAAAATCTAGAATCTAAGAAACAGCTGAATTGAGATGTTTTTACTGTAATATTTTTAGTTTTTATGTTTAGTTATGGTTTTCAATTGAATGTGTAGTCCTCCTTTCGGGTATAACATATATATTTGGAAGCACCCAGTGGTCGTGTGGTATTTTAATCGGTGTGTAGTCATGTTCTATGCGTAACCTCTTTCCTTCAAAATGGATAGTTCATTCTTACAAAATAAGATCCTGTGCGTTTAATAGTTGTCTAGAAGAAATCGCTTTTAGCGGTCATGTTTATTGTTCAGATTTGTTCAGATTCAGATTCATAGGTACAAACAGTACTCAATAAGTCTGGAAAAGTAAAATTTACAAATTTACTGTTTATATCTAAATTGAATAAATGAATCTGAGAAATGGGTTTCTATGTTTTGTGTGTACAATAATGAATATGAATATGAAAGCTTTTAAGTAGGATGACATTAAATCCAATTACTACTTTTATCTTGTCTGAAAGTATTCAATTAAGATATAATCTATATATGATATAATCTGTATAAGATATAATATATATTAAGATAGAAATAGCTCCGCATAGAACATGAAACTAATATAAATTATAGACTAGTCAAAAACTACAATAACTCGTGCTATGCTATATGGTGTGAATAGGTTAATGTGTAGTCCCCTCCTGCGGTATCGCTTGTTCAAATACCTTTAGTATTCCTCACGACTTTATTAAAATATACGAAAAGTCAACTGTTTGCTTGTGTGAATGAGAAGTGGATAAAGGGCGCATTGTGTTTTTAATATAGCAAGGTGGATTGTGTGACACTTTATTATTATTTCCTAATAAAGATGGGAGCCGTTGGGTGCAGGCCTTACAAGATCGGTCGCTTTGGAATATGGAGGAGGTGTTCAGCAGTTGACGTCCTTCGCCTAATATGATGATGATTTCCCCCGCGGTACTGATCCTTTTTCGGTCCTTCTATCTCGAGTCTCAGAAAATAGCATTTTGATAGTATGTTAAATAATATGTATAAGCTTTGAAAAAAGACCTTAATAAAAGTTTATCAATTAAAAATAATTGATAAACTATTTTATAAATGTAATAAAATTATAAAATGAAATGAAAGTTATATTTCATTGTCCAATAAAAACAAAACTACAACAACCGCCAATGGTATATATAGTAAACGCCCAATCATTATTAAATTAGGCAATTTTCTATATTCTATGTCTATTAGTAATGGGCGATGGTTATCACTAAATATCAGGTGGGCCATAAGATTATTCCATCTCCAAGTAGTATAAAAAAAAAGTAGAACCCCTATCAAAGTATTGAATGCTAAACCAATGGAAACCAATCTTTAAAAAAAATACTGTGCGCCTTTGTCCAGTTCTCTAAGGTGTATATATACCGTAGTATCGGTGTCGGTGTGCTTGCATGTAAATGTTTCCTTGTGTGTGTGATGGTGCGCCGGCGCAGGACGGCGACGGGCACGAGACCGCGCTCGTACCCACCACGCACTTCGACCATGTAAGTTAGCCTCTTACTCATATTCCTTAGATAATTTCATTGAAAGCCGGTTAAATTAACTTGTCAGATCATAAATATATCGCCGAACCGCCCGTGGAACGCGTGGTTTGTCAGTAAAAACATTATCCTCCTGAGCAGTCGGGTAAAAAGTAGCCTATGTCTTAATCCCAGGCATAATCTGTTTATATACCAAATTTAATCGAAATGGGTTTTAGCCCGTTTAGCCGTAAAAACGTAACAAACAGACAGAAGAACAGAGTTACTTTCGAATTTACAAATATTAGTGTGGATATACAGTGGAATTTAAATGATCCTACAGGCTATAATCACAAGGTTCATTGCATCCAAAGGTTGTCTGGTAGAGATCGCTACTTAGTGATAAGACAGCCAATTGTATGACATAGATTTACTTTTTGTCCTTATTTAATTGTTTTGTCGTTATGGCGAAAGAAGATGTATATAAAATCTTTATGATTTCAGTTAAAAAATATATTGAATTTACCTTTCACTGGGAAGGGTCTTCCTGTACGTTAACACTTATGTTTATATTATACTGTGTTTGTTAAAGTACAATTTGTTGAAGCGCCATCTATGATCAATTATAAAAACATGTCCGTGGTAAAACACCTCATTATAATAAAGGGGGAAAAAAGTTATATATTGGAAAAATGCATTTATCTAAATCCAATCATTAATTTTATGAAACAACTAGCTGGCCAATCAGCAGCTTCGCACTCGTAGTTTTTCAATAAAAACATTACCCTCCTTCTGCGCAGTTGGGTAAAAAGTAGCTTATGTTACCCGGGGATAGTGTGATAGTGTGTGAAAGATTTTTTTAAATCGGTCCTGTGGTTTCGGAGCCTATTCAATGCAAACAAACAAACAATCAAATCTTTACTCAAAATTATGTCGTTATGCAAGTGTAATAGCGAATTGTGTTAATCTATACTAATATTATATAGAGTCTATATAATATTAGTATAGATTAACACAATTCGCTATTACACTTGCATAACGACATAATTTTGGGTCTGACATCTTAATTTCGCCGGGTTGTATGTATATATATGTTTTATGTTGCTTACTTTCTGTGACTCCCGTAGATCACTTTAATTTGGTGTGCCAGATTATATTAAGTAGCAATTATTCTCATTAAAAAAAAATTCACAGACATAAAAATTACAAAACATTTTTTTCAAGCCTTCATTCAAGTTTAAACATTCGATTGTGTGCATTTACTTCAGCTTGCAAAATAAGTAAAGGTTTCACAAACAGATAATCATCACATACATTATTTGTGCAAAATATTGTAAGTAAGCTTTGGCAGGAAATTATAAATGTTTTCTTTTTTTCATCATAATTTTCTACAGTATAAAAATTAAAAAAAAACTTTATTTTTAGTATAATCTTGTACAGATCGGTTAAAAGTATAGAATTCTGTGACATAAGGAATTAAAATGTAGAGAAGTTTTAGTTTCTTATGTCGATAGCAATCATTCATCCCAAAAATTACAAACAAGACGGGATTGAAATCCGCAACCTTGATACCCTTGAAGCCCTTGATACGAAACGCGAAGCCATTCATATTAAAACCGTAAAAAAAAAAATGTTTATTTATTAAGACTGAATAGTTTTTATTAATAAATCGTTGTTATTGATTTAGCAACGCAGCAGTGGCGCCCCAGCGCCGGACAGCGCTGGGCACGGGCAAGACGACGCTGAGCACGGCTCCGAGCACGGCTCCGACGCGTCGGGGGACTCGTGCTCGGGCTCGGAGGGCGATGAGGTGGAGTTCGTGCCTTCCTCGTGGGACTGCCGCGCCGAGCCCGCCAAAAGCTCGCTACGGAGCCTCGAACAAGCCTCATTGGTGAGTCATCTCCGTCATCCACTCACGATACTACTTTGACTTGACTTGACGCACTGCTCGGTTTTAAGCTTCTCTAAGGCGTATATAACAAAAAGAGGGTTATAACATTAAGGGGTTGAACTTTATATTTTAGGTTAGTTATACCTAATTACATAAATTAAATAGTAGCTCCATAAAATAAAATAAACATTAATTTCATACAAACAAGGTCCATAATTTGTTACTAACAATCATTTCTTACAGCTAAGTTAGTACCACAAACAGAACAAAACGCCCATGATAGAAATCACCTATGAAAGAAGGAGTCGTAGTGGTTCAGCAGCCCTCATTTTTATTTGTGATGGTTAAGCGTTTGATCTACCTCACCTTATGGTCAGTGATGGAGCACGATTGCTTTAAAAAAAAAACTGTTCATTCTGGACTTGAAGACTCCGAGATTATACTGGTTCGGAAAACATACGCCGGAAGTGAGTTCTCTCCTGAGTTCTCTCCTCAGTACTCGTGCTAATAAGGAAAATTTAAGCAAATCCTTTAATACGGCAAAGTATCCTCTTGGCATCCATGTATTATTGGGAGCATACTTTACCATCTGAACGGAAAAAGTGCTTACAGATTATGCAAACATCCTCTCTCTTGCGCCTTAGGGCCTTGTTACCACAAAAAAGAGTGTGTGTACTTATGTACACGCGTTAGAAGTTATACTTCTTTGGCGTATGGAAATAATGTAATAATTTTTAATTAACGATGTAAATAAATTATACATACCGACAATTAACCTCAAATCTATAAATGCACTCAAAACAGTTTATTCAAATCAGTTTTATCACTAATAATAATACTATATATATATAATACTAATAAATAATAAATTATTAGTATCACCGTCGTATATGAAATTGATTTAATAAAAACACCAAAATAATATTTATTTATTCACACTGTTTAATTGTACCCTTACGAAACACGTGTTCTACATATAAAAATACTAGAATATACAACTTGAACATAGTTATCAATTTTCATACCACCTAGAACTAACTTCATGCTGTTAAATTTAGGTGTCGGTGTGCGCGCGCATCGTAAAAATTCACTCTCATCATTTTTCTCCATCGCGCCAAAAGAAGTATAACTTCAAAAAGTTAAACAACGGTTTAGCGTGTGTTTAAAGAAATCCCTACCATGTTTTATATAAGATTTTTTAAACACGCGCTAAACAGTAATTAATTTTTTTTGTGGTAAGACCCTATATTTTTAGTTGTCAATTTGAGAAGGCACATACAGCAATCCCTCTCACAGTAAGTCAATATTAAATCAAATCTAAATCGAATACATTTATTTGTAACAACACCAATAGTACGCACAGAAGAAACACACAGGAGACATAACAACATGAACAAAGTAACAATAGCCTAATGAATAAACATGAAATATAAATAAAAAATATTGCAGTGTGTGTGTGTCGCACTCACTGATGTGTCACAAAAAGGCTCCAACTCAGCATGTGCATGAGCATATTAACATCATAAAATATAATAGAATAACGCTTTATTTTACACCAGGAATACTTATAGAACTAGGTAATGCTAATATAGTACAATGGGCGGCCTTATCGCAGGAAGCTATTTCTTCTCGGCAACTTACGAACCTTTTTTTGTAATGGAGTTCAGGAATGATTGATAGCAATGTTACAGGACGCCAGTGTCGGTGAGAAGAAGCGCGTTGTGTTCAAGCGGCAGAAGTACCACTGCGTGTACGAGTACCCGCGCGAGGCTCTCGACGCGGAGCCCAACTCACCCGCCTACCTGCCGGACTTGTCTACCTACTCTGGTATTATTTTTTTATTAGCTTTTAAAGTGAAACTTTTATTACATCGTCTCAAACGTTTTCGTTTGTGTGTTGCAAGTCGCGTGACGGTCGACCGCGGAGTAGGGATAAAGTGAAAGGCGCTCGTCAGAGCAGCCGAGGCCAATATGGCGGCGCCTATAGTTCGCATCAGCTGACCGTTCTAGTGTATAGACTATTACTCATTTGTGCCAACGAAAATTTTTAGTAAATGTGAAACAAAGTTTCACTTTTACCGTGGTTTCATAAAACCACACAATCCTTTTTTGTGGCTTTAGTTTCACTGCGGCTACCAAGCCTATTGTGATCGCCATTTGTTTTTATGTCGCTCCTAGTTTATGGGGGCGTTCAAAATTCACAACTAAGGCCCTATTGCTGCTAAAAACTGTAGGATATTCTTAAAAGTGATAACTGTTAGCTCCTCCGGACTAAGAATGTGTTTGCCCAGATGAATGCTATGTATACTCTGGTAACTAATATTACAAATACATAGTGTTATGGTACCATAGTAAGTCATAACTATGATACCACAACACTATGTATACAACTACAATAGTAGAATACCAAAAGGTATAGCAAGTGGCGATTTTGCGACGATACCATTGTCATAGTGAAGCGATTGGTTTAGTAGAATTAGGCTCCGTACGACATTAATTTAAAACAAACATTCGAAATCGTATTAGCTGATTTTAGAGGATGGTTTAATACCGCTAGCTTAAATATTTAGCTAGT
The DNA here is from genome assembly GCA_963924445.1 of Philereme transversata. Lineage (NCBI taxonomy): Eukaryota > Metazoa > Arthropoda > Insecta > Lepidoptera > Geometridae > Philereme > Philereme transversata. The sequence goes on along the minus strand of OZ004339.1, from coordinate 31,958,730 downwards.
AATCGATACATTTCCAATAAACAACTTTTAACGTAAAGCGGCGGCGTCTTTGCGATGTCATGTACGTGCAAACATTTGTTCCGTGGCGGGAATCGATCCCGCTACCTCCTGAATCACAGCCGGCTATTCGCCCATTGCGCCATGGAGGTCTTCAAAACTAACAACAAAACAAAGATTAGTAAGACATAAATTTATGCTAAAATTAACCTATAATTAAATTAATAAAAGCGTTATATAAACTTCATTACGAAATACCGATATAATTGACAAACAATTTACTTTTCCATCCGTTGCCGAGCGAGCGAACTAACAAATGCATATTAATAGGTTATGTTATGTACTTGGATATTTAATTTCCGTGAGTATATACAGATTTTGCCTCAAACCTAAGTCGAAAATAAATATAAGGAAAATAAATAATTTGTATGCACAGTAGCTCGATTTAAAAATGTTTTTCATCAACTAAATTAATTTTATACTTACACTAGTTTGTATCGACGGCTTCGCTTGCTTGGTGCCCTAATAAAAATATCAATCCATACTAAGATTATAAATTCGAAAGGAACTCTGTCTTTGTGTGTGTGTGTTTGTTACGTTTTCATGACTAAATGGTTGGACTGATTTCGATGAAATTGGGTATAGGTAGATAGGAATAGGGAATAGGTAGATTATGACCTGGACTACTTTTTACCAACTGCGCAGAAGTGTTTTTATAGACAAACCACACGTGCGAAGCCGCGGGCGGAAACTTGTAGTAGCTAGTTTATTATATAACAATACTAACTTCCGCTAGCGGCTTTGCGTTGTTTGTCAACAATAAGTAGCCTATGTGTTAATCCTGGTTATAAAATCCAAACTTTCGCATTTAAAATATTATATGTGATGCCATTTTTGGTGTGTAACATCTTTCCTCTCGGTTTGTGGGAGTGATTTTGCCAAACGGGACGGAAATGTGTAACAGGAAACCGGGGAAGTGCGCGCTATTTGATTTGACCAATAAGCGCGCGCGGTGGTCAGATGTTACACATCATATGCGACTACTGTAAGGCTCGTAGTTTTTTTATACCACTAAGGGCCGGCGTTGACTAACGGCATAGCGTGGCAAAGAATCCTATTGAAATAATCTTATTTGAACATCCTTAGCACTCGTATCACTTTTGTTGATATAACAACCAGACCGCGGGATGCTGCGGCAGGCTGTGTCATACCGTGCCATCCCGAATTGTGAGTGCTAAGGATTTTAAAATAAGATTCAGAATCACGTAGATGTGAACATAGTGACAGCAACTCCACAACGATTGGATTACGTGATAAGGCTACGCCGACCCTTTAAAATGTCTTTAATGAAGAACCCTATACATAGTCTCTGGGGATAACCTTTCCGCAACAACATCCACACAAACTTTACCTCTTGCATTTATAATATGAATAGCTTTTTCCTTCCGTTTATAATAAGTTGTGTTATTTGTTCAGAGTGGGACCCGAGCAGTGTGGAAGAGGCAGAGCTGTGCTACGGACATCTGTTCTCCATGCCCAGTTATCCGCTGCGCGCGGGCATCGCTATAGGAGCTGGTAAGTCTTCCACGTACTGGAAAACGCAGCGTAGGACGTACCACTAGATGGAAAGACGACCTGATAAATATAATCTATATAGGGTGTTTGGTAATATACGCACAAAAATGAAAGGGGTTATTTTGGTGAGCATAATAAATAAATTTGTGAAATGTTTACCATAGAAATGTGAAATTTATTTTGCCATGTAAATACAAACACTTTATTAATGTTGTGCTATTGCATAATGCTTGCCATCTAACCACAGATACTGTTTTGGTGATGTCTCGAGATATCTCTTGTTGTCCCTTTCTAACCCAAAACCAGCAGCATTTCCGAATGAGATATCAAATCGGCCTTTATTTTTGGATGTCGATTTCAAGAGTAGGCAGTAAGTTTTATATCGAATTAATCAACTAAACTTAGTTCTTTTTTCCAAAAGGTTTTTTATGTTTTGAGAAACCGTCAACACCCTAGTGGTTTGCCCCGAACTGAGATCTCGCGAGTCTCCCATAAAAACAAAAAAATATTATTTGTAATCTTTACTATCAAAATAGTGGCACGTAATGCGTAACCAACTTAATTGACCTACAGTTTCATTCAAATTGCAGGTAACGGGAATTCATGTAATTGGTTAATTTTTTGGGGTAGATATTGCAGTTTTTCTGAATTTCAGGCTTTTCCCTATAAGTCAAAGTCAAAGTCAAATATTTTTATTCATTAAAATCACAAGGATCACTTTGAAACGTCAATTTTACTGCCTGTTCCTTCGCGACCAAGCCAGGAAAGAAAGGCAAGAAAACCAGGCTGGTTGTTTTTTTTTAATGATCCTTTTACAATAGGTACATAATACAGAAAAGAAATTACGTCTAAATTGTAACATTTTGAACGAGTTGGGGCAGTTTCAATCCCAAGCTTCTCTATCATCTAAATAATCCGATATTTTATAGTAGGCTCTTTTATAAAGATTTTGTTTAATTACGTTTTTAAATTTGTTAATTGTCAATTTTTGTACATCCCTTGGGAGTTTGTTATAAAAGCGCACACCTTGCCCTTTAAACGATTTACTAACTTTATGGAGTCTACATGTGGCAACAGCGAGTTTATCTTTATTTCTAGTATTAAAATTATGATTATCGCTATTTTTCTTAAACAAATTAATATTTTTGTGAACATACATTAGATTTTCATAGATGTATTGACAAGGGAATGTCATAATATCTATTTCTTTAAACTTATTGCGTAATGATTCTCTGGGGCCCATATTATAAATTGCACGAACAGCCCTCTTCTGCAGCACAAAAACGGTGTTTATATCTGCAGCACTCCCCCACAGCAGTATACCGTATGACATAATGCTGTGGAAGTAGCTGAAGTAAACTAGTCTAGCTGTGTCTACGTCTGTAAAAAGACGGATCTTTTTGACTGCGTATGCCGCAGAACTAAGTCTCTTCGACAACCCATCAATGTGAGGGCCCCATTGAAGCTTATTATCTAGGGTTATACCTAAGAATACGGTGGTGTCCACAAGAGCCAACTCCTCGTCTTTGATTTTTATGTCTGCTTTAACTTGTGTAACATTAGGTAGTATAAATCTAATACATTTCTTCTGTCACTAAAGCTACAGGCATACCAAATTTCAGCACTGGGGTCACTGGTGTACCCTGTGAATTTTGTCAAAGTTCAGTTTTTATTATGGCTAATAACTTAAAAACTACAAGGTTTAAACTAAAAATAAAAACGGGGTCGAAATGTACTCACAAATACCTTTTATTAGACGTGCCACTTGATTGAGTAGTTCCATTTTGGTTTTTTTTACCAAAAATTATTAAAAACATTTTTTTTTTTCATTTTTATTTAAAACAATTTCCTGACACGTAAAGTCTGCGACGTGTGACGCACTTGTGCTGTGTCGTGTAGTCGCCCACGAAACGACGAAACAACATACTTTTCGGCCAAAACTTTGTAAAGGTCGAGAGATCTGCAGTTGGAACACGCAACACAAAAGATTTTAAATCTTTGGGGCGCGATTCCAACCGTTCGACCCTTAACATTGGCCTTCTTCTTCACATATTCCGCCACATCCTCCACCTTCGTATTATAAAGGTTGCTGGGAGCCGATGGGTGCAGGTAGCACAAGATCGGTCGCTCTGGAAATCTATTGGGGAGACGTATGTTCAGCAGTGGACGTCCTAAGGCTGAAATTATGATGGTGATAATATGAATGATGCGCAAGCCAAGCCAAATCCATCGATTTTTTTTTTTGAGTTCCGTTAAATTCACCCAGCTGATGTTGCTACTTGTGATAAATGGTTGCATAACCTGCAAATGTTTATTCCGGATCTGGCTGCTGTGTAGTTCAGTATTTCCTGATACCCACGACACAGGAATGCCTTGTGTGAGTCAGTCAGGCAGGGCTTTGTGTGTGACTGTTGGATGGGTTTAATGTTACTAGTTAGAGAACTAATGGATTAATTGATAAAAAATATTTATTATACCTTACAAGGTACATGATACAACAAAATGAGAAAAGTAAATGCATAATGGTCGGTTTTATCGCTAAATAAACTAATCTTTGTATCTCTTGCAGATTACGACGAAGACTTCTTCATATCATCATCGGCGCGGCCGTTCGAGAGCCTCGGCATCATGTCCACCACCAGCCAGTTTTTCCCCGGCATGCACGTCAAGCCGATGCTCGAGCGCGAGCTGCCAGACGACGCGGAGGACTTCCCCCCGCCGCCCTCCCCTCTACCGACCACCGCGCTCGTACAATCCAGAACACCCTCACTCGACTTCACCACGCCGGACTCGGGTGTCGAGGACATCACTCCGGGCTCCACGATAGACGACGATTTCAAGAAGAAGCTTCCCGAGAGCGAGCTAACCTGGCGCCCCCTCGACAGCGGCAGCTCCTCGGAGTCCGTCAGCCCAAGCTCGCCGGGCGGCGAGGCGCTTGGCGGCCTGCGCCACACGCGCGACAAACTCAAACTGGACCTCCCTCCCAGCCCGCACATACCCTCACCGCGGCACAGCCGCGTATTCAGCTTCGTACTGGAGAAACCTAAGCGCCGGCAGGAGGAGCGCACCCTCGAACAGACCGCACCGCTCATCATGACGGACGAAACGCCCGTCGTCACCACCGCCCTCCCTCTGCCCAAGGAGGAGGAGCTGCCCGTTGCAGAACCTACCTTCTCGACGTTCGGTAAGAGCGGACAAAAAGTGGAACCCGAACAGAAGATCATTCTTGCGGAAGTGGAACAAACGGAGGTGAAAGACGAGAGCCCGAAGGTCGTGGAACCCGTGAAGGGAGAGGGCACCGTCCTCGACAGCGGAGACGAGGACTCTGGGATAGAGAGCAGCTCTAAGGCAACCCTCGAACGGAAAACTAACGTCTTGTAAACAAACAGTTAGCGTAGTATTGTATTGATAAGCCGGTAAGGTATCTGTGCGAGTGGACAGAGGCACTCTGTGGATGGATTGAGGAAACCATCGTTGAGTATAAAACATGTAGTATATATGGCGGTAAGTGTTTCAATTCGCGCGAACGGTTTAGTATCCGTGACTATGCCATTACGATAGCTGAATAGTATTTGCCAGTAATTTTATTGTAAGGATAACGCTGGATTTTTGTAGACCTCTAAACATATCGGCCTTACGGTAGAACTACACGTGTAGGCCTACCGATACGTATTTCGCGTCACTACATCTAAATTGCATTTGTATAGGATTGGATTAATTTTAGATCTACAAAAAGTATCGGTGATCGTTTTCGTGTCTTACTCAACTAAGGTACAAATAATCGTGAATATTAAATAGATTATTCGAATTTCAGTACTTTGTTACTTTTACATGGAGACTACCAGGTTTTAACTTATAAATCTATCCGCTAGATATACTCCCTTATGTCTTATATATATATACAAACAATTTGTAAGCCAAATTCGTGTAATAGAAGCTTAGTTAGCCCCTCGCTAGAAATGACCTATTAGTTTCCAACGTTTAATTATCCATTATGTACGTATTTAGTAGGTTTTCATACGTAACTTTTTACTCTTATTGTTGTAGTGGATTAGATTGTACGAAGCGAAGGTGCACGTCCCAGTCCTGATAGTATACAAGGTTCAATCTCCGCCATGACATTTAGTTTTGTTAGTTAATGTTTGGTGGGCGTGTGCCGGAGCGCTGTGTAACTCAGTGTCTAGTGTATTTGTGTCGGTGTATAATTTAACGCACAAATGAGTCGCATCTTCCATCTCGACCTCGTGGCGGTGTTCCGGTCTACATTCGAGGTAACCAAGCCAATTGTTAGTTAAGTGAAAGTTTATAATTAGATAAGTGTAGAGTTAGATGTATCGATGGATCGATTAGCGTGTCGCGCGCAGCAACAGCATCGGTGTCCCAGTTATTGTTTAATGTATTCCCTTGCGTTGTAAACCGTTGCTGCCTGCCTGTCGGTCGCCGGTCGCCGGTCGCAGGTCGCCGGTCGTAAGCGCGAGTGCCGCTACATTCGACATTGTATGCAATACGTCCATTGTGAACCTGATGTGCAATTCTTCTCATTTCCATATCATCGCGTTTTAGTTTAGTTATTGCTGTAAATATAATTTAACGTTATCGTATGGAAGTAAATGTTTGAATATTAAAATGTATTGTTCTGAAGATTATTATTTACAGTTTTAGGAGTTTCTTTAGTGTACAGATGTAAATAAGCGATAGATGTTCATTTTGTTATGTGTAGGAAAGGCAACTCGAAATATTTTGAATTTAGGAATCTTGAACTTGTGTGTACGCGAGTTTAAAATATTATTATTCAAGTTTTTTAATTTTTTTATGTATTACGTAGATTAAATTATCCCATAACATGTTCAAAAACAAGAAATTTATTTGAATGAATTGTCCAATGATTATGGTATTTATTAATATATAAATTGTTTTTAATTAAATGTGAAAATAGTAATTAATGTGAGCGCAGAGGAAGTCTTTTCTTATTGTGACTTTGTCGAGTCTTTTAAAGTATTTCTATGAAAAATAAAACATGTGACTCAATTTTAGCTTTTTATTTACATCTTACAATTTCATTGATGAGATCCTTCTCTTACCTAGCCTTTATTATTCAAAGCTGTTGGTAATAAATAGAGATCTACAGTACAGAGAAGCGGTCCTGCTAGTGTTCCAAAACACAATGTAATATACAAACTGATGTCCAAAGTCGACGCAATGTATGGTCGACTTAATAGTGAATTTATAAATAAATAATGCTGGATATTTCACACAGCGCCATCTAACCCAAAACTAAGCAAAGCTTGTAATATGGAGAAACAACCCAGACCCGGAACAAATATTTGTAGCTCACGCAAATATTTGTTCTGTGGTGGGCATCGAACCCGCAATTAACACAACATTGTACATGTGAATAACATCACAATGTTTGAACTGAACTCGACGCCTGCGCCTTCATCTACGCCTGCGAACCTGTAAAGCTGTTCACGCGGGATTTATACCAAAACTGTATTAGAGCGACCGAATCAGACATAACAGCAGAAACAGCACACAGTAAAATGACCGACTCAAGACTAAAGGATCGCATCGCGATAAATATATAGATCGCGACAAGGAAAAGAGCACGCTGACTCCGGAGATGGAGGCGACGTTCAACCTGGGAACGAAGCAACCTCCGCCAGCTAACCGAGAACATCGCTTGGAAGTTTGAGTCCGACGCAGGAGCGACTCGAGTTCCACTCCACACTGAAAAAAAACAACCAGCCTTGTTTCTTGCCTTTCTTTCCTGGCTTGGTCGCGAAGGAACAGGCAGTAAAATTGACGTTTCAAAGTGATCCTTGTGATTTTAATGAATAAAAATATTTGAATTTGAATTAGGATACAGCGCAGCGGCGAAGGCGCTGGACGCGCAGGAAGTGAGAGCGTCGATACGCAGTCACTCGGTGGCTGAACGCGGAGACCCCCCACCCCGCACGCCGCGCCGCGCTCTACCTCGGGCCCGTGATGTACAAACGCAATTAGCCAAGCCAAACAAGCAGTGTTCATTGCAATTATAAGGATTATTTTGAGATGTCTAACTTCAAGTTTTGACGACCTCCGTGGTGCAGTTGGCGAATAGCCGGCTGAGACGCAGGAGGTAGCGGGTTCGATTCCCGCCGCGGAACAAATGTTTGCATGATCTACAGATATTTGATCCGGGTCTGGTTGTTTCTCTATATATTATAAGTATGTATTTACAAAAAAAAATGTATATAAGTATTCTATCAGTTATCTGGTTCCCACAGTACAAGCTCTGCTTAGTTTGGGGCTAGATAGCGCTGTGTGAAATGTCCAGCAATATTTATTTATTTATAAGTTGACGCGAATCTATACAAAATATGTTCCATGCTTAGTTATTTATAAGGTTCTATAGGTTAACTGGAAGAAAATGATATCTAGCATTAAGTTCGCCTATGCACAGATTATTAATATTTTGTGCAATAAATTATTTTTCATTCATTCATGCTTATAAAGTATTAATATGTCGAGCGGTCCTCCGTCAGCCGCGTCTCCAGATGATGACCAGCCCCGACAGGTCGCTGGTCGCCAGCAGGCTCTCGTCATAGCTGAAGCTCACGCCGAGAACTGGAGAGGCGTGACCTGTAAAAAATAATTATTCAAATTAAAAATATCTTAGTAAATAAAATATTTTAGTAGCAGAGAGAAAAGTTTTTCGGAAAATCCTGGGTCCAGTAAGAAGATGGTAGATTGAGGGTCCATAAAAACGCCGAAATAGAAGATCTGGTCGAGCTTAACATCATAGGAGAATACAAGTTACACACTGACTCCACTGGCTTGCCCATATACTGCGAAAGGGTGAAGATCAAAGCGTCAAGAGAGCATACTTGGGTCGACCTACCGGTTGGTCGTCCCAAGTATCGCTAGAGCGATAGGATGGAAGCTGACCTGCGCGACCTTGGTGCCGACGACTGGCAAGAGATGGCAATGGACATAGGGAAGTGGAGAGTTCTCATGTCGGAGGCCAAGACTCATTTTGGGTCTCTGCGCCAATGGAGTTAATAAGTAAGTTAAAATTTATTATAACTCTAATCTTAGTCTAGGTAGTGTGGTGATATGTGCAAAACGCTGAGAATATATTTACTACTAACTTTCGCCAGCGGCATCAAAAAGTAGCCTGTTTGAATCCAGGTCATAGTCTATCAACTCACCAAATTTCATCGAAATCGGTTCAGCCATAACGACGAATTGAGTAACAAACATTTAAACTTTCACATTTATAATATTAGTGTGATCACCAGTCTACTATAATCACTAGATGGAAATATGCAAATACTACCTGATAAAGATTGCTGGGAGCCGTTGGATGCAGCCGCACATGGCAATGTATGAAGGAGGCCCATGGCTGATATGATAATGTATATTCACCTTGCAGTTTATTAACGACGGGTTGTTCGGCGCGACTCTCGATATCGAGGAAGTAGACGCAGGAGTCCTCGGCGCCGGACACCACGCAGACGCCGCGGCGGAACGACATGATCGGGCAGAAGGTGGACTTGACGCTGCACTGCGCGTGCGCCACATCGAACCGCTTCTTCAGAGTTAGACTGCCTTCGCGGTCTGAGATTCTGGACAAACATTGTACATGACGTACATGCATTTGCTTACTATTCAAAAATGCAAATGCCCTTGCGGCCTGATAATTACAACGAGCGTCTGATGATTGATCGCTGTATGACGACTTCCGTGGCACAGTGGGCGAATATCCGGCTGAGACGCAGGAGGTAGCGGGTTTGATTCTCGCAGAACAAATGATTACATGGTCTACAGATATTTGTTCCGGGTCTGGATGTTTTTCTATATATTATATGTATTTACAAAAAACTAAGTACTAAGTATTCTATCAGTCATTATATCTTATTCTAGCTTAGTTTGGGGCTAGATAGCGCCATATGAAATGTCCAGAAATATATATTATATGTATTTACAAAAAACGGAATGTCCAGAAATATATATAGTTTTTCATGTTCTAACTGGAATAATTCAATACGAAAGTGCTAGTGACGTTTATCACTACCAACTTTTACGTACGGTTATAACTGGGACCGTACAAAAGATTATAGGGTAAACAAGCTTACGCCCGCAGCTTCGCACGCGTGGTTTGCCAATAAAAAGTAGCCTATGTGTTAATCCAGGTTATGATCTACGTACATACCAAATTTCATCAAAATCGGTTCAGCCGTTACGACGTGAAAGAGTAACAAACATCCACACATACATTCATACAAACTTTCGCGTTTATAATATTAGTGGGATTATGTAGATATATCGCCGTCATGTGATCAATTATTAACCTGTCCATACAAAGGTTTTCTGGAAGAGATCGTTTTTAGCGATAAGACCGCCCATTGTACTAAATCTATTTCTAAAAATATGTTCTGTATTTTATTTTGGTGTACAATGAAGAATTATCTTATCTTAGAAGTTGAGTGTCAACTCACCTGAATAAATAGAGTGCGTTGTGCTGCGCGCTCGCTAAGAGCGCGGGATGGCGCGCCAACCACGGCGACCAGCTCAGGCACGTGATGCCGCCGCCCACGCAGCACCGGCGCAGCTTGCTGAGGCAACCCGCGCCTTCCAGCCGGTAACTCACTATTGCACCCTGAATTAAACATAAATATTAAAAAGATAGAAAGAAAAACATTACTCAGACCACCACAAATGGACACAAAAACAAATGACACAAAAAAAATTAAATTTACTAAAATTATAAACTACCTGAAAATTATAAGTGTGGTGGCGAAAGGGTCCTCAGCTCAGCATTTGCTACAGCATGTTGACCTCACGGACACCCAGACATATTTATATATATTACTGGGCCCATCCACCTGTTTCTTTTTTTACCGTAAACTAGAATTCTTTTTTTTAAGTTAAGTGTACGTATTATTTATTTTCTACTTATTTCATAAATTTATAATACAAAATCTAACAAAACTTAAATTCCCAATCTACTTTCTTAATTAATACATTTAAGGCTAAACCAAAATAATGAAAAATATTACTACGATACATATTGAGCACCTGTAAAATTTTAAACGGTGTTTGAAACTCGCAATTTAGATAACAGTTAATTTTTGTTGTACTGTGTCCATATTTGTGGGCATTTTATGCGCATTACGCGAATTTATGAGATTACTACTGCAAGCGTTACCTTGTCATTGGCAGCCCAGAACATCCTGCCGCTAGATTCACACGCGATAGACATCACTCTTCCTCCTAGTATACTGCTGCCACCTGCATTTCAAAAATAAATTTATCGGTACGTAGGTGTGCATGGCCTGACCAGCGAGCACACGTATCAACTCGGAAAGAGATCGTCATCGTATCGCGTTTCGCCTCGTCGTCAACCAGGCGTCAACCTAACGTAAGTACGTAATCAAAGCGGATCAGCAGCTCCTTGGCTACGGCTAGGCGGCATCAGTTTCACCGCTCGGGTACGGAGACGTAAGCGCGGGGACGACGAGCTGTGAGCGCACCGCATCGCGGTTCGTGAGCTTGTCCCGAGGCGAGGCGATTACGTTACGATTCCGATTAGTGTGCGTTGCAGTATGGAGTTTCATACAAAGAATACTGAACGGCTCGAGCTGATACGGTGACTATAGATGTAAGGCCGGTTTAAAACCAATTATTTTACAACTAATGATACCGTTTAAAACCGAAAAAAAAAACATTTTTTTTTCGATTAACCATTTCTGTTCAACACGTGAAGGACAAACAGTGGTTATTACTGTACACATTTGTTTTATAAGCAAGTTGTTTTCTATAGATTAGAAAGCCCAGCGTAGGACAGATCTCACTAGATGGAAAGATAACCAAATAGAGGTTGCTGGGAGCCGTTAGGTGCAAGTCGCGTAAGATCGGTAGATGTGGAAATATGTAGGGGAGGCCTATGGATTATGATGATGTTGATAAAGTTGTTAACCATTGTATACAGCACTTACCTCTGGGATATATGCCAGTTGATATATTCAGTACCGCCACCATCCCTCGTGCATTACCAGCCTGTTTTCAATGTCGTAAGGAATCTAACCATTAATTCTGATAATCTATTATCACGCCTGAGCATGTCACATAATACTTTTTGTACTAAAATAGCTAACATAAATACTAAGACTAAATATCCCGATTTACTATGATTAGTGAGTTTTTAAGTATCCCGATATTTCGACGCAGTTGCATGCGCCATGATCACGGGTAAACTGAAGTCTGAGAGTGGATGGTCACTGCAGATATTACGATCTACCCTCTTTCTCAATGAGGAACTACTAGGAACTAATTCACTAATACTATCACTACCACCGGTTTCATTCTCGATCGTAACTCTATTCTGACACACAAAACTCACTGTGAGTCAGGACAGGAGGTAAATAGTGTTAATAACCATGATAGTTTCAAAAGTTACATCACAGATCAATAGTCGGCGTAAAAAATAACAGTAAAACCAAACGCGTTGCGCGCTCACGGGAGTAAGCACGAATGTTCGAGAAATTAGTAGAGATTATGCGCTAGTGTAAATAAGACGCGACGGAGCCCGAGCGGACAATCTTTACTTAGCTATGAGTGCGATATACGTATTCAAGAGACTTTTAGGTGTTTAATTCTGAAAGATAGTGTTCATAAAATAAAAATTTCGCTGAAAAAACATCAAGGCCTCCCGCGCGCCCGCAAGGCTATGATAGCCACTCAGCTAGTTTAAAAAAAATATACCTACACTACTAGTTTTCATTTATAAAAAAACTTGAAACTTTGTTCAATTATCATTTACTTTTGATTTAGACTGTTATCAGTTCAGGATAAACCAAGTTTATTTTTATTTATTTTACACCATTTTTAATTTTATAAGATAGTGACAATAATATACAATAACGACCTCCGTGGCGCAGTGGGCGTATAGCCGGCTGAGACGCAGGGGGTAGCGGGTTCGATTCCCGCCGCGGGACTAATGTTTGCATGATCTACAAATATTTGTTTCGGGTCTGGATGTTTTTCTAAATATTATAAGATGTATTTACAAAAAATATATATATAAGTATTCTATCAGTTATCTGATTCCCATAGTACAAGCTCTGTTTAGTTTGGGACTAGATAGCGCTTTGTGAAATGTCCACCAATATTTATTATTTATTTATTATTAATAATAGCACTTAAAAAAGTCACAAAGGTTTTTATGTACTTCTATTTTATTTTAGAGTGTTTAATTACTAATTATAAAACGGGTATTTATTCCGTATAAGTACCATTTTATCTATTATCCCGAAGTTTGGACGGTGTTGCAACAGCCGTAGGTATGTTGTAAAGGATACAATAACCATGTTATTATTAGCGGGCTGGAAAACGCAGCAGAGCAGCGGCGCAGCGAGCTGGTCCCGCACGAGGCGGAGTCGGGAGCGCGCGGACACGTTCCACAGTGCCAGGCAGCCGTCCAGCCCGCACGTCACTAGCAACTCATTCGACGCTGACCAGTCGCAATCTAACAATGGTAATCATCTATAAGAGCTGGTTCCGCACGAGGCGGAGCCGGGAGCGCGCGGACACGTTCCACAGCGCCAGCCAGCCGTCCATCCCTCACGTCACTAGCAACTCATTCGACGCTGAGCAGTCGCAATCTAACAATGGTAGTCATCAATACAACATTATACAATAGAATAGAAAACTGTCTTTTACCTGTACACCACTTAAACACAAACATTAGTCGGAATGAGCTTTCAAAATACATTTTCCTAAAAATAAATGTACACAGACGACTTTATTTATAAGTTATTTAGGTGCATGGTACCTTATCGGGTTTTCATAGATAATTTCGAAAAACCTATCATTCATTTTGTTCTTCTAAATAAAATCCTTACAAAAGTTAGTTAATACCTGTCACGGCTTTAGTGTGTGCCTCGATGATGAAGCTGACTCGAGGCGGGGTCGCGGTGACGTCACATATCGACACTGACCCGTCATCCGACGCACACGCGAGCTTCGACCGATCGTTGTTCGCAAACTTCACTACACTCACTTGTTCTGCGTGCTAAAACAAATTAATGGGAATGAAAATGAAAAACGCTGGGACAGGGCAACGAGTAAAATAATTGATCGAGCGAAGCAAGATCTCTAAATCAACTTGGGCAAATCGGCGTTGTATGTATGTATGTTTGTCTGTCCGAGAATAACTGTCGAAGCGTTTATCATGAAATTTGGTATGTAGGTAGGTAGTGGTGGCACAATTTTGGGTTGACTAAATGAGCTAAAAATGTGTGGAGGTTGTTGAGATATTGGGGATTCAAAGTTGTTGAGATTCAAAGGGGGGGGGGGGAAACAAAATGAGACTATCCGGTCAAATGGCACGCCTAATAAAAGGTATTTGTGAGTACATTTCGTCCCCGTTTTTATTTTTAGTTTAAACCTTGTAGTTTTTAAGTTATTAGCCATAATAAAAACTGAACTTTGACAAAATTCACAGGGTACACCAGTGACCCCACAGTGCTGAAATTTCGTATGCCTGTAGCTTTAGTGACACAAATATAGGTAAAAGTCTGAAATCCAGAATAACTGCAATTTCTACCCCAAAAAAGTTTAACCAATTAACATGAACTCCCGTTACCTGTAATTTGAATGAAACTAGGTCAAGTAAGGCGGTTTATATTTCCTGGCTTTATTAGTCAAAGATTAAGGCCGGATTGCAATTTTACGTATTTGTTTGATTTGACAACTTCTTAAATCAGTTTTAGCCACTAAAAACGGTTAATAAGCATCGTTGCGCGAGTCGCCATATGTATATATTTTTTTTGTGTCTTGGGAGACTCGCGAGATCTCAGTTCGGGACGAACCACTAGTACATAGGTAGACAGGGCCTATTGTACACAGGAATGAAGAATACTTCTCTACCACCTATCTTACATCAATAGCAGACAATTCTTCCCGTATGTTAAGTTACTGATTTTAAAGACAAGTAACTTAACATACAAGGCACAAAATCAAAATCTATTTATTAATTAAAATCACAAGGATCACTTTGAAACGGCAATTTTACTGCCTGTTCCTCCGATACCAAGCCAAGAAAGAAAGGCAAGAAACAAGGATGGTTGTTCTTTTTATGATCTTTATAGAATACATAACAATAAGAAAATAAATTACGTCTAAATTGTAACATTTTTGAACGAGTTGGAGCAATTTCAATCTCAAGCTTCTCTATGATCTATATAATCCGATATGTTTTAATAGGCTTTTTTATAAACTCAGTGTAAACTCACTGTGTAAACAGTTTGTAGTCATTATTAGTTTTTATTTTTCTGAGCGGGTTCAACTGCACTTTAGTTAACTACCTTCTTTTTTGTTGCAATTTCCAAATGACCGGATAATTAACACTTTAAAACATAACATAACACTGTAAAAAACATCCTACACCACACACACTAGGTACACTATACACACATAAACACACACACACACACTTCAAATGCGATCAAGCAAACATTGTAGCTCAAGAGGCACTTTTTTCATTAATTTATATTCTAAAAAATGTTAATATTCACTTTTTTCTTGCAAACTATTTCTTGTTAGTATTTTTTCGTGTAAATATTTAATTTAAATATATATATAGATAAGTAAGTATGTTAAAGTTAACAGGCGAGCTACTTTGCCGCGTCCTTATAAGTTTAGTATTATATAATGTAGATTCAATTTGGTTTAAGTCCAGCACTATGTTAATTAGTTTATAATATACGGTAATGTAACTGTGAATCTAAGTATTAATAAATAAATAAATAAATAAATAAATAAAAATAATTGTTTAGTTACAAAGGCATCTACACATTTTTAGATTTTCTGTTTCTGGAGTCTGTTATATTTTTGTTTAAAGGTTATTTATTTATTACTAGCTGACCCGCCGAACTTCGTACCGCCTCGACATGCATATGACGCGGAATGTAAATGTACGTCGCCGGTTTGTTTGAATTGTTAATCGACCATCATTAGCTGCATCTACGTGTGAGAAAATGAATTTCCTTCTAATAGTTATTCTGCTATTCAGGGTGGAGTCAAATCCATTCAATCAAAGACCATCAAAATCGGTCCAGCCGTTCTTAAGTTATAAATGGTGTAACGAACCCGACTTTGTTTTATATATATACCTAGTCAGGTAATAAGTATTGTCACACAGTAAAAACTTTTCTTTTAGAATGCTGGCCACAAAAAAGTTTATAGAATTCGAATTTCGAATTGTTCATGAATTTAAAAATGTATACTTTTTAGAATTTTACTCATTTTTAAATATGGAGTGGACGCTTAAAGAAGACCGTGTTGCAGTTATTGCGTTGCATCGTTGCGGTTACGCGCCAATTCAAATTTTTGACATACTGAAAAATTTGAATATAACCAAAAGATTCGTTTATCGCGCCATCAAACGATACAATGAAAACTCTAGTGTAGATGACAGGTCAAGAAGTGGTCGCCCTCGGTCTGTTAGGACTCCAGCAGTGATAAAAGCTGTGAAGGCGCGAATTCAAAGAAATCCCAAACGTAAGCAGAAACTGTTGGCCCTTCAGATGGGGTTAAGCAGAACCACGGTGAAAAGGGTGTTAAATGAAGACTTAGGGCTTCGGGCATATAGAAGAAAAACAGGACATCGTTTGAATACTCGTCTAATGGACCTGAGACTGAAGAGATGCCGCGCTTTGTTGAAGCGGTACGTGGGAAAAAAATATCGGGAAATTCTTTTTTCGGATGCAAAAATTTTTACCGTAGAACAGAGCTACAACAAACAAAATGATAAGGTGTACGCACACAGTAGTGAAGAAGCGAGCAACCGTATTCCGCGTGTCCAACGAGGTCATTTTCCATCCTCGCTCATAGTATGGTTGGGAGTTTCTTATTGGGGCTTAACAGAGGTACATTTTTGTGAGAAAGGTGTAAAAACGAATGCAGTTGTGTATCAAAATACAGTCCTGCCGAACCTTGTGGAACCTGTTTCTCATACCATGTTCAATAACAGGCACTGGGTATTCCAACAAGATTCGGCGCCAGCTCATAGAGCGAAGAGCACACAAGACTGGCTGGCGGCGCGTGAAATCGACTTCATCCGGCACGAAGACTGGCCCTCCTCCAGTCCAGATATGAATCCGTTAGATTACAAGATATGGCAACACTTGGAGGAAAAGGCGTGCTCAAAGCCTCATCCAAATTTGGAGTCACTCAAGACATCCTTGATTAAGGCAGCCGCCGATATTGACATGGATCTCGTTCGTGCTGCGATAGACGACTGGCCGCGCAGATTGAAGGCCTGTATTCAAAATCACGGAGGTCATTTTGAATAAACTTTAGTGTCATAAGAATCTATGTTTTGTTAAGTTCATTTTGGTATATAAATGGTTACATAATGAATAAACTTGTTTCAATTATTTTATATTAAACATGTGACAGAATTTATGACCTGACTAGGTATATATACTAATACCTGGTCGAATATGTGGTGCACGCCTGTAAAGGCATAGTTCTCAGATATGGTCATGTCATTCTTCCTCTTTGTGTTGGTGTTTGATGGGATGTCCTCGACTGCTATGCTTGCCTAAAAGTTAAATACAATAGAATAGAATAATATTTATTTGCAAAAACGCCAAAATATGTTTAAGTAGTATTACAACTTCAAGTAAGTACCAAGATGGTTTATTTTTTTATAATTAGATCCAAATCACACAGCTATCAACTACCAAGTAGCTAATCAATGTTTCATACAGCCATTATTAGATTTATATTTTACACACATAACATCAGCAGACCTTAATAATCTAGAAAAACATTTATTTGGTAACCTTTCTATAACTATTTGTACTAAAAACGGGATATTTACCATGATTTGTCTCTCTTTTTTTTTTGTATGATCATCTCGTCTGCTCCTTTACCAATAAAGTTGTGGAAAAGATATGTAGATGACGTCTTCTGTATTTTGGAAGGAAACACGGCTGAAGTGGAACTCCTCTTGGCACACCTTAACGACGTACATAGTAAAATTAGGTTTACGTACGAGAAAGAATGTGATCGTCGTTTGGCATTCTTGGACGTTTTGGTTCAGGTTCGAGATAATGGTAGTTTGGGCCATTCAGTTTACAGAAAACCTACACATACATGCTGATTCACACCATCACCCTCGACATCTTAATTCGGTGGTAACATCACTTACCAATCGTGCATTCGACCTGTGCGATGAGGACCACATTCAGGGTGAATTGGCACATGTCCGTAATGTTCTAGTTAGGAATGGTTATAAATTGCGGTCCTTACCATTTCGACCAAGACCTAAACCCCACAGTTGCAGGGTGGAACGAAAACCTGCTTTTCTACCATATATTAAAGGAGTGACAGATAAAATCGCAAACATTCTACAAAAATTTTCACTGAAGACCATCTTTACTCCTTTAAAGAAAATTACACACTACCTGCGCTCACCAAAAGATTGCTTTCCACTAGAAAAACCAGGAGTGTATAAGATAGACTGTAGCTGTGGGAGTTCTTATATTGGTCAAACCAAACGCACAATAGCTTGTCGGGTGAAGGAACATATCAGGGCGGTGAAGAATGTTGACAGACAGAAGTCTGCTATAGCGGAACATCTGCTGGACTCAGGCTCAAACCACTGGATCGCCACACAACCCACAAGTAATCTCAACTGAGCGACATTACATCCCAAGACTGGTTCAAGAGGCAATTGAGATTACCAAACACAAGAATTTCAATCGTGAAGATGGTTTTCAACTATCTGGAGCCTGGAATCCTGTGGTGAGAATGTGTAAGGACCGAAGAAGTGTAGTGTCAATTACGCGCCCTTATACCGTGAGTGGTGTGTGTCGGAATAGAGTTATGTTCGAGAATGAAACCGGTAGTAGTGATAGTATTACTGAATTCATTCCTAGCAAGAGACTAAGAAAGAGGGTAGATCGTTATATCTGCCAATAACTATCCACTCGCAAAGACTTCAGTTTACCCGTGATCATGGCGCATGCAACTGCGTCGAAATATCGGGTCACTCAAGAACTCACAAATCATGGTAAATATCCCGTTTTTAGTACAAATAGTGTTAATAACCATGATAGTTTCAAAAGTTATACCTTTCTATAACTTTCTTCACTTCACATTCTTTCCACCAATCTAGTTGGCAGCCATCCTACACTATACTTTCCAGTGTATTGTTTCTGCTCAAACCCTTTCTGCCCCTATACTCGTCATTTCTTCGAGATATGTGCCCCGTTCACTACCACTTCAGTTTGGTAATAACGGTATTCTCATGACTCATCTTGACATAATTATGAAAGGTTCATGAAATTAAGTGTTTTGAAAATGTCTTTACTTTTTGATAATTCACTCACTTTGCTGCTAGAGCGAGCCCTGGATGAGGAGGAGCTGAGGGAGATGTTATCCTGGACTCCATATCGGCGCTGCAGCAACTGACTCCGCACATTTATGTACTTCTTTATAGTTTCTATATCCTGGAATCGTAGTTTTACAAACTTTATTTGCAATGGATTGCATTATTTATGTACTATGATGAAAATATAGTATTGTTTATCTAAACATAAAAAAATGACATCACTTGAAAAATATTAGTATCAGCCATTCCTGTCTCACTTTTAAAAGATCTCAAATATTTTAAGTATGTAATCAGTCATTTGCAATGGTTATAATTTTCAGTTTTATTTACCTTAAATTTAGCATTTTCCCTCAAAAGCTGACTGCGGCGTCTGATGTATAATGTTTCTAAAACAAGTTTTTATGATGCTTAATTCAAGGAAGCAGCTGGGTTTCACCTCTATGAGTAAGTACAGGATGTAATACAGGTTGTCATTTAATTTTGATCAGAGATCTATAGTCAGATGATAAGATTAGTAAAGAGACTGGAGCTTTTATCCTAATAAACAACAAGTAAACATCAGTTTTTTATAATTTTCATAATTCAGAAATGAGCAAGCACCATTTGTATTGTATTGTGAGTTTTTTATTCAACAAAAAGTTACGTATATTATTACATAAAGCATTGTAAAACCCTTCGAGGTTTGATCAGTGCTTAGAGACACTCAAGCCGTTACACATTATTTAGATCCCTATGTATAGACTCGTCACCTTTACTTAAACAACACAATTACAACCGACTACCCATCCAAATGAAAGTCTATAACCTGTTACCAAATGAATGTACGCAAACATAGTAAGCAGGTGGCATTTATCTGGTCCCTTATTCCTCTATCTGACTGTACCTAGTGAGTTGGTTATTTATAGATAGTTTTCTTGGGTATTTTATCATTTGTATGTTTCTCCATTATAATTCTACCTTCAGTCTACTCGAAGTCAGTGACCAGCTTAAAGTATGGTTAGTTTAAAGAACTAGTGAGGTAAACAGATTTAATTTTTCTCTTAGGAAGGCACCTTATTAAGAAAAATAGTAACTTGGATAGGCAATACTAAACTACTTTACGCTACGGTACTTACTAAAGTTTGGGTTGTTCGGTGCCCTGTAAGCATTGAAACGAGCATCTAGGGCGAATATTTGTTGCTGGAACGCAGCAGCCATTCTTGTTTTATAGTTTCAGCGCCGTTTTACAATCTATTTGTGATAAAACAACAAAACATTTTATTTTAGTAAAACGCTACCTACCGAAACAAACAAATTTTATAGGTCGGTCGAACCGAAGTGACAGCTGACAGATGAATGTTGGTGTTTGACATTCTATGTCACTGTCTTTCTTTAGCGAACATATGTTGGACATTTACGAAGATTTCCTCCGTTAATATTTTTTTTATGGGAGGGAACAATTTGACCATTCCAATACATCAGTAACCAACATCATTAGTGTTACTATCTTCGTAAACAGACTCTCGTGGATAACTCGATTATTTAATCGAATCCAGTTGTCACTACTTCACTAGACCCCAAAACAATTTTCTAAAGTTCTCTAAGTACTTATTACTACTTTACTTTATATTTATTTCAACTAGCGAAATAACTTGATGGACATAACTAAAATAAATATTTGCTGAATGATTATCATATGTTTCAAAATGCACCTAAGATAATCCCATTTTTTTTATTAATTAGACCTCTGGAGATCTCTCAAACTCTTCTAAGAGACATCCATCCATCTTATCCCTTTTTTTATAAAAGTACTTAGTAGGTGTATAGCTGTATACATTTAAGTATTAGGACTGAACGCACCTAAGAGAATTCAGACTTGATGTACTGCACATATTTTTACGAAGCTGCAAAAAAACTGCTGTAATTCGCGTCATCGGCTATTTATCACCAGCCACAGTACACTGAACAGTTACTACTGGTCGCCTGACACAGATTGCGGCATAGTCCACTTTAGTACGTCTCGCGCGCCACAGATAACTGCACAGTCAGTACCAACCGCGAGTGCGTCCTCAGCGCTCGCGAGGCCAGCGATTTCCAAGAATCCTTATTTCCGATTCCGAAATACTTGCTGCGGTGATACCAGGAAATCTCGACTCGCGTTATTCTCGATGCTTGTAAAACCCGAAACACGTAGCTTTCTAGCGAGCTTGGGCACCTTTCGTCCGTTATAAATAATCAGAATGCGCAAACGAGTCGGTGCCAAGCCGCCGCCAGTGACCCGCAATTATGACCATGACTCTTGGAATCCGCTCTTTTTGTTGCTAGATGCAAAAAGATGATTTATTTTTCGAAGAATGCGAATTACGCTTTTGCAATGCAAGCAAGTGGCGATTTGTAATTGCAAAACAAGTGGGATAATAAGGCGATTAAGTACCATCAGAAAAACAAGATTTGTGTTTGGACGTTTAGATTGCAAGGAACTAGCATTCTGAACATATTTGTCTACCTGTGGCTGCTCTAAAAATCAATAATAACAATAAAACAACATATAATTTATAAATTCATTTAATAATGAATGACATACCATACATCGTAACATTTAAATTCCAATCGTACAACAAACGACATTCGACAACATACGTACCGACGACAAAACAGTTAAAATCGGCAATATACTTGCACTTACTCTAGTAGAGACGGATTAGTGACAGATTCATAGGAAAAATATAAGCTAGTTTCTAAAATATATGCTGCAAATAAATAGAGGGCGTAGCATTCATTACAATAAACACGAATCCATCCTTAACATAATTATGTTGACTACTGTTTGTTTGTTGTACCTAATTGTAAAATATTTGCACTGACTTAAAAGAAATGCACGGATTGTAAAAAAAATAATAATATGTAGATCATTTATATCAATCAGTCAAAAACTTAAATAAATCTATGAAAGGCAAGTATTACTATTAATTACATATAACGAGGGCTAAAAATGTATATACAATTACCTAAATTAATTGCTATTTTATATTACATAATTTTGTTAACAAATTCATAATATCAACTTATTTGTAATTTATTTAGCTGATAAGCTTACAGCTAATGATTTGAATGCTTGACTAGCGAGCGAGCAGGCAGAAAAACCAATAAACAAACAAAATTTGTTTAAACTGTCTGCTCACTCGCGTCATCATCAAGCCATTCAATCTTATAATAAGTGCATTACATTGGCGGATTATAAACTTACAAATTTACGCTTAACACAATGGCATTACTTAAAAGATAAAGCACCCAAAACAAACAGCTGCGTTACTAATCTATTTCACGAAAAAACACCCCAAACCTGGGCTATGCTATAAGGATAGAAAACACATATCCTTCTTTTCATCTGATAACGTTTAATTCTCAAAACGGTCGCGGGAATTCTTTTGTGAAACGAAATCTAGATCGTAGTCTCCCGAGTAACTGCAAATTGCAATTTCGTACCGAGTTTAATTTCCGCGGGTTTCCTCGAGGGCAATATCCGGTTACGTAGCTAAGTTAGTTTCTAAAGTTTCTTAACTATAGGAAGCAGAGCACTACCAGGTCTGATTTTGTACATCGCAGGCAAGACCGGGCTTTGATTATTCTATTTGTATATACAGTGTGTAATGACTACTTCTGAAGCTCAGTAATGTAGAACAACTGTCTTATAGTAAGTTTGATGATTTCTTCCCTTGAAGTTACCTAAAGTTGATCTAAGATTGCTTGTTACAAAAGTAACGCTCATAGCGGATAGCGACGTTTTGATTACATCCGGCATATTGTAGGGATCCCCCATTATAAACAGTCGACAAGGAACGGACTCGTCCCTAATCCAAAACAATAATCTGTATTTATTTAAATACAATAATGAATTTAAGCGTTCACCATTCCATGAGGTGGATTTTCGACTTCAATTATAGATTGAAATAAACAACTTCAAAATTTGTGGACTGTTTACAAATTCACCCTGTACCAAAACGCTTTATGCAAATCAGAAATATATTTCTGATAACGCCTCATGTTCAAACGTACATTTTTACCCGTCATTTATAGTATTTCTGATATGCACAAGCAGTTTCGGAGTCTAAGAACATAGGAACTGCCTTACTAAGGTTGTTACGACTATTAAAAAGTGGACGATAAGGGCTTCGACTGCGCTCGGCAATCTACAACTTGACGAACCAGCATGTTTGCAAAGCGCACATATTTACTTTATAACTTAAAGAGAACACGCAAACTCCGCTATTTAAAGTTTAACTACTCAATACGTCATTAATAATTAAATAAAATTATAATTATAGAACATGTTTGATTTTAAATCGTATATTGAGTATACGAAGGGAAGTAGAATCAGCTGCCGTTACTGGCATTTATTTGAATAAATACGTGTATACATACTTTATCCATCAAAACAAGCGTGTTTATTGAACCGTGACAAAACAACTGATATTACTAGGAAAAACGTTTAAGAGATGTTATTTTAATGAAGATATAATTAGCATATCATTTAAATACAACGGACTTGGAAGAAATAATTCCTATTACAAGATTTCAATTCAACTTTTACTCAATAAGAATAGTTGAAGTTTCTCTTGATATTCTTAGTAGAATACTTTTAATCAGAGATGACGTATTAACAGAAACATGTTTTATACAATGACAAATACAGCTCAACAAGATAAGTCAGGACTCAGGGTGCAACCTAGAGATCTGTTGAAAGGGAACGAACAGGACAAAAACAATCCTGATTAGCAAGACAGATCCAAAAGCAAACAGGAATATTTTTAACCTGTTCCAATCGGATTTTTTTTAAGAAATATAAGAGTTTGACACCCTCTTGTGTAGAGCCTTATGCATGACCGGAATACCTACACGATTCACGTTCCGGCTCCGGCGGCAGTTGGCCACCGTATCGCATTAACCCGGCCCACGGATAAGACCACTTCTTACCACTCACCAAACGTGGCAATAATATATTTGATGGCCGCGGCGATTTATAACGACATCCTAGTTATCCTATGTATGGGTATTAGTCGCGGTTAATCCGAGTGTGAGCTTACAGCTATTTCGTGGGAATAACTGTCGTCTACCGCGCGGCATACAAATGCGTCCAAATACTGAACAAAAAGGAGCGTACCGCGCCATTTCCCTAATTCCTGCGTTACCAAACCACGTCACGTACTGGCTACATTTGTATTGGACATGCGAAATAATTCCCCTATAAACGGTCTGTTTACATTTTAAATTGTTTGCTAAGTACGCGGCAGCGCAGTTTGTTATTTTTTCCCGAGAAAACGTCCGCATCGGTCGTTGTAGTTACGTAAGCTCACCCGCGCTGCCGTTCCGCTTTGCCGTACATTATAATTTGACTTCATTTTTTACCACCCTTACCCTCGCGATAACAATAACAGCTGTTTACAATAGACATTTGATGTAACTTCATATTTAGCGCGAATAAACGTTTATTTCTACGTAGTAATGACGCTTAATCGGAACTACGGTTTTCCAACAACAAGATGGAAAACACACGACATTCGTTGACTTTATTACATCAGTCTTTTCAACACTCTCCGCGTCATTTTAAAGCCGGTTTAGCTAAACTCTAATTTAATTCGAACTCCTCTTGTTATTTTGTTTAAGGTTTAAGTAAACTGGCTTTTAGATCACG
Organism: Philereme transversata; assembly: GCA_963924445.1. NCBI lineage: Eukaryota > Metazoa > Arthropoda > Insecta > Lepidoptera > Geometridae > Philereme > Philereme transversata. The sequence continues at coordinate 31,934,101 of OZ004339.1, read as the reverse complement.
GTCTTAGTTTATAATTATTATAAATGTTGAGTGGAAAACTAAATAGGTGTATACCTAGCACCTCCCTCCAATCAGTAGGCACGAGCATCACAATACATTTTTTTCAATACACTCTACTAGATATTACTCCGACGGCGAACCGTCCATTCTGCAAGTGATCCGGCTATACACGAGTAAAACCGTGAATAAAAGCTAGTTTAAGATAATTAGATTTCTTACAATCATCTGCGTAAATAATCCTTTTTACAACTAACTCTGATCTTAATACGTTAAAATTCTTTAGAACCCATTCGTAACATACGTTTATAACATTTATATAAACATAGTAATCAATAGCACGAACTCGTAATTATGTTATTAACAATTGTAGTGGAATTTTATAATTTTTAAGTAGCAATAAAACCACAATACAGTTATATTTCGATGTTTCGAACAAGATACAGTCTTAGTTTTAATCTTTTTGTATATCTGATTAATATTATAATCTTAAGAATTCATTTAATATTCATTGATTTTCTTGTAAATCTTACCTGTCAATTTTAAGATATATTATAAAGATAGAAACACGAACATGTAATCTAACATCTAAAGATGTTGCAAGTTGCAACACATCTCTACTAATAAATAAAAGTGAAGCGTTTTCTTTCAATTACGGTATTGATTCGACCGATTCTTATAAAATTGTATAGGTACACGCCTTCAAGAGAAGTGTAAATAAGGCATTAGGTTTTAGGCAACGCGACTGCAATACCTCGAGTCCTGCAGGAGTTTATAGGCGACGTTGATCACATAACATCAGGAGCCCTGTCAGCATGTGTGTCTAAATGGTTAATATTAAACAAAAACAAAATACGCGATTTCTATCTAGACCAAAAGGGCAGTTATATCCCAAAATATGTTTACTTTGCGAGTAAAACGCGGGTGTAACCGCGAGCGAGCTGTTACGATCATAAAACAGAAACTTGTCTAGATACCATCAGCATTCAGCATCCGTGAGCGCTCACTCGATAAATTGCTCAACTCTAACTTTTTCTCAATTCTGGAAATGCTAATCACCCAAACCAGTTGATACTTGATAGGTTCGCGCGGAAGAAGTAACTCTCTTCCGAGAATCGAAAGCGAGACAGCAGCTAGTGAGAAAAGCGATTATCGTAATAACCTCTCGGAACGAGAGGGCCTATTTCCGATATTTTTGTTTTGTAAATAGAACGCACTACGAACGTGCGTGCTATATTGGCATTTTAGAAAATCGTGTCAACTTTTTATAGAACTTACGACAAGTTCGGAGATTTTTCAGATTTACTTGTTCTTCGGACGTAAAACCTCTGTTTTGTTGTAGTGGGATTGCCAGCCGCCGCATGGTGTCCTACATTCCACTGCAAAGGTCGATTAGCCCCAGAAACGAGGATAATTCAATTTGCGTACACGATTTCTGAGTGAACCCGAACAGAGTGGATTTCTTGGTAAATTCGACCATTATTCTATTCAAAACAAATTATTATGATACATATAATATCGAACGATTTAAAATTCCGGTTTTTATTGTATGAAGTAAGTTTTTATCTAATTACATACGAGATTATCGTAAATATGTACGTTTCGTAAGTTTTTATAATGATGCTGACGGTGTCTTAATCGATTTAAAACCACCATTTCCGAGAATGGTACGAGATAGTCACATAAAAGTACGGATTCGTGCAATAGCGTTAAGTATAGGCAATACTTAAGCTAAACAATCAATAATACCGGTTTTCGGAGAACAAATTAATGTTTTTACTTAGAACTTACTGCCGGCGCGTACCAGGAAAACCATCTTTAATGTTACAGTCGCACGATCCTAATTAAAGTCTCCAGGAAAGGTTTCATTTCGTAATAAATAGTAGAATATTCCATTACTTTTCTACTTTACCTTTCTCAATTTGATTTACAAAAGTTTAACTTTATGATTTTACGTATTTAAATAACAGTAGTAATTACAGTATTTTCCATGGATCTAACAGCACAATAAAATGAACCTCAACATATTGCAGGCCTAACGTTTGGCAAGGTACAATAGCTGAAACCGTTTCACTCCCAATTGCCAAAATATATGCACTATTTCCTAGAAATACCAGTTTTGGTCCCATGTAACAGTAGAGCCTGCAATGTGCGGGTCAAGAAGATGAATATCAATACCAATTTTAGCTGGAAACCATTATAAAACCACCTGTGCCCACGGATACATTTACACTCTACATTTATTTATATGTTAGCATTGTCCTTGTTTACATTTTACAACTAAGTACACATAGGTAAAAGGCATTTACACATAATATCTCCTAATAGACAAGTTGTTTAAATAGGAATGTCAGTTATCTTCAAAATACGTCACACAAAAGGTTAGTAGCTTTTTCTATAAACTGTTCAAAACCCGGAGTTAAACACAATAGATTTTGAATTGTTATGATTTGATCGATAGAGACTGGGTTTTGAAGGGTTTAAGTATATCACTCACTCCCAATCTTCGTCGCTGGAGGAGCGCTGCGAAGCGGACTCCGGTTCAGGGATGACGGAGGCCAGAGTGTGGAGCACAGAGCCGCCGGAGCGCTCAGCGCCCGAGATTCCACGGCGTCGCATCGACAGCTTCGCGTGGAGGTCTGCCATCAGGTCACCGCTAGGAGGGTTCGATCCCTGGGGGAGAAGGAAAAGTGCAGGTTAATACTGGCCCAGTGAATCATCTATGAAGCCTACTTCCTTTAAACCCCTGTCTCGGACACTAAACGGAGCTGCCATGTTGCCAACGGGCGCTGTATAAACAATCTTCGGTAAATTCTTAAGAAACCGGAAAAATTACTTAATGTATAGCAGGCCTATACCCAGCAGTTGATACAGATGGGCTAAAATGATGATGATTCACTAGATTTGGCTACTAGCTCCTATACTTAGGTCGCGTCATGTAAAAAGAACGCTGGCGGTCAACATGTTTTTAATTCTGTTAAATGATTATCTATATTTTTCAATGTACCTACCAATAACAAATATACGAAACCACGAATGAAAGGAAGTTCAAAAATAAGACAATACGCAAAGTACTTTCATGCGCGAGTGTACCCATGCGCAAACACACCCGCTCCACTTTCTTCCAGCGTTCTTTTAGCGACCTATACTTACTGTAATAGGTCACCACAACCGTACAAAAAATTATTTAGCGTAATCCTTGGAGGCTTCAATTGTATTCGACTTTGAATACAGAAACTGGGGTTAAGCTGTCCATACGCAGATGTATACAGTCCACCGCTGGCTGTGACATACGCATTAGCTCACATATTCTAAAACTATCAGAATTATGACGAGTGTCTCGCGTTCATTAGAATCCATGTTCCTAATTGGAGTCTTCGAGAACCGCGACCACATACAAGAATACATAGTAGGTACTTGTGGTAATTTATAGAGCAATGTCAGCGACGAATCGAAACGCAATACTTCGTAGACCATGAGATATTTATGCACTAAGCAGAATCACAGGTGGATTTGGCCAATGATACCGTTTACCATCGGACGGCGCGGCGGCGACCTGCCAACTAGTCACTAACTGCGAAAGGTAAGAAGTTAAGAACATAATGTATTATTTTTTGCTAATTTTGGTATAAATAGGAAAGCTTAAAATGCAAAACTTATTGACCACATTGTAATTGCTATCAAATTTTAGGATAAATTCATTTGTGTGCGTGACCTAGCAGTAGCGAAACTACTAATAGGCAACTTTTTTAGGTACCACCGCGGAACCGTGGGCAAAGCTACATTCTTATATACAATTATACATTCATACTTTATATACCTAGTCAGGTCATAAGTATTGTCACACAGTAAAAACTTTTCTTTTAGAATGCTGGCCACAAAAAAGTTTATAGAATTCGAATTTCGAATTGTTCATGAAAATAAAAATGTATACTTTTTAGAATTTTACTCATTTTTAAATATGGAGGGGACGCTTAAAGAAGACCGTGTTGCAGTTATTGCGTTGCATCGTTGCGGTTACGCGCCAATTCAAATTTTTGACATACTGAAAAATTTTAATATAACCAAAAGATTCGTTTATCGCACCATCAAACGATACAATGAAGACTCTAGTGTAGATGACACGTCAAGAAGTGGTCGCCCTCGGTCTGTTAGGACTCCAGCAGTGATAAAAGCTGTGAAGGCGCGAATTCAAAGAAATCCCAAACGTAAGCAGAAACTGTTGGCCCTTCAGATGGGGTTAAGCAGAACCACGGTGAAAAGGGTGTTAAATGAAGACTTAGGGCTTCGGGCATATCGAAGAAAAACAAGACATCGTTTGAATGCTCGTCTAATGGACCTGAGACTGAAAAGATGCCGCGCTTTGTTGAAGCGGTACGTGGGAAAAAAATATCGGGAAATTCTTTTTTCGGACGAAAAGTTTTTTACCATAGAAGAGAGCTACAACAAACAAAATGATAAGGTGTACGCACACAGTAGTGAAGAAGCGAGCAACCGTATTCCGCGTGTCCAACGAGGTCATTTTCCATCCTCGCTCATGGTATGGTTGGGAGTTTCTTATTGGGGCTTAACAGAGGTACATTTTTGTGAGAAAGGTGCAAAAACGAATGCAGTTGTGTATCAAAATACAGTCCTGACGAACCTTGTGGAACCTGTTTCTCATACCATGTTCAATAACAGGCACTGGGTATTCCAACAAGATTCGGCGCCAGCTCATAGAGCGAAGAGCACACAAGACTGGCTGGCGGCGCGTGAAATCGACTTCATCCGGCACGAAGACTGGCCCTCTTCCAGTCCAGATTTGAATCCGTTAGATTACAAGATATGGCAACACTTGGAGGAAAAGGCGTGCTCAAAGCCTCATCCAAATTTGGAGTCACTCAAGACATCCTTGATTAAGGCAGCCGCCGATATTGACATGGACCTCGTTCGTGCTGCGATAGACGACTGGCCGCGCAGATTGAAGGCCTGTATTCAAAATCACGGAGGTATGTCTATGTTTTGTTATTTTGGTATATAAATGGTTACATAATGAATAAACTTGTTTCAATTATTTTATATTAAAAATGTGGCAGAATTTATGACCTGACTAGGTATATTTATGTAAATATTGTTAGTAGGTCGCATAACGTGCATAAGTCAACGTCAGGTCCGGGCATACAAACAATGTTATGAAACATAATAAGTATTGTGGAATTAGAAGGATTGTTATCGTAGTTCCATCCTGCTTCCCATTCGGTAGCAAATTAGCAATAGCATGCTAGGCTGTGACGTGCAACACCCAAAATGCAGTGGCGTTTAGGCATGGGCCAAGCGGCTCCTTGCCAAGGCCTCCTAACAGAACAGACCCTACTAAGTATAAGCTTTACCGAGGCTTTACCACACATAATACTTTTATTTCACTATATATCATGGATGTATCCTGGGTTTGCTTTTGTATTCCCAAAAATATGGCAGGATCTCTGCGTTGATCTTGGGAATAGGTACTGAAAGAAAAGGGCCACGCTGATGCGACTTCACCCACGTCTAGATTAGTCCAGGCTACGCCACTGACAGAACGAGATTGCGAAACGAGCTTGACTCCGATTCTAAGCACTTGTAAGCAGTATGTCTCAGCGTTAAATTACGAAAAGTGGAAGGGAAGGGAGGCCATTGCCCAGCAATTGTACCCTATTCCATGGAAACTATATGGTTTTAAGCTGCAAATTAGCCTTGGGTGCAAAACATTCAACATTATGCTGAGCTGAACGCCATTACGGTTCGCAGACACATGAGTCGAATTTTGTGTGTACTGTTTAAACGATTATTCAGAGTTAAGATAGAACTGCCCTATAACATCCTATTCTATTTAAAACCCTGTCCCAGTCTAGGCACTACAGCAATCACGTCCTTCAGCCAACACTTTGCGCTATTTATAACATCTTGAATTATTGACACTAACAGCTAAATAATAAAATAATCACTCCATGGATTACTTATTTAAACAAAATGCTTGATATAAGCCACAGGTCCAACTAAGATGACGATTTTTTTTTTCAGCTAGAATTTCTTACCACGTTGTCAGATTTTAATTATTATTTGTATGTTAGAAAGGAGGAACCTCAAGGGTCACATACATGTCACATATTAATTTGGTCAAGAAGATGTAGTGGTGGGATCCATGATGGGAGAAAATCATCAAGCTCTTCAATTTGCAAAGGTCATCTGCACATTTTATTGATTTTCTATTTTCTGAAGTCAGTTATATTTTTATTAAGTTATTTGTTACATTAACATAACCTATTCTGTCCCATTATTGGTCAAGGGTTTCAAATCCCTCTAATTGCCCCTGTCTTTGTCAGTCAAGTAAAGATCACGTATTATCCTAAAAAATATTGTTGAGTACTTACGATGAATGATTTGTTATCTAGCTATTATCAGTGCTTATAAATGTTATTATAAATAATATTTTCGCAGTAAAGTTTGTCTATCAATTCATACGTAATCAGTACTACAGAGAAAAGGTCAATGACAGATTGATTTACAATTATAATATGGTCTGTAAGCAATATATTGATTATTAATGTTATTGAGAATTGATAGTGAATGAATTATAATGAATGGCGTGAATCATAGCGGGGCATCAGATTTAAATCCTAAAACTTTGATTATTCTTTTCACTTCGCAAAAATGAGTTTTTGAAATTAATTGATACTTTTATTCTCTTTTGGACCAGAAATAATACAAGTCTGCTATATTTTAACGGATTTGAAAACATTATTATTCTGTCTGGTCTCTGTTGCAATTTGTATGGAGCAATTTTCTTGTTTATCCGTTAAAATAAATATTGGATTATATTATACGAATACCCTACATACAACGAAAGAACGAACACGTCATTTGAAATGATGCGACGCTCGAGTGCCCTTATGATCGTTTAATTTCTTCCAAAAATAAAGATTTCGTGTTATCTTTTAACTTTTTTATACTAGACCGCTACAAACAAAAATAACACAATCCTGATATACAAACAGAACCCACTAAACAAAATCCGGGCAAAAGGTCGCGATAAAAGACGTATTACCGAGAATTGAGCTACGATTTTATTCGGCGCTTATTCTGACTAATGGAAAATATATTATCACCTTATCTCGCTCATTACCTTTAAAAGAAACATCTTCGTGGAAACGTTCTTCTTTCTTGTATCATTGTCAACCTTGTACCATTGCGGTGATATTTTACGTGGAAAAAATTCATGAGATGGTCGGAATACATTCTGCGTAAGGACGGCGCGCGGCGCGCTTGCCAAACCAGCTCCTCCACTAATGATAACATCGCATGTGCAGCTTAATCATTGTTGTGACACTTATACTATGTCGCCCGCCAGACTGCTACTGGGGATGTCGAGAAAGCAGTAATGGGCGAGCAATAGCTAGGTTAGTCTGTGGACTATAAAATTCAATATGCCTTCATGTATTCCCTTTAGACGCACATCAATCAAACGGGTAGTCCAAAGAAGAACCAGGAACGATTGAACCAATGATTTGTGAAGTGCAAAACTGACAGGGATTTGTCATCATACTAATTAATTGTTTGAGATTCCTAATTAGAATGATTGAAGTCGTTTTTATAAGTTCATTCTTAAACGGTCTACGTTGTAAAGTTTATTTAATCGAGAGCAGAGAACATAATTCAACAATAATTAGCAACAATGACGTATTTGATTTTTTGTTGATACAAATCCCGAATGTAAATAAAAAACAACCAAAATTATTGATACTTCGACTACAAATCCTCCTACAAGTACAAGGGTAATTCTGAAATAACTCGTACGTATTTAACTATTTATTTTCTGGTAGCCGGCCTGGTTCTTACATATCATGTTTGGTTCGATACGAGCGGACACTATACCCGACAAAAGCCAAGACAACCACAATAGAAACCTAGTTCAATATACAGAGAATTGAATACAAATTCCTATCTCGCTCTCCTATGCTACAAGAGAAACGAACAAAGGCCAATTCGATTAGTCCAGAACCATGTTACATTTCAAACATTTCTATACAATTGGTCACGTATATTTTGAATCTGCATCTGCAAATATGTACAGAACACCGAAAATCTAAATTGTTGGAAATACTGAACTTATGTTTGCATAATAATTTCGCTAACTATTGCAAACATTGTTTGTTTTTCAAGCGTGCTAATGCCAGTGTGCCATTTCTCGCGCCCTCGAGCTGAAGAATAAATATTATATAACAATTTACGTTCGTAGTTTCAGGGAATGGCCGAGGAGGTGGACAGAACAAAAAGTGGCAGCGAGTGTGAACTTAGAACGTTCACAAGAAATGTGGACGTTAGCTGGAATCGGCAACAAAGCCGAATCATGAGAAATACGGATTCTGTTAAACTGTAAGCTGATCGTTTTGTGGCTTCCGATGAATACGCATGCATTTACTTTTTCAATTTAATATAGCACCGGCTTGCATCATACACCTGCGGTCTTAACACATTATGGCATTGATTGATTGAGCGAAGCGAGATCTCCAAATCAACTTGGGCAAATCGGCGTTGTATGTATGTATGTTTGTTTGTCCAAGGATAACTTTCGAAGCATTTATCCGATCATCGTGAAATTTGGTATATAGGTAGGTAATGATGGCACAATTTTGGTGTGACTCAATGAGCTAAAAATTTTGGGGGGGTTGTTGAGATATTGGGGTTCAAGAGGGATAAAAACAATTAAAATGAGACTATTAGGTCCAGTGAGACGTCAAATGAAAGGTTAGTATATTTCGACCCCGTTTTTACTTGTAGTAAAGTTTTTGTAATTATTGAGTTATTAGCCGTAATAAAAACTAAACTGACAAAATTCACAGGGTACACCAGTTACCCCACAGTGCTGTAATTTGGTATGCGTTTAGCTTATGTATCACAAACATAGGCAAAAGTCTGAAAACAAGAATAACAGCAATTTGTACCCCAAAAAAAATAACCAAATTACATGAACTCCCGTTACCTGTAATTTGAATGAAACTGTAGGTCAAGTTAGTTGGTATTTATTTCGTGGCACTATTTTGATAGTCCAAGATTACGAATAAAATTTTTATTGCTTTTATGGTACACTCGCGAGATCTCAGTTCGGGGCGAACCACTAGTATTCAAATCATAAGAAACATGATTAAAAAAAATATAAATATGTAGGTAGGTAATACCTAAAATTACGCAGGTAAGTGATGTTTATCAAGCGTGGAGCAATCTTTAGTTTTTGAACTTAACAATAAACTTATTAATAACACATTTTCAGTGTAAATTACATGAACAAAACTATCAAAGGACCTACTGATCTACGACGACAAATGCAATGAAATCTAGGAACATCGTTTTGTGCCAACGCAAAAAATGAGAGCCACTTAAAATTTCCAGACTCAGGTTAGCTGGAATCGTCGACGATTGTATCATTTCAATTGCTCTCAACTTCACAAGTTTAAAATTCTAAAAATACCTTATCATCTTGAAGATGTTACAAACGATAAATTATGGAAAAAAGCAGTTATTTCCGACAATTGCCGTATAATTATTGTGCGTGGGCACACGTCCTACGCTACGCATCATTATCGCTCGATTTGTTTTTGATTCTAAAACGTGGTATTACTTAAGTGTCTTCTAGATTTTCTAGAATCTATATTTACGTGGACACACAACATCGATGACAAAATTTCAAGAAATGAGGAAAATTTGTAGGCAATGTGAATGCGTAGCGTTCCACGTGGATGACAATAGGAACTGATACCATTATCATGGCGTTATCACGGACTATTATAATGGCAGTTCTCAGAAGTGAACCGAGCTAGCATACAATTATCGCCGCTTCACAGAAGCGTCCGACTGTTTCTGCTCGTAATTATACGGTTGTACTTCGAGATTTTCAAAGAAGGTTGTTTCATTCGGATAAAAACTATTTTCGAGCAAACGACCCGTACGATTAGCGTTCCCTGAGTCGGGTAAAGGTAGGTATGAGTATACTTAATCTTACACTTACAAAGTTCTTGATAACGATTTGTGAAAAGATATGTTAAATAATAGCAATTTCAACTTCAACAACTTCAGTAATGAAGATCAAATTAATTTTAGTCTAGACCTTATCTTAATCATGCTAAAAACGAGTTCACGGCTCCGTATAATGTTGGGTTAATTAATTATTTTTCCTAGAATTCAATAATCGTGCGTGTTATCAACATAATCGTATTCGCATGTCATACATATTTCAAAACTTAAAGATTTCTTCGTTTTCAGCTGAGTCAGGGACCTTTTTATTACTTAAAATATTACGCGAACTGTTCTACAACCGATGTCAGATTTGAGAGCAGCATCTTTTAAAACAATACAGTAATACAGTTACGGTACAGAATAACTAGTGGTTCACCCCGAACTGAGATCTCGCGAGTCTCCCATAAAATAAAAAAATATTATTTATAATCTTCGACTGTAAAAATAGTGCCACGAAATTAATAACCATATAATTTAACCTACAGTTTCATTCAAATTACAGGTAACGGGAGTTCATGTTATTTGGCTATACTTTTTTGGGGTAGAAATTGCAGTTATTCTGGATTTCAGACTTTCGCCTATATTTGTGTTACTAAAGCTACACGCATACCAAATTTCAGCACTGTGAGGTTACTGGTGTACCCTGTAAATTTTGACAAAGTTTAGTTTATATTATGGCTAATAACTTAAAAACTACAAAGTTTAAACTAAAAATAAAAACGGGATCGAAATGTACTTACAAAGACCTATTATTAGACTTGCCACTTGACCCATTTTTTTTTGTACCCCTCTTGAATCCCAATGTCTCAACAACCTCCCCACATTTTTTAGCTCATTGAGTCACACCAGAATTGTGCCATCACTACCTACATATATAGCAAATTTCACGATGATCTAATAAACGCTTCGAAAGTTATCCTCGAACAAACATACATACATACAACGGCGATTTGCCCAAGCTGATTTGTAGATCTCGCTTCGCTCGATCAATTATTCTGTAACTATGAATAGTACTACGAAATATGATTATCTAACCCTCTTAAGAACATATTTTATTAAATCTCTTTCTCTTATTTCAGAAATGTAATAAAACTCCTGAAAAACGAACTAATTTCCTAGGTATCTAACTTACCTCGATAGCTAGACCCTCGCTACGCCCGGCTAACTATAAAATGCTAATTGCATCAATACGGCAGACTTATTGACAGAATCTTCGTCGAATTGCGACTTGTTGAGAATCGTGTAAGTAATGTTAAGTGCTACAGTTCTTTTTTTACTGCATGCACATCTTCTTATGTCCATATTCTTATTGACAGACATAGATCGAGAATGATGGAAAGTTTTATTTTTATTCAATGAAATAGAATCCTAGACATTGGACTAACAGGATGGACAAGTTGACAGATTCTCTACGGCTGAGTAAGAGCCTCCTGTGTAATTCATGAGCAATAAGGAGATCAGATAGAGGGTTCCCAGTTCTCAACAATACGCAGTGTCCGTCGAGATGTGACACAACTCGGATGATAAATAGGCTTTTACATAATGTATGCGCTTGATTTATTTGTGCAAAGATTTAAGCATCATCTTATATCAATGATTGTTCTGATATAAACTATTCCCATACTACAAGTTTTTATTTATCTTGCCTTGTATGTTTGTTATATCCGATGAGTTTGACGCAAATCCACTTATAGTATCAAGTTGAAATGTTGCGTGCCATGCCAGCCAACTTCAAATAATAATTTTAGTCTAATTTTGATCAGCTTACAATACGATTTATCACTTCATAATAGCTTGATTCGAAATAGATATTGGTGATAAACCTGAAAAGATGGCCAATGGTGATAGAACTACTAATCAAAAAATTCTGTACACTTCACAAGATGAATAAATAAATATTGCTGGACGTTTCACACAGCACTATCTAGCCGCAAATTAAGCAGAGCTTGTACTATGGGAACCAGATAACTGATGGAATACTTACATACTTTTTTTTTATTTGTAAATACATACTTATAATATACAGTGTGGCCCTGGATAAAGTGCAACCCCGAAAGGGGGTGAAACTAGATCAAAAATTATCGACAAAAAAATAGAAAAAAAAATTAAAAAAAAATTCGTATATACTTTATTGATGTATTAAAATTTTTATTACTCACTAATGACTCTATTTAATAAAAAAATGATTTCTTCCAAAGTAGTAGGTATATTTTGTTAAAATAAAAACCATAATCATGTCAGATATGTGACGATGACGATAAAATAACAAATAACTCACAAACGAGTGGCTATCGTGACTTAAAGTTTAATTTTTGTATTAAAATTACATTTTTTAGGCTGTTTTTTTCCAATAAACTCCAAAAATCTTAAAATTAAGCCTATAATACTAGAAATTTTTATGACTTTTTATTATTGTCTATCATAATAGCTTTTAAATAAAATAAAAACCTACGTTCTAACATAAAAAATGTGCTGGCTAGGAGCATTTAAAGTTGACCACTGACGGTCAGTGGTCAACTTTAAATGCTTATTAATTTCCAATAAACTCCAAAAATCTTAAAATTAAGCCTATAATACTAGAAATTTTTATGACTTTTTATTATTGTCTATCATAATAGCTTTTAAATGAAATAAAAACCTACGTTCTAACATAAAAAATGTGCTGGCTAGGAGCATTTAAAGTTGACCACTGACCGTCAGTGGTCATTCAATTTCTAGTATTATAGGCTTTATTTTATTTTTATGACTTTTTATTATTGTCTATCATAATAGCTTTTAAATAAAATAAAAACCTACGTTCTAACATAAAAAATGTGCTGGCTAGGAGCATTTAAAGTTGACCACTGACCGGTCAGTGGTCAACTTTAAATGCTCCTAGCGTCAGTGGTCAACTTTAAATGCTCCTAGCCAGCACATTTTTTATGTTAGAACGTAGGTTTTTATTTCATTTAAAAGCTATTATGATAGACAATAATAAAAAGTCATAAAAATAAAATAAAGCCTATAATACTAGAAATTGAATGACCACTGACGGTCAGTGGTCAACTTTAAATGCTCCTAGCCAGCACATTTTTTATGTTAGAACGTAGGTTTTTATTTTATTTAAAAGCTATTATGATAGACAATAATAAAAAGTCATAAAAATTTCTAGTATTATAGGCTTAATTTTAAGATTTTTGGAGTTTATTGGAAAAAAACAGCCTAAAAAATGTAATTTTAATACAAAAATTAAACTTTAAGTCACGATAGCCACTCGTTTGTGAGTTATTTGTTATTTTATCGTCATCGTCACATATCTGACATGATTATGGTTTTTATTTTAACAAAATAGACCTACTACTTTGGAAGAAATCATTTTTTTATTAAATAGAGTCATTAGTGAGTAATAAAAATTTTAATACATCAATAAAGTATATACGAATTTTTTTTTAATTTTTTTTTCTATTTTTTTGTCGATAATTTTTGATCTAGTTTCACCCCCTTTCGGGGTTGCACTTTATCCAGGGCCACACTGTATAGAAAAATATCCAGACCCGAAACAAATATCTGTAGATCATTCAAACATTTGTTCCGGGGCGGGAATCGAACCCGCAACCTCCTGCGTCACAGCCGGCTATTTGCCGATGGCTTCTATTATAATCTTTAAGTGTTATTCTTTGATAATAACTGCAATATTGTTACGCCGCGGCTGTTAAACAATGAGTAATAATCGAAATTTCTCGAACGCTTTTGTCTTAGGTACCTGCTGTGTTATTGTCTACGGTTTCGCAGAATGGGGAGTGGTCATTCTGTCGAAACACCGACCCTTGTCTGGAACGATCGAGATCGTTCTAGTGTTGTGAATTGTGCACGATATAAATAGGCCGGAGAGATGGCCGGACAGTCAGTCTCAGCGAGGCCCTGGAGGACTGACGTGGAGAAGGGTCTCGCGTGAACAGTAGTTGCTCGCGAGTCAGTCTGGATTTTGCTATACGTGCGAACATTTCGGTGACTTTAAGTGGTGCAACAGCGGTGTGAATTAGTGTGTTGTGATTACGTGTGATGAAGTTCGTGTATTCATCGTTTAATCTTGAATAAAAGTGTTAGTTTGGTAAGACTGATTCCCATTATTTTATCCCGAACCCTCAGCTCGTAACAATATTATAATACTCGCCAGCACAGACGAATACTCAGTATAAGGGAAACTTACATTTCTTCTTTTTTACAAAAAATAATCAGATATCTATCTATTTTTAAAATAATAATCTCAAACAATGTGTCAAAATTGTCAATACATTGTGTAGCTGCATATTTCTATGAATAAAGACAGGAAAAGTATTGCTGGTGATTGTTACAACTATGGTGTATTGTCTTGGTGGGAAAACTGAAGAGTTATAAACTGGATGATGCATTGAAATGCGTTTAGAAAAATGTCATACCGCCTGCGTGGCGTGGCGTTATGTCGCGTACGCCACGCAGGCGGTCTGACATCTTCGAGCGATTTAATTCATTACAACGTTCACGTCACGCACACGCATTTGGTTAGCTTTAAATCACCATTTGGATACATTAGCATAATGCTTGAAACGCTTACTTTTGTAGACGTGGCGTCTGCTGCCGAGCGCAGTTTAGCGCGGCCAGCGCCGCCCGCGTTCCGGATAGCCTCCATCAGGTTCGAGTGAGCGTCGCCGACGGAAGCCCTTGCTGGCTGGGCTTTCTCTTGCCTGTTGGACAAACAACATTACTCGTCAGTCCCAACCTACTAATTTCAGGTGACAAGTTGTCTGTTAGTACTTCAATAATCACAATTGGCTCGTTTATTTACGTAGATCAAACTCTCGACATGTGATACTTTTCATTTCGAAGTTCAGTACAAGTACCCTCGAGAGAATAACAGCGTTATCTCATATACAACAAAGAAGAAAATAATAACCTTTGGTTAAGTTTTTTTTAATCACTGCTTTTCTAGGCTAATCAAATATCTCCCCAATTTGCTGGGCCCAGTGGTGGTCGAATAAACTTAATTTGTATTTGACAATTTCAATATATATTTAAGTCATCGTATCATGGAGCATATTTACCATACTGGTAAGTAAAGTACACCCCAAAAAAAGACAATAATAATCAACGTAATACCAGACGGCATAGGATAGAGTAGGCATCTAATAGGTTATCATACAAAAATAGTATTGCTCTCGGGAAAAACAAAAATTGTTAGCCGGATGATTATTCTTGCTTAATCCCGCTCGTAGAAAAATGTTGCTTTATCAACCAATCACTTATAGCTGTTGCCCACGACTTCGTACGCATTACACTACTAAATGTGTAGGTAACCTAGAAATAAAGCTAAACCCGCTGTTCCAAGTTGACTTAACACCCCATTTTTATCCCATGGGACCTGATTTATGGGATATAAAGTGGCTTATATGTTAATCCAGGTTATAATCTACATACATACTAAATTTCATCGAAATCGGTTAAGTCGTTACGACGTGATTGAATAACAAACAAACATCCAAACATTCGCATTTATAATATTAGTGTGATTACTATATATTTCATGATCATTCCGTTGTGGATCCTAAAAAGAGTTTATGGCTGTCAGTAAACGGACTTATCTCTTCAAAGACACATCTTTAATGCAGAGAAACAGTGATCTCAATTATCTAAGAGGCATGACCTGATTATCATTATGTTTCTCAGAAATACGATTAAAGAACCTTACTTTAGGAATTTGCCTTGACCTTTGTGAACAAAACAACTTCTAGATTTTTTATACTAGTTTCAGCTCGACGGCAAATGTGGCAATTTATTTTGCTGTGCTAAGGGGAACTTATCCATTATTTATTGTATAACATTGGACCGTGGCAGATGAATAGACAGACATAGATTGGCAGTGAGAAGATGTCTTGCAGGTTCGATGCCCGTATCGGGACACAATCAGTTCAGTTTGCTGGCTATTTTTTACGAGTCTGTGTCTGTCGGAGCATCCTTTTATTGTGAGCATTGTTATTATATTATGCGCCGCCATCAGGAGGATCATTACTCTGACATCCTTAGAGGGGAGTGAAGCTGCAGGAGGCAACCATCCCACGGAGCCGCAGAAGGGACAGCATTCTTTTTAAAGATATTTATAAAAAGAATCGTTAAAGTTTTTCAATAGAAATGTACTAAAATTATCATCGGAGATCGAATAACATAATTTATTCAGAGTAGCGAGAACTCGCTGCGTCATTACCATTACTTATATTCATATTTGGAAAATAAATTTATTAACAGTAATTTCCCGAAAACAAGTATTAGTTGATGTCGTTTAAGTACTTACATTGATTTATTAGTAATAAAAAATATTCGTGCTGTTAACTACTTACATTTTATTTAGACTTTGAAAACAACTAATGTAAAGCGCGCGGTGGGCGACTGAGACGCAAGAGATTACGGCTTCAATTTCCGGTACGGGAAGATATATGTTTGCATGATTTAACTTTTGCATGATTTGTTAATATTTGTCATCGTAGGAATCCAGCTTGTCCCGTCATCATCATTATATTATTGATCGAGCGAAGCGAGATCTCCAAATCAAATTGGACAAATCGGCGTTGTATTTATGTATGTATGTTTGTTTCTCCGAGGATAACTTTCGAAACGTTTATCCAATCATCGTGAAATTTGGTATATACATAGGTAGGTAGTAATGGCACAATTTTGGTGTGACTCAATGAGCTAAAAATGTTGGGGGGTTGTTGAGATATTGGGGTTCAAGAGAGGTAAAAAAACCAAAATGGGACTATCCGGTTAAGTGGCACGTCTAATAAAAGGTATTTGTGAGTAAATTTCGACCCCGTTTTTATTTTTATTTTAACCTTTGTAGTTTTTAAGTTATTAGCCATGATAAAAACTGAACTTTGACAAAATTCTCAGGGTACACCAGTGACCCCACAGTGCTGTAATTTGGTATGCGTGTAGCTTATGTATCACAAATATAGGCAAAAGTCTGAAAACAAGAATAACAGCAATTTGTACCCCAAAAAAAAGTAACCAACCTTACATGAACTCCCGTTACCTGTAATTTGAATGAAACTGTAGGTCAAGTTAGTTGGTTATTTATTTCGTGGCACTATTTTGATAGTCAAAGATTACAAATAATATTTTTTTGTTTTAATCGGAGACTCGCGAGATCTCAGTTCGGGGCGAACCACTAGTCATATTTATTTCAAACAACTTCTAGTTCGATCAAGTCTGATGTCAGATGTTTCCAGATTTAATTTAAGCATTGATTAGATCTCTTCGAAGATGTATTTAAGATGATAATGAAGAGACAGCTGAAACAATTTTATACCAAAAAAAAAATCCCGATAACTACAAAAAAACTAAGTAACAACGATGTCAGTTAAAATAGTAAATAGTGACTTCACACAGAAAGTTCGCGGAACGCCTTAGCTAGGACAGAGACCTATTATATTGTTTCATGACTCGCTCTAAATGAGTTCCGACCTTTGAGCGCAGAATGTAGGTACTACTTGCTTTCAGCTGTATCGATCCGTCCCTCCGTGCTGCCAATTACTAAGTTCTACGTCTAGACTCCACTATGCTGTAATTTATGTGCTAGGGTAATGAAAATAGTTCATGCAAAAGAACTTTTTATTCTGTACGTATCTATTCTACGCAGTTTCTCCTTATTTATTGGCTTACGGCTTCGCGTATTGCAATAAAGTATAGAGATAGTCTAAACTAAAATAGTGCGTCCCTCCACCGCGCCTTACCAACGAAGTTTTAAAATTATCTTACATTGTAATGAATCAGAATTTGGTTATGACATAATGAAAAGTGGAGTTTGCGATTTTGGACTGAAAGATTTCCTTAGTATATGTTACTCCAGGTTATAAACTACATTATAATCATGACAATTCAGTATTTTTACAGTATGATGGAATCCATCCAAACTCCACCAAACATCCATCCAAAGTTTTACATAAAAATATTAGTGTGATAAAAACACTGCCCCATTAGGTTTAAGAACCTACATCGTACCTACCTACAGTGCATCGTAGACCACATTTCTAAGATGCGTTATCTACGAGGCAATTCTCTGTCATAGGCGATGGTTACCACTTAGCATCTGGTGGGCCATAAGCTTGTTCAATCTCCATGTAGCATAAAATAAACATCAAATAGTAAAACATTAAAGTGGACGATTTAATAGAGCAGCCTACCTTTGACTTTTTTCAGTTTTACTCAACGAGTTTCAAAATAAAAACATACAATTTGGCATAACCTTTCATGAACAAATCAAAGAGAAGCCCTAGCAGTAAAAACTCTTAAAATTTCGCTTTGAAGTAAAAAGTAACAGCGCCATTGTTATACTGTTTCATAAGTCGATACAAGACGTCCTCTTGAGTCTATACCAATTTCCACTTCAATTATTATAATTAATTTTATTTTGGTGTTATTATTAATATGACTTTGTAGACTTTGTAGATATTGCATGCCTTGGAAGGCAGAAATGTATTGACACTACTGACATCTTTGTAACATGACATATATTTCAAGCAATAAATACATTTGATTTTATTTTATTTGAAATGAATTTGAGTACATACGACGCAAGATTCGTAATAAGTACATACAAGAAAGCTTTAGGGTCGCCCCAATTACCGATTCTTCTTCTTTTTAGCGTGTCAATAGCTCTACTTATATTGTGATAGATAGGTACAAACTCACAGAGACACGCCTTAGATGGTACGGACATGTAAAAAGACGCAATAAAGACCATGTGGTTTAAATTGCGCTCAATTTGCGAGAGAAGAGGAGAGGGAGAGGACGCCCGCCATCCACCTGGTGGTCCAGTATAAAAAGATACCCAACAACCCAAAATAGACTGTCTTGGTGCAAGAAAGTGAGGAGACCCGACCCCAAATAATGGGAACAGGGGTGGGCAAAGTAGACCAATTGTCACTTCAGTTGCCGCCTAAACAAAGTCAGACGTACCTGGGCGTTTCTCTCCTATCGCACACCTGGCAACGTCCCAAGCCGAGGTTCATACCTGAGTGGTGTCCTTGCGCTAGTTGCCTCATACATATAAAAACTTACTGAGCTGAGCGCGCTCTGTGCTCGCCAATTGTTCGGTTAAGCTGCATCTGAGGCCAGCGAGTTACGGACATATGGATGAAGCCCACACACATCAACGATTTCTTTGCGCAATCCTTGAAATTTGGACAAATTCTTTATACAGAAGCTTTCGCAAGCTTTGCAAGGGATGTGTTGAGCAAAAAAGTCCTTCAGATATTTTTTTAAACCAATTGATAAATGAAAAAGTGTCGTTTGACAGCAAGATCACTTATCGTGAGAAAAGTAATCGCCCCTCCTCTTCCTGATTAGTAAAGTAGGGGGTAACGTAATAATAACCCACCCAGGTTATACATAAAACGCATGACTCGAGCCAGTCAGTCATCTCGTATCGAGCATAGAAAATATATATAAATTGCATAAAAAGTTGCTATTCATTAAATAAAATTGTTAGTCCACATTTGGTTTGATCGCGTTTAATTAACAGACAAATGGGCTGTTAAGAGTTGGTATGGGGTCGTTTGACACCCGGTCTATAAGCCCAGTATGTTATCGGCGTTTTATGTTTATTGACGAGCAATTACGATGCTCTTTGTTCAAAGAACAGCAATCATTATTGCTAATGAGTTAAGGGTGATAATTTCGTGTAGGGCACGAGAAGTTGTCGTTCCAAATGCGTCGATCCAGTTCGGCACGATGGGCTCTTTCGCAAAAAAAAACTGACATGTTTATGTTTCTCTGTAACTCCTAAAACCACGGGTTGGGGACTTTGCCAAAGCATGGGGAGCAAATATTAAGACAGAACTAAAAGCTTTAAGCTAACTTTTTATTTCGAGCGTCGAAAGATAAACCCCCATACACAAAAACACACACACACATACATGCATGTAGATCCCTTTGATCAGTTTGAATGAAATGTTTAGTATTTAATGCTTAGTTTTGTATCATTCTTTTATCAATTACATGGTTGGATTGGAACCTTGGAACTCATTGCTATAAAAGAGGAGGGCGTTGATGTCTGTAACACAGTTTTCATACATGGCATACAGGCATCGTCGTTTCAACCTGTACACATGATTTTGTTGTTCCAAATCCAATGTATGTTTGTCCGAGGATAACTTTCGAAGCGTTTATCCGATCATCATGAAATTTGATACATAGGTAGGTAGTGATGGCACAATTTTGGTGTGACTAAATGAGCTAAAATCTGGGGGGGTTGTTGAGATATTGGGGTTCAAGGGGGGTAAAAATAAACAAAATGGAACTATCCGGTCAAGTGGCACGTCTAATAAAAGGTCTTTGTGAGTACATTTCGACCCCGTTTTTATTTTTAGTTTAAATTTTGTAGTTTTTATGTTAATCTGTAATAAAATCTGAACTTTAATAAAATTCACAGGGTACACCAGTGACCCCACAGTGCTGAAATTTGGTATGCGTGTAACTTAGTGACACAAATATAGGGAGTCTGAAATTCAGAATAACTGCAATTTCTAACCCAAAAAAGTATAACCAACTAACATTAAAAGTACGTTATCAAAGCATTTTAGCTACAGTCAATAGTAGTTTGCGCAATTAGCATCTAAGGCGGCATCTGTCCTAATAGAACGCGATTTCACGATCATCGCGAGTTCGTACGAACGAAGTTCAGCAAACATGTCGATTTGGTATCCTAATTGATTATTGACAGTCGCGCGATCACATCGCGCAACTAAAATGTTTGTTTTACTATTCGCGAGAATGCGCGAACTAACATACTGATGCCGAACGTGTCCTCCTAACTGACAGTTGCACGACAGTCGCGCGAACTCTATTGAGCGCGTTCTATTAGAATAGAACATCCGATTCTTGTCATCGCGCAAACGTGCGATGATCGCATTACTTATTCGCACGATCGCAATCTATTAGGTAGGACAGGACATCGCCTGACAAACAGGGCCAAAGTTCTAGCATTGCTCTCACTGTGTCTGCCTATTTGTTGTAATTTGGGACCACGAAATAGGGATTCACATAAAACTGCTTTGTAAGGTATAGGCTAACCTAAGGTACGAATACTAGGAATTGTCTCGCACTTGCTCGAATATGTAATTAATTATTCACAATAACGGGATTGCTAGGTAAACTCACTTATTTAAATAAACTAATAGCGTTGAAAAGGCTCTAAAGGAAATTTCTTGAAAGCCCTCAAGGAAAGATAACATCGCGATGCTATCTCGGAATAACTTTAATGTAATTACTGGCTTGAGCTAGATGAAAGATGCTAGAGTTTTGAGAATCACTAAGGAAACAGATTGCACGCTTTGAGATAAGCCTACACCGAGGTCATTACGACCCTAAATAAATCTTTTAAAATCTAGTTTTGATATTTAAACTTTTTAAACAAAATAAGGTAACATAAATCCTACTAGTATGTTTATGTACGTATCGACGAAGATACAGCTACGGAACCCTTCACCGTGCGTGGTCTGACACGCACTTAACCAACTATTTAGGTAGTCTTTCTATCTAGCGAGGAACCATAATTAAATTAGCTAAGCGAGTCTCGTACCACGCACAGTCAGAAGTTCCGTAGCTGTGTCTTAGTCAATATAAAGTTAATTTTGCAGTCGATTTTGGAGATTTTGTATGAACATTAGGGACGTAAATCACATTTACGCATCAGTTATCGAGCTAACAATTGCCAACTTTCAGCGCATAAGTGATGAAAAATAATTAAACAATAATTACTATAAAGTCCATTTTTAAATTTTCATTTTAATCGTCGCGGATAGTTGACCACCTGGATATTTTTGGACCATTAAGTAGACCTTATACCTCAAAAGCTTGGCCACCTTTACACTATAAGATGTTGGTTCAGGATTTTAAACTCGTCAAACTTTGTCGGAGGTCTTCAAGCGACTTCAAAATTCCCAACACCATGGTTGACCTCATATAAAATTACTTTTACCGCTAGGTATATGTATACTAATTAAAACGGTTACGTAACCTTTGTTAGAGGGATTAGGATCATTCATAAGGCTACGCCTTCGCAAGAGCGGAGCGTGTTTGTGGCATTCATAGCCTGAGCGAAAGTTGTGAAAAACGGGGAGCCACTATTTTCGTGACGCATAGAGATCTCTGTGATACGGTGGCGACTTGCCAACTGAGACACAAGAGATTACCGTTTTAATTTGATTATGCATGATCAAGATTGAGTTAGATTAAGAAAACATTATTAAATCATAATAATAATCCAAGAAAAACGGGAAGAGCAAGGCTAAGAATAATCTACACGAGGCAGATAAAGGAGAAGATCGCTGGTGACGTTTAAGAGGTAATCGAGACAAATAGAGGGATTACATCAGTTTCACTGACAAGAACGAAGCTTTTAAATACGAGGAGAAGTTCTTAATAGATCATCTAAAATAAGCAACGTTTTTCGTAGTCACTACTTCGATTGTTAGAGGCATTTTAAAGTAAGCGCTTTCGTATTTCGGTCACCAATTCAAGGAGTGATTTAACGTCGATTAACCTAGCTAATCAATTAAAGCTACACTACAGACTGTCCTTACCCCAAAAAGGTATACTTGGTCTAAGAGCCGGTGAAGATCGACCTTCACCGATCTGATAACCAGATGAGACATATTTTTAATCAAATTTAATTTATAAACAAATATGCCTATAATTACTTGCCTATCTAAAAGTGCTTATGGCTATTTTTTTTTCATCACTTTCATTCTTTTGATCACCAAATGAATTTTATTTCACTGTTAGTTTTTAACACACAGAATATGCCTCAGTAGCTTGCCTACTAAAAGATATACAGCGACAACGATCGTGTCGAACCCTACACTGACCGCTGCCCTATAAAACCTAATAAACTGCGTTATGTCTTTTGTATTGTTTAAGAAAGAGGTTAGACGATAAAATATACAGACAAGCTAATAATGTTTTAGTTTTTATTTTGCGTAGACCTACATTAGAATAGATTTGTCTCGATTATATCCGCGAATGAATGAATGAATAAAAACAGTTTATATAAAACTAGTGGTTCGCCCCGAACTGAGATTTCGCGAGTCTCCCATAAAAACAAAAATATATTATTCGTAATCTTTGACTATCAAAATAGTGCCACGAAATGTCTAACCAACTAACTTGATCTACAGTTTCATTCAAATTACAGGTAACGGGAGTTCATGTTATTTGGCTATACTTTTTTGGGGTAGAAATTGCAGTTATTCTGGATTTCAGACTTTTGCCTATATTTGTGTCACTAAAGCTACACGCACACCAAATTTCAGCACTATGGGGTGTACCCTGTGAATTTTGTCAAAGTTCAGTTTATATTATGGCTAATAACTTAAAAATTACAAAGTTAAAACTAAAAATAAAAACGGGGTCCAAATTTACTCACAAATACCTTTTATTAGACGTGCCATTTGATCAGATAGTCCCATTTTGGTTATTTTTTACCCCTCTTGAACCCCAATATCTCAAACACCCACCAACATTTTTAGTTCAATAAGTCACACCAAAATTGTGCCATCACTACCTACCTATGTACCAAAATTCACGATGATCGGATAAACACCTCTAAAGTTCAGCCATCCTCGGACAAACAAACAAACATACATACTACATACAACGCCGATTTGCCAAAGTTGATTTGAAGATCTCGTTTCGCTCGATCAATAAATATGTCAAAAAAATAGGCCAAATAATAAAAAGGCACAAGGCAAATAATAAAATAAGCGGTCATATAGCTTATGAAGCGATAATACGAGACCGCGGCCTTACTCGCAGTTCTGGTAAATAATTGCACGATAACACGCGATACGTGTTCGCGGACCGCGACCGCGCAAAAACACTTGTTTTCGATATTTTGTAGTAATAGCTGATCATTTAGCGGATTCCACATTTACTAACATATTATTTATGTATGTTCGTACGTTTCGCGATTCATTTAACGAATAAAAGTTATTTTGCACAATAATTAAAATCTTTATAATTGTATGTATGTTATGTACCAATTCCACCAAATATAGCTAAGAACCCAATCTTATTCAGAAGGGTCCAAACAGTGGCACACAAAAAAAATAATGATCGGACACCAAGTAAGATGTATAAAAAATCGGAAATGTACCTATGTGTCCGAATCTTTTGAGTTTTAATGATTTTTTATTGGGAATTTCCATCGGCACTGTTTTATTTTGTGCGAAACTGTTTAAACCAACTTGTAAGTATAACTTAGAAGCTTGGAAAGCTAAACATCTGTCTCAGGGAGGCACCATAGGACGGAACAGGAATGTCACCACAGGTATTTTATAAGGAGCTGGACAGCTGGATTAGATTATGCCCTAAATTTTTTTATTTTATTTAACGGTTTGATAGGCCTAAAAACGATGGAGCGATGACTTAGACGTCTTCCAAAGAGACTGGCGGGATATAGCTCTAGACCGTGATAAGTGGAAGAAAGAGGGGGAGGCCTTTGCCCAGCAGTGGGACAGTACGGGCTAGTACAAAAAAAAAACTTTGATATACATACAGAAATAACACCAAATATACAAATGTATATTCTTTCTGTTGATAAATGTGTTTATTAGCAGTATTTTTCAAACTTTCGCGAACACTACACATAACTACTAATCACATCACAGTATCACACTAATATTATAAAGGTGAAAGTTCGGATGTTTGTTTATTTGTTACTCAATCACGTCGTAACGGCTGAACCGATTTCGATGAAATTTGGCACATATACGTAGAATAACCTGGATTACCACATACCTTTTATCCCGTAAATCGGTTCCCACGGGATAAAAATGGGGTGTCAAGTCAAGTTGTAACAGCGAGTTTAGCTATATTTCTAGGTTACTTAGTTACCTACACATTTAGGAGTGTACCGCGTACGAAGTCGCGGGCAACATCTAGTATAATAATAAATCTGCCCGCGACCACAACTGTTGCATGCAATACAATGGAAACGTCGCGTCGTGATAATAAATAGAAAGGTAAATGTACCCGTTTCATATTAGTAGGTAATTATGTTTTTTTTTACAAAATAAAAGAATCTAAACTCGTGGAAATGTAATAGATCGGATTTGACAGGTGTCTCTAACTACCAACGAACAACATTGAAATATCGTCTTGTCAAAATATCGATCCAGGATTAACTAGTGTTTCAGCGTGTTATTGTACATACTACTCTACAGAGTGTGTAGAGGGCACAGGCTTGTTCCACCTCCAGGTGGTATAAAAAAAATAGAAAATCACCCACATAATTTGGAAGTTGTAATATTATAGTGAATATGACAGGAATCATCGATGCGGGGTACAAGGCTGCAAGACTCAAATGGGACTGGGCGGGTCATGTCACTCGAATGCACCCTGAAAAGTGAACTATCTCCACCGACTGGCAACGTACAGGACGACGGCAACGAGGCAGACCACGAAAACGTTGGCGCGACGATCTGGATGGGTCCCACTCTGACTGGCAGGAAATGGGGGAGATCTTTGCCCAGCAGTGGGACAGTATAGGTTATTAAAAAAATATATATATTATAGTAACGTCAGTCAACACATAATATCAAAATTTGAATTATGTACCCTTCGTGTTCAGCTGTACTGTACATACCGCTGCGTACTAAAGTGAGCACGGCCCGATTTTTAACCGACTTCAAAAAAAGGAGGAGGTTTTCTTTTTTACCCGAAGACGCCTGGACCGATTTTAGAAATTATCTTTTTGTTTAAAAGGGTATAACTTCCCAGGTGGTCCCATTGGCACCAAGTCAGGATCTGATGATGGGATCCCAAAAAAAGGGGGCAAGCCTAAATGTTATAGGGACGCAATTCGGTTTTATGAAATTTTATCAAAATCGGCTCAGTAGTTTGGTTAAGCCGGTTATATTTTCGTTAAAAAATTACTTGTATTAAATGGTCACAAGGTCATTAGTACAGTTGAAAAAAGTTGTATATCTTTTATGCTATACTTTTTATTTATATATTTTGTCACACCACAATTTGATCGATGAACGCTCGATACCTAACGAACATCGATCAAATTCTGGTAGGTCGAAAGACGGTCAAATTAAGGTTACAGAATTTTTTTGGCCGAACTAAACGCAATTAGCATTCTGATGTTAATGTGATTGCTCTATTGGTTTAAACTTTGGATATACTATTAATGAATTAGCATCGAAGCTTTATTTTTTTTTATTGTAAAAGAATGTTGTATTCGTGATTTTTCAAAACAAAGAAATCATCTCTCCTAAGATAGAATAATGTTAACAAAATAAAAATTTACCAATTAACCCTATTTGTCATTTTGACTCCCACGTTTTTAGAACTCTATGGCAATCAAAATGAAAGTATTTTTGAATGTTTTACTTGCGATAGAGATGGGTAAGTATTATTTACAATTATTTATATTTTCAGATCAATAGTTTTAGTAGTTGCTGAAATAATCAGCTGTGAGAGACGGACAAACTAGCACCTACAGGGACCCGTTTTTATTTCGTTCCGTAAAAAAATCTACAAAGTCCGGCCACAGTTACATCGAATTATTTTATAACTGATTATAACTTGAATCTTTATTTTGTAGTAGACAAGCATTTTAAATTTTGAACAATTATCATCAATCAACCTATCGTTTTTAACTAATGCCCCCTAATCTGTCCATCCATAACAAGATTTATCTGATCTACGAGTAAATATATACCGATATATTTCTAAGATTTTAAAGATACAAGATAGAACAGTTCATTTTCTTGTAACCATTGTAATACTTTTAAAACAACTTGTTTTCGATAAGCAACTCAAATTTAAAATTCAACAAATTATTAGAATGGCGAAAAAATTTAACCCCGGCCTTTAATATACGTTTATTCCACAATGTAATAACAGGTGGTAATTGAAAAGTACATGATCATTATGGACCCTGTTATGCACAATAATATTTTGGAGAGAGGAGGATGTCATTGTACTTGTTAGGTTACATTCATTTTAAAAGAAAATATTCAAATCTAATGTCAAAGTAGGTGTTATGTAGTAGTAGATAAGCATCTAAAATTTGTCATTAAAATATTCGTTAATTGTATAGTAGATTTTAGTTGATCGAGTGAAGCGAGATCTCCAAATCAACTTGGGCAAATCGGCGTTGTATGTCTGTATGTTTGTTTGTCCGAGGATAACTTTCGAAGCGTTTATCTGATCATCGTGAAATTTGGTATATAGGTAGGTAATGATGGCACAATTTTGGTATGACTAAATGAGTTAAAAATGTGGGGGGGTTGTTGAGATAATGAGGTTCAAGAGGGGTAAAAACAAAATGGGACTATCTGGTCAAGTGGCACTTCTAATAAAAGGTCTTTGTGAGTACATTTCGACCGTTTCGTAATATAATTTTATTATTATTATTTTTAGTTTAAACCTTGCAATTTTTAAGTTATTAGCCACAATAAAAACTGAACTTAGACAAAATTCACAGGGTACTCCAGTGACCCCATAGTGCTGAAATTTGGTATGCGTGTAGCTTTAGTGACACAAAAATAGGGAAAAGTCTGAAATACAGAATAACTGCAAATTCTACCCCAAAAAAGTATAACCAATTAACATGAACTCCCGTTACCTGTAATTTGAATGAAACTGTAGGTGAAGTTAATTGGAAATGCATTTCTTGGCACTATTTTGATAGTCAAAGATTACAAATAATATTTTTTGTTTTGTAAATCTTATTCAATCTACTTCAATCTGGGAATCACCCAATATAAAAGCTGCATATTCTTAGCCAAGTACCGACGCTTTCTAAGTCTTCTTCTGGGAGTGAACGTAGAAAGCAACCAGATACTGTTGTTCATTGGAAATCTATAAATAAACTGACGCCTCGAGTTTGTGCCATTAGCTATTATTCAATCTGTGTACTAGGTAGCAGGAAAACTTTTCGTGTTATTCTTAGCGATATCTCATTAGAGTTTCATGTAAATCGCAATACCGGAATTGTAGAATTTACGACACCCAAGTTGGGTCGAAGGTTTCTAAGGAGCGATCCATAACAAACAATGCTAAGTAGGACTGAGTAGGGATTTACTTTGTCATACTAATACATGGAAGACTATTCGTGCTACTCGCCTACCTGTGTTCTTTCTCTTCTTGTATGTTACCTATGTTATAGTGCACTACAGAAATTCGCTGAGAAACACAGTGTAACCATCAAACGGACTAAAGCTCACGATTCCTGTCCAGAGAACAACAAGGCAGACTCCCTAGCAAGAGAAGGAGCCAAGCTAACACCAAACACAAACGATATTAATCTCTCCTGAAGACCGGAGCCACGGACAGTGGACTTTGTCGCGGATGCCTTCGGGAGGAAGATACTGTAGAGCACGTGATACTTGACTGCTCTGCCACAATCGACGCCAGATTGAGAACGAGTCTGCAAGGGGTCATCGAATCCTCATCCTCCACCAACACCGCTACTACATCAACATCCACGGGGACCCTGGAAAGCTGCTGCCACCAACCCAAAGTCCTACTTCGTTACTTCAAGGAGTTGGGATGGCTGGGGTTAGGTTAGAAGGGGGGTAATGCACAATACGACGTCGCGGTTTTGTTCCCCCCACCCTAGAATTAGAATTTACCTATGTTTTTCTGTTATCTATGTACTGTGCGTGTCAAATAAACGTATTTTGCAGTAGTACAAAGGTTAGGTCTGTTCCCAAAAACAATCTGGGAAGATGAAACACACAACTCGGGTTACACAATCGCTTGTTAAACATGATTTTGCGATACTGTTATTGATCTCTACGCTCGAATGCGTAGTAACGCCTTTACGATGATTGAACATAACCGACATAACATCATGAAAAAATCAAAAGGTTCTCAGAATCATCACAATATTTATGATTCTTAAGATTAACTAACGCTTATAACAACTGTACGCAATAACTGCTACAATCAGCTATTGTGCAAATAGATTAGAAATTGTTAACTATTTCTATTACTAGTGGTTCACCCCGAACTGAGAACTCGAGACGTTAATCGCATGAAGAAATCTAAGGCTTGATAAATTATTAGCTACGTATCACCGTATTTAAAACTTCTTGGACTAATACAACGTACATTGCAAGGTCTTTAGTAGGTTAGGTACACCGACTTTCACGCTCGACGTCATTATTACAAAATTGATGTCCTACATATATTTTTGGTGAAATAAACATGCGTGATCATTGGATATTATTAACAAATTACTCACTTATCCAATATAGCAGGACAATCGAATGGGTTCAACGAATCTGCACAAAGTGCTGTGAATGATTCAATTTGAGCTTTACATACTGAGCAATAAGGATTGTGGCAGTTCCACGTATGGAAGTATCATGTCCGTCGGCAGCCAGTAAACATCCAGCAGTTTATTCAATTGCGAGATGTCAATGGGAGCCTTTGCATGCCGAGTGCCGACTGGTTGATGGAACAGATTTGACAGCCCCTTCGCGTATTATGTTTAGCGAGAAATGCGATTATTCATCACAAGAAGATATACAATATCTTCTTGATACATTTCAAGATTGACATACAACGCAACAGATATTTTTCTGATCACTAGGAATATAAATTTTAAAAATAAATAGCTACAACAACTATCTAGACAATTAAGTCGCACGTTTTAAGTATAGTGAAATTCTCTTGCTAATAGAGCTAGTTTGAAAAAACTCGGTAATGTATGCTATTCGCATGCGAGCTTCAATTAAAATATATTTTCAGAGCGAGTTCCTGCGCCTCTGAGATCAGAGGCAGATACAATTTAGTTAAAAGGGAATGCTATGCATCCATTCCAGATATGTAAAGCCTGCAAGCGATTCATGACCATATACTTTGTAAAGATTTTATAATTAAGTAGATCGGATAAAAACTGGTAGTTAGTGGAGAATAGTCTAGCCTCAGTACGCTCCTGTTTATAAACCGGGCTAATAAGGTGCGTTGTAAATTTATTCGATTAATCAATGTATTCTCCACTAAGAAAAATATAATGCAAGTATCCGTCGCTGTGGGTGTGCTCGGGAATACTATTGCAGGTGTAATTTCTGAGAATTCACTCTTTGCTATTTCTTGGAAACTACTATTATTCCTGACCGGCTTTTGTTCCGTAACTTGGCAACTAAGAAATTCTCCGTTATATAATTTTAATAGAAGTTGCGCTACGTTGAACTGGTATAATGAAGAGCTTTTTAGATAGAGAGAGTAACTTTTTATTGTTACACCAAATTACAATTACCTAAGCTAGAAAACTTAAAGACTAATACGCAGTCAACCAGGCAACCTTTGGATGGGACCACTCCTAAGGAAACCCCATACAAAAACAAAAAATAAATCATTGAATTCGGACCACGTGGTACAGAATTATTACTTAAAATGAATTGATAATCTCCTTTTTTTTGAAGTCGTTTAAATATAAATACGTTACTTTAAAGATGCTGCTCAGTTCCTAGACCTCATTTAAAAATAATAATACTAATAATGCTGGACATTTCACACAACATTATGTAGCCCCAAACCAAGCAAAGCTATATGGATATATTAAATATGTTTTAGTTTTTCTTTAAATTTATTTTTAACTAGCTGACCCGGCGATCTTCGTACCGCCTTGACATGCATATGACGCGGAATTTTTCCGATATTTAATACTTTTTCTGCTATTCGGGGCGGAGACAAATACACCAAATCAAAGATTTTTTTAATATAAATTATAGGCTAGCGTTTGACCACTATCTCGCCTGATGGTACGCGATGATGCAGTCTACGATGGTACACGTTTGCCTAGAAGAAACCTATTCACTCGCGACTTGAAGATCCCTAGGTAGTAGTTATCAGGAAACACAGACTCAGGTCCACTCCTTAGCGGTGCGCATAATAAAGGCTGTGTATTTATTATTTATTTATTTATAATATATAGAAAAACACCCAGACACGGAACAAATATCTGTAGATAAACATATATATGGATAAACACTATTATTTGTACAATACAATGTATGTTCTAAGGAACATACGCACGCGCTTTGTTTTCAAAACGACTGTTTCTACTATTAACACGTTACGGGGAACCCGATGTTTTGTAAATAGATCCCTATTCTTAACCCTTCGACAGCCTAGTCATTCCGTACTTGGCAATTCAAAACATACGTAAAAATATACTTATTAATATACTTACGACTCGGTAGTACATGAATATCAATTTTCATACATAAAAAGCGCTGGGAATCGCATAAGCATTGCATTTTTATTGTATACTTTTCCATAACTTGGCTAGTTGGGTTTTTTGCTCCCAAAAGGTTCAAATATGGATGCCTGTCGGTGACGAAAATACATATTGTCTTAGGATGCAGATATGCTTACATGCAGATGAGAATTTATGTTTTTTTAATTTAATTTATGTAGGAACTAGTTGATTGTGAAGCATCATGCCATTAGTTGCAAATCCCACATGTTTTTGTCTCATGTCTTAATGCCAACATTGGCGACCACCTAGTTTGATACTCGACACGGCGACTATTTATCTCATTTTAATTGATTTCACATGCATTCATTATCAGTAGTTAACAGAATGTCACCAGACTGCATTGTTTAAAGCATATGTGTTTTATGCAATAGCATCTGCACCGTCCCATTCCAAGCTTTATTGGTGTACAACTCTAATTAAAATAATTATAATCTTTAAAGTTTGTTACTTCCACCGAAATATACATATAATCCATGCAAATTGGTTCAGTATTAGCGGTGTAGTTAAGGAACGAACATTCAATAGTACGATCATACTAGGTGTTTAACTTGTCTTACGAATTAATTTATAGAAACCTGAAACGTAATTTCCACACGATTTTTTTATAGGACTTGGAGATGGAACAAGCTTATGGCCTACCTGACGTTAAGTAGTAACCATCGCCTATAACAAAGTGCTGCCATGGTCACGCATCTCAGATATGTGCCCTACGATGCACTGCCCTGCGTCCATCAACTTGAGGCATATGTGATTAAAGCCTTACGTGTCTGTAATTTCACCAGCAACCATACCTTTCAAACCGAAACACAGCAATGCTGCTGGACGGCAGAAATAGATATGGTTAGTACTTCCCCGGGCGAGCCCTTTCACAACGAACTCTTACTACTCTTGGGTTCTATGGTGATTACAATATTTTATCAGCTATTCCATTGCGCAACAGTAAGCCCACGTAAGCCTGTTTAACTGCTTGTTATAGCTATTTAATATTCCCTCGAAGAAGCGTACGAGGGTCAAATGACCCATAACTCTGATCCCATATTCGAGTGGAAAACGCTAATTTGAATTTTTCCACGAAACGACTCGAATTTATACGCCTTTCTTTTGTAGAAAGACTTATTACGATTCATGTGATTCAGTACATGGAATATGTTACGGGCCAAGACGGATGTGTGTACGACACTGTAGAACATCTGAAGCTGATTAGGTTTACAATTTTAAAACTCGTTTCTTGTCCGTGCGATTTCGAATAACTTTGTGGGTAAAATTTTTATAGCTATAGGAATATTTTTCAGGTAATGCTTATATTACAGTCCTTCTGATACTAGCTGGGTTACTGGATGAACGCTCGCTCGGAATGTGAGTCCTAATGGCATTATCTATATTTATAATTGAACGGATTCAAAAACTACAAATATAGGTAGTTATTGCAGTTTTTTGCAGCACTGAGCTTAGATGACGATGTTGATTGCTTTTTTGTGATTGAAAGTCGCCACGCTCCGCATGGACTGTTCCCACCCTTAAGGTTGTAATTAATTTATTGAAGGTAGAAGCCGTTTCCAGAAAAAGTGCTCCTAATTACTTTATTTAAAGTAGCTCATTCTAGACGAGTTTTTCATTAACTTGATTATGTTTGAATTGAATGATTATTCAAGGCTAGAGATTCCATTTGAGTAAATACAGCGACCAATTACGGCGCTCCCTGTTTAGGGCATCCTCCCTCCCGATAATTGCCTGCTAAAAACATTTAATTAAGTAAAATCCCATAGTCAATCAGTAAATCTTTGACTTTTTGTGCAGTCAGGCAATTTTAATGAATCTGATGACAAGTTTTGCTGCACACCTTGCTATTTTAGGTCTGTTTGCTCATTACCAAGCTCATGATCCGCTAAGGATCTTTCTCCTATTTAATCATATACAATGGTTCACTTCACTACACTTCGTAAGTCGTATCTCTAACTAGAGATGTTACAATTCTGCCAGTGAGTTCTCTTCGTTACATGATATTTTTACCAAACTACTTAAATTACGCTTACAAAGTTTACTAAAGTCAAAATCGTGAGTTTAGTTGATGTCAAACCGATTTTCAGTTTGTACCACATCTGGCAAAAGGCAAAGGCCGAAGGTTTTTATAGCGGACAAAAAATCAGGTAACCAATGAAATTCGAGAGTGCTAATGGGTTTTTGGTTAAAAAGGACCAACATAACGATCCATAAGCTCTTAGAGGATTACCACGTCAACAAATACATTTAATTAGCAAAATCGGATCACAAAAGAGATTAATACGTAATTTATTGTAAAAACGTATTATAAAGACGTAGATCTGACCCAGGCCTTGTTTTCTATATAAGATCCAACTGTTTCCAGATTATAAGTATTGGAGTTTCTAGAGATACATAAACTAATACAATTAATGCTGGAAAGGACTTACCGTTTTACTTTAATGGGCGGTTCGGTCTCCATCGGTGGCGGCGGCGGCGGCGGTGGCGGAGGTGGGGGCGGCATTGACGGAACGCTGACTTCCATCGGCGGAGGGGCATCTGGTATATCGGATCTTTCCTCCAAGCTTTCAAGCTTCTTAGCTTCCACACTCGGCTTCAAGCTCACATCAGGCAAGCTCAGCTCGGGCAGGTTTAGCTCAGGTAATTCAGGCAGCTCGCATTCGGGCACTGACGGGACCACGGGAGAGGTGACGACTGAGGGTGCGATGGAACCATCGGTGGTGATTGAGAACTGGACGTCACCGGCTATGCCTGCCAGGTTGGGAAGGTCTAAAGGCATCTCTAGCTCCGGTACCTGTTGACAATAACATAACATCGACGGTCATTTACCCACATCTCTTAACCCAGCATTTAAATTTCCCTTTCTCATGGGTTTCGATCGATAAGTGCGCTAGGGGGTTAAGCATGTTAACTCAAAAGAGTGCTGTTATAACCCTGAAGCAGTCTTACACACTAAAGCCGTCGACCGTTGACATAGCCCGGCGGCTTCTCGTCGGCGACTTTATTTAGACAATCATGTTGGCGACTTGCATCCGCGCAAACTACCCGGCGATGTGCCGCCAACAAAAATTCCGCCGGAATGTGTCGGCGGCTTTGGTGTGTGAAATGCTTAACGACATCAATGTTTTTTCTAAATCTCCTTAAAATTCAACATCATTTATTAAAGAAACACTTAGTGAAAATCTGCTTTATTTTGGATGCACAATCTTAAGTCAAATATCTTATAAAGGTTCGATAAAAATAAGTCACGGCACAAAATCTAAAAAAACAGCTCATATGTTATTTGTACATGAATAAATACTTGTGAAAAAATGAATACATACTAATATAAATTCGAAAGTAAATCTGTCTCTCTGTCAGTTTGTTACGATCAGCAGGATCGATTTCGATGAAATTTGGTATACCTATAGATAAATTATGACCAGGATTAGGACATGGGCTACTGTTTACCCAATTGCGCAAAAGGAGGGTAATGTTTTTATTGAAAAACCGCATGCGGGTCAGCTAGTTTGATTTTGATAGCATAGTTATAAGCGTTTACAAACCACCATCTGCCACATTTGACATTATTGAAAAAATTATGGAAGAAATTTTGTTTAAATTATCAAAATCAAATAAATACCTACATTATTGCATGCGGAGACTTCAATATAAATTTGCTAGAACATAACTCATTAAATACTAGAATAACTAGTTTATTTCAATCATTTGATCTGAAGCCTCAATTTATGGAGCCTACTCGAATAACCGACACTTCAGCCACATGTATAGACAATATTTTTACCAATGTAAAATTTTTAAATAGAAGTTTAATTAATAATATTAAATCGAATCATCTTGGTCAAATAATTAAAATAGAAATTCAAACAAAAAATCTTGTAAAAAGTATAATTACTTGTGTACCTATGACCATTAATCGTATGGACAAACTTAAATTTAACTTAACTTCTGTACTTCCATGTGTACATAATAATAATAATAATCCAAATAATTTATACAACACGTTTTTTAAGAAATTTAGTGATGTGTTTAATTCAATTTTTACACCTAAATCGATCATGGTCTCTGATGGTCAAAAGTTCTGTGATTGGGCAACAGTGGGAATACATAAAAGCAGAAAAACATTGTATGATCTTTATGCTGAAAAACAATATAATTTTAATGAGGAGTTTAAAGAAAAGGTCAAAAAATATTCAAAGATTTTTAAAAATGTTTGTCGTGAAGCAAAAGCGCGTCATTTGAGTTCTAAAATTAAAATTAGTCAAAACAAAGTAAAAACCACTTGGAAAATAATCAACAGCGAGACTGGAAGAGTCGCAACTAAGAACAATAAGTTTAATTTGAAAATTGGCAATGCCACGATCAATCAGGATGGTGATGTAGCTAATGCGTTCGAAGACTTTTTTACCGATATTCCAGTCTCTACCACAAAATCCTTAAACTCCTCTCCCATAGTCGCAGAGTCATTGTTAAAAGAAAACTTAACGGAATGCAAAACACAATTAAAATTTGATTATGTAAATAGTG
Source organism: Philereme transversata (assembly GCA_963924445.1). Lineage (NCBI taxonomy): Eukaryota > Metazoa > Arthropoda > Insecta > Lepidoptera > Geometridae > Philereme > Philereme transversata. The sequence goes on along the minus strand of OZ004339.1, from coordinate 31,898,253 downwards.
ATGACATTATAAAAGCTTTCAAACTGATAAATGTTAAGAAAACCACGGACCTCTGGGGCATCTCTGTTAGCACACAAATCAGGCACTAGTTCAGATCCTGGTAATTTTAGACCAATCTCTGTACTTCAGACATTTAGTAAAATATTTGAAAACCTAATTTTAAATCAACTGCTTAGACATTTCAATTCACATAATTTACTGCATCATAAACAATTCGGATGTACCAGGGGTCGCTCAACCACTGATGCTGGTATTGAGTTAATATCGCACATATTTGATGCCTGGGAGACATGACGCTTTAGGTGTTTTTTGTGATTTGTCCAAGGCGTTTGACTACGTAGACCATGACACATTGATCAGGAAACTACACCATTATGGAATTAGGAGCGTTGCTCTAGACTATCTCACTTCTTATTTAAGTGGCAGAGTGCAAAGAGTTGACGTGAATGGGAAGCGTTCTCCGGGGTCTCTGGTTAAAATGGGTGTACCACAGGGATCAATTCTGGGACTATTTTTGTTTTTAGTATATATTAATGATCTTCCCCATCTTGTAAGGGACTATCATGAGGTTGTATTGTTTGCAGATGACACGTCACTTTTATTTAAATTAAAGCGACGACAAACCGATTTTGACGATGAAAACAATGCAATCTCTAAGATGGTAAAATGGTTCAATGTAAACAATCTACTTCTAAATGAAAAGAAAACAAGGTGTATTAGATTTATACTACCTAATGTTACACAAGTTAAAGCAGATATAAAAATCAAAGACGAGGAGTTGGCTCTTGTGGACACCACCGTATTATTAGGTATAACCCTAGATAATAAGCTTTAATGGGGCCCTCACTTTGATGGGTTGTCGAAGAGACTTAGTTCCGCGGCATACGCAGTCAAAAAGATTCGTCATTTTACAGACGTAGACACAGCTAGACTAGTTTACTTCAGCTACTTCCACAGCATGTCATACTTATAACATACTTATGTCATACGGTATACTGCTGTGGGGGAGTGCTGCAGATATAAACACCGTTTTTGTGCTGCAGAAGAGGGCTGTTCGTGCAATTTATAATATGGGCCCCAGAGAATCATTACGCAATAAGTTTAAAGAAATAAATATTATGACATTCCCTTGTCAATACATCTATGAAAATCTAATGTATGTTCACAAACATATTAATTTGTTTAAAAAAAATAGCGATAATCATAATTTTAATACTAGATATAAAGATCGCTGTTGCCACTTGTAGACTCCATAAAGTAAGTAAATCATTTAAAGGGCAAGGTGTACGCTTTTATAACAAACTCCCAAGGGATGTACAAAATTTGACAATTAACAAATTTAAAAACGTAATTAAACAAAATCTTTACAAAAGAGCCTACTATAAAATATCGGATTAATTAGATGATAGAGAAGATTGGGATTGAAATTGCTCCAACTCGTTCAAAATGTTACAATTTAGACGTAATTTATTTTCTGTATTATGTATTGTAAAAGGATCATTAAAAAAAACAACAGGCCTTGTTTCTTGCCTTTCTTTCGTGGCTTGGTCGCGAAGGAATAGGCAGTAAAATTGCGTTTCAAAGTGATCCTTGTGATTTTAATGAATAAAAATATTTGATTTTGATATATTTTCGAGTAAAATCCACTTTGGGGTAACCCACGTGACGAAGCCTGTATATTCGTAGTACTGTATAAATCACAAACTACTTAGTATAACACTCACCATTCCAATGCCCGGTGCGTACATATACTCGTCAGCCTCTCGTTTCAGGACGTCTCTTTTCATGATAGAAGAAGGTGCATCTTCCAACAAACTTTTACTGACTGCCTTGGAGTTGACAGGAGGCACGTATGCTGCCGTTTTGGACAGTGTGCCTAAGTAAGGGCTCTCGTTCATGTTGAAAACCAGGAGTTCACTTATACTTTCTATGTTATTGATCACTGCGTTCAAGTTGTAGTCTTCGTTCGGTTTCGGGGCATTATGCTCCGCCACTCTGACGTGGTAAAAGTGCAGCTTTTCCTAAAAATTATGCATTTTTTAGTTATCTATATTGGCATACATTTTTAAGTCATAAATTAACTTGTCATTCATAACATTTGATACATATTTGATCCACAGTCAATTAACACGATAAAGTTGGTGTTCCTATATACCTAAGATAACATGACGGATTGGCATTGGATGAAATATTGCGTAAGTATAGCAACAGCAACAAGGCTAACCTACCTGTAAAGATTTTTCATGAGGCGGCCCCTGAGTTTTTCCACTCAGAGTTATCTTTTTTGTTTCATGTTTATATCCGTCTAAATCGAATACGGATTGATAATGTTCGTGCTTTATGGATGCTGGATACTTCGCACTGGAAAATACTTTTATAGCCTTCTGCATTCCGGTCAATTTCTCGACCTTAGACCGCGAGGTAACGATTCTTTCGTTGAGTTTGTTTGTTTTATGCATGTTCTGTTGTATTCTAGTCAATATACGCGCAAACACATCATCCACTATTCCGTTGAGATTGTCAAGCGTATCCGCGATTTGGAGTACAGTTTCTTCTCTGCTTAGATCACTGGCAATAAGGTTTACTTTATAAATACCCTCCATTGCTAAAAGATTTAACGCGTAGATTCTGAAACAAAGGAGTACTCGTTTACGATGGTGCTATTTTAAGCTTGTATGTTCCACCAACTAGGTAAGTACAAGTACCATAAAGTGGATTAAGGTAGTGATGTTAAGTGGACAATTAGTATATGCTATGTTATTGAATTATTATGTAATTATCTAACTCTTACCTACTAAGCTTCTTAGAATCACCTAAAATAAATTAATAAGGCACAAGAATTATCACTAGAAAACACATCCACTTTCTTAATTTGATTGTTTTTGTCCAATTTGTAAAGCTTTTTAAAGTTCATTTTTAATTACAATTTTATAACTTGTCTATTAACACAAACTCACAATTATTATGTTCTATAAATTCAATTCTGATTTGTTTTTAACATTGTCGAATTGGCGAGCAACGAATGTAAATTGTCATTTGCCGGGTCGGTACTCCACGAAAACCTGCAATACGCGTCAGGCGACATGGTCGGGTCCAATATCGCAGCCTCTTCGGCCAGCTGCCCCGCAGACAGCATGTTGTTCAGGTGTTTGTTGATGACAGCGTCCCCGGGACTGACGTAACCGCTGGAGGCGGCCGGCTTCAATGGCACATTGTTCTGTACAGGCTGTTTGTGACTAGGCAAAGACTGCAACTGGATGTAACTGCTGTCGGCACCGTGCTTAGTCGGCGGTGGCAAGGTGGGCATGATCGGCAAGCTCTCCGGTCCGAACATTTTAGGCGGTGCAGGCTTGTGATTGGAGAAACTAAGCATCGATCTCGCTTGTGCGTCTTCAGGGCGCACGTATCCTGATGATGCCGGAGAACTCCTTTGTAGAGAGGGCGGTGCTACACCGGTGGTGAATATCGGCGGTGACAATGCAGCCATGACGTAGCTCGAACTCGCCGGCTGCGTCGGAACCATCGCCAGAGAACTCAGCACAGGCGCTGGAGCGCAGGACTGTACGTAGCCTGTAACGGGATTTACAACTGGCTGCTGCACATATCCACTGGGGTTTTTCTTGAAATCTTCATTACTTAAGTATGGGGAATTTTCGTGGGATAATTCAGAGTCTGAGCCAGAACAATCCTCTTCATCTCGCGGTGCTTCACTACCATCAGCTCTGACGGGTTCGATCTCCAAGTGCAACGATGAGTCCGAGCCGTCGTCGGAGGTGGACGCTTGTCTGTCGACAGGGCCTCGTGACGCGTCCGACAGTACTGTGCTGTCCGTGTGATCGCTAGCGCCGCAGTTATTCTCGTCTTTTTGCTTAGTATCTGTAGACACTGTAGTTCTGCTGTTAGGCAACAATAACATTTCATCGGATGGTGGCTTCTCGTCTTTGCTGGATGGATTCCAGCCACCAAAAGCATATTTTGATATATCTTTTTCAGGTATACCTAAGCCGTTTGGAAGGACTGGTTTTATATCTTCCATTTTTCTATATTTTTTGTAAAACTTTATAGATCCATACATAATCGCCACAAGGGCAAAAACTGCCATGAGAATAAAAACCATTGTAAGACCATCCCTATTTCTACAAGCCAATGGACTAGGATCACTCCATTCACCTAGGTATTCCAAACGATTACTATTTGTTCTTATAGGTAAGTCTACTTCCATTCTGTCTGCCAAGATGCCATGATATGGATCCTCATCAAAGTTGATTGCTCTGACTTGGTACTTTTCTCCTGATATACCACCTTCACAGTTATCAAGAAAATATGATAAGTCGGTTGTGTTAAATATCTCACTGCTTTGATCATCTTTAACCCTCAATATTTGATAAAGATCAACAGTTCCTCCAGGTTTTTCAGGCTTCTCCCATTTTATAAGATTGGGGCTTAAAATTGTTGGTGGTTTTAACTTACTAGGAGGTCCAATACTAGTCCTTATAAAGATGCCATTTGGAGGGCTCTTTTGAGAACAGCTATTGATTGCTGAATTGCAAGCCACAACTGACCATGAATAATTGGAGAATCCATCAAGACCTTCAAGCTTCACACTTCTTCTAGTAGAATCATTGACTTTATCAGAAACTGGGATATATTCTTCAGTGTAATTGTAAATGACGTATTTTCCAATGATTCCATTTTTTTCAAGTGGGGGATCCCATGATATAACTATTGAGTTACTTTCAACTTCAGTTATGGTGATGTTTCTTGGACTCGTTGGAGTATCCTCAGTGGTAGTAACTCCAGTAAAAGCATTATCTATTCTTTTCAATCCATATATAGTGTTTAGAGATAATGTAAATAGGTAAGTTCTGTATGGTTTTAGATCTGTTATATTCATTTCTTTCTTTTTTGGGTCTGTTATATTGACACTAGATTTATCAAAAGATGTATCGCACTCATTACTGGTGTCTTTAACTGGGCAATAGGTAATATTATAACCAGTAATAATACCTTCTTGCAATGTGCAGGCCATTGCCCATGTAATTTTGACAAATGATTTGCCAGGAACATCATGGTCAAGCTTCACAGGGAACCCATACATAGGAATTGCATCTTTGGAAATGTCGCAAGTAGCCCAAACCATTCCACTGGTTTTAGACCCGTTATTTGCAGAAATTGCAAATTGGTATCTATTTTCTTTTGGCAGATCAATAACATGGTATGTTTTATGTGGCTCCAAAATAGTAAAATCAATTCTTCCATCACATATTTTTGTAGTTTTATGTTCACACCAAAAAATAGTGTAGTTATCAATTTTATTTATTCCAACCCATGATAATCTGTATGTGCCATTTTCATATGCTAACTTTGTGAATGATGATACTTTTAAAGCTACAGTATCTGCAATAGGGGGAATGTACAGAAGGCTTCTATTAAGTGATGATCCATTGTCATTAGTTGTCCAAATCTCTAAATTAATGGCTTCTAGAGATGCATCTTCCAAGACAACATAACTCAAACTCTTCTTGTTATCAGCCAATATGGTTTTAGGATTTCCAGTTCTAGTATGAGCTACAACTTTATAAGTGAAATTAGCTCCAGCTTCTTCATATTCTTCCAACTGTTTCCAGTAAACATTTATTCTCCTTGTAGTTGCATACAGATTTTGATCAAAAGCACCCACTACTGTATCTGGTGGTCTTTCAGGCCTTTCACTGGCTGTGTAAAAAACTAGGTATGTAAAATCAGACCAAAACTCATCCTTGACAGCTTCTTTAGGTCGAATGTATATCCTCACTTCATATTGCATATGTGCATAAGGTAAATCAGACAGCAGAAACTTACATGTCTTGTTTTTAGTAGGTAACCCTGATGTATTCACTCTACGGAAATAAGAGGTTTTATCAATTTTAGCAATTTGATATTCTATCTTATGATCAACTCCAAGCGGCAAAAAATCAACCATGTTGGGAGGAATATTCCACTGGAGATATACACTGTGAGTACCATTACCTAAAACTTTTAAGTTAGATGGTGGGTCCGGTTTAACAATGGTAAAGTGATCTATAGTGAAATTTTGTTCATTACATCCAAACACATTGCAAAAACTTAGATAAAAGAAAAACTGCTTCTCCTGTTGTCTGTATCGAGGAATACTGGTGGTATTCCAAATGCAATATCTGGTGTGACCGACTTTTTCAGGAATACATGCATTTACATTGTTGCCATCGTTCAATGATAATATCAGAGAATAGTTAGTGACACTGTAACTAAATGGGTTGGTCCATGTGCAGTTCAAAAATTCTAGATTTTTAGATTTGCAGGTTAAGTCTGTAACATTCATTGGTGGAGAGTCGACCAGTACACGGCTAGCACAAACTTTATTCGTAACTTTATTCCGGCAATAGTATGTGAAAACTCCTTTTTCATGTTGCTCCTTCGATAGTCTTCTAGTTGTAGTGTTCAATTTAGATGATGAGACGCGATTTCCACCGATTATAAACTGGAGGTCGTCGGCAGTGTATCTATCGTCCTCGCAAAATATCTCCAGCGGCTGACCATACGGTACCAATATCGTTCCTTCGGGGTGAACAGCCAGCGACAAGTTTTCGATCCCTTGACATCTCGAAAAAATGCAAGGCAAAGTTATCAACCATTGGATTGTTATGCACCAAAACCACAGTCCGAACTGTGGAGCACTCCGCAAACTGCACTTCTTATTTCGACTGAAACTTGCCATAACTGTTGAAAACTAAAATATCACTCCATAGCGAAATAATCACAAGTCTAATTTCATCGGCCGAGTTGTACGAAACATTCCTTGTTGTTTTTTTGTGACACTGAGTAAATGGCGCACCAATGGTCCCGACAGACACGATGACACACAACACACTGACTGAATACGAATGCAGAGTGCAGAGCACATTTATCTACGCCACTATTTCTGTTGCTTAAAGAACTTGTTATTTACAAGAACTACGAGAAAGGTGTCCCGGGGGATCAGATACACGGGAGATTTGTACGCTTACAGCGTAAGTACTTACACAAAATAGAAAGAAAAACTGGAGAAATTCTGAGAAACGTCAACTTCACTCATATGAGGGTTGGGACAAATGAATATTTCGATTAACTGCGGAAACGAGTACGATTATTCGAAGTAGTAAAAGATCGATTATTGTAATTTCGTTACTCAAAAAGTCACAATGCAAATCTACTCCAGAATTAACCTACTCCCGCCCCAATTTTTTTAAATTTTGTTTCATTAAAATTTAATCATTATGAGATTGAGACGTGATAAATCCCGTATTTATATTATTGAGATTGAGATGGTTTATTGGAGAAGGATCAAAAAACATTCAGAGGCTGCTATCGTTTTCAAAAATCACATATCCAAATTCTCTTGAGTTTTGATTGTTTGCCAATATGACCGATCGATAGTTTGTATTTTTTTCCCTGCAACACACGGTGAACAAACTTCTTGCACTTCTTGCAGCGGCGCTTGCAAGTCGTCGGTCGGCGACGTGGGCCACCATCTACAGGCTACCGGCCGCGCGGTTCGAGGTGCCTCGCGCCTCGCAGGTATGATTGTACCAAGCCGTGAACGTGACGAAAAAAATTTACTCGTCATAAAACGATAATATTATTTTTAGGCCATTGGTCGATCGCAGGGTCAAATGAACTGGAATCCAGTATGTGATTTTTTTCATCATTTGATTAGCATTAGATAGTGCAACTAGTGAATAAAGGACAGATTTATAACGAGGGTCATAGATGAATCCTGATCAACGCGAGTGATTCGTGGCCCCCGATATAAATTCGTTTTATTCAAGAGTTGCATTCTATACTTTATACCATGACTACAAGAAAAAAAAAGATATACCTAAGCGAAAATAGACATATAATGAAGAAAAAAGGAAGGTTAAATAAATTAAAATGCACATTCAAATAAGTTAGGAAAACATACACTGAAAATGTACCCGCAGCTTGATTTTAATTTTTACGCTAATAGATATTTTTCCTTGGAGATTTTTCGCAATGGCGGGAAAAATCAATCAGTTTTCCATAGACTAAAAGAATGAAGTTTCTTTTTTCTTGGCTTTTCGCGGATAGAGTTTTAGCCACGTACAAAATGGGGAATTTCAAGTTTTCTTATTACAGAAAAAACAAAAGCTATATTTGAGTGAAAGTTTTATTTATTAAACACGTACCTACAAGTTGAAATTATCTATTTAAATATGAAGTTGCATGAAATGAGCAAGCAATAGGTAAATTAATTTACTTGTAATATTGAACACAATCTTTTTTGTATCGAAACTTTTTTAAGAAGAAAGCATCTCAACCAATAAAATAAAAAAAAACTGACTCACTTGTGAATTAGTAGCAATGAAAAAGTCAAAGTTTGATTACAAGTGCCGTTATGTGCCTAATTGCGCTGAAATTAGAACCACTTTATAAGATACTGTGTTGAAAAGTAATTTATGTAGTTACTCCAATGTAGAGTATATTGGAATACATAAATTAGTTACATAAATTACTCATACCTTAGTATTTATTTAATCTCATTCAATTTAGCGTTTTCTTTTTGACTGGGAAATGAAAGTTTTCTGATGTCGTCTACGTTTGGTCTAGCGCGTACACTTCAGGCAATGTCATCTATTTTTTGGATTATTTTATGATGGATTTTTTATGGATGAATTTTGCCAACTTTAAGCCGGCAAAAAATCCATAATAAACTCCTGACTTTCTAAGAGGCCCGATTTGACGTTGTTTAAACTCAGATGGGAACTAGAGTAGAAATAAAAAATCGGTTGCTAGAAAAAACGACTCTTGAGACATTTTGATTAATTGTACTATGAGTTTTTTATCGTTTAGTTTATTGATCGAGTGAAGCGAGATCTCCAAATCAACTTGGGCAAATCGGCGTTGTATGTACCTAAATATGTATGTATTGTTATGTTAATTCTGGAGTATTAAACGAATTTGAATATATATTTGTTTGTTTGTCCGAGGATATCTTTCGAAGCGTTGATCCGATCATCGTGAAATTTGGTATATGGATAGGTTGTGCCTAAATGAGCTAAAAATGTTAGGGGGTTATTGAAATATTGGAGTTCAGAGGTGTAAAAAAATAAAAATGAGACTATTAAGTCAAATGGGACGTATAATAAAAGGTCTTTATTAGTATATTTCGACCTTGTTTTCATTTTTAGTATAATCCTTGTAGCTTTTGAGTTATACATAATAAAAACTGAATTCTGACGAAATTCACAGGGTATACCAGTGGCCCCACTGTGCTGAAATTTGGTATTCTTCAAGTTAGGTCAAGTAAGATGGTTAAGTATTTCGGGGCACTATTTTGATGTTAAACTTCAAAGATTACAAAATATAGTATTTTTTTTAGGAGACTCGCGAGATCTTATTTCGGGGCGAACCACTAGCCAATATTGAACTAGCTTGGCTATTAAATATATAATTTATATCGTTTTTATGATAGAAATTATTGACGATGATGTTATATAGATTCAATTAAAAAAAAAAATTGCACTAGTGATGAAAATCCCTTACTGCGAGTGCATCAACATCTATAAACAATGCTTAGGTACAAAACATTAAAAATACATGTCTGTTTTTATAAATCTAAAGTTTAGTAAATATTTTGATTTATTGTTATAATCGATTTTGTTTGGTTCCAGTGGTTAAAAACGATCGCAACTCTACGGCATTGAACCCAATGATTTAACATTGAAATAGCGTCGGATATCATTCTTGTGTCGACGTTCAAAGATAACACGGCGAGAAAAATGAAGTCAAATTGGCCTACGTATTACCTAAGCCAAATTGCAAAGTGTAAAAGGGATGGCCTGACTAGCGATAGCGACAAGAGGCTGGCTTAAGTAATAAGGGGGCGGTTCTATCATAACATCGCGTCTTTAATTATAAGTTCGATGTAGCTCTGTCATCTGCCTGTCTGTTTGTTACGTTTTTACAACTAAAAGGTTTAACTCATTAGCCGCGTACCCACCTAGCGCACAGGCTCGCGCGGCAGCCTCGCGAGCCAAACGCTCGGCTGGTGTGGACGTGCCTCGGCCTGCCTCGGGCGCGCGTTTGCTCGGCAGAGCACGGCTCGGCCCCGAGCCATGTGTTGTCGGTAAACTTGACGCGCTCAAAGGTGCCTCAGTGAGCGCTGTGCGTTAGGTGGGGACGGTTATGTTTTGGCTCGCGCGCGAAGTTACTACCAAGTTTTGTCTCTTGCCGTGTATTTCTTCTATAATTGTGATATTATGGGCAGTCAAGAGGAGTCCATTCGCTTAATACAACTGTACAGCAAGTACAATGCGCTTTGGGACCCCAAAGATCCAAAATATTTGAACAAAAATCAGCGGGAAGACAGTTGGCGGCAAATATCTGCTCAAATTAATATGGCTGTCAAGGAAGTGAAAAACAAAATGGTGTCCTTGTGTGGTTCCTATCGTCGAGAGAAAAGCAGGGAGAAAAAAAGTCGCATATCAGGTTCAGGTATGCATTTTTATACTTAAAAATATGAACTTACAAATTATTTGATAAAATAATTACTTATTATATACTTATTATTACTTATTATATACTAATTAAATTGAAGAAAATTTATTTATACAATAAAATATTTAAAATTATGGAAATATTAATTTTATTTTTGTTCTGTTTTAGCCGCTGCAGATGTTTATAATTCGAAGTGGTTTGGATATCCTTATTTCCATTTTCTTAAGGATAAAAATGAAACTGGTGACACTCAGGAAACGATGCCGAATGTAAGATTTTTTAACTATGCATAATGATTTTGAAATGGTATAGAACCATTAGTTATAAAATGTTCTGCCAAGTGCAACCGTATTTCTTTTGCGTTATTAGAACTACGCCTTGGAAACGCTGCAATTGGTGCGAATGTAACTTCATTTATTTCATTTCTCCATTGGCCAGGAATCAGTGCGCCATCAAGTTCTCTGTCAAACAATTCCGGTGAAATAAGATTAGTTGAAGTATTTTTTCGGATGTAGTTGTACAAATATACAGCTGCTAAGACGACCTTTGTTGCTTTATTTGGCTCTAGTAAGATAGGTTTTCTAAAAACGCGAAATATGGCACTTAATATACCAAACGCATTCTCAACGACACGTCTAGCTCGGCTAAGGCGATAATTAAATATTCTTTCTTTAGAACCATTTTCTGGGTTGCCCTCAAATGGTTTCATGGTATATTCGTTGAGTGCAAAGGCTTTATCGGACAAAATAAAATAAGGAACTTTTGTTACATATGGTATTTCCAATATGTTCTCTTTAGGCACGTTCAATTCTTTATTTTCTAGCTTTTTATACAACGTTGTGTTTTTAAAAACACCACCATCAGAGATTCGCCCTTTGCTACCAACATTTACATACAAAAAATTGTAGCTAGAATCAACTAATCCAAAAAGCACGATGCTTGGAAATTGTTTGTAATTATCATAATCAGTGCCACTGTTCATCGGTGCCTGCAACATAACATGTTTTCCATCCATCGCTCCAATAGCGTGGGGAAAATTCCATTTACTTTCAAATTCTTTTGATATGGAAAGCCACTCTTCTTCTGTAGATGGGATCTGTAAAAAAATTATAGAGTACTGAGCATGACAGGACCCTCCGCTGTTTGAAAGTATTCAGACTAAACGTATTTATGAGCCCCTATGAGTGGTTGTATTAGGTACTATACACCACTCCATATTTGGCCCCTTTTAGTGGTAGTCCGAAGACGTTCAAGCAATGGAGAATCCTGCTAGAAAAATATTAAAGATATCGCTACTAAGGTACTTGAAGGTATTAAATACTACAAACGTTAAACTTTAGCTTCAACGTAATCAATCAGATTAAACGTAGGGTCCTGCCACATTATATATCTACATATTCACACTGCACCACAATTGATCTATTAATTAAAATTATGTTTTCAGGAGGCAATACCGGAATCTTCACACACTTCTGACGTAGAGAGACACACAGAGACTGAAAACGCTCCGACAAAGACGCAATTGCCGGAGGCTAGCATCGAGAAAGCACCACCACAACAACAACAAGACCTAACCTCGGATGCTAGGATGCCTTCACCATCAGAACCTGCTCGTAAAAAAAAACGACATAATCCGAAGAAAACGCAGCCACACGAAGATTCGGCAGATATCATGCTCGCAGAAGCCTTTGAATACTTGCAAAAGTCTTCGACCGACATCAATGATCCATACTCTTCATTTGGAAGACACATAGCCAACGAGCTAAGAAAATATGATCCGCACACATTAGCGTATGTTAAGAACGCTATCAATAATATAATTTTTGAAGCCGATAAGTATAGGGAAATACACACAACAACAAATTAATACAGAATACTATACACAGCAGTACACTAATTCCTCTACAATGGACTCATCTGGCACTTCATCATCAGCATCAAATACCGCTACGTCTTCTGCCATTACACAATCACCTAATGCCAATGTTGGATGCGAAACTATCACTGAATTGTAATTAAAATAAACAATTGATTTTTAAATTTGTCAAATTTACCTTTGCATAATCCCTTAAGGCTTCAATAATAGCGTCACAAACTTCTGGAACTATTCTTGAGATACTCTGCTTCGATACTCGAAATAAATATTGCAAGCTGCTGTAAGAATCTCCGGTTGCTAAAAATCTTAAAGTTATTAACACTCGTTCATTCACAGTGATTGCTTCTCTATATTTTGTATCGCACTTTTTGATTTTATCAGACAACAATGAGCACAAATTTTCGAACTCTTGTACGGACATTCGTGTAAAATTATGTACAGTCTGATCATATACTAAATCTCCAAGTAATCTATTTCCATATTGGTGGCGATGCTCATAAATTTTTCTAATCCAGAAGCGTCTAGGTTTTTTCTTGAGACGTGACTGTTTTCGTTTCTTTAAACAATAAGCAGCTAGGAAAATAGCTGCAGCTGAAAATACACGACTGTCCATTACGAATACTCGTGGACTTATGATGGCTCAGCCTGCCTCGCGAGCCGGCCTCGTGTAAATTGAACAAAACTACTGAGGCTGCCGCGGGAGCCATCGCTCGCGATCCGGACACCGAGGCTGCCGCGCGAGCCTGTGCGCTAGGTGGGTACCCGGCTATTCGATGAAATTTGGTATATAGATAGACATAGGTTTACCCGCCCCCTATTACCTAAGCCAAATTGCGGTTGGTTCGCTATCGCTAGTCAGGCAATCCCTTTCACACGTACAGTACAAACCTTAGGGATTGCCTGACTAGCGATGGCGAAGCGACAGCAATTTGGCTTAGGTAATAAGGGGGCCGGCTGCGCAACAGGAAGATAATGTTTTATTGAAAAACCACGCGTGCAAAACCGCGGGCGAGTAAGCTATAGACGTTCGTTCAAAGTTATCACGGTAAGAAAAATGACAGACGTCAAATCAGCCAAATTAGATTGTCAAATCGGACATAATTGTCCCGAGTTTCGGTTTCTCCAGTGTTTCCACTTTTAGGGGTTTTGTCCTTTTTTAGGGCGAAACGACCATATTAAGTATCGTTACAAATTTTGTACCGGGGATTTAGGGAAATTTAGGGTAAAACCGAACTTCAGGTAACTTACCTACCTATATAAAGTAGGTACGACCCAATGTATTACCAATTTTTAAAAGAAATTGTCTCACGATTGTAATCTATCTATTTTTAATTTGCCGTTATTAATGTGTTTGTTAGTTATAATATGACTGAGTTCTAATATCGTCCAAATTGGAATTCATAAAAAAGTAAAAAAAAAAGTGGGTTTGTATTTTTTCTGCATCGCGGAACAACTGCAATAAGTACAATAATCTTATAATTACTTAATTGAGTAGTTACATAATATTAATGAAAAATAATAATAATAATAATAAAACGTTTCTTTTCCCATCACAAATAGGTTTTACAAAAGATATAAAAGTAGGCAAGTTATGTTACAGTAGGTAGGAAGGAAGTTAACTTATTGATTACATTTAGTAAGCCTAAATAAAAACCTGTTTCGTGAGGGACTGGTGCCTAAGATAGGTTTAGAAAACCTGTATTACAGGTCACCAGTGCTCTCTCTCCACGGATTAACAAAGGAAATTGCTCGTTATAGCGTCACTAGTTACTTACTTTATTACGTTTTAGTTACATTACTACCTTTAGAGTTTATTACAACAAAAAAGAAAAGACACTATAAATGATTTCCATATTGAGCATACAATAGGTAAAATAAAAATAAAGAAATAGCCAATTTTATATGATTATTGGGTTTATACAATAAGAATTGGGTGCGCGTATGTGTGTGTGTGAGTATGTGTATGTGCGTATGTGTGTATGTGGGTGGGTGAGTGAGAGAATTCAGATGAGTATAAGAGTGCGTGTAAAAGTATTTGTGTATGTATATAAGGGCCAAGCAAGAGTGAGCAACGACATACAGTTGAGTTATGTCATGATAGAAAGAATGTTTTCTGTATCTTCGTAAGAAAGAGACTTTAGCCAGAAAGTGACTACGGACTTGCACTTGAATCTAGGCAAAGGGTAGATAGTCGGGCCTTATTGGCCATGTTGTAGAAGTGTGGTCCAAGGAAACAGCTGAATTTGTGGGAGAAAGCTGTACGTAACGATTGGGTTTGGCAGACTGTTCCTTTCCTGCGTTTATCCCTAACGAGATTTATGTCATAAGAGAGTTGGAAGTGTTTGAGGAGTATTATTTGTAGCAAATAATATTGCCTAATTGTTAATACGTCCCACTTTTGGTAAAGCTCTGAAGTTGGAAACAGGTAGGGGAGGCCCGCACCAACTTTTAAGATGGCTCTTTGGACTCGCTCTAATTCTATGAGATGGGTCTTTGCAGCACCACCCCATGAAGTGACGCAGTAACCAGAAATAGATTGGCATAAGGCCAAAAATTCCATCCTGACAGTCTGGTGATCCGGTATATGTTTTAAGGCTTTAAATATGTAAATTAGCTTTCACAGCCTGGTTATCAACATGTCAATATGTATTTTGTAAGTGAGGGTTTGGTCGATATATACACTGAGGTATTTTGTGTTCTCTCTTCGTCGTAAGGTAGGGCATGCACAATTTACTGTTGTGGAGTCGCAGTTATGGGCAATGATAGATAAGGTTTCAGAGGGTAAGAGATTTGACCGAAGTGCAAACGCAATGAAGTTAGTCTTAGTTACGTTGAGGGTGAGCATATTTTTTCTTAGCCAGGAGCAGACCTTGTTGACCCTCATCTGAGCTAGGTTAAAGACTTCTCCCCAGTTGTGGCCACTAAAGAATAACGCCGTATCGTCGGCAAATGTGAGGATTCTGCCGTGAGTTAGTTTCATGTTACAAAGGCTGTTTATGTAAACAAGAAATAATGTAGGGCCGAGAATGCTCCCTTGCGGGACCCCAAAGTTCACAGGCTGTTCTTCACTGATAAGTTGATCAATTTTAACTCTCTGCGTTCTATTACTTAGGTAATCCTTAAATAGATTTAGTGGGTACCCCCTTACGCCTATAGTCTCCAGCTTTGATAGTAGTATGGGGATTGACACTGTGTCAAAAGCCTTGGCTAGGACTAGAAAGACGACAAGGCATTTCAACTTTGCATCAAGGTTGGAGACAATAGAATTGGTTAGTACGTGCACGGCATCGTTTGTAGATTTTTTACATCTAAAGCCGTACTGTGAAGGCGAGAGGAGGTCATTTGATTCAAGGAAGCTTATAAGCCTCTTGTTCATGAGCCTTTCCAATATCTTTGACATAACAGGCAACAGTGAAATGGGTCTAAAGTTTCCGACTTGGGACCTGTCTCCTCCTTTGTAAATGGGCTTTAAGCCCGCTGTCTTGAACGCCTTCGAAAATACAGAACTGGAGAAAGAAAGGTTACAGATATGGGTTATTGGACCTGTAAGTATAGAAGCATAATGTTTTTAATATCTTACTTGAAATTTGGTCCAAGCCTTCAGCAGATTTTGTTTTTAGGCCCATAATTAGTCCATGAACCTCGCCTTCTTCTGTTGAAAGTAAGACTATCGATTTAAAGGCTGACGTGGGTTCGACATAGTTTGTAAATCAAAATCTATTTTCTAATCAGGTAGCTAATTTTAAGAATTTTCCACCTCGCCGTCTTTGAAGGCCGATTTTAGCCAAAGTAGCCCATTAAGTACTGCTTTTTTTTAATGATTATGAAAGCTGAGAGTCTGGACAATTCTTAAGACTTATTTAAGAACCATGAAATCACTTGTTAATATTTTTAATTTAAAGTTGAAAATTTAAGTCATAATTCAACGAATGTAATTTTTTGACTTTACACCAACATTTTCATAATTTTGATCAAAGTCACGTACCTGATTATTTTATGCATAAAAGAACAACTCATAAAAATTCAGAAGCAAAAAAAAACTCAAAAAAGTTTTCTACTTTTTTTTAAAGAATTTTTTAAGTTGTTCAAGTCAAAAATTTTCAAATATGCGGAAAAAAATTAATAACTCGAAAACTATAAACATGGGGGTGATTTGGATACCCCAAGGGTTGTTCTATCTCTGGACTTTCCCTTGACACTATTTTTTGGGACAGTCTGTATATTCCCTAGCATTATACCTATTCATAAAACTAGGGTAAAACCTAAATTGTAAGTGAGAACACTGATTTCTGCCTTCCTTCCTGTTTTTTTACTAATTTATGTACTGTAGATCTAATAAAAATACGCCGTAAAATGTTCCTTTTTATTAGGTAAATAGCTATAAAATGGACGGTATGAACGAGCAAATTCTAGGATATACTACAAAAGAGGCTCTAATAAAATTACGTGATGGAATAAGCGTCGAGATAGACAAACACATCTCGAGAAATCCTACAGGGTAATATTTTTTATGACTACCTATATATTTGTAGAAAGACGAGCAGCATTATTAAAATAAGTTAGTATCTTCAGGATCCTTGCACTTCAGGATGACGTTCAGGCACGGAGAAGTAATGGCACAAGATGCTAATAAATAATGGCAATGGGGAGGCTTTTGTCCAACAATGGGACACTGCTGTGGGTAAAATAATATCAAAAAAGCAACATTTATTTCAAGTAACTAAGACTCATTTAGCTATTTTATGTTTCTTAAAAACGAATGGGTTTGGTTGTGCGGAGTTGTTCATAACAGCGCCTTGTGTATGGACTGTCTACCCCAGTGCCTATAATTGCCAGGATGGTGTTGGAGCTGGCCCTCAACCTGGTCACCAGGACGTGGCACAATTACGCATGATGATGTCGACCCACACTTCCGGGAACATCCCTGATGCACTGCAGTAGCGGGGCAGCCCCAATACCGCCCTGAGTGCATTATTATACTGGAAGCAGATAGCGCTGTATTGTACACATAAAAAAGAAATTGCTAGACTTATGGTACATATGTTCTTATAAACAATTTCTTACATATTTCACCAAACACACACTTCACCCTCATGCTTAGATTAATAATGGTTGTGTTTATTACACGCATTTGTACTTGTTTCAGATATAGACTCATCCGGGATGTAATATCATTTTCCTCAGAAAAAGTGCTTTTGTCTGGAGTAGCATATACAATAACACTTTTATATATTATCTGTTTAATATTGACATATTTACTTGGGGAGTCAGTGCAAGCCCATGAATATCTTTTATGGGAAGCTCTATTTCTATTCATCATTCTGGTTATAAATTTCCTGGTTGCGTTCAATGAAGAGTACTTGTACCGGAATGAGATCCCTCATAGAGTTCGAAAAGTATTAGGTGAGTTTGCATGTCAGCAATTAGTTTTAATTTATAGGTATGTTAGTCACTAAGGCAGGGGTCGGCAACCTTATGCTATAGCCGGGCCACATATGTTGCCAGAGTATCAGTGCGGGCCGCACTTATATTTATATGTTCGGGCATGTATTTTTAATATTTGAAATAAAACGCATATATATTCATACAATTATCTCTTTTTTAATTGAACTACTATACTAACATAAAAGTAAGAACTAGTGAGATTTTTGAGGCTGCATTTGACTTGCAAGTTTTTTAACGTCTGCTTTCATTTTAGTAGTAGACACGCGCAGTATCGCGTCTAAATGTTCATCCGTTAACCGCGAACAATTCTTATTTTTGCGGTAGTTGAGAATTGAAAAAGTCTGCTCACACAAATATGTACTACCAAACATAGTTATTATCTGCTGAGCAAACTTTTTCAATTCTTTGAAGTTTTCAGAACTCAAACCTCCGTAGAACTGTATCAAGTCAGTGCTTTCCTTAAATGCCGTTTTAAGTGTGCTATTACTTTGCAAATCTACTATGTTCATTTGCAAATTGCTTGGTATCTCACTAATATCAATTGCAAAAGGGTTTTGGAATATTTCCATGTTAAGGGAGCTCTTTTTAAAGTCGGTGAATCGATTTACAAACTCAGTTTGTAGTTGTGTTAACACGTTTCTCATTGTAATATTTTGCCACACAAAATTATCTCCAGCTTCTTCCACGGCTTTCTTGCAATTAGGAAAATGGTCAAGCTTTTTTTCATCAATATGCTTGATAAACAGTTTCAGTTTCATTTCAAATGACTTTACATCTGTATACATATCGCAAATCAATTTATTTTTTCCCTGCAAGCGTTTGTTGAGCTGATTCAGGTCCTTAGTCAAATCAGTCAAAAAACCAAGATCGATAATCCACTGTTTGTTAGTAAGCTCTTCTACTGGCTTTCCTTTCATCTCCATGAAGTTGCCAATTTCTTTCCTCAAATCAAAAAACCGTTCCAAAACGGCACCTCGACTGAGCCACCTCACTTCACAGTAGTAAACCACGTCACCATGTTCAGCTTCCAGATCTTCCAAAAACTTTTGGAACTGACGGTGTGTGAGCCCATTTCTTCTTATAAAATTAACAGTGGATGTTACAGTATCCATTATTTCTTTCCAGGATATAACTTTGGAGCACAATGCCTCTTGATGGACAATACAGTGAAAAATCAATGGCACAGTAGATCCAGAATCTTTCACTTTGCTGATGATTCTCCCAACAACACCTTTGTTTTGACCGCTCATGTTCTTGCCTCCATCGGTAGTGACACTTGTTAACTTTTCCCAGCTTAATTGCAATGAATCCAGAGCTTGTTCCACATGGTGAAATAAATCTTCTCCCGTAGTTGTACCTTTCAAACTGCACATTTTCACAAGCTCTTCGTAAACAGTAAAGTTTTCGTCAATGCCGCGTACAAATATGAGTAACTGTGCTGTATCCGACACGTCCGTACTTTCATCCATCGCTAAAGAGAAGCAGTCGAAAGACTGCGCCTTATCCCTGAGTTGTTCACACAAATTAGCACCCAAGTCTTCAGTACGTCGGGTGCAAGTTCTTGCAGAGAGACTAAGACTTTCAAACATTTTTTTCTGCTCTGGGCATATTTCTTCTGCGATAGCTAAGACACACTCTTTTACTAATTCACTATCGGTAAACGGACGTCCACTTTTTGCAAGAATCTCTGCTACCCTGTAACTGGCCCGAACATTCGATTCGCTGTTGTCTGCCACAACCTTAAATATGTTTTGTTGATTTTGTAATGACGATTTCAAAGTGGAAATTTTCCTTTTCCGTATTTCTCCTTCAAGACAGTCAAATTTAGCTTTGTGCTCGGTGTCGTAATGTCGCTTCAGGTTATATTCCTTTACTACAGAAATACTCTTTTGACAAATCAAGCATAACGGTTTTCCTTTAAACTCGATAAAAAAGTATAATTCTGTCCATAATTCGTTAAAAACTCTTTTTTCTTCTTCTATCTTCCTTTTTCTTGAAGCCATGTTTATATAATTATTCTGTAACAATAATGAAAAAAATTAAATTCGTTGTAAAATTATATGTTCCAGTTAGCACCTACAAATTCAACTCCACATTCAAATAATAATTAAAACATGACACACTCGTAACTAACTTCATGTCATGTAACTACTATCCCCGTCCTTATAACATTTACCCATCAATCTGAAGGTTCACATTAACAAGCAGTAAATAAAATAAAACAAAATGCTCGCGAGTGCATACAACTTACCTCATACGTCGTGCGTGAGAAGCTATCAGCGAAGGGAAGAAAGGTGAAACGAAACGCGTAGCTAGCAACCAGATGAGACGTGAGTTTCCGGCGAATTTCCACAACCGAATGTGGCGAGAGCTGCGCGCGGCTGTGATTTTAACTAAAACCGGTCGCTTTGAATTTTTTCGCCGCCGCACACCTGCGTCTAATCAAAGACTGCCGCCCCGCCTATTGTCTCAAAGGAGCCGCCCGCCGCCGCACGTGCGGCGGTAAACGCAAAAGAAATTGCCAAGAATTGAATAAGTACAGCAAATATTTATTTTCGGTAGAAACAATACATAACATCACAGTCTTGATAAACAGTTCTTAAGAAATGAAATAGAGGTACATTTTTATCACCCCGCGTGGGAGCGAGCTTTCAAGAATACTCTCATGGCCCAGCAGCATGGCCGTTTAAATTCTAGTGAATTTATATGGCCTTTTGCTTCGGTATTTTTTTCTTACGGACCTCAGGGTTGCGGGCCGCACCGAGATAGTCTACGGGCCGCATGCGGCCCGCGGGCCGCCGGTTGCCGACCCCTGCACTAAGGTATACATATATTTTTATAAGCCATACAGCAAGGAAATTATAATGAGTGGACACCGCGCACTGGAAAGCGCAGCATAGGAAGGCCTCTTGGATAGACGATCTGTTAAAGGTTGGAGCAGTTGGGTGCAGGCTGCACAAGATCTGTCACTCTGGAAATCTATGGTGGAGGCCTGTGTTCAGCAGTGGATGTAATGCGGCTGATATAATTATGTTGGTAAAAAAAAATTGACAAATGAAAAGCTTAATAGTTTATTCTCTCCTGCCTGCACCGCTGATTGCGCCAAGTAACTTTAAAGTGTTTTACTTACGCCCATACCACATCCATGCTACTTCTATCTGTTTTGTACTTGAATCTTATTTCAAACTAGCTTCCGCACGTGGCTTTGCACGCTTGGTTTGTCAATAAATAGTAGCCAATGTTTTAATCTATCATAATTAGTGATATGATATTCGGATGCATATTTACCTAAACTTCAAAGTTGGCTAGTATGGATAACACTTTTTTATCGAAAAAATTCCGTGGTTCTGGGATCAACAAATTTATCATGTGTTAATTTGTTTTATTTATTTATCTAATTGACATCCCTTAAAGCTGCATAGGATTTTATGGTATACCATTCGTCCCTCATATAGTCTAAAGAAATTCACATTCTATGAAAAAACGTACACTTTGGCACATAGGTATACTAGGTATACTTAATGCCTTGTTACAACGTAATATGGTTGGTTTTGCCTACTTTTACTGTCAGTAATTTTTGACGAAGCGAAAACAACCTTGTAACAAATGTCAGATCGTATCCTATTAGACCTCAGGGAATATAAACATTTTGTAAGTGTGCGAGTGACATGGCAAATTCTACCTGCTTAATATTTAACATTAAATGAATATGCATCCAATCCCGGTATCCCGGGATTTTATTTTTAATAAAAATATTTTAAGAAGCCTCTTCCATAATTGGTTTGCCAAAAATAAACCAGGCATCCGAATATCCGATCACTAATCATCAAAATCACATAATTTCATCAAAATTGGTTCAGCTGTTTAGTTGTGAAAACTTAACAAACAGACAGATAGAAAGAGAGACAGAGTTACTTTTGAATTTATATATGCACAATGCATCATTAAATTATTACATTAAATATAATATTTGTAATCCCCTGATGCAGCGTTTGAAACCCTCTGACTGAACTTTTTGAAACTTCTGACTGTGCATTCTAGATCCCAAATAGTTAAAGAAATTAAATGCGGATTTATTTGAAAACAGGTAGATTATTAGCAAAATGTTTCTCAGCTATGTTTGTTGGAAATTGTTGCAATCAGGCCAAAAATCAGGCAAATTTTATAAAAATAAACTTGCTGTAAAGTATTTGCATTTATTGATTACATAATGTCTATGATGAAGTGTGAATTGGCATGAGCTCAAATATATATTCTTTCTATTTCAGAGACATTAGACAAATCTATAAAGAACTCGAAATGGAAGGAAGAACACTATCCACATTTGTGTGCCCCATTTTCACCATGTGTGATTTTACAGTGGACTTATAGAGATGGTAAGTAAATACAGAAATACAATGTGTTAAATACAGTATGAATGAATGAAATACTCTTTATTGCACACCAAACAAAATTATAGTAACAAAAGAAATAAACAATAAATAACGGTACAATGGGCGGTCTTATCGCTAAAAGTGATCTCTTTCAGACAACCTTTGGATGAACAGGATCGGCGTCGTCGAGGACGGCGGTGTAAGAGTACCTTTAACATATGTACATAAACAAAATCCATAAAATAAAATATATGTTTATTAGTATATTGATTATACTAATAAACAAAAACTTAAATATGTGCATACAAATAATATATAAATAAACTACACTACATATGGAGGATAAATAACATAAACACTAACTAGCAGTTACGAGTATACCTTGGTATATAGATTCCAATATATTCCGTATTTCCGATATTTGCCAAGGTGTCTAACTTAAATCGTAGTACTGTAGTTACCCTACTAGTAAAGTGTTGAGCTGAAGTGGCCCTGGGCGGTAGACATGACAAACTCGAAGAACTGACGACCGTTGGGGCAGAAAGGTCGAGTGGGAACTATGCAAACGCACGACGACGAGTAGACGACGGCCCCTATTTATATGTAGATGGAAAGAAAACCTAGTAAAGGTTGCTGGGGACCATTTTACAGGGCACAGTATTTTACCAGGCGGCACAAAATCGGTCGCTCATTTTTTTTTAATGACGATTTGAGCTCCATATTTCTATTAAAAACAATACAATTACAATTACTCAAGCACTTTCATTTAGTCATTGGTCGCTCTGGAAATCTATAGGGAAGGCCAGTTCAGCAGTGGTTGCCCCAATATGATGATGATGAAGTACCCCTACACTGTTTTGTATGTCGTTTGTGTATTTCTTGCATTTGTCTGAAGGCCGGTGCAAATCAAATGCGTGCACGCCTGCACGTGCATGCATTCGGACATTCAGTTTGCACTGGCCTTTAAGAGCTTGTAGTGTAACTTGGTTAATATCAAATCAGCATTGTCCACTGCTGAACATAGGCCTTCCCTATAGATTATTAAGAAGCATAATCAGCTTTATGACACCATATAAAGAACACTGGGTAATAATTGAACTTATGCAAAAATGCAACCTCAGTATAATATTGGATGTTTTGCATCCAATGCTTTCAGCTGAAACCCACTTCGCGCACCGTGTGGTTCCAGAGGAATCTCCTTCCGTGAATACTTAGGTTGTGGAATGGTCTCCCTGCCGAGGTTTTCCCCAGAGACTTACAGTATGGGGTTCTTCAACAAGGGCAATTTCAAAATTGTAAGGTGTCTGCACCGCACGAGCGATACCTTTGCTGTTACAAAAGTCCATTAGGTAACCGCTTACCATCGGGCTGTATCCCTTTTTACCACATTAGAGGTATAAAAAACAGGCAAAGGTACAGCAGTAGCGAAAGTATGTGAGTGTTGTTTGTTATTTAACTAACTTCTTGTTCCAGCTAGGATAGTGAACTTGCCGTGGGCTTTGCTAGTGGAAGGAGACGTGATAGTGTTGCGTCCGGGTCAGGACGTGCCGGGGCACTGCAAAGGGCTTCAAGACGATTGTCCAGAACTGTTAGCAGGACAGACGTTTCAGCCTACATCTCAGGTAATCTTTTTTCTAATTGGACTAACGCCTGTCCTTTGAAATTGTGGCTGCTTTAAGCGGTCGATAAGGGCTGTGGAGCGGATGAGGGTCTGCGCAGTTGACCAGGCTCAAGTTAAATTCTATACGCTTCACTCTATGGACTTCTATAGGGGGCCTCTATGGTACGAGGCCGTTGCCAGTACTAGTGATGCCGAACTATCGATAGCTGACCTTGAACATCGGTTGGTATATCGATAAGACCTGGGTTTCCCAACCTTTTTAGCCTAGCGCCGCCCCCCCCTCCCTCCCCCGGAATATAAAAACAATATTATATACATAACAATAGCATATATTTTTTATTATACAAATCATTCGATAGTATCGATAGTCCTGTCAATAGTCACAACCTGTGGGTCTTCAAGTTACAAGTGAACAGATTTCTTATAGGCAAGTGTGTTCTTACATTATAACAAACATAATACCTAGTCAGGTCATAAGTTCTGTCACATGTTTAATATAAAATAATTGAAACAGGTTTATTCATTATGTAACCATTTATATACCAAAATGAACTTAACAAAACATAGATTCTTATGACACTAAAGTTTATTCAAAATGACCTCCGTGATTTTGAATACAGGCCTTCAATCTGCGCGGCCAGTCGTCTATCGCAGCACGAACGAGATCCATGTCAATATCGGCGGCTGCCTTAATCAAGGATGTCTTGAGTGACTCCAAATTAGGATGAGGCTTTGAGCACGCCTTTTCCTCCAAGTGTTGCCATATCTTGTAATCTAACGGATTCAAATCTGGACTGGAGGAGGGCCAGTCTTCGTGCCGGATGAAGTCGATTTCACGCGCCGCCAGCCAGTCTTGTGTGCTCTTCGCTCTATGAGCTGGCGCCGAATCTTGTTGGAATACCCAGTGCCTGTTATTGAACATGGTATGAGAAACAGGTTCCACAAGGTTCGTCAGGACTGTATTTTGATACACAACTGCATTCGCTTTTACACCTTTCTCACAAAAATGTACCTCTGTTAAGCCCCAATAAGAAACTCCCAACCATACCATGAGCGAGGATGGAAAATGACCTCGTTGGACACGCGGAATACGGTTGCTCGCTTCTTCACTACTGTGTGCGTACACCTTATCATTTTGTTTGTTGTAGCTCTCTTCTACGGTAAAAATTTTTTCATCCGAAAAAAGAATTTCCTGATATTTTTTCCCGCGTAGCGCTTCAACAAAGCGCGGCATCTCTTCAGTCTCAGGTCCATTAGACGAGCATTCAAACGATGTCCTGTTTTTCTTCGATATGCCCGAAGCCCTAAGTCTTCATTTAACACCCTTTTCACCGTGGTTCTGCTTAACCCCATCTGAAGGGCCAACAGTTTCTGCTTACGTTTGGGATTTCTTTGAATTCGCGCCTTCACAGCTTTTATCACTGCTGGAGTCCTAACAGACCGAGGGCGACCACTTCTTGACCTGTCATCTACACTAGAGTCTTCATTGTATCGTTTGATGGTGCGATAAACGAACCTTTTGGTTATATTCAAATTTTTCAGTATGTCAAAAATTTGAATTGGCGCGTAACCGCAACGATGCAACGCAATAACTGCAACACGGTCTTCTTTAAGCGTCCACTCCATACTTATTTAAAAATGAGTAAAATTCTAAAAAGTATACATTTTTATTTTCATGAACAATTCGAAATTCGAATTCTATAAACTTTTTAGTGGCCAGCATTCTAAAAGAAAAGTTTTTACTGTGTGACAATACTTATGACCTGACTAGGTATATTTACCACGCGTGCGAAGGATCTGGTGGGTCAGCAGTTATTTTATAAAAAGAAAATCACCGATATTATAAAAGTTTTACAATAACCGTTATTGCATGTAAATAAGGGATTACCAAAGTGGTCGACCCTTGGGGTCGAAATCGATTTTCCCAGGGGTCGACATATTATTTGTTTATCTTTACTTTGCGATTTTAATATTTTTTTTTAATTAATTACCTACTTAAGTATGTTTACGTAATTTGTATTAATAATTATTTACACTTGTTATGTACTTACTGAATTTTATGTCTTGTTAAATGTTTATGTATTTTGTGAAATTTTGATAACAAAATGATGTCAAGTTTACTCACTTAACCAACGGCAAAGTTTTTAAGTTGGTAAGTATTTTGTATCAATAGGAATAAAACTAGAGATATAATTTTTAAAGTTATTTGGTATTTTAAAATTTAAAATTTTAAAGTAGTTGAAAAGGGGTTTCTTGCCCAAAATAGTTTGGAAATCCCTGATGTAGATACTGTCATCTAAAATAAAAAATACATTTTGGCGCTAAATATGGCTGCTACCTTAATGGTTGAAAATAAATGAATTAATTAATGAAAATTCCTTATTGCTTAATAATCTGTTCATAATCTGTACATGAAATAAAATTGTTTTTCATTATTTTTTAATGCTGTCTATTCGTCGACTTATTTTAATTACTTTAGTAGACATTAGTGCCTAACCTGCATCTATGTAATTTGCGTAGCTGTTACATAAATATGTGATTGTTTCTTTCATAATTGTAAAAGCAGACTATGTTTTCAGTACAAAGACAATTTCAGCACTCCGCGTGTTCGCACTCCGCATCAGAACAAGGCGTACAGGATGCACGAGACCCCATATCTGACGAATCTTAGATTGGCTCTGAGTCAGGCCACATCGCGTCCGGTCACCGTGTTTGACAAGCAGAGGTATTTGGTAAGTTTTTTTATACCACTAAGCTGGCACACAAACTAACGGCCCATCTTATTGTAAGCGGTTACCATATGCTTATTGATGTTGATAACATCAAAGGTGTTGATCGCGTTTTGCTGACAGTTTGAGTTTCCTTGCCTGTTCTTTGAGGGCACGTTTATAGAGACGCGGCGCGTACTGCGTCGCGTGGTGCGTCACGTCGCGTGGTGTCCGTCGCAAGCTCCGCGCCTTTCCTTATGTGCGCGCGCCGCCGCGAATAACGCTACGATGCCCGCCGCGAGCAACGCTGCATATCAAGCAAACGCTTCTATATGAACGCTCTCATACATGCCCTTGTCCAGTTTTTTAAGAGATCATTTCTCCACCCTAGATTAAGAAATCTTCAATTGATAGAATTGTTGCAAATAACATTATATTGTATAATTTCAGTGCACAGTGAAAATAATGGAAGGCATAGTGTTGCCGCTTGTGATATCAATCGTAGTGATCGCCTCGTTCGTCCGGCACGTGTACCGGCTGCCTGGCGTCACGCACTGGACCGAGATCTACTTCCTGCAGACCATAGGTAACTCCTTAAGGGCTCTACAGACTAAATATTTTTTTTTTTATATCAGATTACAATCTATACAAAATTCTTAAACGCTAACATACAATAGTCATAGTTATAAAATAATCAAATAATTATACAAAAATTGGTAATACAGTACTTAATTTAAAAATATAATAGCAAGTCAATAGTTTAATTAAATTGAAATAATTATAAATAATATACTTAATTATGACCTAAGAGTATTTGCATCCATTTGGTAAGGATGGGGCAGTCCAGACGCGAAACAATCATCTGCAGGATGCCGTTGCTACTGCCGCGCGCACGCTTGAGTATGGACGCGATTTTCTTGCGCATGATCGCATGTGCGCAGTCCGTGTGCGCCTCTGCAAACTCGATGCGCTGCTAAAGTGAGGCAGCCGCATTAGCATCCTGAAGATATTGTTATATTGGACTCGTAGAGCGCTGGCCACCCGACGAGTGTGGTTAAGCCAGAGGCTACTCGAGTAAAAGGCCTGGCAGTAAGCCTTAAAAAGAGTGACTTTCACTTCCCTCGATCAGTGAGCGAACCTGCGAGCGATCATATTCCCCCGGACCGCCAGCGCCCTACGCTCCCTTTCAACGTCTGCGTCACACTAAAGCCGCCGGGTCGACCGCTAAGTCGCCGACCGCTTATTTGAAACAATAAGGAAAGAGAGAGATAGAGAATGCCGGCGGGTTGTGCTCCGCTCGCTCAGTTGACCGTTCTTCTTTGACTTTGACTTTCATGGAGTAGAACTGCAAACAGGACATGCCGCAGATGCCGCAGCTCTCGTGCCGCCCTAGAAAAGTTCTTCCGGCTTGCAACGTTCTGAAGGCTGTGCCGCGGTTCGAGGAAGGTTGCGGGTTCAAGTCCCACCGACTCGAAAGTTTTTGAGTCTTATTAACATAGATATTAACTTTTTTACGAACACTTTCGGACCTCATTGTTGTCTTCAAATAAACAAATTAATAATAATAATAATTAGGGTATTAATAATAATTAATGTGTAAATCCATCCAATAGAATCATGTCAAAATCTAATAACGTGATCTACGTGGCGTTACTACTCCGTTCCGCTTTGGTGTAAATCCGGCCTTTACTGCTTGACAGCGGAAAGCTTATTTTTATGTTATTTTATTTTTATATTATTCTCCGAACACTTACGGAAAATTATAAGATTTTTAAAACCATCTCAAAAACTTTCAAACCTAGAGTCCCGGGACTTTAACCAATGTACTAAACTGCAACGTTTGGCATTGAGCAGGTCAAAAACTGTATAAGTTTTCCTGTAGATGGAGCTAACGGCGCTTTGAGTCATAGTCTGAACCACCATACTAATTTCGACCCTGACGTGACAAGAACCTGTAGCACAATTGGCAGTGCTCCTCGTACCGAGAAGAAGCTTGCAGGTTCAAGGCCCATCTAGGCTTGAAAGATTTTGAGATGATTTAAAAAATCTTACTTTTATGTTGTTGTTTCAGCTGCGTCGCTGCCGCTGTTGCAGATTGTATTCCCCATTGCCTGGGCGGCCTTCAACTGCTACGGATTAGCCAGGTAACTTTTATACCTTTTATAGGTACCTTATACAAATCTACAGATGTTTTAGCTACGACAATTCAAGAAATTCTCAGCCTCCATACATTTTATAAAAAGCTAATTAATTGACTAACCTACTCAATTACTAACATTAACATTGCGGAATGCAATAAGTAAGCTATTGAATTATCTATTATTTATCTTTGTGGCATTTTTACTAATAATGCTTATAAGGCTTCTGTGAACTGGCACATGCCGTTCTACTTTATGCCTGCCGTGAACTGATTTATATGGAAACATGAAATGAATGAAAAAAAAAACATTTATTTGACTCGACATGACCATTGACCAATCAACACAATAGTGTATAGCAATTACTTGCAATGCAACTCCATAATTTCTGCATTTTTTTTCTGTCTCTTGTAAAATTGTGTCGCTTCATACGCAATAACAATAACGCCCACAAGTGCAAAAACCGCCATTAGAATATAAACAATTGTATAGCCATCTTTTGCATTGCAAGTTATTGTAATAGGACCACTCCATTCACCTGGGTATTCCAAAGAGCCCTTATGTGATCTTTTAGGTATGTCCACTTTCAGTTGGTCTCCCAACACGCCATGATTTGGATCGTTATCAATGTTAACTGCTCTGACTTGGTACTGCTCTGCTGCACCCTCTTCGCAGTTGCCAAGGGTGAAGGATGATTTGGTTGTATTGAATATTTCCCTGCCATCATTTTTTATTCTAATAATTTGATAAAAATCTACATTTCCTCCTGATTTTTCAGGTGCTTCCCATCTTATAAGGTCTAAGTTACTACTTACAGGTGCTTTTAATTTACTAGGAGTTCCAATTCTAGTCCTTAAAAAGATGCCATTTTCTGGGCTCCTTTGAGAACAGCCATTGATTGCTGAATTGCAAGCCACAACTGACCATGAATAATTGGAGAATCCATCAAGGCCTGCAAGCTTTACACTCCTTCTAGTAGAATCATTAACTTTAACAGAAACTAGAATATATTCATCGGTGTAGTTGTAAATGACGTATTTTCCAATGATACCATTTTTATCAAGCGGAGGATCCCATGATATAACTATTGAGTTACTTTCAACTTCAGTTATGGTGATGTTTCTTGGACTCGTTGGAGTATCCTCAGCGGTAGTAATTAAAGTAGAAGAACTATGTATTGTTTTCAATCCATATGCAGTGTTTAGAGCCAATGTAAATGTATAAGTTCTGTATGGTTTTAGATCTGTTATATTTATTTCCATCTGTTTTGAGTCTGTTATGGTGACACTAGATTTATCCGATGATGTATCGCACTCATTACTGGTGTCTTTAACTGGGCAATAGGTAATATTATAACCAGTTATAATAACTTCTTGCAATGTGCAGGCCATTACCCATGTAATTTTAACAAATGACTTGCCAGGAATATCATGGTCAAGCTTCACAGGGAACCCGTACATAGGAATTGCATCTTTGGAAATGTCGCAAGTAGCCCAAACCATTCCACTGGTTTTAGTCCCGTTATTTGCAGAAATTGCAAATTGGTATCTATTTTCTTTTGGCAGATCAATAACATGGTATGTTTTATGTGGCTCCAAAATAGTAAAATCAATTCTTCCATCACATATTTTTGTAGTTTTATGTTCACACCAAAAAATAGTGTAGTTATCAATTTTATTTATTCCAACCCATGATAATCTGTATGTGCCATTTTCATATGCTAACTTTGTGAATGATGATACTTTTAAAGCTACAGTATCTGCAATAGGAGGAATGTACAGAAGGCTTCTATTAAGTGATGATCCATTGTCATTAGTTGTCCAAATCTCTAAATTAATGGCTTCTAGAGATGCATCTTCCAGGACAACATAACTCAAACTCTTCTTGTTATCAGCCAATATGGTTTTAGGATTTCCAGTTCTTGTATGAGCTACAACTTTATAAGTGAAATTAGCTCCAGCTTCTTCATATTTTTCCAACTGTTTCCAGTAAACATTTATTATCCTTGTAGTTGCATACAGATTTTGATCAAAAGCACCCACTACTGTATCTGGTGGTCTTTCAGGCTTTTCACTGGCTGTGTAAAAAACTAGGTATGTAAAATCAGACCAAAACTCATCCTTGACAGCTTCTTTAGGTCGAATGTATATCCTCACTTCATATTGAATATGTGCATAAGGTAAATCGGACAGCAGAAACTTGTATGTCTTATTTCTAGCAGGTAGTTCCGATGTATCGACCTTCCGGAAGTAGGATGTCTTATCCAAATCAGCAACTTCATATTCTATCTTATGATCAACTCCAAGCGGCAAAAAATCAACCATGTTGTTAGGAATAGTCCATTGCAGGAGTACGCTGTGTGAGTCAACACTCAAAACTCTTAAGTTCATTGGTGGATCCGGTTTGACAATTGCAAAGTGATCTATAGTGAAGTTTTGTTCATTACAGCCAAACACATTGCAAAATTTTAGATTAAAAAGAAACTGATTTTTTTGTTGTATGTACCTCGGCCAACTGGTGGGAGCCCATGCACAATATCTGGTTTGATAATTTTTTTCAGGGTTACACGAATTACCATAATATTTGTTACTCATTATTGTTGATAATGTGTTGTTAATAACACTGTAAGCAATTGGGTTGGTCCAGGTGCACTTTAAAATATCTAGATTTGTAGATTTGCAGGCAAAGTCTGTAACATTCATCGGTGGAGAGTCCACTATTACACGGCTAGTACAAACTTTTTTAGTAACTTTATTTCGGCAATAGTATGAAAACACTCCTTTATTATGCTGCGTCACGAATAGTCTTCTAGTTGTGGTATTTATTTTCTGAGATATGTCTTGGTTCCCAAATTCGAGGTCGTCAGCTGTGTATTTATCGTCCTCACAAAATATCTCCAGCGGCTGTCCATACGGCACCAATATCGTTCCCTCGGGGTGAAGTGTCAGCGACAAGCTATCGATCCCTTGACATCTCGAGAACGCACGGGGCAAAAATAACAACCACAATACATTTAAGCACTTCATGTTTTGATTTTGACACTTAACTGGTTTTTGTATTCATCAAATAAACATATATTTTGTTCGGTACACCCAGTAATCCGTCGTCCCGATTTAAAATGACTTAAATAAATCTTTTTACCTTTAATGACTGTAGCAGTCAGTATTTTCACATTCTGATCATAACAGGAAAATACTGACGTATTGACCATACTTCATTTAATATACCTACGCAATTATTATCTATATTAATATTATAAAGAACAAAGTTTTGTATGTTTCTAACGAATAAACTGAAAAACTATGGGTCCCTTTTCAAAAATTCTATCACCATTAGAATGCTACGTTATCCCTGAGTAACATATGCGTTATTAATTACTAGAATAAATTAGGGATCCCTACTAAAACTCCAATAATGTAACCCAAAGTGTAAAAAAATTAACCATAAAAAATGTTTATAAAATAAATGTACACTCGTGCGAATCCGGGACGGGCCGCTTAGTGTATATACAGGGTTTCCCAGAAATGGTGGATAATCCTGCACGTGCGTGTGCGGGGGGGGAGGTGGGGACCCACATCCCAAAAAAAAAAATTCTATTCCCAACAGTCCGCGGTCTACGAATTTTTTTGTAAAATTTAGAAATTTCCCAGTTTTCCTCACATTTGTGGGCATCACGTCCGCTACATGAGGCCTATTTCGGATTTTTTTCTTTTAAAGTATACCCTAATAATGGTATTCCTAAATTACCTTTAAAAAAACGCAACTACTTAGGATAGTAGTTAACTAGTAGTCCCTAAACATAAATTTTATTTCTGAAATTTATTTTACTGCAAAGTTTGAGCACCTCTGCTGTAAAAAAAATGTATTGGAGTTTTATAGCCAACCACATAAAAAAATTACCTACATCATAAGGATTCTAAAACAGTAGCATAAGTACCTACTTTAATGGTAAAATTACTGAGCTATAGCTACTAATGTGTAAAAGTAGGCGTTTCATTACAAAATAGCAAAATTATTTGCAGATATTTTTTTTTAGTTTTTACCAGTTAAGTAGCGCTGTCGACCCTAAAATTAGACTTTACTACCTGCTCGGCACATTCAGTTGAATTCTAAGCTGTGTGAGCGAGACAAAACTGTGCTTGGGAATATTGCGAGTGAAAGGGTCAACAAATCTCCTTTGTATGGTAGAATTCGTGTTTGGTTATTGTTTTGTCTCCGTAGTTAAAACTATTTTAATTTTAGTGCGTATTTCGACGTTCTCGACATCGCATGTGCTCTTGTTTTTCTGATTCTCGGTGACAAAATTCTACATTTGGCATTCTACTGGACTCGATTTGTGCATTTTGATTGGATTTTGTTTGTTTGGTGATAACTGCGACGACTCGGCATTCTACTGGACATTTGTTCTGTATATCAACAGGACTGTGTGATGTCACGAGAAATTTATACACCCCAAGAGTATTCCAATATGCATTACATTTACGGAGAATGTAGTGGCAACGCAAGTGCTGCCGCAACACTTTATCGGGAGAGATACCCGAACGCGCGTCACCCCGACTATCGAGTTTTTACAAGAGTGCACCAAGCTTACTCAGAGGGCAGAATACCTGGTACTGGCGTTGGTGGCCCTAGGAGCAGAGGACGACCCCACAATCCTGTAACTGAAGATATTGTCCTTGACATGGTGGAAGAAGATCCCAGTATTTCGATGCCAGATATCGAACGCCGTACGGGAATATCAAAATCTACAGCACATCGTATTGTGAAAAAATTTAAACTGCATCCTTATCACGTGACACGTGTACAAACATTGCTACCACGAGACTACCAAGCACGGATTGTTTTCTGCAATGAAATGTTAACAAGAATTCAAGAAGATCAAGATTTTTTCAGAAAAATTTTATGGAGCGATGAGACTACATGTAAAAGGGATGGGTATCTTAACCTTCATAACTTGCACAGTTGGCAATTGACAAATCCACATTTGATGAGAGAAGATAAATCCCAGTATCAATTTAAAATAAATTACTGGACGGGCATATTAAATGGAAAAATTATAGGCCCATATGAATTGCCGGGCAACCTAAATGGCAACAATTATTTACAATTTCTTCGAAACCAGTTGCAAATATTATTAGAAGATGAGCCACTAGCCATCCGGCAAGGAATGTGGCTCCAGAACGACGGTTGTCCGGCACATTATGCTGTGCAAGTAAGAAATTATCTAAATGATGCCTATCCCAACAGATGGATCGGCCGATTGGGGCCAATACTGTGGCCACCACGGTCCCCAGACCTAAATCCTCTGGATTTTTTTTATTGGGGCTGTTTGAAGGAGCAGGTTTACAAGAAACCAATAAACTCATTAGAAGAACTTCGACTTCGCGTCGCCGAAGCAGCCAGAATTATATCATCAAAAAATTATAATAACAGATTACAAAAATCTTTTATAAAAAGGTGTAGAGCTTGCATAAGGGCATCAGGAGCCCAATTTGAACATTTACTTTGATTATTTTTATAATAAATACTTTTTTGGTCATTACTTGTTTTATTTTTTTCTTTTGCAATTTTGTAATGAAACGCCTACTTTTACACATTAGTAGCTATAGCTCAGTAATTTTACCATTAAAGTAGGTACTTATGCTACTGTTTTAGAATCCTTATGATGTAGGTAATTTTTTTATGTGGTTGGCTATAAAACTCCAATACATTTTTTTTACAGCAGAGGTGCTCAAACTTTGCAGTAAAATAAATTTCAGAAATAAAATTTATGTTTAGGGACTACTAGTTAACTACTATCCTAAGTAGTTGCGTTTTTTTAAGGTAATTTAGGAATACCATTATTAGGGAATACTTTAAAAGAAAAAAATCCGAACTAGGCCTCATGTAGCGGACGTGATGCCCACAAATGTGAGGAAAACTGGGAAATTTCTAAATTTTACAAAAAAATTCGTAGACCGCGGACTGTTGGGAATAGAATTTTTTTTTTTGGGATGTGGGTCCCCACCTCCCCCCCCGCACACGCACGTGCAGGATTATCCACCATTTCTGGGAAACCCTGTATATATTCATATTCATAATAACACTACAAAATGCAGAAGTAATCTCGTACGCAGATGACACTGCATTGATATTTCACGGAAGCTCATGGGAGCAGGTATACTGTCTTGCAGAAAAGGGTCTTTCCCTGGTCGCACAGTCCCTAAACAAAAACCTACTAACGTTAAACGTTAAGAAAACAAAATATCTCGCTTTCTCAAAAACTTCTGCTGGTAGCCCGCCATCATATTTGGAAATGAGGATCCACTCCTGTCCGGACAGTGTTCGAGCACAGAGTTCCTGTTCGTGTGATCTTATAGAACGAACTTCTTTTACAGCCTACTTAGGCATCACTCTTGATGAAAATCTCAACTATAAGAAACACATTTCAATGTTAAGTGGTCGAGTTAGAAAACTCATATATATTATGAAAAAACTACGAGATTGTGCTCCTTCTTATATACTCAAAATGGTTTACGTGGGTCTGTGCCAGTCAATCATCCAATACTGTGTCTCTGTTTGGGGTAGCGCATGTAAATCCTACCTCATTCAGTTGGAGAGAGCTCAGAGGGCGCTTATTAAAGTGACTCTGCAGAAACCCTTCCGCTATCCAACAGACAAACTTTACAAGGAGTTCCAAGTACTGCGTGTCCGACAGCTCTTCCTTTTAAGCGCCACTGTTAAAACGCATAGAAGCGTTGGGTCCCGGTCTGACTATGAGGAAGTTATGGAAAAGCGTGTATACCGCATCCTGCTTCCCTGCATTAGGTCTGTGATGGCTGGTCGTAGCCCATACTTTTCCTTGCCTCACACTTATAATAACGTCTGCAGGCTATGTGAAATTAAGCACTGCAGTGTTTACACTTGCAAGCGCATGGTAAAAGAACTGTTACTCAATCTCTCCTACTGTGATACCGAGAATTTAATTTGATATAAGTATACTTCACCTTTGATTCCATATTTCCCATTCTGCGCAATCTTGTTCACACACATACATATACACACACACACCCTCAAACACACGACACAATACACACATATACACGCACACACACCCTCAAACACCCACACACACACTCACCACTAATATCATAAACATAATTAAGCCCTGTAAGATTTTACCTAATTTTTTTTTATTATTATTCTATTTTGTTTTATTTCATTAAGTAATTATAACGTAATGCATGCTCATGATAATATTATTAATAATTATATATATTTTTTTTCTCAATTATATTGCTGTTCGAGCAATTCTGTAGTTTGTGGTTTTGTAATTGAATTCGTACTCTGAGCCTCAAAACACAAGCTTATTCTTTAAGCTTAGCTTGAGGCTCTCTGTAAGCAATGTTTATTATATAATCAACCTTTGTGAACTAGCACTGTATCATAAACAGCATTGTCAGCTCTGTAAATCGTGATGGAATAAATGATTTGATTTGATTTGAATATGTTTGATAATAAAATAAGTAGTTACAGTTCATGAATGTCACATCAGTCAAAGTGTTTTCTGCGTTTTTTTTTTATAAATTATAGGCTAGCGTTTGACCACTATCTCGCTTGATGGCGCGCAATGATGCAGTCTACGATGGTACACGCTTGCCTAGAAAAAACGTTGGTTGTAGTTATCAGGAAACAGACTCTGGCAAGGCTTTCCACTCTTTGGCGGTGCGCATAATAAAGGTCGAAGAGTACCGCTTTGTGCGTATGGGAGGTATGTCTACCATGTAGCGGTGGTGCATCGCAGAGCGTCTGGTTGTCCGATGATAGAATGGGGATGGTGGGATCAGGTTGAAAAGCTCTGTAGCACACTCTCCGAAATGTATTCGATAAAAAACCTTTCAATCTTTCGACGATGCTCGAGGATGTGATAATATTGTGTGCGTCACACAATATTATCTTGATATCGAAACTGGGTAGGTTTTTCCACGTTAACTTTAATCGGAGGGCTAAAACTGGCTGTAAAATAGGATTTTAATCTCTCTAATATAACAAGACGTTCTAAAGTCTAAAATCCCTCAATGCCTCAAGATCAGGGTGTTCCAATGTGTCCTGCCCATTCTTACTTACGGTTCCGAGACATGGCCGCTCACAAAGGAATACATGCATAAGATTAGAGTAGCTCAACGGGCAATGGAGCGCGCCATGTTCGGTATATCACTCTTGGACCACATACCCAGTGTTGTAATCCGACGTCGCACAAAGGTTGTGGACGTGGGTATGAGGATCGCAGGGCTGAAGTGGAGATGGGCTGGACACTTGGCTAAGAGGGATGACGGGAGTTGGACAAAGGCGATTACAGAGTGATGGCCAAGGGATGCTCGTAGACCAAGAGGCAGACCAACCGCCCGATGGTCGAATGTCATTGAAAGCGTATCTGGGTGTCAATGGATGAGACTCGCAAGGGGCCGGAAAGAATGGCGTAATAAAGAGGAGGCCTATACCCAACAGTGGGTGCAGACGGGCTGAGACGATGATGATAATATAACAACAGTAGCTTGTATAAACCTATCAACTTTATTGCAGATTTAAACTTCTCTCCGAGACTCGTCAAAAGTACGTCCGTCCAAAGTCCTGCTCAATCTCTGAAGATGCCAGCGACCCTCTCATTCAAGCCCTGAGCGAGTCCAACTTAAAACCAGAGAACCTAAAGTCATTTTGGAAGACTTTCTTTAATATAGCTACTGGGAGGGAGGACATGGTTGCCCGCTCGGCGAATATAGTCCATGTACTTGGTTCTTTATCGGTGAGTTACACTCATCTCAGGAAAACCAGAAACGTTTAATGCGGTAGCGAAAACATTGAGAGGATTCCATACATGTTATCATATTTATTAATGTAAATAAATAAATAAATGATACTGAATATTTCACAGGTGGGACACAGCAGTCCCGATCTAAGCAAGGCTTGTACTATGGGCTCCAGATAACTGATAGAATATTACATTTGTTTGGTAAATAGATTCTTATGTTATAGAAGCTTTGTAGCAAGTTTGTCATTAAAAAGTATCCTATCTCTCAAACCAGATCATAATCTATCTATTTACCAAATTTCATCGAGATTTGTCCAGCCGTTTAGTCATGAAAACGTAAAAAAACAGGCAGACAGACAGAGTTACTTTCGATTTTATAATATTAGTTTAAATTATGAATGTGACTTTTATCATTTTTAAATAGTAATAAGGATTTATCATGGAGATGAAAATTGTATTATCAACTAGCTTCCGCCCGCGGCTTCGCACGCGTGTTTTGTTGATGAAAAGTAGCCTATGTGTCAATCCACATCATAATCTATCGACATACCAAATTTCATTGAAATTGGTTCAGCCGTTATGACGTGATTCAGTAACAAACAAATATCCAAACATTCGAATCTATAATATTAGTATGATTGTATTTTATTTTAGCTTCTAATGAATGACTAGATTCCGCCCGCGGCTTCGCACGTGTGGTTTGTCAATGAAAAGTAGCCTATGTGTTAATCTAATACATCATAGGTTATAATCTATATACATCTAAAATTTCATTAGAAAGAAGAAAGAAAGAATAAACAAACATCCATACAAACTTTCGCGTTTATAATATCAGTGGGATGGGATATGAGCTTCGCGGGATTCTCGACGCGAAGGTCTACTCCGGCTTCGCTCGTGCAAAACTTATCTTCTACACATGAATGTGCTCTGTATGGCACCCATGAGTCGTATAGAATCAAAGTTGCCAATATGTCATTTTGAGTAAAAATTTGTTATGAATGGGGCGACACGGGAAATTTTAAAATACACTATAACAATATCGGAATTTGGATCAAACATGGCAAACTACCGTATATAACAGACCGTAAGATTGAGATTGGCATCAAATAGCTATCTGTGTTTAATGTCAAAAGCAAAAGCGACTGTCTTGCTCGACCAATCATAAGCGTTTATTCCATCATGACCTAAAACAGATTTCAGTTGGACGTTTCAATGGACTTGTTGATTTCCATTTATGTATCAACATTCTGAGAAATTACAGATTGGCACCTTTGATTCTTTGACCTTTGATACGACTCAATTTACAACAAGATACCAGCTGACATACGAACAAATAATAGTTTAGGAAAATTTAAACATGAGCTCAATGATCTACTATTCTAAAACTATCTGCTGACTAGCGTACTATTCTAATAACGACTTCTTAAAGGATAAAATGTGATGTATGTCTTAAATCTCTATTTTATTTTTAACATAACTTTTATTTTTTATTATTATTG
Source organism: Philereme transversata (assembly GCA_963924445.1). Classification (NCBI taxonomy): domain Eukaryota; kingdom Metazoa; phylum Arthropoda; class Insecta; order Lepidoptera; family Geometridae; genus Philereme; species Philereme transversata. The sequence goes on along the minus strand of OZ004339.1, from coordinate 31,859,290 downwards.
TTTGTATAGACGCACATATTGCGAACTGGTCAACAGAAGCCCTAGACCTGGAAGAAGGGAAGGGAGGCCTTTGCCCAGCAGTGGGATCCAGCTCTTTAGATTAGATTGTTTTGTATAATGTGACATTTTAAATTCATTGTTATTAGAATCTTATAATGTTTGTATACATTAACTGGTAGAAACTAGAATACATAAATTAAAATGTTAACATCTTCACATCTAGTTTCACAAACTGAATAGTTCATTTCATTCTAGTTTCAAATTTAATTACGGTCCTAGTAAATCGCATCTACGGAGCCGTTATCGAGTTAACAATGACCAACTTTCAGAGCATGAATCCCTATGCATTTACAGGCCCTGTGTTGCGTCGATAAGAAAGGCATATTATCATGGCCTAACCCGACCGCGGAAAAGGTTTTCTTTCTGCGCAACTCCAGCTCAGCTTCGAACAGCTCCAGTAAAACCAGTTTGATCGACTCCATGGAACACCAGAGTGATAACTTGGACCAAATGGGCGATGGAAAGCAAAACGAACCTTCCACTATTGTTGAGGTAGGTTATTCACACTTAGAAACAAGACCGTTCAAATACGAGTGAGACTCTAATTAACAAATATAAAAAATCCTTTATTTCATAGTACATAACGAATTACAATTTAGCCCTGCTTACCAATAATAATTAATAACAATTCTAATTTAGGGAATGAGATCTGCACTTACGTTCCGCATTCAGCTGTATTGTGCATTATAACAAACTCCCAAGTGATGTTCAAAAATTGACAATTATCAAATTTAAAAACGTAATTAAACAATTTCTTTGTAAAAAAGCCTACTATAAAATATTTTATTAAGTTTATTATCTATTATTTAGATTATTTAGATGATAGAAAAGCTTGGAATTGAAATTGCTCCAACTCATTCAAAAATGTTTAAATTTAGACGTATCTTATTTTCTTTATTGTTATATATTCTAAAAGGATAATTAAAAAACAACCAGCCTTTTTCTTGCCTTTCTTTCCTGGCTAACAGGCAGTAAAATTTACGTTTCAAAGTGATCCCTGTGATTTTAATGAATAAAATATTTTTGACTCTTAAGCCCCCTTCTAACGGGCACCAGCCATCCTAACTCCTTGAAATAACGGAGTAGTACTTTGGGATGGCTCACTCAGTCAATCAGTTAACACAAAGGAGCGAAAAAAAGAATGATGTTCTCACTCGCACGTAGGTCATACCATCATCTCTATAATTTCTTATATAATAATGATGTAATAATGAATAATAAACTTTATTACTTAGGTGTTAGATCTCACCCACGATCAGAACGCGCCATTTTGCGTGGAGTTTGACGATCAAAGATGGCGGCAACACTTATCCCTTCTCAAGCCACTCGGCCTGGCGGCCTTATTGAACACATGCGCGCCCGCCGCAAGGCATACGTACGCACATTTCTGCGCGCACCTCACCTGCGAAGCGCACTTCAGGTGAGATCTGAACCTTACTTTTAAGTACCTATGTTTTATGTTTGAGTACTCTAAAACTAAGTTCGTATGAGCTGGGCTACATGCCACCAAGTGCTGGAAACTTTAATTGCTTAATAAGGACCGGTATTCATAGAATCTGGTCTGAAACATTTGTTGAATAAAAAAATTATTGTCTATGCCATAGACAATAAATTTTTTTTCGTTGAATATCGGCCCTTAGTAAAAGTCCTTAGTAAGATTTAGACATAGACCCTATATCTAATCAACCAGTAGTCACGCACTTAGATATGTAATATCTTTGGTCTATGCCTAAACGTAGATGATATTAGCCACATAAATGTGTAATTTTAGTCATTTGTGCCCTTTTCCTAGGCAAAGGCCTCCTCCATTTCCAAACATCACAATCCTATGCTACCAGTTCCCAGTGTATTAGAAATTCATCCAGCTATATTCGTCAATACGGCAAGCCTCATCCTTAGCTATATTTAAATCTAGGGTAAAAAGCTTATATCTATCAGACACGTCATAGTATCACACTTAAATTCATGTATATTTATCGTATTTAACTAATATGTATGTATATATGTATATATATCAAAATTTATTTATTATATTTAGGTATGCAATTTAATAATTTATTTATGTTTCTTTATATTTTATTTAGGTATTAGTTGCACTCCCTTCATCCATATCTTAAGTGCACCCCCGACCATATCTTTGACATTACTAAATCCTCTCCATCCAAAGATTGTCTGGAAGAAATCGCTTCAAAGCGATAAGACCGCCCATTGTACTATTTGCTTTGTTTGTGTCTTCTATTTTGTATGTAATTTTTATTTTATAATGTGTACAATAAAGTGTATTAATTCATTCATTCATTCGTTTTGGTCTGCCTTACTGAGTCAGGATCCCACTTGGTAGCACTCACAACTCACTTGGCATCCGATGACAGACGTGACCACTAACTAGCCCAATCCCACTTCATTTTAGCGACTTTCGAAGATACAGCTGTAATCACACTAACCTTATAAATGTTAAAGTTTGGATGTTTCTTTGTTACTCGATCACGTCATTACGTCTGAACCAATTTAATTGAAATTTGGCATGTCATATTATGATCTGGATTGACAGGCTACTTTTCATTGATAAAACACGTGTGCTAAGCCGCGGGCGGAAGCTAGTTTACACTAAAGGAAATACAATAAGTTCTATTTGACGGCTATCATTTTGCATGCTGTGATAATTTTGTACGAACGTCTACACCAAAAACCGTAAAATCGACCACATACTGGCAAATAATTATTATGTTATCCATACACTGTAACAATGAGTATAAGTACTAAGCACCAAGTTTTACTTTCTATTGAAAAATTACACTCGGAAACACTAGATAGATTATCCTGAATCAATATTTGGACAGGACGATATTCCAATGTTGTAATATTTGGTTTTGTTGTTCTTTAGTAGAATTTTGACACTTTCCAAATCCGGCCTATTAGCATATTTTTTTTTTATTTTAGCGAAGACCTAGTTCCAGTGACCAATCGTCGGTGTTTGTGTGAGTTGGCCAAACAAATAGGCTTCAATGACGCTGTCGCGGATTCTTACAAGGTGCAAGACAGTTTGGCGGTATTTAGACATTTGGTAAGTAAATTGCAAGAGATTTTAGCTTCTCCGGTTTTAAAAATTAATTTATTATTGTGTTTTTTGTTTATTTTGGGGATATTCTTGATTGTTAAACGGTGTTTTAAAGGTTACTACCATTTATCAAAAATCCATGCAAAGTGGGTGTGTTTTGTGTAATATTTGCCAAATATTTTCTAAGAATAGTAAAATACAAAATTTTTATTTATTAAAATCACAAGGATCACTTTGAAACAACAATTTTACTGTTTGTTCCTTCGCGACCAAGCCAGGAAAGAAAGGCAAGAAACAAGGCTGGTTGTTTTTTTAATGATCCTTTTAGAATACATAACAATACAGAAAATAAATTACGTCTAAATTGTAACATTTTTTAATAAGTTGGAGCAATTTCAATCCCAAGCTTCTCTATAATCCGATATTTTATAGTAGGCTTTTTTATAAAGATTTTGTTTAATTACGTTTTAAAATTTGTTAATTGTCAATTTTTGTACATCACTTGAGAGTTTGTTATAAAAGCGTTCACCTTGCCCTTTAAACCATTTACTAACTTTATGGAGTCTACAAGTGGCAACAGCGAGTTTTTCTTATTTCTAGTATTAAAATTATGATTATCGCTATTTTTCTTTATAAATTAATACTTTTGTAAACACATCAGATTTTCATAGACAAGGGAATGTCATAATATTTATTTCTTTAAACTTATTGCGCAATGTATCTCTTCTATGCCAACCACTAATAACAATAATTAACAACACAAAAAAAAATAGAGTACAATAAAAGATTACATAAATATAAGTTATTAGTAGCCGCCACAAAAAAGTTCCAACTCAGCATTTAGCTATGTATTTGCAAGGTAACACAGCGCTGGTCTTCCATTGGAACCTTTGTGAGTACATGGATGTCTGCTAACACATAAAAATATGAAAAGTTAAAAATATAAATAATAAAAACTAGGTATTACTATAGTATGTAAGTGCCTTAATATTTTATTGTTTAAAGTAGGTATGTATTTTATTGGTTTAAATATTTAAGTGTAGCATTAAGCTATACCCATTAGTTTATAAGTTTTAAAACTGTTTTACCTAGCCAAGCATGCATGTTGAATAAATAAACAGTAAATAATTTCTGAAGTTAGATGTTCCTTAATCTTGTACATAATAATAGGTGGAATGTTTCGTTGTAGCAAGCTGATACGATCCGACGAGAGACGAAGTTCGTACGTTCGTTGCAACTGAGCACGCGAGTGAAGGTCCCACTGCCTCACATGCTCGCCGTGCTCGTGAGCGAGCGAGCACATCAGCTACAAATGCTTACACAGGTTAGTTCCTTCGAGTGGCCGTACACGTTGCGACGGTCGCACGGTGGTTACCATACAGGTCCGCTTTGCCACCAACCCATTTGCGATTAAACCTGTCGCATACGTCTCAAGTCCGTGCGACTGTCGTAATGTGTATGACTCCTTTTAAAACATTATAGGTATATTAACTTTTTACCGTACCTATACAAGGTGACTGGCCATAAACGTTGCGACGGTCGCACGGACGGTTAATCGAATGGTCGCAATGACAGTTCGATTACATACAGGAGGCCAATTCACGTAATGCAATTTTCGCAGGCGTAATTTCTTCACACAATGATGTAGTCTAATATGTACTTTAGAAAGTACTTAGGTAACTGCTCTGAAATTGAGCCGGAGTGAAAAAACGTTGTTTAAAAAGCTATATTACATTGTATATTACAGGGTACAGCAGACATTGTTCTAGACTCGTGCGTGGACTATTGGAACGGCAAAGACCTCTCGCCGATATCGCCCTCGGACCGCAAGAAGATCATCGACTTCTATCAGCGGAACTCGCTTACCGCGTACTGCACCGCGTTTGGTTACAAGTAACTACCTTTCTAATTGTATTTTCTGGTTCCAATTAAAGGTCTTTGCCCACTACACCGTATCATAGGTCATTACCGTCTCGGCACTTGCAAAAAAATATTCTTTGTATAAATAAATATGTAACGAGCGACGCCCACTAGACGTTTCGTCACCTACCAACACCGTAGCGTGCCATGACTGATCGACAGCGAATTCACGACAGTAGGTACCGGTACGTTCCTTGCATGGCACGCAGCCATCGTAGCTATTTTCACAACAAAAGTTCTTCCTGACGCGTCAGTCTGACACGAAAACGCAAGCAAATGAACTACAACCGATAGAGCGGGTACCGTATGTGTAATGAACGGGGATGATACTGTCACTAAACGTGTTGTATATGGGTATGAGCCGTTGTTGACACGTTTTATGGCGGGTTCCTATATATGTCGGTAACCAGATACGACTCTTTTCTCCTTGAAAACTTATCAAAAGTTTGACACTTTTTCAAGGAGATACGAATCGTAGTCGGTTACCGACGGATATAGGGACCTAAGTGGGCATAGTAGTGTCAGTCGTGTTATTTTCGTGCCTGGTACGTTCAGCACGACCGTAGTATGGAACGGGGTAGTGGGCAAAGACCTTAACTCTTCATAACAGTTTGTTGCTAAAAAGAAAATTTGCGTTCCCAGTGTCCATTGTTTTATTAAGTTTTTACAACTGGAAGGTGGCCTCTTTCACCTATACTATATAAACAAAAATGAAATGGTGTTCGTTGTTAAGTGCATCACTTGAAAACGACTGGACAGATTGGGCAATTTTTTTAAATGTATTAATCCAAATAAGATTTTAAAGAAAAAAATTTAAAAGTTGCCTGGAAAATTCAAAAATTCTGGAAAAGATTGAGATTTTTGTATGAACTCCAGACCATAATAGTAAGTCATACATTATTTTAAATAAAATATGGCTCTCACGTGTATAATAAGGATTTATCATGTAGATTTGATTTAATTTTGGTTTATTTATGAATGCAATGAGCGCCGTTCTATTTTCAAATTGACTTACGGTCCTAGGGCCGTAAATCGCATTTACGAAGACGTTATCAAATTACCAACTTTCAGAGTATGAGTGATGAAAAAGTTAATTGATTACATTCATAGAAAATTCATTTTTACCCAGCAGTGGGCTATCAGTAAAGCTTGCAATGGTGATGATAAAATGATAGAAAATTCATTCATCATCATCTTCCTGCCGTTTTTCCACGTGGAACGTGGAGTCGACACAACATGTTTTTTTCTTTCATACCACACTACCAGCCATTATTATTATTATCAGCTCTTTGTGTCTCACTGCTGGGCAAAGGCCCCCCCCACCCCCCACCCCCATTCTTTCGAGATAGCCATTATCCAGACTACCAGCCATAAAAAATGTAATAGAACACGTATAATTATTTTGCAGACCCCTAACCCGCGGGATATCTCCGTCTCTTGCCGCCATGTACCTGGAGCTGCCAGCTGACAGCCGACAGCTCTACGCGCCACATTTGCAAACGTGGAGTGACGCTCCGGCGCTACATTTTCACTCCACAGGTACGTAAAGCTGTCAAAAAAAAAAACAATGTGACCATTCTCTTGGATTAGGACCCTCAATTTTATATTATCGATAGAACGTTTTTGAAGTGAACCAATGCTTTTTATAATCTGTGATCGGGATATCCTTTCTAATATTATAAATTCGAAAAGAACTGTCTCTCTATCTGTCTTTTGTTACGTTTTCACGACTAAACGGCTTCATCGATTTCGATGAAATTTAGTATACGTGTTTTGTTATGTACGACATTAAATGAAAACACAGGTGAGGCTAATGGCTAGTATTGTTGTAAATAGTTTCGTATTGTTGTAAAGGCGCCGCCGATTTAGGTTAAAAATTGTTTATTGGAAATGTAGTGATTTCTGGATAAATATTCAAGCTTAATGTATTAAATCCACCTGTTTATGTTATAAATTCCCGCTGATCGACCTTTCGTTACCTACTATTATTTAGTGGACTGGGGCCAATTTTAGGATGTAAGTGTCAGTATCACTTTAAAACTAGAATACCTTACTAAACACTCCGTTGAGTCTTCCTTTTGCGGGACAAATATTTGTTGGGTAGTTATGTTGCCAACAGGCCATCTTTAATGACAGCGCATTCCTGGTTGTTATTGGCCGTGCGCCTGCGCACGGTCACACGGCCGGATTTGCTGACGTTGAATTTATTTCATGGTAGATGTAAGCTTTAGAGAGGGCAGTCGCGATTAAGTTGTCACATGTTTAAGACATTTTATAATTCAAAACGCAATTAAATTTTAACTTCAAATTTTCATGTCTTTTAAAAACATTTCCACGGTTTCCCCGTACAAGTCTAGGTTGCTAAGAAATTAATTTAGTTTTTACAACTTCTTCAGATTCGTTGCTATTCAACGAAGTGACAGACGAAGAAGCAAAGGATGCGGAAGGATTTTTTGATATGCAATGTAATCAGGTACTGTCATTCACTTATTTAGAATTATCACAAAGGATTTCGCATCAATTCCAAAAACTTTCAATATATAGAGCTCTAATGATGATTGCACTACTAAAGACCATATTTTTATTGTTTACGTTTTTCGTTTCTACTATTTCATTGTAACTCCGTGGCGCCGCCTGCTGAGACGCAAGAGATTGCGGGTTCGATTTCCGCCACGGAACAAATGTTTGCATGATCTACAGATATATGTTCCGGGTCTAGATGTTTTTCTAAGTATCATAAGAAGGTATGTATGTATTTCCAAAAAGAAAGTATATAATTATTCTATCAGTTATCTGGTTCCCATAGTACAAGCTCTGCTTAGTTTGGGGATCGATAGCGCTGTGTGAAATGTCCAGCAATATTTTTAATTTTTTATATTGTATCCTGCGTTAGCCCTATCCATTGACGGCCCACGACTTCAACGATAAATTAATTAATTTTCCGGATCGCGGCGGATGACACAAACTTGGGGAGGGACCCAGTAGTGGGTGAAGTCGGGCTGTGGATGATGAAGACTATATTCTGATCCAAATGTATTGTGCGCTACAATGTAGTGAGAAAATGATTGACAAAATCTAACAATAAATATATTATGGTAGGTTTTCATAGGCATGGTGACGATGCAATACCAAGCGCAAAGCGACATGGTGGAACTGATAGAGAGACTAGAACGTGCGTGCATACGCTTCGTGCACTTCAGCAAAGAGAATGAACTACGCTCGAGGGTATTCAGCGAGAAAATGGGCCTAGAATCGGGATGGAACTGCCATATATCGCTTATGAGCGATGAACCACCCAGGTGAGTTATCTGAGAACTAGTTGGTCAGCCCTCCGATAAAATATGTTACGGAATACTTGAAAGAAGTACCTAGGTTTACTCGGGCATACACATAACCCAAGTTTGATAAGTAAAAGTTCGATTAACTAAAATAAATTAAAATTCGGATTTAAATTGACGCAACACTTAACATTACCCAGCCAGTGTTGAATAGACCTAGGTACATACATAGATAATCTCGAAATTGAAATTTATTAAGTGGTTATACAGTCTTTACCCAAAATGCTTGGGAAGTGATAAGCAGGGGTCGGAATAGGTAGAGTTTATAAATACCAAATGACGTCAAATTCACTTCTACAAAATCTTAATATGGATATGCCTTTTAATCCCACCGCGATTTCCGGGATTGATATGTGTTCTAAACTTTTCTTACCTACGTTAATAAAAAATATATTGTCAGTTTTTGTTTCATTTTTCCGTCTGTCTAATCTCTCAGAGCTGAATTAAATGTATAAGAATTCAACTTTATTCAGTTACCAAGACTACATTTCTATGAAGTATTATATTAAGTCCTGTTCCACCCAGTTCCTTACCCCGGATTGGTTTCAATATCAAAAAAGTTAGCGCCGGTCTAATTTTGTATTGGAAATTACTAAGAACGTTCAAAATCTCATACATATTCATAATAAAAGTTTTTTGCCAACTACTGGATACCAAGAACTGGGTGTTTTGTGCTAATTGATTTTGTGTTCAACGTAGATAAGAAGAGTTTTAGAAGAAATTTATATCAATCCTTGAACCCGGTATGCCGGTGTACCTGATATGCCGGTAGTGATAGGCATATCCATATTAAGATTTCGTAGTGAATTTGGCGTCAGTTGGTACCGATAAACTCTACCTATTCCGATCCCTGGTGATAAGTGAACCCGGGTAAACTTAAGTTTACTTCTTCTAGCCGTAACATGTATAGCAAGTGGAAAACCGTGTTCTCTGCCTACCCTTTCGGAATAAAGGCGTGATATAGTATGTATGTGTGTTTTTAAGAGGAAAGTATAGATGTTTATGTAAGGTATGCAGTATGTATAAAAGTTGAGATGGGTCACAATGGGCAGACACGAGAACCTTAATACAAGAAAACTTTCATATTAACTCTAACTCTTAGAGGTATTTGATTTAGCATTTAAAATTTTGGAGAAATGGACAATCTGTGTGAAAAGTGATCTCTTTTTTTTCGTAGTAAATTTCTCAAGAAGTTGGTGTTGGTCTCCTACGAAAGTTTTTTTTGTATTGTGGTTCTAGTAGCTCTCCATTTTGTCCCATCTCAACTTTTTACTCCGTATAGCAGAAACCCTTAACATACACCTTTACATACAGTTCGTACTGACCTAGTGTTTTTTACTAAAATTATACAAGACGCAAGATAATTGGACTCAAACGTAGCTTTTCTAAACGTTGAGTTTTAGGTTCATGAATTTGAATAAGAAATTGTATCAATGTGTAGCCAGAACCCTATAGGCAAGTGTTGAAACAAGATTTTACCAAGATATTGCCTTTCCTTCCTCATGCCTCACGTAAAGCCAATCCTGGCTTTGTCCATGGGTGTTACAATTACAAAAAAAAACTTTCCTGTATCGTGGTACCATTAATCAGTTCTATTGATGGTGCTGTGGATTTTTTTAATTAAAAATTATAATGCTACCACGGAATATCATTTTTACCGGCGTTCCATGTAAGATACTATTGCAAAAAACAAAAACTCTAACAACCTACTGCCATCCAGACAGGAAGTGACAGATACCAGGTTCTTTTTTTTCAGTTAAATGTACTTTCATTTGTTTTTGCATAGATTTTAAGTAAATGAAGTTTATGAGTCACATTTTGTTTCTAGTCCCTATCATTTATTTCCTGAATGGTACCACGGATACCAAAAAAAAAACTATCACACAGTGTGCGATGGTAACCTGATGCTGTACAACAGCAAAAAAAATGTCACAGTGCGATCAATGGAACTGACTAATGGTACCACAGTATGGGAAGGCAAAAGAAAAAGGTACATTGGGAGTACTATTATCTTGCCACGTCTTGTAACAATAATGCTTGGTGTTACGTAACGTAATTGTTAATAATTTAAAGTTTTTATTAACATACACACCATACCATTGAAAATGTTACGCTAATATAATTGAATTTCATTAATTTAGGTATAGTTTTGTTGTTGCATTTATGTTTTTAAATCTCGATGTGTAGAAGATTCGGCAATGTTGTTAGATTTTTATCTCTGTCCTATATTGATGATGGCGTAAATGTTTTTTTAAGATGTAGAATTTATGTGTGTTGTAGCATTTTTTATGTGTGGGAATACATTATCATTACTTAATAATACTCGTATCAACCGAATTTAAAATAAAAATTTAGAAATAATTGTTGGAACAAATACACATGAGTAGAGAGTGGGCTCACTGAAAAATGGGCTTATTCCGTTATAATCCCACCCTCTTGCTCTCTCCCAGTGGGAGTATAGAAAACTTAACAGTACATTATGCTCTTCTAATTTGGGGGATCAAAATGTAATATTCACTTTCTCCCGGTTGTGTGGGATTATAGAACGATTAGTATCCACCCATGTCTCCCTAGTTGGAGCATAATGCACTTTAAAGTTTTTTAAGCTCTCACTGGGAGGAAGACAGTGGGATTATTATGAAATTAACCTAAAAATGCAGTTAGTATAAGACATTTGTTGTGTTAACTATAATATTTGTCATTTTCCTCTACTATCAACTTAAATAACGCTAAATCTATATTTATCAATAAATTCATACAACCAGGAAAAAGTAACCTATTGGGAAAATATAAACAGCCATGACACCATCAAATACTAATTAGGTAAATTAGTATAGTCACATCGATACAATTCATTTGATGTGGGGAAATGTACCGTAAACTATTGAATACATCCGTTTCCATCATCAGTATCCCAATTCTCGTAGTTTATGTTAAGTGGACTTTCAGTCGAGTTATTGTAGGAATTTTTAAGCAGTCAATTGCTTATATATATTTATTTCAATCCAGTAATGAAGTTGAAAATCCACCTTTACATACATTGCGGCGTTTTTAGACCAGATAGATGAACTCACTAGCTGACCCGCCCGCGGTTTCGTACGCGTGGTTTGTCAATAAAACATTACCCTCCTTCTGTGCAGTCGCGTAAAGTGTATCTTATGTCTCAAGCCCGTTTATAATCTATCTAGGTATACAGGTACCAAATTCCGCCGAGCCGTTAAGTCGTGAAAAGGTAACAAACAAACGGAGAGACAGACTTACTTTCAAATCTGTATGTACGTAGATTATAACCTGAATAAACACATAGGCTACTTTTTGTGACAAACAACGCGTGCGAAGCCGCTGGAGGAAGCTAGTTATGCATATTAACCTTCCTTTTGAATCACTATCTATTGCTGAAAACTACATTAAAATCCGTTGAGTCGTTTAAAAGATCTAAGGTAGCGACAGCGGAAGCGATTTCATTTTATACTATGTAAAGATTACACCAATTACAGAAAACAATACAAAAAAAATAAGATACCTACTTAAAAACGAACAACATTAGAAATGTATAGAGGGCGGTAAAAATAGGCTAGATTTGTATTAAGTTACATAAAAACTAAGTTTGAAGGGCTTAGTCCGTGACCGAAGGCTATTGTCGACAGCAAGGGTGCCTCCCCGCTGTCTTCTCAGACACTGCCTGCGAAGACCGCTGTCACTGTCACCGAACCTTATGACTCGCCTGCACACGGCTTCTATAGGTTTGTTCTGAGCGCTATCCTTCTTCGCTTGTCACGTCTCAGTCTGAAGCTAGCTTTACTCAAAAGTGTTCTAGAACATGCATGTTGTTCTGAAAGCGGTGTTTTTTTTAATACAATATGGATATGCGAACACTTGTGAAATGGTCTACAGAATGGGGATCTTTAAAAAGGGCGTTTTAAAATTTCTGTAACGCGCGAGTGATACCTTTGGTGTGACAAACGTCCATAGGCTACGGTAACCACTTACAATCAGGTGGGCCGTACGCTTGTTTGCTACAATAGAATTATATATTTTAAAAAAACAAGCATATGGCCTACCTGATGTCAAGTGGAAACTATTACCTATAGCAAAGCATTGTCTCGTAGGTCACGCACCTTAGGATCCTGCCCTACGATGCACTGCCGTTATCAGCCGGTATACAGGTGTAAAGCCTCATGTGCCTGTAATTTCACCAGCCCCCATAGCCGTCAAACCAAAACACAGCAATGCTGCTTGGTGGCAGAAATGGTCCCCGGGGTAGCCCTATCGTAAGAACTCTACTACTACTCATTCTACTAAAATCAAAATGAATCAAAACTCAATCATAGACTTTTCACAGTTTTAAGATAGACCTTGACAGTAAACAATTTTTAAATTTAAGGGAATTTAAAATTGGACATTGGAAAAATAACTCCCTTTCCGGATAACATACCATATTGTTACGCCGAGGCTGTTAAACAATGAGTAATAATCGTAACTTCTCGAACGCTTTTGTCTTGCTGCGTTATTGTTGTTATTGTCTGCGGTTGCGCACAATGGAGTGGCCATTGTGTCGAGGGACCGACCCTTTTCCTGGAACGATCGAGATCCTTCTCGAACAATCGAAATGTGTGGATATAAATAGGCCGGAGAGATGGCCGGACAGTCAGTTATGAGTCAGTCTCGAGTCTGAGTGAGTGAGTCTCAGCGAGGCCCTGGAGGACTGACGTGGAGCAGGGTCTCGCGTGAACAGTAGTTGCTCGCGAGTCAGTCTGGATTAAGCTATACGTGCGATCATTTCGGTGACTTTAAGTGGTGCAACAGTGGTGTGAATTAGTGTGTTGTGATTACGTGTGACCAAGTTCGTGTATTCATCGTTTAGTGTTGAATAAAAGTGATATTTTGGTTGGATCGATTCCCATTATTTTATCCCGAACCCTCAGCTCGTAACAATTTGGTGTCAGAAGTGGGATAAAATAATGCCGGTTCTGCCAAAGGATAACGTGGACGGTGTCAGGACGAGAGGTCAACGACAACAGGAAATGGATGAAAGGCGGTTTGGAGATTCTCCGGTTCAAGAAGCTCGGCAGAGTCGTCAGCCGATGGAGATGGAATCAGCCGCCGCCGAATCATTTGGAGCACCATCATCATCATCCGCGGGCCAAGCTCCTGTGACAGGCGATCTTGCTGCTATTATGGCCATGCTTTGTCGTCAACAAGAAGAGTAGCAACGTTGGCAGGAAGAACAGCGACGTCAGGAAGAAGAGCAGGCTCGGTTGCAGGAAGAACAGCGACGTCAGGATAAGGAAGAGCAGCGTCGTCAGCAAGAAGAGCAGGCTCGGTTGCAGGCAGAGCAGTGACGTCAGGATAAGGAAGAGCAGCGTCGTCAGCAAGAAGAGCAGGCTCGGTTGCAGGAAGAACAGCGTCGCCAAGAGGAAGAGCAGGCTCGGTTGCAGGAGGAACAACGCCGTCAGCATTAAGAAGAGAAGCGTTGCCCACAGAAAGAGCAGGCTCGGTTGCAGGAGGAGCAACGCCGTCAGCATTAAGAAGAGAAGCGCCGTCAGCAGGAAGAGCAGGCTCGGTTGCAGAAGGAACAGCGACATGAACAGGTGGAGCAGACTCGGTTGCAAGAGGAACAGCGACGTCAGGATAAAGAAGAGCAGCGTCGTCAACAGGAAGATCAGCGACGTTGGCCATAAGAGCGTGCTCGACTGATGAGGGAATCGTTCGGTTCATCTGGAAAGGAATTCCAGGAAGTGAAAGAACAGATAGAAATCAAGAGAGCCGTGTTTTGGAGGCTGGAATTGGGCTCGACTGATGAGGGAATCGTTCGGTTTATCTGGAAAGTAATTCCAGGTAGTGAAAGAACAGATAGAAATCATGAGAGCCGTGTTTTGGAGGCTGGAATTGGGATCGCTGATGAGAAAGGGACTCTGGGTGTCCTGAAGTACTGGAGACGGCAATGTGGCTCCTCTAGTTGCTAAATCTTCAGCGCGAGGTGCGCCTAAAATTGTTCGTGTTGATCGGCTGCCGCGATATGAGGCTAAGAATGCTCGGGACGAGCATGTTTTAGGAGGGGGCAGTGTTACGCCGAGGCTGTTAAACAATGAGTAATAATCGTAACTTCTCGAACGCTTTTGTCTTGCTGCGTTATTGTTGTTATTGTCTGCGGTTGCGCACAATGGAGTGGCCATTGTGTCGAGGGACCGACCCTTTTCCTGGAACGATCGAGATCCTTCTCGAACAATCGAAATGTGTGGATATAAATAGGCCGGAGAGATGGCCGGACAGTCAGTTATGAGTCAGTCTCGAGTCTGAGTGAGTGAGTCTCAGCGAGGCCCTGGAGGACTGACGTGGAGCAGGGTCTCGCGTGAACAGTAGTTGCTCGCGAGTCAGTCTGGATTAAGCTATACGTGCGATCATTTCGGTGACTTTAAGTGGTGCAACAGTGGTGTGAATTAGTGTGTTGTGATTACGTGTGACCAAGTTCGTGTATTCATCGTTTAGTGTTGAATAAAAGTGATATTTTGGTTGGATCGATTCCCATTATTTTATCCCGAACCCTCAGCTCGTAACAATATTTTGGGACACTTTATCTATGTCTGCATTTGTAAAAAGAAGAACATACGATGTAATTTATTTCCAGTGGTTCTTTTGACAGTTCTGTTGAAGAAACTACTAAAAAATGTTAAGTACCTTTATATTTTTCAAGGTAACTACTTTGACGATGTATTGTTTTCCTTTTTCAATCATTTTGAAGGAATCTATAATTAGAACTAGGTCAAAAGAAACTACTAGGAAAAAATCTTAAATGTTTAAGTGCATAACAAATTTTATAAATAAACTTATATGTTAGATTATTGGATTCGGAAAATAAAAAACTAGTTTATCCACGATTTTTAAAACCATCTCAAAAATTTCCTAGCCTAGCTTAACCCCGTCTAGGCTTAGAATTTTTTTTTTTTCATGGTGTTAAAAATCTTGGAATTTTCCGTGAGTCACACTATAAAAATAAAAATACTAGTTTATCCACGCTAAAATCTAAATGCAAAGTTAAGACAGAGATGTGACATATCATATGCTATTTTATATTTTTAATCTTTCTTTTATACTTTCGCTAAAACTGGTGTTCTTTAAGACTTTATTCAGACCAAGTTGTACTCTATTTGTGTAGCTCTGAAATAACATAATTTACATAATAGTATAAAATACAGAAGAAATAGTTGAGCCATCTAGTTTTAAATGTTCACCAACTTATTACGAAACACATATCTTTGTGTAATCTCATCATACATATTTCAGATCAAGTTCTTTCATCTTATGAACCTACGTACTTACTCCTTACCAGAACCCAATTCATGGAGATTCTAGGTCAATAATAGAGGTAATATTGACCTACGGTATAACCAATCTTTTGTATTAAATAATAAAATAAACAAATAACGAAAGGTCTGAATGAGGCTTTGGAATATTTTCATATGAGCTTAGCACTGTAGGCGTTGTACGAACTTAAGTTATATTTATCTATTTGTATCGCTTAAAAACGTAGGATTTTAAACCGCTTGGGGCTGAAAGTTTTTCGATAATTGCTTTTCCACTATTAACATTTAACCTTATTAACAGTTTGTAGTTAACAAAGGTAACACATTTAGTAGTTATAAATGACTAGATATTGTAGAATCTGGCTTACGAGTCTTGTCACATTCTCGGTGGGAGTTTAAAAAATTCTGGAAGCAATAACTATTAATATAGAACATATTTGTGTAGAGCTTCTATAAAGGCACACAATTTGCATGATCTCTATTAAAAAACGTTTATTTCTTAATTAAATACCAGAATATATTAATTTTCACTATTTATTGTGACACGACAAGTAAACAAAATTTTAGCTATACGCAGATATCCAAGTATTCTTATATATTATTAAGTTTAGTTGCATTTGGACGTTACAAATCGTGGGGCGTTTATTTGCTTTGCATTTTAAGATGCTTGTTAGTACCAGTAGTGCTTGAACGCTTTTATTACCGCTGTCAATTTTGTGATGTCCAAAAACCAATCATAAAATAATAAGCATCAATGCGGAAAAGAAAGGTAATTGTTTAAATCTGTAAAACTCAAAATTTAGGTATGGATTTGGGCTTCTATCCGGACGTAGGAATTAAATTCGTGGCAAAAAAATACGGCTTTCAAGGCTTGCACAGAGATTGGTTCGCTCTATAGCTTTAAATAATGCCACGTATGACAAAGCACTTACGATTTTATAGGCAGCGAATCACAACAGCTGCAAACCGCAAAGTCGTAGGTACCTGTCAGTTATACCAAATACATTGACAAAACAGCAGCAGAGAAAACAAAATAGTTACTACGACAGTAATGTTCTATAAAGGCCCCCATATACGGTACGATCCGTCGTTTCAGACCGATCGAAACGACGAATCGATGGTGTATGTCCAGATCGTTAATGATTTACTTAATCGAAAACGATATCGGTGATCGCAACAAAAACCCATGCAATCATAAATATCGTAACAATTCGATTTTTGTCGGTCCTGTATTTTAGTTTCAATAATTTTTGATACGTAGGTTCCGTCATTCTCATATAGTTGTGCCAATCTTTTGGAAGGAACCTTAATTCTTTAAAAAAAATTACATTTGAATACTGATTTCGCTTTATTAGCCATTTCTTAACCCACACTTTTCTAGCTTTTCTTTTCTTCTGTAACCTAATCATTGTTACCGCCACATACGTAAGAAAAAGAAGATCGTTTTCCATTTTACAGGGCACTTATTGAACTTTTGAGCACGTCTTTATCGTTCCGTTTCAAATAAGTAAATGATTTTTGTCAGATGGATCGAAACGATCGATCGTACCGTATATGGGGGCCTTAAGATCTGTAGTTTATCGATGCAGTCAATTCAATCCTTATCGATTATTTATAGCTATTATGAGTTTTTCCACGAGTTTATAATGCCCAGATTAATGCCGATTCATTCTCAACCTCAATCAGTTCCTTTCTTCTCCTCATGGTCGAACAGATAACTTGAAAACCGATGTTAATCTATACTTCTATGATCAGCAATAACATGATAGCATCCAAAGCACTGTCCATGTCGGCTCCGGGCGCTATCAACCTGGATCACACAACTGTCAAATTTGACAGTGAGATTAAGAAGGCAAGGCATTCCATTACGACGCACACTGGGTTGAAGGTAAGCTGAAACTAGACATATTTCTAGTATTATACACAAAATCTAAACGGTCTAATATTATTTAGGACCTGCAAGATGTGGAATGACCTTCCCCCGGAGGTTTTTCCAGTGGGCTTCCAAATGAACGCCTTCAATAGAGGTGTAATTTACACCTCTCTTGAAGGCGTTCATTGTGTAAATAGGGTATTAAGTGGTAGGCAACGCGACTGCAGTACCACCAGTGCTGCAGGAGTTTATAGGTGGCGGTGACCACTTAACATCAGGAGGCCCGTCAGCTTGTGTGTCTACAAGTATAATATAAAAAAAATATTAACCTACTCTGTTTATGTGTCCAAATCTTTCTTTAACAATATATAATTTTATTAAGTGTTTGTTTTAAGTTTATTGTCATAATATCTTTAAGGTATTTATAGATATGGGCTTTGTAATCATATATTTTATTTGCACATCGTTGCCTGAAATAAACGTTATATTATTATTATATCGGTAATATATTAAAGCGCCCCCTGGTGCGCGGACTGCGGGCCAGCTCCAACACCGTCCTGGCAAAGACAGCCAGCAGAGTAGACTGCTCGTACACCAGCCATTGATATCACAGGCATTTTCTTAAAAACCCTGATAAAAAATACTAGCTGTTACCCGCGACTTCGTACGCGTTACATTAATTTGTAGGAAACCTACAAATAAAGCTAACCTTGAAACAGCAGTGGCAACTTGACTCGACACCCCATTTTTCATTCATAATTCGTTTATGGTCTGAACCTAGGTACAAAAATGGTTAGCTTAATATGGAACTGTACTAGGTTTCGCCATTTTAGCGTACAAACATTATATTTTATCACCTAAATTAAAACAATAAAAATAAACCAAATACCCACATAATTAATTATAAAGGTCAAAGGGTTTCGATATTTTATCCCATGGGGCCTGATTTATGGGATAAAAAGTAGCCTATATATTAATCCAGGTTATAATCTACGTACATACAAAATTTCATCGAAATCAGCCGTTACGACGTGATTGAGTAACAAACCAATAAATAAATGAACAAACATCTAACCTTTAGCATTTATAATATAAGTGTGATATTGTGTTGTGTCCGTATATGAGCTAGATAATTGCTTGAAATAAATGTATTGTATTTATTAACAGCGAGGAAGCGTAGCCACCACCCATCCGTCGGCTGACTCGTTACTAGACGAGGAGGAAGATGAGGGCGCTGACTCCCCGGTCGACGGCTGCCGCTCATTGTCATGTCTCACCGACTCCACGGACCACTCTGCGCCTGTCAACTTCGATATGAGCAATCGGGTAAGCATTTACAATCAGAATACACTCGTCTACTACGTCGTGTGCTATAATGTACTAAATAAATAAATGTCTACATCTAACATTCACAAGGACACTAACAGGAGCTTGTATTAACCCACGTGAAAGGCACGTGATAAACGTTAATCTGTCACTGACTGACGACAGGGTGCTCCATAACTGGAACATATCATAATCATATATTTTGCAACATGTACATCCACTTTATACTAAGTTTAAAGTTTACTATCTCACTTACAATAATATCATCACTACTTTACTATCATACTTCAATTTACTGTCAATCGTTCAAAACGTGGGGTCGACACAAGTTTTCATCCATGTCCCTCTTCGCACTTTTCTCAGTGCTCACTCCTTACCTATATCAGCTTTTAAATAATCCATACATCTCGTTATTGGTCTACCTGTTGTCCACTTCTACTTTTATAATCCTACACATTAACAAACTATACATAAAGAGAAAACTTTGTAGGTACCCCTTTTTAGGCTCGGACTATATAATTACTATATTACCAGAAGCTGTTGGAAACTAATCTACTTTCTAAAAGCTACTAGCACGAGACCATGCGGTCTCTAGAGGTAAAAACGGATGGATTTAAATTATTATTTCTGTTGATAAACATATTTTTTATGATTATAAAAATTATCTCACAAAATATGTGCCGGACGGGTTTTGAATCCGCAGACAGATCTTAAGATTTTCCTTTCAGTCACGGACAACACTTTAAATAAAAATAACTGTTAAATTTATTTATTAACTTTCGCCGAATTTAAAAAATGGGACCCGGGACCCGATAAAAAATTACTTATTTTTGATTTGAAAGCTGGTCGTTACTTAATATTTCATAGCTACGTTTGTTTGGAAATCAGTGCAGCGATCATGAGTCGGGGGTTTTTTTTTATATAAATGACGTTGTTTTTATCAGTTCTTTCATTTCAAACCAATTTAAAAAAGGAGCAGTTTTTTCAATAAATAAATAAAATAAAAATGGTTTATTTCAAGCCATTGGCCACTCACACACTTTACAAACATAAATTATATTAAATAAAATTACCCAAATCAAATCAAACTACATAAAATAAAATTAAATTAAATTCGTTCGTTTTTTAGTATATAGTATATGTTGACTAATAATTCTTAATCACGTTGTTTAATTCAATGGTTTTTGTCAGATTGGACTCTTTTCTAAAAAAAATCATTGAAATAATTGTTCAAGATCTAATGATATATCAATGAGAAAGACATCAAATTCTTCGTCTTGGACTTTCTTTTACGGTGTGCATTTGAATAAAATAATTTTTTTTTCTTTAATTTCGTATACAAAGGTATCTGCACGACATATGGGCGAATAGTTATTTACCACGTCAATCGATTGAGATGAATATCCGATTTTGGGTAGATTTTTGTTATAAGACCGCTACTTGTATATCTGCGTGTATTGTTGTTTGTTTTTATATTGTTTTTTATTTTAAGTGTGATTTACAATAAAGCGTTTTCTATCTATGTTTTAGGCAAAACTTCCACGCGGCATTGAAAACATCCGTCCACATATAGAGCAAGTCGACAACGTACCGCTTTTAGTATCCCTGTTCACAGACTGCGGGGCGCACTCTGTTCGAGAAATGATAAAGATTATGCAGGTTATAAGATTATGCCAAATTATATGTGAATATGTTCGTGATGAAAAGTTATGTGTTATACTCGGTTGTAAGCGATCAATAACACCCTCAATTAGCGTCATTTCTCGCATTCGCTCGCGCCTACCCCAAAATATCTCGGGTGTACAACTAATCGCTTACATCCCTTGTATAACAATGTACTATTACGTAACACTCGGTACGCTTTTCCTTAAAATTTGTCGACTGCTTACAAATTCATCATGTATAATTCGCAGGATTACGGAGAAGTTGTGTGCGTTATGGGATCAGCTGCCAATTGCTCGAACATGGAGATTTTCATGCAAGCAGATGCAAGGTAAGATCTACTATTTATACCAGAGGGTTTAAATACTAAATTAAACTTGGTATTAAGATTGTAGTTGCGTACCATGAACTTCCCTTAGAACCCTTAGAACGTGTTCGAGTACTAAATTAAACAGCATTGGTGACAGAGCATCTCCCTGTAAGGCCTGACATCTCTTCAAAGTCATCAGATAAAGTTCCGCCAACGTTAAATCGCATTATTCTTGTCCTAGTGTAGTTTTTTAATTAGATTTTTTATCCTTTTAGCGTAGCAGTAGAGCCCTTATATCCAGTGTTGTGTCAAAAAATGCCACCATACAAAGTCCCTGACTCGTGCATGGGACCTATCGACCTGGCGAGAGCGCTCAATTCTCTACCGTGTTCCTTGTCGGTGAGTTCTCTTCTTGTATAACATGTACTTTATCTTATATCAGTACCGTGCTAGGCTTCGAGCCACATACAAAGGATTTTCGGACCGCAGGTTGAGTATGAATGGTCTAATGCATCAAATTGTATTTGATATATAAAAAAAATTTAGACATTTCCAAAACATTTGATTTAGAATCCTCAGAATAATTTAGATGCGGGTAATAATGCACAATACATCCCAATGCGGGACGTAAATGCAGATCTTATCCCCTCCACTAGAATTAGATAAAAAAACAATAACCCCGTACGCAGTACCTACCGTGAGTTTATTCCACTAGCTAACTAGATACATAGTCAAAGGCAAGGCCAAACAAACTATAGCCTATGAATATAACTCACTATTTCTTGTAACGAAGAAATATTTGCATTATGGCCGAACGCAGACGACCGATAGTAATTGGTCCTGCATTAGTCGGCTGAAATATAACAAAGACCAGTACTTTAAAAATAATCGTTTCAAAAAATGGTTCTACAAAAATTGGACAGAAGTAGGTCAAACTCTCGCGATTATTATCAGCTGCTTGTGATAGAAAGGGATAGAACATACGATTTATCACGCATTAGAAGAGTGACGTCGGATGCAGGACGCGTGCGTTAAGATGACGGATTCGAGACAGATACCGGAGGCCGATACTAGAGACAGACAGGAGACCGCTACTTGATTTTAGGCTTAAGTGTCCATATGTGTTTAGTTCGAGCAAGACCAGTATTTTCAGCCTCGGTTCAATGGTAACACACACTGATCAAAAACTTTCGTCAGTTTTTTAATCGACCCTGATCGAAAAAAAACAAATCTATAGGTAACAGACTTTAATCGGTCGTCGGCGTTAGGTCTAAATGTTTGCATTTACTAATAATAATATTTTTTAATTTCTCGCACGCTGCTCATAGTTACAAAATAAATGGCAAAACCAGCCCTACACGAACTACTGCAGGGAACAGGTATGTGAGTTGTAAATGCATGATCTTGTCAAGTGTCCTGTTAGGTTGTTACCCTACTTTAACAACACCAAAGGAGGGTTATGATTTTAGTATATGTTAGAATGTTATAGAATAACGTGGTATTTGTGTGGTAAGTATAAATAACTAGCTGTTGCCCAAGACTTCGTACGCGTTACACTACTAAATGTGTAGATAGTAACCTAGAAATAAAGCTAAACTCGATGTTGCAACTTGACACCCCATTTTTATCCAGTGAAAACTGATTTATGGGATAAAAGGTAGCCTATGTGTTAATCCAGGTTATAATCTACGTATATACCAAATTTAATCGAAATCGGTTCAGCCATTACAACATGATTGAGTAACAAACAAATAATAAAAAACATCCAAATGTGTAAATAAATGTGAAAATTTATAATATTAGTGTGATTGGTCAAACGCGTGTCGGAAAAGGCACAGTGAAGGGTTCCGTAATCAATACGGGGACTGTATCTTAGTCATTTTAAAATACAAAATTAATTTTGCAGTAGACTTTGTTCATTGTATATGAACAGTAGTTTTAAGAGTAGTAGAGTTCTTTGTGAAAGGGCTCGCCCGGGGAAATACTACCATCATACCAATTTCTCCCGCCAAGCAGCATTCCTTTGTTTCGGTATGAATGGTATGGTTTTCGGTGAAATTATATGTATATGAGGCATACAACTGTGTGCCTCAAGTTGATGGACGCACGGAAGTGCATCATAGGCCACGACTCTAAGGTGCATGACCTACGAGGCGGAACGAACATAGTTATGGCCATCTGATGTTAAGTGGTATCGCCTATAACAAAATATTGGCTCGTAAAGCACCTTAGAAACGTGCCCTACGATGCACTGCTCCTCTACATTTAGATGATGTTTAGCAAAACATAAAGTTATTATCTGTGTCTGTACTAACAGAATTGAACTTTTGTATAGTAATCGTTTGTAACTTTTGTTAGCGATTGAATTAGTGTATGTATGTACAGCTTGGCTCAGAGTATAGACCTATCCTAACGTAAATTTTATGCAAGAAAAAGAAACTAGATGATATGGGTAAGAAAGAAGCGTGTTATGAGATAATGGCTGATCGAGAGGTATGGAAGAAAAAGACATATGCTAACCCCACATAATGTGGTAAAAGGGCAGGAAGGTGATGATGATGCTTATTTTAAAGTCAGTAGTTGCGTTCAAAGCTGCACTCACTGTATTTCCATTGGGTCGTACCAAACGATTTGCTTCATCTTATTAGCATTATTATAGATATAGAGTATAGTACATATTTATAGAGTAAGGAGTGGAACTCGCTTCCGGCGTATGTTTTTTCGGACCAGTATAATCTCGGAGTCTTCAAGTCCATAGTGAACAGGTTCTCTTTAGGCAAGCGTGCTCTATCTTCGACCACACCATCACTTAACATGAGGTGAGGTAGTGGTCAAGTGCTTGACTATCATCAATAAAGAAAAATAGGCACCCTTTGGGTTCTTCACTCTTATGTTAGTACAGATGTAGTTGGTATCAAAGTTTATGTATAAACAATATGGGTATTGAAATACTGATCCGATATAACCGCAGTTGGTAATTCTAGTTTTTGAACTGATGGTGCTGTAACTACGCCAAAAATAAAACACAGTGGCCGTAAACGAATTGTCGATGCAATGTTTGACGCCTACGGTTATTTATGGCCTGGTTGTTACGCTCGATGTTAGGAAAAGTATTGAATAATGTCCTGTTATTTTAGATGACACGTGACGCCGACGTATCTCTCTTCACACTGATAACTATGTCCCGGCACTTTATGATGTGTGTGTGGAACAGCACTCAGTTCTGGATGTGCAGCGTTTGCTTCATCTCGCTCATACAGGTATGTTAATGATAATAATGAGTGCTTTTATTTTAGATTAAAAAAAAACTAGTTCCAACTTAGCGTAACAGATGGCGCTGTTTGGATAAGCCCCCAACAAGATGGTTTAAGACACAATATCAAAATTTGTCTAAAATAATCTAATATCACTTCATCAGTTAGTAGTTAGTAAACAAACACAAATGATTTGTTTTTTTAAGTTCATCAGAAAATAATGTTGACACGGCAGCTGACATTGACAATGCACGTTATGTCTGAGCTGCGTCATCTGTTAGCAGTTATAAAAACACGGTCGTGAAAACCCCTTATTAATGTATAAATTGTGTGTAAAATGTACATTGTAATATGAGATTGGTTGTCCATTTCAAGGTGATTGTGCTTTTGCAGCTGAGTTAGCTTTAAGACATGTACCGCGACTCTATGCGAAGTTTGTGGTCATAGGTTCCTCTGTGGAGATGTCGATGTTTTCGGATGGCAAGTGCAACATTTTTAAATGAGACTTCGTTGTTGTAATTTGTCCCCTAGTGCTGCAACTTGCCACGAGACGTATTAATAAACGATGTTCAGTCGATAGATGTACATGTTGGCAGACGGGGTCGCTGTGCGGGTTCCTACCACTTGCAGTGAGCGCCGGCGGCGCGGCGTGGTGCGCCGTGGCCGTATGTCCGCTGCTGGCGCATGCGCTCGCCTTCGCGCCGCTCGACCCCGCCGTCATGCAGCGCGCCGCCTCGCGCCCCATGCGTCCGACGCATGCCAAGGTACTGCGCTAGTGTTACTGTACTAGTGTGGCCGTGGGTCACTGCTAGACAACCACCAATAGCACTACACTGACGATTCTATCTTCCAGTCAGCAAAGCGGGTTCAAAATTTGGGAGGGAAATCTATTTTGCTTCTCTCTTGGAGAAAATTGGTACTTGCTCCCTTAGAAGAAAATAATTTATTACTATCAGCCGTTGGACGTTCACTACTGAACATAGACATCCCAAATAGATTTACAGAGCGCAGCGTAGATCAGCCCTCACTATAGCTGCTATACCTGGTATTCAGCCGAATTTCGCAATCAAACAATTTTTTTGAATCAGTTGATAAATTGTGTCCACAGATGGTGCTGTTCATATTCTGGTGCTACGCGTGCAAATTCCTTCCCTCCGCGATATCGATACTCGTGCTCTACTGGTACACATTGCGCAGTTTCTGCGAGCAGATATCAGTGGCTACCAACAGCACCGCGTGTTGGCTGGTCTACCCGGTGAATGTGGCCAACTTCTCGGCGACTCATGACCTGACGCAGCGGAGCTGGCATGGCTGGGGAGATGATTTCTACGACGGCTTTTATGTGACTCAGCATATCATATTGGCGTTGATTACTTCGCATTTAAGTAAGTGCTCTAATATAACAGGGTGAATTTGTAAAAGGTCAACCAATTTGGAAGACCAACTCTAACCGTGCAGCAGAACAATAATGTGTTTATCTTGTAGTTGTAGTTTTTAACTTGTTGTTATGTTGTTGTATGTTTGTTAGTTTGTGTGGGTCAAAACTTTCATCTGAATTTTAAACCAGTTTCCCCCAACCGATTGAGCTGATATTTGGAATATGTATGTAACTTCGGTGACAATGTAATATGATACCATGGAGGTGGTCTCTCTGAATGGATTATAGTAGGCTACTAGTGTTTTGGCTCATTTGGTTCCGATTATGAATATTAAAAAGTTTCTTGTGATAAAGTAATTTTTCATCAAAAAAAACTGATTTTGATTCAATATCCAAGTTCAGATCCGCGGTCCCATAAAAACTGCGCTATCTAATGACGCACAATGCCAAATTTTCAATTTTATGATGAAATAAACACAAATGATTGTTTTGGATGAGGATGGAGGCAGAGCAGTTCTTAAATTATATTTTAATTTTTTTAAATCAATTGAATAGAATAGAAAAACGTTTATTTTGCGTCACAAGTTTAATCAAATGAGTATAAATTATATAGTCAATTTCGTGAGCAAATACGGTCACCACTTAGCATTGTGCTGTAGTAGCATATTTATACCACTATAGCGCTGGCCTTCCGTGGTGCCATTGCCGTGTGCAGGGCAGCAACTATGTTTACAATTATCGAGGAGGCCTTTTAATGGTGTTATCAATTAAAAAGCGGCCTTTCACAAGGAATTATATATTCTACTAGCTGACCCGCCCGCGGCTTCGCACGCGTGGTTTGTCCATAAAAACATGGCCCTCCTTCTGCGTAGTTAGATAAAAAGTAGCCTATGTTTCAATCCCAATCATAATCTATCTAAATATCAAATTTCATAGAAATCGGTCCAGCTGTTCTTGAGTTACTATAAGTGGTGTAACTAACTCGACTTTGTTATATGTATGTATATTAAGAAGATATTCTGTTACTTGGTTTGTTAGGTAAACGTTTTATAATATTATATGTTTTGTTTCAGTTATAATATCACTGTCATTCGTCCACCGACAATCCTCGATATGGCAGAGGGGCTTTTGGTCGAATAAAGTGTGGTGTGCAACTGTCGTATTTTTGTAAGTATTCAAAAGTACTGTATTTACTGATATAGGTCGTGCCATGTAAAAAGAGCGCCGGAAGAAAGTGGAGTGGGTGTGTTTGCGCATGGGTACACTCACGCACGAAAGTATTGTCTTATTTTTGAACTAGCCTTTCGTTCGCGGCTTCGTAAAATAGTTATTGGTAGGTACATTAGAATTAAAAAGATGTTAATCGCCAGCGTTCTTTTTAAATGACACGACCTATATCGGACATTGAATTTGGTTTACCTTATATTTAGTTGGCACGCTAAGATCAACATGCAATTGTGATTAATTACAATTTTACCTGTAAAAAGGTGGCCTGGAAAACATTGTTCGTAGCTGTAAGGCTGTCTATTTTACCTATTGTAATTGTACAGTTGTATTTTTTTATATGAACCACATATTAGTGCGCCTTGGCGGCAAGACAGACTTTAAAAGAATTAGGTTAAGATTTTTTATTATTATTTTATTTACTTTAATTTTTTTATGGTAAGATGTCGTGCATCAATAATTGTCAAAATTACGGATAAAAAAATAATCTTCGATAAAAACATTAGTTATATTCATGATCATTGACCAATATATCTAATCAAATCAAAAAAGATTTATTTGTGACAACTAGAGATGGGTAATGGGTAAAAACCCATTCTTCCCATTTGGGTTATAACCGGGTGATTTGGGTTTTATTCCGATTTTAACCCATTTTCACCCATTTTGCTGGGTGAAAATGGGTGTTTGTCTATTTAAGGCCGCTAAGGATCTGGTTTTCATGTCAAATTGTAGCTAAGATTTTGTAGTTCCCGAAAATCATATTCCCTGAATTTGTAGTTTCATCAGTTCAGAAGTTATGAGCATTTATCTAGGTCCGTACAGCCAGAAATCAGGCTGTACCGCCCGTCTGGATCTCGGAAACTAAGGATCTGAGAGAATCAGTCAAAAGCTAAAATTTTTGTAGTTATTTTATAGTTATTTTGTAGTTAATTTGTAGTTATTCACTTTTTTTGTTTATTTCTGAATACGAGCCATTCCGAAATAAATGGGGTTGAATTAAAATAACATCAGGCTTTACCGCCCGTCTATATCCCAGCATATGTACACCTTGGAGAATCCGTCAATAGCTCAGCCTTTTTCAGTTAGTTGGTTAAGCATGTGTAGTGTATTTTATTTTTATGTAATGGCTTCTATTAAGAAATAACTGGATTTTAGTCAAAATGGAAGTTTCACTTATATCTCCACCACGAAGAAATCTAGGAAAACTGTACAAAGCTCAAAATACTGCCGTAGTTGAGGAAACGTTAATTACAAAGTTTCACCGAAATCGGTTCAGTATTTTATGAGATAATTGGATCGAAAGAAAAACTCAAATTAGCATTTTATAGGTTATAAACACACTGATATAGGGTGACCATGATGTTAAACATCTACCTACAAGTCAGAATTACTTTGTGTATGTACCTACCCTTGTAGGTTCAAATAAATAGGTTCAGAGGTCTTTTTTTTATCATCATCATTAATTCCAAAATAACTTCATCATTACGTACTAAAATGAATATTTTGTAGGTACAGTTTAATGCACTGTAATGTAAAAATAGGAAGATGGCATTATCCGTAAGCTAGGTAAGTTAATTTATTTACTTATTACTATCACACAAAACTGAGTACCTTATCTACCTAGTGCTAAGTGGACTTTACGCTAATAGCATTATCTACCAGTTATCCTGGTCGTGCTAAAAGAAGACGAGGGATCGGTCGTCCGTAACACAAGAAAAGGTAAGTAGGTAGGTACCATTTTCAATGCTTATAACTGATCGAGCAAAACGAGATCTCTAAATCAACTTGGGCAAGTTGGCGTTGTATGTATGTTTGTTTGTCCGAGGATAACTTTCGAAGCGTTTGGTACTCAGTTTTGTGTGACAGTAATAAGTAAATAAATAATGGTACTCAGTTTTGTGTGACAGTAATAAGTAAATAAATAAACTTACATAGCTTACGGATAATGCCATCTTTCTATTTTTACATTTCAGTGCATTAGACTGTACCTACAAAATATTCATTTTTATACGTAATGATGAAGTTATTTTAGAATTAATGATGATGATGAAAAACAGGACCTCTGAATCTATTTATTTTAACCTACAAGGGTTACACACTCTAAGTAATTCTGACTTGTAGGTACCTGTTTACCATCATGGTCACCCGTATATCAGTGTGTTTTTAACCTATAAGATGCTAATTTGAGTTTTAATTTCGATCCAATTATCTCATAAAATACTGAACCGATTTCGTTGAAACTTTGTAATTAACTTTTCCTCGACTACGGCAGTATTTTGAGCTTTGTACGGTTCTTCTAGATTTCTTCGTGGTGTAGATATAAGTGAAACTTCCATTTTGACTAAAATCCATTTATTTCTGAATGGAAGCTATGACATAAAAATAAAATCCACTACAAATTCGTAACCAAACAACTGCAAAAGGCTGAACTATTGGCGAATTCTCCAAGGTGTCCAGATGCTGGGATATAGACGGGCGGTACAGCCTGATGTTACTTTGATTCAACCCCATATATTTCGGAATACGAGCCATAACAAAAAAAAGGAGTTAACTACAAATTAAACACAAAAACTTTAGCATTTGACGGATTCTCCAAGGTCTCCAGATGCTGGGATCTAGACGGGCGATACAGCCTGATTTCTGGCTGTACGGACCTAGATAAACGCTCCTAACTTCTGAACTGTTAACTACAAATTCAGGGAATATAATTTTCGGGAACTACAAATTCTTAGTTATACATTGATACGGAAATTAGGTGATAATTGATTTACATAAACAATAATACTGTTACGCCGAGGCTGTTAAACAATGAGTAATAATCGAACCTTCTCGAACGCTTTTGTCTTGCTGTGTTATTGTTGCTATCGTTTGTGGTTTCGCAGAATGGGG
Source organism: Philereme transversata (assembly GCA_963924445.1). Lineage (NCBI taxonomy): Eukaryota > Metazoa > Arthropoda > Insecta > Lepidoptera > Geometridae > Philereme > Philereme transversata. Next base: position 31,829,694 of record OZ004339.1, on the reverse strand, counting down.
AGTGGCCATTGTGTCGAGGGACCGACCCTTTCCTGGAAGGATCGACATCGTTCTCGAACAATCGAAATGTGTGCGATATAAATAGGCCGGAGAGATGGCCGGACAGTCAGTCTGAGTCAGTCTCAGTCAGTCTCAGTGAGTGAGTCTCAGCGAGACCCTTGGAGGACTGACGTGGAGAAGGGTCTCGCGTGAACAGTAGTGGCTCGCGAGTCAGTCTGGATTAAGCTATACGTGCGATCATTTCGGTGACTTTAAGTGATGCAACAGTGGTGTGAATTAGTGTGTTGTGATTACGTGTGACCAAGTTCGTGTATTCATCGTTTAGTGCTGAATAAAAGTGTTATTTTGGTCAGATCGATTCCCATTATTTTATCCCGAACCCTCAGCTCGTAACAATTTGGTGTCAGAAGTGGGATAAAATAATGCCGGTTCTACCAATGGATAACGTGGACGGTGTCAGGACGAGAGGTCAACGACAACAGGAAATGGATGAAAGGCGGTTTGGTGATTCTCCGGTTCAAGAAGCTCGGGAGAGTCGTTAGCCGATGGAGATGGAATCAGCCGCCGCCGAATCATTTGGAGCACCATCATCATCATCCGTGAGCAAGCTCCTGTGACAGGCGATCTTGCTGCTATTATGGCAATGCTTTGTCGTCAAGAAGAACAGCGTCGTCAGGATAAAGAAGAGCAGCGTCGTCAACAGGAAGAGCAGGCTCAGTTGCAAGAGGAACAACGCCGTCAGCATTAGGAAGAGAAGCGGCGTCAACAGGAAGAGCAGGCTTGGTTGCAGGAGGAACGACGCCGTCAGCATTAAGAAGAGGAGCGTCGTCAACAGGAAGAGCAGGCTCGGTTGCAGGAGGAACAACGCCGCCGTCAGCATTAAGAAGAGAAGCGTCGTCAGCAGGAAGAGCAGGCTCGGTTGCAGAAGGAACAGCGACATGAACAGGTGGAGCAGACTCGGTTGCAAGAGGAACAGCGACGTCAGGATAAAGAAGAGCAGGTCGTCAACAGGAAGATCAGCGACGTTGGCCATAAGAGCGTGCTCGACTGATGAGGGAATCGTTCGGTTCATCTGGAAAGGAATTCCAGGAAGTGAAAGAACAGATAGAAATCATGAGAGCCGTGTTTTGGAGGCTGGAATTGGGATCGCTGATGAGAAAGGGACTCTGGGTGTCCTGAAGTACTGGAGACGGCAATGTGGCTCCTCTAGTTGCTACATCTTCAGCGCGAGGTGCGCCTAAAATTGTTCGTGTTGATCGGCTGCCGCGATATGGGGCTAAGAATGCTCGGGGCGAGCATGTTTTAGGAGGGGGCAGTGTTACGCCGAGGCTGTTAAACAATGAGTAATAATCGAACCTTCTCGAACGCTTTTGTCTTGCTGTGTTATTGTTGCTATCGTTTGTGGTTTCGCAGAATGGGGAGTGGCCATTGTGTCGAGGGACCGACCCTTTCCTGGAAGGATCGACATCGTTCTCGAACAATCGAAATGTGTGCGATATAAATAGGCCGGAGAGATGGCCGGACAGTCAGTCTGAGTCAGTCTCAGTCAGTCTCAGTGAGTGAGTCTCAGCGAGACCCTTGGAGGACTGACGTGGAGAAGGGTCTCGCGTGAACAGTAGTGGCTCGCGAGTCAGTCTGGATTAAGCTATACGTGCGATCATTTCGGTGACTTTAAGTGGTGCAACAGTGGTGTGAATTAGTGTGTTGTGATTACGTGTGACCAAGTTCGTGTATTCATCGTTTAGTGCTGAATAAAAGTGTTATTTTGGTCAGATCGATTCCCATTATTTTATCCCGAACCCTCAGCTCGTAACAATACCTACTTTATGTAGGTACCTTCGATCATAAAACTAACTGGAAACAGTCGGGTTTAAAGTGCTAAGTGGATCTGTTTTGTGGATTAATAAATAAAATAAATGAATAAAGGTACCTAGGTACTTTATTAGTCGTCATTGTTAATATTTACTACTTAATTCATTTTCACCCGCTCAAAAATCCCAGTGGGTGGAATGACTTGGGTGATAATGGGTTTTAACCCACTCATGTATTTTAACCCGGGTGGTTACCCATCCCTAGTGACAACACTACGAAACAGTACAAACACACACAGGAAAAATATAAAACCCGCTAAGTACGAGTCGGACTCGCGCACGAAGGGTTCCGTACCATTATCTATAAAAATGGCAAAAAAATCATGTCTGTTGTATGGGAGCCCCCTTAAATATTTATTTTATTCTGTTTTTAGTATTTGTTGTTATAGCGGCAACAGATCCATCATCTGTGAAAATTTCAACTGTCTAACTATCACGGTTCATGAGATACAGCCTGTTGACAGACGCACAAACAGACAGACAGCGGAGTCTTAGTAATAGGGTCCCGTTTTACCCTTTGGGTACGGAACCCTAAAAAGATCAAAGTAACAGTAGCTTATATAAAATTTAACGGGAAATATGAATAAAAAATATTAGGTATTAAAATATACCTAAGTAAGATTGTTTTTCGATTATGACGACTTTTGTTGACAACTCTTCGTTACCAACTAAGCATATTTTCAGTTACAGTTTATCCTCAATTATTATTATCATTTTTATTCATTCATTACAGAATCAACAGCACTTGATATCAATGTAAACAAACTCTTATAGCTAATGCTTAATGCCAATAACAGATTCTCATTTTATATGCATACATTTTAAGAAATTAGTCACCTAGAGAGAATTATTAAAAACAATGTAACTTTTTTTTTAATGAATTTAGTAAGGTTTTTTTATTATTATGAGCCTACTGGATCCCACTGCAGGCCAAAACCTGCCTGTCCTTTCCTCCATTCTTCGCGTATATAGCCTTTATTGGCCAGTCAGCCAAGAAGAAATCAAGCTCGTCCCGCCACCGACGCGCCGGCAGTGGCGGGGCAAGACCTTAATTTGATGTGGACAAGATAAATTTCGCGAGACCCTCTTCTCTTTTTCGAACATGCATGTTACTACTATTCCATTTTTTGGTTGCTGTCCATTGCTCTTATTGTTGCAATCATCTTGATAATGGGGTGGTATGAGCAAGTACAGCGAACAGGAAATGGAATAGTAGCTATCAAAAGTTAGCCGATCAAGCCCGTGGTGTCGCAAGAAGACGGATTTTATAAAATAAAATACAGTTGAAATGGTAACATTTTTTCGTCACGTTCATGGTTTGGTAATGCATAAACCTCCGAGGAGTGAGGCCCCTCGGACTGCGAGGCCTTAGGCCCACGTCGCCCACGCCTTACGCCGCCTCTACGCCGGGGACTGTTGCGACGCGTCGTCTAACGTTTTATGAGCTCCAGTCGGTGGACCTATTAAACCCACAGTTTATCCGACACGCCCTGCCTATTTCATTCGAGTTCGACGGTTCTCCGAGCGGCGTCTCAAACAGTGGTTTTAGAGCAATACATAATTTATTTGTTTCAGAATAATAATCCAAAGCATATTCAGCGGCGTCATGCTCACCGGTACATACGGGAACTGCGAAAAGTGGCAGCTTTGCTCCCTGACGTACACCGTGCCCGCAGGACTGGCCTGTGGCTACGCGCTGTCTCTACTCGCCTGCTTCGCTCTACTCGAGTTCATCAAGTGGCAGGAGATCAAGTGAGTACATCTAGCAGGGAGCAAAGAGACAGATTTGCTCCCTGACGTACACCGTGCCCGCAGGACTGGCCTGTGGCTACGCGCTGTCTCTACTCGCCTGCTTCGCTCTACTCGAGTCTACAAGTGGCAACAGCGAGTTTATCTTTATTTCTAGTATTAAAATTATGATTATCGCTATTTTTCTTAAACAAATTAATATTTTTGTGAACATACATTAGATTTTCATAGATGTATTGACAAGGGAATGTCATAATATTTATTTCTTTAAATTTATTGCGTAATGATCCTCTGGGGCCCATATTAGAAATTGCACGAACAGCCCTCTTCTGCAGCACAAAAACGGTGTTTATATCTGCAGCACTCCCCCACTGCAGTATACCGTATGACATAATGCTGTGGAAGTAGCTGAAGTAAACTAGTCTAGCTGTGTCTACGTCTGTAAAAAGACGGATCTTTTTGACTGCGTATGCCGCAGAACTAAGTCTCTTCGACAACCCATCAATGTGAGGGCCCCATTGAAGCTTATTATATTATATATATATGTTTTCTTTTCATTTAGAAGTAAATTGTTTACACTGAACCATCTTACCACCTAAGAGATTGCATTGTTTACATCGTCAAAATCGGTTTGTCGTCGCTTTAATTTGTATGTATGTTTGTATTTACCCATGTTCCACACCATAGCGCATAAACTGTCAATGGACTCGTTACCTATGGTCCGGGTGACATAGGCTACCATCAACACAGGTATTAACGTAGTCAGGTTTCATTTTTTAAAGGTTTATAGTCAGTGCTGGATTAAGGTAACTTGATGCCTAAGCAAGCTTCCCCTGTGGGTCCCTATCCTAATCCTTAAGTGAAATACAAGTAATTAATAAAAAAAAGCGAAAGTGGAACTGAGGTCATGACTGCGACCAAACCGAACGTCAACGACAATTTAGAACGCGCGGATTTTGAAATTGCTTTAATTTTCGTGTGCTCGTTTTTTTTCTCGGTCGCCTCTGGTGCCCCACTAGACGGGATGCCCTAAGCTATTACTTAAATAGCGTATAGGCTAATCCAGGACTGTATATAGCTTGTTGGATTAAAATGGATATAGGATAGCTAATCAAATGTAACGGTATTTAATCAAATCATTTCTTCCACAGAGCGGATGTTCGGAATCAGCGGCGCGCGCGTTTGGACTTTGGCACAAAATTGGGGATGAATTCACCGTTCTAAGCGATTACAGCTTAGTTTTCTAGTCAATTATGCCTAAAAGTATTTATATATTACTTTAAGATTTAGTACCTATAAATACAGCGAGTATTAACACTTTCTGGTTCCAAGGAACTGAGCGTAACTTACGCTCTACTACGAACAAATTACGTGTTTAAAAAATACCAAACATCGTTTATAATTTCTACACTTAAAAGTTTGACTGAATAGGTAAAAAAACGATTACTTATAGCAGGGGTTCCCAAACTTTTTCAATTCGCGGCGCACTTCCAAGTTTAGTATTTTCTCTCAACTTTAGGGTGTGGTTGCAATAAGACTTCTTCGATTTGAATTGTTCATTGCGAATACAAGTTTACTTTCCGGAGAAGAGAAAACAGGGAGCGCCTCGAGCGCATATTTCGGGAACCCCACACTTATAGAACTATTTTTCCAGATAACAACTTATCTAAAAGCAGCTTGGTTTTTATATCACTTTTTGGTTCGACAGTTAGATGCATTTCGATTTACTACCTTACTGCCATGGATTGTTCCTGTGGGCTGAGTATTTATAATATACAATTATTTATGTTTTTCAAACTAACAATTTTTGTGATTTTTTATCGACGACTCACAACAAAGTCAGTTGAACCATGGTCAGGTAATTATGAGGGTAATTAACGTATATGACATCGCCATTGAAGTTATAATTTGACTGTGGTAAAAAAGTCGACTAAAATTAGATTCACCAGAAACATGACAAATTTAAAAATTTATGGCAATCTAATTCCCGCTTACATCATCGTTACTTAAACCTAAAAATATATATAACCAAGTACCTACCTAAGCATCATCATCGCTACCTTACTTAAACTTTTAATCCCTATGTAAGTTTTTTATCTCGAGTTTCTGGTCAGCCTATGTCTGTTCTCTGGAGACTGTATTGCTTAATTTTTAACAAACTGCAAAAAATGAGGTTCTTAATGCGTCGGATTTTTTTTTAAATCTTGTGTGTATATTACTAATTATTATGAGTTCGGGGGAGGTCGAGTTGTATTGTATTGTAAGAGAAAATGACAATGTACTTAATATGTACATATTTTGTACTTATATTTATTGTGGTAGGTATAGCAGTGTTTTGATGATTTTTAATAAATGTTTTTAAATAATTTATGTTTTTATTGATATTATATCTACTAATTTAGCCTATTTATTTAACCTAAATGTGTCTAGCCAATTAAAGCAAACTTCATATCGCGCAGTAAAATAAAATGATGGGATGTGATTAAAAATAAACCAATATGAAAACAAATTATGTATGTTGTTTTAATAAGACTAAATTAACTTGTGATGTAACAGATTTTTTTAGTATCTAGTCAATTAATGGGAGTTTTCTTCACAATGGTTACACTCTTATATGACACTAATTCAATTTTCAGCTACAGCAATTTTGATATTAATCTGCCCTGCATTTTTTACAAATGCATAAAACTGAAAATCTCAGACAATCCAATTGCCAGTATTCCTTCATTAAGTATGAGTATGACATACATCAATTAAGTAGGTTATAACATCTTTATAATTATTTACTTTAATATGATCTACATGATTGGTTAGTAAACTAAACATTGTACTTCTAGGTACGTAAAATATAAATAATCCTATTACTAGGAGTCATCTGGTAAGTTTAATATTTCTTGAACAAATGAGGCCACATCAGTATCCTTTTCACCATGCTCTTTACAGAAATTATGAGCTAGCAGTGCATCATAGTTAGGCCTTTGCTTGTAGTCTTTCTGTAGGCACTTAACAATCACATCTTCAAAGTCAGGAGAAAATTGACCAGTGGGGAGTCTCGGAGGATCATCTTTGACAACTTGCTTTAGCTGCTCAAATGGTGTGCCCCAGGTGTTATAAGGAAAGGTCCCTGTAGCGAGCTCAATCATTGAAATCCCAAGAGACCATACATCACTGCGGATGTCGTACTGTCCAGGGTTGCCGGTGGGGTCAATTCTCTCTGGAGCCATGTATGGTTTGCATCCTGCATCAATAGTTTTTGCTACAGAGTCTACCAAGTATCCAGAGATGCCAAAGTCACACATTTTGACTTCTCCTTTCCTGTTGATCAATATGTTCGATGGTTTCACATCTCTGTGGATAACTTTCAACTTTGAATGAAGGTAATGCAGCGCACTGACTACTGAGAAAGCTATTTTTCCCAAGATGTTCTCTGGTATGGTGCGATTGTTTTTGTACACTTTGGTGTAAAACTTGTCGAGGCTCATGTCCATAACTTCCATACAGATCCAGACATCCCCCTCTCTAAACATGGCACCGTAAAAGTGGACTGTGTAAGGGCAGGCACTAGCTCTCATAGATACATCTAAATCCATTAGAAGTCGTTTCAGTTCTAGAGAATGACTGCTGTTGAATGTTGCTGTGATCCTCTGTGGAAAAGCTTTGAGTTAGTAGGTATATTACTAAAGTGAATATATTACACAAAATTATAAAACATGACTTATCAGCTCTCAAAACAGTTTCATAAAGAGTGTAGCAAGTTTTAGATAGCTAATGGCTTACCTTCACGGCCATGACTGTATCGCTTGGTATATGGCGCATTTTTTCAACTATTCCATAGGCCCCACGGCCAAGGTCACAGATCTTCACCAGATCATCGGCATGGACTGTGAATGTCTTGTCATCTACAGTGATGGTAGTCTGCTTGTCCAAGTTTGCTGGCGGCGTTCTGTCTTTGAAAAACGAAAGATATCATCAACAAGAGGATGCAAAATTTATAAATAGAGAAAAAATATTAGTTTTACTAAGACAAATCTTCTGATTCATAAAAGCTTATTAGTAAAGGTAATAACAGATACTTCAGAATATGGTGTGTTGCTAAGAAATACCTAGGGCACTGTAGGCACTTACACAACTTGCTCCTCTGGCGGTTTAAAGTTGAAGCCAGGTGGCGGCGGCTTTCTTCGTCCAGCAGACATGATGCTGCCACTGATTGAACGCTAAATACAACACAATACCTAAGTTTATTGAATTTTGCAGTAGATATCAACTAAACGATTACAGCGTTCGTTTTCGTAACCAACAGCAGTTACAAAAATATCTTCTATTCTCTATAAGAACCTATTCATATTACGAGTATAAATTACTATAATATAATGCTTTAGTAATTAGTGATTTTTCTTCAATTCACGCTTTATTTTCCAAAAAATTAAAAATAGTTGTAAAACTGGGAAGTAGGCAGACAGCCAGTGGAAAGTTTGACATTTCAAATTAGTGTTGCCATTACTGACGCTTGATGAAAAGATTCTTTATACCACTGGGCTTAGTGTTACCCAAATCGAACATAGAATATGCTATTGATTTTATCTACTGTACAAATCGAAGGTGCGAAGTAATTTTTATATATATTTATTAAAAGCTTCCACACGCGGCTTCGCACGCGTGTTTTCTCAATAAAACGTAGCTTCAATATTGTCTCAACCAGATCCAGAGTAATCAATCTTTAAAGTTTTAATCCTTTATTCAAAATTGGTCCAGCCATTTAGTCGTGAAACTTTTGTGAATGTGAATACGTAACAAAACAATGAAATGCAATTAAAATAATATAATTTATACTTACAACCTACTTTTACATGGAATTATTTTTTATAAGAAAATTTTATAGCTTTCACTGCATCTTTCGCTCTTTTTGCGGCTTCCTCCTTCATTCTATGTTTTTTTTCCTTATCAGCTAATCCAATAACTTCATCATGGTGCAGGGCACTCTTAACAGATGATTTGGCAAATAGTTTGCTTAACACATAATCATCATCATCATATTGTTTTTTCTCTGACCTTTCTTTTTCCCGTTTATGTTTTTTCCTTTTCACCTTTTTGATAGCTACCAAGTTATCGACTTCAGCTTCTAATTCTAATTCTGATTTTGAATGTTTGCGTTTTCGTGGATTCTTATGTTTACCTAACTTCTCATTACCCCCAGTATCTTCAATTATTGCTTCTGGATTTTTGTTTATTGATACCACTTCTTTATTACTTAGAATGGCTTTATCATCACATTTTTCTGTTTCATCATCATCAATGATTTCACCATCTTCAGTCTCTTCATGTTTTTTTAACACCTCTTTCAGTAATTTCTCTTCATAATCTTTTTTAACATGCAAATTAACAATATCAATTTCAGATAACACATTTTCAAAAGGAACATCTGTTATTTTATCATCAACTAAATTGATTTCATCTGGTTCAGGGACTTTTGGAGGAATTAGTATCAACTCTCTCTTCTTCTTATACTCTTCCCTTGGGTCTATTTCAGGGGCTTTTTTAGCATATTTTGATATTTTTTTACTTATTGCTTTTGCCATTCTTTTCATTGCTTCTATTTTATTTTTTTGTACAGAATCATCTTTTTTCTCCTTAGATTTTTCAAGGTTTATTTTTGTATGTTTAAAAAGTGTTGCTGTTTCAGTTTCTCCATCACAATTTGGCTCTTCAAGTGTGAAAAGGCCTTGCAGAGTGCTTGTTGTAAGAACATTCCGCTGATAGGGATCAACAAGAATTTTATTGCTTAGAAATTGTTTAAAAATCTGTCTCTGATAAATCTTTTCTTCAATAGTTCCTGCAGAAAGTAGCCTGTACACAGTAACACTTCTTTGCTGACCGATTCGCCATGCTCTTTCTTTAGCTTGATCATCAGTAGCTGGATTCCAATCAGGATCGTAAATTATAACTCTGTCAGCACCAGTCAAATTAACACCCAAGCCACCCACCCTTGTAGTGGACAAAAACACCAAATATTCAGAATTCTCATTAAATGTTTTAATGAGGCTTTGCCTCTGACCAACACCCACACTGCCATCCATTTTCAAATATTTGAATCCCTGATTTAGCAAGTATTGTTCCAAAACACACAGCATTGCTCTGGACTGGGAGAATATTAGACTCCTATGTCCTTGTTTCTGCCAAATTTTCAGTAAAGAGTTAACAACCGTCATCTTTCCAGATCTTTTCCAATGTCCAAACTTCTCTTCATCAATGGATTCCAAATCTTCTTGAGCTTCATAGAGGTATAGATCTGGATGGTTGCACATTTTCCTCAGTGTTATTAGAGCAACTAGCATCCTTGCCCGTATAGGATCCCCATACTTGTTATCTTTATCCAATATACTTCTCACAGTGCTACTCATCAGATATCCCATGTAGAGATCTCTTTGCTCCTGTGTCAGTGCACAAAACAATACTTGCTCATTCTTTTCAGGCAAGTGAATGTTGTCCTGAACACCTTCTTTTGTCCTTCTCAGCATGTAGGGAGTTATCAAACTTTTGAGAGCCTTGGCTATCTCTAAAGCTGTGGCTTCTTGGTATTCTGTAGCATTTGCATATCCTCCAGCAGTTATTGGGTGAGCAAAATGTTCCATAAAGGCAGCATAGGTGCCTAAGAGTCCAGGCCTCATGAAGTCAAATAATGACCAAAGCTCTTGTAAACTGTTCTGCATCGGAGAACCAGTGACAATCAACTTGTGGGGTGTCTGGAATTGCTTAATCAGTTTACTAACTTGTGTGTCAGGATTTCTTATTTTATGACCCTCATCCAAAATGATGTAGTGCCATTTTCGAGACATTAAATCCTTGCTATATTTCACAACACCTGCATAAGTTATTAAAACTATTCCATGAGATCCATGAAGGTCTCTTATCAATTGGTTGTGGTTCCCAGCATGAGATCCTGTATGATGGAGCACAGCAACTCTGAGATGTGGACACCAATAATGAAAATGTGTTACCCATTGGTATATTACCGTTGCTGGTGCTACAATGATGCTAGGCCCTAGACCACCCCATGTTCCCATGTCTGAACTGGCAAGGCCAGCGAGAAAGGCAATGATTTGAATGGTTTTACCAAGACCCATTTCATCACCAAGCAATCCTCCTGCTTCAACCTGATGAAGTTCCCATAGCCACTTTACACCGGTTCTCTGGAACTTGTAAAGTTGTTTCCATATGTAATTTGGTATATAGAGACCGTTCTGCAGCTCGTGTTTTTCGTCTGGGTCTTTATTGCCGTCAAGAAGATACTGAACATCGGCGCTCAAATTATCTCCTTCGAATTTGCCTGATGAAGCAGCTGTTATGCTTTGCCGCCAATTTTTAATTCGATCATTGTATATATCCGTGCCACCGTCGTCGATTATTCTTTTCACATTCTGCTTAGCTCGGGAGATGGCTGGTAACAAAGGATGGGCACCAGTGTCTTCATCATCATCAGATGGCAAATACTCGCAATCTTCGTCAGAAACAACATTATTGGAACTACTTGACGTTTCACCGCTTTGTTTGGAAGATTTAGACGAGTCTTTGCGCGAACTTTTAGTGAAACTTTTGGCTTGTTTCTTTGAAATATTTTCGGCGGCCGATTTACTTTTTTGAGACACTTTATTTTCTTTCTTACTGGTTTTGTTATCCTTTTGCTTAGATAATGCCAGTTGGTTTTCAAGATACTTATTGATATCAACCATGTTCATTGCACATGAGTATTTTGTGCTAAATTTCGAGGTTTAACTTTCAAATCAAAACTTTGATTTGACATTTTGACAACAAACAAACACGAATGAAATTGAGGTGAGTGATTGAATGAATATCAACGTCAAATAGTAGGCAAGACAAGTTCCCTTTTAGGCTCCTAACAACCAGGCAATCAGAAAATTAACGAATGTTTATAGTCAGGCAGCTTACACACCAACAATATTTACTATCAATCAATCAATACACTGTGTGGTCAAAAATATGTGTGCTTCTGTTATAATTTATGTAACTAATCCATAACAATCCACCTAACATTGATGAATCTGATGATATAACAAACAAACATTTTGATTTAGAATGTAATCAATACTCTTTAATGTCCGCGGCTTAGCTCTCACGTGAGTTTACTCCCACACTGCAAAACCTATGCAATGCATTACATTTCCCTAGTCCCAGAAAAACGTACAATTGCTTGTTTCACTCTGTCAATGTCAATGTCAAATCCCAAGAATTTCGAATTGCCGAAGTCAATTTCAAAATCAAAATAAGTCAATTGAAACTAACGAACGTGTTCGTCTTTTGCACGTGCAGGTAATTTTTGAGAAATTTTATATAAGCCGTTGCTGCTAATAATAATAACCAGAGGTAGTTACTGATAAACTTGTTTTAGTCTAAATAATTGTCGGCCAGATCAAGGTCCATACAAGTTTATAAATAAAAGTGTACATAACCTCGTGATAGATAGAATCCAGACTGTAACAATGCAGAAAGTAAAAAGAAAAAGTGAGGACGCTGCTGGCTCTCCAAAGAAAAAGAAGTTTATCAAGACAAAACCTGAGCTCAAAAGTGATGGAGCCGAGAAAAAGCTTAAATTCAATGAACAAAACAAGAAAAACTTTGGAGACAAAAATAAGTTTACTGACAAAAAGAAAAACTTTGGTGATAAAACTAACATGTTTGGTGACAAAAACAAAAAGTTTGGCGACAACAACAAGAAGTTTGGTGACAAAATCAAGAAATTTGGTGACAAAAACAAGAAATTCGGTGACAAAAAGGATGGATTCAAAGGAAAATTTGGAAAGCCAGGCAAAGGAAAGCCTGGTACAGATGGAACCAATAGTGAAAAGCCTGTTTGGTCAGAGATGAAGAAGGAGAAGAAGGAACTGAGGATTGTCAGGCGGAAAGCCAAGGCCAGTGCAGAGGTGTTTGAGATCTCACATAAAGCAAAGTTATTGGCAGCTCAGATACAGAGGTAAAAACATAATTTATTTTAAGTTTGTCTTGTGAAAACATCAAATTGTTCTAGAATAAAACTCACATGGTAAGTACCTTGTTCTAATTGTTGCTTTATCTCTTCAGGAAATCAGTAAAAGCAGATTTCAGAGAGAACTCATGCAAAGAACTCCACGGCATCCTCAAAGGACAGTACAAGTCAATAGCACTCACCCACGATCTCAGCCGAGTCATACAAGTTTTGCTAAAACACAGCTCCGAAGACATAAAAACCCAAATCACAGAAGAACTACTGGACTTAATGGTTCAAATGTCTCAGTCGAAGTATGGCCAGCATGCAGTAAAGCGTATTCTGAAATATGGAACAGATTTCATCAGGCATGAAGTGCTGAAGAGGTTCTTTGGCCATATTGTGTCCCTTGCCTCTCATAATATCAGTGCTCCGGTACTTGATTATGCGTATGGAGAGTTTGCAACTAAGAAAGAGAAATGTCATATGCAACAGGAGTTCTACGGAGAAATATACAGAAATGTAAGTTGATATTGTTATTATGGCATGTCTAAATATTCTACTATGAGATTTTATTAATACCCAGTCAATTTCCCTGGCTATGCTTGTATATAATATATTTTTATATAATATATTTGTATATAATATATATTGAGTTCAATACAAAAATCCCATAGAAAAAAGCACTTTCAGTTTTACAGAATTTTAAAATTTCCTGAGCAATTTTTCTAAATTTTGTTTCATACAAACCTTGTCCTGAAAATTACGAACACAACAAAAAGAAATCAGCCAAATTGGTAGAGGCATTTTCGAGCGAGACTAACACACGGCAATTGATTTTATATATAGATAGGTCATGTTATCCTTACACCTCCCAGATAACCACTAATTTAGTAATGAGTTTAAATTTGATATATTTTAAAAAGGTTTATAGCTTCATTTATGTTTTTTCTATGATTTCAGACTAAAGACGACAAAGTGAAGACTCTGAGCGACTGTTACAGCACCAGCCCTGAGATGAAGCCAGCAATTCTCAGCTCCTGTAAGGCAAACATCCAGAAAATGCTAGACAAGAATCTACACGATGGAGAGTAAGTAACATACTTGACAAGTACCTATTCATTGTTCACTGCTTAAAGTATAGTGCGCGTTGCTAGGCGCCGCCTGGTATACGCGGGTGGCAAGTGACGTGAGGAGAGGTCTCTTAAGTTGTCTAGCACAGCCATACACATAGGTATACACACACGCACGCATACATGCGCAGCTTCATACATATATACATACACACACCCATAGGTCCTTCCTGTTACTTACATGTATCCAAAAACGTATTGTATTGTGTAACTGATGTAATTTGACTGGGACCTACTTTAATATTTCCCGGAAGAGGGCGTTGATGTCTGTGACACAGTTTAATACTTCTGTAGTTGTTAAGTAGTTTTTGTTGTTAAGTTCCGAATAAGTATTTTATGATTAGGCCAGAAAGTGATAACAGTGCACGCATTAAAGCCCTTTGTTGATGGTTATGTAAGGCCGTCCTCGGCTGTGAGTCAACGAACGGCATAGACACGCGCTGCCTCCCCATTCCTACCTCGCACCCTTCGCGGTATTCTTATCTTTTTTTTTAAAGTAGTAAGACTTCCTTGTGAAAGGGCTCGCCCGGGGAACTACTACGACCATACCAATTTCTGCCGCCAAGCAGCATTGCTGTTTCGGTTTGAAGGGTGTGGTTGCCGGTGAAATTACAGGCATATGAGGCTTTACACCTTTATACCTCCAGTTGATGGGCGCGGGGAAGTGCATCGTTAGCATCGGGTACATTTCTAACGTACGTGACCTACAAGGCAGTTCTCTGTTATAGGCGATGGTTACTACTTAACATCAAGTGGGCCATAAGCTTGATCCATCTCCATGTAGTATAAAAAAAAAAGAATATTTTTGAACATAAGTTTGAATTTGTTAGACTCCTCCACTCAGTCCTGTACGAGTACATCCGCGAGTGCAGCGTGGAACAGCGCGCGGAGCTGATCACGACGCTGAGCCCGCTCATAGTGCCGCTCAGCAACTCGCTGCCCGGCGTTAATGCGGCCAGCATATGTGTATGGCAAGCCACTAATAAGGATAAGAAGGTACGCTACAGTTCCAAACGATGTACAGGATGTCCTGGAATTAGTATATTTAGCCTGAACTGGATGGTTCCAACCATGTAAATTAACTAAAATTTTCATTTAAAAGATTAAACATATAAATTAAACCTAATTAAAAAAATCCTTATGAATTTTTGTATAGGTTTCTTTTAAACACGCGCTAAACAGTGTTTATTTTTTTTTGTGGTAAGACCTTTTATTTTTTAGGATAAATACTTGAATTTTTTAGTTTGACTTTAAATCAGCTGTTTTTTAGACTTTGCGCCTTCTTTAGAACGTATAATAAACAAACGTAATGTTTGAGTTAAGGTATGTACTGTTTTTTAGACTTTGCGCCTTCTTTAGAATGTATGATAAACAAACGTAATGTTTGAGTTAAGGTATGTACTTAACTTGAAATCAGCTTATGTTTACATTTAAATATTTACAGCGGGTCTATAATAAGTTTTATAGTAACTTTTGAAACATACCTACTACAGAGTTGATCTTCACAATTAAAATATAAACTCATTGTTAACCGGCCTCCCGCGATACAGGCTCGTCTGGGGACCACTCAATTTTAATGCTGAATATTTTCTACGTCTAATAAAATATTATGTATTTAAAAAAAACAGGCAATACTGAAAGTGGTGAAGGAACACGCAGTGCCCCTCAGCAAGCACAAGACCGGCTACCGTCTGCTGATCGCGATATTCGACTCAGTGGATGACACGGTGCTAGTCAAGAAGACCATTGTATCCACCCTCGCGGCCAACCTGAAGGATATCGCTAAAGACCATTGGGGTAACATGGTGAGTTTCATCACACTAATATTACTAGTGGTTCGCCCCGAACTGAGATCTCGCGAATTTTAGACATTAAACATTCATTTATTCAAACTTTAGGATCCCTAGGAACGCTTAGTTACGTCATGTTACAAATAAATGCAAACATAAAAACAAAAAGTGAAAGATGCTGCTGTATAGGGGCTTTGTCAACTATTATAAATATAAAAAAACCTTAAAAAATAATTAAAATTAGAGCGGCTGTAAAAAGGCCTTGTCCAATAAAATACAAATTTTGCAGCTGTACAGGGCTTTGTCAAAACTAAAACTATTAATTCCAAATTTCTGAGTCTAAGAGAAAGTCATTGAAGAAGAATCTCCCATAAAAAAAAAATATTATATGTAATCTTTGACTAGCCAAATAGTGCTACGAAATACATAACCAACTAACTTGACCTAGTTTCATTTAAATTACAGATAACGGGAGTTCATGTTATTGGTAATCCTTTTTGTGGTAGAAATTGCAGTTATTCGGGATTTCAGACTTTTCCCTTTATTTGTGTCACTAAAGCTACGCGCATACCAAATTTCAGCAATGTGGGGTCACTGGTGTACTATATGAATTTCGTCAGAGTTTCGTTTTTATAACGGCTAATAACTCAAAAACTGTAAGGACTAAACTGAAAATAAAAACGGGGTCGAAATGTACTCACAAAGACTCTTATTAGACGTGCTACTTGACCAGATTGTCCCATTTTGGTTTGTTTTTACCCCTCTTGACCCCAATATCTCAACAACAAAAAATGTGGGGGACATTTTTAGCTCATTTAGTAACACCAAAATTGTGCCATCATCCTATATACCAAATTTCACGATGATCGGATAAACGCTTCGAAAGTTATCCTCGGACAAACAAACATACACACATATTTACATACAACGCCGATTTGACCATGTTGATTCTGAGATCTTGCTTCGCTCTATCAATAAATGTGAACGTTTGTATGTTTGTTTATTTATTTGTTTGTTTGTTACTCAATCACGTCGTAACGGCTCAACCGATTTCGATGAAATTTGGTATAACATAGATTATAACCTGGATTAACACATAAGCTACTTTTTGTTGACAAACCACGCGTGCGAAGCCGCTGGCGGAAGCAAGATAATTATAATTCAGCAAATGACCTACTCTCATTCTGATCGTAATCTTGATTACACACAAGTTAATTTGTACAACATTTATGTATGGACATATCATGCGGAGGGAAGAAAGTCATGTAATTAAAAGAGTGCTAGATGTGAATGTGGATGGATATAGAAGCAGAAGAAGGCCATAGAAGAGGTGGATGGACTGTGTGAGGAATGTTAAGGGTTACAAAGAAGTGACAACTGAAATGACAGCTGATACAAAAATATTTATTTTGTGTCCATTTTTAAATTCTATTAATAAATATAAATATTGCTGGACATTTCACACAGCGGTATCTAGCCCCAAACTAAGCAGAGCTTGTACTATGGGGACCAGATAACTGATAGAATACTTGTATACATTTTTCTTGTAAATACATACTTATAATATATAGAGAAACAACCAGACCCGGAACAAATATCTGTAGATCATGCAAACATTTGTTCCGCGGCGGGAATCGAACCCGCTATCTCCTGCGTCTCAGCCGGCTATTCACCCACTGCACCACGGAGGTCGTCGAATTAATACAACTGTTATGCTTCATATATTTAATAATATTAAGTTAGAATAGAGAGGTATGGAAGAAATAGACATGTTGTGCCGACCCCACGTTGTGGGATGATGATGAATTTGTACAAAATTCAAAAATCCACGCCACTATCTTTTTGCGTCAGGAGTCAATAGCCAAGAAAAACTTAAACTACCGTTAAACTAGCCTTCTATAAAAAAACCCGAGTCCGAATCGGTCCATCCGTTTGAGAACTACGATGCCGCAGACAGACAGACTCAATCTTATAACACCACTCTTTTGGCATTGGGGGTTAATGTGTAGTAGAAGCGTCGCGACGCACAACAGACAGAGAAGCTGGGACGCACATGCGCGACGCTTTCGCCTCGTCTTCTGTGTAGCTTGCACCTTAAGGCTTACATAGCGTGCCGGCGACGTCGCGCAACTTAGGTCGGCGCGACTCGCGGCGACTTGTTCCAACGCTCCAACCTATAACCAACCGCGACTGGCGACCAATGATCGTGCGACTTGCAGAGTCTAGTCGTCAGATACCTCGCGCGGTGCATGTGGTTGTTAATTTAATAATGGACACAGAAGCTTTAATACAAGCAAAACGCAATCGCCCGGTTCGTTAGCGTTTGTTTTAAAACAAAAAAAAAATACCACGATAGACATTTTGTCGCTCGACTACGCAAATCAGAACTTTCGAATAATAAAGAGGCCTTCTACTAGTAAATCTATTTCGTGAATAATCGACTATTACAAAATACGAATCACAAAATATGTGCTGCACTGATAGTGAATTGAATTGGTGGCCTGTGCGGCAGTCGCTCGTCGCCCGGTCCCTCGCAGGCTGCGCTGCCTTTCGTCACAGAAAATCGTTCCTAGTCGCGCCGAGCGAAATCGCGCGACGTCGCCGGCACGCTGTCTGAGCTCTTACTTTCACAAGAACACCTCTTGTCTAGGAATCCTGCTCATACAACACACAAATTTTTCACATAATTTGCTTCATTTACAAGTTATTTCTCCGCAGACACTGCACTGGCTGATAAAGCCCAAAGACCCAGCCGCCTTCCATCCAACCTTTACCAAGTTCCTGGAAGAGGGCGCGAGCGGCGGCACGTCCAAAAAGGACGCTGACATCCGCGTGACTGAGCTCCGAGAGGCGATCCTGCCGCCTCTGAAGAAGGATATAGAGGAGGAGCCTGCTTCATGGCTCAGCACCAAGACTAATATGCTGTTGGCGATTGCAGTCTTATCTATAGGTAAGGATTAGCAAGCTGAAGGTGGTAATCGGCGGGACACAGCTCGACGACCGTTGGGGCAGATAAGTTTTAGACTGGAGACCACGCACTGGAAAGCGCAGCGTAGGACGGCCTAATATACGGAATATGTAGATGGAAATACGACCTGATAAAGGTTGCTGTGAGCCGTTAGGTGCAGTCTGCACAAGACTGGTCGCTCTGAAAATCTTTAAATATTGCTGTACATTTCACACAACGCTATCTAGCCCCAAATTAAGCAGAGCTTGTATGGGAACCAGATAATTGATAGAATACTTATATACTTTTTTTGTAAATACTTATAATATATAGAAACACATCCCAGACCTAGAACATATATTTGCAGATCATGCAAACATTTGTTCCGCGGCTGGAATCGAACCCGCTATCTCCTGCGTCTCAGATGGCTATTCGTCCACTGTGCCTCGGAGGTCATCACTATGGCCGTCTTATTGCTGATATGATGGAGGATATAATATATATAAATAAAACATTAAATAAAAAAGCCTTTATTGATTTCTTAATAAGTACATATTTCTTTTCTCACTTTTTAATAGCTATAATATATATTTATGTAAATATATGTTTTAATTAAGAACCCCTCGACTGGTATAGGCCTCCTCCAAAAGTTACTATATATATATACCTACTAGCTATTGCCTGCGACTTCGTACGCGTTACACTACTAAATGTGTAGGTAACCTAGAAATAAAGCTGAACTCGCTGTTGCAATTTGATACCCCATTTTTATCACATGGAACCTGATTTATGGGATGAAAAGTAGCCTATGTGTTAATCCAGGTTATAATCTACGTACATATTAAATTTCATCGAAATCGGTTCAGCCTTTACGACGTGATTGAGTTACAAACAAACAAATAAATAAATTAACATTCAAACTTTCGCATTTATAATATTAGTGTGATATTGTAAGTGACACGAAACCACGGTACGGTAGCGCCCGTCGATATAAAAGTTGTGAATCAGATTGGCGAATCATTTTTTAAGGATATTCAACCTACTGTATATCATCCTCAGGCAAATACACGTTCTCTTAAGCTGTTTCCTTGGAACCTACATTTGCAATGTGTTACAGAATCGTCAAAGGAGTTAGTGTCAGCGCTCGCCGTAGAGATATGCAAGCCCGAGTGGCGCGTCTCCGCGGAGGGCGGGGATGCGCTGGCGGTGGAGGACGCGGGCATACATATGTGTCTCAAGAAACTGGCTGCGCTGGACAAGGCACAGACGGACGCGGACGCCACGCTAGGACAGGCGATCGCACACTGTCTACATACCGACACTGTGAGCATGATTTTAGTATTCACTTTCTCCTAAATCACCCTCTTCTTAACCTATACTTTCCCACTGCTGGGCAAAGGTATACCCCACATTTCTCCACATCTCGCGATCACTCGCCACATCCCACATTATAAATTAAACACGTTTATTTTGTTCGTAACAAATTTATTTCATGTGGACTGAGGGACCACTTTTTACATCCTTGCGAATAAAGTTGAGATTTATAGAGAAATTATTTAAAAAT
The DNA here is from genome assembly GCA_963924445.1 of Philereme transversata. NCBI lineage: Eukaryota > Metazoa > Arthropoda > Insecta > Lepidoptera > Geometridae > Philereme > Philereme transversata. Next base: position 31,809,663 of record OZ004339.1, on the reverse strand, counting down.
AGTTTAAACTTGAAGCAATGTTACATAAATGTTTGACGACCTCCGTGGCGCAGTGGTCCCATCCACTTCCAAGGTGGTCCCATTGGATTCAAGTCAGGATCCGATTGCGGTGGAATCCGGGGAAATCTATGGAAACCCTCAAATTTCAAAGGCACGTACAATGATTTTAATTTGACTTTTAGTTGAACCTACCTATACAAACGTAATGTTAAAATTTCCACTGAAATCAGCAAATTTTTACGAAGTAATTCTTCAATGAAAAATATTGAATTCACAAAAATCAGTATTCATTAATTCACCATGTCATTCACATTACATAATATTGGTATGTCAAAAATATATTACAAATGTCAGTTACTAATAGAAATAAACTAATAACAGCGGTAGTCGTAGAACATTTGTTGCTTGCGTGATTGTCGAGAATAGCCGCTCCCTTGGGACAATTTTTTTGAAATCGCTATCTCGCCTGACCGGGCGAGCTTTAAGTGGGCGAGTTGACGATTGACTCTAACATACTAGTCCTGGGACATCCTGTAGATAAGTATTAAAAAATAACGGCGTATGGAACACCTAAGAATAATTATCAAAACTGAGGAGGCTAGGTATATTTGACGACCTCCGTGGCGCAGTGGGCGTATAGCCGGCTGAGACGCAGGAGGTAGCGGGTTCGATTCCCGCCACGGAAGAAATGTTTTCATGATCTACAGATGTTTGTTCCGTGTCTGGGTGTTTTTCTATATATAATAAGTACGTATTTACAATTATTTATTATTATAATTTATTATTTTATTACTGTATTTTTATTGGTATGCAATATCAATTTTTTTTTATTCCACTTGGAGATGGCCCACCTGATGTTAAGTGGTAACCATCGCCTCTAACAAAGTATTGCCTCGTAGGTCACGCACCTTAGAAACGCGCCCTAAGATGCACTGCCCTGCTTCCATCAACTTGAGGCATACAATTGTAAAGCCTCATGTGCCTGTAATTTCACCGGCAACCATACTCTTCAAACCGAAACACAGCAATGCTGCTTGATGACAGAAATAGGTATGGTGGTAGCACTTCCCCAGGCGAGCCCTTTCACAACGAACTCTACTGCTGTTGAGAGTATATCTATTTGTATTAAAAATATTGTATTTCTGTATTTTTTAGTTAAAAACATGGCTGCCTACAAACAGAGGGTGCTTCTTCCTTCTCAAACTGATCGAAAGCAATGAAGAGAAAGTGGTGAGCGCTCTCAAGAAGATGCTGAAGGCGCACGCTAGTCTAATTAAACAGCAGACTTCGAAAGGAGCCAAACTGTTGTTGCAAAGTGTTCAAAATAAATAGATTTATACCGTTCGCAAGTTATTGTTTTACTTTCAATCGGATGCACCTAAAATGATCCACATGCGACCTGGGGGCCAATTCACGTAATACAATTTTAAAAACATAACGAATGGTGACCCAAATGAGATTGGATTATGAATTGAATATATTTTGGCATTCTGCTCCAATCATATTACAAAATTAGCTTGATATAAAAATGCAATCTTGCCACACCCATTACAGGGTACGCGTCTATTAGGAAAACTACTTTAATTAAGTTTTGATGCAAGTACCTACATAATTAATGTTGTGTTCCAATAAATAAATGAAGTAAATAATAAATATATAATTGTATGTCAGCCAACCATTGTACTTTCTGTTATAACTCGGTCAAATTAAGCCGGTACCTGGCTCGAATTAGTTCTGTTAAGTACGGTCGGCAAAAAAAAAATAGTATTTCATCATGAATCATCACTACTTAGGTTCATAGGTTTCACCCCAGACATGGTATCACTGCCATCGTCGTCCTCGAATTAGCTTCCCGACTCGTTATAAATATTATCCAAACGTAACAACCAAAAACTTAACAAAAAACAGTAAAAAAAAAAAAAATTCTGAAGTGAACTGAAATAACAAGTATGCAAACGCTATTGGCGGGAGTGAGGCATGGGGAACGGAAGAGGGGTCGCGTTTCGAGCCAGGTACCGAGTTGACGTTGTACGTGAATATCGTTTAGGACATTTGACATAACGAAACTTTTTATTGATGTTATTCAAGCGCTTGATCACTATGTCACCAGGTGGTAACTCATGGTGTGATCGAAGATGGAGCATGCTTGCCTAAAAAAGAACCGCTTCACTCTGGACTTGAAGACTCCGAGATTATATTGGTCCAGAAAAACATACGCCGGAAGTGAGTTCCACTCCTTACTTGTGCTAACAATAAAAGTTGAAGCATATCGTTTGGTTCGGCAAGGTGGTATGCCGACCAGTATGGGTGGTACTTCTCCGTACGTCTGCTTGTCCGGTGGTGGAAGGGGAAAGGAGGGATAAGGTCATGAAGATCTTGCGTGCATTCACCAAATTAATCTTGTTAGACTAGATCGATACTCGAATTTTACTATTATAAGTTACCCCCTGGTGAAGAATTTTATGCTACAGGATGCATGTCCTGTAGTATAATACTCTAAGAGGGGCCATGTTTTTATAACTGCTAACAGAGGGCGTTGCTCTGTCATACGCTGATTAACAAAGGAAATTGAATTGTCGTCGAAATTTAAATGTTATTTGCCGTGTCCACATTACTTTCCGAGGAACATTAAATATATAATAAATCGTGTTTTTTATCTGACGAAGATATTATTTTAGAGCCTTTGAGATTTTGGCATATGTGCAATATTTTTTGGCGGCATATCTCAAGACAGTGCCATCTATTACGCTAGTTGGAACTATATTTTTCGTTTGAAATCGAAAAAGCTCTCATTAGGGAACGTTATCGTCGTATAATAATGATAACCTCCGTGGCGCAGTGGGCGAACAGCCGACTGAGACTACATAATTACGTAAAATACTTTATTGCACATTAAATGTAACAATAGGTGGCCTTAGTGCTTACAAATTTTCCACCAGCCAAACCCGCTATCATTGGGCAAACATACACAAGCAGTGCCGATGAACTGAACTCGATCTCATTATTCACTAGTAAAAATAAAAGATCCAAATAATGTCATAATCATAATTCACAAAACTTATTTTTACACAAATATACATAGTATTAACATTAGCATTATCTATAACAATTTAATCCATACAGGGTGCTTCAGGATGAGATAAACATTAACTATTGCGGAATTAGTGTATCTGGTTTAAAAAAACAAATTATATATATTTCTATTGGCAATACAGATTTTTATCTTATTGTAAGTAGACGTGACATTATTTTATTGTCATTTTTTATATTGTGTAGGAACAGTAAATATAATTTTTTAATTATTTTTTAATTTTGCACACCAGGACATTATATGGTAGAATGATAAATGAGCTTAAATTGTATACATTAAGACCAGTGTAAAATTGTACTAACTTTCTGCGAATAAAATGATCTTTATTTATGGATACGTATATCTGAAGAAAATTATATTTAATAAATATTCATAAAGTAGGTACCTAAATTAGCAAAATTTACAATAAAATAGGTTTATTACAACAATATGTTTCGATGAGTATCGATTCCTTCAACAATCAGAGCTAATGTATTATTTTAATTTGCATTTAACCTTATTTCGTGGCTAAAGTCAGACTGAATGATGTTAATGATAAAACCTGTATTATTCAATAATACTTTAATGAGGTACTTAATTGTTCTTTATACATAAAATGCAGGTAGATGTGTTATAATTCTGAAAATAACTTGACATTCAATTATAATAATTTTATATACGTACCTTGCATTTGCTCTTGCCTAGTCCTCGCACAGCGCGTATTTACGCATCGTGTGACGGAGACGTTGCAGAAGGTCCCATGGGCTAAGTATTTACATTATTTATTCTTAAACGTATTACTACAGTCTTATTATTATTATTAGTAAATTAGCTAAAAATATAAAATTTTACCATTATATACAAAATCATCTTAGGAATAAATCGCTTATATCTTTAAAGCTATAAATAAGTACGTTGTACATACTTTTAGTTACATTTTTATATTAATTCTTTTGAGGTATAGAATTACAATATTATGGTGTATGTACAATAGTACTTTCGTTCATTCCTTAGAATAACTATACATAGAAACAAAGTACACGCGCGAAAAATAGGCCATTGAATGAAGGGTTTTCACGGCCATGTTTTTATAACTGCTAACAGATGGCGTTACTCTGTCATGCTCTGAATAACAAAGAAAAGTGAAGTGTCGTCAATTCGGCTGACCCATTTTAAAACATAGTGAAACACATGAACCAAATTTTACAGAAACGCATAAAAACGACTTTGCCACTTTGATGTCGTGCCACTACTAAACTATGATGCTCAGCTGTATAATATCCTAAGCTTGGCGCCTAATGTATTTACTCTCGTATTTTGTTGATAGTACACGTTTGGCAGCACAGAATAGCACTTACTAATTAAAAAAATTGTTTATAATACAAAAAACTCCTTAAAGTACAATTTAAAAACCTAGCTAGAAGCGTACTAGGATGTGATCAGTTTTTACACTCGTAAACCAATTTAAAAGCAAAAGCATAAACCTAGTGTAAGTCCAAGTCAAGAGTAAAACTACTATTGTTTGATAAAAGCAAAAGCACCTAAGTACATTTTATTCAATTACAAAACGTAAAAAACATTGATAAAAGCAGTTGCTTATCTTCCACATCAAAAAACAAAGCATAATTCCAAATTTGAGGCTCAGCCACCTGTTCTGTACAAGAAACTTTTTAAGCCTGTTACAGTCAGTCCAACTTGTAAAGCCTATGGCTGCGTCCACACTGAATGCGCGGCGACTAGGGCCTAATGCTAGTGCGGCGAGCGGGGGCGAAAGAACAGAACGCGCGGACAGGAACGTTTGAAAACTACGCGCTCTGTCTCGCTCGGTCCCGTCGCACTAGGCTTCCGCCTTAGTCACTACAGTATGGACGCAAAGGCGCTTTTCATATGTTTAATACTTCGCGCCCGTCGTCGCAACCGCGCTAGGCTCGCAGTGTGGACGCACACTATGGTACTGACTTCTCAAAAACGGGCAGCAGAGAGACAAAAGTTCGATAAACTGTTGAAAGACAAGGTGGATTAGATAGAAAGATATCGACATGAGAAAAAAAATAAAACGAGATGGCTGAGCAAAAAAAAAACAGGCAGAAATATGAGAATAATTGAAATTTATTTGCTTAATTCAAAGCACTCATTATTAATGAGGACCTATAAAACTGTAGTTTTATTAATGTTTCAAACAAAATTACACACAAAATAAATGAAACCCAACACTCTTGCGCCGCCCGCTTGTGACATACTGACATTTACGCGCGGAATTCAACGTCCATTCCCCATTTGAAAACCTAGTATGGCGCACTGAACATTTGAAAACCTAGTAAGCGCCTGGCGCTTGCTAAGTTTTGACAATGTAATTCTGTGGATAAATACCTAGCAAGTCGCAAAATGCAAAAACACTGGTTTTTCAAAAATTGGTTCATACTAGGTTTTGAAATCGGACAGCCGAATTGCCGTGTCAAAATTTTTTTCCGATGAACTTGAAATAAAAAACAAACATCTATATTTATTTATCTGACGAAGTGAAATTATTTTGATATTGTATCTGAAATTTTGGAATATAAACCATATTTTTTAGAGGTGCATCTCCAGACGTGCAATTTATAATATGGGCCCCAGAGAATCATTAATAATAGAAGAGAATCGCAATAAGTTTAAAGAAATAAATATTATGACATTCCCTTGTCAATACATCTATGAAAATCTGAGTATGTTCACAAAAATATTAATTTGTTTAAGAAAAATAGCGATAATCATAATTGTAATACTAGAAATAAAGATAAACTCGCTGTTGCCACTTGTAGACTCCATAAAGTTAGTAAATCGTTTAAAGGGCAAGGTGTACACTTTTATAACAAACTCCCAAGTGTACAAAAATTGACAATTAACCCTTTATGGCGCTGAATAGCAGATCTGCATCATACCATTCGAACAAGCAAAGTCGTTCAAAGAAACGAAAAATATACCTTTTAACGCAGCAATGCATATCTACAGGAAAGCATTCTATCGAATTATGTTCCCAAATTTCTACTAGATGGCGCTTTTTGTAATTTATGACCACTCGAAGTCACGAATCTACCAGAACCGGTTTGTGTAGTTAGCGCGCGAATTTCATTACATTTTTTGTGTGGTTAAATTGAAAATATCGACGTGAAACTGCTATGGAGTAACCGTAAGTTATTGATTTTCACTAATAACATGTAATTCAAAGGTTTTATCAAGTTTTTACAGAGATAGTTTATATTTTTGTTTTGAAGCAGTAATGCATCATTGCGCTAAACTGTTATATTTTATTTCTTTTTTGCTCATACGAATACTTTCCTATTTCAGGCCCAATATGAGTTCGAGGTTTCCACGTTCGGGTCCTAGGCTTCCAAATTTGTCGGCCGAGGACTTGGAAAACGTTCTTGACCAATGGCAAGATAGTGAGGATGGCTTGGACTTTTCAGACGACGACGATGTAGGTGATCCGTCGTACGTGTTGGAATTGAATAATCAGAATTTATATCAAGACTCGGATGAGGAGACGGAAGTACCCTACCCAGAAGATCAGGACAATAACATCTTACGAACAAACTCTGAGCTTCAGTTCATCCATGTGAGTCACCGCCTGCTGTTCCAGTACCCAGTACCAGTTCCGAGACTGAAACCACATCACGAAGCACACGTGCTCCTAAAACGAATACCATATGGAAAACTAAAAACCTAGAGCTGAATGAAGACCAGATGAGGTTTAGGGGATCTTCCAAGTTACCAAATGAAACACTAGAATTGCAGACGCCTTATCAGGTTTTTTCTTATTTATTCACTGATGACATTGTGGATCTCATAAGAGACGAAACAAACCTGTACAGCGTCTAAAAAGATGCCAGTAAACCAATAAACGTCACAAGCCAGGAAATAAGACAGTTTATTGGAATCACTTACTTCATGTCCATAGTTCATCTGCCTAATGTGCGAATGTACTGGTCAGAAAAGTATGGCTATGCCTACGTACGCGAGACGATGTCACTAAAACGGTTCGAGTTTCTGAGGCAAGTACAAATCAATGATAACTCTAAAATGTTACCATATGGTCAGCCAAATTCTGATCGACTGTATAAAATTAGACCCATGATTGAAAAACTGAACCATAACTTTGGAAAAGTGCCATTAGAACAACATTTGTCTGTTGATGAACAAATGTGTTCCACCAAAGCACGAAGTGCTCTAAAGCAATATTTGCCAGACAAACCCCACAAGTGGGGCTTCAAGCTGTTCGTGATTTGTGGTGTGAGTGGATATGGTTACAAGTTTGAAGTTTATAGTGGCCAGGAGAATATATGCGCAGATGGCGAGCCTCAATTAGGTGCCTCATCCAATGTAGTTGTCCGACTTGCCAGAGAGATTCCTGTCAACCAAAACTATAGACTGTTTTTTGACAACTACTATACATCCCTACCCTTGATGGAGTTCTTATCGCACCGTGGCATATTAGCTTTAGGTACCGTTAGAAGAAATCGTATCCCTAACTGTAAACTCCCAGATGAAAAACAGCTGAAAAAGGACCTAGAGGCACGTCAGTCGAACAAGTTGCAAGCTATAACGGTATCGACATATCAGTGGTGGCCTGGAGGGACAATAAAATTGTGAACCTTCTTTCTAACTTTGCTGGCAAAAATCCCACGTCTGTCGTAAGTAGATTCGATAAGTCGCAAAAGAAACACATCAATGTGGAACGACCTTTTACTGTGGCCGAATATAATCGTCACATGGGGGGTGTAGACCTCATGGACTGTGTAATGGGTCATTATAAAATCAGATTTCGCAGCAAACGTTGGTTTATTAGACTCTTTTATCATTTCCTGGACATGACCATGACTAATTCCTGGCTATTATATAGAAGACTTCACGCTGACACCGAATATACTGGTAAATTGCTAAATTCTGCTGATTTTCGACTAGAAATTGCTGAAACTTTAGTCAAATATAAAAAGGCGAACCGGCTGAAGCGCACTAGCGACGTGGAAGCACTCATCCAGGACAAAAAGAAAAAAGGGCCCTGTCAGCATATCCCACCGAAAGACGTAAGACTGGATCAGTTAGGGCACTGGCCTGTTTGGACCGACAAAAGGCTTCGGTGCAAATATCCAGGATGTACTGGAACAGCCCAAACAGAATGTGAAAAGTGTGGCGTAGCCTTATGTTTCAACCGAAATAACAACTGTTTCCGTTCCTTCCACAATTCGTAATTTTTATGTTTTCACACCATGATGCACATCTGCATCGTATAGTTTTTTTTCAAAAATAAATACTTTTTCGTACATATAATTTTTTTTATTATTTTTCCCAGTATTAAATAGGTCGTCTTAACCTATTTTCAACAAAAATAATCAAAAACACGTTCTTGCGCCGTAAAGGGTTAACGAATTTAAAAATATCTTTATAAAAAAGGCCTACTTGGCCTACATTTAAAACTGAAATTTGTTCAATACTTATGTGCTATGTGTAGTTATTCTAAGGTAATTTTATGTTAGAAAAAGTTTACTTGGTTTACAAAATTACAGATCATTTTGCCATATTTTTCCTACTGGCGTTAATATGCCATTGTTTAGAATATTCAAAGACTTCACCAGCAGTTCTTCTTGTATTGCTTCTATTGATCTGAAACAACATGCTATTTTTGCAAAAATGTTAACCCGACAGGCGAAAACGGTTCTATGCAGACAGTTTGCTGGAGGAAAACTTATAGTTCGCATTTGTAAGTCCTTTTTGTGCGAAAAATAGATTAGATTAATAAATTCTTTATTGCACTAATAAAACAATAATAGACGAACTTTATGCTAATTAGCATTTTGTTCCAGCTAACTTTCGTGTAGTATAGATAAAGTGGTAGTAATTAATTCAAAAGCATTATCTTCTTTTTATTATTATTTTAGTCCTCTGTGTCTCACTGCTGGGCAAAGGTCTCTTTTTAACTTCTTATTTCAAGTCAAGAGTTTTATTTAGCCCAAATAATGACTATGTCTGTGGGGCAGTGGGTGAATAGCCATCTGAGATGCAGGAGGTTGCGGGTTCTATTCCCGTGGAACAAATGTTTGCATGATCTATAGATATTTGTACCAATTTGTTTCTCTATATATTTAAGTATGTACTTACAAAAAAACGTATATAAATATTCTATCAGTTATTTGGTTCCCAGCTAGATGGCTTGTTTTAGATGCTTAGTTTGTGGCTAGATGGCGCTGTGTGAAATGTCCAGCTGTGTTTATTTATTTATGTACTTACCTGTTAGCATCAAGAATATCCCAAGTTTCATCTTTCAACTGTTGATAAGTGTCTGATACTTTTTTCTGGAACTCCAAAACTTCATACCTGAAAACAGAAAAGTTGCTTAATTACATCATCATATCAGCAATAGAACATCCTCTGCTGAATGCCTTGCAAAGAATGACCAGTGACTGAACTTGTGTGGCCTAGCACTGAACCCGATACCTAGTGGGGGAGACCTAATATGATCGAAAAATAAAATGTTCTGATTAAGTATTGGGCATATTATGGTCGCACGCAGTATTTACCAAATTCTCCTTTGTTTGTGTTTTACGTTTATACTATTTCATCGTTTCTTTTTTTATTTTTTCTCTGTCCTAAAATGTAACTGATGACATCCGTGGTGCAGTGGACGAATAGCAGTGTCTGGGTGTTTTTCTATATTAAAAGTATGTATTTACAAAAAAAAGGATATAAGTATACTATCAGTTATCTGGTTCCCATAGTACAAGCTCTGCTTAGTTTGGGGCTAGATAGCGAGCGCTGTGTGACATGTCCAGCAATATATATTTTATTTATTGTGTATTGTGTGCTAATATAGTGAATAAATGATTGTCTATTGCTAGTTTAGAGTCTGTTCAGGCGAGGCCACAACCACAACACAACGACACAAATGTGGCCGAGCAGTAGCTAGTGTGAATGGAACCATGAAGTGAAGTTGCAATGTGGTTGGTATTGACCACACGTTCGTGACAGTTACAGTTGAACGCGACTGCGTAATATGGTACGTCTGAATCTCTACGTTTCAGCCCCGGATCTAGGAGAGAGCAAACCAGGGCACCTGCCCCGAGCGGCAATTTTAAGAAGCATCAAATTTTTCTTCCAAAATATGTGTTAACATAGTTCACTTGGCTGTTCATTTGCTTTGTAATGTTTCAAACTTTAACATAATGTCCCAATCCCGGTCACAATCTATATATACAGTGTGTCCCTGGATAAAGTGCAACCCCGAAAGGGGGTGAAACTAGATCAAAAATTATCGACAAAAAAATAGAAAAAAAAATTAAAAAAAAATTCGTATATACTTTATTGATGTATTAAAATTTTTATTACTCACTAATTACTCTATTTAATAAAAAAATTATTTCTTCCAAAGTAGTAGGTCTATTTTGTTAAAATAAAAACCATAATCATGTCAGATATGTGACGATGACGATAAAATAACAAATAACTCACAAACGAGTGGCTATCGTGACTTAAAGTTTAATTTTTGTATTAAAATTACATTTTTTAGGCTGTTTTTTTCCAATAAACTCCAAAAATCTTAAAATTAAGCCTATAATACTAGAAATTTTTATGACTTTTTATTATTGTCTATCATAATAGCTTTTAAATAAAAAAAAACCTACGTTCTAACATAAAAAATGTGCTGGCGTGTCAACTTTAAATGCTCCTAGCCAAGTCACGATAGTCCAAGTCACGATAGCCACTTGTTTGTGAGTTATTTGTTATTTTATCGTCATCGTCACATATCTGACATGATTATGGTTTTTATTTTAACAAAATAGACCTACTACTTTGGAAGAAATCATTTTTTTATTAAATAGAGTCATTAGTGAGCAATAAAAATTTTAATTCATCAATAAAGTATATACTAAATTTTTTTAATTTTTTTTTTTCCATTTTTTTGTCGATAATTTTTGATCTAGTTTCACCCCCTTTCGGGGTTGCACTTTATCCAGGGACACACTGTATATACTACATTCATCGAATTCAGTGCAGCTGTTAAGTTGTGAAAATGTAACAAACATACAGAGTTAATTTGGGATTTATAATATTAATATGGATGGGTATGTTAGCTATTTGAGGTCAAGTCAAGTCAAGTCAAATATTTTTATTCATTAAAATCACAAGGATCACTTTGAAACGTCAATTTTACTGCCTGTTCCTTCGCGACCAAGCCAGGGAAGAAAGGCTGACAAGGCTGGTTGTTTTTTAATGATCCTTTTACAATACAAGGTCTTGAGGAGTTGTCATCTTTAACCTTCCGAAGGCTGTGATGTTCATCAGGTCATTGGCAAACTCGTTTGGGTGTAGTTATATTACCTTTCTTTCCCAAATCCATTTCTTTGTAGAATATCATCAAAAGGCATAGTGAGAAAAAAAACCTTATCTGGCCTCGGGAGACCCCTGTCAGGAGACTTGCACCAATTCAAATCTAAACCTGGAAAAACAGTTGATCTTTGAATGGATTGAAGCCAGACAATATTTTTTGAGTGTAGTTATACAGATAGAAACCAACCTCGAATTTAGCAATAATGGGTTTTAAAACCCAGGTATACATATAGTATCTTCTTCTCAGAACATGTGTTTGTCTATCATGTTTCAATCGTTAGATGTTAAATTGTCTAGTGGACCATCAACAGAACCATGTTCAACAACCACATCAGTGTTTGGTTGGTGAAAATAAAAAATCTTATGTAATTACAGTTGGTATATTCTCAACAAAAGTAAGTTTGTCTATTTAGAACTTCATTATTAATATTGAAATAAATTCAGATTATTTTTCTGGATCATAGGCATAGGCTATTCTCAATATTTAACATGAATCTAATCATCATTTACAGGCTAATCATATTGTTAATTAATAAAATTACCTTTAGAAGCTGAAAAAGCAACTCCTGAATAGCAATATCTGTCTACTATAAGTGTGGTTCCGGCTTCCAGTGTCTTGATGATGTTGTGAGCTGTTTCCCAGCGGTTGGCCGAGAAAAGGAGATGAATCGCTTCATCTGAGAGATCATTCTGCAATATAATTAAAACACCATTTCATTAGATTTATAAAAATGTATAAATTTACTACAGTTACAACATGCCATGTCCTTTTAGTTCAGATTTGAAACTATGTTACACAATTCCATGTTTTCTTTGATCAGATTTGAAACTATGTTACACCATGCCATGTCCTCTTTGATCAGATTTAAAACTGTGTTCAATCTTCTTCTTTCCTGTCAATGTCTCAAGAGTAAATTGACCAGTACGTCGCCACGTTCGTAGCATCGTCGAAACAGGTCATTAATTCCCCTATCGTGCAAGTGGTAGGGAAGGATGGGCATGCAAGGAAATGTGCCATTGACAATGCTCAATTATAACTGCTGGTTTTTATCATAAGTGCAATGCAATACACATTTAAACTCATAGAACAAACATTGTTCTTGTAAGGATATAGATTACAAGGGGGTTATGCACAATACACCCATAAGCGGGACATCAGTGCAGATCTTATTCCCTCCAGCTTAGAATTAGAAGAGCAAGGACCTACTACAGGTTAGCATATATTTTTTAAAGCACCCTAAGATGATATGCAATCTTTGTTTTAATTTATCTTGAAGTGGGTAGGTATGTAGGTACATAAAAAATCTTACTTGTGATGATAAATAGCTGTTGATAACCTTCCCGATCTCTGTATTTCGTGCTGGGAAGTTTCTGTACTCAGCTTGTACTTGCCTTTTCCTCAAACTTTCCACTGTAAGAAGAGAAAAATTACAAAAATAAGAACATAAATAAAAATTAGCATACCTACGATCATGTTATAGTCATGCTACCAAATCATACGATGGTACAACAATTACCTAGTGTTCTGGCCTGTGTGGACTTGCCAGTCCTATCTACCCCTTCAATCACAATTAGGGCTCCTCGTTTCATTCTAATTATACAGGATTCAACACAATTTAAAACAAATAGGTCTTACAAAAATTAACGGTTAATTACGTTTATGCTAGATCGAACAGGTCCTCTATCATTTCCGAAGGGTAACCAACAATTTGTTAATGAATTTTGCACATACACTTGATTTTTTTAAATTTTATCTTCAAAATACTGGAAACCTAAAACCTAACCTCTTAAAAAGATAATTATAGCGCGAAAATTGACAGCAAAAGCAACCAACAAACTAGTGTTGCTAGCTTCGGCAGTAACTTTCAGACTGTAGTTGTGTATAGTGTATAGGTTGTCTGAAATGGGATGGTTTTCAAGCTTAGCATACGGTTAAATTTTGGTAATTATATTGTTTATTTGTTGAATATTTGTCTCCTTTGGAGAGGAGAAGGCGATAAAAAACAATCCACCTTTAGGCTGGCAACTTTAATATTTTACGGCGCTTTAAATCAAGCCTAACGTTTTTTCCCCGATTTTTGTTAGAAAACCGAGAATAAATCTTCATAAACAATATAACGGTTAGTGTAAATAAAAATGTCAAAAGCGAAATCGGCATTGAGGTTAGGTGTGGAACACAAATCAGTGTGAAGAAAATATATAAAAAACTACCGACATTTAAAAACTCAAAAAATATGTAAATATAAAAGTTATCCATATAAATGTCGTTTGTTTTTACAGACTTTTATATTATTTATGTTTTAATACAAAAATAGTACTCCTCTAAGTGAAAATCGTAAACTACAGGTATAAAAAAAATGTAACTCAGCGCGTAAACGCTTGACCCCACGTGAACTTTTTAATATTGTAAGTGTGGTAATATCACTTTTGAAAATAATGGTTTAATTTATGGGTTATTTATCTGTTTAATTTTCTAACTAAATATACGAATATATTTAATAGGTTTATTATGCACTAAAGCCAAATAAACAGGTACCTGTCGGCGGGCCGATTACGATACGAAAGTAGGTACCTTATAAAAATGGATATAATACAAAAACATTTAAAATTAAATAACAGTATGGCAAGTTTAGAAACATATTTTATAGCGGAGCATGTCTCTGGTGCTTGTTTATACAGCGCCATCTATTATGCCAGTTGGAACTACTTTTTATTTTAAATCGAGAATGAAAAGCCTTCATTATTTGACGTCAACAAAGAAAAAACAATCAAAATGAGGCGAAACGTAAACAATTTTTATGTTTCGTTTCCTGTAAAATTTTCTGGACCCAGCCTTTTGGCACTACATACATTAACTACTAGCCTTGTCGATGGAGGATGAAAGTCGAAAAGAATGAAAGAGATCCGTTCAGTAGTTTTGAAATAACAAGCAACATTCCACGCTGCACAGTGCCTGCGCCCCGGCGCAGGTTGATAGAATGCGGCAAAAAACCGTCTGCGTCCCAGGTGCCCCGGTTTGCGGTTTGGGGCTGACCCAGGGTGCTAGGAATGGTTGGGCTGGCAGCACTGGACTCACCCACCACCGACCATCAATAACCTTAGTATTGACTCTCAATAGTGTTGCCTATTATAGGAAATGCGCTAAACAAACCCTTAAATGCACTAGGGTTGTGCTAATTTTGATAAAAGAAAAAACCAAATATATAAAATTAATCAAAATATTAAAAAAAAAGTTTTTATTGAGAATATTATGTAGTTAATACAAAATTAGATCGTCATCCGAATCAGTTGGAATCATGGTCTGAATTCACGGTTGCTGTGGTGGCTGTTTGAGAAGTTGAGGGGCCAGGAGTTGATTGTTGGAGTTTAAACTTGTAATGTAATTATAAATTGTCTAAATTTAACTGTGTTTCAAAACGCGCCATTGATTGGTTTTGTTTTTACCAACGTGCGTGATAAATTGCAAACTTTTAAAAATGCGCTAGTTAGGGTACTAGGCACTGTTATGGAATTTTGAGCGCTAAAATATCAAGAAATGCAGTAGATCTAGTGCCGAAAGCACTAAGTTGAGAACATTGACTCTCAGTATAGAGTGTATCTATGCCTCTATGGTATTGACCATAGGTATTGCTATTGATTGACGTTTATTTCATTTATACAGATTATTTTGTATGGCTACTTTTTTAACATTCCTTCGATTCTATTTCATTCATTCATTTCCCTGTCCAGAAAATTCATTCCATCCATCCAATTTTCCATTCATTCAACTCATTCTAGCGAAAATCGCAATCGTAAGGCACACAAACGCTTTCATTTGTTTTTATGGTTTTGTTTACGTATAAAATAAATCGCAATTAGCATTCGATAACTATGAAGAAAGGATACAAAGTAACAGATGTGAAACGGGAAAAGAAGTTTGGTGTGGCCGCCGGGAATCTGAAAGAGCTAATTGAGAAATCCTGTTATAAACTGGGCGTAAGTATCATAAAACTCTAAATTTGCTTTTATCGTGTTCTTTGAATAATTATCTACAGCTTACAATCCGTTTTAGGCGTACTTTAAGTCATGATAGTGTATGTTTAGCCTTGCGATGTTAGGATTGGGTCAGGGACATAGCCTTGACCCATATTTGTTACCCTTGGCCTAATTCCTAGCACGGATTTCAGTTCAATGTCAGCTGCACCGATTGCCGCCTTTTCGTGGCCGAGGACGGAACGTACGTCACTGACGACGAGTACTTAGCTACGCTTCCTCCTCAGACACTCTTCATATTGCTGAAGAATAAAGAGCAAATGGTAACTGGTATGTTTGTTTACATTTTCATATGCACTTCTCCTTTTTTGAGTAAAGGTATGGACAGTATTTAGTAGAAGTTCGTGGAAGAACTAGGACCCTACAGACTGTACCCATACTTAAATTAAGTAACTACACTTAATAAAAACAATGGTAATGATAGAGAGATCATTCCAAACAGATTTCATACAGCAACAGTATTCATCCTGTGTGCAGGCATACTTAACTTCATTAGGCTTCATTAGTTTTTTTGCCTGAGCAAGTTAACTACATATTGTAATCTATATATCCCCAAGGTAGGTTTTTATGCAAGACTATCATGACTACGTTGTTAACAATCATTTTACTTAAAAAAAAACTACACAAAACTATTATTAATATCCATGTTTCAGATTTCGACCACTTCTATAATCTAATTCGGTCTCCTGAGAAAGAATATATTGAGACCGGGGCTGCGGCAAAGAAGTTCCTAACTACAAACATTAAGGAGAAGTTTAGTGTCTTCCAGAAGTACATCGCTGCGGCTGATGATGCCAAGGTAATGCTCAGCGAGAGGACCCAACATCCTGCTTGGTTTGAAGGTGAGATAGTGACTGTCTTTTTTTGCATAATACATTTTAAACACCATACTAAAGATTCAAACAAAATTACTATGAAAGAGAAGTATTCATTTTTGTAGTAATTCTATTAGACTTCAACAGAATTAATACATGAATGCATATAAACACTTCATAATGTAGATACATCTTAGAGTGTTTAATGCTCTAAGAGACACATACATGTATGCAATAATACTGCTTGTCTATAATTAAATAAATAAAATAAAACAATGGTTGCACCAAAACAATGGATGAAACAATATAATGATTTCACAATACAATACACAGATATGGTACGGTATCAAAAAATATAGAAGTCATCATTGCATGCAATAGTGTGCGAGTGAGAGGTAATGATTTTCGACGCCATTTTGGATGCGTTTCTTTAATTAACCAGGTTATCTCTGTTATATTATCAATTATCAAGTTTGATGATCGCTTCCACAGATAAACCATAACTTTTAATGAAAATTCTCTATCTTCCAGGCCTAGAGCCATCAGAGAAATCCAAAGAGCAATCCATGTCCAAGCGCGTCAAGGAGCGAATGCGCGGGTACTTCTACAAAACCAAGTCGGCGCTTCACTCATCCGACATATACATACACTCAAAAAACGGACGCGGTAAGAAACTCATAGACCAGTTCCTAACAGATCTTCGTAAGATCCTCGAATCAAACAAGTTTAATGAAGGCTACTTCAATCGCAAAGCGAGTGAGACGCGCCTTTGCAACGAGAATGGCCTCTTTGAATGCGGAGGACTGTGGAACAACGACAAATGCGCCTACGAGGGCGACCATCTCATCAACCCGTACAGAAGCCGCGAGGAACGCATAATATTCCAAACCTGGAATTTAGACCATAAAATTGAGCTGTCAAGGTCTATAATCCCAAAGATATTGGAGAGCATTGAGAGCCTGTACAACGGTGATATTAAATGTATTGCGTGTAAGGAAAGCAAAAAATCGGGTGGCTTGGAAACTGAACAGTACTATTTACAGATATTTACAAGAGATAATTTGAAGTTGGTACATATTGTGTGCCATCATAAAGGGAAGCATTCGGCTGACTCAGACGTATACACTGTATGCAACCATTGTTTTAGACAAAAAAGTATTGAGTCATAAAGCACAAGTGATTCAAGAAAGAATATATTTTTGCAAAGAAAAATCAATAAGATGATATTTATTTTATAAGCAATAGCTTAATTTAACAACTTTTGTTGTGTTGATGAAACTTGTTCTGAACAGGGTGAATTTGTGAATGGTCGACAAATTATAGATTAAAGTTGTTTTTCGAAATTACTACACAAAATGGCATCTGTTTGACAGACGACAAGTAAAGAAGAACTTTTTCTCATATTCTCAGAACAGATTTTTGTTTTGTGTTTGCGCGAAGCTAGTTCTTCGTGTTAAAATAATTGAAGCCAATTTAACCAGTATAATGCATTTATTAAACACAAAAGTAACAATAACACAAACTTAAACATACGGCACTAATTCACACTAAACACAATAAAATGCTTAAAAATCACTAAAGTATTTTGAACTCATAGCTAAGTAAAAACTGCCCGTTCGGGCTCCGTCGCGTCCTTTTTATACTAGCGCGTATTGTATCCACACATTTCTCGAACACGGGTTCACTCCCGTGACGTCGCGGCGCGTCCCCAGCTACAATCAGTAATAATAATTGTTTATCGTTTCATGCCAACTATTGCTTATTCTATGACACGGCTCGACGTAGTAGGTATTAACTATTTCGTGACATGCACAGTATAGTATTGAAATAAACCCAGATGTTCTGAACTGTTTCCAGATTAATCATGCTCTTTGTTTATTCTTTTTTTCCGATAATATTCTATTAGAATGTACAGTAGGAAGTAACAAAGTAGCCTTTGAGAGTAGTGATTATTTATACAAGTAATTGTGGATGTTGTAAAATTTTCTATTCCTTAATATTGAACTCCTCTCCCTTTGTAGTGTAGTTTAAGAGCAATAGTAATGTTTATGTATTAAATCTCATAGATTAAACAATATTGAATGTTACTTTCGTATATAATAGGTATTTTTAATATTTTATTCTTATAATCAAAAGGTTAAAACTACTGTTTCATGTATCCAAGGTTGTGGAATACACATTGATTGATTGGATTGTCAGAACCGGTCAGAAACTCATGACAAAAATACCCGATTTTTATTACAATACAACTATTGATAAGATTAATTATTTTATTGGTAAGATTGACCTGACTAATTTTTTTAGCCCTACATACCGGTAATTTTGGCATACATACCTACTTCCACGAGGAAACTAAGATTGAGAAAATATCGGTTTTTTTATTTGTCATGATATTCTGGGAAAGCTATATAACCTTCAATACTATTTACTTAACATGTAAGAAAAGGATATATTTTTTTATGAAAATAACCTCAATGTAATACAGGGTTGTAGATAGATCAACATTTCGTTTATGGTTTTAAACCATTTTGCGAAAAAGTTAATTTGTTTGTTACCTTTCCAAATTTAATAACATAAAATAATTAAAGGTACAGTGAGCTTACCTTTTGAGTTATAATTTTTCTCAGAACAAATTAACAGAACCTTGTCTGAGTGAGTAATATTTGAAATATTGTATTTTTTCAAATTTTAATGTTATTTCAAATTGAATTGTTCAGTGACCTCGATGCAAGATGTTTTTTTTTATAAATTATGTATTTCTCTTACTGTGGCTAATGTTTATCGAATTTGATAGATAAAATTATAATTCTTAAAGAATTAAATTATTCTATTGTTATTAAATTAATTTATTTTTCTTAATGAATTTCTTGAATGTATATTGTCAAGTGCTGTGTTAATGTTTATCTTCTAAATATTTATTACAATGTATTCTAGAATCAAATTTAGATTATAGGAATTTATTATTGTATATTTTTGAATTCTCACGAGTTACATTATGCATAATTAGAAACTTGAGTTATAAACACCTTTGAACTCCAAAGTAATTCAAAGTACTTTTATATTTATAAGTAGTATATACTTATATATAATTAATAATAATATAATATGTCCAGCAATATTTATGGTAAAGCAATGATAGACGACCCAGTTTGGCTGGGTCTAACCGCCATCAGGCGTCACATCAGTGACGTCACATACAACCATATTGCATTGTGTGAAGGTTGCTCGGGCGCTGTCGGCCCAACGATATTTACACATTTTACTGATTGGGTGGTTGGGGCGTGACGTCACGTTAATAGCTTTATTAGGTATTATTTATCCTAGCACTAGCTACCACTAGCCACGTGCGGAACCACGCGTGGTTTGTCAATAAAAATATTACCCGCCTTCTGCACAGTCGGGTAAAAAGAAGCCTATGTCTCAATCCCGATCTTAATCTATCTAAAAACTTACCAAATTTCATAGAAACCTGTCCAGCCGTTCTTGAGTTATAAATGGTGAAACTAACCCGACTTAGTTTTATATATTTAGATATGAAATATATGTTGTTCAGAAACACAGAATTATTAACTATTTACAAATTGAATTATCAATTATTTTAAATTAGTGCAATTAAAATGATCCAGTGATTATATTTTGTATGGATTTTTTTGAGTCTGCTCTTCTACGCGATTATTTTGACGAGTGATGAGTGCGTAAACGCCTCTTTTTATACTTAAATTATATTAAAATATAATTGCAGAGGTGTTTATGATTCAGGTTCTTGCTAAGTAAGTACAGTGCCGCAACTTATCTGGCACGGTGTCGCTAATGTGTATAGGACTCCACAAACTAACAGCAGTCCGCGGAGCGGTGCTCGGTATGTGGAACCATAAAGTCAGACAAATAATTCGATTCATATTTTTGACGTATAGTGTGTTGCTACTTTTCGAGTACAAGTAAATAGGGACGTGAAAATGAACAGTTAATCTGACGACTCATTAGTTAGTTGCGTTGAGAGTTAAAGCGCCGAGAGTGATTGAACATAATCAGTCCTGGATTAGCCTATAAGCTATTTAAGCAATTGAGTGCATCCCGTCTAGGGGGGCACCAGAGACGACCGAGAAAAAAAACAAGCACATTAAAGTTAAAGCAATTTCAAAATCCGCGCGTTTTAAATTGTCGTTGACGTTCGGTTCGGTCGCAGTCATGGCCTCATTTCCGCTCGCTTGTTTGAAGGTGGTTACCTAGTACCTCCCCCCTCCCCCCCTCCTGCTGATTATTGTCGACGATCGAACAGGGGAAAATTGCTTGGGAGGAGATTTCTGAGTCATCTATATTAGACAGAGCAAACACTTCACAGATACACTGACCTCGCCTGTACGAGGTACAAACATGTAACCGGGCGTTTCTCCTAACCCCATCAAGTTCGGTTAAACTGTAACGGCCTCAGAGGCCAACAGCGAGAAAAGTCCATTCGAAAAAGAAAAACAAAATTGAGCTGAATCCAATCGATCCTTCATTAAAATCTGTGCTATAAATATTATACTTATATAGAAAAATATCCAGACCCGAAACAAATATCTGTAGATCATGCAAATATTTGTTCCGCGGCGGGAATTCAACCTTCTATCTCCTGCGTCTCAGCTGGCTATTCGCCTACTGCGCCACGGATGTCGTCAAAGATATTTTTTGAATTATTTGTCGGAATATAGTTCAAATTTTGATCAGAGATCAAACTTGAGTCAGATGAGATGGCGGCACTATAAGTTAAGTAAAAGTCCTATTTTGTGACAATCATTTACCGACTACTAAGGTAGGTGTAGTGTAACAATGTCAAATATAGCAATATTAGACTTAAGTCGGGCTTGGTAGCTCATGTGTGGGATGTAGGCTTACTTATGCCAGAACTAACATCAAAATTGAATCAAGACTCAAGCATAGACAGATATAGAAAATACTTTAAAACAAATAACTAGTGATTCGCCCCGAACTAAGATCTAGCAAGTCTCCCAAAAAACAAAAAAAATATTATTCATAATCTTTGACTAATAAAACGGTGGCACGAAATAAACATCCAACTTACTGGGCCTTCAGTTTGATTCAAATTACAAGTAACGGGAGTTCATGTTAATTGGTTACCCTTACTGGGTTTTAGGGTAGAAAATTGCAGTTATTCTGGACTTTACACTTTTCCCTATATTTATGTCACTAATACCAAATTTCAGCACTGGGGTCACTGGTGTACTACCCTGTGAATTTCGTCAAAGTTCAGTTTTTATTATGGCTAATAACTCAAAAACTACAAGGGTTAAACCAAAAACAAAAACGGGGTCTAAATATACTAATTAAGATCTTTCATTACGACGTCTCATTCGACCTAATAGTCTCATTTTGTTTTTTTTGAACCCCTCTTGAATCCCAATATCTCAATAACCCTCCAACATTTTTATCTTAATCAGTCGCACCAAGATTGTGCCAACACTACCTACCTATATATCAAATTTCACGATAATCGGATCAACGCTTCGAACGTTATCCTCGGACAAACAAACATACATACATACAACGCCGATTTGCCCAAGTTGATTTGGAGATATCGCTTCGCTCGATCCATTAAATTAGAACAATGGAAATCTATGTGATACAATTCGCGGTCTTATCGGTCAGACCTTTGGATGGATAATATATGTGAAAATTATCTGGAGTTTATTGAATTTGATTATAGCCTATGAGCGTATGCATTTTTGTCGGTTTTTGCTTTGGAAGCTGTCAAAATATCTACGATTGAGTTTCGATTCATGCTTGAGCACGGTTCTAGAATTTGGTCTTTATTAAGCATTTTATTGTTGTAGATGTTTGTGTAGTAAACATGCACAATCGATTTCTATGAAATACTACACAGATCCGGTTTTATTGGTGTATACCTACCATTGCAAATAAACTAAGTACCTACTCATTCTGCTTCTCAAAATACGACAAAAAGCTAAACCACATTGTGGCTAAAATATGTATAAAAATAGTATTTTTCAAAATTTTGCGAGCACTGTACATAATTACTAAGTAGTGGTTCGCCCCGAACTGAGATCTCGCGAATCCCCCAAAATAAATATGGCAGTTATTCTGGATTTCAGACTTTTGCCTATATTTGTGTCAATAAAGCTACACGAATACCAAATTTCAGCATTGTGCTGTCACTGGTGTACCCTGTGAATTTTGTCAAAGTTTTGTTTTTATTATGGCTAATAACTCAAAAACTACAATAATTGAACTAAAAATAAAAACGGGGTTCAAATGTACTAATGAAGTCCTTTCATTTGACGTCCCACATGACCTAATAGTCTCATTTTCATTTTTTTTACCCCTCTTGAACCCTAATATCTCAACAACCCCCCATTTTTTTAGCTCATTGAGTCACGCCAAAATTGTGCCATCACTACCTACCTATATACCAAATCTCATGATGATCGGATAAACGCTATGAAAGTTATCCTCGGTCAAACAAACATACATACATACAACGCCGATTTGCCCAGTTGATTTGGAGATCTCGCTTCGCTCGATCAATTAAAACGGATATACCTTTTTTATTTGTTATCCCGACGTTTCGGCTGTGTTGCAACAGCCGTGGTCACGGTCGAAAACAGTCGAAACGTCGGCATAACAAATAAAAAAGGTATATACGCGATAAATACCTGTTTTAATCAGTAATTGTGTATAAAATAACTGGGGTTTTTGTTGGGAACAAACTAAATGTCGCGCATTGCAGTATACTATAGAGTGCATATGCAGTATACTGTCGCGCATTGCAGTATAGATTTTGAATACTAGAGTGCAACGCCATCTATGACCAATACTGGAAGCTTTATTTAAAAACAAAAAAGCAAATGCCTGACTGCAAAGCAAACTGAAAATAGGTAAACAAGCTTGCACATTTTGATAGCCGTAGGCGGGGACTATATTCAACATATTTTCTTTTGATCATTAACAGTACTATCCATTAAAAATATATATGATCTATTTACATAGGTACTCTATTGAAAATATGTAGTTCATTTGCTATGGACTTTTTATACATATATTTTGTACTAAATACTTCAGTAACTATGTACGGTCGCGACCTTCAATCGCATTCGATAGTCTGTTCCCAACTTTAGCAACAGCATGGCTACTATGACCTCAAAGCGATCCAAATCAAAAACTAATCAGAAGTTTTTTTTTTACAATATTTTACCTTGTAACTTCATAAGTCAATTGCAATACGCAATATGTATTAAATAAAATACTAGCTCATCTGATGTGGAAAATGAACACACATAAACACCCAAAAAATATTAACCTTCTGCGAAGTCGGGTAAAAAATAGAGCAAAACAAGCTATTATATAGCTATATAGTACATTATTATACAAGGGCTGTAAGAGATCTATTTACACCCAAGATATTTTGGCGTACGAGCGAGGACGCTAATCGAGGGTGTTATTGGGTCGCTTAAATCCGAGGATAACACATAACTTTTCATCACGAATGCGAGGAAATTAAAAAAGTATTTTTAGAACAATTTGGTGCAAAAAAGTAAATTTGCGTTCCCGGTATCCGTTATTTTTTTTTCACTACTAGACTATGGCCTCTAATTTTTAAATATACAGTGTGTCCCTGGATAAAGTGCAACCCCGAAAGGGGGTGAAACTAGATCAAAAATTATCGACAAAAAAATAGAAAAAAAAAAAATTAAAAAAATTTAGTATATACTTTATTGATGAATTAAAATTTTTATTGCTCACTAATGACTCTATTTAATAAAAAAATGATTTCTTCCAAAGTAGTAGGTCTATTTTGTTAAAATAAAAACCATAATCATGTCAGATATGTGACGATGACGATAAAATAACAAATAACTCACAAACAAGTGGCTATCGTGACTTAAAGTTTAATTTTTGTATTAAAATTACATTTTTTAGGCTGTTTTTTTCCAATAAAATCTTAAAATTAAGCCTATAATACTAGAAATTTTTATGACTTTTTATTATTGTCTATCATAATAGCTTTTAAATAAAATAAAAACCTACGTTCTAACATAAAAAATGTGCTGGCTAGGAGCATTTAAAGTTGACCACTGATTACGTCACCTCCATCCTAAGTAAATAACCTAACCAACTTTAAATGCTCCTAGCCAGCACATTTTTTATGTTAGAACGTAGGTTTTTATTTTATTTAAAAGCTATTATGATAGACAATAATAAAAAGTCATAAAAATTTCTAGTATTATAGGCTTAATTTTAAGATTTTTGGAGTTTATTGGAAAAAAACAGCCTAAAAAATGTAATTTTAATACAAAAATTAAACTTTAAGTCACGATAGCCACTTGTTTGTGAGTTATTTGTTATTTTATCGTCATCGTCACATATCTGACATGATTATGGTTTTTATTTTAACAAAATAGACTTACTACTTTGGAAGAAATAATTTTTTTATTAAATAGAGTAATTAGTGAGTAATAAAAATTTTAATACATCAATAAAGTATATACGAATTTTTTTTAAATTTTTTTTTCTATTTTTTTGTCGATAATTTTTGATCTAGTTTCACCCCCTTTCGGGGTTGCACTTTATCCAGGGACACACTGTATATAAGATTATTTCATGAAGGTTGTATTTCGTAATAAGTATC
The DNA here is from genome assembly GCA_963924445.1 of Philereme transversata. NCBI lineage: Eukaryota > Metazoa > Arthropoda > Insecta > Lepidoptera > Geometridae > Philereme > Philereme transversata. Next base: position 31,784,738 of record OZ004339.1, on the reverse strand, counting down.
ATGCAAGTGGCCTCTTTCGTTGTTAAATATAAATAAGGATTTGTCATGGCGATAATATTTCATAAGAATGAAATGAGCATTCCATTTCAAACTTACTTAGGGTTGTATCGTATTTACGGAGCTGTTATCGAGTTTACAATGATAACTTTAAGAGCATGAGTGATGAAAAAGTTTGTGATCTGCATTGCAATAGGTCGTGGTAGGCCTGCATGATAAATTAGTGTCTGTTCTGTAGTATTAGTTTTAAACTTGATTTCTAGTAGGTGATACACTGTTAAGCACCATACTAATGAACTAGCCCGGGATAGTTACACCGTGTTTTATCTTATCTCTTTCGATCGTTACCCTTATTACGTAAACAGACGCTGTCGCACACCTGTCGTTCGGCCAGGCCGACTCACACCTACTACAGTGCGTATCTTACGTGTGTATTCATATTTCTTTATTTGCGACACGAAATCAGTTACATACAAACATCTTAAGATTAGAGTATGATGTAGTAAATGACATGTACCCTGTTATTGCGTGACAAAAAATATAATTGCATTTAAAATGCGCACTAAAACTTATATAAACTTACCAGGCTGGCTTACGTAATAAGGGGGCGTCCATTAATTACGTTAGGTGTTCAGGGGGGAGGGAGGGGGTCGAGCCGTATCCGCCCAATCTTACGTGGGGGTGAGAAGGGGTCTCGGCAAATATTGCTTATATTTTTTTCTTTAAAAAATAGTGTGATATTGCGAGAAAATTATAACCTCTCGAATAACAAAAAAAATTAAATAAGTCCAACGCATTTACCCTATGAATACCAATTTTGAAAAATGTCACGTGACATAAGGGGGGGTTGAACCAAATCTCGCGACATCTCACCAGGGGGGAGGGGGGTCAAAAAATCGTCAATAACGCCTCACGTAATTAATGGACAGGTTACAAATTTAAAATTTCCTGCCAACTCAAAAGAAAAAAATGTAACAATTCCAAAGATACAGCATATAGTAAATTAGTAAGGCAGGTCACAAACAGTCTGAATTCCGTTTCGAAATTCGAAGCAAATCCATACAAATCTGAAAAAAAAATTAGCTGAAAATTACGTACGTGTATGATATGATAAAGGTCCATGATTTTGTATGAATTTGCTGCCTACGATATTCCGACTGTATGTAAACGACCTAAATATTTAGTTGCTCTGTTTTGAATAGAAGGACTTAGGAGTCAGGCATTAGAAGATGGATTAGTTAGGTTTAGATAGTAGATGCTTCCAATACAGCTTTATAGTTACTGTACGTTATTGTAATACATTGTATTGTGCTAGATTATAATAATGGGAGGCAGTACTTCAGTTGTTTTATACTAATACTAGCTTCCGCCATCGGCTTCGCACGCGTGGTTTGTCAACAAAAAGTAGCCTATGTGTTAATCCAGGTTATGATCTACGTACATATCAAATTTCCTAGAAATCGGTTCAGCCGTTACGACGTGTAAGAGTAACAAACATTTGTACAAACTTTAGCGTTTTTATTATTAATGGGATTATACAATCTGTTTTGTTATTTGAGAAATTGATTTAAACCACATATCCGGAATCGTATTTATATATTTTAGTTGGGTTTAAATAATATTGGTGCTTAAATATTGATCGATACATTTCCAATAAACAGTTTTTAACATTTTTAAACATCAAATCGACGGCGATTCCGCTTAGCCAGTTTAACAACTACCTATTTATTTACACGATGAATGAATATGATTTGATTACCTATTTTATACAGGCTGCTTCATTGATATTTTAAGGACTTGATATTAGTTTGAAAATGTAATATTTTCTATTGATTTGTAACGAATTTGCAAAACACCTATTTTACAACACTACTAATCATTAGTCGTGTTTTCATTTAATGTTGTACATAACATGACACGTATAGTTTTTGGACAAATATTTTCAGACTATGCAAACATTTGACGAGCAGCGGGAATCGAACCCGCAGTGCGTTTGTTTTATGGCGGGTTCCTATATCTGTCAGGAACCATCCGACTCGTTTCTCCTTGAAAACATGTCAAAAGTGACACTTTTTCTAGAAGAAACGAGTCGTAGGGATACTGACGGATATAGGAACCATTAGACGCTGCATTTTAAACATGTTACAATCATATTTATCTCTCTTTATTTCATATTGCACTATGTATGTACATTAAGAAATAAATAATGTAGATTTTTTTATTTAGGTTTCATCATTCTTTAGGATTTTTTACACAGAATGAGTGAAAATATTTTTATATAATTATACTGAGTAAAATGTTATTTTTATATTATCATGTTAGTCCAGTTGTTGGTGATTAACTAACTTCAATCTTGGTATTGAGATCGCATAAATTGAAGTATTGTCTCCATTTCAATTACACTTTTAAATAAGCATTATCAAATATACAGTATTATACCTTTTCCTAAACTATGTAGAATAAGAAAATTATATCATATATTTTAAAATATTAATTGGAATTTGAAGTGACAAGAAATACTAATACGACTGTGAAGCTTACCTAGTCAGAGAATGTGTTGAAGGAATACACGGTGCTTCGGAATATGTACGTTATTATTTTATGCTCATAATTAATTTTTAGTCATACATCTATCAGAGCTGTCTTGTTTTTCAGCATAATCAGTTGATTTTAAAGCGGAATACGAAGTTCATGATTTTTGAATGTTTTTTGTTGAATTTAGAGCTGTAGCGACATTTATCGAGACGATGAGACGGCGACGACATCTAACGGCAATGAGGGATTTTCACGGCCATGTTTTTATAACTGCTGACTATCCCGAGCCAAAGGTCGCGGTAGGGAGATCTCCCACCGTATTGACGCTTGCTCTGTATATTATCTTGATGACAAAGTAGTTCTTCCAAGTGGCGATAGATGTCGCTACAGACCTATTTTTATGAATAGTTGCTCAGGGTAGAATCAACCCCAGGTTATCATACTCCGCAGCACTCTGTACGACTACGCAAGACTACCGGTCCGGTTTCCACTAAAGCGGAGAGATCACTTCTCAATCGTAACGCTCTTGGCAGAGCGGTCGTGGTTGTCATGTTGTATCATTATTATTATTGTTACGCGCCTCACAACATGTCGCCATTTGTCTGTGTTGACAGACTTTCTCGTGAATTCTTGAAGTTTGCCGCCGCAGTATTTTATGGAAGGTCGCCCATGCGGTCCTTCCGCCGGTACCTTCCATGCGAGTTTGTGCTAAAGCCGACAGACGCTGTTTTATACCGAGCTTCTGGAGTATAGAAACCAGCCCCGGATCTACGATATTTCCGAACCGGGCAGAAACTTGATGTGGCGCCCCCTCTCCTCCAGCGTTTGAGAGCCGGGGGTATATTAATATGAGACGCGTATTTTTTACTTTCTGTCTAATGTCAAAGTTTCATTTTCTTGGATACATTTTATGTAATTTTGCCAAGTAGCTCCAGCACCATATATTCAGCCAATAGAATCACGACTACATCGTATTGTCATCTACGTGGCGTTACTATTCGTTGATTTCACTCTCTCTGCTCTGCTTTGGTGGAGACCGGCCCTAATGGCACAATTACTTGTATGTACATCTACCAGACTAGCCCACTGCAAGGAGGTCTTTGCATTGAATAGGCTAAAAATATAATAAATATTATTTACTTACATTAAATATACCATGTTGTTTTATTTGTTACATTAGGTATGTAAATTATATACAGTGTTGCTAACTGGTAACTCCCTGCATGTTTAAAGATGATTTCATTACATGAAATTGCATAATCTATTGTTTAATACATTGTCGATAATAATAACAGCTATTTATTTATTAACAAATAGGAATGCCAACAACAAGTACATATTTTTGCAAACACTGAATTTTTAACATTGAGTTCTAGGACCAATTACATATGCCTACAAAAGGCGTTGACAACACTGAATTGAGTTAGACCTAAGATTTCACGAACTTAATAAAACTGCCTACTCTTACGTAAAAATAAAAACTAAAAGAAACCATTTTTAAATACATATTTTCATTTTTCTTAACTGCTGTAAGGATATAGAAAAAAAAAGCATAATATTTTCCATGAAATGTCTATATTAGTAAACAGCTTACAATAATTACAAGACCCTGAGAGATCTACCTCCTCTTCCGACCCACAGCTTTGCCCGGAGAGCGCTTGCCCTTCCCGCCTTTAGGTTTCTTTGCTGAGAAGTTTGTGCTGTTTCCTTTACTCTTGTCCTTGAAAGAGCCCTTTGAAGGATTCATGGTTTTCTTTTCTTCTGATCGTCTATAACAAGTATAAAAGTTTTAAAATAAAACCCAAATTTGTTTAACCTAAGTTGTAAGTTCGAGTCTGACTCGTGCACGGAGACTCGAGGGAGGTTATTGTAAAAATATTTTTTAAGTGATATAATTACAAATTAATGATTTTTGGAGGTTTTTTCTTTACTTATGCTGTAAGGAGACCTTGGTTGCTAAATTTAATGATTCTAGGTCAACAGGAAGAAAGTTTTTGATTTATTTGAGAGTGTCAAAATATGACCATATATTTTTATTGCATTGACTTAGTTAGAAGCTTGATTTTCTCATAGCTCCAAGGGTATTTGATATTAATTTTAACTAAATACCTCCACACATTCCTAAGAAAATATCCATTCCCAAAAACGTAATCAAGACAAGCATAAATTTTTGACAGTTTTGTAATTGGACACTCAAAAAATTTATACTCAGTATACCAAAAAATTCATTGAAATCGTGAAAGTGTAACAAAGAGTCACTTTCAAATTTAGTATTAGTATGGATTATGACCTGAATTGAGGAATCAGCTTTTTATTCACCACATGTGTGAAGCCGCGAGCTGAAGCTTGTATTCATATGGAGGTTTTATTTTTTCAAGAGAGATGTCCAAATACTCTTCCGAGCTTTAGAAGATTATCTAAAATACTTACTGTGTCTGCTCACTGTGGATATGCTTCGCCACTGCCTTATCCATATCAATCTTGGGCCTCTTGTTCAGTATACTGTTCAGTAAATTCAGGTTGCTCTCTCGTTCAGCTTGAGGAGTGGGTACAGCAGGCCTGCGCTTTCGTTCCTTGCCAGGGATGAGCTCATGGATGCCCTTGCCACGGGCTTCCTTCTCTTTTGGCAATTTGTTTTGGAACTTGCCGAGGGAGGCTGTGGAGGCTTTGGCTACTGTGGCTGCTGTTGCCAGCTGAAATAAGAAATGATTTTGGTTATTTATGAGACTAAGCTATAATTTATTTATTTATGTTTTAGCCAGTAGTCTTACTGCAGGCATCCCTCTTAGCTAATAATGCTACAATACAATTTAACTTGATGTAGATTAGAGTATTAAAATATTTTAATAACCCTATAGATGAAAAAGGATGTTTAATAGATACAAGTTTAAAAGGGTTTTATGCATTTCTTTGTGTCAGGAAAAGTTATTTGGTTTATTCTATCATTATTTTCCAAAAACAAATTATTACCTGTGTAGCTGATGCCTTATCAGAAGTGGTGGGAAGTCCAACCCTTGGTATCTTGACTTTCTTTGCTCTAGCAATATTCTTCAGTCTTTGAAGTTCATTCTTGGCAACCTTCTCCGACTTCTCACCGGCCTTCTTTTCATACATGTCTGTCATAGGGTCTAAATTCTGTGGCACTTCTATCAGCCAATTCTTCTCTTTCTCTGCTGCGGCCTTTTTGAATCTGTGAAAATACAAGATGGTCCTCACAAACTATTTCAAAGTTACAACTACAAACACTAGTCTAGTCTAGACTTTTTTTTTCATCATCCCTTACTGTCCCACTGTTAGGCAAAGGCCTCCCCCACTTCCTTCCACTATCACGGTCTAGAGCCAGATCCCGCCAGTCTCTTTGGAAGACGACCAAGTCATCGCTCCAGCGCTTTTTAGGCCTTCCTCGGCGTCGCTTTCCGTCTTTAGGAGTCCATATGCTTGTCTTCTTGGCCCACTTATCGGGTTGCATATGGGAGACATGACCCGCCCAGTCCCACTTTAGCTTTGCAGCCTTGATGGCCACGACAGCCAAGAGAGATGCCAGTCTTCGAGCGCAGCCAAGAGTTTGGAATCCGGTCGATCCGCTTTACACCCTTCATCATCATCATCATCATGCTGCGCTCCATCGCTTTTTGGCAAACTCCTAGTTTGAGCTTCTGAGACTTGGTCAGTGACCAAGACGGCACCGTAGGTTAGGACAGGCAGAATACACATGCAATGAGTTGGCGATTTAGCGATAAGGGAAGGTCACCCTTCATAAGTTCCTTCATGGACTTGATAAGGATAAGGACTTTACTAAAAATAAAAATGTAGTCTAAATGTACTAATGAAGACCTTTCATTTGACGTCCCTCTTGACCTAATAGTTTCATTTTTTTTTACCCCTCTTGAACCCCAATATCTTAACAACCCCCCAAGATTTGTAGCTCATTTAGTCACATCAAAATTGTGCCATCACTACCTACATATGTATCAAATTTCACGATGATCGGATCAACACTTCGAAAGCTATCCTCGGACAAACAAACATACATACATACAATGCCGATTTGCCCAAGTTGATTTAGAGATTTCGCTTCGCTCAATCAATTATAGAATGCCTACTTACCCAAACAATGGTACCCATTTTTGTAATTGTTCATCCCATTTCAGTTTATCCTTCTTCTTCTTATCAATGCCCTTAGCTTTAGCAAACTCCTGCCATTTCGTTAATGGCTTAGGTTTGGGAACGGGTTTGGAGCGAGGAAGGATTGTAGTAGGTGCGGGCAGTCTGACTACTATAGCCTCTTCTATCCGCTCCGTGGGCAGTTCCCACACTTTGTTTAGCAGCAGTTGGATGTTGTCGCGGGCTAGGGATTGTAAATACGCATCTTTGTTTGACCTGAAAGTTAGCATAGCACACACATTTAGCATTACAGAAGCAGATTGAAGTTGGCAATATTACCATTAGTGACATTAGGTCAGTATTCTTCAGATTACACTAAATAGCACTTCAAACATTTGGAGCTCTAGTTTTTTAGTACTTACTTCAACAACTTTGGGTCCAAATCATTTGTGTCTGAAGATAACAATGTGCCAATATCGAATTCTGGATCTAAATGTTTTTCTACTGTGATGGATTTGTATTTTTCTGCTTTCTTTTGTTCCCTTTCTAAGATCTGATTGACGATATCCATTTTAATTAAACTTTAGGCTCTTCAAATCGCACACATTTCTCTTCAAAACACTGAATATAACCTCAAAATTTGTTGACAACGTTTTTGACAGATGTCTAGCAGAGGCACGTGTGATTTATTTTCAGAGAATGATTTGAGTACATTACAACAAATTAAGACCAGATTTATGTATATGTAGTTACTATTACACAGTAATCATAAAATCAATAATAATTAACAACATAAAATTACGCAACCTTTGACTCAGGCAGGTAATAAATAAATATTGCTGGACATTTCACACAGCGCTATCTAGCCCCAAACTAAGCAGAGATTGTACTATGGGAAGTAGATAATTGATAGAATACCTACTTATATATTTTTTTTTTTGGTAATTATCTACATACTTATACTGTATAGAGAAACAACCAGACTCGGAACAAATATCTGTAGATCATGCAAACATTTGTTTGTTATTGTACCTATGTAATGTGTAATGAAAAAGACATAAAGCGGGCTTCGAAAATGCATTCTATAAAGTAAAAATAACAAGCGATCACGAAGATTGAAGCTAAAACGGTCAGTCCATCTATCTAGCAGCAGTGCTGCCAATTGTGGGGAATTTCCCCGATTTACAGGGAATCAGTAGCTAGCGGGGAAAGATCGTGGGGAATGACTAAAATCGGGGAGTTTCGGGGAATCAAGGCCAGCTACTTTTTGCACCGTGAAAGTCTCAATAGTGTTGCCATCAATTGTAGCTTTAATGCATACCGAACAAGGGATAGCCAAAACGGGGACTAATAAAATTCAAAGTAATTCAAACTGAACCTTGCTAGTGCTTAGAGTGAGTATTTTATTTTGTTTAACCTACCAAATATTTTAATATTTTTTTAGACCATAAGAATATATTCTAATGTTAACTTTGTTTAATGATTATTGATTTACACAACATTTTATAAGAAAGTATTTTTTGCTTTAATATTATTACTGCGGGGAAATTTCGGAAAATGCATCAGTGGAAGCGGGGAATCGAGCACCTTTGCGAGGAATCAAGAAATTTACAGTGGCAGCACTGTCAGGCAGTTTCAGATTCAGACACTTTATTTTCATCATTCGTAGCTTATTTATTTGTTTGTTTACAACGTAGACTGAGAATAAAGTTTACAAAAAAAACCAATCAAAACTTCTCCAAAATTGAAAGGGAAAGAAAACAACTCAAATATTTGAATATTTTATTACACACTAATATTAGCAAGATGACCGGTGATTCAGAAAGAAGTCACTGTTTCAAAACTGAGAATAAGTTCATAGTAAAAAGTGGTTGCAAAAAACGAATGTGGAGGTCTCTCAAACAAATATTTACTGCTGAAAGAGCATTGCCTTGGCCTAATGATGCTGTTTTATGTAAGTTACCTTGATAACATTGATTATGATGATCAAATTTTAAACCTAATAAAAAATTATATAAGTATATACCAACCACAATCTATAGAATAGAAATAGAAAAATATTTATTTTGTGTCCATTTATATATTCTATGAATACAACAGTTATACCAAATACAAGACTTCAAAATAGGTTGTCACAGAGCGATGTGCCACTGTAATGTATAGCTACTGTAGCGCTGGTATTATGTGACGCCTTTAGTGTGTGTAAGCAGCAGAAAATAGAAACATGCGTTTACATTATTATTTAACATATAAAAGTTTACAAAATTCACAAAAAACAAATTAAAGAATTTAAATAAAATATTATTACACAATAACTACTAAACATTGCACATACCTAACAATAAAGCGAGACTATTTTATGACATCAAAACTAAATATCTAATAATAATATCTTCCACCAAATGATAGAAAACGTGGAAGCATTAAGCCCACCTATTCTTACCTACATAAATAAAGTCAGACACTGGAAACCATAACTTAGGATGGCCCCCCCACTAGAAGGAAATACCATAAAATGGTTGCTTGGAGCCGTTGGGTGCAGGCTGCACAAGAATGGTCACTCTGGAAATTTAAGCGCTGATATGATGATGAAATAAAGTTAGCAGTACCAACCTATCTACTAGTTTAATAATTAAATTGAACTTAATGTTGCAGATTATTCAATAAACGCCCCACCTACATTCAAGCCAACCAAGAAATATTCTGATATATCTGGTCTTCCGGCTCCCTACATGGATCGGCACTCTAAGCTATTCTACAGTAACTGTGAGGAGTTTGCTACAGTTAGAAGCCTGCCAATGGACATCACTGCTGGATATTTACAACTTAGAGGAGCTAATACTATAGTAGGATGAACATGTTATAAATTTATATATTTAATGGTACCTACTAGAAATAAGAGAATGTTAAGAAAATAATTATCATATGAAAAGAATCTCAGAAGTAAGGTCCAAGCGAAGTGGACATTAAGTAGGTAGGAATTTTTAGACAAGTTTTATTTTTTAAAAATACCTACCTTGTGTTGCGCTTACCTACTTAAATTTTCTATTTCATACCTAGTTATATTAATGTTATGGTGTATGTGGGATACTTATGTTGTAATTTTGATTATATATATGTGCCTAAAAATATTGTTTGTGTACAAAGACCTTGTGTATTATTTATCATCCTGGCTGAAACTACTTCATAACCCGAAATGGTAGGCTCAACACAGAATGATACCCTAGTTTTTTTCATAATAGAGCTTAGAGCCTATGCATACGGCCTTAGAAAAATGACAATAGGCGTATTTTAACGCGCAGACGACACGCGTTTTCGGAGCCTCCACTACTCGCGTAGGTCGTCCGTCTGCGCGTTTAAAATGCATCGTGTGCATAGGGCCTTATAAAGGTACTTGATCAAAACCCAGTCTAGAGTCCGCGCCACCAATGAAGTCCGATAGACTCGGCGCTGCTATCGCAGAAATCGAGAAGTTATTCGAGATTTAGTTCCCGCTTTTGCCGTAAGACTACTCGTGGCGCGGACTCTACGATCAAAATTCATCAAACCACTAAAGAGTTTGATCCATAATTATTTTATAAATGTCCTTAGTCTGTGGCTTGATCGTTATGTCACGTATAGTCAATGTCAAAAAAAATTACCAAATCAAAACTCAAAAACCAACGTGTGCGAGCTGCGTGTGATATATTTTGAATTATTTCTTCAATTTATAACTAAAACGGCGTTAGATAAAATCAGCATGTCGTCTTCGTTCTTTCTAAAAGGCAAATCAAGGCAAGTGCATCAGCGGAAAGGCGAAAAAATAAAGAAAAGGAAGACTAATAAACAAATACCTCCTAACCTCGAAAATGGTAACGAATCTTCGGGTAGTGACTTGGATATCAAGAAGTTTTCTGATGGAGAAGAATCTGAGAGTGACCTTGAAACTGCTGAGCAGAAGAAGTTACGTTTAGCTAAGAAATATTTGGAAGAAATCGAGAAGGAAGAAGCGAAACGGGCGGAGGATAGGGAACTCGACGATGCAGTCGAAAAGAGATTACAGAAAGACTACCTTGAACAGAAGGGCAAGCTACGAGTGGAAGTCGCAGATAACTATATTGCACCCTCTGAAAACGACGTCAGATTCATACGTGCTAGAGAACACAGATTGACTCTTACATGTGTGTGTGTTAGCAATGATAACAGTTTTGTGTTTTCCGGCAGTAAATGTGGCACTATTATCAAATGGGGAATCAAAGAGAAGAAAAAGTTTGGCTGCTTGACATTCAAAAACCATCCAAAGCTACTAAAAGGTGGTATTACTTGTATAGCAATATCAACAGATTCCAAATTCCTAGTTTCTTCTGATGAATCGCCTAACTTACAAGTGTGGGACCCCAGCACCCTAAAACATACTTATACATTCAAAGGACACAAAGACATGATATCAGGCATTGTTTTCAGAAAAAATACCCATGATTTGTACTCAGCTAGTAAAGACAGATCTGTGAAGATTTGGTCTTTGGATGAGATGGCTTATGTTGAAACATTGTTTGGACACCAGACACCAATCACATCTATTGATGCTTTGACGAGAGAAAGAGCTATTACTGCAGGAGGGAGAGACACAACAGTCAGAATATGGAAGATTTCTGAAGAGTCACAGCTTATATTTAATGGTCCTGTAGGAAGTTTGGATGAGGTGAAACTGTTGGACGAAGAGCATTTTGTATCAGGCAGTGATAATGGCTCACTGTGTATCTGGGGCGTGATGAAGAAAAAGCCTCTTTGCACAGTCCTGGAGGCCCACGGCTCAGAGAATGAAGTCCCACGTTGGATAACAAGTTTAGCAACATTATTGAACTCTGATGTTTTTGCATCTGGTTCGTACGATAGTAATATAAAATTATGGAAGGTCTGCGATGCATATAGAAAGGTTTTGCCTCTGTTTAATGTACAAGTAAATGGTTTTGTAAATAGTATACAATTCACAGGGGATGGTAGACAGCTGTATGCTGCAGTGGGCCAGGAACACAAGTCAGGGAGGTGGTTCAAGCTAGGAAGCGCTAAGAATGGACTGACAGTGGTTAATTTTAGTATTAAGTCATAATATCTACATTCTGTATAAATATATTGTTATAATTTAATGTTTTTTTTTCTCCACACTTCTTTGGTGAGGTTAAAAGCTGGTTTAGATATTTTTGATTAGAAATGGCAGTGAGGAGTCCATTCTATACTACAAAATCTATTGCGAATCCAGAACCCCAACAATATTCATATTTTCCGTCATGCATAAACCAGGTTAGTTCCTGGTAGGTACTGCTAGTTATCTGTTCTAAAAATGTTTATGACCCGACACCCAGACCCGAAATATGCTTCTAGAACTTTTAATCACATCGGGAATCGAACCCGCCCTGCGACTAGGCCAGACTCGCCACGGGTTTCCGTACCGGTAACATCCTGCCTGTTACCAAAAAATTTTTCCCTCGCCCTAATTACGTTTACCTACCTATGGTGTGACTTGTGACCAGTTGTAATAGCTCACCTTAATCTGCATTTTTAATTTGTTTAAATAGGAATCGTAACACCAAATAATTGGTTAAGGGCGTGTCGGACAGTGAAGGGTTCAGTAACGTCAGTAAGACTATCTTAGTCCTTTTAAATTAAAATTTAATTTCGCAGTTGATGTCATTTTTACAGAAGTTTGGTCAACTATTTATCGTACAACTACACTTACCTTTGATATATTTCTCTTACAACAATACCAGCATACCTATGTGCTATCATTGCAGATACTTTTTAGCTATACGAGAATAGTGGTTTGACTGGCAGGCGACACACAAGACTAACGAAAGTGCTTGCGCAATGCGCGATTTTGAAGCTAAAACATTAGGTAGGTACTCGTAAACGGACTCTTGTATCAAAAACCATATAGTTTATTGGGAAGACTTTTATTTGTTTGTTATGTTTATTATTTTTCTCTCTACTAAGTCAAGCTTCCTGTATAAAATTGGTATTGAACTCTCAAAGGAAGCGGCGTATTTGAAGGTTAAAATATAATGCCACCTCCTGGTAATATTAGGTTGGGGAAAATGTTTCTTCGCATTTTTTAAGAAAATTCAAAACATTTTTTCATATAGTTTATTTACATTTAACTAAAGTATGTAGGTACCATTTTGTTCGATAACTTTTTGCCATTTTGTAGGTAGGGACATGATCCCATTGCTATAGAAATGTTGGGGCTTCTGATCAAAATACCGCGACAAGTGGTTTTGGCAGTCCTCTCGTGATGTTAACCTGACACTGCCTAAAGAATTCTGAAGAAACCGAAACAGGTGGAAATCTGAAGGTGCAAAGTCACGACTATACGGCGGATGCATTAGCACCTCCCAGCCAAACCCTCTTAATTTTTGCTGAGTGGCTAAAGATGTGTGAGGTCTAGCGTTATCATGATGAAAAACCACACCCCTTCTGTTGATTAATTCCGGCCGCTTTCTCTCAACTTCTTGCTTTAATCTCATCAGTTGTTCGCAGTAGAGTTCAGAATCGATGGTCCTGCCTGGTGGTAACAGCTCATAATGAATAATGCCCTTCCAATCCCACCACACACACAGCATCACCTTGTTGCGAGTTAACCCGGGTTTCGCCACAGTCTGTGAAGCCTGACCGGCCTTTGACCACGACCTTTTTCGCACGTTCTTGTCGTATGTGATCCACTTTTCATCACCAGTTATCAGCTTCTTCAAAAATGGTTCGGTTACATTAAGTCGTAATAAAGAATCACAAATGAGTACACGGTTCATTAGGTTTCTTTCAGTGAGCTCGTGGGGTACCCAAATATCGAGCTTTTTTGTGTATCCAGTTTTTTCAAATGTTTTGTGGTCAATTCCCAGTTCTTCAGCTACGTCGTAATTACTGATATGCCGATCTTACTCCACTTTTTCAAAAATGGCATCAATTTTATCCGTAATAGGGCGACCAGAGCGACGTGCATCTTTAACATCAAAATTTCCGGATAGAAAACGCTTAAACCAAATTTGTGCTACTCCCACAGACACTGCACTAGGTCCATAAACATAGCAATTTTTTTTCCCTGTTTGCGTTGCATTTTTACCTTTTTTGTAGTAAAATTTTAAAATGTATCGAATTTCTTCATTAGATGCACTCATCTTTACAGTACGAAAAACAAATTAAAATCACACATTTTTCTAATTTTAATTATCTTCTTTAAAATTTAAACTTTGAATGATACCAAAACCAGCCCGATACAAATAGTATAGCCAAAGAGATTTTATTACAAGTTCATACATACTATAATGCGAAAAGACTTTTTGAAGTTATACTTCTTTTGGCGCGATGGAGAAAAATGATGAGAGTGAATTTTTACAATGCGCGCGCACGACACCTAAATTTAACAGCATGAAGTTAGTTCTAGGTGGTATGAAAATTGATAACTATATTCAAGTTGTAGGTATATTCTAGTATTTTTATATGTAGAACACGTGTTTCGTAAGGGTACAATTAAACAGTGTGAATAAATAAATATTATTTTGGTGTTTTTATTATGTACATAAATCAATTTCATATACGACGGTGATACTAATAATTTATTATTTATTTAAATAAAATCTTTTTGATTAATTTTAATATTTATCGTTAATCACTACATACATACTGCATTTTAGTTATTTTTTTTCCATACGCCAAAGAAGTATAACTTCTAACGCGTGTACATAAGTACACACACTCTTTTTTTCCCCAACCTATTAGTAGTCGTTTTAACTCGTAAATCATTTAAAGTAGGCATATGGAATTTCAACGGGTGTTGAAGGTCATTATGTAATAAAATTACCAGATTTCGCGCACATTTTCACGAGGTAAAGCACTAATTCCTTGCGCCGTGTCAGAATCCTGAAAGGAGACACTTTTTGCTGGGGTAACCCACACCAAGCTTCAGTAGTAGGCGCACAGCTTGCTGCATCTCCATGAACGTTACCCACACTAAATTAATAAATAATGCACCACGGCCTGACATAGTGACATAATTTTGTTTTTAATTATCTATCAGATATTATAAGGTGCTAAGTGCGAGGTGGTAACAAAGTGTAGCGATAACTTCTGTATCTATCTTCCTATTTAGAGAAACTTTCCGTATAGGGTTTCTATGGAATCACAATGAAAAACAATAATTACATAATAAAGTAATTTATTCACGAAAAAGATAATCTACACATGGTGCCTGGTCATCAGTGGGTGGTCCTGTAGTCTTCATGATTACAAAGACAAGTTACCTTCCAAGTTCAGGGCTAGATAGTATTGGGACATGTTATATAGGGCAGGGAGGGCGTAGGTAGGTGCTCCTTTACCGATAAACCTAGACGCGGAATCTGCAAATCACAGCAATCAGCACACAGGGGACTGGATCAGCAAACAGGCCAGCCAGCACCGGCCTGCCAAACAAACGAACATGTTAGTCTGCTGTCTGCCACCCTCCATCTGGATCTTGTGTTCTTTTGTCTATTTTAAGAATATATATGCTACACTTCACCTCTTCAATGTACGTATATTAATCAAGTTTTTTGATCTGAGAACATATACATTCATTATGTAAATTTTCAATAATACAGAGTAGTGGAAAAGTGTCGCGTATATCGCAAAGTGCGATTTGTAAAATGTTTGGCTTACGAAATGCGTGTCTCGGTTTGTCAATAAAATAAAAATTTACTCATAACTTATGCACCGCAACAACAGCAATTCAGCAGTTGTCAGCAACAGCGAACCCCCCCCTCACCCCGCAACTGCCTCGTCCCCGCGTACGCCACACGCCCTGAGCATACCAACAGTAACATTAATATTACACAAATTACATTACATGGAAACTTACAAACTATCAAAGTTGTAGGTCCCAACTGCCCTAACAAGGTATGTTTTGTTCATAATGAGGTTTCAATTTTCTTACTAGGAAAGTTTGATGAGACCTACAACTTGAAAATTTAATAGATAAGACAATTTTATGTAACACTAATGAAGTTATTTACCAAGGTAATGATGTCCCAATTATTGCCCAATTTAGCCCAATAATCCCATTTGGATGGTTACATGTAGTCCACATTGGTTAATATCCTGAAATTATGTCTAAGAACCAATGTTCTCAGTTGATTACTAATAAACAAGGTACTCAAAGAGACGATACAAGTTACTGAAAACTTGAGAAGTAATTAGTCCACATTCTTCATACATAATTTATAAAATATAAGAAATATCTATAGCTAATCCCACTCAATACTACTTTCAATTATAAAATAAAGCCCATTTTAGTTGTACTCAAAGCCAATTATTTAATTCGTATTTTAGCACTACAAAAACGAGAGTAAAAAGGGGAACTTAAAAATATTAATTTGTTACATTGAATGTTTGCAACTATGTGATCATAGTTAGGTCGTGATGGCATGAGTAACTGAGAAGATTAGTACCTTGGCCAAAGGCTGCTTAGGAGCTTTCACTACAGCACTTCGGCTCTCAGCTGGTACTACTGTTCAACCTGTTGAACAACAAAGTAGGATTAGACGTTTGCTTTTCTAGATGATATCTTATAATATTCCTGTCCATATCAATTTGGATTGTTTCATGAAAATAAACAGTAATATTTAATATTTGTAATAGTAACAGTAATATTTTTCAAGATCTGTCAATTTTGTAGAAAATCAATTTATACAAAAATAAATCAACATCTTATGCATAAATATATGAAGGGAAGAATACTCACTCAGCACATCAATGCCTGGAGCGGGAACGGGAGTGGCTGCGGCTGCGAGAGTGGGCTCGGGAGCTTTTCGAGTCAGAGCGGGACCTCGAGCGAGAGCGAGAGCGCGAGCGCGAGTAAGAGCGCCGTCTCGAGCCTCGCGATCGGGACCTGCTACGACGACGTGATCGTGAACGCGAGTTGCTAAAAGAAATACCAACTACTTAAGTTACAGTTCGGCTGTACAATGGAACCTCAGTGAAGCTTTGTCACTTGTTGGCGGGACTTGACGCTAGGCAGCCCAGTCATCGCAGATTTTACATGGTGAAGAGAGTAGATAAGGCCAAATTAAATTTTGTTGTATTTAAATTACAAATGCATGCATTATTGTATAATAAATATTTGAGTAAGAATTTGTAACACAGGGTTTATTTGTAAGTGAGCTTCGTAAGGATCCATTGTATAGAAAACGTTTATCGACACAAACCTCTTGCGACGGTCGTACCGGCTTCTGTATGGTGATGATGGGCGTCCATAGCGAGCCATCTGCACTCTAAGCTCCCTGCCGTCAAGCATGCGGCCGTCGAGCGAGTCCAGGGCTTCTTCAGCATCTCGGCGATCGAAGAATCTAAAATATGGAATAAGAGTTAAAGTACAACTGTACATGGATGTAGCCCGTTAAAGGTCATTGATTCATGCATGTTAGTGAAATAGAATATGTACCGATATGATTATAGTTAAATAGAAATAAGAAGCTGATATTATTTTGTTATGAATGATAGATGTAACATAGTATATGACTTGGTGATGAAGAATGGATGAATAGACAGAGAATATTACTCCTCGATTAGAGGCGTGGTATTTTTGCCGGTAATAGAGTAGCATTTTAAGCAAAATTGAGGGAACAAGAGTTCACCTGACAAAAGCGAATCCTCTGCTTTCTCTCGTGTAACGATCTCTGGGTATGTAAATGTCGCCAACTTCACCACATCTTTCAAACACACGACGCAAATCTTCAGGAGTAGTGCGGTACGTGAGGTTGTCCACTTTCAAAGACACCATGCCGTCAATCCGCGGCGGCGGCCTCCCGTAACTCATTTTGATGATAGTTTAATATTCCACCACAATATGCACAATTAATTCAATGCAAACATCAAATTACAACAAGCAAACGATTTCACAACTCGCAAAACGGCATGAATCAAACGCAAGAATGCTAGCATAAAACAAATATGGCGACCGGATGTCAGAAAGACGTAGACACAGACGCGAAGCCAGAAAGCTACCGGAAATATAAGTGCTGCCATTATATAAAATATGAATGTAAATAATATACGAGAGTGGTAATACTTCATTAATCGAGATCGTATTGATCAAACTGAAGTTCAATAAATAAGGTATAAATGTTATTCTATATTAAATGTATCCGTAGGGCCTACTGCGATAAAATAATTAGTAATTGTAGGTATGTAACAAAAAATAAATGCACTACATTCATAATCTATATTCATTGAAATATTACTTGTGGCAGCTCCAATTTACATTTCGTTCAAAAATTTGTTTATCGTATTGGAAAATAAGCGGTAACATTCAAACATAAATTTTAGGAAACGCGCTGGAAAATATATTAACTAAATTTTGATGCTAGAGAGTTATTACGTGGTAGACAACATTGATAAATAAACTACAAATCCTTATTCACACTTTCCTTGGTGCCATGCATAGAGAAATACTAAACTGGGGTGCCATGGAAACGTGTCTACCGATCCCGATTCGAACTTGAAGTTTTGGGTTCCATGAATTCAATGTTTACGTAGTAGGTTACCTATGAGTTAAAAGTTCTAGTATCAGTATTAGGGATAGTAAGGGTTTAAATTCTGCTGTATGAAATTGGTATTTACAAAAGACACTGTCCAGAATGGCCAGCATCAAACAAGCCAGAAACAAGAAGCTGCTTCCAGACTTGACTAAGGAAGGAGTTTTAACGAAAGCAATAAATCTTTGTTCAAAGGAGAAACATGGGGTTCCCGTAGGTTGCAGGCTTTACTCTCATCATACTTTAGCCAGTGTTCGAAGAATGAGTTATTATCATCCTTTATTGTAAGTATAAAAACTTCTATTTAGGTAGGTAATTAAAGGTACAATCTACTATTCTGTCATATGCAGGTGAAGGTCATGAATGAGACCTAGGTACATACCTATCATGTAGAAACCTAAAGTTACTAACCCATATTCGCAATAAATGAATTGATTGATATGACCATCCATTTGGATGCTCAAACATTATGAATTACTTATATGATTCAGTTTCACATGCTTATATTAGCTTGTAATAGTTTATGATAGAAATGAAATGTGGATTTACTTAGATCTTAAAAAAACGGCCTGTCACAAGTTACACTGAGAGTGAATAATAATTTGAATTGTCGTCATATATCTGGTAAGCTATAAAGTTATAAACTGAATAAATATGTGTACTACTGTTGGTGTATCTTTATACTAGTGGTTTGCCCCGAATCTCGCGAGTCTAGTAAAAACAAAAAAAATATTATTCTTAATTTTTAACTATCAAAATAGTGCCACGAAATAAAATAACCACCTACTTGACCTACAGTTTCATTCAGATTACAGGTAACGGGAGTTCATATTAATTGGTAACTCTTTTTTGAGGTACAAATTGCAGTTATTCTGGATTTCAGACTTTCGCTTATATTTGTGATACTTAAGCTACACACAAACTAAATTACAGCACTGTGAGGTGTACCCTGTGAATTTTGTCAAAGTTTAGTTTTTATATATATTTTAATAGGGCCTTTGCCCACAAATGGGCAAACACATAAACATAATTTAGTAAAAAAAAATCTCTATACATACCTATAACATAAATATAAATAAACATATAAATATTTTTTTGGGAAATAAAAAGGCTTAATAATAATAATATATTTTAATAACTCAAAAACTGCAAGAACTTTACTAAAAATAAAAACGGGGTCTAAGGAAGACCTTTCATTTGACCTAATAGTCTCATTTTCATTTTTTTTACCCTTCTTGAACCCCAATATCTCAACAACCCCACAACATTTTTAGCTTATTTAGTCACACTAAATTTTTGTCATCACTACCTATGTACCTATGTATCAAGTTTCACGATGATCGGATCAACACTTCGAAAGTTATCCTCGGACAAACAAACATACATATGTACATACAACGCCGATTTGCCCAAGTTGATTAAGAGATCTCGCTTCGCTCAAACCAATAAATAAAAATAAAGCCCCAGCAAGGCATATAAGAACACATTTTGTAAGAAAGTGATGATATGACTTTGCCCATATTTCATATAATTTTTATCCCTCCTACCGTACCACATGACTTACCTCAAGAACATATTCGCAGTTTAATCGAAGACAGCTTGGATCTAGTTCTAGCTGCTACCTACAACCAGTCTACAGAGCGGTTCGCAGATAAGGAGGACCTTTACCTCCAGCCGGAGACCAAGGGCTGTACCACTTGGCGACGCCTGCGCAACACTTATGATAAGCACCCGCCGATGGTCGTTCCTTTGGCAAGTTCACTTTATTACAATAAAACATTACCCTTCTACGCAGTCGGGTAAAAAGTATCCTATGTCCCAATCCCAATTATAGGTAATCTATCTGTATACCAAATTTCATCGAAATCGGTCCAGCTGTTTAATTATCAGAGTTACTATCATATTTTCAGCCCATTAACCACTGCTCGGCAAACGCCTTTCCTCTTTATTTCCAGCGTGCGTCATGACGGTCTAATCCACGAATCAATTATCCAATTTAGATAATGCCTAAATAACTGCAGTAGTTCTGCGGTAATTCTATGGTAGTCGCCATCGTGGCTCAACCTGACTTGAAGAGAGTGAGCTGGGAGACGCTGCGGTAGCACCAAGTTTTTTTGACTCATCATTGTGATCCTATCTTGAAGAGTGGTGCTCGTCATTACGGCTTACCCTAACTTGAAAAGAGTGGGCTGGGGATAATGCGGTAGAAGAATTATTTTCATGAGTTATCATTGCGATCATGTCCTAAACTACATTTTATGGTTAAATATATATGCCTTTTCCAGGGTCATCCAATGAAACGCGGCGGCATCTCGGAGCGCAAGTCGCCGTTCAGCGTGAAGCTGATGAACTCTGGCGTGCACTCCTCGCAGACCAACCCTGGGTTCAGCAGGCAGCCAGCTGGTGGTGCCATCTTTTTTTACTAGCAGAAGCATACTTACAATTTATTCTTGTATTTCACTGTTTTTTCTTATTCGTCTTCTTGCTTAGTGTTACTTTTTCTTGTTGTTTTCATTATTTTCAATTATATTATGGTTAGAAGTTGAAAATGTTCGTTGCGATTTTGCGTCACGTTAAGAAATCTAACTGTACAGAGATTTTAGTTGTATTGTGGAGGGGTAGTCAGTAAATATAACTGTTTTTATCATGAAGTAGGTACCTATCTATGTTATATTTTTGTTTCTTGAACTTGAAGTTCTGAAAAACTTAATGAAGGGTAACCTTCTGCTCACACTCGAACGAAAGCTCATGGATGCGTGCATTCTCCCCATCCTTACCCATGACGCTCAAACCTGCTCGTTGACGGATCTGCAAAAGGGTTACCCAGCGATTCATGGAAGATAGCATCCTGGGTCTCAAATTGTATGACCGTTGGACCGTTATATTCACGCAGCAGACCACGACGCCGATGGAAATATGAACTCGACTCGTTTATGGACACGCGCACAATAGAGTGGAGTGAACAGAAGGAAAGGAGGCCTCTGCTCTGCAGTGGGACAGTACGGGGCCCAAATAATAAAAATATAGTTGAATGAATTAACCCCAAGATCGAATGCATGGTATGTCTGCGTGCGTCTATGATGATATAATAAGATTCTAACTTAGAAAGGAAGTCACTTTCTGGTTCAAGATTCAAGACCTCCATTTATTTAGTACCCTAGCATAGGTACTTTTTGCTGATTAGGAGGTATATAGGGCTAATAAATAATTTTTGAGCATGAAGGATCTTTAACTATTTATATTGTGACAAATTACTGGTAGCAGAAAAAACCTTTCAGGTTCTGTCAATATTCGCTGGCAGACACGGCGAAAAGATTTAATTCATGGATTTCTAAAACAAAACAGGAATTTACCAAAATTAAACCCATGAAACGGTTTAAAATTAGTAAAAACGGCAAAATTACACACCGATAACAAACATATTTTGAATTATTCTGGATGGATTTCTTGGATTCTCTTGGTAAGTTTTCCAAAATCATAAGCCGACTAAGTAGGTACATACTTTAATTCTACTTTGTTCTTTTTTAGATTTGGATGTGTCGAAAAAACGATCGCACCGAGTGCGATCGTGGTATCTCTACGAGCAATTAAAATCCCTAGAACATAACCAGCAGCACACCACGCAGAAACTGAAGGGCAGGTCCTACCAAGAGAGGATCCTGCGCCAAGAGCTGGCCGAGCGGCGAGAAAGGCGACAGGTCTTCGACCAATTTGGACTCAGCCACAGCGAGTCCAAGATTAAACGCAGCGTGAAAAGCGAAAGCGCTAAGACGGCTGACAGTGTCAGCACTGACGACTTCTATGAAAGCTTCTGCGAGTTGCAAGACGTACGTCTAGCTAACCTAACGGATAACGCATCTGAAACTTGCAGCCGTGACGACGATTATACGACAGTAGAGGAACATAAGGACGATATCAGTTACGTAGGCAGCGTGAACAGCGTACTGCACGTTAAATCCGATGAAACTGTTACTGAAGATCTGGATAAAGAAATAGAAGAAGAGCCTACTGTCGACGAAATCAACTTGTACTTCGACGAAGTGAAAGACAATCTAGAACGTATTGAACTATTAACCGAATTGAATGTTGATGATAAAATAATCGAGAAAGACAGTCTGTATTCGATTGACGAGAATGCAACACTGCCAGTTTTCATGATGGATAAGAACGTTGCAACTACTTGCGACTACAATATGTGGACAAAATTGGTCTCGTTTGCTTATCAACTCATACAACTAAATCATGGTACGTTTAGTTATCCTATTGTAAGGTTGTAAATGTTATTATTTCTAAAGTTTTTTATCTTTGCAGGCAACTGCTATGCTGATTACGGATATCAGTTTCTGACTGCAGTACTGGCTTGCGACGTCCTGCGCATGGGCATCAATAAGATGTGTAAGTAAGCGTTTTAGTGATCGATAATACATGGCTTCAGTCTGCTCATTAAATGTACCTCTACTCTTAATCGTACAAGTGATACAATTTTAGGTAATGTTTTGCAGCCCTACGTCTCGCCAATAAAGTTTTCTGAAGATTCGGCCTCTACTGACAACCACAAAAGCGTTACACGAAAAAAATGTCATCCACAGCCAAATAAATCAAAATATACATGCATAGATAAGGTAAATAAAACTCAAGTATAATATACTCGTGGATATGTTATCGATCATAACTGGCTAGTTACCTACCAATTCTGATTTGATCCACCAATGATCACCAAAAAGCCCCCTATGCCATATCACTATGGCACATTAGTTCAAATATTTAGGAGAACTTATTGATTAGTAACTTGCTTTGACGTAACAGCATCTTGCTAAGCTGCTAGGTTTTCGTTTACAGATACATAATACATCAAGTTTTAGCAGGCATCGAGCCACAAGAAAGTATCATTCAGAGGATTGTTGGCAGCATTGTTTAGGCTCCACCTCAGAGAACAGACGATACGAACAGAAATACAGAGTCAGCGAACCGTTGCGTAGCGCACGGAAGTTTTTACTCAAAAAACGAGGGAGTGATCCCAGCAAATCTGCTTATAGCAGCATTTGGCCAGACTTTTCTCATGACGAATCTACAGATAATTTCTTGAAAGGAGGTTGCAGTCACAGAAACCAAGTGCTAAGTCCTATGTTGAAATTATCCCAGTATTTCGATAGTGTACTGAAAGAGATAGACGATTCAGTGCTATAAATTTTTGTGATATATATATAAAATTTTCCCATTTGATATTGTTTTTTTTGTAAACTTTGATAGTTCACATTATAGCACATTTATCCTGATAAATCTGTTGATGTATATGAAACTAAAGCACGCGGTTGTCTTATGCGGCAATCGCTGCGTTAAGCGCAATGCGATAACTATTTTATTGCATGTAAGTAGTAATGTCTGCGCTTTGTTTTTTACGTTGAATGATGCATGCAATCGCAACGTAAAACGCAATGCGCCAATCGCACATCTTTACGCGACGCGACGCAGGCGCGGCTAACGGAATGCGTTTGCCGCGTGCGTCTTCCGCAGCGATTGCCGCATTAAACAATCGCGCGCTAAATTTAATAAAACGTCGATTTAACAAATATGTAACACTTTATTACACTGGTCGCCTATACAACAGCGAATTTAGTTTTACAATATTTATTTGTATCTTATGAATATTTTGGAGTTTCACATAAAAAAGTTCATAAGATCGCAACCCCTTCACCTTTACAAAAATTCGTGGATACCATTTAATTATAAACTTGGGCATATTCAGAGTGAAAAGAATATTTGGAATAATTATCTGAAAAATCAAGACCATGTAAAAAAACTACATATCTATTTTTCAAATAATTCTAACCCACTAAAAGAATACCAAAAAATAAATAAAAAGTTGTGCTATCTATGCTAATTAATGTAGAATATAAAAATAATATTATGTTTAAAGGAGGGTAATGTAATAAAAATCAGATGACTAATTGGTACGATGTCTGATGATGAAGACCCTTATCTGCACTGACTGGTTAGTTACTGAGCCTGTGAGAACCTGCATTCAGTGCAAAGTTATGGAAGCTATTCAGTTCAGAGGGCTTAGCCAAGTTACATTCGATTAGCGATGACGTTAGTCGATAAGTCCGAAAATGTATGGGATTTGACACAAGCTATAGAAATATCACGTGATATATCGACAACAAATGTATGTCGAAATCGAATCGATTCGGAGCGAATGTAATTTGGCTACGGGCCTAGGTCTTCAATGGAATCGCACTAAAACGATGCTTTTTGGAGTCAAGAGTTCGGTTAGTAAAGAAAAAAAATACGTGACGACTTATTGCCATCCAGTAGCAGTATGTCGTTATTTTTTTTCTGACATTACTAACAGAACTATTGGTACTAAAAGGTATTGATAGCTTGGTGCTTTGTAACAACCGGAATATTGACACCGAAAAGTATCAATAGTTCGGTCAACTGGACTAGCAACCGAACAACCGACACAAGAGGAGATGTCATGATAGGTAGGTAACCCACCTGTACTGACAAATTGACCCGTCAGTTACTGGGCCTTTGAATTAAATTTACAGCTTCAAGGCCTTCAGATTTGCGAGAGTACACACTGTGCAAAGTGTGCAATGTGTGTGAGAGACTCATTATTAATTGGTATAGTCACCAAGTAATTGTACATGGATTAAAAAAAAATTAGGTAATAATATTTAAAAAAAGCTATAATTAACAGTGCGCATGTACTCATACAGTCGTCGTCAAACAACCAGAAACGGGTTGTAAACCCATTGGTGTATAGCCGATGTACGGTGTTGTGTAATGGAGTGGGGGATGAGTAAGTATACATATTGAAAAAATATTTGGTAAAGTACTACAAGTAACTTTTTAACAAAAAAAAAACAACCTTTAGAAAACAGAAAATCTATAAAAAGGTGCAGAATGGTGGTATCTCAGGAGTGGTCCCATTTAAATTTGGTCAAGATCTGATGGGAGCCATGAGAAAACTATCAAACTTTTCAATTTGCAAGGGCGGTATAATGAACGAATATGTTTTTACCACGTAAACCTATTTCATTGACTATTTGAAGTCGGCTATAATTTTGTTAAAAAAAATGGTAATGATTTTATAAAATATATTTTTAACTGCGACTTTTCTTATTGGACTTTATCTGATATCTCTGTAGTCATGAGAGGTGTCTAAACTCAGAGACATCACGCCACAACATACCTACAATTTAAATTACCGGGTTAGCGTGTTATATAAGAAGGCGTAGAATCTACGGACATATTATTATTGTAATGTAGAATGCATTATAATTTCCAAGTCTTTGACCACGACTTATATTTACAGGGTGTTTGGTAATATACTGACGATATTCAAGTGACGGTTTCTCAAAACATAACAAGACGTCTCGAAAAAAAATACTACTAGTTATATTATCAAATTTTAAAGAAAATCGACTAAGTTTAGCTGATTAATTCGATATAAAACTTACTGTCACCTCTTGCAATCGACATCCAAAAAGAAAGGCCGATTTGATATCTCTTTCGGAAATTGCTGCGGGTTTTGGGTTAGAAAAGGACAACAAGAGATACCTCGAGACGTTACCAATACAGTAGGTATGTGTGGTTAGAAGGTAAGCATTATGCAATAACACAACATAAGTTTAATAAAGTGTTAGTTTTGACATGCCAAAATAAATTTCATTTTCCTATGGTAAACATTTCACAAATATTATTTATTATGCTCACCAAAATAACCAACTACCATTATCAAACACCCTATATATTTATTATATCAATGTATTCATGAATAGTTTACACATACTATTATCGATATCTATAGGTTAATCATATGCATTATTTTTGCATAAGAGAATCTAGTGAATAATTTATTTAAGTAGTTTTATGTATTTTATAGAGAAGAAGATAAGAATGATTTCGTTCGTTCGTTTATCGACGGAGTAAAATAGAGATCTTCCAGTCTAGGTATTCTAGAACTGTGGTCGAGACTCAAGCGCAGATTTTCTGACAGCTGTCAATGAAATAACTGCCTAAAATGTACGAAAGAGTCTCGATTCAGTTTATTTCTAGCCTTAAATTGTAGGCACAGGGTATTTTTTATAAGCTTTTTATTAACTTGCAAAGTATGTATGTTTGCTGGGTGCAATCTTTCAAATTAATTTTAGACTCGTTCCCCTCAACCGATTGAGCTGAAATTTGGAATACATAATTATGTAACTTCGGTGAGTTCGGTAGCAACTTCGGTAGAGTTGGCCAGGGATCGAGAGGGGTGGAAAGAATTGGGGGAGACCTTTGCCCAGCAGTGGGACAGTACAGGTTAGGGAAAAAAAATGTAACTTCGGTGACAATGCAATAATATGGTACCATGGAGGTGGTCTCATGATCGAGACGGATGCTAGACAACGGAACTTCTGAATGGATTGTAGTGGGCTACTAGTGTTTGGGCTCATTTGAATCTGCTTGCGGTTCCGATTATGAATTTTATAAAAGCTTGTTTTGAAAAAGTAATTATTCAACAAAAAACTTATAAAGATTATAAACAATGAGACGTAAATATGGCCCTTACGATTGCAATGAATAAGAACTGTTTTTCTTTAAAGTAATTGAAGGGCGCGCAATTTAAGAAGACTTATTTGGATGAGTGATATGTTATTATGATACATTACGGAAACTTGTGAGTCGTTTTATTTATAAAAAAAATTATGATGCTAGTTGGAGACATCGTTTTACAGCATTCTAACTTAGTTTTTACCACAACGGTAAAAATTAGGTATTTTTAATTTTAAAATACCTAGTTATGCCCTAAATGTTGTCTAGTCTCGATTTTATTATGCTATAAAAGTACTATAATATATACTTTTATAGCTTGCACTAGAAAAAAAGACTTTATTTAAAAAAAAAGTGATGTGAAATATACCCTTGGGATTTAGAAAAAAAAAACAAGTGCATAAAATCATCGAAATCTGATTATTTAGAGGTCGAAAGTTTCTTGCACGGGAAGCAAGCTTTATCTTAGAGCATACCATCACTTTCCATCAGGTGAGGTAGTGGTCGATAGCTTTACTTTTAATAAAACGACTCAGTACTCAAATTGTATGAAAACCTAATGCAATACGAACTAATGGTTCATGAATTTGTATTTACATTAATAAGTTAATTTGCTACACGTTTAAATATCTCTTTAGGGGTCGTCCATTAATTACGTCGTTTTTGACGATTTTTTTACCTTCCCTCCACCCCTGGTGAGATGTCGCGAGATTTGTTTCGACCCCCTCCCCCACCCTATATCTCATGAGATTTTTCAAAATTTGTATTCATAGGGTAAATGCGTTGGCTTTATTTAAAAAATACACAATTGGCTTCATTATTTCAAGATTGCTTCTCTCGTAATCTAGATTATCTATCAGTGATAAAAAAAAATTAGGTGATATTAGCCGAGACCTCCAGACCCCCCCCCCCCCGAACACCTCACGTAATTAATAGACGGCCCCTTATTGATTTTAATCAATATAAAATATGAATACTCTTTTTCATATAGGATAATGGTGAGTGACATATCCATAGAGCGTACCTATATCTTCAATGCAATGTCAAATGTCATGATAAACGTATAACTTTAGTTTTAGAAGTAGAATCTAACGCGTTAGTCTTAACAGTAAAGAGGATACTGTCCTTAAGTCATCTAAATGACAATATAAATAAATACCTACATGTTATTATAGTTTCAATATGTATAGAATAATTACAAATGGATATATCTATATGAACATTATACTAATGGTCGTAAACTCAGTACATAAGCCTGGTATTCAAAAACACAAATCTATAATTAACTAGTTGAATGCCCGCGACTTCGTCCGCAATTTTCTGGATCTCGACAACAGCGCCACCAGTAATTGCCATGTACAATTACTGTGCACCGATCATCAATGTTTGGTTAATTTGTAGTTCTATATCAATGAATGTTAGAGATATTCCAAGCTTGTATTGCACGCCCCAAATAAATACTTTTATCTTCTTCCTGCCCTTTTCCCAGATTACGTGGGGTCGGCAAAAAATGTATTTTATTCATTCTCTCTAAATAAATACGTAAAGTGAAAGCTTTGTTGTTTGTACCCCCTTTTATGTTTATTAAGATAAAGAAATCTCGCTGTTGGCACTTGTAGACTCCATAAAGTTAGTAAATCGTTTGAAGGGAAGGTGTAACACGCTTTTTATAACAAACTCCTTGGCTTGGGCACTAGATAATACAAATCAATCTGTTCATAGGCGAATTAGGCGAACTTAAAGAAACAAAAAGGCTAAAGGCTAGAAAGCATTCCCTTTGTGTAATTATTTCCTGATTGATTTGTTATCGCCTACGTTTCCTATGCAAGCAAGCCTGGCAACGTACCTACTGCCTAGTTATTTAATGTTCATTCATTCAAGAATTCATTCCATTCGTTCGATCTTTCATATCAAGATGCACTGTTCCAAAAGACTCTGTATTATGGACAATATACACCTAAAAGCAGTGTTCGGGAGTTTCATTTGCGACCCCTGTGCGCAAACAGTTATAGATGCGAATATAATTACTTTTACCCGTGTCTTGTAACAAATTGGCGACTTGTATGTGATACATTTCTCTTTACTCTTACCTATAAATCATTTTTCATTTAATTTTCATTTCAATGAGGAAATTTACGTTTTTTGGTGGTGATGACGATGGTTAGAATAGAGTTTTTTTGACGTTGGAGTAATGAAGCAGTGGACGTGAAATGTTAGCCCAGACACTCAACTGTATATTATTATTTAAAATCAATGCATTGCAGTTATAAGTATTAACGAATTATGCACTGACTTTACTAATCAATTAAAAAGCTCTAGTTATACATCTCATTTTAAGACTTCTAGTTTTGTAACAATCTTACGGCCAACAGACAGTTGGAACTAGATCTGAGGGCTTAGCCAAGTTACATTCGCGTCGAAACGATTCGTTTTCTACATAGGTTTGTTCTCGATATATCACGTAGCATGTGTCCCATACATTTTCGGACTTATCGACTAGCGTCATCGCTAATCGAATGTAACTTGAACAAGCCCACTGGAGCCCAATTCTACTATACCAATCGCTTCACTATAACCATGGTGTCGTAGCAAAATGGCTGTTATAAATACCTTTTTGTATTCTAATAACACAATCTTTACTCAATGACTGCCGTTGCTATGACAACATTGAAAATTTGACAGATTATGACAAGAAAAACAATCTTAATCGTTAAATAAGGTATGGGCTCCTTAATAGTTTTTAAGAGATATACCGCTTATAAATAAATGTATAGGTCGATTGTACACACTAATAACAGACTCAGAGTAACATAAAATTAAGATAGTTTTTTTCGGCCGTTGGGGCTGAAACTTTTCCGAAGTACTCGTTTGGATCTACTAAATCGCAGGTCATTCGGATTTCATTGGGTGCTTTCGTTCGAATCTGTTAAATAGCAAATGGTTCATCGTAAATCATCGTTTGCTTCTGCTAAATCGCGTAGCAAGTCTGACATTAAAATAAATTAATTACTGATTAAAAAGGGTATTTATCGCGTATGTACCTTTTTATTTGTTATCCCGACGTTTCGATTACGTTACAACGGCCGTGGTTGCGTGCGGACTGAAGTAATTAGAGCTACCGTCGAGAATTGATGGCAGCTGCAGCAACTACCCTCACTTGCTGCTCTTCAGAATTAGAAATGTCTTCAATTTTTTCAACGAATTTCTCAACGCTAGTTCCAAGTACTCCAGTCCGCCCACGACCACGGCTGTTACAATATAATCGAAACGTCCAGGATAACAAACAAAAAAGGTGCATACTTGATAAATACCCGTATTAATCAGTAATTATGTACAGTGATCTCGAAAGTTTGAAAAATACTATAAAAATAAATTGCCTGTGAAATAGCAATGAATAAATATTATAATAAAATCAAAATGAATTACGAGTAGCAATCATTAAATATTGAAAGCTATTTATTAATTTAATTATTGAGTAGCTATTTGAAATTGGCTGATTGCCCTATGAGCTCTGTGCCAGAGGCGTTAACATTTTGCTCAATCTGCTAGTATTGTTACAGCCACTCATACGAGTTACAATCAGACTTATAAACTAACGTGGAATCTGTTGCACTGCTCTCAAAGCTTTACTATGTCAGCATTTTTATCAGCTTCATCAGAACACTCACTAAATCGTTGAAGCTGACGCATATCATGGGTCCGGCCGTTTACAACAAGCTTCCCGACACAGTCACGCAAGCTCCTAGCTTAATTATTTTCAAATAAAAAGGATAAAATGCTGGCTTATTAAACAAAATTTTTAGACCTACGACGAGCTTATAGCTCATAAATTAAGGATTATTATTTATTTTGTATGAATTAATTGTTATTATTATTGTTTTTATTTATTAATGGACTAAAGAGTCATAAGCGTTTATACACTAAGGGCGTGATCACACTGGCGATTTACGAGCAAGTTTCCAGCGAGGTGATATGCGTCTATAATGTGTTGCAATTTAAACTAATTGTATTGAAGGTACGGTTGCTACAAAAAAAAAACAAATAATCTATAAAATGTTATTGTTTTATTATAAAAATCTCGAGAAAATCGATAAAATGTTATGATAAAAAATGAAATGTTAGAGAACTAGCGTATTGTACGATACCCAAGATTACCAAAAAGTTACTACAAGCCGTTCAATAACCTCGCTCGTTCACTGACCCTGCCCAGTCAATGTCCCAACCAGTCAACAGAGCGCTAACGGTGCGTACGGCAGAGCGGTAAGTACCTATATGTTAGGCATAAAAAAAAACATTTTAGAAGTGTAAACTTCTTTAGGCGCGTTGGGCATTTTTTGAGATGGGAAAAACCATTTAACTCTCGACACTGTTACTGTTACCGACACCTCTGTATATAAGTATCTGTAGTGTAGTCTGCTTTTAAATTTTGAATACCTACCCAAACATTGAGCGCTAAATTTTTCACTTCTGTCGGGACTCCCGGCGTGCCACTTTTTTTTATTCATTATTTATGGTCTCAAAAATATATTCTTTCATTATTTTTAGTTTAAATTGCAAAACTTTCCGCGTTGCGGTATCGCGGCAGGCACGTTCACAAATCGCCTCGCACGAAACACTCTCGCAAATCGCCAGTGATGCAACTTCCTAAACACCTTGTAGCTGGCCGATAGTTTAGCTTCCATGCCTACGTAACCTTAGTTTAGGTTTGGAACACGGGTTTATCCTTTAGATATCGTTAACAGGTGACAAGTTATCCCTGAGAAAGTTTTTTTAGTTTAGAGAGCGGTTCAACAGATTTCACAGCCAGGCTTACATGAAAATCCTAGAATAAACTCTAGTGAAAGAATAACAGGGGTGGCCAAGACGTCGACTGCGGAGGAACTTTAGGTAGCCCGCGCAGTGTTTACCACTTAAAATCAGTAGTACGAAAAAAAATCATTTAAGGAAGAATGTGATGGCATATATCACTAAAACCTTTTTTTGGGGTTTTTATTTGAACTGTGGACTGCTAGGAAATCTCGAATCATAATGTAGACCGCAAACCTCAAAAGTTTGGCCACTCCTGGCCTAGAATATAGAAAAGTTTCTACAGATATTTTATTCTTCCGTATAGGAACTTTTCTAGGATGTTTATGATAGCCTGTCAGTTCTAGTATAATATTAGTGCTTACGCTATATTGAGCTAGTGTTAGTTGTCCGGCGGGTTGTCGAAGTAGTCTATCTTGGCTTCCGGCGGCGATGGCTTGGCTTGCTGACTGCGAGCTCCCCACGCGTTAGTGGACTTCGAGGAAGTTAATGTCGCCCAGCCGCTGGTGGATCTGTGGAAGATAATTAATGCTTTTGTATTGAAACCAACTGCTTAATTAACATTGTAAATACTTTATACAAAGATAAGATAAAAAAATATTGCCAAAAGAAAAATACATATTTGATGCCAATGTTACATGAACGAAGTGAGTGATGAAGAGCAAGTAAGGGTTGTTCGTGCAGCTGCCACACTTCTCGACTCGTCTGCCCACGACCACGGCTGTTGGAACACAGTCTAATCGTGTGGATAACAAATAAAAAAGGTACATACGCGATAAATACCCGTTTAAATAAGTAATAATGTTACATGATCCAGGTCCAAAAATGTTAGAGGTGATAATAGAAATGATTGAGGCAGGTGGTGACTGGCCGTCCACTAAACAGGCCCCATAAGTGCTATTAATAGTAGGCGGCGTAAGGGGTAATGTTGGTGTGGGCGGTTAAAGGGTTTTGAGAGGTGTGCTGCAGTTTCACTCATCTCCCGGCTTGATGCCTTTAACACTTCAACCCTTGGGGCATAGGTTCCACTTTTGCGCCTCCTCGATCGGCCAACTAATACGGATTATTCCCATCTGGCCCGGTACCGGACCGGATGGAAAAAGGTGCCATCGTGCCTGGTATTGGATTAGTCTTATTTATCCCGGCCCCAGATGGGAAAAATATACTAAAGGAAGCCAGGGGTCAGGGGTCTCTGTCGACCCCTGGGAGTAATGGGGCTACGCGGTGACGTCACGCACCGATCGCTCGCCAGACGTAGACCGGCCAGCTAAAGCAAGCCAGGGGTCAGGGGTCTCTGTCGACCCCAGGGTGTAATGCCACAAGCGTGCTCTGGGGGTTACTGTTATTATAATAGTGTGCAGGTAACATACTTGGCAGTGCTGGCAGCGTTGGAAGCCGACGCGACG
The DNA here is from genome assembly GCA_963924445.1 of Philereme transversata. Lineage (NCBI taxonomy): Eukaryota > Metazoa > Arthropoda > Insecta > Lepidoptera > Geometridae > Philereme > Philereme transversata. Next base: position 31,751,812 of record OZ004339.1, on the reverse strand, counting down.
GAGGCAGTGGCGGGTGCGCGCAGCACGGGCCCGGGGACTCTTCTCTTGCCCGCTTCTCGACCTAGCACTTCTAACACGCTCATCGCGGGCAACCATGACTGCGGACAAAACAATTATTTAATTTTTAATACCATTTTGGTAACGCTAAATGCCACCAACTTATCTATTCAGTCGCTATACCCGAGTATAGCCTAAGATCCGACTGCGTGATAACAACGTCCATCAGAATAACAAGCCTTGATTCTTTCCTGGCTTGTTCCCGGAGGAACAGGCGGTAAAATTTACGTTTCAAAGTGATCCTTGTGATTTAAATGAATATTGACTATTGAATATCTGTAATTTAATCAAAATACTTTTTTATAGATTACTATGAATAGAGGAATATGTTTCTGCTGAGTTGCCTATTAAAATATGGCCACAAGTAATTTTAATTAAATTTAATTAAAATGGGGTACAAAGTTTTCTCTTCACCTATGAATAATATTGTAATTATGTAATAATGTGTGTTGTATGTGAATACATGTACGTAACAGGTGTTCTATACAAAATATAAAAAACTCTCATTCTATGTATTTTTGACCACTAAGAAGTCCTTCGGGTCTAAATGAAAATCTCGAAACTTAGAAAATTGACCTCAAAATGGTGGCACTTCCCCCTCCACCGCACGCGATGCATCACAGTGCTCACTTAGCGTAACGAATACTTTGATCCTTTAGCTACCCAGTGGTCTAATTAAATTATGGATGGAGATGATAGATACGTAGCTGCAACACCAAACTGTATCCCCGATTTTGTTATCAATCGTTTTTGGAATTGCCTCCCACTATGGAAGCAATTTTAAAAACGTATTCACGTCAATATATATATATATATATATATATATATATCGCGCCCTTGCGACAAGAACGTGTTATCTCCCAAAACCACTTTTTTCAAAAATCGATTTTGAAGGAATTCCTTCATATTCGATATATATATAGATTTGGATCATGTGCCTTACTACAAAGGTGAGCGAGAAGCGAGTAGAGCTAGAAACTAGAAACGAGTTGACAAGCAGCGAGAAGCGAGTGTGTAGTTTCTATAGTTGTCTCGCTGGGCTATAAAGCGAGTGAGCGAGTGCGGCGGGCGATACTCATCATTCCACGGCGTGTGTTCTGACCGTCAAGCGAGCATCGCTGAGCCCGTATCGCTGAGCGAGTGTTGTAGTCGCTGCGACAAAATAGTGTTCGGCGAGTTCTCACCGGCAGTGTGAACGGTCAGCGATCAACTATTAATATACGTGTCTCTTTTACTGACACGGAATCTATATCTTTTGTTCGTTTCTTGAGCGAGAAAATAGTTGATAGCTAATTGCTTACTTGCCGGCGGTGAGACAAGTGCCTTAGAAGATAATGATGAGAAAGATAGATATTGACAAAACTTACTTTCTCCTTATCAGCAGTGGCCACAACGTTTCTGTTAGGCTCGGCGTCGTAGGCCACGCTCTCGCAGCCGAAGTGTTCGCACAGCTCGTGGATGAACTGTCGCTTCTGCCAGTTCATAGACGGGAACGAGTGAGCGCGGGTCTTCTGTTTCGACTGAAATTAACATAGACTACGTGTTTTGTTATGTACGACATTAAATGAAGACACGGGTAGGGCTAATGGTTAGTATTGTTGTAAATAGTATAAAAAGGGTTTTTCAAATTCATTGAAAATTTTGAATTTTCAAACAACCTTAATATAAAATCCTAAAATACCAATAAATAAATAAATATATATTGCTGGAGATTTCACACAGCGCTATCTAGCCCCAAACTAAGCAGAGCTTGTACTATGGGAACCAGATAACTGATAGAATACGTGTAAGTATACTTTTTTTTGTAAATACATACTTATAATATATAGAAAAACACCCAGACACGGAACAAATATCTGTAGATCATGCAAACATTTGTTCCGCGGCGGGAATCGAACCCGCTACCAATGAAAAAGCCTGTGTAAAAAAAGGTAAACAAATCACATTCATTCATCATGTAAGTAGGTACCTGTTAAACTAACTAAGCGTATGGTCGCAAAGGCGCCGCCGATTTACGTTAAAAATTGTTTATTGGAAATGTATCGATTACTGGATAAATATTTAAGTTACCGGTATTAAACCCACCTCTAAAATCAGTTAATACGATTCCGGATGTGTGTTTAAAATTAATGTCGTATATAACAAAACAGGTTGTATATTTATTCAAACTGTTGGATCACAATGAACTTGAGTTACGTCAGGTTACAGGAAAGCAAAACACTAAATAACTAATGCGCGATGATGATGAAAAAAAAAAACAAAATTAAAATGTGAAAAAATAACAGAAGATTTGTCGGTCATAAACATAATCGGCAATCAATAAAAATGTTTGCATAAAATATTAATGTAATAATTTCTCGCATCTCCTTAATTCAATATAATATATTGAATATTTAGGGGATTAGAAACAGATATTAGAAAGAGGTACCTTCTTAGCTAGTTGCACGAGGTCAGTGAGCTTGTCGTGCGTTTGCTGCGCGAAGGCGGGCTCGCGCGTGGCGGTGGCGCGCACGTGCTCACTGTAGCGCGGCGCCAACTTGGCGGACACGTCGGGGTTGCGGATCTGCAGCGCCAGCGCCATCTGCCGCGTGCGGGCTTCCACTCGGCACTCGTCGTCGCATTCCAGACTTCAAATTCAATTAACATTTATTTGCCACGACATGACATACAGAGGAAACCATAACAGATAGGGGGGATACCTAGACTTCTGGCTAATTACGTTAATTTGTACATAAAAAGAAAATCCTGGCAACAAGTACATCTTACGCAACTTTCAACTACCTGAAGCTCAAGTTAGAAAGTCGCTCCAAAATGGCGCCAGCCATTGTTCTATGTAGGTAAGTTAAAAACGTAAACCTACTTAACGCTGGTATTCTGCTGACCCCAAATGATGCTGGTGTCGTCGCAACCGCCAGAAACCTGCATTGCCCTCAGGGATTGATGTGCGTGAGTATACATAATATACCGTAAATATAAAATACTAGCTGACCAATCCGCAGCTTCGCAGGCGTAGTTTTTCAATAAAAACATTGGTAAAAAGTAGCTTATGTTACTCCGGGATAGTGTAGCATTATAATGCAAAAATATTTTTGGAAAACGGACCCGTAGTTTTTGAGTTTATTCGTTACAAACATACAAATATTTCCTCTTTATAATATTACCTACCTTGCCTACTATTGTATGATCAAAAGTAACATAGAACATGCATTATAATAGTGAGATAATACAAGACCTCGACAGTAACAGCGGTTTTAATTCATTAATGGATTGAAATAGGTTCAACGGGTACAGCCGTTTCTCAAAATATGTTGACTGTTTAAAAATTAACTTAATAACTTTGCTCAATATGTTTATGTAGCAATAAATACATTTTTATAATCTCTTAAAGTACTTACGTTTTTAGCATGTTACCGGGACGTTGTTCGATAATTTCAAAGGCTCCACCTTCTTGCATTTTAGTCGCAGCTAAGGCACTCATCATCCTGCAAACGAAAGCTGTTAGTACATAAAATAATTTGCTTAGTATAGTAGAAATAACATGTATAGTTTTTTATTCGACACAAAATTCCCAGTGGTTCCCATATTTCAACCTTCGCGATTATAGAAGTGATGAGATTCTCGTTAGAGCCTTATGTCGCGGTTATCCATAGTTGCCGCTTCGTTACAGGCGAAGTTGACGTTTCGTTGCAGGCGACGTTGCCGCTTCGCTTTGATCGACCAGCGAGTAAAATCGCGGTTTTGCAGCTCTTCTGTCGATCACACACTATACAGGGGATGTTGCCGCTTCGTTGCAGGCGACGTTGCCGCTTTGGTGCGTTCGGTCGCTTACTTGGCGTAGTCCCGTGCGTTCTCGCTGCAACAGCGCTCGGCGCGGCGCCGGCCGCAGGGGCAGGTGGCGCGCACGAGCTGGCGGCACGGCGAGAGGCTGGGGCAGGAGGCAGCGGGGCTGTCGGCCGTTGCGGATGAGTGGCACGCCGCGTTGCACACGTGACCGCACGCGCTGCGCTTCTCCGTGCACGGTTGGGTGCATCTGACGAAACAAATATGTTGGTGACTAGTGTGAGAACAGCGAGAGAGAGAGGGATTTAGGGAGACTATTGTGGAAGAAATATATAATTAAGAACATATTAGTATATTTATGTAAATAAAAGTAATTAAGTAAGCAATGTAATAAAGGCAATAGAAATAATGGCTATTTTATTTTTATTTTATAGCGTGTAATGAGGGTTGCTGTTAGTAACTTATCGAATCTCAGCACGTGGATTCGTCGAATGACCTCTTCCTTGAAATTGGACCCACCTAGCTGGACTGATTGATGATGATATGGTTAACAACTTCAAGATTAGAATGCTCAACTGATAAGAGATCGTCACACGTGGCCTTATTACGTAAACCAATTGCTGGTCGTGCCGTCACTTTCATACTTACAATGCGTATCTCACGTGTGAAAGGGACGGCCTGACCAGCGAGCAATTGAATTACGTAATAAGGCCCACGGTTTTCAACATCTTTCGATTTATCCATGTTAATCTTAGACCCACCTATTGGAAACCTCTATTGAGAACCAACTTCACTGTAATGTTTACCTGGAGTAAAAAAAAATGTTTTGACCTAGGTAACCTATTAACTTACTTGCCAGCATCACACAGTCCTTTGTGGCAGGTTTTGATGCAAGTATGTTTCCCGCAAGGTAACGGCTTGCCGCACGGCAAACCACACGAGAACTCTTCTAGTGAACACGGTATGGTTTTACGCTCCTGTAATAAAATACCAATGATAAAACTAAACTTCCTATGAACTCTCTAGGGACCCTCAGTAAGATCTTATTATACTACGTGTTTTGTTATGTATGACATTAAATGAAAACATGGGTAGGGCTAATGGTTATTGTTGTAAAATAGGATTTTTCAAATTAATTAGTATTATTAGCCTACTGTATCCCACTGCTGGGCAAAGGCCTCCCGTTATTCTGTCTTTCAAATTAATTACCACAGAAAATTTAAAATTTTTAAATAACAGATGCCTGGTGTTTATAAGATAGACTGTAGCTGTGTCCGCTCATACACCGGGATAACAATCGTACCATAGCCGAGCGTGTCAAAGAGCATATCGCAGCAGACTCGGGACCGAATTATTGGATTTAACTGAACTTCATGATCCTAAGGTTCTCTCTAGTGAACGTCATTATTACAAGAGAATGGTTCAAAATAAATTTCCAAATTTCAACCCGTAAGATGACTATAGACTCAGCGTCCTGGAATCCGGTGATTACTAGGTGTTCGCATCGTGATTGGTCGTGTAGTATGTACTCAGTGAGTACATACTATTAGTGTAGAGCAGGGATTCCCAAACTATATTGGGCAAGAGACTTCTTTTCCAAAATGAACTGATACCTTGGAACCATATAGCCAAATTACTTTTAAAATCCTATCTCTAGTTTTTTTCCTATTGATACACTTACCAATTTTCAAAACTTTGCGATTGGTTAAATGAGTAAACTTGACATAATTCTCTCATCAAAATTTAACAAAATAAATAGACATAAAATTCAGTAAATATCAAGTGTAATTATTAATACAAATTACGTAAAAATACTTGAGTAGGTAATTATTTTTTGCAAACGACATTAAAATCGCAAAGTAAAAATAAAAAAATAATATGTCGACCCTTGGGAATCCCTGGTGTAGCATATCCCAGCAACTACCCTCCCGTGAGGGTAGTTGCTGCAGCTGCCATCACTTTTCGACGGTAGCTCCAAGTACTCCAGTCTGTTCACGACCACGGCAACAGCAACATACTCGAAATGTCAGGATTACAATTAAAAAGGTACATCCGCGATAAATACCCGTTTAAATCAGTAATTATGGTGCTAGTTTCTTTTTAAGATAATTTTATAAACTTATTATTTTTTAAATAAATTTGGAAGGAAGATTTTGCCTTTGCCCAGTAGTGGGAAGTACAGTGGGAAGCCAGTAAAAATCAAGTATATATTTAAAAACAATTATAACTTCCACTTCTAAGAATCGCGTGATAAATTCCCAATTTTCAACCAAGATCACTTCACAAAAATAAATTTTATCCCAGCACCCTCTGGTCAGTTAACATCTATCTAAGAACCATCGCCGATGAACCACAAACTTTTTACAGAAAACCTTATCTAAATCGGTCAAACCGTTTAGGAAATAAATGGGATCATTCAATTTTTGCATTCACAACGAAACAACTTACATAAGTATTCTGTCAGTTATCTGGTTCCCATAATACAAGCTTTGTTTAGTTTGGGGCTAGATGCCACTGTGTGAAATGTCCAGCAATATTTATTATACCTTTTCCGTTCCGTCGTGGGTAAAATTAAAAACCGCTATATATTGTCAGTAGATGATACCTATTAATAAAAAATAAACTATTATGTTCTACTGTACTCACTTCATGTCCTCCGTAGCATCGCTTTGTGGTGAGCACTACGCAGGGGGGACAGTCTCCGGTGTGGCAGGAGTGGTGTGGAGGGTGGCTGCAGGGGCGGGGGCGGGTGCAGGGCGCGTCACAGGGCGGCGCCCGTTGCCCGCAGTGGACGGGCGGCAGGAGTACGGCCGCGCCACATTCACAGCGGAGCTCTTCGAAACCTGAATAACAAACAAAAGTTACGATATAAAAGATTTACAGAGATTTTTATCAAAATAAAATATATCCTATAGCAAAACGGAATAGTGTAGCTTTCTATCATTGAAATAATTTTCAGAATTGGTTCAGTTGTTCCTGTGATTACGTGTACGGGCGAAACCAAAGGAGTAGGGATAATATTAAAAATATTATATTGAAATAATGAGAGGCGGATATTTCCAGAGAACGCAAGGAATAAAAGGAAATGGCGGAGACCTTTGCCCAGCAGTGGGACAATATAGATTATAAAAAAAAGGAGAGGTGAGGAGTATAAATTATAACATTAATATTCAATGCATACATTTTTATGGCTTGACGATTAGGTTAAGACTGATAATCATTTAAAAATTACTGTTTCTTGTCTTTTAGTTTAGGTGCGAGTAGAGAGCCTCCCCGCGGCGCATTTCGGAAGCAGCTAGTTAACGGTGATGCAGTGATCTAGGCTGACTAATCTCTACAACACAAACGACCAACGGTACTTTACACCATTAATGTAGCCAAGTACCTATCTAACACAAAATAAGTAGAGCTATTGACACGCTAAGAAGACGAAGAATTGTCTTTTCATGCATATTTTTGATATTTTATTTTCTTAAACCTCCCTAACCTGTGTGGCACGTAAGGCATGGATAGTAACTTACTCTATCTTCATTTCATGACCTCTATGCCCAACCACCTGCACACGAGAAGACTTCTACCAGGCAATAGAGAGGAGTGTGGAAGTTGCTCTCTATTTGGCTAATAACATTTAGAAGTAGAACAGCCATTGATAAAGAAAAAACAACTTACTGACGCGCGGACAGGGCGGGCAGTGTCCCGTGTGGCAGAACTCCTCGCAGCGATGCAAGCCGCACGGCAGCGAGCGCGCGCACGACACGGTGCAGCGGTGCGTGGTGGCAGCGCAGCATGCGGTGCGGCAGCGGTGCCGGCCGCACGATAGTTTCTGTCGATATGAACCCATACTCATGTTATACATTCGAAAGTATCTGTTTCTTTGTTATGTTTTTACGACTAAACTGTTTATGGCGGGTTCCAATATCCGTCGATAGCCGACTACTCGTATCTTCTTGAAAGTGTCTAACTAGTGTCAAACTTTTGACACGTTTTCAAGAAGAAACGAGTCACTAACCGTGAATAAAAAACGCGCGGTGGCTTAAACCCCCTTGCCATACGATAAACAAAGTTTTGTCGCTCATCATAACATAAGTCATAAATAGTTATTTAATAAAAAATACTGATTAATACACCGAGAAATAATTTAATTCTATTTTTGACATTTAGTGGGTTGCCACTTATAGAGAAAAAATAAATAGTGTCATGAAAAAATGAACAATTGATCTGACGACACATGAGCTTATTGAAATGATAAGACTGACTCAATTTAAAGAAAATGTAACTGAATTAAATCAATCTTTTGATAAAATCTAAGCTGTACCAACACTAGCGGTTTGGCAACATTATTACGAATTATGACATTTGATAAACGTCAAAAATATGAATCAAATTGTTTGTCAATATCTCTGAGTGGACCTTGTGATGGTCTACTAAACCAGTAGAACTACCAACTTTAAGTCCTACTCTCCAGATTCTGGCGAAGTTAAGGATGTGCTACTTGATCCGAATTTCTGGGCAGTCAGCATCGTTTACAGGCGCTACATGGAAGCGGCTACGAACCAGTCCCCCAAATAAAAAACAAACACTTATTCGTTTTTAAGTTTGTTTTATATATTTTAAGGTATTTATGGACATTTATGCTCATGGACATATGCATTCTTCCTATTCTTACCTACAGTGCACAAACCTGGTCTTTCACGGCACTTCAAAACTTCAAACTTCGGGTCTGCCAGAGGCCGATGGGGTGTAGTATATTGGGAGTTAGACTTACAGACCGCATAAAAACACCATACTGCGCTTTAAGACAAAAATCGTCGATGTCTCGCAAAAACACAGCTAAATTGAAAGTCCCACTTCGGGACAGGGCAGGGCACGTATGTCGAATGCGCGATGCCTTGTGGACTAAGATAACCACTGAGTGGGTCCCACAAGGCGCGAGACCGCGTGCCCGGCCCTGGGGGAGATGGCGGGACGAACTTGACGCGCATAGTGAGTCGACAGACGCCCTAGACCGGGATGAATGGAAGAAGGGAAGGGACCAGTAGTGGGATCCAGCGGGCTCTTTTTACATTAGATTAGATAAGAAGGTATTTATAGATATGGGCCTTATTATTTTTTATATAAATAAAATAAATAAATATTGCTGGACATGTCACATCGCTATCTAGCCCCAAACTAAGCAGAGCTTGTACTATGGGGACCAGATAACTGATAGAATACTTATATGTATATATATATATATATATATATATATATATATATTTTATAAATACATACTTATCATATACCTAGTCAGGTCATAAGTATTGTCACAAAGTAAAAACTTTTCTTTTAGAATGCTGGCCACAAAAAAGTTTATAGAATTCGAATTTCGCATTGTTCATGAAAATAAAAATGAATACTTTTTAGAATTTTACTCATTTTTAAATATGGAGTGGACGCTTAAAGAAGACCGTGTTGCAGTTATTGCGTTGCATCGATGCGGTTACGCGCCAATTCAAGTTTTTGACATACTGAAAAATTTGAATATAACCAAAAGATTCGTTTATCGCACCATCAAACGATACAATGAAGACTCTAGTGTAGATGACAGGTCAAGAAGTGGTCGCCCTCGGTCTGTTAGGACTCCAGCAGTGATAAAAGCTGTGAAGGCGCGAATTCAAAGAAATCCCAAACGTAAGCAGAAACTGTTGGCCCTTCAGATGGGGTTAAGCAGAACCACGGTGAAAAGGGTGTTAAATGAAGACTTAGGACTTCGGGCATATCGAAGAAAAACAGGACATCGTTTGAATGCTCGTCTAATGGACCTGAGACTGAAGAGATGCCGCGCTTTGTTGAAGCGGTACGCGGAAAAAAAATATCGGGAAATTATTTTTTCGGATGAAAAAATTTTTACCGTAGAAGAGAGCTACAACAAACAAAATGATAAGGTGCACGCACACAGTAGTGAAGAAGCGAGCAACCGTATTCCGCGTGTCCAACGAGGTCATTTTCCATCCTCGCTCAAGGTATGGTTGGGAGTTTCTTATTGGGGCTTAACAGAGGTACATTTTTGTGAGAAAGGTGTTAAAACGAATGCAGTTGTGTATCAAAATACAGTCCTGACGAACCTTGTGGAACCTGTTTCTCATACCATGTTCAATAACAGGCACTGGGTATTCCAACAAGATTCGGCGCCAGCTCATAGAGCGAAGAGCACACAAGACTGGCTGGCGGCGCGTGAAATCGACTTCATCCGGCACGAAGACTGGCCCTCCTCCAGTCCAGATTTGAATCCGTTAGATTACAAGATATGGCAACACTTGGAGGAAAAGGCGTGCTCAAAGCCTCATCCCAATTTGGAGTCACTCAAGACATCCTTGATTAAGGCAGCCGCCGATATTGACATGGACCTCGTTCGTGCTGCGATAGACGACTGGCCGCGCAGATTGAAGGCCTGTATTCAAATCACGGAGGTCATTTTGAATAAACTTTAGTGTCACAAAAATCTATGTTTTGTTAAGTTCATTTTGGTATATAAATGGTTACATAATGAATAAACTTGTTTCAATTATTTTATATTAAACATGTGATAGAATTTATGACCTGACTAGGTATAAGAAAAACATCCAGACCCGTAACTGTAGATCATGCAAATATTTGTTTGTGTCTCAGCCGGCTATTCATCCACTGCGCTACGGAGGTAGTTGAAGATATGTTCATGTTGCTGCGTGAAATAAACGTTATATTATTATAAACTCACCTTATTACACTTCTTCTGGCAGAATACACCGTTGAGTTTCTCAGGTATCTCAGCGCAGGGGATGTCGTGGCTCGAATGCCCGCAGCGGCATTGCATTAGAGTCTTGTCAGGACAAGGCGGGCAGGCACCTGTTTATTTTTTTATTTATTAGTTCCGCCAACATGGTGAACACTAATACATTCAATTCTTCATAGTTACATTAAATTCCAAATGTCACCACAATTATAGACACAAACTTCAATGCAAAGATGACAACAGCAAAAAAACATAATTAAAAAAGTGGCACTCCGGGAGTGCCGACAGAGGTGAAAACTTGAATAATTACGAGATACTTATATACAGAGGTGTCGGTAACGGTAACAGTGTCCCAAGTTCAATGGTTTTTTCCCATCTCAAAAATGCCCAAGGCACATAAAGAAGTTATCACTTCAACAACAATAATGTTTATTGGTAACAAATAATTAGGTACAGGAGCATTAATATTTATAAACAAGTAACTTTTTAATAGGCACAAAAAAAAAGAGGTTCTCAGTTCAGTTCTTTTTCTCGTTTGTTACATAAGAACTCCGTCATTTATCAACCGATCAGGAATAATTTTTTTTATAGATATAAATAAATAATGCTGGACATTTCACACAGCGCTATCTAGCCCAAAACTAAACAAAGCTTGTACTATGGGAGCCGGATAACTGAATATACTTTTTTTTTGTAAATACATACTTATAATATATAGAGAAACAACCAGACACGGAACAAGTATTTGTAGATCATGCAAACATTTGTTCCGCGGTGAGAATCGAACCCGCAACCTCCTGCCTCTCAGAGGGCTATTCGCCCACTGCGCCACGGATATCGTCAAAGTTTGTTCAAGTTTCCACTTCTGCCGGCACTCTCGGAGTGCCACTTTTTAATTTCTATAGTTAACTGACATTTGTAATATATTTTTGACATACCAATATAATGAAATGCTAAATAAATGAACACTGAACACTTAGACGAGTACCTTCATGACAGATGAGCTTGCAGAAGTGTTTGTCTCCGACGGGGCCACACGTCAGCGGCTTGGCGCAGATGTTCCCGCACAGGGGGATCGGGTCTGTGCACGTCGTACGCGCTTTCTTGTCCAGCCTGCGGAACAATGTTGTTTTATAGATACTAGTTATAAATAAAACATTTACTTAAAGTTTTTTTTATTGATGTTAAACATCTCTCCTCTCGGTTTGTGGGAGTGATTTTAGCAAAAGGGATGGAAATGTGTAATATGAAACCGGGGAAGTGCGCGCTATTTGATTTGACCAATGAGCGCGCGCGGTGGTCAGATGTTACACATCATATGTGACTACTGTAAGGCTCGTAGTTTTTTGCTTTTGCGACTTTGGTTTCACTGCGGCCACGAGGCAAATTGTGATCGCCACTCGTTTTTGTGTCATCCCTAGTTTATGGGGACGTTCAAAGTTGACCACTAATGGCGGGTTCCTATATTCATCGGTAGCTAATTAAAAAGTCTCCTTGAAAAAGTGTCAAACTAGTGTCAAACTTTAGACGTGTTTTCAAAGAAAAACGAGCCGATGCTGGTTACCAACGCATATAGGAACCTGCCATAAGCTGTTAAAAACTGTAGGATATTCTTAGGGGTGATAGCTGTTAGCTCCTCCTGTTCGAGAATGTGTTTGCCCAGATGATTGCTACGTTTGCGCATTAGTAGACCACACTCGCCTAAAGGGGATGTAGGGGCGATTCTGCCGCCTTATTACAAAATCTGCAGGTTTTTGTATTTAAAGTAACCAAGACTCATTATAGTGACACATAAATTACTTAAAAACTAATGGGGTAAAACAGGACGACTTTTTAAAACTCGATGTTTTTCATTACTTTCCATTAAGGTTTTTATAAACGCTTTGCAAAAATCGGGAATCTGTGGACAAATTCCAAGTAACATTGATTAAAAGGCGGAACACAGAGCTAATGGTTTTTTAAAATAAAATTTAACAAAATGATTGTAAAGTTGTTCAGCTTCAAGGAGAAGACGTCTCATTTTAACCGACTTAGTAACTCCAAAAAAAGGGGTGAATCTCCATTCCCTTTTCGATCACATTGCGTGATTAGTGTATCTATTCTAGATATCGTATATTGTGGCTGAGTATGGACACTCACTGCATCTTCCCGCAGGGGCAGGTAAGTACAGCAGAGGGCAGCAGCGCGCAGGAGGCGCAGGGCGGCGGGTGGCAGGGCGCGCGGCACACATGCGCGCCGCATGCCAGGATGCGCCCGCACGCCGCGCTGCACTGCCAGTGCGCCTCCGAGCCGGACTCGCACGTGCACGGCACCGTGCGCTCCGTGCCGGTGGGGCAGTAGCAAACTGACAAAACAATTTCGTACGTTAATACATTCAAAAACTGCTGCCGTTAACACAAAGTCCTACTCCGCTACTTTAAGAAGCTGGGATGGCTGGTGTCAGGTTACAAGGGGGAAGGGAGGTTAATGCACAATACACCCCTACACCATCATAAAATAGAGCATCCTTTATTCTTATAAATAGTTTTTTTTTATACTACCTAGAAATGGAACAAGCATATTATGGCCCAACTGATGTTAAGTGGTAACCATCGCCTATAGCAAAGAATTGTCTCGTAGGGCACGTTTATAAAGTGCGTGACTTACGAGACAATTCAATGCATTGCTCTGCGTCCATCAACTTTATAAAGCGTAAAGCAAGGTGTAAAGCTTCATGTGCCTGTAATTTCATCGGAAACCATACCCTTCATACCGAAACACAGCAATGTTGCTCGGCGGCAGGAATGGGTATGGTGGTAGTACTTCCCCGGGCGAGCCCTTACATAAGGAACTCTACTGCTCTTGTTTGTGCTAGTACATAATTTACCATAATACGACACATACCTTGCGTGACAGTCTTGTCGCAGTCCTCACAGGCACTCTCATGGCACTCATTGGTACAGGAGTGCACAATGCAGTTTAAAGTGCGGCCGCACTCGCGCCCGCAAACCTGGGGCAGTTTGCTGCTGCATATGATGGACCTGGTCTCCGCGCCGCAGCCACATTGCCTATAAACAAACGTATTTTACGATGCATAATTCTAATTCTAGGGTGGGGTGAATAAGATCTGCACTGAGGTGATTGGGGTGTATTGTGCATTACCCCCCTTTCTAACCTGCCCCCAGCCATCCTAGCTCCTTGAAGTGACGGTGCAGGACTTTGGGTTGATCGATGCAGCTTTTCAAGATCCCCATGGATGTTGTTGTGGTGTTAGCGGATGAGGATTCGATGAGCTGTCCCATCTACAGTCTTACATCGCTTGTGCTCGTACAGTGAATGATGCAGAACGTCACTACGTGATGCCATTAGTACCTATCTAGAATTCCGTACCTCACAAGGAAAAAAGGAACCCTTATAGTATCAGTTTAGTATCCGTCTCTTTGTTTGTCTGTTCGTCTGTCAAGATCGTTTTGGTAGGAACGAGTGGAGCTATCAAGTTGAAATTAATATTAAATATGTACTTAGGTCTAAAGCTCTAGGGTCCCTTAGAGCTGTAAAAAACTCAAGCATCAAAGTCAACACAATCAAACAAATTTCAACTCCGTAGGATAAGAGGAGGTAGTTTTAATTCAGCTTGCAGTCATGGAGATTGTATTTAATTATTGCATATTATACATGTGGTCTCTTTCATTTTTAAATACAAATAAGGATTTATCATGGAGTTATCGCATTTACGAAGCCGTTATCGCGTTAACAATGACCTACTTTCAGAAAATGAGTGTTGTAATATTAGTATTTTTCTAACTTTTGCGATCACTGTAGATAATTACTGATTTAAACGGGTATTATCCCGACGTTTCGAGTGTGATACTATTGCCGTGGTCATGGACAGACTGGAGTACTTGGAGCTAATGTCGAGAAGTAATGGCAGCTGCAGCAACTACCCTCACAGAATTAGAAATGTCCTCGTTAATACATACCGGTAAATACCCGTTTAAATCAGTAATAATATAAGTTTTTAGTTTACTTGGTAACAGTAGCCTGACACGGCGGGCACGGTCCCGGATGGCAAAGCAGCGTGCACGGATGCGGGCAGGCACGCTCCCGCTTGCACGCCTTGCCGCAGGTGTGCGCCCCGCTACCGCCGCGCTGGTACTCCGGCGAGCGAAGCGCACCGCACATACAACGGTACTCCGTAGGAATCACCTTGCTTGTGTTCTGGCAGGCTGGGCAGCGCCATTTGCCCTCTGAAATACATTAAGCGTTATATTAGGAAAGATAAGATATTAACTCATTCTACCATAAGACTCTCATGCCCATATGAATATAGGCTCAAACCACAGATTACCTATTAATTTCAAGCAACGTTACCAAAATTTAATTTTAATTAGACAACACATCCATACATAATTAGACAGGTATTTAAATGATATCAAAAAATATTCATGACAATTAGAATGAAATAAACAACATAAAAGATTAATTAATAAAATGAATCGGTCCAGCATTGGGGCTAATTAGAGCTGATATCCAGCAAATGCAGAACATTTGACTGTTATGGCTACCGGCTAAAGTCCCAATTAATTTGTTGGCATTCTGCGTATACATTATAGCATAGATTGACAATAATGCTAGTCTTTATGGTTCAGTTTTGAGTGTATGTCACGTTGTTACATAAGGTACGTATTTTTATTAACTAATTTTTATTAGGTATTTTTCAAACTTTCGCGATCACTGTACATAATTATTGATTAAAACGGGTATTTCTCGCACATGTACCTTTTTTATTTGTTATCCCGACGTCAGTCCACCCGTGACCACGGCTGTTGCAACACAGCCGAAACGTCGGGATAACAAATTTTTATTTTTATTATGCATAAATTGTTACAGTCAATAAATAAATATAAACTATTATAATTAACCAACGTTCTTATCTGATGATAACAACAACGCGTTATTGGTGTAAGCCTTAGAGCATTAAACCAACATAAATCTTATGAGAAATAAAGAATCTTAAACCGAAAAAATAAATACGTTTTAATCAGTAAATAGGTAGATACCTAAATTATACGTTACAATAGTTTCTACATGAGTGAAGTGTGGCGAGGCGCACGTGTTTACGTATTGCGCGAACACGGAGTGCACGTCACGAAAACGTACACAGATCAAGTTTCTTTTTGCAAGATATAAGTTTAATAATCATTTATCCTCAAAAAGAACTTACATGAGATATGGACAAGACATGAAGTTATTTATTTTAATTCCACCATTCATAAGTTGTTTTTAGAACATAATGCATTATTATGCAATAATTGGTAGTCTTCAAAACAATCAATTCTATTAATACATAATTTTACTTACATACCAACCAAAGTTTTTATTTTCATTGAAATAAGTGTCTTTACAAAAGAATATCCTCTACCACTTTCTATCCATATCAATAATTCGAAAGTGTCTGTTACGTTTTTACAACTAAACGGCTGGACGAATTTCGATGAAAGGTATACTGATAGATTATGACCGGGATTAGGATATAGGTTACTTTTTACCCAACTACGCAGGAGGGTAATGTACTGATAAACCACGCATGTGAAGTCGCGGGCGGTAGCTAGTTTTTTATATAACAGCCAAGTTACATACATAATCCACACCTGCGGGGCTATTTTAAAACTTCGGAAATCTGTCTGATCGGAAACCTCGGTTTTTATCGGATTCGAACCGAATTATATTTTGTGAATTATGAATCTTTGAATCAGTTCGGGAAGATATCCGAGCGTTATGGTCAATCCGGAATAGATTTAAAATAGGGTTTTGGATTCGAAATCGAATCCAACATCTTCCCGACACGAAAGTAGCCCCGCAGAACACCTTTTCAGAACCAGAAAATAAAACTCACCAATGATACTGCTCATGGCCCATTTCCTGATACACCTCAGATGCAGGACGTGGTAACAGTTAGAGCAGGACCACACGGGATCAGTCTGTCTCACTCGATCGCAGCATACGAGGCACTCTAGTGTGCCTTTGTCTAATTGGTCCGTGAGACGCTCTCGTTGTGTCATCTCTTTGCTAGCTGTAAGATGGTAAATATCAATTTGATGGCTATGATCATATTTTTTCCTAAATGACAATATATCAGACATAATATGTAAAAAAATCCATCTAAATCAGACAAGAATGGATTATTTTTATAGACTTTTAACTCAAATACTAATTTACTTCTGTCAGATTTATCAAAATAGTTATTCAATGGACAGTTATTTAAAAATTTACGATTTATAATAATTAAATTCAAAATACCTGAATCACCTTGTCTGCTTTTGACCCTCGCAGGACTGGAGAGATTTGATTTAGGAGCTCTTTCTCTATCATCTCTATATCCTCTTTCTCCCCTATCATATCCTCTATCTCCTCCCCTATCATATCCTCTATCTACTCCCCTATCATACCCTCTGTCTCCTCCCCTATCGTATCTATCTGTTCTTTCTGGTCTATCTCTATCTGTTCTATCAGTTCTATCTTTTTCTCTTTCATCCTTCTGATAGTAATTATTGGCATATTGCTCATCGTCTTGGTTCCGGTCACCTCGGGGTCGCTGGGTTCCAGCCCAGTTTCTCTGACCTCTACCATCAGACCTGGTTGAGCCTTCTGCTCGCCCATAGTTATCTCTACTAGATCCTTCTGTTCTTCCATAGCTTTCTCCTCTAGAACCTTCAGCCCTGGCTTCTCTGTCAGTATTTTCTGATCTTGCCGATGCTTCGGCTTTTCCTTCTCCCCTCCCACTCCTAACATCTTGACTATCTTTGCTAATAGCACTATTGTAAAATGTTCTATTATCATCCTTGACTTTCAACTTTGGGTTGCCCTTGGATTGGTTTCGACGGTCATTACGAGAATCGTAGCGTTGATTTGAATCATATTCCCTTAATTCTTGGCCTCTGTCGTTTGAGTCGTAGTTCTGGCGAGAGTTCCTACTGTTCGAATCAGAATTTTTATGGCGCGTCTCTTGGCTTCTATCATCATAGTTTCTTTGCCTTGATTCTTGATTCCTGTTATTGGAACGTGATTCTTGATTTCTATTATTTGACTCATAGTTCCGTTGACGTGGCTCTTGACTCAGATTATTTGACTCTGACTCTTGACCTCGGTTAGAATCTTGAGATTGATTAGATTCATTGTTACGAGTGCTAGGTACTCTATTATCACTATGAATTTGAGTTTTAGTATTATGTCTTCCATTGGCTTCGTTGTTTTTATGTGCAGTTTCACGGCGACCATTGCTTTTGTGATTATCTTGTGGTTGTCTATTAGGTTCTGTTTTATCTTTGACATCACTGGGTTTGGTCTGTGGCCTTTGCCTCCAGTTTCTATCTGATGAGTTACCATAGTTAGTCTTTACTTCATTAGTACTTTCATTCACATTGTTACTACTTGAAGTCTCTGGAATGTTTTGACTACTAGTTGAAGGTTTAGGTGCTGAACCTTTTGGTACAAATTCAACAGCAGTTGCCGTAAGGTTAGATTTGAATGCCATATTATTTGTGTATGATTTAGGCTCTGGTTGCGCACTGTACTGGCTCTGTTGTGTCCCTGGGTAGGTGTTTGCTTCAGTAGGCATGTTTGTAGGTCTGTAATTGTAATTGTTGAGCTGTGTTTGGGATGAAGAAGGCATGTTTTGATAGTTAAACTGACCAGGGGGATAGTTCTCATATGGTGCATTGCTGAAAGTGTTAGGATTGGCCTGTGGGGCCACATTACTGTTCTGCATCTGTGTTAGAAACTCATTGAAACTCACATACTGGCCATTGGCATCAGGCCTGGAATAGTAAGCTTGGTTCATGTATTGGCTATTGGGGTCACCATTCCAGCTATTAGGGTCTTGTTGGTACTGATTGTTGTAAGCATATGAGTTGTTCCACTGAGACATCTTTGCAGTTTTTATGTTTTAAATTTAAAAAGATTGTGCAATAAATAAGTTTGCTGTTTTTAAAGTTATGGCAGGTTATTTAGTGAACCACCTGTTGGGGTGACCACAGGCCGAAGCCTGAGGCCTAAAAGCTTCCCTCTAATGAGACCTGAAAAGAGTTCAAGTCATCATTTTTTAGCAAATTCGTGATAGAGTAAAAGTGATGTACCTGCATGTGCCACATAAAGATAGATATGTACCAAAAATGTTACTTACCACCTAGTTTTTGAGTTCCCTGGTTTGTTTTGTGTATAAATAACTATTTAAAAACGAAATAAGAACTAAAATAATTTAATAAATTACTAAATTACGAGAAAATAACGATGTGACAGATGATTCGGAAAGTGATGGAAGGAGGGGAAGGGAGGGTAAAGAGAGGGGAGGAGCGTACTCGTTTTGTTCGACGTTGACAGTAGGTTTTTTATAGGGCACGGTTAAAAAAAATGTTTCGTCATGTATCACCAAAATCAAACTTTTTTATGTAAATTAATTTTGTAGATTTTTAAACAATGTCTAATTCACAACAATAATTTATTTTCAAATGTAAATTGAATTGATTGTATAAACTTCATTCTCGCTCCGTGACTTATCAGTGACAGGATATTTTGTACTCTGTGGTTGCCAGAGAGATCATAGAGTAGAGAGTTGATTGATAGAGATAGTCCAAAAACGCGGCATGGTTCAAACTTCGGATGCAAACTTTAAATAAAAAACTTTGGATGAATTAGAAAGTATTTATGCTATTTATGGAAAGTATTGTTGATTTCTCAGTTTATTTACTTTAAAATAGGAATCCTTTGGAGAATGTGCCTAAAACTAGGACGGTTGCAACATTCAGCCATCATTCAGCTAACAGTAGACGTGGCCGTGCAGTGGGTGCCTGCCGTTTCAAGTTTAGTGCCTGCCTAAGCTAAGGGCCTATGCACAAAGCGCGTTACACAAACGCGCGTTTACGACGCCGTAGATTCAAAAATCATAAGTCATACTTAAGTTATGAATCGCGTTTGCAGAGCGTTAGAACGCGTCATCTACACGTTTACAATACGCCGAGGGCATAGGTTCTAAAAGTAAAAAAAAAAATCGGAGCACGCAAAAAAATTACCTAAGTACGTTATTGTAGCGATTCTACCCACCCCGATTACTTTTACTTAGCTAATCTTTTAGAGCACCTCAATATCCACACGACTGACGACGCACAAATAACTCGTTTAACTCCTTCCGTTGCTGAGTTATGTCTAATTCTTTGGTTGCGTAGAATGAATTTCATGGCTCTTTTTCAACCCCCCCACCCCGCTCAATGGATGATGTAGGCGCACGATAGCGTGAGTGCGCTATTATGCCACGTACAGTGGTCTTTTTTCAAAACATAAACAAGCCTTGGCGATACAACCCCCTAAGTCACGAGATATTAGGTATACTACCTATCAACATTTTTTGCTACGAGTACAACAAATGCGTTTCATCGTTATCTGTGGCGGGACCTAAGCATACAAACGTTTTCGTTTTCACGTATAAAACCTACATTGGAAATTAAACCTATTCTTATTGGACTGACCGTGACTTTGAAACGATTTATAAAATGTGTCATGCATGCAACACTAATTAAAAGTGACCAATTATAAAAGTACTTACTAGCTGGCTGGCATGCGACTTCGCACGCTGGTTTGTCAATTACTCACACACATTACGCGCAGTCGGATAAAAAGTAGCCTATGTCCCAATCCCGGTCATTACCTATCTAGGTAGAATACTAAATATCGTCGAAATCGGAACAAACAGACCGACAAACAGAGTTACTTTCGTAATTATGATATTAGTATAGGTATGTACCTATTTGTGCTTTTGTTTAGTACAGGGTTTCCCAACCTTTAATGCCTGGCGCCCCCCAGATTTAAAAAAAATATTTTCATGCCCCCCTGTATTTTTTCCATTGCGTCAATAAAAAAAAACATAATTTATTCACACGACATTTATTTCTCACGAAAATTATTAATACTCCGCCACGCGCGGATGTTTCTAGTGTTAGATCATGAACATTAATGAGTAGGTAGATTAAAATGTCCGAACACATTATGCCCTCCTCAGTATCTCCCTACGACCCCCCCCCCGGATGGGCCCCACCGGTTGGGAAGTCCTGGTTTAGTAGTTTCAACCTAGGTAGGTAACCTACCTAGTCATTCATGGTGTTGCAGGCTGTAGTATGATTATCAAATACCACCAATGCACGAAGCGATTGATGTGGCAAAATTAATTAATACCTAATTGAGAAACGAGCGATGGTTTTGACTTTCCATCTGTTCTAATTCAAAAGTTATAGTTGATAAATAAATAATGCTGGACATTTCACACAGCCAGCCCCACCACAATAACAACATTCACGGGGATCTTGGTAAGCTGCATCCATCAACCCAAAGTCCTGTTCCGTCACTTCAAGGAGCTAGGATGGCTGGGGTCAGGTTAGAAGTAATGCACAATACACGCCAATACGGAACGTCATGGCAGATTTTATTCCCCGCACCCTAGAATTAGAATTATGCAACGTAAAATACGCTTGTTTGTTTATAGGCAATGCGGCTGCGGCGCAGAGTCCCAATCGCCAGTAATTTAGACCCAAACAAAGCATAGCATGTTCTATGAGAACCAGATAACTGATCAATACGTTTTATTTTAACTTTTAAATACTTAGTTACTAGTGGTTCGCCCCGAACTGAGATCTTGCGAGTCTCCAAATAAACCAAAAAAATATAACTCATATTCTTTGACTAATAAAATAGTGCCACGAAATGCACAACCAACTAACTTGACCTTGATTCCTCGGTTACCTTGGTTTGGTTACTCTTTTTAGGGGTAGAAATTGAAGTTATTCTATAAGTAGGTATTTCAAACTTTTCCCTATATTTGTGTCCCTAAAGCTACAGTAATACCAAATTTCAGCACTGTGGTGTACCCTGTGAATTTCGTAAAATTTCAGTTTTATTATGGTTCAGTTTTAGTAAATAAAAACGTGGTGGAAATGTACTAATAAACACCTTTAATTAAAAGTTCCAATTGATATAATAGTCTCATTTTGTTTTTTTTTACCCCTCTTGAACCCCATATCTCAACAACCCCCCACATTTTTGGCTCATTTAGTCACACCAGGATTGTGACATCACTACCTACCTAATTTCACATACATCAAATTTCACGATGATCGGATCAACGCTTCGAAAGTTATCCTCAGACAAACAAACATAATACATACATGCATATATATAGGTACATTTGCCGATTTGCCCAAGTTGATTTGAAGATCTCGCTTCGCCCGATCAACAATAGAAAACGCCCAGACCCCGAACGCACATCTGTTGATAAATAAATAAATATTGCTGGACATTTCACACAGCACTATCTAGCCCCAAACTAAGCAAAGCTTGTACTATGGAACCAGATAACTGATAGAATACTTGTATACTTTTTTTTTGTAAATACATACTTATCATAAATATAGAAATGCAAACATTTGTTTCGCAGACCCCTGCGTCTCACTTGGCTATTCGCCCACTGCGCCACGGAGGTCGTCCACCTAACAGAAATGGGATTATCCTAGAACTTTTGCCAGTTGAACAGTGAACTCAGGTAGGTATATTGTGAAGATCACAGGTACCTAGGTATCTGCATTTCATCCCTATTCTCTTTTTTATTTTTTTATACTTAGATACGGACATGGAATAAGCATATGACCCACCTGATGTTAAGTGGTAACCATCGCCTATAACAAAGCATTACCTCGTAGGTCACGCACCTTAAAAACGTGCCCTACGATGCATTACCCTGCGTCCATCAAGTTAAGGCATAAAGGTGTAGCCTGTAATTTCACTGGCAACCATACCCTTCAAACCGAAACACAGCAATGCTGCTTGGTGGCAGAATTAGGTATGGTGATACAAGTACTTCACACACATACAGATATTTAAAGAACAATGTTTTCATACATCCATGGCATTGCATGAGAAATTAATGTGTCGGTGCCACTTCGCGCTCAGTCCTTATTGTCTACCCAAAGCGTTTCCACAACAATATGCAAATAAACAGCTAATGATCGCTGGTAGAATATAAACAGTTCGCAGCAGTTATAAGGGCGTAGAATGGCCTTGGCATCATTTGCCTAAGTAATATAACACAGAAGTTTATTCAAGGATTCTATAGTGTTGTGTTGAAAGGTGAAAGTGATGGTCCGGATGGGGTGTACGGAAAGTTCGCAAAGGGTTGGCGTGTCTACAGTGTCTGTGAGTATTTAATTTAAAAAATACTTAAGTATATTCGGTATACTATTTCTGTCTATTCTCCTAGCTGCGACTGAGATCCTCTTTCTTACGATTAGAATATGATGATGATCATATGTCATCATCATCCTAATGCAGGCCTTTTTGTGCCCTTCGTTATATACACATATATTCGTATACAGATATTTGTTCCGGGTCTGGTTGTTTCTCTATATATTATAAGTACATATTTACAAAAAAATGTACATAAGTATTCTATCAGTTATCTGGTTCCCATAGTACAAGCTCTGCTTAGTTTGGGGCTAGATAGCGCTCTGTGAAATGTCTAGCAATATTTATTTATTTATTTATTATGTAAACCTACAGCTATTGTTGTTTCCCTGGG
This sequence comes from Philereme transversata, assembly GCA_963924445.1. NCBI lineage: Eukaryota > Metazoa > Arthropoda > Insecta > Lepidoptera > Geometridae > Philereme > Philereme transversata. Next base: position 31,728,629 of record OZ004339.1, on the reverse strand, counting down.
CTTGATATAAATATTTATTTCTTTTGTAATTAATATGTGAAAAAATAAATAAATAAAACATTTCATTAATCTACCAGTCAAATAGGCACATGAAAAAATAAAAAAAACAAAACAGCGACCTCTTACAACACTGATAAACTCATATTTATCTATGTATGGGAATGAAAGGCACTGGTTTCATTGTATTTTGTACTCATGCAATAGATAAATGACTAAGGTAACTTTTAATTTATTTAAATTTATAACATCGATCAATTCAATTTTACCTATCATCTATTAATTGTAGCAGGTAGGTAAGGTCCTAAGAAGAGGTACCTTTCACTAGTTCGCCTAGCGCACCTCTCACCCGCCACTATGTTTGTCAGTCAGAATTCCGTCATTTTTCAACCGATTTGGAAAAATATTTTTGGAGTTTATTGGTGTTTATTGGTGGAGTATACTCCTTAAGAATCGATTTTCATATATAAGTCCGGGGTATGAAAATTTATGGGGTATAAAATCAACCTTTCTCCGTTACGTTATGCTTTATGTTCGTGCGCAACTTATCTTGCGCAGCTCCCAGCACAGAGTACTCTCGGCTGCATGGCAACATTTGTTTTTTATTTTTCCATGACTATATAATGTGTTTTGATGAATATAAATTATATAATTAATATAAATAAATGTATTAAGCATGCTTTCAGTAATATAAAAAATGCGTTCATTTACCCTCATTTACTAATCTATATATTTTATATGTAATCGTTCATAATGTGTAAACTCCAGTCATGCGTCGGAGCTGACACACACACTTGTTTATATTTGAAAGGAAATTTTATACTTTCAGATTGGTCCCATAGAAATTTCATCAAATTCGGTAAAGTAGTTTGGTTGAGTCGGTAAAGTTACTTACTGATTTGTTAAAAATAATATCCCAGGGAGCACACTCGGACAATACAAATGCAGAAACTGTGGTGGCAGCCCTCACGAGGATTGATGATGAGATCATTGCTGGTGAGAGAGCGATGCCGATCGCCAGGCTAGCTGTCGTCAACGGTGAGCTGGACACCATACAACAGGTAATCAAAACCCAGCTCCAACTTGAAAACTTTTAAAAAATTACCTAAGTGCAAGAACAGATATTGTTGATTTAGATATTATTACCCGACGAAAAATAAAAGAGGCTGTCACGTTTTTGACGATTCCTCTGATGAAACTTCCCCCCCTTTAATTACAGTTTTCATAGGAAATTCTGAGACCATATTCATAAACCTACAATACCTATAGTTCCTATTAACAGTTTCAGGAGAAGGAGGGACTCAAAAAAGAACTGTATTTAATAACAGTATTAGTATTTTTTTTTGTAAACTGTAAAGGAAGCATTTTTTTATTCTACTTGTTTTGTTATTTACGACATTAAATGAAAACATGGCTAGGTAGGGCTAATAGTAGTATTGTTGTAAAAAAGGCTTTTTCAAATTCATTACCAAAGAAAATTTTAAATCTTCAAACCACTTTTATATCAAGTCCTAAAATAACTATGAAACAGCCTGTATGAAAATAGGTAAACAAATCATATTCATTAATCATTTAACCTGTTAAGCAAAAGCGCCGCCTTTTTTATGTATGCGATTTGTATGTTAAAAATCGTTCATTGGAAATGTATCGATTACTGGATAAAAATTCAAGCTACTGTAACAAAACCTGACCTCCCTATATAAAATACTAGTCTACCTGAGCCTATAAGTCTAGAGCTTAAAGCTATCTTGAATCGAAAATAAACCTATCTGTGATTTTGGCCATCCTAAGTGTGATCGTCTAGAATTGAATTTATTCTACGTTGTGTAAATTATTTGGAGAAATAAATGAAATAGTAATACTGATATAATTTGGCTTTAATAAACTATACAAATAACAAGAATTAAATGTTATTAATCAATTGAATTTTGAATATCGCAAGAGTGCTTATAATCATTTAGAATAAAATGAATTTAATTATGACAAGACTTAATGGATTAATAAATCTAAATAATAATTAGTACTGTTCTTAATATTATCTTAAAGCTAAGCCCCGGGAATAAGGTCTCGAAATAGCTGAAAAGAAAACAAAAGGTTTATGTTAGCTTTGTGTAAGTAGTAATTATAATATTTTGATTTATTTTGTAAAGAGCCCCTACCCACATACACCCTGCATGCGATGTATGGCTAGAAATGTCTTGTTCTAGGAGAGAACTTAGGGATGGGGAAAATTTCTGGTCTTGCGAAGCAGGAGGGATCAGGTAAGGAAATGGGAAAGGCGCCTATTTACCCTCAAACCCCAATATGTTGAAATCCTATTGATTTCAGACATATTTCTAACATAGATTTATTAAATTCAAAGGAATACTCAAGATAAATCTAGAATATTACAATGAATTAAATAGATCTCTAGCTAAGCTACCCCATGATAACTAAACTAGCTAAGCTACGTGATTTAATAAAAAGCAGTATCAAACATCCAGGACAGAGGTCGAGCGTACGGGTTGGAAGGGGTCAGACACAGGCCTCGTCTTACAGAACCTGATAGACAATTTATGGCGGGGCTTCGCCCTTCCGCGGACGGCAACCACTGACACAGGAGAAGCTACTGAATTTTATTAGATCGATTGATTTCAGAATATAAAGTAGATGAATTGAAAATGTGTTCGTAGTATAGCCCTTTGTTGAATAAAATAATAGAACTATCTCGAAATAATTATAGGAACATTGAAAGGAAGTTTGATTGGTTATGACGGCAAAAGCGACTCCTTCTCGGCTAAACTGTGAATGACTATAAAAAATACCATGCATAAATTGTTTAGACAAGTTTCACGTTCAAACCGCTTCCCTCGTACAATCTATTTGGGAGAATTCGATAATTATCGCAATACTTAGTACTAAACATAGATTACATTTTTATCATTATAATAAGTCTGTATGAACCTGTGAATGCTGAAAAATAAGGTTAAACTACATCTCCTAGTTTAATAGAGAATGAATTAAATATATCTAACGTGTTCATCAACAGCACTTCTGCATAAATACGCCTCTGTTAAGTAGCAACTCGCACAATTACTTTAAAAAAATGATTTTATTTGAAATAAGACCTAGAATTATTACAAGATACAGAGAACTGTCTAATTTGAATGTTGAGATTGAACTGAATTGTTCGAATGTTGAAATAGAACTGAATTGTTCGAATGTTGAAATAGAACTGAATGAATTTTCTAACTAACACAAGGTATTTATACTTTAGAGGATCGTGGGATCGCTAATCATAATTAGGGTAGGTTCTTCGAACTATGAGCTGTTTACAATGCAATTTGTCATAGGAATGGTATTTAAAAAGGGTCGTGAGATAGTTATACATGAGTAAGAGTTAAGTAAATGTTTCTAGAACCAATTAGTCATTCACAAAGTAATTTGGGAAAGGATCCACTTAGATTATTCATGTTTACCAATAAGTAAAGTATGTAACACTAATTAGTCATTCACAAAGCAATTTGGGAAAGAACCAACTTAGATTACTAATCCTTACTAATAGCTACTTACAATGTTTATTAATAGGTAAAGTATGTAAGAACTAATAGCTAGAGTATGTGAGATTACAATGTGTATTAATAGGTAAGGTATGTAACACCTCCCCCCTTAGAATAAAGATTGGGCGTTATCGCCTGATCTTTGAGAGTTATGTGATGCTGTTGAATTGGCGTCGTCCTCGTCGTCCGTTACGCAGGAAGCTGATGTTGTCTGATGCACGTGTCTCATTGGGATAGCGAGCTGAGTGTCTTGTCTTCGGGAGTTGTCGAAGCAGTTGTTGAAGATCTGGATGCACCCACTTTCGTTTGATGATCTTGTTCGATTGAATCTGTTTGGACATCTATTGCATAATTTAATTAAAATATAGGAAAGGAGAGCGATGCCAGTCACGAAGTAGAACCACGTGAAGATCGGGTTGTTTCGTTCTAAGAATGATTGTGTTTTGTGGTTGTTTTGAATCTTCTTTAGTTCGTCCGAATATCTGTCGAGGTGGCTTTTGATTGTGTTTAGAGAATCTAGTGGCATATCATTAATCTTGATTGGTATGAGATGTGGTGGAGCTTCAATTTTCTTTAATGTCTCGAAGCAGTCATCCATTCTTATATCGGGAATGATAACAGGATTCGTCGTGTTTTCCTCGATTGATTGGAATGCTGAAAGCGTACTGTAGCCAGTATAGAGTTTACATCCTTGTGGCAGAGTGATAATGCCTGAGCCTTGAAGTTTATGATTTGAGACTTCATCACCGCAATGAAGGACGCAGTTTGTTTCATTGTTCAGGATGTAAAGCCATCTGTGGTGTTTCAGTGGTTGAAACGTTTGGATTTCTGCAGGGAATGTTGTCGTTATGCAGGTTTCAGGAATAGTTGTTTCTTGGCTGAAAAGTAGTTGTAGTTCACAGATGGGTCGCTCCGTTGAATCGTAGACTACGAGGTTCTTGCAGACTCTTCGTTTGGTTTCGAAGATGATGCAGTTGTCCAGCGAACTCGTTGACGCATAATATTGCCCACTAGGATCGGTGGCCAAGTATATATGCTCGGGAAGGATTGTGGAATGGAATGAGGAATTGGGATGTTGAATTGGGATGGAATATATATGATACAGTGTTAGTGGATCATTCATGACGAGAGGGAATTCTAAAATGTAGACTAGACGATTTGAGTAGACATAAGCTGTCAAGGAAGAGGAATCTAGAATGGAATGTAAGTTGTTGATCGTTACTGAAGTGACTAACCTTTTGCTGGTTCTGATTTTGTTAGATTTTAGTAGTTCTTCGTATAATTTCTCAGAGTTGATAATTGAAGGATGAATTATATTAGATTTAGCAAAAAGAATACTTGAAAGACAATCGTCGATTTCGTTTTCTAAGCTAGTCACAAGCTCTAGGATTTGAAGGGAGATAGTCGAAATATCTTCGCTAACTTTGATATCGAAAATAAGGGTTTCTGTTTTGTTAAGGTACTTATTGAGACGATTTATATTTTCGTTTATAATTTGTTCGTCAAAAGAGATCTTGATGATAGTTTCATTAAAGTTTTTTATAGTTGAAGATGTTATTTGTAGTTGCTTTTGCATGAGGTCGGTTAAATCTATTTCACTCCGTTCAAGTTGATTGATGCATTCGTCATAGCGTTTTGCGTCTTTCGCATCTGGCGTACCTATGAGCCATTTTAGAACAGAGCCAAGACCATCTAAGAGTTCTCTTTTAGCACGATAATTTTTTCCTAAGTACATATTGAGTTCTGAAAGTCTTAATTCGATTTTGTTTAAATTTACGTTAAGATAAGACTTTGTGGATTGGACGTTAGAATGATGTTGGAATTGAGCCGATGTTGTTTGAAAGTTATTGGAAAGGCGAATTAGGGAATAAAAACAATTGACGGGTTAGAATCGAATTAGAATTTAGTTTATTTTTAATTAAATGTTTGATACAGTTTGTATATAATAATACAAATGATGAGTTTGATTGTGGAACAAGCATTGAAGTTGTAAATAGAATTCGATTTTAGAATAGGGATGTTGTTTTGGCTGCTGTGTGGCAAACCTTGTAAATATAAGATGTCGACTTAATCTAAACCTAATAATATATTATATCTAAAACTATCTTATGTTAGCTAGCTTAGTTTGAATATGGACGCAAGCGATTGGCATGAACCAATTGATTTTTGCCTGCTTTCCGAATGAATAATTTTCATTAAAACCTACGCGTATTACTTCGTAAGGACCGTCCCACTTGGAATCGAGATTATTTGGATTTGGGACTCTTAACATTACTTTATCACCTATTTTATATTCGACAGTGTTTTTTATTTTACCGTCGTAGCGTTCTTTAGCCTTTTCTTTCATGGTTTCTAAGTTTTTTAATGCGGCATCTCGAGAGGATCTAAGTCGTTCATTGAGATCTTTTAAGTAGTCGCATGCTGTGTAGTCAGGAATTGGTTTAAGAGAATAAAATGGACGAGGTTTATATCCAAAGAGGAGTTCGTGAGGCGTATAGCCAGTGGAAGTGTTAATTGAAGTATTATGACACATGATTGCAAAGGGAATGATTTGATCCCAATTCTTTAGTCGACGATTATGGTACATGCGAATGTGGTCCCGTAATGTGGCATGGAATCGCTCAAGGGCACCGTTAGTTTGAGGATGGTAAGCTGTATTAAAAGTATGATTAGAGCCGAAAAACTTAATGAGTTGTTTTAAAACATTATTCATAAATTCTGTGCCTTGATCTGAGTGGAATCATTTTGGGACACCGTAGTGTTGACAAAAGTGTAGTTTTTGTGCTACAGTTATCGCTTCTTTATCTGGGATTGGATAGGCTTGGACATATCTCGTGAGGTCGTCTTGTAGAGTTAGAACATATTTATTATTACTTTCGCTAATGTCTGAATATGAGACTAAATCCATCGAAACTCTTTCGAAAGGTTCAGTGGATTGAGAAGTTATGACCATAGGAGCTTGAAATGATTTTCTTTGAATTTTGTTACGTTGACATATAACGCAAGATTCTACATAAGTTTTTATATCGTTAGTCATTCCTTTCCAAAAGAATTCGTCTCTAATTTTCCTAGTAGTTTCGACTATACCTCGATGTCCTGAAAGAGGTTCATCGTGATAAATTTTTAGAATGTTAGGAATTTCTTCCGGTTTGGGATACTTAACTTTGTTTTCGCAAATTATAATTTCACAGTCATAATATTCAGCCAGGTATGTTGAAATACGGATTTGTTCATTTTTGGCCATTTTACATGTATGGTCATTTTTGAGATCAGGGACAAAAAGATGGGAAACAGTATGTCGTTGAAGACAAGAAAGTAGGGCTTTAAAATAGCTTTCTGAATCCCAAGGATCGAAGTGATTGGGCCTTGTGTAGCAAAATATGAGGTTTTGTTTTTCGTTTGAAATTAGAAGATCTGCGTCATAAAGATTTTTGATTTTTTCTATGTAGGGTTCAACCCCGGAACATAAGGTTAAGGCTTCTTTGGTTAGATCATTTTGATCCGAGAGTGTGCAAGACGTAGGAATAAAGACATTTTTATGTCTAGAATCTAGTAATCGATCTGGTGAGAATTTGATTTTAGATGATTCGAAACATTTGCGTTCTGTGTTATCTAAGCCAACGTAATGTTCGTAGTTGACTTGAAGATAGTCCTCTGATGGAGGTTCTTGAGGAGGTGGTGATGATGGTTAGGTGGTGAGTCTGTTAGGTCAACGATGTTAGAATTCATAACAGGTGGGCGAGAAAGAGCATCTGCGTTGGTGTTAGTTTTACCTGACTTATGTTTCATTTCATAGTCGTACTCTTCAAGTTTCAGTCTCCAACGGACTAAACGACTACCTGGATCTTTGACATTCATAAGCCAAATAAGAGGTTTATGATCTGTTAGTATTTTAAACCTTCGACCAAAAAGATATGGTCGGAAATGCTTTGCTGCCCATACTATGGCTAGTAATTCGCGCTCTATAGTTGAATAATTCGATTCGGCTTTATTTAAAGTACGTGAGGCGTATGCGATTGGCAGGTCTTTACCGATTTCACCTTGAGAAAGGATTGCGCCGATTGCATATTTTGATGCGTCAGTCGTTAAGTTGAATTCTTTGCTAAAATCAGGATATTGTAAGATGGGCGTTGTTGTAAGAATATCTTTACAGCTATCGAAAGCGCGTTGTTGTTCTTCACCCCAAATGAATGGAACATCTTTTTTAAGAAGGCTTGTCATTGGTTTAGTGAGTTTACTAAAGTTTGGAATGAACCTGCGGTAATAACCTGCAAGGCCTAGAAATGATTTGATATCTCTGCAAGATTTCGGGACAGGAAATTCTCTAACAGCTTTTACTTTGTCAGGATTAGGTTTTACACCTTCACTAGAAATTATGTGACCTAGGTAAGCTACTTCTTTCCTCATGAATTCGCATTTGTCTGGCTGTATCTTCAGACCGTGTTTTCTAAGGCGATTGAAGATTTCAGTGAGTTTTTGTTCGTGTTCTTGAAGACTGGAAGCAAAAATTACGATATCGTCTAGGTAAACGAAACATCGTTCACCTTGTAATCCATAGAGTACGCTATCCATGGCACGTTGGAATGTAGCTGGTGCGTTTTTTAATCCGAATGGCATTCATAGGAATTCGTAATGACCGTAAGGTGTGTTAAAAACTGTTTTTGGAACGTCTTTAGGGTCCATTTCAATCTGATGGAACCCTGAAGCTAGATCTAGTGTTGTGAAATAGATGGAGTGTCCTAGCTTGTCTAGAATGTCAGTTATGTTGGGTAAGGGATAGCTATCTCCTACTGTAATGTCGTTTAATTTGCGATAGTCGATAACTACGCGCCACTTTTGCTTTCCTGAGGCGTCTACCTTTTTTGGTACTACCCAAATAGGACTGCTCCAAGGTGAGGTACTAGGTTGAATTATGTTTTGGTCTAACATTGTTTGAACTTGTGTTTTGACCTCTTGTTGATGTACGAATGGGAACCTGTAAGTTTTCGTATGGATTGGTACATCTGAAGTTGTAGGAATCGAATGTTTAGTATGGTTTGTGAAAGTCAAAGGGTCACCTTCAGAATAGAATATGTCTGAGAATTCGCTGATAATTTGATTTAGAGAATGTCGTTCTTCAGTGTTGAGATGGTCTTGTCGGATGAGTTTATCAATCGAGTGGTTATCGTTAACCATACTTGATAAATTTATTGGACACTTGAGCTCGTTAGTTAATTCGTCATCGTCTGTTATCAGTAAAGTCGCATGAATTTTGGGAATAGTTATGATTTTGTCATTATTACTGGAATTTACACAAGTTATTAGGAATTTGTTATTATTTACTGTTACAAATGCGTTAGGAATGGTGATATCGTCGGTTATTTGTTGTTTTTCGATGATGGCACATCCGTTTTGAATACCTTCGGTAAAACACGTGATAACGGTTTCTGAACGTTGGCCTATGAATTGTTGGTTTTTATCACCGTTTAGTTCCTTTTCCTTGATATAGAATAGTCTATAAGAACGATCACGGATTCTCATTGATTTTGATTGGACGTAAATGTTGACATTGAATTTTGACATAAAGTCATTACCTAGAATACCATCGACTTGAATGTTTAGATTAGCTACTTGGAACTTGAATTTAGGGAGATTGTCTAGGGATATTTGAGCTGTGCCAAAGCTTTGAATTGAGGATTGGTTACTTGAAATACCTACGATTGATACGATGTTCGATACATCTAGAGGTGCCGTTCCTATCTTTGCCTTGTTTATGACTGAAATAGCGGCTCCTGTATCAACGAGTAGTATGACCGGTTTACCTTCGATATGGAATTGACAATGCAGAATATTTTCTGGAGGCACATTGAGTGAGGAGATAGTAATGGTGTCTGGAGATTGGATGTTCTTTGATTTAGGTTTTGATTTAGATTTAGATTTTGATTTAGGATTTGATTTCGAGTTTGTGTTTGATTTAGTAGTTTGTATTGGCATTGATTTAGGATTTGGATTGAGACCGTCGGTTTGGGGCTGGTTACCCTGTCGGTTAGTCCTTGGATTTAGAATGGGACTGTCAGTTTGGGGCTGGTTACCCTGTCGGTTAGTCCTCGATTGAGTTAGATTTAGGAACTCTGTTTGAGTTGATTTGGTAGATTTAGAGTTAGGACATGATTTGTCATTGATTTTGGAGTTAGTCTTCGATTGAGTTGGATTTAGTGGTTCAGTTTGAGTGCTAGCATCACAAAATTGTCTCCGATAGACTGGTCTGTTTTGTGACACCTTTGTGCAACTCTCGCTGAGAGGAAGCATGGTCGCTTGTCCCCGATGGACTGAATGAAGCGACTCGTGGTTCCTAGGACTTAGAGCTACGGTTGATTTTGTTTTTAGATGTCTAATTGGAGTGCCTCCGCCTCGACATCCATGTACTGGCTCGAGTTGGGGCTCGACATCTGTGGCTGGGCATTGAGGTAGTAAGTTGAAGCGGTTTCCAAGGAAATGCCCGTCTCCTCGGCCGCCTGTGAGTTTAAATTATTGATTCTAGCAGGAGGTGTTGGTCGTTGTTGTGGAACTGGTTGATTCGAGTTTAGAGTTTGTTTAAAACTGTTATTATAAGCGCGTTTCCGGCACTCTGTAATTAGATGTCCCGGTAGCTTGCAGTAGTTGCAGACTTTCATGGGATTGCGAGGCTGTTGCGGGATATTATTTTTATTTAGAACTTGCCTAGCGTCATTTGTACGTATGTACGTGTTAGAGCGTGAGTTATTGATCGAACCCGAAGCATCATACCTATATCTGAGCTTAAGCCGTTTACAAAGACGTTAAGTGCTGTCTCTTCGGTTGTGGCAACGCGACCTGGTAATGTTTCGTCATTAATCTCGGTTGTTAGTTTTTCAATGAGTTTGCTCCTACTCAGATCAACTCTATGAAAATAGTCAGTGATGGACTCACTGGGCTTTTGAAATAATGACTGTAGCTCCAATTGAAGATGTCCTAGAGTCTTTGTTTGCGAATATTTTTGTATGAGGAAACCTTTTAGGTCGTACCATGTTGCAAATTGTTTAATGTAAACGTCTGATGACCCTGGCCCCGTGATTTTATTTAATGTATAAGGCAAAAGTATTTGCTCCTGGGTAGATGACGCGAGTTTAAAAGCTGCATCGCATGATCGAATGAAGCGATACACTTGTGGAGTTTTTATAGTGTCAAACTCTGGTATTAATTGAAGTAATGTTCTGAGATCGACCTCCATGCTTGATTCAGTTTTCAATGTTTTGGATTCGATAGACATGGTAATTTAAAATCAATAGAGTTAGATGAATGATCTAGAATTAGGAGTTAGGTAAAGATTTAGGATTTAAGGATTTAGGATTTAGATCATATAGTAATTGAGCCACTTACCACAGTAACAATATAAATGCTTGGATGCACATCGCCGTCGTCAGGTTCGGCAGGGAAGATTTAAACCCTTCAGGTACCGTAGAAACGTTATCCCCGTCTTATTACGCGACTTGCGAATCCTCTACTGGCTGCGCCAAAATGTTAAGTAGCAACTCGCACAATTACTTTAAAAAAATGATTTTATTTGAAATAAGACCTAGAATTATTACAAGATACAGAGAACTGTCTAATTTGAATGTTGAGATTGAACTGAATTGTTCGAATGTTGAAATAGAACTGAATTGTTCGAATGTTGAAATAGAACTGAATGAATTTTCTAACTAACACAAGGTATTTATACTTTAGAGGATCGTGGGATCGCTAATCATAATTAGGGTAGGTTCTTCGAACTATGAGCTGTTTACAATGCAATTTGTCATAGGAATGGTATTTAAAAAGGGTCGTGAGATAGTTATACATGAGTAAGAGTTAAGTAAATGTTTCTAGAACCAATTAGTCATTCACAAAGTAATTTGGGAAAGGATCCACTTAGATTATTCATGTTTACCAATAAGTAAAGTATGTAACACTAATTAGTCATTCACAAAGCAATTTGGGAAAGAACCAACTTAGATTACTAATCCTTACTAATAGCTACTTACAATGTTTATTAATAGGTAAAGTATGTAAGAACTAATAGCTAGAGTATGTGAGATTACAATGTGTATTAATAGGTAAGGTATGTAACACCTCGCATATAAATATCTATTCTCTGCTTATTTCACGAATTTCAAAATCGTAAATACCTAAGTACCTAAAATATTGTAATCCTATACCTCTATAACTAGATACGTTACCAATATACACACTGAATTTAATGTAAATAATGACAGTAAGTCTAACTTGATACAATTAACTCTAATTCAACACTGATTCTACTAGGATTATCAAATCTCACGATATCCGCTCCCCTTGAACACCTTCCCCTGACTCGCCCCACGACCGTCTGTCCAGAGTGATTCCCATTTCCAATCTCTTACGAAAAATCCCTACTCACAAATTAATGGTAGTCACGCCTCTATTTCTACAAACAACCAATAAATATTCATTATTTTGAAATTCGTTAAAAGGTGTGTCTTTCCCACGTTAGCACAGACGTACAAAAAAGTTAAGTGTTAGAATTTCTAGAAGAGAGGCGCCCACTTGTTTCAAACCCATTTTAGCTAAAATTTATTGACTGACATCATTAAAAAAAAATACTAATTTATTGCGTTGAGAATCTTAAAAGCATTCTCTAATTTCTATCTTCAAGTGTTTTCGTTTTAAAATAAGAAACACTTAAATCTCAGCCTTTCAGCGAGTACAAAAAGAACTATATTCTCAGCTCTGTATTTTCAATCATTCTAAACTAAAGAATTAAGTTCACAAGTCCTCTCTCAAGTGTAATACTTAATCGTTATCAGATGTTACTTTAAAATATTAGCATGCCAACAATTTACCGCGTATTAAATCAGGCCTCAAATAAAAGTTCGTTACACTACCGGTATTAAACCCACCTGTAAAATAAGTTAATACGTTTCTGGATGTGTGTTTTAAATTAATGTCGTACATAACAAAACAGTTTGTAAAAAATGGAGATAGAACAAGCTAAGGCCCACATTTAGCAAAGCATTGCCTCACAGGTGTCGCAGGTAGCGTTGCCATACGTCTGGAATTTTCCGGACATGTCCGGTAATATAGGTCTTTGTCCGGAATGCGGGGGAAATCCTAAACCGTCAGGAATTTCTACAATTTAAGTAGGTAACGCGTAAAATGAAACATAAAATAAACCAAATATTTTTATTACAAATAAATTAACAATCAACATTACTTATATTATTTATCATTTTGATCATTACTGATATTTAAGTATTGCTCCCATAATTCGAGAATTTACTTCGTTCATTCACATGCACGGTGCTGACGACATTAATGTTATATTTACAAGAAAGTCCGGAATTTTAATCAAATGTCCGGAATTTAGATTTTGTTAATCTGGGAACCCTAATCCCAGGTCACGGGACGGGAAGGTCACACCTTAGGGATGTACAATACGATGCACTGCTCTGAGTCCATCAACTTGATGCATGCAGGTATAAAACATAATGTACCTGTAATTTACCCAGAACCCATACCCTTCAAACCGAAACACAAAATGCTGCTTAGTGGTAAAAATAGGCATGGTGGTAATACTTCCATTGGGCAAGCCCTACATATTCTATTGTGGGACAAGCATTGATTCTTTCAATCATAACATTTGAATTTAACAATGATTATGCGACCCGATGAACCAAAAACTTTGTGGATGCATCAACAATGTTTTCGTCCTGGATCGACCGATGATGATAATGGCTTTGATATGACGTTTTGTGGTTCGCGTATCTGTCAAAATGTATACTAAAACAATTGGTCTGCAATTTAATACATAGTGTTACGAGCTGAGGGTTCGGGATAAAATAATGGAAATCGATCTCACCAAAATAACACTTTTATTCAACACTAAACGGTATATGTACGAACTTGGTCACACGTATCACAACACACTAATTCACACCACTGGTGCACCACTTAAAGTCACCGAAATGATCGCACGTATAGCTTAATCCAGACTGACTCGCGAGCAACTACTGTTCACGCGAGACCCTTCTCAGGTCAGTCCTCCAGGGCCTCGCTGAGACTCACTAACTGACTGACTGTCCGGCCATCTCTCCGGCCTATTTATATCGCACACATTTCGATTGTTCGAGAACGATCTAGATCCTTCCAGGAAAGGGTCGGTGTTTCGACAGAACGACCAATCCCCATTGTGCGTAACAGCAGACAATAACAACAATAACACAGCAAGACAAAAGCGCTCTAGAAACTTCGATTATTACTCATTGTTTAACAGCCTCGGCGTAACAATAGGTAATCCACTAATAAACTTTCGACCGCAAATCAGCGGCATAGTTATCAACTCTTTGATTTATCATGAGTATGAATCCACCTGTTATTTTTCAGGAAATAAACTCTTTTGAAGAAACCACTCGATGCACAAATAAGGACAACTATACTCAAACAATGCATCAGGTTAGTAAGATGAGAGTAGCCGGGGTAGGGATGGGCAGTTGCTCTTCCCCCCCTGAAAATGAACATGGAAAGAAAGAAAGAAAAATAATTTATTGGACATACACAGGTTCTTACAGATAACATTACTTACTAAATAACACAATGATAATACAATATGAAACACAACACAATATAAATACAAAGGTATAACAAAATACAATGAATACAAAGAAAGGTACATGTAGACAAGAATATGGAAATTCATATCAACTTTAAAATTGGCGCGCGCCACTCTTGGCACTTTTCATCACCTCTAAGATGGATTAGCCAGAATCCTTTCAGACTAGTATTGGTTTTTTACCAAGTTAATATCCTTGCTTTTGGCCATCCTGATTACGCCCATGGTTAGTAACAAGAACTGTATTCCTTCAGTCGTCAACAGATTTTACAAAGAGCATTCTTTATTTCCAGATGTTTGTTAGTTTGGACCTCTACAGAAGACCTGTGTTGGCGAAAGAGAACGAAGATTTTGTGGCTAACGTCAACAGAAAGGTACAAAATTCGTGGTTATTTTTAATTACATTTTTCTAAATTGTTTGCCTACGTTTACTGGCCATTAGCCTTTACCTCGTTTGGTGAACGACATAGTAAAGATTCGGCACCACCTTGGGTAAGATGCGTGGGCAATGGTAGAAGCCAAAGGAGGCACACAGCAGTGGGTTCAGACGGGCTGAAATGATGGAATGATGATGAGGGGTAGCAATAGGATGTATCATTTCGTGGAACCGCACCTGTAAAGTTGTTTTATTTAGGAAATGCACCGTCTGGAACTGAGCTGGCTCCACCGGCGGCAGTCTGAGTTGCTGGTGGAAAGAAGAGCGCTTCATTCACAGATATTGCAGTTGAGGTCCATGTACGCACAGCTACAGCAACTTATTGGTAAGTTGTAAATAAATAAATAAATAAGTTGTTTTAAGCATGATGACTTCTAGAAATATTTGGAAAAATATCTTCCAAAACTATTCCATAAGGTAGACAATCATTAAAATTTACCCGCAAACACTCGCCTGTGACGCAACAGCATTGAATAAGACTTGCATGAACTTTGTGCCGACGACCTCTACCACACTTGATGGTAGGTAAGTGATGGTGTGATCGAATCGAAGATGGAGCACGATTGTTTAGAAAAAAAAACTGCTTACTCTGGAAGACTCCCGTCATCCTAGTGATCTTGAACAGGACTAATTATCTCAGTGATGTTGTTGTTTTATATCAGAGAGCATATGGGGTAACTCCACCCGTCCAGGCACACCATTGGAAGGTGCGTTGAAGAAGGCTACTGCATTACGAGAAGCTCTCGCCGCAGTCAGCGCAAGGTTGCGAGCGGCTGCAGAATACGCTCACAGTGCTGTCAGAATGCTGGATGATGCTCTACCTGCGTGGAAACTTACTGCGATCGGGAAGTAAGTGCCTGCATATTTGATTTATATTTAGCTTAGGCTAATAATTGATCCTATTGTGGTTGGATACCTTGCCAGATTACATCTAATAATATCATTGAAAAATGTTGTTGTCCTATATGATGTCAGTGACCTCTATTGTGGTAACGATACATATTTCTGAGTACCCTGTAGGTCCAACCCATAGAAATAGGAGTTTAAGATTTTTTTTCCGAAATTTATGGTCCAACCATGAACCTTTGGCATGCAAATATTGTCGCACTGGTTTTTTGGAACGAAGTTCCTTATCGCGCGTTGTAAAAGGGGGCTAGACGGAAAAAATTCTTACGAAAAGTTGTCACGACACTTTTTGCTATAGTAAGCTATTGTAAGCTGTGCGGCGTCGCATGTTTCTCTGTCTGTCTCTCTCTCTCTTATAGAAAGCAAGCCAGATATTTTCATTTCTATTTCGCATTGAACAGTGTGGTGTCGCGACGATTATTTTTGTTGAGTGTATACAGGTTTTTTGTTATAACTTAAAAAAAATAAAATTTTATTACAATTCCTTCACTAATTAATCGAAATGAACTTCGTTCCATCCGGGTGTCCCTTGACACCTCTCAAGTTTTTTCATTATTTTATAGGAGTGGATGGGAGCGTACTAGCGGTTGTGCAGACGCCTGCAAACTTCTGGTAGACGCGCGCTGTCTCGAACGAGGGGCTCGTCGAGTGCTCTCTGCCCACGCAGCACCCAGGGCTGCCAGAACCCTTCGTCTGGCTCTGGACTATGCCTTTACTGATGCTATGCATGATCACAAGTAAAGTTATTTTCACAAAAGAAGTCCCGAGGCTATTATAAGAAAGAAGGAGTATCAGATGAAAATAAGGTCAAAAATGTATCTTTTCGATCCTATCGCTAATGCCTATGCTCTAGCATGGGCACTAGCGCCCATCTGAAGGGACGTCTTTCGTGGAACAAACTCTATGGTAACGTCAATATAATGTTTTTTTTTTCACTGGGAAGCGTTTGATCATCACCGATTAGTTGATGGTGTGGTCGAAGATGGAGCATGCGATGTCTAGAACGAACCGGTTCGCCTTAGACTCAAGATTATAGTGTTTCGAAAAAATAGACGCCGGAAGCGAGTTCTGCTAACATCATAATTCAGATCAGAAAAAACTTTTTTGAATAAGTTGTTTTAATGACCTTGACTTCCGGGCTTAGGTTGTCGTATTAACAAAGGCTCGTCTGGTCACTCTTCAGGGGATGTGGGGGTGTGGTGTGCAGTGGGTTTCGTAGCCCTGAAAATCCTTGTGATGAATAAACCAGTACGCGAAATAATTCAGTCGATGGCTGTCTTTTCCTTCACTGTATAACTTGGAGTGATTTATATGTTGTACTTACTAATTTATTTCTTTAGGTATCAAAAGGCAACTGAAACGTTTCTAGAGTTCAAGGATGCTATGGTGCAGCTTATTGATTCTATTCATCAGGTTAGTGAGATTTTTTTACTTATGGGAATAGTTAGCAAAATGTAGACTGTAGAACCTGTAGAAGGTGCTAGGCAATCTAGGCACTCAGACTGCCTCCGTGGCGCAGTGGGCGTAGGTATAGCCGGCTGAGACGCAGGAGGTAGCGGGTTCAATTCCCGCCGCGGAACAAATGTTTGCATGATCTACAGATATTTGTTCCGTGTCTGGGTGTTTTTCTATATATTATAAGTATGTATTTACAAAAAAAAAGTATATAAGTATTCTATCAGTTATCTGGTTCCCATAGTACAAGCTCTGCTTAGTTTGGGGCTAGATAGCGCTGTGTGAAATGTCCAGCGATATTTATTTATTTATTTATTATTCGTAACAACTGTCTCTGATTTTCATACATAGTTTGAGCAGTATGTCGATACATATTGATACAGATACTACACATACCTACTACCTCTTTGATCATTATGGTGAACTTTATAGATAACTTCGTTTGATCGATTTAAATTTTTATGACATGAAATTGTCAAGTTGAGTTAGGAAATTATACTTTGTGTCTGAAAAATGTTCAAAAACTTCACAAAACTTCTAAAGTGCCGGACTTTTCAAAAAACACCGTTGAGATCGCAACAGCAAAAAAGTGCAGAGGTAGAGATATTTATAAATGGAAAAAGCGTCACAGTTCCAAGCTATTTCACAATATTACAAGCTTTGCGAAGGGAACGAGTAACGACTCCATCGTTCTGCTATCATGAGCGTCTTTCTATTGCTGGCAACTGTCGAATGTGCCTCGTGCAGGTCGAAGAGATGCCGAAACTGCAAATATCTTGCGCGGTCAACGTCATTAAAGGGATGAAAATACGAACAAATTCACCACAAACAATGATAGCACAAGAGGGCGTTTTGGAATTCCTACTTATCAACCATCCTTTGGATTGCCCCATATGTGACCAAGGTGGCGAATGTGACCTCCAAGATCTATCCATGAGATTCGGTAACGATCGATCAAGATTTACAGACATTCACTTTTCTGGGAAAAGAGTAGTCGAGGATAAGGATCTGGGCCCCTTAATTAAAGCTGAGATGACCCGATGCATTCACTGCACCAGATGCATAAGATTTGGCTCACAAGTCTGCGGCTTAGAGGTTTTAGGTACCACTGGTCGTGGTGCTGATATGCTTGTCGGGACTTACGTTGACAAGATGTTCCTTTCTGAGCTATCTGGCAATATTATTGATTTGTGTCCTGTCGGTGCACTGACAGCCATTCCCTACATGTTCAAAGCTAGACCGTGGGAGATTCAAAAGGCAAACTCTATCGATGTAACCGATGCAACAGGGACCAACATCGTTGTAAACTTCAGATTCGATCGAGTTCTGAGAATACTACCCAGAGAGCACGATCAAATAAACCAGGAGTGGCTTTCGGACAAGGGTCGATGGGCGATAGATTCGCTTGAGATGCAACGACTGGTAACTCCTATGCAAAGAGTAAATACGTGTCTATGCTCTTTGGACTGGGATTGTGCCTTGCAATTGGCTGCAGGTCTAATCAAATGTGCATGTCCTGATAGCATAATGGCCATAGCTGGGCCGCATTGCAACGTTGAAACATTGGTTGCCGCTAAAGATTTTATAAACACATTGGGATCGGAGCACACATACGTTGAGCGTGGTATGTATTGCACTATTTCCGGTATGGATCTCAGAGCTGGATATTCTTTGAACGTCAATATGAAAGATATCGCAAAAGCTGACAGGATTTTGTTGGTGGGGACAAACCCTAGATTTGAAGCTCCAATTCTTAACGCATGGATTCGTGAAGCTTACACAACCAATGAATGCGATATTTATGTGGTGGGCCCTTGCTGTGATTACAACTATCATGTCAATTATCTAGGTGAAGATGTTGCTTCTTTATCGGCAGCTAAGAGTATGCTAAAAGGGGCAAAAACACCTCTTATTTTTGTAGGGATATCGCAATTGGAAACTGCAAATGGTGGCAAAATTATGTGTGAGCTGACGAAACTTGAAGCTTCACTCAAAGCAAACTTGAAAAAAGATTGGGGGGTTTTAAATGTCATAACACGAGAAGCGAGCTTCGCTGGTGCTCTTGAAGCGGGCTGGAAGCCGGGAGCTCTAGCAGCGATTGAGCACACCACACCAAGTCTCTTGATTTGTTTGGGAGCAGATGAATTATTTTACGACTGGACTCCACCAACAGGCCTCCCAATTATCTACATTGGGTTTCAAGGGGATCGCGGTTCAGAGTTGGCACATATCGTTCTGCCTGGCTGCGCTTACACGGAAGGTGGAGGAATTTACTTGAATATGGAAGGCAGATCTCAGGTTGCTATGCCTGCTGTCACGCCACCAGGTTTAGCGCGTCCGGATTGGAAAATAATCCGAGCTTTGTCGGAATATTGCGGGATCCCCTTGTTTTATAGCGATCACGATTCCTTATACCATAGAATGGGTCAAATCAGCCCCAATTTTTATTGCTTGGGCGGTTATCAGGAGAAGCTGTTCTCTGACCTATTAAGACAGCTCGTAACTCCTGGCAATGGTAATGGAGCTATTGATGTAGATATGAAGACCATGAAGGACTACTACTGTTCCGATGTCTTCACATACAATTCGACTACAATGATTAAGGCTCAAAAAGCAGCAGTACATTTTGCTTGTTCAAGTTATGCTGGATTATAATGTTTTTATTATTAACTGATTTCCTTATTTATGTTGAATATGATTATACGAGTATTGTTATTACAACTTAAATAAATATACATTTACTTTAATCCAGATTCTTATATGGTAGTAAGAATGATCAGAAAATTACCTTTACCTTTACTTTTTTTTTAAGCCATGGTTAGACACATTATATTGAGATTATTATTATCATCATCATAACAGCCCAAAAAAAGTCTACTGCAGGACATGGGCCTCCTCCAAAGTGTGTATACAATGGGGGGATTTGCCATAATCACCACGCTTGGGCAGGCGGATTAGTGATCGGAGTATGGGTCTAGAGAGACAGGTAGATGCTGCTGCCTATCTCCTGGTTATTTCCTTAGTCGCCTTTTACGACATCTACGGCAAGAAAGGGAGGGGCCCGAATTCTATGCCGGAGCCGCCACGGCGAATATATTGCGATTAAATTGATTATATGGCGATAAATGAATGAATGAAAACACTTTATTGTACACATAAAAAATAAAAAATTACAGACAAAATAGAAGACAGAAAGCAAATATTACAATGGGCTGTCTTATCGGAGATAAACAAAGTTGTTAACATTTTACATTACTATATTTATATTTTTAGGTACTTCTTAATAATCTAGAGAACCTGGCTGTATCTGAGAAAGACGTGGTTAAGTGCCGCCGCGAACTAAGAGCCACTCGAGTGAACGCCATCGTGCAGAAAGGCCTGGCTGAGCTCAGATATGAACCCAGTGCGCTCACTAGCTTGAAGATGCAGACTAACGGACCGAAAGTAGGCTGAACTTTGTACTTACTACAAACATATTTTAAAACGATTATAGAGATGTTAGCATTGACTCAACAATAAATAAATGAACATGATATCTAATCTTGATGTTATGGGAATATTTGGAAACCCAACTACGTGGGATCAGAAAATAAATATTCCCTATACAATTTGAAATTAAATAAAACACACAATTATTATAAAAACACAATCAAATTTTATTAAATATCAAATATTGTATTGTCTAACACGATTCCTTACCTATCATGTTTCATATCAATATGAATGGCATTGTGAATATATATACCGTTACATATATAGAAAGTACACATTGATTACTAAAGAAATAATATAATGGATACGCCATAGAGAAAGAATAGCACACAGAGTACGTAAATAATAGTTTATTTAATAATATTATATTGTCATGAAGGAACAGTAGCCAAGAATATAATGTAAATAGTATAGTTTAGAATATATTAAATAGAATAACAGTCTACATACTTATAGATGGTAATATAACCTCTATTAATGGTCAACTTAAGGAAGAGTATTTTACTTAAACACACATTTAGAAATAAATAACAAGATCTAAACACAGGCATACTTGTACAAGAAATGAAATAAGTAAATTAATTTATAGGCATAGACATTGAAATGCATAAGTTTTAGTCTATGTTGAACGAATGATGAAATTGAAAGAAGTAGCTGAGACTTAGAACACATACACATTATAATTACTTACTTGTCACAATACATGAGTTTAAATGCAAAATCTACGAAAAAGTGTTATACATGATTATTATTTTAAAACGGTATTATGATCTTCAGTAATAAATAGGTCTTACAAACTATTAATATCAAGAAAGTAGTTTTGTGCGCCAAAGCTCTACTTTATATTTTAAGCATTGTTATAGGATTCTTCTACAATTGATTTGATAATGTTTCATTGCAGAAGACGGTCAATATGTTTGATGATTCTTATTAAAACACTGATATGTGGCATGATGTGTCACGTCTACATTTGGTCGTATGAGCCTACAGCTCCATACTAATCTTTCCTAGAGTTCTCAAGTCCTTCACATTATCATCGACTTACAATAAATTGAAAAATGTTATACATACATAGTTTTGTAATACTGTAAATCAATAAAAATAGCAATTCAAATCTTAAATTTTCAATTTGTGCGGAGTTTACAGAGTAAGAAAATAGTTTTATAAAAATAGTAAGTACTGATTCGATTCGTGGACATTGTGGTCCTTACCGTAGAAATATAACATATACAAGTAAAAATGTAAATCAGTTTGGTTTTATTTTTCAAGAGTTATTTCCCCCCCTCCAATTTGAGAAGCTTATTAAAATGGACGGCCGTGTGCTATCACACGTTGCCTTAGGTATTCTAGGGATCTACTGGGAATATTCCCTACATTCAACGTCCAAACTAATCTACCGAGCTAACACGTAGCCCCCATCGAGTATATTGTCGATCCAAAAGCCCAATACACGTAGCTATCTTTGTACGGATTATAAAAACGTCTAAAGCGTTTGATATAATTATTAAAAACATGGAAGCACTCCTGCGGACAGACTCTTTGCTGGCTATCTTGTACTTTACAACTGTTAGATATACGATCGGTAGCACAATACTTGTTGTCATACTAATTGCAACTCAAACACATTTTAAACACGATATAAATGAGCAAATCATTATTCTTAAACTAACTTTTGGTAACAAAGTCAACAAATACTGTACATAATGAGATCAAACAATAAACTATTCAACAGTTAGAGCGTTCAACGAAACGATAGTAGTAGTAGAACATGTTGTCGCGAAGAGCGAGATCGGTGACGTCGCATAATCAAGTTGAGTGACACAAAATTTTACCTTTTCATCGCTTACACTTTAGTAATGGTCTTCATTTTCCTGCTGCGAAGGAATCTGAAAAGTTTAGTTATTTATTTTAAATTAGAGGCAGCATTTAAAAGTCTACGCTAGAAAATATAAAAAAAAGTTTTGTATCATCCAGAAGCCATTACAAAGACATGGAATGCCTTTCGGCCTAAGCAATCCTCTGGTCAAACTTTGATGTCGTTTTAGCAAAAGGACCACTAGGTATGTAACAAGCTCATACTCGTAAGTAAAACAACTGAAACCCGACTACGTAATACCTATGTTTCTAGGTGCTACGGTGGAACATACATCCACAGACTGCTAAAACATAACCTTTCCTTTTGGCTTTGCGGTAGTCGTGTAAAAAGGAATTGAAAAGGACACTAACCTAATAAATCCACGGTAGAGCATAAAAGCTCCGTACAGGCTGAGTATAATCGTAGCAGTCCACACCACGACCAGCAGTGAAGCACCGCCCTCTGTGGAAATTAAGTATGTTACAATTTTATTTCGATTGCTTAATTTTTTTGTTTTGCATTACACTCAAGACTCCAGTAGGTACTCAATTATATGAAAAAACATTATACCTTCACAATATTGAAAACTAAAAGAACATTCTTTATGCAATATCTATGGAACTGTTTTTCGCGCTCACATTTATAGCACAGTGCAAATTGTATAAATAGGATCAGTAATTTCCCCGTCCAGAGTGAATTTGCAACAGTCGCCAAGTAGAGCATCTCTGTCCGCTATCAAAAATAATAATCTGATTTATTCAATTCTGTAATATTGCGGTGTCTATAGACAGTGCGGTTTGTATGGAACGTGGATTTTCAACTTCAGTTCTAGACTAAAATATACGGATAATTATTATTTTAAATACGGGATTCATCACGTACCGTTTTATCGGTGTTTCGACCGACAATCTTTCGATTCAATTCGTAAAGCTTCATCAAGGTGAGTGTGATCCGCTACGCACTGTCTTTCCTCGCACTACGCGCCGCAGCCCTCTAGACGCGAGTAGACGAGTGCAGTGGTGGGGACTTCGTTAGCGGTCGCCCAGCGTGTTGAGAACCATCATCATCATTATCGATCCTACTGTTCTCTTCGGTAGTCCTCGGTACTCGGCAAATACACAACGGAGCGGATCGCACTCACCTTGATGAAGGTTTACGAATAGAACCGAAACATTTTCAGTCAAAACACCGATAGAACGGTACGTCATAAATCCCGTATTTATAATAATGATTGAAATAAATCACGTAAGTATTCTAAGTAAAACAAATAATTGTTCTAGACTAAGATCAGAGCCGTTCCTCATTTTTCAACTGTCCTGTAGTCCTGTAAATTATCCTGTAGTGCTTTGCAAGAAAGTCGGAAAAACATTTATTTGCTGATAACAAAACAAAGACATTCACAGTATACATGTAACAAAGACAGCACGATAATATAAGAAACTAAAATAATAATAAAAATAGAATATATAAAATAGTGGCTACGTAGTACGTCTAGGTTAGGAGATGACTAAAATCCGGCTCAGCATTGCGCCACGCACTATTAAGTACGAGCACACAGCGCGCTGATCTTCCGCCGGCTTCTGCATTCGGTACTGGATAATCCAATTTGATATAAAAAATATTATGTTTTCAAAAAAATTTGAAATATAAAGGACATTGAATCTATATGTATGTATGTTAGTAAGTCGTAGTCATTTTAGATTGTGGCGATATAGGTGTGTACCTACACACCTATATCCTACATGTTTCATCCTCCATGGGGTTTCCGCTAGCAAGGCATATGCATAAACAGGAGATGTAAATTGTAAGTTTGCGTTTAAAGGTAAGTTTAGAAATAAGTTGACGCAAACGTGATGGAATATTATTATAATAATACCAAGCCACCAAGAGCTGGCCCTTGGTGGCTTGGTAGCGGAAACTACCCCTGAAGTTTTATGGAGTTTGGTTATAAGATAAGAAGATGCTCTAGTAGGATAAGGATTCTGAGAGGAGGACCAAACAAGTACTTATGGCATTGTTACGTACCAAGATATCCATCATGGTAGACGTCCTTATCCTTATCAGCCCAGGCGCGACGCGGCTTGTCCTCGTGGGGCTCGATGGCCAGCAGGTCGGGTATCTCGTCCATTTCTCCAGTACAGTTTGCCCATTCAATCGTCACGAATCTACAAATATTATATTTGGTTTAAAATAAACACGAGGAAAGTTTTGCACAGATCTGTTTAGAGAAGAAAAAAAGAAAACGAGAGAATATTGCTGAGAATTGAGAACCTGTTTTGAACTCGGTATAAAATAGGAAAAAACCGTCTGAAATATTCAACAGCTGTAACATGGAGAAAACTTATGTAACTTATGTGCCAGCCTAAGTCCACGGATATGTTGAGTGAGAACTGTACCTTGAAGGTACATTGCATCTCCGTCGAGCAGGCACCAGGAGTTGCCTGGTGCGGGAACGTGCGCCGCTGCGGCAGGGTCCCCAGGCACCCCACGGCCCCGGCTGACCTTGCTCCGAGTGAGCGCATCCACATTCCACCTCACATACTTCTTCCTCCTGGTTAAACAGTAGAATCTATGAAAAAGTTATTCAGGAATCTGTACCTACTGTAAACAGAGTCTTGCAATACGAAAATGTATTGGTAATATTGCGAGGTTAAATTTGCATGCATAACCAATCATTCAAATATCAAAGTCAGTAAAATCCTTTTCAACACCAGAAAAAGGAAGTAAAAAAAACCCATCTGGTAACTTTTTAAATTAGGAAGCCAGGCTTCATAAAGTTTTCTCTGTCACATACTCGTATGTTAAATGCTGAAATAGTCTGGATATTTCAACTCTTCGTCTTTTATCCTTCCATACAAAGGTAACTTCGTTTTTATAAAAACAAAATGGTCTCAAATTGGTAGTAATGTTATATCTGCAAATTGATGCAAGTCTGATACACAAGAACCATTTGGCAAACTTAACTACCTGATGGTGCAAAGGGGGTGTGACGATCCTGCCGGGAAGGACGGTGGCGCAGCGCCAGGGCTCCAAGTGTGCATCAGAAGCAGTTTCCTCTTCAGCGGTGGTCAGTTCGCAGCGCGCGTGAGACAGCTTCACTCCCCAGCCGCAAGCGAATGTTTCAGTTTCAGATGTTGTCTGAAAATGACAAAATTAAAATTTAATATTCATTTCTCTCGGGTTTGGTTGTTTATATTATGAGTATGTGTTTACAAAAAAAAGTATTTAAGTATTCTATCAGTTATCTGGTTCCAATAGAATAAGCTTTGCTTAGTTTGGGGCTAGATAGAGCTGTGTGAAATGTCCAGCATTATTTATTAATTTATTTTATTTATTATATTTATTCATTAAATCACAAGGATTACTTTAAAACATCTATTTTATCGTATGATTCTCTGCGACCAAGAGTGCAAGTAAAAATTAGACGAAAATAGGGCTGGTTTGCATCCTTTACAATACATAACAATAAGGTACCTACAGTGGAGTCTGGCTACAGTGAAGTAAAATATAGTCAATAGAAAAAAAAACAGACAAAAGAAAATGCACTTTTAAATCTAAGGTACCGACTAACAGTACTGTGGAAAGATGACCTGATAAAGGTTCCTGGGAGCTGTTGGGTGCAGGCTGCACAAGATCTATGGAGGAGGCCTATGTCCAGCAGCGGACGTTCTAAAGCTCATATGATGACGATGCCAATGATACAGATAGTTCTGTGGGTAGGTCTAAATAAAACATATTGCTGGACATTTCCCACAGCGCTATCTAGCCCCAAACTAAGCAGAGCTTGTACTATAGGAACCAGTTAATTGAAAAAAAATTGCGTAATTGTAAAGTAATCTTTAAACTACATACCCTAACGCGGCAGGCGAGGGAAGGCCTAGCCACGAGGCGGAGACAGGGCTCGCGCGGGCACGGGGCGCGCTGCTCCGTCGGAGGACACGAGCGGCCAGGCCATACCGCGCTGGTCAGGTGTTGTCTGTAACCACAACATAGGACCATTAGCTCATAGAAACCAAAGTTTTATAATTTAGAATAGAATAATATTTATTTGCAATAACACCAACATATAAGTTAACAAAAATAAAACAATAATAAATCTAAATTTATGTAAGTCCAAAGTTAGTTTATATTAAAGTAAATTTACCATTTTAACAAAGATTATATTTATATGTTCAGAAATATAGCATCTAAAACCCACTAAGTTTTGTGTTAGTGCTATCGTGGGTGAACAGCACTTTAGCACGTCAACAATCTCCAATCTGTCGTGCCCAACGTCAACTTGATGCCCTAACTGCTTCGCACACACAACTCGATATTTTTATAGATAGATGGCCAGCTAAAGAAAGATTTTGCTTGCTATACTGTGAACAATTAGAATATAAGTAGGTACTCGTACAAGTGGACATGTTTTTTGTATATTTCGAGTCGTTATTGTGTTATTAATTATGATGTACTTTTTGTTCGTTTCGGTGGTTGTTTGTCTAATGTTTAATTGTTTTGTTGTTTTGTATCTGTGTTAGTTTTTAAGTTTATTTTTATTCATTCTTGTGTAGGTATTAGGGTAACGACTTTGATTTGTCTGTAATGTTACTCTTATTTGAATAAATGAATCTTGAAATAGGTATGTTAATTGTTACACAAAATAAAAGCAATAAAAAGGATATAAATATAAGTAGGTAGGTAAGCAGGAGCTAGGTAAGTACTTATGCTTATGGTTTTAATTAGGAAAGTTATGTATGAGTCAAGAAAATTAGACCCATAAGTAGTTCTTTAGTTTAAAATGCATATCATTGTAACAGTACAGTACAGTTAGTTCCTTTTCACACGTCCCGGTTGCCGGGTAGCCGGTGCCGACTGTCCGGTAACACATATAGCTTTCACACGACCCAATTTTGTATTCAGGAGCGTGTAAACCGTCAACGTAAGTACAATCGCGTAGTGACTGCGTAAATAATTTAATTTTCTCTCTTCTCTAAAAATGGAACGTGAACAATTAATTGCAATGTGGATTTTATACCGAACATACCGCCGACAAAAAAGAAAGTCAAGAAATTATTGGATTCATCCGATTAACATGAGCAACAACAATATATTAGATAACAAAAGAAGAGACAAAAAGAGATTAACAAAAGATAACAGTGTGGAGCATTCTATACCTTATTTCTAGACCTATTACAAAACGCAAAATACAACAATTTAATAGGTATCTATCTCCATTTTGCAACGAATTATGTAGGTACTATTTACAACACGAAGGTGTCAAACAAAACAAGTCACGCTCTATAAGGTTGTACCTGCGCGACTGGCTGCCGGTGCGTATGAAAGCTTGTGCGTGTTCCATACACCACTGTGAGTCTAGCCGTCGGCTAACCGGTAGGCAGCGACCGGACACACAGTGGTGGATCCAGCGTGCACCCGGCGACCGCTTGCCGGCCAAACTACGCCGGTACGTATGAAAGCTAACGTACACGGCCATAAACTTCGCCGCCGGGTAGCCGGCGTCGGCTACCCGGCAACCGGGACGTGTGAAAAGGTACTTACAGTAAGTTATTGGATAGTGGGACACAAAGTTCATGTATTTTTT
Organism: Philereme transversata; assembly: GCA_963924445.1. Taxonomy (NCBI): domain Eukaryota; kingdom Metazoa; phylum Arthropoda; class Insecta; order Lepidoptera; family Geometridae; genus Philereme; species Philereme transversata. Next base: position 31,700,744 of record OZ004339.1, on the reverse strand, counting down.
GAATATAAACTTCTTTTGGCGCATAGGAGAAACAGATCAGAGTATATTTTGAGCATGTGATATTGCGCGCGCAGATATGTACACCATGAAGTTAGTTTTTCCAGTCTGAAGCTTGAAGGTAGCTTGAATATTTATCCAGTAATCGATACATTTCCAGTAAAGTAAAAGACATTTATTTAGAGCAGCGGCACAGACAAAACAGAAGGTAATAAAATAAAATATAACATACATTAAAAAAAAATTAAAAACAACACTGATTAGAAAATGGTAGGTACCATAAACAATTTTTAACGTAAATTGGCGGTGCTTTTGCGCCGATGCCGCTTAGTCAGTTTAACAGGTACCTACTTACATGATGAATGATTATGATTTGGTTACCTATTTTATACAGGCTGTTTCATTGATATTTTAGGTTTTGAAATTAATGTACATTTAAAATAAAAAAAATAATGGTATATAAATAATGCATTTGAAAAAAAAACTATTTACAACAATATCAGCCCTACCCGTGATTTAAATGAATGTCGTAGATGCGATGATAAGCAGGATGTGGTGGTTGACTTGCATGATAATAAGTTTTCTGTACTCTTCACACATACCGAAGTTTATTTTTATTAATTCTTGTGTATTAGGGTAATGACTTGGATTTGTCTGTAATGTTACTCTTATTTGAATAAATTACCTAATCTTAAATAAAAAAAAAAGACAGATAGAACTATACATACATATAATAGGCACAAAGTATTGCGCCGCTCGAATAATCTATGACGTGGCTTGGACAGGCCTCTTGCGAGTCTAACTGGGTTGGTGTGCACGGTACTACAATTGTTGACACGGCGAAAAAGAAGTGTCTGGACCACCATGACTGCTGGTGTCATGACCATCACACACTGATGATACAAATAATGGATCATACCTGGTACGTCGCATGTGTCTAGCCGAGGAGGTATCGCCACAGGAGCACGCGGTGGTGTCCCAGGGGCTCCACTCTCCGAGCTCGCAGTCCACGCCGCACGGCACGTAGCACCAAGACTCCCGCGGCTCGATCACCGTCGAATTCTGAAACAAGAATAGCTATGAAACAAGTTCTTGGTAGAAGTTGTAGAAGCCATTTCCAGGATTATCAGTAAGTCATTCAGTCATAAATTGCACACCTCATTACTTCAAAGACTTAGAACCCTTATTCAATGCAATCATAACTTCAAGTGAACGCGACTTAGGTGCGGTGGAGTGGAATATCTTTATTAACTGTTTCGAGATATGTAGATATAAATTCCTGTGCAAACTTAAATAACATCGACGTCTGACGTGAAGATCCGACTCTAAGGAATAAATATTGGTGGAACCGCATTTTTAATAACTTTGCCATATTATGTTGATTGATTGAATAGACAATATTGAATACTTACAGGGCAGAAAGAATCGTTGACGAAAATACCATCGCTCCTCAAGCATCGAACCGCCCGCTTTTTGATTCCTTCACCACAAGGTGAGCCTCCTGTAAAATAATACAATATTGTGAAACTTGAACTTTGAAGGACAGTTACTCAAAAGAGAGTTCCTCAAAGGTTTAGCTTGCCTAAATAAAAGGTTTAAAATTTAAAAAATATATTTATTGCTTTAACATACTATATACACCTAATTAGAGCCCTATCTACCAAACTAAGTTGTTGCCAAACTATATATCTTGCTAGTTAGTGCATTCCCTATCACACTTTTATTATCAATATGTTGCAGCGTACTAAAATTGTTAATAACTGATTATTTCTTATTGGTATGATTGTAAATTAATTAAAGAATAATTATACAAAATAACATGAAAAGTGACATGCAAGCTAATTGTAAATTACATGAATATCTAATATAGGATTTCACATAAACAATATAAATAAAATTGTATTTTTACAATAATAAAAAAATAGGTTGTTGACCTAGTGGCTGGCAGTCGTCCCAAGGAGCCACATGCCAAGAGTACATATGAGGTGAGCAAGGTTCAGCCGCCACTAGCTGAGGACACGCGGCGCCGCCGTCTTCAGCCGGGCGGAGAACCACACGGGTCCGGTCGCGGCGTCCGCCCCATTTCGTCTGATAGACAAAATACGCTTTTTAAGCTTTATGATACCTACAGCAAGTGATTTGGAGTGTAAAGACACCCAGAACTAACAGATAAGCTTTTTTGAAAAGAATGGCTGTGAGAAGACTATCTTATTAATTACGATTACAATAGCAATATAGATTATTAGTAGAGGAATAGTGCTAAAAGAATATCTTCTGAGGGGATGTTTTGAACATTATCTCACATGCTTACTATTCACGCTGGTGGAATTAGTGTGAGGTAAGCGAGTAGCCGTCTGAGATGTTGAACAAAAGTTTGCATGATTTGTTTAGGGTCTGATAATTGCGATACTTGTAGTTCTCACGATACAGGGAATCCCAGTGTGGGGTCAGGACTGGTTGTTATTTATTAACTAGTCTAAAAAGAATAGCTATCTTACTCGAACCTGTTCACACGGGCTCCACTCGGACCATGTGCTGACGACGCAATCAGCCGGGCACGGGGCGCGGCAGGTCGTCTCCCGGGCCGGGGCCGGGCCGGCTCCACTGGTTTCACACATCGCTTCCTCTACCCATTCGCTTTCCGCGTTCACACAACTGTACAAAGAGGAAAAACTTGATTTATGAGGAGTTGACGATTCGTTCTCAACTAATCACTTGGCATCAGCCTTACAAAATACCTGTTATGTCCAACACCAGCTGTAGTTTCCCTAAGCGACTTATCGCTCTAGAGAGGGTCCGATTCCTGGGACGAATGTTTATCAATGTACCAACCATATAATGATGTCCACAGATAGTGCACCCCATAAATTTCAAGAGTAACACATTTTTTGTGGTTGATCACATGATCACACCAAGTATATTGTGGTACAATTAGCGCTCGTAATTCTTATGATCCAAAAAAAATCTTTGAAATCAGAACTACCACAGTCAGGTGTTATTTATTTTTCCTAGGCAGTACAACGTCACATCACTTCACATTTAAATATACGAAAAACGGCAGTTATCGGTATTGATCAGTGGTTTTTAACATAAGAATAAAATCAAACAAACTTACAAATGCATCAAAAAGTTTGAACTTACGTAACAGTCCTGTTTATAATAGCTCTACCACAGAGAGCTCGGCGTGGAGCACAGACTGCCCACTCACCGAGCGCCCATCGCGGCTCTGATACAGCGCAAGTAGCTCGTTGTAATGTTGCACCACATTCCCGTCCGCCACCACTGCCTTCTTCAATCACCTCCCTGTTAGAAGATGTACCATTGTAGTTATCAAGGCTTAAAGCCAGTACGTATTCTGGAGCAAGCGAAGTGTAGGACGCCCTCCGGCTAGATGGAGTGACGATTTGCGCGCAGTGGGCTGGCAAGGATTGGATGAGAAGAGCTGAGGATCGGGCTCAATGGCGCACCCTGGGTGAGACCTACGTTCAGCAGTGGACTGTTATAGGTTGATGATGATGATGAAGGTCAAAAGGAGAGCAATATTATTTTTTCGTCGTGTGTGAAATCATAATTGAATAACTGCTTTTTCAAATGATAACAGAGATTTCAGAATCCATTGTTCGTTTTAGACAGACCTGAAAAATAATCCTGTTTCTACTAATCTACCTACACATACAAACCATCAAATTTCTGGTGAGATACCCTAATGAAGGATTGCGGTAACACCGTGATATAGCTGTTCCTAAAGCATTTTACCTTTGGCGATTTTACCTTGTTTTACTAAAAACTTTGTGCTTTTCAAGTTTATTCTTAGTGCTTATGATATATCAGGTTCTGACTCCAGAATCCTGAAGGTCAGTAACCTATAAAAAACTGGGTGCATTTCAAAAAAAATAAAAGAGGTCAGAATTAGAACCCTGAATAAAAATTTTACATTATATTATAAAGTATCCTTTTGTAGCTTAGTGTATAAGTTTAGATGAACTGGCTCACCTGGTTCTGAATCTGAAAGCGGCCCGTGAGCCCGGTTCGGCCGCGCACGGGCCCCATTGAGCCCAGGATCCGGCTGCACAGTCCCTTGCACACCGGACAGTGCATGGTCCACGGAGTAAACCGCTGAATTCTTCATCATAGGAGTATCCGTCTGTAGAAGCTTCGCGGACTCGTTGGGGTCCTGACAAAAATTAAGTAAATTTTATAGTGCTATTTATAAAGGCCATTACAAAATTGCATTAACGTCACTTTTTCAACTATAGCTTGGTTTGATCTATTTGCTTCGATATTTTGTCACGTGCGACCACTTAAAAGTAATCTATATCGATTTGAAAATTTAAATGATTTGGCAGCGAGATGGGTGGACGACATTGTCAATGCGATTGCCATTGTGGATGGCAGAAACTTAGGGTGACCTATCGGTGAAGTCGGACTGTATGACGATGATAATGAGATAAATGAACCAAAACATGTTATTTAGTAAAAGAACTAACATTATCCGACCTGCAGTTATTCGTGTGACTAAAATATAACATTACATAAGATAACTAGAACACCGGTCTCTCACCAGTCAAAGGGTGGTATTTCTTGCAAACATCCATTGGCACGTCTCGGCCAGCGACCATGCACCTAGCGGCTCTCAAAGCTCTGCCCTCTCCGCATTCCAACCTAAAATCAAATGAAAAACCATCTTCATAACGTTTTTTCCTGAATTGTCTTTGGTTTCAAGAAAAAATACGAAAATATCTACGTGTGGAAAATATACAAATCAAAAAGATAAACAAAAAGGATTTTTCCTAGATTTGTAGTGAATTTTTATTAACACTCTTAGCAAAGATAAACTTACCCAGAAGCCAGGATGCAGTCAGAATCGGAAGGTAACAGCTCCAAAGCCACGTTCTTACAGACACAGTTAGGAATATCAGGATCTGAAGCATCTAAATACCTGGAAAAAAATATTTCAGATTTTTATCCATATCTCAATGTTGAGTTGAAAATCCCAGGTGAAAGTTCTTACTTCAGAGGATCAGTGCAGATAACGTCACAGGTGAGAGTGACAATGTGGTCACACGGTACTTTGCAAGCAGCCACGCTGCGTGGAACGAGTTGTCCTGCGCACGCGCCCGCTTCCACTCTGTGAGAATCAGTACCACACCAAAGACCTGGAATTAAATTTATTAAAAGTCAATTTTATTAAGTTTAACTTTTTCATGAGACCAAAGTGCGCAGTTCTGTATCCGAATTTTCCACGACTGTCGAATTACGATCGCTCTGGATAGAGCCTTGTAATATTAAGTTAAAGAATTAAGAGTGCCTGATTGGAGACGGTATTTAACGAACTAAAAATATGCAGTTGGATTGGACAAAAAAGAAAACATTTATTCAAATTAAAAGTTGGATGCCATAGTACAGAACAGACTGAGCAGCCACAAATGCTCACAAAACCGAGATGTTTGGATGAATGAAGCTTCAGTGTGGGCTAGAAATATAAATAGAATAGAATAGGTCGTAGTAGCACCGACATAGCACCAAGAATTAGCAAGCTGAAATGGCAGTGGGCAGGGCATTAGCTCGAAGAACTGACGACCACTAGGGGAGAAAGGTTCTCGAGTGGAGACCACGTCACTGGAAAGACGACCTGATAAGGGTTGCTGTTGGGTGCAGGCCGCGCAAGATCGGTCGCTCTGAAAGTCTATGGGGGAGGCCTATGTTCAGCAGTGAACGATCTATGGCTAATATGATGATGATGATGAGGACGTAGTAAAGTAGAAAACTTACTTCGCACGCGATATCCAGAACCACAAATCTTTGAAGGTGGTAGCCGGCAAGTAGTCCATTCACCCGCAACCCAGGAGACGGCGCGAGACCGGCACGAAGACGGGACGGTGCAGTCGCGGGCCTCCTGACGAGGTCCACAGCTCGGCCCACCGTGAACTGTACGGACGCGCGTTTGTTTTCCAGGCTCTGAGAAATAAAAAGTTTCATGTTAGTAGCTATAGCTGGATTTGATAGTTAAGGGAAAATATACCTAAATTATATTCAGTTGATGTAAGTTTACTAAAAGCCTGGAAATTCAATAAATTAGGTACTAAGATAAAATCGTTAAAGTGCTACCCTCAGAAAAGGTAATCACAGAGGTAATGTAAAAACATAAGTACTTATTTCCAGTTTATTTTAATTTCTTGCAGTGCGTCTCACCTATGAAAGTTTATGATGCCTTACAAACGTTTTCGAAAGTCTACTAAAGAATTACCGCAAGAATTAGGACAAGCGGACCACGGCATCCAAGATTCCACTTTGCATCCACGGTGGCACCTGACTGTGCAGGCGCGGCGTGAAGCTGGTCTTTTCAGGGGAGAACATCTGTTGAAATATGGGAGCCATAAAGATATGTACGATAACCAAACAAGTAGGAAGGTACGGTAGTAGGAGTACGGTCACAAGTTTCTCGTAGTATTTCCGTCACCAAGAAAAAGACATCGAAACATGATTACGTAGGTATTAGATTTATTTTTTCAATTATATTTTTGGTTGTCAAGGGCTTAATGTAGCTTCAAATTGACCACAGTAAAAAAAATTTAGTCCATTTAGCAAAATCTTTCGTGTATTCGATATTCAGTTTGGTCTTGTAGCAAAAAACAGAACGAAATCTGATCAAGGGTACCAGAAATCAGTAAATGACATCTCTGATTAAATTTTATTACGTAATTTAATTAAATCAAATTTATAATACCTATTTAATTTGTTTCGACAAATACGTTGTATATACTACGATCAATCAAATAATAAAAGTTAAATTTGCAGCGCCCTAACGGATCGTATGAACATAAGACCTGTACGACTAACAAAATAATATTGTATTTAATTTACATGGTTGCAATAAATATAATATGAATATGAGCCTTAGGGCCGTATGCCAGAACAAAACTAAAATTGAAATGAAATGAAATTTATTAAATTATAACAGACATCAAATTAACATAAACAATCCTAGAAGTAATTATCTTTCAGATAGACTGATCCTGGTGGGATCGCATTAGTATCCAAACTAGGAAACCTGTGTTATGGCATACTAATGCCCTCCGCCGGGCTTGATAGTATATAACAAAATTACAATTGAATTTAATAAATTAACTTAGAATTATTGTTATAAAATAATTACTAAATACCTAAGTACATTGATAGATAAAATAATAATAATTTACACTTGAAAAGACTTTGAATATAAATTTGAAATTATACATACAAATTACAAAATAATATTATGACATAAATACAATAGTGGTTATTCTAGGAGAGCGCGGCTAGAATAGCTTCTGTAGAAGCATAGTCTAGATTTAGTAGCCAGTCTCTGACTACTATTTTACATTTGAAGGATGTTAGAGGGTACAAATTTAGGTATTTGTTAAGTTTTTTATAGATATAAGAACTCATAAAATAATTTTGTCGTCTTGCAAAGGTTGTGGTACATTTCGTAACATTGACAAACCTGATAGACCTGATAGAACCTGTTATAAATCTATGCATGAACTCAAACTCATGCATAGATTTATAACAGTTGTTTCTTTGGGAGCTGTCAAAACATCTATGCTTGAGTATCGTTTCACGCTTAAACAGAGTTTCAGAATGTAGTCATAAGAATTTTAGAATTTAGAATGTTTTGAAACTTACAGGGACTCTCTCACAACATCAGCATTGTTCTGAACACACATCACATCTCTCGCCATTTCACCTTCTTCTACGCAAGGTTCCTCATCATCACCTTCATTGTAGAGTTCTCCATCCTGAAAGTAAATCTTTTGTAAAGACCTTATAAAATGCTACCATTATCTTCCTGGAAGCTCACTTTTTAATGCTTTTGGTAAAAAGAGGGTTTTATAAAGTTCACATATTTTTAATCAGTTTTTTTGTGAATTGTTTTTTAGCTAAGTAAGATAAAAATGTTTGGGCCATTTTCGTTTGTCTGTGATTATTTTTTGCTTAAATCCTTTTGATCATGATTCCCTAAGAACCATTCGGCCACATTACGTCGACACAACAGACATTTTGACAGGTTGATTTTTTAGACTCCTGGAAAGATTTTTAATAGTTATAACGAGTAAGCATATAAGCTGATGCGCTCTTATGTTAAGTTTGACCCTGTGTGAAAAACACTCTCAGAGAAAACTGCTGCCATCAACCCAAAGTCTTCTTCTTTACTTTAAGGACGGTTGGGGCCATGTTAGAAGGAAATAGACAATATTCTCCAATGTGGGATGCTAGTGAAGATCTTATTCCCCCATCCTAGATTTAATAATGATAATTGTCGCCTAAATCTCACCAGGAAATCAGTGTAGTTATTAGCCGGTATGAAGTCCTGTCGTCGCCGTTCACACGGCCCCCATGGAGTCGCGAGCCAGGAGTACGTGGCGCACGCATGGGTATTGCAAGTCTCGTTCTGTATCAGCTGGTCTTCAGGAGGACAGGGCCAACCATCTACAAGAGATGTTTTTTGAGACTACCAGTGGTTGGTATTGAGATATCGTGAGGTATGTAACATCAGCTTTTAATAAAAATGTTACATGATTGTCGATTACGACTGCTCTCTGTTAAGAGCGGTACGATTAAAAAAAGAAGGTTAGAGTCACGGTCAGGGTTGAGACTAGAGTTGAGATCAGAGTCAAGATTCTACAAGTAGTTGGTAATTTTAAATATCTGGGGCACATTGTAACGGAAAGCCTGAACGATGACGCAGACGTTGAAAGGTAGCGTAGGGCGCTGGCGGTCCGGGGGAATATGATCGCTTTTAGGTTCGCTCGCTGCTCGAGGGAAGTGAAAGTCGCTCTTTTTAAGGCTTACTGCCAGGCCTTTTACTCGAGTAGCCTCTGGCTTAACCACACCCGCCGGGTGGCCAGCGCTCTACGAGTCCAATATAACAATATCTTCAGGATGCTGATGCGGCTGCCTTGCTTTTGCAGCGCATCGGGTATGTTTGCAGAGGCGCATACGGACGGTTTTCATGCGATCATGCGCAAGAAAGTCGCGTCCATACTCAAGCGTGCGCGCAGCAGTAGCACCGGCGTCCTAAAATGATTGTTTCGCGTCTGGACTGCCCCATCCTTACCAGATGGATGCAAATACTTTTAGGTAATAGTTAAGTTCGTATATTATTTGTAATTCTTTAATTTATTTAATTATTAAAGTATTGACATGCTATTAAATTATTAAATTATCTGTATTATTAATTTTTAATTTTTGTATAATTATTTGATGATTATGACTATGAAATATGTGTTAGCGGTTAATAATTTTTATATGGATTTTAAATCTGAATTAAATAAATAATAAATAATAAAAGTTCGAAGTCTCAGCCTCCACCTCCACCTCCACTCCGAGGAGGTCACAGATAAAGTTATGATTATATGATTGAGGTTAAGATAAAAGGTCAAGGTCTTACCAGGAGCAGCATGTGCCAACACATGTCTGCGACGAGTCCTAGTCGGTGTAGGGCGCGAAGGGACGGTGCAGGAGGCAGGGCAGGAAGGCCATGGCGCCCACGCCGAGACCACGCAGTCGCCTGCGCAGGCGATGCGACAGCGTTCACTGCGGGCCGGCGCGCCTGTTCCGCTGCACCAGGCGCGTTGAGCTTCTTTCTGTAAAATGATAAACTTTTTAGTAACTCATCATTTTCAACCTTAATGTATACATATCTACATGTCTTAATTTCTTTTAATATAATTACCACTATCCCATTCTTCTATATAATCCTAAGGTCCTAAGATGATAAGACCACCAATGTGCATTTGTATTGTTTTTGGCTATTTATGTATTTTTTGTTTTGTAACTAGTGTTAAATGGTCAAAAGGTTTGATCTCGGTCTTCTCGGATTAAGGTTAAGGTCTTTCATTTTGGCTGTCATTTTATCAAGGCTCCAAACTATCACATCTAGTAAGGTCTTCTTTATCAATAATGTTTCTACCAGCCAGCGATGCAGCCGCACGGCTTTTTATGCCACTAAGCAGTAGTGCTTATTTTATTACTAAAGAACTATTAGAATTGATAACTTGAAAAAATAATAATTTTCCTGCTCCACGGCACGAAACGTAACGCCTTCCAGGTGAGACAGCAAAGAGCACTTGTTCTTTTCTTTTCAAATGAATTTTGAAACAATTCTAATTAATATCTTGATTTAAACTTACTCCATCATGGCCCACGCATCTGAGCTCCCTGCTTCGTTTCCCCGGACCACATAACGTGTGTGGTACGAACAGCACACACGGGCCCCAAGGCAGTGCCTTCCAGGAGGCACAGCGAGGAGTACTGCAGGTTCTCTTCTCTTCTAGAGGAGGGCACGGTGCTCCACCGCCGGAGGCTGCTGAAATAACTCGGCGACGACGGACACTGTAGCCTGGATAGATGTAATTGCACATACTATTATTAGAGGATCATCAACGCCAGAAGTTAAACTTAAGAGCATCGACTCCTCAAATTTCTTTTGAAAAAAAAAAATGAGCATGAGTGCTGTGACCTGAATCTTTGAATAGCATAGCATAGACCCTTTCTGATAAAGCCATCACAAATGTAAATACATACCAGTAGTTGTGAGCTGTTGTACTGGGAACAGAGGACATCCGTCAGTCGGTTGGCAGGCTCCCCATTCTCCCCATTCTCCTACTTCGCAATCTCTTGGGCATGGCACCTGTATCAGAAAGTGCCACTATAAAGCTTCTAGATAAAATAAATTAGGCGGAAAATTCATACAAAGAAAGCCTGTGAGTGGGGTAGAGATATAGACCATCAATATATTCTGTGTGCTCTTAACTATCGTAGCTTTTTGTTCTCGACGGCTGGACAAAGGGAGACAAATTGAGCGTGAGGCATTAAGTACTCTATAACGAAGCGAGTTAGAACCCAATATGATGTTATGGACGAAATTGGGTGTGAGAGAAGGATAAAAATCGCCTAGGGTCGTTAGTCGTTACTGACGGAACTATCGTTTATTGAATGGCCCACTGTCCAATATAGAAATAGGCATAATATACCTCACAAGGTTGCACTAGCGTTGGCACCGAAGCATGAGCGCACTGCGCTGGGTGTAACGCCCTGCCATCAGCCCTCACACATGTAGCCTCTCGCCGTTGGATCCCACCACCGCAACTAGCTTGGATCTCTTTATCTTCGTCGTCTAGATCGTCATCCTCATCATCGTAGATACCATCGTTGTCATCTGCATCGTCATCTTCGTCATTTGCTGAAGACAGATATTTGAGATGGTACCGCAAACAAGATCATTGATGATTAATGATGAGGTATAATGACGATTGATGCAGATTAATGACAATTGATGAGGTTTGATGTTTTTTCATTGTGATTATTGGCAAGAATAAAAATTCATTGAGTTAATGATAGGTTTGGATTTGATTGCAGGTAACTATAATGGGTTATGGACGTTGATTGGTGGTAATTTTTTTATAACGTGATTGCTGAAAAATGGGCAAACAAATTTTATATACTGTAAAACAAGGTTTTTTAGGCAATATACATCTTCTATAATAGCAAAGCATCATTTAAGAAACAAATTATATCTGTTCTTAATCTTAAATAGCGCGTTCCATAAAATATTCAGAAACCCAAAGAACACACACTACACTCCTCACCCCCTCAAGTATAAACATTTATACAGCATCCCTCCCTCCCTTTCGTTCTTCAAATGCGTACTAAATTCCTTGAATATTAATTAAAATATGTACTGTGTTTTTGATAGTTCTCTCTAGTTGACTAATTTCATAAAGGTTATGTCTATCAAATGTTAATCTGTTATTGGCATTAAGCATTAGCTATAAGAGTTTGTTTACATTGATATCAAGTGCTAAAAAAAAATATAGGAAAGATTGATTCAAGAGGATTAATGAGAATTGGTGTGGTTTTTTAATATAAATTATAAACTCGCATTTGACGTTCTGATTTCTGATTTTTTATTTTTAAGTGGATACTTACAAGTTAGAGGAGCAGCAGCCACTTCCACTGCAACCCTGCACAAGCCCCAAGCTCCAGGTGTCCAGTGCGCGCTCGCTTCCAACGCAGCCGGTCTTACTTCCTCCACCACGTCACATTCCTTACCGCCACCTGTTAAAAGCACGATATTAAACATTGTTATCATTCCACTATTGGCAAATTCAATGGCTTTGCTTGTAATATTCGCATAAAAAGTCTATCAGTTATTCCAAATTACGTACAAACTTTATATCTCTTTTACACCTTACGGTAATATATAACAACACCTGTAATTTTGTGCCTTCGTTACTCCATTTTGCTTCATACTCTGTGCAATAGATTATATGCCCACTCAGTTGCTTCATTAACATTACAGATTTTGTTGGCCTCTAATTTTCGTTAATATAACTGCCTATTTATGTTTTTTTGATTAAAAATCATAAATGGATATTTAAAAGTCCATAAAAATGGATAAAATATAAGGAATTCTTTTAGGTCGGTGTTAATCAGTCATGAAACTTCATTGATTCTCAAATATTGAATACACCTTTAAACTTGAGTTCAAAGTTCAAGGAACAGCTTGAAACAATGCTAAACTTCTCGTTACCTTGAGGCAGCCGCTTCAGCCTTCGCGTCCTCACAAGAGCGCCGTCTGGCCTTGGTCTCCATGGCAACCACTCCGCCAGGGTACAGTCTTCGCGGATCACGCAAACTCGCGTTGTGCCGATCTTGGCGATCTCTGATGCTCCACAGTACCTGATGAGAATAATAAAGTTGTATTTGTTGATCTTCGTTGGTATTATGAACCATGACAATTCGTCCGAGAAGTAACAGAGCACATGACTTAGCAATTTTAGCGTAGCGATCGGCGTAGGCAATCGTGGCACGTCGTAGACAGCGTAGACCAACGCAGTGCATCGTAGGGCAGGTATCTAAGGTGCGTGACCTACGAGGTATTACTTTGTTACAGGCGATGGATACCAAAATACACATAACATCAGGTGGGCCATAATCTTGTTCCATATCCAGGTAGTATAAAAAACGACCATGATCGTAGTAGTTTTGGATAGTTACAACTTTCGGTCGTGTTTCGGTCACATCAAAATCTATAGAGGGGGTGCGTCACCTTTCAGTTACGCAATACGTTGCATTTATAGTTAAGTTTTAAACCGACTTCAAAAAAAGGAGGAGGTTTTCAATTCGTCGGCATTATGTATAACTTTTTACTGGATGAAAGAAATTAAAGAATCTAAATATTTCATTTTTTAATTGATATATATTCGAGGGTGGGCCCATTCAAGTTTCATTGAAGTAATTTTTTTTTTTACTTTTAACCTAAAACTTGTAACCCAATCCTACCATCTCCATTCTATCATCGGACAACCAGACGCTCTGCGGTGCGCCACCGTTATATGGTAGAAATACCTCCCATTCGCACAAAGCGGTTCTCTTCGACCTTTATTATGCGCACCGCCAAAGAGTGGAACGCCTTGCCTGAGTCTGTGTTTCCTGATAGCTACAACCTGGGTATCTTTAAGTCGCGAGTTTTCTTCTAGGCAAGCGTGTACCATCGTAGACTGTATCATCGCTTACCATCAGGCGAGATCGTGGTCAAATGCAAGCCTATAATGTATAAAAAAAACTTTGAAGGATTTTCTAGATCTTCGTGCTTTAACTTAGACCACATCATTGCTTACCATCGGGTGAGATTGTGGTCAACCGAAGATATATCCAGTTAAAAAAAATATTTACGCAAATTGGACTTAAGAGCAAGTAGCAGGAAGTAGAAAGATGTAACAACTAGTTATAAAGGCTATAACGCTATTTAGGGCAAGAACTTACTTCCTTTCTTAAAGCTGGGCATAAACTATCAAGATAAAAGTCATTACAGTTAAGCAGTTAACCATGTAGGTACTAAAATGAAGCACTAAAATTCTCCAACCGTTTAATTTACGATGCATGCCAACTCACATAAAATTCAAAGATCAGACGAAGACAGAATTTTAGACGAACTAAAAAGGATCTTTCTATACAGGGAATTAAAAACACACATTGCATATTGTATGGCTCTACAAATATGTGTTAGGGATGTGTGTGTCATGATACTTGCAATTTACGATACTCACGCACGGAAATCTACATCGACGTGAACAGTGGCAATATTTGAACACAATGTCGTATTGAGTTCTTAAAAAATATAGAAAATAATTCGAAATCCATATCAGTCAAAACATCCACTAAAATGTCATTACACTTTGCAATGTTATTACGAGAAAAGGCACCCTTGTGCATTACTACACTGTACTCGTCCTCAAGTCGCACGTTGATTCACAGGTCTACAATGATTTTGGTGCCGCTAAAAGTAAAACTGATTTCAAGTACATTCGGTACCCTGATAAAAACGTGATACTTACTTTTTTAATGCTACGTTTTCGCTTCATTAGTTTTTACCCCAGGTTAGAAGCTTCTCTTTTTAGATTTTCTCCGATGGATGTCTTCAGGACATTCCCGTGTAATACTCCAACAGTAATCTGCCATCATATGCTCATCCCAGCGACCTTGGTATCTATCTTCCATCACCTTTAAATCTTGATGAAAACGTTCTCCTTGTTCTTCGCTATACGCTCCAAGATTTTCAGGAAACTTGTCTAAATGATTGTCCAGATAGTGTACTTTTATGCTCATATTACATCCAAGATTTTTAAAGCTAATTAAGAGGTTTTGAACTAACTCTTTGTAATTTTCGGCCTTCTGATTTCCTAAGAAATTTATTACAACAGCAACAAAAGATTTCCAAGCCGCTGCTTCTAAATTATTCATTGAATGTATGAAATCGTTGTCTTTCATTAAAAGTCTTATCTGTGGGCCATCAAAAATACCAGCCTTCATCTCTATTTTAAAGTAATCAATATATGTCTTCTTCACTGAATCTGTTATATCTGTTATAGGTTTTCTAAACTTTTTCACTACATATTCACCACAAATGTAACAAAATGTATTTGTATTATTTATACAACACCTTCTTGACGACGGCATTTTATGAAAAGAAAACAAAATGTATTAGATTTATACTACCTAATGTTACACAAGTTAAAGCAGACATAAAAATCAAAGACGAGGAGTTGGCTCTTGTGGACACCACCGTATTCTTAGGTATAACCCTAGATAATAAGCTTCAATGGGGCCCTCACATTGATGGGTTGTCGAAGAGACTTAGTTCTGCGGCATACGCAGTCAAAAAGATCCGTCTTTTTACAGACGTAGACACAGCTAGACTAGTTTACTTCAGCTACTTCCACAGCATTATGTCATACGGTATACTGCTGTGGGGGAGTGCTGCAGATATAAACACCGTTTTTGTGCTGCAGAAGAGGGCTGTTCGTGCAATTTATAATATGGGCCCCAGAGAATCATTACGCAATAAGTTTAAAGAAATAGATATTATGACATTCCCTTGTCAATACATCTATGAAAATCTAATGTATGTTCACAAAAATATTAATTTGTTTAAGAAAAATAGCGATAATCATAATTTTAATACTAGAAATAAAGATAAACTCGCTGTTGCCACATGTAGACTCCATAAAGTTAGTAAATCGTTTAAAGGGCAAGGTGTGCGCTTTTATAACAAACTCCCAAGGGATGTACAAAAATTGACAATTAACAAATTTAAAAACGTAATTAAACAAAATCTTTATAAAAGAGCCTACTATAAAATATCGGATTATTTAGATGATAGAGAAGCTTGGGATTGAAACTGCCCCAACTCGTTCAAAATGTTACAATTTAGACGTAATTTCTTTTCTGTATTATGTACCTATTGTAAAAGGATCATTAAAAAAAAACAACCAGCCTGGTTTTCTTGCCTTTCTTTCCTGGCTTGGTCGTGAAGGAACAGGCAGTAAAATTGACGTTTCAAAGTGATCCTTGTGATTTTAATGAATAAAAATATTTGACTTTGACTTTGACTTTGGCATATCAATATTATTAATTTAAATTTTTTTTATTGATTATAATGACACTAATTATGATAAAATACGTTTTTTAGGTTATTATATCGATCGATACAAACCTGAACGTAGCTTCACAATTTTGATAGCTTCACGCGACATCTTGTGGGCTAATTAACTAAAATATAACCTAGAATTAGCGGCACCAAAAAAAAATTTTTTTTTGTAGACCTGTGTTATGGTTAGTGAGGTAGGTATCATAGCAAAGTAGGTAAACAGTACACTCATTTAAACTGATTCTAATTCCATAGCAATACTTAAAAAAAAACTTTTGCTACCCACGGCGCAAAAAAGGGGTGTTATATGTTTAACATCTATGTCTGTCTGTCATCCATGTTTAACGGGGTTTAAACCCCGACTCAAAAAGAGGGGGTTAGGGGTATTAATACTTTTTTTATTTACTTGTTGATTCGTGACCTTTCACATGCATATTCACCACTCTGTTACTATATGTGACAGTTGAGTGTTATTTATTCAACCAATGCCTCAAACTTAAGTACAAACGTACTGAAAACTGCCTGAATGATCTGTAGGTTTTCATCGTTACTGTTGCTATAATGTGTAAGATCATTATGTTTTAATATACAATGTAATAGGAACAGAATTATTGTAGCTTTAAAAAAGCATATGTTTGGGCAAGCTTTTACATAAAAGTAGCAACTTGCATCACATGAAAGTAAGGTAAGCGGTATTAGATCAATATGTGCGATCGAGCTGACCTAGTTTCAGTGAAATGGCTAAAGAATTCTCGATGTAAAATAGTTTAGTAGCCGCCACTCGAGTTGATGCGGTGAATTTGAATAAAGACCCTAACCCAGATACGTTTGTGTTTTGGAAAATATATTCAGATTAGACTTGTATAGTGTGCCGCTCGTTTAGTTTTGGGCGATTGATTCAAATTAGTTTGGATCCGAAATAATTTTTTCATGTTTACGAGTACACACAAATTCCTGCCATTCTACGGCGCACGATTTGACGTCGTCAAAATACAGAGAGTAGAGATGGGAACTATACCAAACTAGTACAATTAATCAAAATATCTCAAGAATCGGTTTTTCTTGCAAACTGATTTTTTATTTCTAGAGTAGTAATAAAAAATCAGTTTGTAGAAATCGGTTTTTCTTGCAAACTGATTTTTTATTTCCAGCTTAGAAATAAAAAATCTGTTTGTAAGAAAAACAGATTCTTGAGACATTTTGATTAATTGTACTAAAAGTGTGGTATAGTAGAATGAAAAATGGTAAAAAATATGTTCAATTATGTATTAGCCAAGCTAGTTCGGTATTAATTTAACCTAAGTTAAACTAAACGATACGAAACTTTTAGTACAATTAATCAAAATGTATCAAGAATCGGTTTTTCTTGCAAACTGATTTTTTATTTCTAGTACACAATTGAACATAATTTTTGCTATTTTCATTCAAGAAAATATTGACGATAATGATAAGTAGATTAGATTAGAAAATTGTTTATTGCACTGATAAAATAATGATGTTCATTGTGGGTGCATCAACATCTAAAACCGATTCTTATGTATAAAATATTAAATAAATACAAATACTTTTCTGTTTTTATAATTCTTAAGTTTAGTAAATGTTTAGATTTGTTGTAATAATCGATTTTGTTTGGTTTCAAAGTGGTTAAAAACGATCGCAACAATCTTAGGTTTACTAAATATTTTGATTTTAGTAATAATCGATTTTGTTTGGTTCCCAAGTGGTTAAAACGATCGCAACTATACGGCATTGAACCCAATGATACAACATTGGAATAGAGTTGGATATCATAATAATTTTAGCATTAGGTACATATGGTTAATTTTTCGACTTCTAATGTAGAAGTTCGTTCAAAGTTATCACGGCCAGAAAAGGTTTAAAAAAAAATACTTACATGGATTCAACAAACCGTTCCATCTTATCCTGGCATTGCACTTGACGTCTCTGCAAACCAAGCCGCGGGGTGTGCACAAGCGAATCCGATTCTATCTCCTTCACTCGGGACCTGAAGAAAATAGAAGTAATAAAGTATGCTCCACTTGGCTTCCATATGCAATGGACTTAAAACTTGTTATCGTTCGATGCCAAATGGAGCAAGCGTTTTGCCATCAATGCAATTCAGATTGAGACCACTTTTTATAGGAAAAATAGGAAACCAATTCTATTAGATAAGGAAATGAATAAAGAAAATCGCATAACATTTTATGAATAATGAATTTTATGCTCGATTCCAAAGAGTACCCACGTACTCGTGGAATATAATAGGTCGGATTTGACATGTAATTACAGGGTGTTTGGTAATATACTGACGATATTCAAGTGACGGTTTTTCAAAACATAAAAAATTACTTCTAGAAAAAAAAACTACTAGTTATATTATCAAATTTTAAAGAAAATCGACAAAGTTTAGGTTATTAATTCGACATAAAACTTACTGCCTACTCTTGCAATCTTCGGAATCTACTCTTTCGGAAATGGCTGCGGGTTTTGGGACAACAACAGATATCTCGAGACGTCACCAATACAGTATCTGTGGTTAGATGGCAAGCATTATGCAATAGCACAACATAAGTATAATAAAGTGTTAGTTTTTACATGCCAAATTAATTTTACATTTCTATGGTAAACATTTATCAAATTTATTTATTATGCTCATCAAAATAACCCCTTTCATTGTTGTGCGTATATTACCAAACACCCTATATACTACCAACGAACAACTTAACCAAATCATACAACATTGGAATAACGTCCTGTCGAAATATTGATCCAGGATTAACTGGTGTGTCGTGTAATTTTTCAACATAAAGTGAACCTTGGTGCTTAATAATTACACTCATTGTTATAGCGTATAGATATCATAATAAATAAATAATAAAAAATAAATAAATATTGCTGGACATTTCACACAGCGCTATCTAGCCCCAAACTAAGCAGAGCTTGTACTATGGGAACCAGATAACTGATAGAATACTTATATACATTTTTTTTGTAAATACATACTTATAATATATAGAGAAACAACCAGACCCGGAACAAATATCTGTAAATCATGCAAACATTTGTTCCGCGGCGGGATTCGAACCCGCTACCTCCTGCGTCTCAGCCGGCTGTTCGCCCACTGTACCAGGGAGGTCGTCAAATAATAATTACCTATTTGGCATTATGTGGTTGAATTTTCGATTTCTTGTGTAGACAGACGTTCGTACAAAGTTATCACGGCATGTACTCGTAAAATTATAAACGTCCAATCCAACCTATTAGATTCCTAACGAGGCTGTAAAATGTGAATACATACTATACATACATACCATATACATACCAGTTTACAAGTATTGTTATGAATTTATCAAATACTCGTTTGATCACATACATATTGGTTTTTACTTTATTTGGCTTTTGCCTGGATTTGTAAACACAATCTCCCCCGTTACGGCAAATATTCAGTCCATTCGGAAAAGGCATGGGGCTTCATGCCTTTTCACATCGAGCCGATAAAAAAATAAAAAAAAAGCAGCAAAGAGCGTATCTACCACACATGTCAAAATAGGGGTGCGTTGTTTAGTGATTTTTATTTGGAATTTTTTTATTTATTGCAGATTCTATTTCAAATATTTGTTCTAGAACAGGTTGATGTATGTAAGAGTAGTAGAGTTTCTTGTGAAAGGGCTCGCCCGGGGTGCTACCACTATTTCTACCGCCAAGCGGCATTTCTGGGTTTCGGTTTGAAGGGAATGGTTGCCAGTGAAATTACAGGCACATGAAGCTTTACACCTGTATACCTCAAGTTGATGGACGCAGGGAATGAATGAATGAATGAAAATTCTTTATTATACCTTACAAACTAAACACAACAGATATAAAAATAAAAAATAAATCACATAAATGTAAGCATAATGGGCCATAAGGGAAGTGCATCGTAGGCCACATTTCTAAGGAGCGTGACCTAGGAGGCAAACTTTGTTATGGGCGATGGTTACCACTTAACATCAGGTGGGCCATAGGCTTGTTCCATCTCTATAGTATAAAAAAAAATGTGTGATGTAGGATCAGGTACTCGACACTGAGACCCACGACACAGAAAATCCTTGTGTCTAGTCCTCAGAGCATGGAATAACATGCAACAAATATAACATAACATGTTATTCTTTGCTCTGAGGTCTAGTCAGAACTATATATATGACTGTAAGATATTATCTATAGGTAGGAAGGTTCTTGCTATCTTCCTTTTCTTCTTATATCTTCTTTACATAGTATAAAATGAAGTCGCTTCCGCTGTCTGTTCGCTTAGATCTTTTAAACTACTCAACGGATTTTAATGCAGTTTTCAGCAATAGATAAAGTGATTCAAGAGGAAGGTTAATATGTATAATACATACATAGCTCTGGTTGTTTGTTAGTTTGTTTGTTATCTTTACACGACGAAACGGCTGAACGGATCGTAATGAATTTTTGCAAGGAGGTATGCTACTTTTTAGACAACTGCGCAATATGAGGGTAATGTTTTATTTAAAAACCACCCGTGCGAAGCCGCCAGCGGGTCAGCTAGTTATAAAGATACTATACACACTACTAGCGGACCCGACAGACGTTTCCTGCATGAATACATACACAATGAATGAATGAATGAATTCATACACAAAAATTCATTCAAGTCGATCCAGCCGTTTAGTTGCAGTATGGATAAATAACCTAGATACCAACAGCAGCGCCACCTACCGGGTCCAATTGTGAATCTAAACCATCCAGGGACCCACACAAACACACACAAAAAAAATCATTCAAATCGGTCCAGCCATTTAGGAGGAGTTCAGTGACATACACACGTACAGTAGAAATAAATATATAAAGACTAGTTGTACGCTCGCGACGTCGTCTGCAATTTTCTGGATCTCGACAACAGCGCCACCTACCGGGTCCAGTTCTGAATCTAAACCATCCGGGGACCCACACAAACACATACAAAAAAAAAACATTCAAATCGATCCAGCCGTTTAGGAGGAGTTCAGGGACATACACACGTACAGTAGAATTATATATATAAAGATAGAAGAAAACATACTAGCATGCAGACAAAGTTGCGACGGGTCAGCTAGTTTATTTCAATAACACTAGTTGACCCGCGCCGCGCCGTAGACACACATTAGAGTTGAAAACATGGCTGAAAATAATCCCGGATGCAAAATACAAACAAAACAAGTGAACTCTTATAAAAGGCTACCTTTGAATAGGACGCGCGTGCTCGCCTAGTCCCGCGGGACCACATTCAGTCCATCGACTGACGTAGATGGAGTACTGTGAGTCTGCTTTGGGGATTTCTGAAACAAGAATATCTAGAGTTAGTCTTGTTTGCGACAAATGAATAATAATAATAAATAATAAATATTGTTAGACATTTCACACAACGCTATCTAGCCCCAAACTAAGCAGAGCTTGTACTATGGGAACCAGATAACTTATAGAATATGTTTATACTTTTTTTGTAAATATGTACATACTTATAATATATAGAAAAACATCCAGATCCGGAACAAATATCTGTAGATCATGCAAACATTTGTTCCGCGGCGGGAATAGAACCCGCTACCTCCTGCGTCTCAGCCGGCTATACGCCCACTGCGCCACAGAGGTCGAATAATAGTAAATTGTTATACAAGGGGCGTAAGCAATCAATTGCACCTGAGATATTTTGGCGTACGAGCGAGGGGAAGCGAGCGGATACGCTATTGAGTGGAGGGTGATCGCTTACACCCGAGTATAACACATAACTTTTCATCACGAATGCGAGGAAATTAAAGTCTTTATAACAGTTTGTTGGTAAAAAGAATATTTGCGTTCCCGGTATTCATTGTGCTTTTTTAAGTGAAAACTTCTTTCGGCACGTTGTGCATTTTTTGAGATGGGGAAAACCATTGAACTCGCGACACTGTTACCGTTACCGACATCTTTGTATATAAGTAGTGAAAACTTCTTTAGGCGCGTTAGGCATTTTTTGAGATGAGGAAAACCATTGAACTCACGACACTGTTACCGTTACCGACACCTCTGTATATAAGTAGTGAAAGCTTCTTTAGGCACGTTGGGCATTTTTGAGATGGGAAAAAACAATTGAACTCGTGACATTGTTATCGTTACCGACACATCTGTTTATAAGTATCTCGTAATTGTTCAAGTTTCAACTTCTGTTGGCACTCCCGGAGTGCCACTTTTTTTCACTACTAAACTATGGCATGTTTTATTCAATAGAAATAAGGATTTGTTATGGATGTTACATTAAAGCATATTATAAGAGTGTCCTTTTTCACTTTTAAATAGAAATAAAGATTTGCTCCTAGGGGCGTAAATTGCATTTAGGCATCAGGTATCGAGCTAACAATGATCAACTTTCAAAGCTTGAGTGATGAAAAGTTTTTTATCCGAACTCTGAGTTAGTAGGCCGAAGCAGAACAAACACGAAATTAGGTAAATTCATCCAAAAAGACAAATAAAACTAAACTTCCTACACAAACCCTTCCCTTCTAAACAAAACAATAATATAAGCCAACTGAAAAACCCTTTAATATCATGACGGGTAATATAATTATGGTCGGTACAGGAACGCTAGACGAAGCAGTTTTCAGTCTAATTAATTAAGTGTGGGGGCAATGAGGAGCTTGCTAAGGCCCCTGCCCCTGTAGGGGCGAGAGGGGGGAGGTCTATATCGAATTAGCTCTGAGGGCACTCGATTTGTTTGCTTCGTCTAACCAATAACGTAGGCGTATTTGCGCGGAATTGAAGATTCTTTGTACGGATTTAAAGAGAAATTAAATTAAAAGCAGAATACAAAGGAGATGCTTTGATTGTATTGAATGTCAGGTGTTTATTTTGAATAACTAGATTATTAGAAATTGGAAACAGTGTAAGTATTGTATTTAAAATTTAGGGTAGTTCATAAAAATTTACGAGTACTTTCATTGAATAAATTGAATTGAAAGCTTTCAAAACAATAAACTCAGTAATACTTATTATTTTAGGAGCTTTTGTTTAAGAAAGAAATGCTTGAACTGTCTTTATTTGAATCTAATTAAATAAATTCTAATTTTTAGGTTCTAATAATATACACAGTTTGCAGTTGAAAGAGTAGAGATGAAAAGATAAAGTAAGCTCATAGCAAATGACAAGAATTTTGTTACTGCTAAGACACTGGGGCACAATAAATCATACTAATCCTAATATTATAAATGTAAAATAAAACTTCATAACTTCATATTTAAATGTACAGAATTCCAACCAAACCAAAGTCATAATCAGGTTCCCTTACCTAGTACCAATCTCGGTACAAAGCAATATTTTAAATAGGTAAACGATTTTAAGTACTTTCAGAGTTTTCAGGTCATCTGATGGCCTTCGAAATGGCTTAAAAATGGCAGTTTCTGTGCTATCTAAAAGTACGAGGCTTGTACTCGTACTTTTAGATATAAATCACACTATTACACTAATATTACAAATGGGAAAGTTTGGATGTTTGTTTATTTATTTGTTTGTTACTCAATCACGTCGAAACGGAGCCGATTTCGATGAAATTTGTTATATAAGTAGGTTATAACCTGGATTAACACATAGGCCACTTTTTATCCAATAAATCAGTTCCCATGGAATACAAATGGGATGTCAAAGTTTCTATATGTATTTTTGCATCCCAGAACAACGCGGGCGAAGCCGCTGGCACATACTATATAAACACTCTACTTATTGCACACTTTAAAAATAATAAAATCACAATCGATCTTAGAAGCTATTAACAAATTTTGGATGGAGAAGAGTTTTGAAATATTAAAATAATGATTGGGGTGTAAGTAATGTCTGAACTATGAAAAGGAGTACGATTTTATACCGGTAAATGCCGGTAAACGTACACCTGTTTTCTAAGCAAAAGCTTCCTTAAAAGCGTGTTCGTACCTATTTATTTGAGCTTGTTATCTTTATCAGAACATTGACAAAGCCCGATTCGGGGCTTGTTAACTTTTTTTATTGCCGGAATACGCAGCTGATGAGATTACATTTTGATTGATTGGATTTGGCACAGGGTTGATAAATGAGTGGTATTTTTTACTGACTTTTCAAATCCTACCAGTACCTACCAGTTGGTAAATTGAGATGTGTAAAATTAACCAATAGAATCCCAAGTAGATGACGACGTGGTGTTATCGGGGCTTTGTTTAGGTGTATTACATTTTTATAGTTCTAAAAATTAGTTAAAATGTTTTATTTATTTCTTTATAATAAAGGTTAATGCATCTAATTATTATCCTATTTTGATGTATTATGTCGGCCAATTTTCCATTATTTTCGGATGAGATAGCCTTCGTTAGCAATAAGACTGCTCATAATACTTACAATAATCTGTATAATTTTCTCATTCATTGTAACTAGCTTATAAGGTTTGAAGACATTCACTCAGGTCAAGCAACTTAAATACCAAAGCTGCCGACGCGCTGACACAGCCGGGTGGCTTCGTATCAGCGGCTTAATTTTAAGTTAATTTTAAGGTGTTATTACTTAAGATTTATTGAGAAAAAATATACAAGTATTGTATCAGTTATCTGTAGTATGAGTGCGAACATTGCGCTCGATATACTACTAGTGGTTCGCCCCGAACTGAGATCTCGCGAGTCTCCCATATAAACAAAAAAATTATTAATATATTTGTAATGTTTGACTATCAAAATAGTACTACGAAATTAATAACCTACTTACTTGGTTTAAACTTTAAAGTATATCGAGCGCAATGTTCGCACTCAGCCTACTGGTTCCCATAGTACAAACTCTGCTTAGTTTGGGGCTAGATAGCGCTAAGTAAAATGTCCAGCAATTTTTATATTTTTTTTTGTTATTTGAGAAAGACACTGCCTAAAAGTTCTGTCTCCTAATACCAGCTAGTAAAAGCAATTTTCAACTTTATAGCTATGAAATAATCGTCATTTTTCAATGTATGTATGAAGTAGAAAATAAAAGATGTATAAAAGTAAAGTAGGTATGTAAAAAATGTACCGAAGAAAACTATCTGATACTCACAACACAACTAATTTATCTAAGTTATACGTCTACAAAGCAAAAACCGAAACTTTTTGTTGACTTTGTGAGAAATAGATAAGTTGTTAACTAAGTTAGAAACTTGTCCAACTTATAATTTTCAATTGTCTGCTCTACGTGCTTCGTAATTTTGCACTCAAGTTTATATTGTTCGAGTTAGAACAATAACTCAAGAGCCTAACTTGTGTTAATTAAAATTATCTTGACACATTCAGATTAGAAAGTTAGTGACTTCGCGGATTGTAGGACGTCCCTCTTGCAGGTTTATTCACCTTAGTAATGTTATCAAATATTTTGTATAAGCTGTGGTAACCAATATTTGAAAGAGCAATAACTGCAAGTCTGTCTTCGTTCTAATTTTAATATTAATCTTAGCGTCTCTCACAAAGCGTCTCTAGCTGCATATCATGGTTATGTGTCTTCTGTTTTACTTTATGGCTTACCATTATGGTGTAATTCAGTGGATCTACTTAGAGCCTTTAAAATACAAAATATATTAAATGCATCTGAGCGGTCTGCGGAGCCTGGTTCTTTGTCTTGCATGTATGTACAGCAGACACACTAGAGATAAAAATAGAATTTATCTACCAAAGCACAACTTGACATTTTTTAACAGTAACGCTCATTGCATGGCAGTCAAAATATTTAATAAATTACCAGACGAATTAAAAGATTTACATATGTCTTTAATCAAACGCCGAATTAATAAATAAATAATGGTTGTCATCTAAATATTTTTACACCATTGCGGAATATTTTAATTATATGTACTAGACATGACATGACATGTGTAGGAACAGTAAATTTAAATTTTTAATTATTTTATGTAATATTTGCACACCAGAACATTATCTGGAACAATGTTATATGAGCCTAAATTGTATACATTAAGACCAGTGTAAAATTGTACTAACTTTCTGCGAATAAATGATCTTTATCTTATCTTTACTTTTTTAGATGGAGGCTAACAATTTTATCTATAAAATTCTCAGATAATCAAAAACAACTAGAGGGCGCTGCTGTTGATAATAGGAAAACGAAGGATGTACTCTGTATCTGTTTTCAATATAAATCAGCCTGATTTAAAATAAAATGAAACAAAATCAAGGAGAGAGATCTAAAGGAAATTAATGAGTAAACCCATTTACAAGGATTCGTTCTGGTTTCATCAAATTAGCGCCATCGATAAAGTAATTTATTAAAGCGGCTGTATAAATGCACAGCTAAAATGGTAATTTCATTGAGGAAATCAGCCAATGTTTTGGCAAATATTGATGAGTAAGCAACAATATTATTTTTATCAAAATGTTATAAAGTCAATAATAATAATATTTCTACTAGAGGTAGGTACAACATAAAAGGTATCAGAAAAGTTCCTAAATCCATTATTGATTGTGCACAATAAAATAGCTACATAGATTAGAATATTGAAACAGCAACCTCCTAATGTGCTAAAACAGGACTATTATCTTACACAACGTACCTTATATATCTTACAGGGCTGGACTATGTTTTTTAAGGTATGGGGTATATATATATATATATTATTAGCTTTTGCGGCTTTAGTTTCATTGCGGCCTCGAGGCATATTGTGACCGCCACTTGTTTTTGTGTGACTCCTAGGTTTTGAGGATGTTTAAAATTCACCACTAAGTCCTACAGCTGCTAAAAACTGTAGAATATTTTTAGGGTTGATAACTGTTTGCTCCTCCGGGCTAAGAATGTGTTTGCCCGGATGAATGCTACGTTTACGCATTAGTGGACCACACTCGCTTAACAGATGTAAGGGCGATTCTGCCGCCTCATTACAGAATCTGCAGGTTTGTGTATCGCATAGCTCTAGCTTGAACATATGCTTATTAAGGTATTACTTAAAAAATGTAGACGAACTTCAAGTGACTTGAAAATACGTAATTTTATAAACATTCGGCAAAAGACGTGTACTTTTTTTACATCCGTGAAGTTTAAGAGTTTTGCGGCCATGTTGCGATAAAAATACCACCAAACGCTTCCAGCAAATTGCAACATCCAGCAAATTTGTATTAGTATGTGCATAAATTGTATAATATGACATATTCCGCATTATACGAACAATATTAGTTTCTCTAAAGAGCGACGGCACTAGGTACCTAGACCAGTGGTACCTGGGTGGTTTAGGATGGTACCTATCTACGTAAACGTACCAGCTATTTGCATACAAATATCTACATTCAACTTGCGCCGGGAAATACTTGGAGTGCCATTCTAAATCATGGAGATTCCGAATATTATCTGGATACCAAATTAGATGCAGTTTGTTGGCGTACATGAATAAACTATCAAGGAATAATTCTAGGGTGCTTTTAGGGTCTGAGTATATTATACTGGTACCCACGACACAGATTAATAATCCACGACATAAGGAATAAGAGCAAACACAATTTATTAAACACTAGCTTCCGCTTGCGGCTTCACATGCGTGGTTTGTCAATAAAAAGTAAGCTATGCGTTAAGCCAAGTTATAATCTACTTATATACCGAATTTCATCGAAGTTGGTTTAGCCGTTACGACGTGATTGAGTTACAAACAAACAAATAAATAAACCAAAATCCAAACTTTCGCATTTATAATATTAGTGTGATTTTCTTTGAAATTTCATAATCATAAAATTAAAAATATTTTATATCCGTTTTTAAAGGCAGCTATTTTTTACAGTTATTGAAAATTCCTATCGTGAAACAAAAATACTTAGCTAAGTTGTAGTTTTAGATATACCTACTAACATTAGTTTATTTAAGGAATTTTAATTATACTAACACAATTTTTTTTTAATTGTGTCTATGATAGTATTTTTCAAACTTTCGCGATCTCTGTCCATAATTATTGATTAAAACGGGTATACGTGCCGTGATCGGTCGTCTCAGTGCGTAGATACGGTTGATGTGGTGTGTCGTAATATGAACGAGGGCATTTCTAATTCTGAAGACAAAGTGAGGGTAGTTGCTGCAGCTGCCATCACTTCTCGACGGTTGTTGCAACACAGCCGAAACGTCGGGATAACAAATAAAAAAGATACATACGCGATAAACACCCGTTTTAATCAATAATTATGTATCTATGATCTTAATAAGTTGATCTAAATAAATGATTAATAAATAATAAATAAATATTGCTAGACATAACTTTTGAAACTATCATGGTTATTAACACTATTTGTACTAAAAACGGGATATTTACCATGATTTGTGATTTCTTGAGTGTCCCGATATTTCGACGCAGTTGCATGCGCCATGATCACGGGTAAACTGATCGATGGTTACGATGGGTTTACCCGTGATCATGGCGCATGCAACTGCGTCGAAATATCGGGACACTCAAGAACTCACAAATCATGGTAAATATCCCGTTTTTAGTACAAATTGCTAGACATTTCACACAGCGCTATCTAGCCCCAAACTAAGCAGAGCTTGTACTATGGGAACCAGATAACTGATAGAATACTTATATATACTTTTTTTTGTAAATACATACTTATAATATATAGAAAAACAACTAGACCCGGAACAAATATCTGTAGCTCATGCAAACATTTGTTCCGCGGCGGGAATCGAACCCACTACTTCCTGCGTCTCAGCCGGCTGTTCGCCCGCTGCGCCACGAAGGTCGTTAATATTAATAGTAATTGGTGAAAACGTGTGTCAAGTTATAAGAAGAAGTAAGGGTCAAAGTATGTTTGCGCACGACCGAATTCACGATGACGGCTCAGAGGTTCAGATATCGAGGTCACTCACTAGACCACTACTCTCAATGCAATCTGAAACCGTACCATATCGGAAATTGGTACATCTGTAATAAGCTTCTGATATAATGGCAACCGCTGACCTGGCCATCCATAAATTACCCCGTTGATGTCCATCGCCCCATTAATTTACATTTCCATTATGTATATATAGCTGGCGTAATTTATGTAAAATCAGCGTGATGTGAGAACGCTATTTGCATAATTAACTTGATCGATAACTGGAGTACCCATACATATAGCGACATTAATCGCATCGAGGTACATGACTCTGCATTTATTGTTCTTGGTTTTATTTTACGAGTAGATTAGGTAATTTAGTTAGTATTGATCATTATAAAGTTTTTTTTTATCTACTTATCATTTCATATTCACAATCTATAACAGTCCACTGCTGGACGTAGGTTTCTCCCAGGATACGCCATTAAGCCCGATCCTCAGCTCTTCTCATCCAACCCCTGCCAGCCCACAGCGCGCAAATCGTCACTT
This sequence comes from Philereme transversata, assembly GCA_963924445.1. Taxonomy (NCBI): domain Eukaryota; kingdom Metazoa; phylum Arthropoda; class Insecta; order Lepidoptera; family Geometridae; genus Philereme; species Philereme transversata. The sequence continues at coordinate 31,671,434 of OZ004339.1, read as the reverse complement.
CATCTAGCCGGAGGACGTCCTACACTTCGCTTGCCTAGACGTGGTCTCTACTCCAGAACATGTTTACCTCAACGGTTATCGGTTCTGCGGCTTACTGTGCTATGGACGCTGCAAGAAAAACGCTCACGGAAATTGACGTTTGTGTATTTGACCAGAACCTTTTAGAAAACCATCATGTTTCAGGAGCGTTTTGTTTCAAGCATGTAGCAACATTACTTCGATTTGAACCACAAAACTTTCAAACATTAGTGTTATAATCCTAATAATGTATAATATTAATCCTAATAATATTTAGTGATTTCTAGTGATCACCACGTTCAGTATAAACCATTGTGAATATAAATACAATATTCTTATTTTTTAGGATAATTTTACGCTTTATTTGAGTTCTAATGTGAAACGTTTTGACTGAACGATTTATGGTGACGTCACCAAAACTGCTTCCACTTTACTGTATTATAAAGTAAATTAATAAAGTATATTATTATAAAGTAAACTTATTAATTGAGGGTCATGGAAATGGCAGTGTAATATTATTTTAATATTGCTAAAAGAGATTGAGGTTGGCTCGCCACTTGTAGACTCCATAAAGTTAAAAAATCGTTTAAAGGGCAAGGTGTACGCTTTTATAACAAACTTCGAAGGGATGTACAAAAATTAACAATTAACCAATTTAAAAACGTAATTACACAAAATCTTTTTTTAAAAGCCTACTATAAAATATCGGATTATTTAGATGAGCTTCTCTACATAGCTTGGGATTGAAATTTCTCCAACTTACCAACTTGTTGAAAATGTTACAATTTCGACGTAATTTATTTTATGTATTGTTATGTATTCTAAAAGGATCATTAAAAAGTCGCGAAGGAACAGGCAGTAAAATTGTCATTTCAAAGTGATCCTTGTGATTTTAATGAATAAAAATATTTGACTTTGACTTCCCTGACCTCACAACTTGGTTTCGACGAAAAATAGACGACAGAAGCAAAATTTACTAAGTAGTCAAAGCATTTATCCATATTTTAATATTCATCTGACAATCAGGATCTGCTTCATTTGGCGCGGAATTATACCGGAATACCTTAAGCTCCGACAAGTCTCAAGGATCTCTAATCCTTGGCATCTGAGATGCTGGATTCTCATTAGGAGTCAGTATTGTGTAAATGTATATACAGCGGAGGAATAATATGGAATAGCGCACAAGATTCGCTCATTTTATCCCTGCATTAGAGCCAGACAGTGAACCTAAGATGTTTTTACTCCCTTCAAAAAGAGGGGTGTTATAAATTTAATGTTTAATTTAATGTTTAATGGCTGACTGTGTTTCTGTGTGTCTGTCTGTCTGTGACATCGTAGTTCCCAAACGGATGAGCCGATTTAGATGCGGTTTTTTTATAAAAAGCTAGTTTAATTGAAGTAGTTTTTAGCTATGCTAATTTTTAAACCCCTACAAAAAGAACGAGCGCAGGGGCTTTTAAAATTTTGTAATCATCAATTTGTTATCCGTCATTGCTCAAACTAGACTTCCCTAATATTTTCTGATTTCATTTAACAGAATCAATATGTACCGTGAATATGGGTTTTGGTTTGCAAACTACTCACCTAAACTCTGCATTTACTCCAGGGTTGTCAGTTACTTAGGAACACACCAATGAAACTCTTCTTTACAGCAGAAAACTTTGTAATTGCCGTCGCCGAAATCACCCTGGACTATATTATCATATTTAATTATATTTCTGAACATTGTTTTTTCTGACATCTTTACATGCCAAAACTATTGACAAAACATTGTCTAGGACTTCAATTATTATGCCAATCTAACGGTACACCCAATGTTTGCAATCTGTTCTGATTTCCGAATGCAGGTTGCATTTCTATCTCCTAACAGCTTTGAGTCTGAGTATCGGCAGGTCCACGTCTACGGTTCGTACACGAACATGCGTATTCATCAAACTTCTTTCTCCGAGGTAGACACGGTTCATTGAACTGAGCTATTTGATTTCGCAGTATTGTTCGCTCAACGAGAATCGAAATGGTTGCCACAGTACTATATTTGCGGTGACTCGATGATGCGTGAATTAACGAGTCTGAATTTACGTAGGCTGAATTATAGCATGTCTATTACGAGACTTTGAAAATGGAATGGCTCAAACTGGGAACTGACATCCAAGGAGTTTTCATATGTTTCGTAATGCCCCTTGAATTAAATCAGATTACGGGCATGGTTCTTATTATCATCCTATCAAGATACAAGATATATACAGAGTGTTTGGTAATATAGTGACAATATTCAAGTGACGTTTCTCAAAAAATAAAAAAAGACTTCTTGAAAAAAAAAAAAAAACTACTAGTTATATTATAAAATTTTAAAGAAAATCGACTAAGTTTAGGTGATTCGATATAAAACTTGCTGCCTACTCTTGCAGTCGACATCCAAAAATAAGGGCCGATTTGATATCTCTTTCGGAAATGGCTGCGGGTTTTGGTTAGAAAGGGACAACAAGAGATAACTCGAGACGTCACCAATACAGTATCTGTGGTTAGATGGCAAGTGTTATGCAATGGCACAACATAAGTTTAATAAAGTGTTTGTTTTTACATGCCAAAATAAATTTCACATTTCTATGATAAACATTTCATAAATGTATTTATTATGCTCACCAAAATAACCCCTTTTAATTTTGTGCGTATACTATCAAACACCCTATCTTTGCATAAATAAGTGTACCTACAACAAGGTCTTAAAAACTAGGTAATGACACTTTATACTTGACTGACCTTTACGAGCATCGCAAACCACTGATTACCGAAGGTGCTTTGTTACAATAAAACAAACTAATCAATGAACATTTTAACAGAGTATGTGTTATAAAACAAACGAATTGTTCATCTTATTATTCATATAAGCTAGTGGTTCGTCCCGAACTGAGATCTCGCGAGTCTCCGATTAAAACAAAAAAATATTGTTTGTAATCTTTGACTATCAAAATAGTGCCCCAAAATGCAAAAACAATAAAAACTACTTGACCTACAGTTTCATTCAAATTATAGGTAACGGGAGTTCATGTTAATTGTTTTTTTTTGGGGTACAAAATGCAGTTATTCTGGATTTTAAACACTTGCCTATATTTGTGTAACTAAAGCTACACGCATGCCGAATTTCAGCATTATGGAGTCACTGGTATACCCTGTGAAGTTTTGTTTTTATTATGGATAACTGAAAAATTACACGAATTAAACTAAAAATAAAAACAGGGTTGAAATATACTAACAAACACCTTTCATTTGACGTCCCATTTGACCTTATAGTTTTAGTTTAATTTTTTTACCCCTCTTAAATCCCAGTATCTCAACAACCCCCCCCCCCCACATTTTTAGCTTATTTAGTCACACCAAAATTGTGTTATCACTACCTACCTGTGTATCAAATTTCACGCTAATCGGATCAACGCTTCGAAAGTTATCTTCGAACAAACATACATACATACAACGCCGATTTGCCCATGTTGATTTGGAGATCTCGCTTCGCTCGATCAATAATTATTTATTATTAAAATATATTTTTACTATGTATTGTTTATGATATGTATATTTCAATTATAAAAACAAAATAATTATTCTTGTATATATACCTACACAATCAGTCTGTTTCTACTAGTATGATAGGCTTTGCTCTAAAAAGGAATTGTTGCCGGTGGAGACCTGCATAAGGTAAAAGATTTTAACTTTACTTTTCACGTTACCTGTTTCCGAATATAACACAACCATAAAAATAAGCTGCAAAACTTAAGGGCTGTTCTGTTCCTCGTAGTTGTTTGTAAGGCTGTAATACAATCAAACCCCGCCACAGACTATAAAACAGTCTGCTAAATAACTTTGGTTCGCGCTCGCTTCATTTACTGAACAGATAATTGTGTTATTTCGTAGAATGTAGTTTAGAACAAAGAGTTCCGGGAACGCTGACAGCGTTTAAGTTTCGCATTGTTGTAGCTATAAGATAAATAGGAAATGAGTTAATGGTTTTACCTTGAGAAGGAAAGAATATCCCATACTGAAAATACGCTAACAAAAAAAAAAGATCTATAAAAGTCGAGTATATTGTAGGTATATTATTTTAAAAGTTTTGATAAAGGAGTTCCTGGCTTGTATTCAAATATAAAATTGTTTTGAAGTGTACAAACAAAGAGTTTGCAAGTAAAATTGTACGATCCCGTTGCGAACCTCATTTTTGATGACAGTAAAAATATTTTCAAACATTTTTCCTCTGGAAAGATATAACCTAAAATTTTTTGCTGCATTAAAAAGCTATGGCTTGTACGTACTTAGTATGTTATTTCTCTGTGCTCTGGCTAAGAATATTAACAAGTAATTTGGTTAAATACATAAAATAAAATAGTGGCATAATATCTTTTCGAACCTTTGTTGACACATAGATTACATAGGTATGTTTACTTGCATCAATTTTTCACGCTTTCATTTCACGCCAAACAGTCATTTCCCCACATTAATCAAACACTGAGAGCAATCTATGATCCCGCACAAAGCAGCTCAAACTTTGCAAAACTTTTCCAATTTCGGTTTAGTCGAGTGACTTCCGTTCCATTCGGTCACTGCCCTAAACCCTAGGGTCACCACCACGTAAAAATTAGTATGTTGGCACATCTGCAAATTGAAAATATAGAACACTAGCTTCCGCCAGCGGCTTCGCACGCGTTGTTTGTCAATAAAAAGTAGCCTATGTGTCCTATGAATCCAGGTCATAATCTATCAACACACCAAATTTAATCGAAATCAGTTCAGTCATGACGACGTGATTGACTAACAAACAAATAAACAAACATCCAAACTTTTACATTTATAATACTAGTTTCCGCCAGTGGTTACGCAGGCGTGGTTTATCCGCAAAAAGTAGCCTACGTGTTAATCCAGGTTATGATCTACGTACATACTAAATTTCATCGAAATCGGTTCAGCTGTAACAACGTGAAAGAGTAACAAATATCCACACATACATCTGTACAAACTTTCGCGTTTATAATATTAGTAGGTAGGATTAGTGTGATAATCTATAGAGTAGGACTCCGCCCAAAGTCCTACTCCATTATTTCAAGGAGTTAGGATAGTTGGGGTCAGGTTAGAATGCACAATATACGTTGCGGGAAAATAGTGCACTTCTTTTATCATCAACCAAGAATTTAAAAAAAATGTCCCACTGTGGACAGAGGTCCACTGTGGGTGACAACCCTAATAAACGTGAGTATTTGTAAAGCTATAGGGCACAACTGGAATTTTATCTCCAGCTCACCAGGAACGAATGGACATTCTATTTTAAGTATATGAAAAATATAGCCGACTTCAGATAACAGCAAAAACCAAACTACTTAACCGATAAATAAATATTGCCGGACATTTCAGACAGTGCTATCTAGCCCCAAACTAAGCAGAGCTTGTACTATGGGAACCAGATAACTGATAGAATACTTATATACATTTTTTTTTGTAAATACATACTTATAATATATAGAGAAACAACCAGACCCGGAACAAATATCTGTAGATCGTGCAAACATTTGTTCCGCGGTGGGAATCGAACCCGCTACCTCCTGCGTCTCAGCCGGCTATTCGCCCACTGCACCACGGAGGTTCGTCAATGATTGTCAATGACAAGGTCGATGTTGATGAAGTTGCTACAAATTAATATTAGTAGTGTACAATACTAATGCACTGTATTAGATGTACAGGGGTCAGTTTAGTTTACACCAACTTAATAAACTTAATAAACAGCCAATAATTTCTCAACCCGCAATTATTGTTATGTTCACCGAACTTCAAGAAATAAAGTTGGTGTAAATTTATTGTAATGTTCATCGAACCTCAAGAAATAAAGTTGGCGTAACCATCCGTACTAAGCTGTGTTTACTCGTATATTCAGAATATTTATTGTGTATGAAGTACGGCTATTTCCCTCGTATATTTCGCCAATTGTTATCCCTATTTTGGACGTGGCCTTTGCCGTTTCCGCTTTTTATTCTCGCTCTAACATGTGGCCGCATTTGTATTGGAAGCTGATTGGGGTAAGATGGCTGGCGTGTTAACCGGTGCCGATTGGCGGCGTGAATCCAACCTGCTGTAAGACAAGTGTAAAAGAGAATCTATCTTTACGAGTATCACACTAATATTATAAATGTGAAAGTTTGTTTATTTATTTGATTGTTTGTTTGTTTGTTACTCAACCACGTCGTAACGGCTAAACTGATTTCGGTGAAATTTGGTGTATACGTGGATCATACCTGGATTACCACATAGGCTACCTTTTATCCCATAAATCGGTTCCCATGGGATAAAAATGGGCTGTTAAGTCAAGTTGCAACAGCGAGTTTAGCTTTATTTCTAGGTTACCTACACATTTAGTAGTGTAACGTGTACGAAGTCGCGGGCAACGGCAAGTGTGTACATATATTGACGTTTTAGTGAAACATTCACACTTAATATTGATAAAGGTCTACCTGCCAGTAAAACTGCTTAGCATAAAACATCAAGTGGCCTAAAGTTTGCTGTAAAAATTACTGGAACCAGTAATTCAAACCAGTAATCCATATTCTCATTATTTTACCCAAGAATGAGTTTTACCTCAAAGGTTCGCGGGTAAAAAATCTTGTAAGCTTTTTAACCAGTACCTAATTGATTTTTGTGCTGTACACTAGAAAATAAGGAGTCCGTCTCACTAAGTAATTGTTATGAGTAGTTATTATTTAGGTTCATTAATGTAATTTTAATTTATGTAATTTTTATATTTTATATTTTTATACCATTAGTATTAGTATGTATGTATGTACATGTAGTATGTTAGGTACACCATTACACCCTAGGTAATTAGTATTTTTATTTTTATAGTGTTATCCGAACACATACGGAAAATTCCAACATTTTAAATACCATCTCAAAAATTTCAAGCCTAGACGGGACTTGAACCCGCAACCTTCCTCTTGATACGAGAACGCACTGTCGCGCCGTTAGCTACAACTATCTGGTGGCACAAATGGACAGTGCGTTCTCGTATCAAGAGGAAGGTTGCGGGTTCAAGTCCCGTTTAGGCTTGAAATTTTTGAGATGGTATTTAAAATCTTGGAACCCCAGGTAATGTCCACACAGTCAATTCCATCCAAAGGTTGTCTGGTAGAGATCACTATTTAGCGATAAGACTGCCAATTGTATCCATAGATTTACGTGGTTGTTTTTTTATATGTATTTGTTTCGTGGTGTGCAATAGAGAATTATCTAATCTAATCTAAGTACAAATCATTCAAATAATAAACTTTTAAATTCTCGTAGACCGTCTACGAAGTGCTACTAAATTCTCTATGTTTTATTTACTCAGTTTATTTTTGTTCGTATAAGAAATCGTATCGAACTTAAATACTTTACAGAGATGCATATTATCAACAAAGACAGATCGCGGTAGTATTACCGTAAATTAGTTTTTACCCGCCAGCACCGATAGATAAGCGTCTGCTACCTGCTTAATCTGTGATTGTAGCCTTCCCGCCCAAACATACTTTACGTCCGCAAGTCGGACATTACGGCAAAATACCGGTTTTTATTCTCGACCTAGTTTTATCGTATTATTGTAAAGCTGTTTTCTGAATTTGGGGAATGGGCGAGCTTGTAAAAGCCATGTTGGTTTTTGCGCTTTTCGTTCGTATAGAAGAGAACACACGGTTTTGTTTGCGAGCTAATTATACATTCTCTTTTGTTTGCCGTTTTGCGCTGTGTTGGATTGTTATTTTATTCTCTTTCGTCGCTTCACTACCTACTAAACTAGCCAAAACCGATGTCTCTGCAATAATTTGATTTTTACAATCTCTACAATTTTTCAAAGTCGAAGCACATTTATTTAATTATTCAGGATATGTTTCTCATTTACTTGAAATTTCCATTTCTTTTTTGAGAAAATAAATATGTTTTAACAGTAAAACAGATCTAATAGATAGATCAGTAATAGAAAAGTTGGGCATGCCATGTGGAGGGAAGAAAATCATGTGACTAAAAGAGTGTTAGATATGAATGTGGATGGATATAGAAGTAGAGGAAGGACAAAAAAGAAATAGATGGACTGTGTGAAGTTATGGAGAATGATATGGGTAAGAAAGAAGTGACAACGGGGATGAAGGCTGATAGAGAGGTATGGAAGAAAAATACATGTTGTGCTGACCCAACGTAATGTGAGAAAAGGGCAGGAAGAAGACGGAGTAAAATAGATTTATAAGTTGTTGCGTGCATGCCGTTGGTCGGTCGTTCTGGAAATCTATAACGGCAGTGTATATTCGGCAGTAGACGTCCTATGGCAATGATAAGTTAAAAGAGAACTATCTTATACACTCTACGCAACAACACTAAACTTTTAACACTCTTAGCCCAGCTTGTACGACGATCCCTAAACGTATTAAGCGACTAAACATGTTTGAAGTTAATTAGTTAACTAAGCATCTACCATAGTTTTGAATACCTAACTCAATAAATTACCTTCTATCCAGCTAGATAGAATCATCGCATTCAAATTAACCACAGCCACAACACAGTCAAGTCCTGTCAATAGCACGTACATAGATAGTAGGTACTTTAGCAGCTGCAGACGATCAGATTGCTCACACGAATTACCTATTATTCCGAGCACAATGAAATAACATACACATGCACAATACCTCTATATAATGACTAGGCATGTGCGTACGTACTAAGCCTATGTATGTGTCACAGTCGTTCTAGGGTTCAATGCCCTTACCTTCCACTTTTATAGCAAAAGGACATTATTATTCTCTGTCTGTCCTCGAGAGAATAGCTCTGCGGTGATCTTTATTCGTATATTAAATACGGTCGCTTTTTAGTCCTTATTTCATGATATGTGACTGTATAATTTATGCCGCATTTGAATAATATGGAAATTGATGAAGAATTGCGAATAAGTGTACTGTAACCGGCAGACACATTGAGGACAATACAAAAGTCTGTATAACTTGTAGGGCTTAAGTGGTATCACATAAAAGAGATTACACCTTCCAAAACATTTTAATGTTTTATATTTAAAATTATGATGGAAAATGTATGACGAAAGTTTGCAACACGAAATATTTGTAACTAGCTGTTACCCGCAACTTCGTACGCGTTACACTACTAAATATGTAGGTAACCTAGAAATCAAGCTAAACTCGCTGTTGCAACTTGACTTGACACTCCATTTTTATCCCATGGGACCTGATTTATGGAATAAAAAGTAGCCTATGTGATAATCCAAGTCATAATTAATGTACATACTAAATTTTATCGAAATCGGTTCATCCGTTATGACGTGGTTGAGTAACAAACAAATAAATTAATAAATAAACAAACATGCAAACTTTCGAATTAATAATATTAGTGTGATTGTTATGATTGATAGAAATATATGCAAAATTACAGAAATAAAACGAAGGTTTTATCAAAAACTCTTTTTTTAGAAATCTGCGTTAAAAGATTCGCATAACTAGATGGCGCTGCTAAACTCTAGTCTGATCTTCAACGAACCCCCAATGATAAAGATTACAACAACTTTATTTATAAATAATTTGCAATATGTAATATGTATTTTCATGTGCTAATATTATATCGTATATAAAAAAACTTACATAATATAGGTAGATAAGAACCGTCAGCGTGCGAGTCCCACTCGTAATTGATCGGTCTTTTAATATAATACCCAGTGATAATCGAACGAATAATGTAATAATTGGTTTATATTTTCCAACGGCGGCTTTCCCAGAACTCAGTTCGTTATGAAAATGGGAACAAAAATTACATCATGTTTACTTAAATGAAAAATAAAGGTAGCGAAGATAATAATTTTAGCTTTATTAATATACAGCCCCGAGGTTTGCTCAGCGGGGATTCTGGCGACATAAATATTGCCTTCTGATAAAATGCTTATTAGAAAATGCCTAAATAGTCGGCAAAGACCAACTAGAAATCTAATTATGTGAAAATATAAAGTGCACTTTAAAAGGTTGTAAGGAAACAGCAGCGTCTAGATAGAAAAGAACGTATATTTTGAAGTGGAAATACAGTCAGTAAGTATTTTTTTATATTGATCTCGCACCAATTGAAGAGCCTCCTGATGTTAAGAGGTCACTGTCGCCTATCAGCGCCTTTAGTACTCGTGGTACAGCAGACGCGTTGCCTAACACTTAATGCTTGAAGGCGGTTATGTGGGTGAGCTTATACAGAAGTGGGAAGCAAAGATGAAACTGAAAAACGTTGTGTAACATTGGATGATGTTTTGATTGTGTATCGCTGGTATATCCCCACTGCCACTATAATAACTTATTTGCATCTGAGCATTTTCTATCTTCGGAAAGCACGTAAGATTTAGGTTCTGGCAATGTCTTTGGGCAGCTTAACAACTTAGAGAGTAGAGTTAGCCATTAATTCGTAATTTAATTCGTATTTTTTTTATTTTCACACAATATACAGTAAAGTCAGCCATTAGCTTACACGAACTTACTTTGTTATGTAGATAGATACATAGATCAACTCTTTATTGTAAACTAGCTGCTCCCAGGCGTCACACGGATTTTAATCAAAATAAAATATAGCTTATAGCATTCATGGTTAGTGAAGCATAAGTGAAAGTATTTTCAGAATCAGTTCGGCAGTTTTTGAGATTACCCCATACAAACATACATATAACAAACTTTAACTCTTTATAATATTAGTAAATATAATACCAATCACATAACAAAATAAAAAAAAACAAGATAGGTACTTTAAAATTATAAACAACAGAAATGTAGATAAGACCCCCCTTCCACCACCGGACAAACAGACGTACCGAGAAGTACTACCCATGCCTGGTGCCGACCAGGTATGGGTAGTACTTCTCGGTACCATCTTGCCGTACCAAACGATTTGCTTCTACTGTTCTTGTTGGCACGAGTAAGGAGTGGAACTCCCTTCCGGCGTATGTTTTTCCGAACCAGTATAATCTCGGAGTCTTCAAGTCCAGAGTGAATAGGTTCTTTCTAGGCAAGCGTGCTCCATTTTCGATTACACCATCACTTACCACCAGGTGAGGTAGTGGTTAAGCGCTCATCAATAAAAAAAAAGGTAGAATCAAGTACAACAATTTTATATTCGTTTTCAGGAGTGAAGTCCGTATTTTCAGGTCATACAGCAAAGCAAAAAACGAATAGTAGATATGTTAGACACATAACGTGTAAAATATAGTCAGCAGCGTCACTATGCAGATTACTCTCATAAATCAGTGGAGCGAATGAAATCACACACATCGCATACAGCCTCCGTGACTCGCATAAAGGGAAAGACGTGCCATACTGCTAGCGTTTTGCACTGTTGCACTATTATAAAAAAAATTGGCGAGCGTCTAAGAACGTGAGACCCAGATCTATTCACTAAGAAATCACATACCCATAAGACAATATTTTTTGAGACTAAAATGGGCGTATAACATTATAAGTGACACTTTATCTTTTACGCCTTAGGACCTCATCCATATTTAAACTCATTCCTGATTCTTCCATCATAAAAAAATCTAGCAGTCACATTAAACCTTTTTTTTATTGGGCCTACTTCATTCTGATACTTAGTGCCGTAAGGTTACCTACTGTGCTTGTTTTTATAATGGCACTAGCTTCCGCCAGCGGCTTCGCACGCGTGTTTTGTCAATATTAAGTAGCCTATGTTTTAATCCTATGTAATAATCTATCTGTTTATCAAATTTCATCGAAATTGGTTTTTTTTATACCACTAAGGTAGCAAACAAGCATATGGCCCACCTGATGATAAAGCGATTACCGTAGCCTATGGACATTTGTAACATCAAAGGTATTACTTGCGCGTTGCCGACCCTTTAAAATGTTCAAAACGCCCTTTTTGAAGAACCCCATACTGTAGTCCCTACGGAAAACCTCAGCAGGGAGACCATTCCACAAGCGAAGTGTTCGCGGGAGGAAATTCCTCTGGAAGTTCACGGTACGCGACCAGATTGTCACCAAGGTGTGTGGATGGATTCCCTACCGATGGCGAGCGGTACGATGATAAAACGTTCCTGCAGGCATTATATCAAACAACTCCTCAGAACACAACCCATTTTACAAGCGATAGAATACACAAAGGGAGAAAAAATCTCTCATGAGACTTAAGGGCTCAATACCGCTTGTGAGAATTGGTTCCGCTGTTACGACTTGATTTAGTAACAAACAAACATCCAAACTTTTGCAATATTAGTGTGATAATGTATTATCGCTTATCGCTAACAAAGTAACAAGCGAACAAAGCATTCCACTTGCGTCCCACTCTCAGCCGCCATTCGTATTTGTGTGGATTTGAATAAGTATTGCATTAGAACGTGCTCGTTATGAAGATTTCAGGAAATAAAGTTGTCGACGGTGAATAGGGCCGTATGTGGGCCTTAATATGAAAAGTATGCAGACCCGTCTTTACTAGGATAGCTTTGTAATCGAGATATGGCATCGATACAATTTTGCCACAAGTTTCAATTACTCGGCAATTTTGTTTCAGTGTGGACAATATTTTGCAAACCAACAAAATAGTTTCTTTTCTTCAAAATAGTCTAACTAGACTAAATTTTGACTGCAGTTCTTTTATTTGAATTGGGGGGGAAATGATTGATATTGAGTATGCATATGAATGATAATTTTATAACTTTGAAATAAAACTTGATTGAAATCAGAAATAAATAAATATGGCTGGACATTTCACACAGCGCTATCTAGCCCCAAACTAAACAGAGCTTGTACTATGGGAAGCAAATAACTGATAGAATACTTATATACTTTTTTTTGTAAATACATACTTATAATATATAGAAAAACATCCAGACCCGGAACAAATATCTGTAAATCATACAAAGATTTGTTCCACGGTGGGAATCTAACCCGCTACCTCCTGCGTCTCAGCCGGCTATTCGCCCACTGTGCCACGGAGGTCGTCAATATCCTATAAATATTACAAAGAGACAATACGCCATTTCGAATTTCAAATCTCAGTTATTAATTGTAAAAATAGGTACATTACCAGCACGGTACCAGGCAGGCTTCAGAAAAATTAAATCGGCTAGTTTTGGCTTTGTAGAGCATCATCTCTGGAAATCATACCTACGAGTATGTGCATTTTTGACACCAATTTGTCAGTCGTTGTATATGTTCATAAGTATCCTCAAATCTTCGCTTTCACCTCAAAATTAAAGTTCAAGTTGTTAACTCCTCCAACAAAAAAAATATAGATGACAAAATTAAATTCTGCGAATCTTCGGTGGCCTAAAATACGCACCAGGATAAACCACTACGCATAAAATAAACTTAATTTAGCTGCAAATATAACATTTTCGAGTAAATACTTCACAAATAATCCCTCTATATTGCGTTCGTGAAAGTCCTTGATTTGAATGTTAGATACCGGCTAATGAGTGCCCGCGATTTGTGAGTTCCTAACTGAATTAATCTCGTCCGAAGCCGTTCAGTTACAAAGGTTTTAGGACGCGACTTTATATATATATATACAAAAGTAGAGTTTCTTGTGAAAGGGCTCGCCCGGAGAAGTGCTACCACCATACCTATTTCTACCGCCAGGCAGCATTGCTGTGTTTCGGTTTGAAGGGTATGGTTTTACCGCTGAAATTACAGGTACATGAGGCTTTATACCTGTATGCCTCAAGTTAATGGACGCAGGGAAGTGCATCGTAGGGCACATTTCTAAGGAGCGTGACCTACGAGGCAAACTTTGTTATAGGCGATGGTTACCACTTAACATCAGGTGGGCCATAGGCTTGTTCCATCTCCAGTAAGATAAAAAAAAGACATGCTTTTATCACTCTATCACGCTAATATTATAAATGCGAAAGTTTGGATGTTTGTTTATTTACTTGAATTTTTTTAATATCTTGGGCACGTTGTCACCGACCTCAAAGACAATGAAGACATCGAACAGGAGCGGAGGGCGCTGTCCGTGCGTGCAAATATGATTGCTCGCAGGTTTGCGCATAGTTCAGAGGTGGTTAAGCTGACTTTATTTTGGGCGTATTGTACCTCTATGTACTCATGCAGGTCTGTGGGCGAAGTATACGCAGGTGACGTACAGCGCACTCCGCGTCCAGTATACGTACCTAATAATTATGTATTGAAATTTTGTATTTGTATATTGTGTCAAAATAAATAAATATTAACAATGCACTCAGGGCGATGCTGGGGCTGCCCCGCTATTGCAGTGCATCAGGGATGTTCGCGGCGGCGCGGGTCGACTGCTTCCATACTGCCATGCGCAAGCGAGCCGCGTCCTGGTGCGCAGGCTGAGGGCCAGCGCCAACACCATCTTGGCAATGATAGCCGGTAGAGTAAACTGCCCGTACACCAGACATGGCTGTCACAGGTATGCTCTCAAAAACCCTGTTTAGTATAAGCCTTAGCATACCTTTGTATCGTATGTGCCATATGAACTACATAATTGCTTGAAATAAGTGTATTTTATTTTTATTTTATTTTGTTACTCAATCTCGTCGTAACGGTTGAACCGATTTCGATGAAATTCAATATGTACGTAGATACGAATCCAGGTAGGATTAACACATAGGCATTTTATCTCATAAATCAGGTCGCATGGGATAAAAATGGTGTGTCAAGTCAAGTTGCAATAGCGGGGTTAGCTTTATTTTTAGTTAACCTACACATTAGTAGTGTAACGCGTACGAAGTAGTGGACAACAGCTAGTATTTTATATACTGTAGAAATTATTGTTGCCCACATATAGCATATAGCTCGCAGAACTGACGGCCGTTGGGGCAGAAAGGTTTAGAGTGGAGACCACGCACTGGAAAGCACAGCGTAGGACGGCCCCCACTAGACGGAAATACGACCTGATAATGGTTCCTGGCAGCCGTTGTGTGCAGGCCGCACAAGACTCGGTTACTCCGGAAATCTATGAGGAGGCCTATGTTCAGCAATGAACGTCCTATGGTCGATATGATCTTGATTTATACATTGAAAATGGCTGGATGTTGCTATGTTTGCTGGTCAAAATAAATGGCAGAACATGGATCGATTGTAAAAAGATATCATAGAAAACAACTAAAATCTCGATATCAGTGGTGCAGGGGGCGAATAGCTGAGACGCAGGAAGTTGATTCCTGCCCCATAACAATAGTTTGCACGATGTACTGATATACATATTTTTTATTTGTACATAGGCTTGTGTTTGACCACGATTTCGCCTGATTGTAAGCGATTATGCAGTCTACGATGGATCGCGCTTGCCTAGAAGAAACCGGTTCACTCGTGACTTGAAGATCCCTAGGTTGTAGTTATCAGGAAACACATACTCAGGCAAGGCGTTCCACTCTTTGGCAGTGCGCATAATAAAGTTTGAAGAAAACCACTTTTGTCCAACGTCTGGGTGATTTTCTATAAGTTGGCATATTTATAGGCAAGTGTGTTTCATCTCCAACTGATCTCTATAACTTATTAAAGAAAAATAGTCGCGGATTGAAAGAGGCGATTAGAAGTCGCATCCGACCATTTCTAACTTTATTTACTCTCCAACAGCTTTATCTTACCCCGGATTATAAGTCTCGGGAGAAAATGTTTATGTAAAATATAAAAATTAGGCAACAGTAGGCTTTGAAGATGTTTGTTTGATCAGTTTTGTGTAAATTCGTTTTTTGTTCTGAATTTATGATAAATCTCTCGTGTTTTTGAACTCCTATTCAAGTATTGAAAATAATGGTGTTAGTAATCCATATTTACATAATGTTACGAACTTTTAGCCCGGCTTACACAACGACCCCTAAACGTATTTAGTAACTAAACATGTTTAAATTTAACGTTGGACAACTAGCTAAATTACATTAAGCCACAAAATAAGTTTAGGCATCATTGCGCAAGTCGCCCTTAGAAATGAAGGTTTTATGGGTAGACTTGTCAGTTTATCAGACTTACAATGGAGCTATAATAAACGTATTATTCATAGAAAAAGGTATTTAGGAGTGAGAAAATATAATACCTTTTTTTATGTTTGGTAAATAGCCTGCTAAATTTGTGGTCAAAGATATTTTATTCTCAAAGAACAGGGTTCACTTACAGAGAACATCTAATTACATTATTGTACTGGATTTTGTCCAGTGATATAACAGTAACATTGCTTAACTTAATATATTATATTACAATAACTTAATATTCTTTAGTATATAGTTTCTCAATCTTTTTTTAAATACAGACTATAAATAATAAATGTATGAGAAACAAGTACATATTTATTGTATGTCGTAACGGCTAATACGAATTTAATGAAATTTGGTATATAGATGAATTTTAAGCGATAGGTTACTTTTTATTGACAAACTAAGCGTGCTAAACTGCGGGTAAAATATAATAATGAGAAGAAATAGTTACAGCTTGAGTGTTACTACGAATACCCTCAACGCAATAATAATAAAATATCACGGGATACAGTATAATTTTCCGCGGTCAATTAATCACCCCGTTAAACTAAACAAAAAATCCAAAGGGTTATCATTCTCGTAGACGTGCTCGTAGATTATGCTACGTCAAACGCTACGATTGCTACGCCAAAGCTACGACGCGCTACCATTTATCTACGCCTTTTACAGCTACGCTTTGTACACGCAAAAATACTTTATGACGTCGTCGTTACAAAAAAATTAGCAATTTTCATTTATCACTAGTATATATATTTTAGATATATAATAGAATATATATATATATTTACAAAACGTGATATAAATGTGTGTTCTTTACTATATTCAGTATATAAAAGTTAAGTATAATTAAAACAGAATCACATGGTCAGCGGTAGACCATGTGATTCTGTTTTAACCTGTCTCCAAAGGTTATCTGGAAAAGATAGCTTCTTACAATAAACCGGCAATTTTACTAAAAATTATATATATTATGTAAATCCATTGTATTTTTTATGCGTTCAATAATGATTAATCAATTATGGTTTATTAGTTATTGCCCGTGACTTCGTACGCGTTACACTCCTAAATGTGTAGGCTCACTGTTGCAACTTAACTTGACACCCAATTTTTATCCCGTGGAAACTGATTTATGGGATAAAAGGTAGCCTATGTAGTAATCCAGGTTATAATCTACGCATATAGCAAATTTCATCGAAATCGGTTCAACCATAGTATTTTACAAACTTTCGCGATCACTGTACAAAATTATTGATTAAAACGGGTATTTATCGCGTATGTACCGTTTTAATTTGTTATCCCGACATTTCGGCTGTGTTGCAACAGGCGTGGTCACGGGTTGACACCTAACAACGGATCGTCGGGAACGTTGGTATAACAAATTAAAAAGGTACATACGCGATAAATACCCGTTTTAATCAATAATTATCGGTTCAACCGTTATGACGTGATTGAGTAACAAACGAATAAATTAAACAAACATCCAAATTTCCCATTTATAATATTAGTGTGACTTATTTATAAAAACGTCCTGTAGACTTTCCAAAAACGGATATTCTAGTTTTCAAATATTACATGCTATAATAACTCATGTAGTAATTATTTAGATCATTAATCAACTCGGCATACCCAGCCGTTACTTAGCTACATCAATTTACATTATACAGTATCCATCTCGAATTACTTATTCCTTTGATTGACGTCTTTGTTAGATTAGATATTGAGATAAAGCCTTCCACAGGGAAACTTTGAATTCACAAAAAGACATGATAATAAATAGGAAAAATTCTGGGGTTTTATCAAATTTTAGCCCTGGTAACGTTATTAAAACGTTATTTATAATATTTTTATGGTGATAGGACTTCAAATTGTAAATATTTTTGTTTATTTTTAATATTTTATATTGTTATGTTAATTAATTAATTGTGCATTAAGTTATATTTTGCATATTAATCAACACCATCATCATTTAACCAGCAGTGTCCTGCAAATTATAACAAATTATTTTACCTTCATCATCATCATTATCTCAGCCCATAAGTACCCACTGCTGGGTGTAGGCCTCCCTTTGTAAACGCCACCCTTCCCGGTCCTATGCTTCGCGCATCCAGAAGTTGCCCGCAACTTTCTTTATGTCGTCAACCCACCGCACCAACGGACGTCCTGGACCTTACTACCTTACAAATATCAGGAGCCAATAATTTAGTCATAAAGACACAGGAGATAAGGAAATCCAACCATAAAAAGTTTTTAAACGTTTGTTACGACAGGAGATCGATTTCCCACTAATTGAATAAAATATAACGCATGATAACATGATACATCCATTATAATAACAAAAATACTTTTTTTCCATTCACAAAAGCCCGGAGCGGTTTGCGACACCGAGAGTCGATCGATTATGGGGGAGGAAATAAGGGGTGGAAAATACCCCCAAGAGGGGAAAGGGTGGTTGAATATCTACCGATTTACAGGCGTAAGCGTTCACGATAAAGCGCTCTTCAGCTCACAGTAAAGCAAATAAGTAGAACCTTTCTCAAATTTAATTCCTTACCCATAGGAGCGTGGAAATTGAGGGCAAGACGGCTAATGGATTTTTGTCAGGATATCTTACTGATGCCGTGGTTTTTGCTCAGAGATCTTTCAGTCTTGTATTGTGTGCCTCAATACCTCATTACTTCAAAGCTAAACAATTTTTATTCATTGCTATCATCAAGGTAATTTTGTCTTGCTGTTAGTGAATTTTAAGTCACTATGAAGTGGCGCGTAATTTTATATCAGAATATATTTACATACCGTAGGCGGAAAAACTGGCTTTTTTGTCTTGTCTGTAAAAGTTTCAATATAACGGAAAGAGTTTACTTTTGTAAGCTTGTTTTCAGCCAACTGCAACTCAACAGAAAATCGGGGGTATGCCTTTATTTTCTCATGGATTCCAAAACATTGCACACATAAAATTACTTAATTTTTTTATACAAAACGAAAATGGAACAAGCCAATGGCCCACTTGATGTTAAGTGGTAACCTTCGCCTATAACAAAGCATTGGCTCGTCTTAGGTGACGCATAGGAACGTGCCACTGCCCTTTGTCCATTAATTTGAGGTAAAGCCTCATGTTCCTGTAATTTTCACCAGCAGCCCTTCAAACGAAAACACAGCAAAACTGCTTGGCCGCAAAAATAGGTATGATGGTAGTAGATTGCCCGGGCGAGCCCTTTCACAAAGAGTTTTAGTGCTAGTTTAGACACGGCGGGAACCACGCGGTTTTAGAATCGCGTGGAAACCGCGCGGGTCTTATTTACGTAGGTATTTGTATAATCATTCAGCCATAATCGCGCGGTTAGTCCAACCACGCGGTTACCGTCACTCAACCGCTAGAAAATAGAATCATGCGGCACCCGCGCGGTTCTATTACTATGGAGATCTTCCTCAGCGTTCAGTAGCATTGCGGGCACCGCGCGAGTAACACGTCACAACAAGAGCATGCGTGAGCTCGCTATGGATCACTTCGACACAGAGTTATTTATTGATGAATTGGAGAAAAGACCTGCAATGTAGAATCGTACGGATTATTCGGATAAAATTGCGAAGAACCGAGCATGGTAAGAGTTGGTGGAGATATTTAGAAATGGTAAAGACAGTATAATATCTGCTTTTTCCTTCTTTTTTTATTTTCTGAAGCAACCACAGACACGCTAGTTCCTCTTCGACTTCCATCTTGAAACTGATCGCTAATCACTAACTAACCACCGATGTTTGAATAGTCAACATTTTTGCGGTTCAAACAGCACGATCTGACAATCGCGCAATTATCGCCGTGTCTGAACTAGCTAGATTTTTTAGAGTTATTAGAAACTAGCTTCCGCCAGCGGTTTCGCACACATTGTTTGTCAACAAAAGGTAGCCTATGTTTGAATCCAGGTCATAATGTATCAACACACCAAATTTCATCGAAATCGATTCAGCCGTTACGACGTGATTGATTAACAAACAAACAAATAAACAAACATCTAAACTTTCACATTTCTAATATTAGTGTGATAAAAAAAGTTGAGCTATAGGAAGCCAATCTTGGAGAGTCTTTGATTATTTTTCAGGAATACGGGGGAACCGTTCCTTTAAATTTGTCGCCTGTTTACAAACTCGCGCTGTAGGTAGGATCATTTGAGCCTGTGCTATGGAGACAACTCATTCGCAGCTAATGATAAAAATGTCCGGGCTACGATGAAACACGCTTTCGTAGAAGAAACCTATTCACTCGTGACAACAAAGCCCCCGTTGTAATTTTACCTTTCAATATTAGCAGTTTGAGAGTTCTTATAAAAACGAAGGCAACAAAATGACTTGGCACACAATCTTAAAATTTATATTGGTGATGCCAAAAATGTGAGGAATTGATTAAACTTACAAAAAGCACAGTCTCTAAAATATATATTTGTAAAAAAAATATTAGGTCACATGTATGTTAAGTTAAATTATCATGTGAAAAAAATACCTTCATCGATAAATTCCAATAAATTCTAAGAACGTTGACCTGCCAATATATCTCGGCTATTTTCGGCCTGTTTTGACCTCTAGAGGGCAGGTCACGCCCGTGCACTGAACTATCTTCGTAAGCACCTTTATGTTACCTTTTTGGACTAACAAAACGTATGTGTAATCTTGGTAAAATTCCCATTCAATTAAGTAATAAACATGCGCATAATTTAGCTCTAACAACTTACCAACTAAGCATTCTAGTTATAAATAAAGTAGGTCTGGAAGAAAAAGATTTAAGCGATAAGATCGCCCTTTGTACACATGTATTGTGTTCTGTGAATGTTGCAATAAAATGTTCATCTCTATATCTAAGTAATATTTATATTAAATCTGTACATGTTATGTGTAGGTATTTAGGCATTGAAGCCACGGAATAAATAATAGTTTACTTAGCGCAATTTCCACCTGTAGCTACATTTTGAGGTTAATAAGCTACGTACGGTACGTCATATTTATGGATTGTTAAATTAAATTAGACTGTATTATAATAGAGGGAAAGTTGAAAATTGCATAGCACTCGTAATTCGGGTAATTAATATTCGAGGTAATCAATACTGTATGAGTATGTCGCAATGCTCAATTACTAGAGTTAATTAAATTGTGGTTATGATATTGTAGGTACATACATAATTACGTAACCTAGGAATGTATAACTTGCTATAAATCAATTTCATTATATTATACACCATGAGTTATCATGTACGGGTGTAAGTAAAAGCATTAACAGACGATCCAATTTGGCTGGATCCAACTACCCGGTAGATGTAACATCACGGCTAAATGTACCCGACCAAAAAAAAATAAAATTATGGTGGGCAGCGCCCACACCCTACACACAATGCAATATGGTTGTAAGTGACATCACAGTTAGTGATCGGGTGGTTGGGTCCACCCAAACTGGATCGTCTATTAATAATAATGCTGGACATTTCACACAACCACAAACTAAGCAAAGCCTGTACAATGGGAGTTAGATAACTGATAGAATACTTATATTTTTTTAAAATACTTATCACAGGACCGGAGAGAATGGCGTGATAACGAGGAGGTCTATACCCAGCAGTGGGTGGATGTGGGCTGAGATGATGATGATGATGATGACTTATCATATATTGAAAAATACCTAAACACGGAACAAATATCTGTGGTCTATGCAAACATTTGTCCCGCAGCGAGAATCGAGCCCGAAACCTCGTACGTATCAGCCGGCTATTCTTCCACTGCGCCACAGAAGTCGTAATGCGCAAAATAGGTTTTAATTTTGACACTATATCATTGATTGAGATGATCATGTATGGTCCGCTCATGTATAGAGTACTGCTGCCATCTCTGAGATGGTTCGGCCAAGTATCAGCTTGAAGCCCTTGATCCGATTGAGCGACGTGCTGTTAGACTCATTGGTGATGACTCCCTATTGGAAGCCAATTTACAAAGTCAGACGCCGAGTAGCCAGACTTTCAGTTTTTTTACAAGATTCATTTTGGTGAATGAGCGCAAGATCTTAATGACCTTATCCCTCCTTCCCCCTTCCACCACCGGACAATTAGACGTACCGAGAAGTACCACCCATACCTGGTCGGTATACCACTTTGCCGTACCAAACGATTTGCTTAAACTTTTCTTGTTAGCACAAGTAAGGAGTGGAACTCACCTCCGGCGTATGTTTTTCCGAACCAGTATAATCTCGGAGTCTTCAAGTCCAGAGTGAATAGGTTCTTTCTAAGCAAGCTTGCTCCATTTTCGATTACACCATCACTTACCACCAGGTGAGGTAGTGGTCAAGCGCTTGACTATCATGATTAAAAAAAAATCAAAGTGTTGTTATGGATGGCCCAAACTTACAGGCCACCCAGAAGTGGGTGAAGTCAGGCTGTGGATGATAATCATGATTAGTCAATAGCCTATTTAATTATATTGTACACTAGCTCCCGCCCGTGGTTTCGCACGCTGGGGTTGTCAATAAAAAGTAGCCTATGTGTTAATCCAGGTTATAATCTACGTACATACCAAATTTTATCGAAATCGGATAAGCCGTTACGACGTGATTGAGTAACAAATAAAAAAATAAACAAACATCCAAACTTTCGCATTTATAATATTAGTGTGATTCAGACTGACCTTTCGCTTGATGAATAAGTAAGTAAATTCGTATTTTTGTGGTTTTCTACTTCATCATCATCATCACCTATAACAGTCCACTGCTGAACGTAGGTCTCCCCCGGGGGGCACCATTGAGCCCTTTTCACTCACAACCTCTTAATTCGGTCTTAATTTAATTTGTTTGTAACAACATAACTT
This sequence comes from Philereme transversata, assembly GCA_963924445.1. Classification (NCBI taxonomy): domain Eukaryota; kingdom Metazoa; phylum Arthropoda; class Insecta; order Lepidoptera; family Geometridae; genus Philereme; species Philereme transversata. The sequence continues at coordinate 31,648,600 of OZ004339.1, read as the reverse complement.
TTTTGTGCATTAACTTTTCTTCATTATAGCTCTATTTTTTTAGAAGTAAGAAAAGAAAATACATATATTTGTTATGTCGTCAGACTTTACTGTAAGTTTATGTAAATCTGCGAATTCCATTAGTAACGTATTTTCCTGAATAATACCAAAACATCAGACCAATTAGCAGCTTGCTTTGCCTCGGTTATGAAACACGGAGAGTAACTCTCAAAGCGCGCCAAATTGCCTCCATTAGCGCGCATTAGCGAGACACGGCACTGACATACAGCCTTCTACACAACCTGCAACTTTACACTTCAAGGCTTCTACACTATAAATTTTTCTGCTCTTCATATAACTAAGCGGTTGGAGAATTATAACAAAAAACATTTAATGCAAAAAGGGTGAGCTTATCGCTAAAAAGCGATCTCTTACCTCCTTCCTTTCAGATGGAGAGGATCATGAGGATGTATATATGTAAAAGAAACAAAAGTATAGAAGCGGGGCGTCTTTTTTGGATTCTTTTTATTTAGCAATATGTCAATATCATTTGAGATCGAGGTCTACTTACCTTTTCACTTCAAAGATAGAACAATTCTAGACCTAAATTTTAGCCGATCTAAAGGCTGCCATTTTTTATTAACTATTTTGTTTACCAAAATGTCAAGGTAAATCGACATCTAATTTATTCGCGGTGCTACGAAGATAACTTATTAAATAGATGCGGGCTCTGCAGCTTGCACTTGATCAAAAATACCTTTAGACGGACACTAGGTATAATATATAAAAAAAAAACTCTTTTTACAGGCCGCTTGGGTTTCACGAATATTAAACAAATGAGGGCATATGTGACATCGTGACTGCGGCACAAAGCAACGCAGTGCGTAATGGTATGGCACAGAATGACGTGCGCACTGCGTAGTTTGAGCGTAAATGCAAATCAGACCGTGAACTTATTATAAAGTAGAACAGGTATATTTGCAAACAGCAGTAAAGTAGAGATCTTTTGGCTTATTTATCTTATTAAAAACAGTTACAAACTGGCTTGGTTGCGCTGGTGAAGCGTTGATACTATAGTAGATTATTAAACGAGGGGATAAAAATAAAGCAGTGCCTTGCGTCACGGTCACTATATTGCATCCCGAACGTAACGAAGGATTCTAGAGTTAACTTACGAGCGGAGCAAGGAAGTTACTAGAATCCTGAGTGCAGAGAGGGATATAAGCACGCCCAAGATGCAGACAGCTTTATCCACGAGGAGAATACTGTACTTTTCACACTTTCTGAGAGACAATGAAAATCAAACCTAGGTTGGTGCATTCTGTGCAGAAGTTAGTTCGATTTACGAATAAGTTCTTATGGCGTGGGTTTCTTTGGTTCAAATTTTAATACAGATGAGGTTCCAAATTCAAATCACATTATGCCCGCGAGGTCATGATGGTCGGTGGTGCGAAAAAAATATGAATACTGGTTATTTTTGTTTATTGTCAAACTCCTGATGTTATAAACGGTCGAGAAAACATTTTAACTAGTGGTTCGCCCCGAACTGTGATCTCGCGAATCTCCCAAAATAAATATTATTCCTAGGGCGACTTGCACAACGATGCCTAAACGTATTTAGTGGCGAAATATGATTTATGGAGTTGTCAAATCATACAAATACTTCAAATTTAAACATGTTTAGTCGCTAAATACGTTTAGTGATCTTTGTGCATGTCGGCTTTAATCTTTCACTAATAAATTGGTGCCACGAAATACATAACCAACCTACTTAACCTACAGTTTCATTCAAATTAGATGTAACGGGGGTTCTTATAATTGGTTTTATTTTTTTGGAGTAGTACAAATGGCAGTTATTCTGTACTTCAGACTTTTGCCTATATTTGTGTCACACACACAAAGCTACACGAATACCAAATTTCAGCATTGTGGGGTCACTGGTGTACCCTGTGAATTTTGTCAAAGTTTTGTTTTTATTATGTCTAATAACTCAAAAACTACAAATATTAAACTAAAAATAAAAACGTGGTTCAAATTAAATTAAATTTACCAACAAAGACCTTTCATTTAACGTCCCACTTGACCTAATAGTCTCATTTTCATTTTGGTTTACCCCTCTTGAACCCCAATATCTCAGCAACCCCCCAATATTTTTAGCTCATTGAGTAACACCAAAATTATGCCATCACTACCTATATACCAAATTTCATGATGATCAGATAAACGCTACGAAAGTTATCCTCGGAAAAACAAACATACATACCTACAACGCCAATTTGCCCAAGTTGATTTGGAGATCTTTTTGAATCGGGAACAAAATTCTCTATACAGTTTTCTGAAGTATAATTCTTCGTAACCAAACTCCGAGCCAACTTTAAGCAGAATTGACAGGTGTGAAAATATGAACAGATTTATGTGGCTTGTTCATGGATATACATAATCTGATTATGTATATATTACCATTTGGCACGTAGGAGCGTGGCACCATGGAGCGTCGTGTTTTATCATGTAGTATATTTCACGGGAAAAGCCGAGTGACGTTTATCCGAGAGGTTTACAATGTACAATAAAATGGAGTAACTGCGTAATTGGAGAGTGTACGTGTGTAGCATATTCTTAAATGCTTTTGTAGTTGAGATCTTAAAATGCGCGCTCTGCAGTAGCAACCAAATATGATCGCATCAATTCCAAACAAACATAATTAATTGCAATCACAACAGTAATTTCGAAACGTCTTACTATGAGTGGAAAGGTGTGCAATTTTAGATTAAAATATCTTTACAACTTAAACCATTGGCCATTTGGAGTGATTAAAACAACATATGTTTTGTTTCAATCAATCAATCAATTTATTTATTGCGAATATGGGTTAGTAAGAGGTGGGTAGTGACACAGTTTGAGTTCTACCATAATCAGCGTTTATCACATGCAGTTTCAATCATTGTTCTATCATAGAAAATTTAAATTTAATGAGATGAAAATATTTACAATACTCACATGTGTAAAAGCATGTGTGCAATTCAAACCTTCAAAAATGTGCGTATCAAGATAATGAGACGAATGTAAAATTTCAGGAAGATGATAATTGTAGGTTTTAGTAATGATCATAGTGATGCAAAGTTAGATAATTATTAACACGAGTGGAGGGAGTACGAAGCAAAGCACAAAGAGAACCACGAACATAAGAAACACTGTATAATGCTTCCTATCTCATTTTATCCCACGTTAAATATTATGAATTTATATGTCTGTCTCTTTTTACCGTTGCTTTTTCGTTTCATCGACTTTCAAATCACAACGATGCTAAAGAAGTTTTCATTTCAAAAATATAAATGTCAGATTAATTAAAATTATTCAAGGGATTTAACGCTAAAAAATCAATTTTAATTGTATCTTTATATATCAATATATTTTGTTTCAAGTTTCTCTTAACACACTGGACTGGGAGAATCAAGTACAGTTTTAATAACAAAATATGAATTTTCAAAATAAAATGTTTTTGTTTCATAATATTTAAGTCACATACATTTATTTGAACTAATCTTGTGTACATAGTTTTTGAAACTATATTATTTTTTGTGTTTTTTTACTCAAATGCATTAATTACTTTTATTTATAGTCGAATGTATTAGTTAAATAAAGGCTGGCTAATATAAGTCTGTCATCCCTGTGAATAAAGCAATCACGCAAGCATTCGAAATATGTTGGAATATACACGAGTAATATATTATATTGGTGGCATAGCCTACTTTTATTAATCACATTTAAAAAGTTGTCCATGTTATATGAGAACTAGGTTAAAGTGACGTCGGTTTCCGGCAGTCGACGGAAAGGAAATGACGATACACCCGGCACCGCAGCGACACCTACCGTTTCCGGCGGAAATCAAAATCGATCTCAGTTGACAATTCGACTGGCCATTTTGTTGGAAATACTGCTACTAAATCTACTTTGGGCAATACACATTTTTATCGCAATCTATGTTGAAATAAATCAAAAAGTTGGTGCATTCAAAATATTTTTATTTACCTTACAGGCACCTTATACCTGTATCCCTCAAATTGATGGACGCAGGGCAGTGCATCGTAGGGCACGATAAAGGTAGGTTTCATAATAAAAATCTTTTAATCGATCGCTTTGGTTCTGTTTGATGAAAAGCTTAGTAGACAAAGGGTTCAGATATTTTTAATTTGTTTTAGATCTATTTTATGTACTTTGGTGTACAAAATGTGAAAGTGAGTCGTAGTTTTTAAAACTACTTTCAACCCTGAAACTTTGAAACTCTTAGCGCCATTACAAAGAAAAAATATGCTCTAATTTGATTTCTTAATTTTGTGATTCGTAATTAAAGGTTATTGTTTTTGTTATTCCACACAAACAAAAAAACCTCAGCACCAATAAACTATGTTTTTCTCTCTTTATCAAAGTACGCGAAAAGTGAGGAGGTAAGTTGCTTATAAAGAAAGATTCTTACGTCCTATCTAGCGAAACGTATTTTAAAAAGCTCTTTAAGGAAACGTATCTAGGATAATAAATTAGAATCACTGTTTGTAAGTCAGCATAAAGCGCCAACTCAAAAAGGAGGCTCAGTACACAAGTGTGATTTGACACGTAATGCTGGGATTGTACCAAGGGCCCTTATCTACCGCACACAGGCCAGTAACATCAATTTATGAGGGGTGGAGGACACTCAGAGCTTATGCCAAGTTGCCCGGTATTTTTATCAGGTTAACATTAAACACTGAACTTTTATCACACTAATATTATAAATGCGAAAGGTTGGATGTTTGTTTATGTATTTGATGTGTGTATTTTGATGGTTTATTTATGTTTTACGGTTATACATATTATTTAATTGTTTCTTTTTTGTATTTTCTCTGTTTTAAAATGTAGGTAACTGTATTGTGTATTGTGTGCTAATGTAGTGGATAAATGATTTTCTATGTCTATGTTTGTTTATTTATTTGTTTGTTTGTTACTACATAAATGAGCTTAAATAATAACTACTGATGACAAATTATATATACATACTTCGACTTATTTAAGAAACGTATTAATTAATAATAAATACATAGATATCTAGCGACAAATATTCAGATTCAGTGTTCTCTGAGCATACGTTTAAAAATAGCAAGTGACTTGGCACATCATAGCTACCGGCAGCGCGTTCCATAACCGGACAGCCTGCACTGTAAAAGACTTTTGAAAGTAGGAGGAGTGTACAGGTGTCCTGATTTACTTACGTTTTAGGATAATTTTACGCTTTATTTGAGCTCTAATTTGAAACGTTTTGAGTGAACGATTTATGGTGACGTCACCAAAACTATTTCGCCTTTACAATAATAATGTAACCTTACTAATAGAGGGTCATGGTACTAAATGTCAGTGTAATATTACTTTAATATTGCTATAAGAGATTGAGGTTGACCCCCAGCTTACAAAGCTGCCAATGAAATATATCTGATTTATGGTGACCTTCTGGGGTCAAAAGAATTAGGGGAGTTAAAATACCTTAAATTCTTTTCAAAGATTTCTTCGGCTCTTTGACTTTTTATGGACTAAACATTAATGCCGAGTACAAGGTATCTTGGAGACGACGTTTTTTCAGTTTAGCGGGTTCACGGGGACCATTATTATTTATTCGTATTAAAGGTTAACTGGAAGATAATGATTTCTATCTCTATAAGAACATCCAAGTCTATTAGTAATTTTAAAACAAAAGTACACACCCATTATCTGTCCCTGCGTTGTAGCTGCTTGTTAATTCATCATAACCATTTTTATAGTTGCTTATTTTATTATAATTAAATTTGTATTATTATTAGTATTTTAGGTTTATAGTATGTAGGTATGTTTTTAATTTTATATAGATGCACCGCCGTCATGTGATATGTTATAATCCTGTCCATACTAAGATTGTCTGGAAGATATTGGGACCGCCCATTGTAGTAGATCTATTTGTAAAAATTATGTTCTGTATTTTAATTTGGTGTACAATAAAGAGTTATCTTATCTTATCTTCTAGCTTTAAGTTATATATACAGATTGACCTATGTACAGATTGACTTATTTTGTGCAAAAAATTATATTATCTAAATGTGAGTTTCCATAAAGAGATCAGAAACGATAAAAACTATGATGAAGAAAATTTTGAAATATAAGATACAAAACAGATATTGCTATTTCCTGAGGCGGTTTTAGATAGAGACTTCCGGAATGTGTTTTACGAGGGTCGGAAGCCCCTCACATCAAAACCACATCTGTCATATACCATGCAGCATATCTACTAGTAAGCTTTTCCGCTTTTCTGAGTATCGACCTTTATTATCATCAAACAACATATTATGTACAAACATAGCGAGGACGTCGATTTTAAATGTTACGTTTACATGTATATACTACGTGGTTTGTTATGTACGACATTAAATGAAAACACTGGTAGAGTTAATGGCTAATAAAAGTTGTTGTAAAATAAGTTTTTTCAAATTCATTACCATAAAAAAATAGTTTTCAAACAACTTTAATATCAAGTCCTAAAATATCAATTTTCAATTTCTATGAAACAGCCTGTATAAAATAGGTTAACAAATCATGTTAATTCATCATGTAGGTAAGTGATGAATTCATCATTCACCTGTTAAACTGATTAAGCAGCATCGTTGCAAAGGCGCCGCCGATTTTCGTTAAAAATTGTTTTATTGGAAATATATCGAATATATATTCAATAAATATTAAAAATATAAATTCGATAAATATTCAAGTTCATCATCACGTCAACACATCAACACGTCTTAAACCTATCACTAAAATCAGTTAATACGATTCCGGATGTATGTTTTAAATTAATATCGTACATAACAAAACAAGTTGTATGTTAATTATATATAATGTACCCCCGACGGAAAGACGAATGGACCGATTTCAATGCGATAATTCTTATTCGAAATCTGTTGTTTGCGAGATGATCAATATTTTTAGCATGAGAAATGTCTTGACATCCTATAGATATCATTAAAGTTCTTATATACATTTTATGTACATAACATAACTTTTCTATTACAACAGCCTTCTAAAACCCTAGATATATAATATGAAGGTATCTATTTACTATTACCCCTTCATATTTGTGGGAATGTAATCTCCAAGTTGTATACAAGTTTGGACCTAAACAAACATCGAAACTTACTGGAAGTTGCTCTTCCCGGTTTTCACAAGTCAAGATAAAATGGTAAACCGTAAACCGTACCGTATACAAATATAAAAAAGTTATAACTACCTACCTAGTTATTTCTGTGTAAAGTCATTTTATTATTACTATATTTTTAATAAAATCGGATTATTCGGTACTGAATGTAGAAGCTAGCGGAAGATCAGCGCGCTGCGTACTCGTATTTACTAGTGTGTGGTGCATAATGCTGAGCCGGATCCTAGTTTGCAGACGCTCTTAACCTGGACGTACTATATAGCCACTATTTTATGTTTTCTATTTTTATTACTATTTTTGTTTGTTATATTGCTATTCCTATTGTCGTGCTTTTTTTGTTACTGTGTATGTCTTTGTTTTGTTATATCTGCAAATAAATGTATTTTATTTCTACTTCTTTTTTACTTAATAATTATATATTACGGCCTAAACTAGGATATAATTTACTAAGAAAACTTTCGTGATTGATTTATTTAATCATTATTATAGATACGGGATTTATCACGTACCGTTTTATCGGTGTTTCGACCGACAATGTTTCGGTTCAATTCGTAAACCTTTATCAGGGTGAGTGCGATCGGCTCCGAATAACGTCTCGCCTCGCACTGGTACGTACAAATGGTACGTGATAAATTCCGTATAAAATACTAAATAACTAATTAAAGAAAAAAAACTTGTTACATAAGTATACCCTATACAGAAGACACTCAGCAGACATACAGCCAGACGTAGGTGTTGAATTTATAGGACCCCCTCGTTCCCGTCACGTAGGAATTAAAAAAATGAAAAAAAAATATTTGCAACAAAATCAAACAATTTAGTTTATTCCTATCAGTTATTACACAACATTACATCACACTAGTATTAGAAATGTGAAAGTTTGGATGTTTGTTTATTTATTTGTTTGTTACTCAATCACGTCGCGGGCAACAGTACTTTCAATAAAGACTGAATACCAAAGTTGAGATTAAAAATAATATGATGTAGATTGTAGATTGCAATTTGTAGATTTATTATAAGTTGGTACATGAATTTTTGAATTTGTTATTAATCCCATCATATCTTTCATATTATCTTTGATACCCACACAAGACAGTAAACAGTTTCGTGATTTAAAAAAATGGTATGATCATTAATATCTGCATATTCTAAACCCATTTCCGTCTAAGCTCGTGTGCTTAAACAAACGTACGTCGCAGCTGCGGCCACAAAGACCCACATATTGGTTTACAAAGCCAACCTCAGCATATAAAGCTACGTCTATACTACACAATTAAAGCAGCTTAATATACTAATGAACGTGCAGGTACCCTTCTTGCTGTCACTTGTAGAACGAATTCTGGTTACCTAATAAAGGTTGCTGGGAGCCGTTGGGTGCAGGCTGCACAGGATGAGTCGCTCTGGAGATACATAGGCTAGGCCTATGTTCAATGGCCTCTTTCTCACTCGCTCTAAATACGATTTATCTCTTGTTAAGTCCGTTTGTACGATGCAATTCCAACTCTACATTTGCAGATAAGCCCCTCACGCTAGTGTCGACGGAGCTTAAGGTACAGCTTTGTTTGTGTTATACTTCTAGTTTGCGTCTGTTTGCGGAACAGTTTGCAGTGTTTACTAAGATGTTTGTATGCCTTGTTTACGAGCAGAAGCGGTAGCCACGGGTTGGCTCTTTAAGAGTCGATTAAGAATCGCATAATACAATGAATAAATAAAAATTAATGAATAAAAACACTTTATTATACACAATACTAACAAAATACTAACAAAATAGAAAACACAAAGCAAATAGTACAATGGGCGGTCTTATAGGTGATATGATTGTTGAATATTATGATTTGATGAAAATCGAAACACAGGTGCGTCATATAAATATCGGTAAGTAAAGTTTAACGAACTTATTTGTAGTTTTTTTTAAATACTACGTGTTTATTTTTTTATATTTTTTCTAAGGTGGTAATTTGCTAACACTACGAGGGCTTATTTACACTGGAAAGAAAAAATCTTAGAGCAAGAACGAAATGGTTCCTATTAAATTTACCTATATATTATTAGTTGAACAATCCGCAGCTTCGCACGCGTAATTTTTCAATAAAAACATTACCCTCCTTCTGCGCAGTTTGGTAAAAAGTAGCCTATGTTACTCAGGGATAATGTAGCATTCTAATGGTGTAAGAATTTTGGAAATCGGACCCGTATTTTTTGAATTTATTTGTTAGTACATACAAATCTTTCCTCTTTATAATATTAGTATTAGATTTAGACTACGTCTTGACTCGTGCTTGCGCGATTGAGATGGTCGACGGGTGACGAGCCGCTGTTGGTTCATACAACTTTGTAATATATTTGGTAGGTTAGTATTGTATTAGGTAGGTACTAATATGCATAGCAGATGCCACAAGCGGGTTGAGTACTGTATTGTTCTGGTTGTGTGAGATAGTTTAGTACTGTCTTGTGTACAATTTATACCTATAATATCGACGAATGTTACTATCCAGACAAACCTTGCAAGGTTTTTGGGGTATAATATAAAGGTGTATTTGCATTGAAGTACAAAAAAAATGGCACTCCGGAAGTGCCGATAGAAGTGAAAACTTGAACAATTACAAGATACTTATAGACACAGGTGTCGGTAACGGTAACAGTGGCGCAAGTTCAATGGTTTTTTCCCATCTAAAAAAATGCCCAACGGGCTTAAAGAAGTTTTCACTTCAATAAAGAAAACGTACACTCTCAGAGTAACCAAGAGTTTGTACAAAAAGTGTAAAAACTTACATAAAAACAAGAAAATACAGAAAGTTTCTACGTAGCCAACAATCTCATTAAACATTATTCCTCGAACATTGAACCTAGTAATATACATTCAGTTTCGAAGACATATTGACAGCAATTGTGTTGTACGGAATCTACATAATAAGCCGCGGCTTATGTGAGCGATGCCACCAGAACGCCTAGCACGGATATTTACGTAAGCAAAACTTTACCCAATGATAATACCGTTCATATTTCAAACGCTAATAACTTCATAGAAAGAAATAAATAGATTTTTCAGATAAAAAAACATTAAATAATAGTAAATTATCTTTAATTCACTCCACGCTGTGTTCTGATACACAGCTACCATATGATTTAAAACCTTTAAAAGGGGATTTATTCTATCAACAATTGAAAAAAACCAGCCAAATGCAAGTCGGACTCGCGCACGAAGGGTTCCGTACCATTATCTATAAAAACGGCAAAAAATCATATCTGTTGTATGGGAGCTCCACTTAAATATTTATTTAATTCAATAGCGCAATTTTATTAATTTACCTTATTTGAGGTTTGTGCCGATTAAGCTAGTCCTCTAAATTGTACGAGCGTCTTTACAACTCAGAGGACTATCTTAATTGGCGTCAACTATGTATGTATGGGGACACCCTTTAATTTTCAAATTTATTATTTTTTGGAATTTTTCATTTATTTGTGCTTTACCTTGCTTTTTGCCAAATTTCGTGATTCTAGGTCAACGGGAACTACCATATTTATTCGACCCAAAACCTATAGGATACTTCCGGTTGACCTAGAATTGTCAATTTTGGTTAAAAGCAAGCTCTTACAGCACAAGTAAAGAGAAAATTCCTAAAAATAAAAATAGTTGAAAATTAAAGTATTGGTACTTACAAGTTTGCGCAAAAATCTAAATTGGCCTATATCTTTTTGTCATGTTGACTCAGAACCTTGATTTTTATACACCTAATAGGGACTAAACTTCAGTATCTGGTATTAATGTCAATTTCCACCCGTTCCTGAGAAAATCGGTGGAGGAGAGAATGATCTTATAAGGGTTCCTTTTTTACCTTTTGAGGTACAGAACCCTAAAAATGGCTTAAGGACAAATGTTTTGCACAATAAGTGAAAATTTGAATTACGAGTATAAGGACATTTAATTCAAATTGATTATGTAACTTATTATATTTATTTTATTCTTTTGATTTTCTAATTGGTGTTAATAAAATGATTTATTGTATATAGCTGCGTCTCGTCTCGAAGAGCGGGTCGCAGCTCTCTGCGCGCAAGTTGATAGGTACATTAACCCTGATAAAAATTCGCGAATTTAACCGCAACATCTATCGTAAAAACTAGTGCTAGACCCTCAGGACGGGCGTAAATTGAATTCCCTATGATCTTTCCCCGAGTCACGTCAGGGGAGATGTTGTTTTTGCGACTTTTCGAAGCTTGCAGGGTATTTTGCAAAGTGCTTTTGCAAAAAGACGATGTTATAAATACAATGCGGTATAGATTATACTGAAATATTGTATAAAAAGATATGAAAGTTGTTGAAGCGAAAAATCTGAAATAATTTTGGTTGAAAGATATTACAGGAAAAATAAAACAAAGTCTCTATATCGAAGAGATTTTTAGAAATCTGCTTTTAAAGTTTGCTTGGTACCTATCTAAGTTTACCGCTCACTTATTTATGTTAGTCTAGTTAGATTGCGCTGCTAAATTAATATAAATCTAAGATGAACCCTAGATAGTCCAGTTATTTTTCAAACTTTCGCGATCACTGTATATAATTGCTCATTTAAACGGTTATTTATCGCGTATATACCTTTATTATTTGTTACTAATTCTGAAGAGCAAGTGAGAGTAGTTGCTGCAGCTGCCATCACTTCTCGATGGTAGCTCCAAGTACTTCCGCAACCACGACTTGTGCAACACAGTCAAAACGTCGGGATAAACAAATAAAAAGCGCATTTGTTATACGCTTCCACTAAATATCAGATTTTTATTGAAGTGAAAATTCTTTAGGAGCGGTGGACATTTTTTAAGATGTGAAAAAAACGATTGAACTCGCGACACTATTACCGTTGTCGTTACCAACACCTATAAGTAGGGAAAACTTCTTAAGGCGCGTTGGGAATTTTTTGAGATATAAAAAAACCATTGAACTCGCGACACTGTTACAGTTACCGACACCTCTGTATATTAGTATCTCATAATTGTTCAAGTTATCACTTCTGTCAGCACTCCCGGAGTGGCACTTTTTATTTTTAAATGTTTGTTTAAAGCTAAGCAGTATATCCTGAAATTGCGATCCCGCCGTAATTCCGTTATCAGACAACTTAATAGGGTACACAATAACAACCTGGGATAATGGATAATGGTTCTGCACACGCAGTGAGGGCGAAACTATCTATAAGCGGAGCGATAAGCTTAGCTGTTTAAGGTGACCTAGTCTGTCACAGGTATTTGTACGTTGGTGGCAACTTAGTACTTGACTTGATATTGCCTTAGCCTTAACCTTACTTGACTTAGCCTTGTTTAATCAGAGTGTGATTTGTATGGATCTACGTATATATAACCACCTACCTGAATCTGTACTGGATTCTTCTAGTCTCAATGTGTTCAAGAGAAACTTGAAACTAATATTAATAAAAAAGGCATACTACAATATAAATGAGTTTCAGTATAAATGAGTAAGATCAATAGCAGTTTAAACTAAATTTCTTCTTTCTAATTTTAAAGTTTAAACTAAAACTCATAATTTTAGTTTAAACTGATATTGATCTGACGGGCCTTAGAGATAAATCCCTTGACAAATTTTAGTGAATCTGAAATTTTATTACTATGTTTATATGGGTTCCAAACGGGCGGCGGCCTCGTGGTAGACCCTGGCGGAGATGGAGGGATGAACTGGATGCATACCAGAAAGAGTGGCCTCAATTAGCCAATAACCGGGGTTCGTGGAAGGAGGGAAGGGAGGCCTTTGCCCTGCAGTAGGACTCTACGGGCTAATAATAATAATAATTTTATATTTTAAGGTAAGAGCTGACATATTGAATATTGTAAATAATTTAATCTTGTTAAATTTAGTTTTTCTATGTTATAACGCTGATTAAAATTGCATGCGATAAACGCTGATTATGAACGAACTCAAACTGTACCACTGTACCTGTTACTTACCCATTTTTTTAACCTATACTTTCCCACTGCTGGGCAAAGGTCTCCCCCATGTTCCTCCATATCTCACGATCACTGCACGTCCCACCAGCCATCTTAGAATGCATCGAGGTCGTCACGCCAACGCTTCCTCGCCCTGCCCCGGCTTTGACGCCCATCTGCAGGTACCCATTGTGTGACGACTGTTTCCCATTTGTCTGTGACCATACGACTGCCGTGACCCGCCCAGAGCCACTTCAGCCTGGCAGTCTTGTCCCCAACATCTGCGATGGCGGTCTTCGCGCGCAGTGTGGTATTGCGGATCCTGTCGATTCTCTTGACCTCTAACACACTGCGTTAGCCGTTAGCGTGCGCCATTGCTCTTTGGCATATTACTTACAATTACTCATATACGCAATAAATAATTTGATTTGATAATTAAAGGTTTGGGAGGTGCCCCGTACATACAAAGATAGACACTTATCTTGTTTTGCGTTGGAAATAAACAGTCAGACAAAAGTGCTATTAGGTTCGCAGTCCGCTGTAAAATGATTGTGTTTCCCTACTTAAATGAGCGAGATAATGTATTTTTTTTGCCAGTGATGGCAGGAGCCAGCCTGCCACAAACGCAAATGCCAGTCAGACATTAAACGCTGCTGTCATTAGTCATGTTTTTAATAGCATTTCTCTAGTGCCGAACTTCAATGTCTTTAGTGTCGTAAAACCAAGCTTAAGATTCCCGATCACCGCTCAGCGTATGAACGTGTCATGAGCTACCGCTACGAGCGCTCGTAGACCCTCTACGAAACTGCTACGCGCCTACGGCCGCAATAAGCTGTGTTTTATTACGGAAGCAATCTTTGAGGAACGTTTATTTTTGCGTGATTATTGTTTTATTACGATAAGCTTATTATGTCGTTAAGCCAGTGCTAACTTAAAGAACCAAAATTGTATTTAAATTGTGTTTTAGATTTAAATCAAATCGCTTTAAAACAACCTAGTTTAAGTCGAAAATAAGAAATATAATATAAATTATTAAATAATGCTGGGCATTTCACACAGCACTATCTAGCCCCAAATATCTCTCCTCTCACCGAACCACGTCTCGCCTCGCATTGGTTCGGAGTGGATCACACTCACCCTGACGAAGGTTCACAAATTGAACCGAAACATTGTCGGTCGAAACACCGATAAAGCGGTACGTGATAAATCCCGTATTTATAATAATGATTCAAATAAATCACGAACATTTTCGAACTAAAATACTTGTATAATTAAACCCGCAACGTCCAGCGTCTCAGCTGGCTATTCGACCAATGTGCTTTGGGAGTTGTCTATATTTATTTCAACTCAACATGTACCTACATTATTGTTAGTAGGATACGCTTACTTAACTTTTTACCAATTATACATATTCCACCATCGCGAATTAAATCCCATTTTATTTTAATGTACGTAAAATATATTTGTTCTACTGTGAAAACGGGCGATGATACTACAGAGAGCTTTTTTGTTTTTCCAAGTTTTAATTATCTCTTCTGGAAAAAGCGTTGATACTTTCAGCATTGCTTTATTCATATAATTCACGTGCATTTTGTTCGTTCAATATCATCATTAACTGGCATTTTCAATTTAATCTCACTGAACGAATGAATGAACAATGGAGAATGAAAAGCCCGCATCATATGCCATTATGCATTTCCCGAATCAAAGGAAATTATGTAATGGATGTATTAAATAACATACTCCGGTAATTGAGTTTAAACAACTCGCAATTTAATCATATTTTATTGACTACGTATATTTTTGTACTTGCGAATGATAATTTTAAACGACTCCGTTTGATTTGCAAAATTACAATTATACTAAAAATGCGAAAGTTTATATGTTTATTTGTTACTCAATCACGTACCGTTTTGGTTGAACCGATTTTATTAAAACTTGGTAAATAAATAGATGGATCTGTATTAAAACATAGGCTACCTTTAATCGAAAAACTACGCATGTAAAGCCGTGGGCGAAGCTAGTTAAGTATAAATTAACAGTAGCTTAAAGTCTATCTTGTTGTGTTTTTTGGGATAGTAAACAAATGTTTCCGTTTTTCTTTTCAAACAAATGTTTTTTAAGACCTTATTCTGTCTTTACAACTAGCTAAACCAAATCAAATCGATCAAAAAAGAGAACATCGTAGCTCAATGACTGGATATGCTGAAACATAACACTTTTGTATAGGTAACTAGCTAAAAATCCCGCGGCTTTGCACGGGTGGTTTGTCAATAAAAACATTACCCGCCTTCTGCACAGTAGAGTAAAAAGTAGGTTATGTCTCAATCCCAGTTATAATCTAACTATGTACCAAATGTAAATAAAATCAGTCTAACCATTGTCATGAAAACATAACAAACAAACAGACAGAGAGACAGAGTTGCTTTCGAATTTTTAATATTAGTAATGATTTATCCGTCTATGGAACTCTCTTCCTCCACTCATTAGAACTGCCAAATCCCTCCCCACCTTGAAACAATTCTATTTAAACATCTGTGTCACTACAGACTTCATATTTTTTAGCAGTAAGACCGCCACTTGTATTTCTGCGAGTATTGTTATTTGTTTTTTAAATTGTTTTATTATTTAGGTGTGATATACAATATAGCGGTATCTATCTATATATCTATTTTGTATACTTACCATTTCCAGTTTCCAGCAGACCTTCAGGGTCGGAGGTCTCGTCCGCTGCAGCGGCTGCCACCAGAATCAGCATGAGCCACCAAAGGCGAGCCATGGCTCCTGAGGATAAACAGAATTAGTCAGTTTTATTCATTGAATCGCTTGTAGTTTAGCTTTTTGATCGCTCGCGCAAACTTATTTATTCTTGACTACATTTACGCGTTACACTACTAAATGTGTAGGTAACCTAGAAGTGAAGCTAAATTCACTCTTAGAACTTGAATTGACACCCAATTTTTATCCCATGGGACCTGATTTTTGGGATAAAAAGTAGCCTATGTGTTAATCCAGGTACATACGTATGTATACGTACGTACATACTAAATTTCATCGAAATCGGTTAAGTCGTTACGACGTGATTGAGTAACAAACAAACAGACAAATAAATAAATAAACAAACATCCGAACTTTCGCATTTATCACACTAATATTTAAAATATAAATGTGAAAGTTTGGATGTTTGTTTGCTTGTTTGTTAACATAGATTTTCAGTTCTTACATTAAAATCTGTCAAAAAAACTTCTAATAATGCTTGAGAATATGGAACACGAAAAATCTCAAACACTAATTCGAAATCATTTATTTTGTTGTATACCAAGTGGCAGGAAGATATTAACAAAGTAAATCGTCGGATTTCACCTTTACTAATACTTATTTACTTCGCAACAAACAAAACGTCCTAATTTATCATGTTTGTTTAGAAGCGAGATTTTCAAATATACGTCAAAGAAATAAATTAACGTCACTCTGCGTTTTATTTATGACGGCAGTTTCTTCGCAGACGAACATGGATATAGCCATACAACGAGTAAGTCGGAATAAAGGTAACAATGGTAGTATTACGCCCGAGACTATGACAGAATCAGCAATAATATGTGTTTACTTAGAAAACTTTCGTGGTTTATTTTATTCATTATTATAAATACGAAATTTATCACGCATCGTTTTATCGGTGTTACGATCGATACAGAGACGCAGTGCGGAGCGGATCGCACTCACCCTGATGAAGGTTCATGAATTGAACCGAAAAACCGAAACGGTACGTGATAAATCCCATATTTATTATAATGAATAGTAGGTGTGTTTTGTTCAACATTAAATGAAAACACGAGTAGAGCTGATTGCTGGCATTGTTGATATATAGGTTTTTTTTCAAGCTCATCAACCTAGAACTTTTAAAATTTTCAAACGTTGAGGCGGTATCCTAATAGAACGTGACACGCAAGCGGCGCGAGGCAGCAGCGTTCGCGCGACTGTCAGATAACGGGGATCTTGCAAAGCTGCATCCATCAACTCAAAATCCTGCTCCGTTACTTTAAGGTGCTGGGGATGGCTGGGGTCAGGTTAGCAGGGGGGTAATGCACAATACACACCGATGTGGGACGTCAGTGCAGATCTTATTCCCCCCACCCTAGAATTAGAATTAGACTGTCAGTTAGAATACCTTGTTCGGTATCACCATCAGTATGTTTGATCGCGAGTTTATACGAATTAAGTTCGCGCGAATGTAAAACAAACATTTTATTCGCGCGATGTGATTTCGCCACTGTTAGTTAGGAGACCTTGTTTGGTATCAGTATATTTGATCGTGCGTTCGTAGGAACAAAGTTCTCACGAACTAGCGATGATCGTGCAATCGCGTTCTATTAGGACACCGCCTATGGCATTATGCAGACGTACATGGCCTATATCAAAACAAATTTCATAAAACACAAACACCCAACAGAGTGAAAGTTAGCTTACCGCCATAAATAAGCGTATATGAAGTTCATCTTTTGTACGAAAGTCGTTAACAACGGCGGTAAATAAGGTCTCTTGGGGTTCTATTCAAGAATTTCTCACAATAGAGATAAGATTGGAAGGTGTAGAGGCACGTTTATTCGCCTACATAAATGATACATCTAGGGCATCTACAACTAACGATGGATTATTGAATCTATTTTATAGATAAGGATACCAAGAGTTGTTACATTAGTACTTTTTTTAACAGAAAATTATATTCAATTACTTACATAACTCCTTTATGAAATACAAAAAAGTTAAATCATTTAACGACCGTCGCAAACGATTTTGTAGTTAGCTTAACTGCTTCAGACTTAACTAGGGTTATCAACTTTTTTTCTATTAAATATAGCATTTTCGAAGCTGTTACCTCTAAAACTATAGTAGATGGCAAAAAAAAGAAACAAATATAGTATGTGGTTAAAATATTTATTTTTTAAATGAATATTTTTTGCAGCTCTGCGCCTTAATAATTAAATTTTTATTTTTAAGAGCATTCATATGCTTGATGGCAATCCAAATTTAAGTTGAAAAACACTATTAGTACTGCTTTTATTAAATTTAACTGCCCTGTCACGCTCATCTCTCTTTGTCTGGAAGAAATCGCTTCAAATCGATAAGGCCACCTTTGCGTTATTTGTATTCTCTTCTATTTCGTGTCACTATATAATAAAAAAATATAGTGTATATTATTAAAGTATTTTCATTCAATAAATTTCTACCGCTATGCAGTCATAGCGTGTCCGGACTATCCTCAGCGTTTGTTCCCGACGTTTGGCTTCCCGTTTCATTTAAACAGTAGCCTAGTTTCAGACAACAGTGTCTGTGCCTGTACGTCAAAGCGAGGTCACTCTTTGTAAGGTTCTTATCCGCCTTCGTGATTTTTTCTTTTGGCTGCAACTTTTATTCTACCTTGTCGCTTCTTCCTGTTTTATGTTAAGAGGAAGTTCGTGGCACTGATTTTTTTAAGATTAAAGATTATGATTAAAGATTTCTTTATTAGCCAGAACATGGGTACAATTATACAGATGCTACAAAATTAAATAGTATCACCATATTTAGCCATAGTGGCATGCAAATAAATGTCATATAAAATTAAATTATGTATGGATGACTAAGAAATAATGATAGACAATATAATGTCAGCACATATATAATAAAATATTTAGATTAAAATTAAAATTAGTCTCAAATATAATTGTGTATCATTTAAATATTCGTTTATTGTATTGTTTTACTTGACAACTATACTTTAGGCAATATAACAGTGCATAGAGATTATATAAAATTTATAGATCATTGTTTAGAGGCAAGAGCTTTGATCATAAACTTGTCAAGATACCGCATCGCGTTGGGATGACGTTTATAAAAAACAGCCCACATTCCATCGGTGACGTCTTCTTTCAAGTTTCACTGCATTGTCTTACACTCGTGTCGTCGACAATAACAGATAGTGCTTGAGTATAGTACAGCATCTACGTAATTGGTTTCTTTTTTGCCCTAGAAAAAAATCTTCATTGGCCACGGTGGCGATTTACTAACGATTTGCAATTTTTTTCTCCATATTCTCAACCACAAACTTCTATTCGAGAATCAAAGGGTATGAGGTCTAAGGATTGTAACAGGAACAAGTTAGAATTGGAAGTTAACCGGTTAGTAGGAATATTTACAATCCCATTAAATTCTTGAATAAGTGGGTTTTACAGTAAGAGGGTCACAAATACACAAAAATCCTAATTCAATTCAATTGCAATTTTGATTATATGGCTTTTCCGATAAGCGGTTTTTTGGGTTATGGCCACAACTTTGCCACATATCAAAATATAAAATTTAATTAAACGTAGAATAGTCTGAAATCTGCATGCACAGTATTCATCCACTATTTAATACACAAGTAAAGTTGAAAAAAGAAATATAAAAGTTTAAAAAGTGTTTTCATCAAAGAGAAACTTTAAAACAAGAATCCGTCTACATTCAAGAAATCTGAACTTTCCAGAAATCTCTACTTTCAAAAACTTTGGCGAGGTACGAACAAATTAATCCACCTCAAACGTCTGTAATGCAGTACACAGACAAACCCATTCGCAATAGCAAGTCGAGTGTGCAAATGGTTAAGCAATTCACTATTATAAGTACCCTTTGACGTGGCAAAGCGTTTGCACCCTTCAGTCACCTTCAGGGAAACGCTTGCTTGTGCACATAAGTGGAGTAATTCAATGGCATTCCTGAAACACAGGAGCAGAGCTGCAGGCAGCTCTTACAGCTGTAGTCTAAGATAAGAGCATTAAGAGATTGCATTCAGTACAAGTCAGCTTTTGTAGGTACTTACTTTGTATTTTGATTATGTTTAAAATGAAAATGTGCGTCAAAAATATATTATTTCTATGTAACACACACAATAGTACGTTCACAGATTACAAAGTAAATACGATAGGCAAAATATACGTTTGCGAATCCGATTCGCAAAATTTTGTTTATAAAGCTTGTAGTATTTTTCCATCTTTCGCGATCACTGTACATAATTATTGATTAAAACATCGCGTATGTACCTTTTTTATTTGCAAACCAAACGTACCATAACCGAGCGTGTTAAAGAGCATATCGCAGCTGTCAAAAATCGCCAGGTAAACAAGTCAGCGATAGCAGAGCATCTGGTAGACTCGGGACCGAATCATTGGATTGAACTTCATATATGTTTAAATTAATAAATAATAAATAAATATTGTTGGGCATTTCACACAGCGTTATCTAGCCCCAAACTAAGCAGAGCTTGTACTATGGGAAACAGATAACTGATAGAATATTAAACTTTTTTTTTATAAGTACATACTTATAATATAATTATAGAAAAACATCCAGACCCGGAACACATATTTGTAGATCATGCAAACATTTATCCCGCGACGGGAATCGAACCCGCTACCTCCTGTGTCACAGCCGGCTATAGGCCCACTGCGCCACGGAGGTCGTCATTTAATATAAATGTATGTTACATACATACATTTATATTAATGTAAATTTAATGTAATATTAATGAGTACATATTTATTTATTTTGTATATGATATTTATTTATGTACAAATATTTATATACCTAATGTATATAAATAATTACTACATAAGTACTAATAATTAATACATAAGTATTTAAGGTTAAGTAATTTTTCTTTTTCTATTATTAAGTTTATTCTTTTTACCCCTCGGCCAATCTTCCATTAAGCAATGATCCTCTCCATCCAAACGTTGTCTGGAAGAGACCGCTTTGTTAAGCGATAAGACCGCCCATTATACTTACATTTATTTGTTTTATTTTTTATTTTTATATCTGTTGTGTTTAGCTTGTAAGGATAGTAAAGAATTTTCATTCATTCATTATCCTAAGGTTCTCTCTAGTGAACGCTATTATTACAAGAGCGTTGTAATAAAGGGAAGCGATTGAAATCAAGAAATTTCAAAATTTCAATCGGGAAGATGGCTATAGACACTCAGCGTCCTGGAACCCGGTGATTGCTAGGTGTGCGCGTCGTGATCGGTCGTCTCAGTGCGTAGATACGGTTAGTGTAGTGTGCCGTAATATGAACGAGGACATTTCTAATTAAGAAGACCAAGTGAGGGTAGTTGCTGCAGCTACGCACACTTCTCGACGATTCTTTTAACAAATCCTTCTAGAAGTTTGGGTATTACGAAGTACATGCGAAAAATATACGATTAGCCCTCAGTAGGACAAAAGAAACCGACAATACTAGGTAGGTAGGTATATCTACTAATGTTTTCATGTTAAATAATCAGCAGGAACTGACTGGTCATAATGTAATTTCGTTTCTCTCCGATTCAAATAGGATTTGCGCCAGCGGCAGCAAACTCACTGGTAATGAAATAAATTGATAATTTCCACAGCGCGCCTCGTTTCACAAACTGATTTCAATTTGCCAAGTTTCTGACAGATTATTTGCAGAAATCTTTGAAACAAATTATTCATTATACCCTGTGTTGCAGGACTACACTTTTTGGACGTAAAAGTGTAAAAGTTGTGCAACATGCGTTTGAATACAACACGAAAGATGCAAAATCGCCCAAATAAAAAAAAATTATAAATTAAAATACCGACGACATTGTAATGCTGCGGCCGCATTTTGCGCCTAACTTTAGGTCCAAGTTATGACAAATTTGTATCTAATTATTGCACCACACATGATCCAAGATCCTCATATTGGTGTATTGGATTCAGTACACTACACGTCGCAGCATTAAGCCCATGGGTTGTACTGTAAATAGTGCAGATAGGGACAGGATCGGGACGAAAAGCATATAGAGAGAGGCCTATGCCCAGCAGTAGCTCAACACAAGTTGATGATGACAATAAAATTAAATCAAAATAAAAAACGTTTATTTTGTCACCAATTACAGAAAATACAATGAAAATCTTAAAACAAGGCGTAGGCTAAAAGATTTGTGTGACAAAAATTCACATAAAGTTATTTAAAATAATATCAGTAATTTATTTTCGAAAATACGTACCAATTATAGTAAATATCCTATCTACTTATTTTTGAACTTCTGAACTGCCAAATAAAAGCCATTCACACCAACAATCAGACCCAACGGATATCCATAAAACTTCAAATGAAAAAGGATTAGAGAATAAAATACGAAATGCAAGCTAAAATGTTATATTTCAATGCACAGTTGCGAAGCGGAACGAGTGGCCATTTTGTAATAAAATGAACAATGGCGGGCCGCGGTAACAAAAACTGCCATCATGCTTGGATAAGTGTAACTACGGGTCTGGAATTGCAGTATTATCTGTGGGTCATGTGCCTGAATAATTTTAACGTGAGCTTTTTAATGTTTTTAAGGGAATGAAAATTTTTACCTGGTAGGTATTATAACTATTTTACTATTTGTACTAAAAACGGGATATTTACCATGATTTGTGAGTTTTTGAGTATCCCGATATTTCGACGCAGTTGCATGCGCCATGATCACGGGTAAACTGAAGTCTTTGCGAGTGGTTAGTTATTGGCAGATATAACGATCTACCCTCTTTCTTAGTCTCTTGCTAGGAATTAATTCACCAATACTATCACCACTACCGGTTTCATTCTCGATCATAACTCGATTCTGACACACAACACTTACGGTATCAGGACGCGTAATTGACACTACACTTCTTCTTACACATTCTCACCACAGGATTCCAGGCTCCAGATAGTTGAAAACCATCTTCACGATTAAAATTCTTGTGTTTGGTAATCTCAATTGCCTCTTGAACCAGTCTTGGGATGTAATGTCGCTCAGTTGAGATTACTTGTGGGTTGTTTAGCTCGATCCAGTGATTTGAGCCTGAGTCCAGCAGATGTTCCGCTATAGCTGACTTTTGTCTGTCAACATACTTCACCGCCCTGATATGTTCCTTCACCCGACAAGCTATTGTGCGTTTGGTTTGACCAATATAAGAACACCAAGCTATGGGAGTTCCTTCAAAGTACTTTTTTCTTTTTCATGGTTCCGTACCTTAAAAGGCAAAAAAAGGAACCCTTATAAGATCACACTCTTTTCCGTCTGTCCATGTGTTACCACTGATTTTCTCAGGACCGGGTAGAAATTGATATTTATACCAGATATTCAAGTTTAGTCCCTATTAGGTGTATAAAAATCAAGGTCCTGAGTCAACATGATAAAAAGATATAGGCAAATTTGTATTTTTGCGGAAACTTGTAAGTTCCAAAAATAACCTTAATTTTCAACTTTTTTATTATTCGGAATTTTTTCTTTACTTGTGCTTTTGCTGCTTTTAACCAAAATTGACAATTCTAGATCAACCAGAAGTATCCTATAGGTTTTGGGTCGAAAAACTATATGGTAGTTCCCGTTGACCTAGAATCACGAAATTTGGAAAAAGCAGCACAAATAAAAGAAAATTTTTAAAAAATTAAAAAAGTTGAAAATTAAAGGGTGCCATACAAACATAGTTGACGCCAATTAAGATAGTCCTCTGAGTTGTATAGGCGCTCATACAATTTAGGGGACTAGCTTAATCGGAACCAACTTTAAATAAGATAAATAAATAAAATTGTGCTATTGTATGAAAGAAAATAATAGGAAAATATTTATTATAGATAATGGTACGGTTCCCTTCGTACGTGAGTCCGACTCGCATTTGGCCGGTGTTTTAATACTTCATGGGGATGGAACAAGCTTATGGCAAACCTGATGTTAAGTGGTGACCATGGCCTATAACAGAATTGCCTCGTATGTAATGCACGCAAGAAATTTGCCCTACGATGCACAGCCCTGCGTCCATCAACTTGAGGCATGCAGGTGTAAAGCCTCGCGTGCCTGTTAATTTTACCTATACCAGACTTTTTTCTATATATCCAAAGTTATTTCTATCACGTACCTAGACTAGACCTAGACATCTTTAAGCTATACCTAAAATCATGAATACTGAATACCATAGAGATATACCTGAATACATAATCTAGTGTATGAATACTAAATACGTATCAAAAGTTGAATTTTAAAAGTTAAAATGGACTTGCTATTTATTTTTACGAGAACACTTGCTTATATTATAGTAATGAAAGTAAAAGAAACACCTTGAAGACTTGAACTTTAAAGCGACCTTCCTAAAGTAAATTTTAGTATACCTACAGAATGCATCATAATACTTTGTTAATTTTTGTTTTAATAATCGTTTCTTGGACCGTGTGATTACCATAGGACACGTATACGATTTTTGACTTAGGGTTTTGCACCTAAAGTAAGTGAAATACAGAATTTACTGTGTTTCCTTAGTGAAAAAACGAATTTCAAAAGTCCCAAAATCGAGAGTGAGGTCAATGAAACCTGCGTTGGGTCGATTCCGAATTGTTCGATTCCGAAGCTTTGTATTAGATACATGAACTCACGACTAGCACCAAAATAACTATGTTAGATATTCAAATCTTCATGAATATCTAACATAACATATTTAACATCATACCATAATAATATAACTTCTTAAATAGAAAATGTTCTTGAGTTGACATTTTGTAAAATGTGAAATTTCAAAGAATATTCCTTTTGGGCAAAACTACACAAGTTAAAGCAGATATAAAAACCAAAGACGAGGAGTTGGCTCTTGTGGACACCACCGTATTCTTAGGTATAACCCTAGATAATAAGCTTCAATGGGGCCCTCACATTGATGGGTTGTCGAAGAGACTTAGTTCTGCGGCATACGCAGTCAAAAAGATCCGTCTTTTTACAGACGTAGACACTGCTAGACTAGTTTACTTCAGCTACTTCCACAGCATTATGTCATACGGTATACTGCTGTGGGGGAGTGCTGCAGATATAAACACCGTTTTTGTGCTGCAGAAGAGGGCCGTTCGTGCAATTTATAATATGGGCCCCAGAGAATCATTACGCAATAAGTTTAAAGAAATAAATATTATGACATTCCCTTGTCAATACATCTATGAAAATCTAATGTATGTTCACAAAAATATTAATTTGTTTAAGAAAAATAGCGATAATCATAATTTTAATACTAGAAATAAAGATAAACTCGCTGTTGCTACTTGTAGACTCCATAAAGTTAGTAAATCGTTTAAAGGGCAAGGTGTACGCTTTTATAACAAACTCCCAAGGGATGTACAAAAATTGACAATTAACAAATTTAAAAACGTAATTAAACAAAATCTTTATAAAAGAGCCTACTATAAAATATCGGATTATTTAGATGATAGAGAAGCTTGGGATTGAAATTACTCCAACTCGTTCAAAATGTTACAATTTAGACGTAATTTATGTTCTGTATTATGTATTGTAAAAGGATCATTAAAAAAAACAACCAGCCTTGTTTCTTGCCTTTCTTTCCTGGCTTGGTCGCGAAGGAACAGGCAGTAAAATTGACGTTTCAAAGTGATCCTTGTGATTTTAATGAATAAAATATTTGAATTTGAATTTGAATTTTACACTGAGACCGTTTACAGCTGTTTAATGTCATGGTTGGTACAGCTTCTTGTGATAAGTTGCAGGAGTCAGCTGGGTGAAGGTTGCAACCCCTGTAGTGCATGGAATATGATTTTAGATGCATCCTAGCGTCTATGATTTCCTCTCAGCTGAGTCGGTCTGGTCACGTTTATGGAGACGCAGTGCATTGCACGTCAGGTGGTGCATCGTGTCGCACTGTCAACTCGCAACACGGCCAACTCGGTCAGGGAAAAAGTCTTTTCGTATTTTGTATGTTCACCCTACTATCAGCTTCTATCATTAGTCGCACAGCACTCACGTTATCTTTAATAGTCGCCGTAGAAGGGACGTCCTTCTCGCGAATCATCAGTGACTTAGTAATAAATCATTAAGTGAAAATGTTCTCTAGTCAAATCCATTTCGACGCACGACAGACACTTTTTAAATTGCCGCAAATTTGTAAAAACAAATGACATATGAATTCATTACACAACCACAGATTCCCAAAGAGTACCTAATTCGAAATTTAAATACATTTTTTATCGGTTGCTTTTCTTACTGGCCTATGCTAAAAACTTTCAGTGTGTGTATGAGAGCGTTCATTCCGAAGCGTTTGCTTTTGATTTACATTGCGCACGCGCGACACAATGCATTTCGTGACGCGCACGAGCGCGTCTCCGTAAATGAGCCCTAAATCTACAGGAGAAACAGTGACTATGAACAATGCTTAGCGCATGTTTTTCCATGATGTTTTCCTTCACCGTTAGTCAAAACTATAGTTGTACTAGATGCCGTCCGCGGATTCGGACGCGTGGTTTGTCAATAAAAACATTATTCTCCTTCTGCGCAGTCGTCGTATAAAAAGTAATCTTTGTCCCATTCTCGGTTATAATCTGGATGTATTTTTTTTATACTATTGAGATGGAACAAGTCTATGGCCCACCTGATGTTAAGTGGTAACCATCGCCTATAACAAAGTTTGCCTCGTAGGTCACGCTCCTTGTAAATGTGCGCTATGATGCACTTCCCTGCGTCCATCAACTTAGTCCATAACTGAAGCATACAGGTGTAAAGCCTCATGTGCCTGTTATTTCACCGGCAACCATACCCTTCAAACCGAAACACAGCAATGCTCCTTGGCGGTAGAAATAGGTATGGTGGTAGAACTTCCCCGGGCGAGCCCTTTTACAAGACACTACTACTCTTAATTTCAAATTTCATCGAAATCGGTCCCGCCGTTTAGGCGTGAAGGCGTGAAAACGCTACTTTCGAATTTATAATATTAGTATGGATGTTACGTTATTATATTGCTTTCTAGTACAACCGCTAATTCCAGAAAAAAATACAAGCATTGTGTACTTTTTGTAACAAACGATTTTTTCACAATTCCCAGCAAATTAAGAGTTTATACAGTCGTCGTAATTATATGACGTGACCAACATTAATATTCGCATATGTGTACAGTCCTACACGCAGGTCATGAAATATTATTTACGTTAATAGAGCAGAATATTTGCACAACACAGGGGCGAAGTGGGTGGCAATCATTAACCCTTTGACGAGGGTTGCCGATAGCCACAGCTTGCCAGTATCCAATTTATGCGACGTAATTTGTTGGTATGTCGATACCTACGCTTATAGATGGGGAAACTTTGGTTTGATGGGCTGTTTAAATTGTTTGGGTATAGGAATATAAACCAATTTATAATTTACGTTGTGTAGCCGTACGATGAGCTTAGTAAGAATTTTTGTTACTACATAACTAGTGGTTCGCCCCGAACTGAGACCTCGCGAGTCTCCCATAAAAACAAAAATATATTATCATATAAATATATATTATCTTTGACTCTCAAAATAGTGCCACGAAATAAATAACCATATAACTTGATCTACAGTTTCATTCAAATTACAGGTAACGGGAGTTCATGTCAATTGGTTACTCTTTTTGGGGTACAGATTGCAGTTTTTCTGGATTTCAGACTTTTGCCTATATTTGTAACACTTAAGCTACCCTGTGAAAGTTGTCAAAGTTTTGTTTTTATTGTACTCAAAAACTACAAAAACTTTACTAAAAATAAAAACTGAATCTAAATGTATTAATGTTACCTTTCATTTGACGTCCCACTTGACCTAATACACATTTTCATTTTTCTACCCCCCTTGAACCCCAATATCTCAACAGCCCCCCCAACATTTTTAGCTCATTTAGTCACACCAAATGTATCAAACCTATGTATCAATATTCACGATGATCGGATCAACGCTTCGAAAGTTATTCTCGGACAAACAAACATACATACATACAACGCCGATTTGCCCAAGTTGATTTGGAGATCTCACTTTGCTCGATCAATAAGTAAGAAGTAAGTAATTAGGGCCGTTGATGGTTAAGTAGGTACGTTTTATCTTGCTTGGTTTGAGATCAAATTCTCAATAAAACTAAGGGGTATTAATTATACCTACTAAGGGCGTTTTATGAGGTAGTCTTTTTTGAAATATACATAAAATGATAATCTTTAGGGCCCAATAAATTTCTAACGGACAAAAAGTTTACTCAATTTAAACATACGTATTGATTGTCTACCTATTGCCATATTAGCTGAGTCAACGCCGTGACATTAGATTGCTCAGTGTATTCTACCGCCTGGGAATGTTCTGAGGAGCTATTTGATCTCATCCCGTCGCCGAGATTTTACCACCGGACATTCGACAACGTAATAAAGCTCATCCACATATCGTCGACAATTGGGTATCGCGCACCACACGCTTCAGGCGATCTTTTCTACCCCATACTTGCAAGATGTGGAATGAGCTACCATCTGAGGTTTTCCCATTAGGCTACAACATGGCACGCTTCAAGAAAAATGTAAAGAGGTTTCAACAGGGTAGGGAATGCACCGACAATACCCCGGGTGTAGCCGGTGTCAATAGACGACGGTGACCGCTTACCAGGTGGGCCGTAAGCCGGTTTCCCTAAAAATAACATAAAATATATAGTATATTATGTTATTTGTCCAAAAAATTAAATAGATCTTGTAATCATCGTCACCACAGAACTGTTCAACTTTTAGTATACTGATCCTGTAAAAGCCTTTCCATAGAAAAATACAGAACGTTTAGTTTTTGATAAATATTATTACGCATTGAATTTGTACACAGAGACGTTAAACTGTAAGCTTATCAGACGTTGGGCCATTGTACTACATCGTACAACGTATTAAGGTTAGAAAAATACTTGGCAGTTGGCAGCCAGTTTAATAATTTGTACAAATTACCTGCAACAATCCTCATTATCTGGAGCGGTGAAAGTAGGTTAAGTTGCGAAGCAATTTCAGTAATTTAGTTAGGTAGGTTTACTATCAACGGATGGCTGAAGTAATGGGAAGATATTTCAATTTAATGAAATTTTCCTTTGAAATGTTATTTAAATTTCTATTTGAAAACGTAAAGCGGTTATACAGATTGCATAGTTGCTCCTTAGGTCATTGCGATCCTTCCAATTCAGTCTAGGTTTAAAGGTTTCCTGAAAGAAATTACTATCAGCGATAATGATGATACATGTGGTATGGCATAATCACCATCAATCAGCCGTAGGTCGTCCAATGTTTAACATAGGCCTCCCCGTAGATTTCCAGAGCGTCCGATCTTGTGCAACCTGCAACTAACGGCTGCCCGCAACCTTTATCTAGGTACTATGCAATCTTGGAGCACAATAAGTGTTAATCTTTAATCGTCTGTTTTGTTATGTACGACATTAATTTAAAACACACATCCGGAATCGTATTACTTGACTTTAGAGGTAGGTTTAATACCGGTAGCTTGATTATTTATCCAGTAATCGGTACATTTCCAATAAATAATTTTTAACTACCTGTGCCTTTGCGACGATGTCAGTTTAATAACAGGTACCTACTTACGTGATGAATGAATATGATATGTTAATCTATTGTATACAGGCTGTTTCATTGATATTTTAAGACTTGATATTAGATTTTTTTGCATTAATTACTAGCATTAGTCATACCCGTGTTTTCATTTAACGTCGTACATAACAAAACACGTAATATAATAATAACCCTAAAGTGGTGGTTCCAATATCTACAAGCTGCTGTTATAAACTTACTACAACACATTTTTGAAGTGAAAACTTCTTTAGTCACGTTGGGCATTTTTTAAGATGGGAAAAACCATTGTACTCGTGACACTGTTACCGTCACTGACACCTCTGTATATAA
Source organism: Philereme transversata (assembly GCA_963924445.1). Classification (NCBI taxonomy): domain Eukaryota; kingdom Metazoa; phylum Arthropoda; class Insecta; order Lepidoptera; family Geometridae; genus Philereme; species Philereme transversata. The sequence continues at coordinate 31,618,793 of OZ004339.1, read as the reverse complement.
GTAGGGAAAACTTCTTCAGGCGCATTGGGCATTTTTTGAGATGGGAAAAAACCATTGAACTCGCGACAAAGTTACCATTTTCGTTACCGACACCTCTGTATATAAGTATCTCGTAATTGTTCAAATTTTCACTTCTGTCGGCACTACCGGAGTGCCACTTTTTTTTAAAGACCTATATTAGGAGGGTATTTTTACATACTAGAGGTGAATTTGAATGTAATGTAACTTGTACAATAATTGCATATACCTACACGAAAAGCAAGAAATAAATTCTTATTGAAACTGCGTGCCACCTTATCTAACAATATAAACGCGCTTAGAAACAGAATTGTAAAAACCCAGGGCAAAAGTTGAGGTCATTGTCCTACTAATATTTGCGTTTAATTAAATTCTCTTGTACGGAGCCCGAAGAGCCCAGTTTGCGACGAGCTGAATTAATGGAAGTTCGGTTATGACAACTCATTGTTTGTTTAGGTTCCGGAGTTGTGATAAACTAAAATTTGGTTTTGAAACTGGATACAACTGGGTAAAATTTAGTACAAAAATTGACAATTAACAAATTTAAAAACGTAATTAAACAAAATCTTTATAAAAAGGCCTACTATAAAATATCGGATTATTTAGATGATAGAGAAGTTTGGGATTGAAATTGCTCCAACTCATTCAAATATGTTACAATTTAGACGTAATTTATTTTCTTTATTGTTATGGATCATTAAAAAAAACAACCACCCTTGTTTCTTGCCTTTCTTTCCTGGCTTGGTCGCGAAGGAACAGGCAGAATTGACGTTTCAAAGTGATCCTTGTAGTTTTTAATTTATGACTTTTGACTTTTACTTTGGTATCTTCTGACGCTCTGGAAATCTAACCGACCGTCAATTTAAAAATTTAAATACTCTGGGCATTTCTCTGCGCACAAAACTTAATTTTGCTTTGACAGCACTAAAATGATTGCTTTATTTTTTAGGGTTCCGTAGTTCGACACCTTACGGCAGTTTTACTCGCAAAAAAAGTGCTGTAAACCTTGGCTGTTAAGCATTAACTTTCCTAACGCGCCAAAAGAAGTATAACTTCAAAAATATCATTCAGTCTAAAATCTGAAGAATGAAGAATGTTCAGGGCCGCACAAGATCTGTCACTCCGGATATCTATGGCGGAGACCATGTAGCAGTGATGAATATTATTGATAAAAATTGCGAAGATTACAAAAACAAAACCCTTATCTCGGAAGTTTACAAAGTGAAAAATCTGAAATAAATAATGATTGATAGAAATATATGCAAAGCGTACAGGAAAAATAAAACGAAGCATCTATTTAGAACAGTTTTGTAGTCATTTGGTTTCTGAGTTAAATAACTGGAATTAACATAAATATAGATAGATACGGAATCCTCGGTCCGCCAGTCTCACTCCTACGTGACCGGTCTTATCTATGATGTTATAAAACTTCAGACAATTTATTTATTTATTTAATACTTTTACATAAAACAGAAGCTAAGCGGACTTAATGCTAATAGCATTATACATTGTCATATGCATAGACAATTTAGTAGTTAGTAGAAACAATGATGATTATTATTTATAATTTAGGTCAATCATGAAAACAGGGGTAGGCGATAACATCCTATTCATCTCCTGAACTCATTTCTTGTAGGAAATATGAAAGTGATTTATTATTATATAACAAATGGCCAGGAAACAAGTAATGATGTGTTCATTAGCTCGTCAGTGACGTAACGGCCCGAATGGCCCGGTAAATCACAATGACTCGTTTAGGAGAACAATGGACTACACTGGTCCATGTTTAACGGGGTCACTAGGAAATACATTGTAACTATTGAGGGATTGAATCAATACTTCTTTCAGGTTCAGTAGATACAGTTAAGATATGATTCTTTTTAGTACTTACTTACTTACCAAACTTCTGAACTGATTTTGATGATATTTCTATTAGATAACTATGAAAGTATATCCT